>OV816026.1:30005497-32505497 GCA_929113105.1 Agrypnus murinus
AGAAAAAGTACCAAAGTAAAAACTTGTTCTATTGTTATTCTTTATTTTGTGTTACATTTTTCCTTCTAACATAGAACAATTATCTGAAGCATTTTGAACAGCTAATGTGCTAACTAGTTATGTACGCAGGTTAAATGTTAGGTTACACCCAATAATACAATTGCCGTAAGATCGCTACCCAAAGAAATTTTCAGAAAACGTTTAATGTTATAAGACTCAATTGGACTCCTGACACCAGTTGTAGAGTTAGCTTTAGAAATCCTCCCAGAATAAATGTATATAACAGCAATGGTCGCTTAAAATCATTCTAACTTAAATATTTAGAGTTACCTAGTTATATAGAGGATGGAGAGCCACTATGTAAGTTACCCGTCCAAATAGTGAGAAAAGACTCGTTAGGGCAAAATATACTAAAAGATATAGCTTTACATACATCAACGTTACCATTCTAATCATATTATATGCTAACGATTTCTATTAGTTGACTGCCGTCTTAAACATCATTTTGAGAATCACATTTTTTTGGAAATGTCAGTCAAATTTATTTGATTTAATACCATCGGTGATTTATAAAAATCGTTTGTCACTCATCATAACTTTTAGTAACACGTACAAATTTATGGTCTTAACGAGTAAGATCATCTTGGAAAAATACCTATAGCACTCGATAATACCTTGCCCATAGATGTCCTTGAAAATAATCTTCATCCGCATCAAATAAGGGTTTCAACTCGCAAATAATCAAACAATTCAAAAGATGTCTTCGTTATATCCATTTTTATAGCAAACTTGTTTGTCGCTTTTCTTATTATGTGGAGATAAAGTAATACCTTCACAATCGGAACTACGGACCTTTTGGATTTTGGTCTTACTGTTCAAGTGTTCATTCTTTACTAATGGCTTTAGTTTCAGGGTGCCGTAGTATCTGACGTAATACGTGATACAGAGTACATAGAGAAATGTGACGTGAATTGACATTTGGCTCATTTCCACGTTGCTTTAGCTTCTCCAGTAGCAAGTACCACTACAGAACTAGTTTTTAAAAGAAAACATGACAAATATAGTAACATTAAGATCGAAAATAATCTGTTTATTACTTAGGCTGCTAAAACAAAGGTTTGATGTAATGACGCAAAAGATTTAGTTAACATTCTTGAAAATTTCTTAAAAAGTTAAATTGTTAATCAAAAAACTGCAGACCAAATTCAAACTTATCTTATCCAAAGAATTAGCCTTACTATCTAAAACTTCTGGGGCTTTTGTCCTCTTCTTTAGCAATGGAAGAACTTTTTTATTGCAGAGACGATGAAGTGGCATATTCATAAACTTTATGGTATACTGACTCGTAAACATCTGTTTCTTGAGCTGTGTTTGAATGGGTAAAGATTCTTTTTACGGGCTAGCCCGTTATAAAGCCCGTAATAGTTATTTACGTGCCAAGCTTTGTAATTTAATCTATACAGGCGAGCTGGAAAGTTTGTGCGGCGAGCGACGAAGGAGCGAGCCTTCATAATTCAACGAGCCCAGTAACGATTAATTGCAAAGCGTGTCGCGTACAAACTTTTATTTCCACCTTTACCAGCATTTTTTATGAATTGTATATTTTTTATAAAAAAACATTTTGGAATCAAAGGCTGTAGCACAATTTTTAGCTTGGCGTTGCCATGGTGTTGTGGTTAAGCAACACAGTAGTTGCCATAGATTTTTGTTGATGAGCATTGTAAAACTTTACAGGTCTTTTTTAGAAGCCCGTAAAGTTTTACAGGGCTGTGGCTGTAATTACTCATTTACTTAGTTACATAAAGGTCTGTAAAGTGTCATTTACATAGAAGGGGGAAATAAAAATTATTACGGGCTCGTTATCATTAATACCATAGCAACATACATATTTATTTAAAACGTTCATATATATGTTACGTATTGTGCTGTACTGCTTCAGTAAATGAAATAATTATATATTAAAGATTTACGAGCCAGTATACCATAAGTCGTTGTACAATGCTCGACCGTTACACGAACCCTACGTGCTTGCACGAATAACAAGCTCGCTAATCGCTTGCTTGTTAGGTACCATGCTCGCACGTAAAGTTTTAAGTAACGGTCTTGCAATGTAAATAACTATTAACTTTCTATGTAAATGACACTTTACAGGCATTTATGGTAACTAAGTAAATTATTACAAGTTACAACTAAAGCTCTGTAAGACTTTACGAGCTCCTAAAAGAGACCTGTAAAATTTTACAATGCTCATTAACAAAACATTATGGAAACTAATTTGTTGCTTAACCACAACACCATGACAACACCTAGCTATAAATTGTGCTATTGCCTTTGATTACAAAATGTCTTTTTATAAAAAATATACAATTCATAAAAAAAGCTGGGAAAATAAAACTTTGTACGCGACACGCTTTGAAATTACTCTTTACTGGGCTCACTGGATTACGGAGACTCGCTACTTCATCGCTCACCCCACAAACTTTCCAACTCACCCGTAAAAATTCATTTATAAAGCTTGGCACTACTACGCTTATGTACATATTTTACATCTGTCAAAGTTGACCTCAAAATTTACAATAAATTAATGCTTTTACAATTTTATGTAAACGAATACAAGAAAAATTTGTGCTGTCACGTCTTTAATTAGGTTCGAGACTGAGATTTAAAGTACTGTAGCGATAGTGTAACACCAATGTAGTGTTAGGGCTACTTATATATACATATCTCTTGCAGGAGGTAATAAAACACAAGTAATAACTTTTATGTCCGATTGCATTATACAGTATTGTTTATTGTATTGTTTTGCGACAGTGAACTGGCTTATTATTGTACTCGTAAAATAAAGTGGTAGTAGTAAAATAAAGTATATAGTAGTAAAATAAAGTATGACAACTGTATATTACATGTCAAGTTTTCTTCTGTCAAGAATAGATGTCAAATTTATAAACTGATTTTTTTCTTGATAATTACCCAATTTTAGGAATCGAATATAAAGCTTTGTATTCAACTCTTACATAATCGGACCTTATAGACTCGCCTTTTTTATAGGCCTTGCTAGCTTCGCTCGCGCGGCCATAAACTGGGCTTGTCGATAAAGTCCTACATTATGTACTTGTTACATAAATAGCTATTATGAGATATTTATTCGACTTGTTTCTTATTCTCGTTGCCTAGTACCATTCCGTATCTACGCAATGAATGCAAGTTGTGAGCCATTCACAACATCTACCCCGCCCGGTCTGAAACGAGGTTAATACATGAAAAGGAAAAAATACGGAATGGTATTTTGGAGAAAAAATGGAGTATTTTAAAGGAACTTGAATAAAGTTGTAAAATGCTCCAGCTACAAAAACTCCACTAGGTAGTATACAATAAAAAACTTAAGTTAACTAACAATACGGAACTTGCGACGGCAACTCTTGGAACCTGTAAACAGAAAGAAACGACAGAAAAGTGTTCAAATTTTCAAAGTCAACAGATAAAAGGTTTTCAAAAGATGCCTTCGCTTAGCATTTGAAATCAGTTCATTGTTGGCTTAACATTATAAAGTAACTAATCTAAAAAATATGCAGGCTTTAGCCTATCTAAATAGATAGGGCCAGTGTGATTTTCTAAAGTGGCGTATTTAACTGTCCGTTCTAACACTTTATAGGGACCCAAGTAACTGTCTTTCATGCCCAGAGTGTGCGTGTCATTACGAACGTACACGTGTGTGCAGTTGGTCAAGTCGCTGGGGACGAAGGACTGACCGGAATACGTTTTTGTAAAAAAATGCTTCTGCTGCCTCATACGACGTTTGAGATTGGCTATGAAATTAGGGAGGTTCATGTCGTTAGCCAGCTGTTCTTCTTCAAAGAAATCTCCAGGTAGTCGTAAAGGGGTAGCATACAGGATTTCTGAAGGAGAAACATTAACTTGCGATTTCAGGGTTGCACGTAAGCTCAAGAGAATCCAAGGGAGATTCGTTAACCAGGAGGAAGTTCTTGTGGTTTGAATGGATTGCTTGAGTGTCCGATTAAAACGTTTGATAACGCCCTGACTAATTGGATGGAAGGCCGTGCATTTGACGTGTTTAATTCCTAACATGGCCATGAAGTTGATCCATGCATGAGAAAGGAATATTCTTGCATTGTCCGTAGTGAGATACTTGGGAATTCCAAAGCGGGACACCCACGTGTCGACAAATGCAGTGATTACTGACTCCACGGAAGAATCCTTCAGAGGAATTGCTTCCGGCCACCGACTGTAGCGGTCAATAATGGTAAGGAGGAATTTATAACCTCCCGAAGAAGGAAGGTGTACTAGGTCGAGATGAACCTTAGTAAAACGTTCATCTGGTTCTACAATAGATTGTAGAGGGGTTTTCGTATGCCGCCGAACTTTATGTTTCTGACATTCAGCACAAGATATTACCCACTTCTGAATATCGTGGTGCATAGATGGCCACAGATATCGCTGAGTAATCAATCTTTTAGTAGCACGGATGCCAAGATGGGCTATGTTGTGTAGTTGTTCGAATAAGGGATACCTGAATTTGAGCGGGATATAGGGTCGTGGTTGGCCTATACTAACATCCACCCAGAGGTTTGATTTGTTGGCAGTTTGAAGGGAAATGAATTGAAAGTTACTACGAGATCTGAGCTGGTTTAACTCGGAATCTTGTTCTTGAGATAGAGCGACTTCGTCGTAATTAAGATCAGATCCAGGGACGTTAATAAGATTAACTCTTGTCAGAGCGTCCGCCGGAATATTCTCTTGACCTTTGATATATTGAAGGTCAGTCGTGAATTGAGAAATAAACTCTAGTTGTCGAAACTAACGTGGTAAATATTGATCACCATTATTTTTGATCGCTGTACACAAAGGTTTGTGATCCGTAAAGATTTGAAAGTCTCGGCACTCAACGTAGTAACGAAACTTCTTTAAAGCAAAGTATATTGCAAGAAGTTCGCGAGAAAAAATACTGTACTTTTGCTCTGTGGTGGTTAACTTAACCGGTGGTTAACCGGGAAAAGAAAGCTAGTGGTTTCCACATGCCATCTTCAAACTGTTGTAATACTCCAGCTATAGTGGAAGACGAACTGTCTGCAGCTATACTAAGAGGGTTATTAATTCGCGGATGTACCAATAAAGTAGCGGTAATCAAAGCATTCTTCGCGTGCCTAAAGGCTTCTAATTGCTCATGATTTAACTGGACAGGCTTTAGCGAAGCTTTACCAGGAATAACTATAGAGGTTAACGGTGCCAAAGTTTTCGCACAGTTTGGTACAAATTTATGGTAATACGAAATTAAGCCAATAAAATTGCGGAGTGCTTTCTGACTTGAAGGCAATGGGTAATCAATTATATCCTGGACTTTGGAAGCCATTGGTTTGATACCGCGTGTATTAACGTGATGTCCTAAAAAATCGAACTCATTGACTCCAAAGAGACACTTTGGTAGGTTTATAATTAGTCCATTGTCTTTTAATCGGGAAAACACTTGGTGTAAATGCTCAATATGTTGCTGCGAATCAGCCCTAAAGACTAGGATATCGTCTAGGTATGAAAAACAAAATGGGAGCCCTGATAATACAGTGTCCATGAAACGACTCCAGGTGCTGGCTGCATTCCGTAGTCCGAAACACATCCGTTTGAACTCAAAGAGCCCCAGAGGTGTGATAATAGCAGTCTTGTGAATGTCCTCTGCTGCGATTGGTATTGCGAAGTAGGCCTTTTGAAAGTCTAGCTTCGAGAACCAAGCGATAACTGTCTGTTGGGGCGATGGAGGTGATGTCCTGGTCGTCACTAGGAGGTAGCGTCGCTGCTGTGCCTACTGCTCGCTTCCCGACGATGTGAATTGGCGTAGCGTAGCTAGATGATGACCGCTGTACTACGTCAGCGTCCAAGAGCTCATTAAGGTGATCTTCTAGAAAAGAAAGATGATTAGGGTTCAGTTTGCGACAGCGTGCTTTAACCGGAGGGCCGGTCGTGTCAATGTGATGGACTACAGTATGTTTTACGGGTTGATGGTAGTCGAACTTACGCAAAAGTTCCGGGAAGTGTGTGTTTAGCATCTTGCTATAAACATCAAGATCGCTAGACATGTTGTTAACAGTACCTGGAAGATGGTACGTCAATGGGTGAAGGTAAGGGAAGAAAAGGGGAAGAAATCGCATGAGTAACGATGGACTCGGAAGGAGGAGTCAAAACATTAGCCTGAGCAGAAAATAGTTTAAGTTTAGTGCCAGTCTTAACTTGGGGGGTTGTGGAACCTCGACTGCGAGTTCGGACGGGCTGGACATCTGCTGTGCAAATGACCCGCTGAGAAGAGCAGTCAGTGAGAGGATTCACTGTTGGAGCTGGAAATTGACAACCTTGGCTGCGGGTTCGGGCGAGCTTGACGTCTGTCTTGTAAATGACTTGTCGAGAAAAGCAGTCAATAGTTAGGTTGTGCTGCTGTAAAAAATCCAGGCCTAGAATGGCTGTAGATATGTCAGCGACATAAAATTTCCAGGTGCATGGCTGTAAGCCAGGAATCGGGAAATATAACCTCAAAGTTACAATACCTTTCACAGGAATTGACGTGTTGTTCACGGCCATAAATGAAAGGTTGTCAGGCGTGATGGTTTGGTTACAGTAAACTGCAACGTGGGTGGGTAAAATGGAATAACGCGTTAGTGGAGCGCTTTAAAAGAGGCCAAGGAAACTTTTGAAATATTGTAGCTAAAATATAAAACTCTAGACAATTAAATAATTTAGTCAACTTGAACTCTTTTGATAGAAATCAAATCAAAACTGATATATCACTTTTTCTTGCTAAAAATAGTCCCATGGTTCTAGTATATCGGTTACAACAAAATTAAAATACTTTAATCCATATCGCAGTTTCCGCTTTAATTTCTTTTTCATATTCCTGTAAAACTTTGAAAAAATTGTTAAACCATGTAACTGTTCTACATTCCAAAGACATCTAATTATAAAGAAAGAAGTTATAGTTAATGAATATTGGACAAAAATCACTGAGAACCCGTAGACTTTTTAGTTGATGAGGCCATCAGACACTTGGCCCTTCTAAGAGAACTGCAAGAAAAATCAACGATGTACACGGACTTTTAATATGTTGTTCAGCATCTTGAATGGAACATGTGTGCATATCTTCAGTTCTACACTATTTCTTTATAGTCCAGAAAATATTCCTGGACTATTATTCTTTCGTTTTATCGGAGAATGAGAATTTAATTTGTTTTGCATTTATGCTGATATTTTACATACAAAAGTTTTAATTCCAAACTGCTTTAGTGTAAAATTTCGAGGACACTAAATAACTGACACTTCTAAGATTTTGACGACACTTCACCATCACCACCGTTTCCCGAAAAAAAAACGACGAGCCTTAGGAAGTTGTTTCTACAGCTACTGGGTCTTGACGAAGAGAAAAATCCGATCTTTTCTATCTAACGTTTCTGCAAAAATAGCTTAGAATTCGTAATTTCTTTAGTAGGAGCTAGAGAAACCGCATTGTTAATCTACTTTTAAAGCATATCAATTTTTAAATCGCTTGATTTCTCTTGGATTTAGGCAACACTTTGTACTCCTCAAATGCCGCGTAGGCAATGAGTGTTTTTAATGGCTTTGTCAGATTTTGTATTTGCAGTGGCGTCTCATAGAATAATTTCGTTATTTGTATTCTTCTCTAATAATTTAGCTAAACTAGTGTGGCGAATTCGCTCTAATTAAATAAAATTAAATTTGCCCCACTGGTTAGCAAATTTAATATAAGTTAGATTTTTCAGTTATCAAAGAATTTAATTAACTTTTGTAATAAACTTCAAATTTCCTTTTTTCTAAACATCTTTTTGATTTTGAAATATTTGTTAAAACAAGTTTAATGAGCGTGATTCATAAATTAGAATTCTTTATATATACAATTATTTACATAATTTTTGAATCATAATAATTATATATTCATTATAATATACAGTCAAACTCACTTACAACGAGCACGGATATAACAAGATCCAGGATATTACGAGCATTTTTACAGCTAACGTTTGAAATCATATTCGCCTAATGCAAATATTTCCCGTTTACTACGTGTACGTTTCCCGGAAACAACGAGTAATATTTTAAGTATAATGCTTCTTATGGTAGGCATATTTCTGATTTTGGGCCTGCACCTAAACTTTCAATTACTTTTAATCCTACTTATTTTTATGATTTAAGTACGTTGTAATGAGCCGGGGTCCCTACCCACTAGACGATCACGGCCCATCTTACTCTACCCGCGTAAAATTCAAATATTTAACAAACCGGAAATTGACACAGTATTACCAACCTTACAAATGACAAACTTTATAATGATAAAATATAACAAAAGAACCAAATGGATATTTAGCAAACTGGATCCTACGTTGTGATTATATTTTTATACCACGTGACCAAGGTTGATAACGATTGATCCACTTCATACGGACGGAGAAAGAGAAAACACAAGTAAAAGAACACAAATAAAAGAACAATTAAATATGATTGTATTATTTTATTAATTTATTCTTAATCTTGAGCGAGGAGGGACGTATTTAAACTGATACAAATCAATGGCTAGTTCTCTAAAAACCTCCTTGAAATTATATGCTAGCCCAGCTTAAATACGTACACGCTACAAGTTTAATATGTGATCAAATGATTATTTAGTTTGGTTACATTAAACAATACAGATCAATAAATCAATTTATCAAGTTGATACAGTTGTGTGATTATACTAGGCATTTATAAATAGACAAACGCAAATCTCTCAACATAAAACATCAAAATTGAGTGAAATAGTCAATCAAAAAGATTTACAGATAAACTAGAAAAGGTAAAAGTGCCAGATTAAAATAAATACACATGGACTGCTGAACAAAAATTATATCATATTTGACATAGCAACATATACGTTGTGACCAAACCATATATGGTTATATCAGAACACGTCTTTTGCAAGACATAGTTTTACTGTCAACAACAGGGAAAGCTCGTATCTAGATACCTAGACAAGCGAGAGTGTGTTATAAGCACTGAAAAGAATAACATAGCACATATAAATAATATAAATATGCAAAACAAAACAGTTTGACGGTTCTACGACACGGCCTATCAAATGGACTTAAGCCACCGGGGAGCCTTCGTACCCAACAGTCTTTGGACGGTTCTACAACCCGGCTGATCAATGGACTTAAGCCACCGTGGAGCCTTCGTCTCTTAAATAACAGTTTGACGGTTCTACGACACGGCCTATCAAATGGACTTAAGCCACCGGGGATTAATACACTTTTAAATAATAATAATTCTAACCTTAGGGTAGCATAATCTCTTGTTCCGGACCAAAAGATTATCCCTTCATTTTTTTAGTCACAAAGTAAAATGTTTTGTTAGGTTATAAATATTAACCTAAAAACTCAATAACAACTGACAGTAAAACACATAACAGCAGTAGTCGTATTTACCCACTAATAAAATATCAAATTGGCAATAATTAGCTGTAATGCTACGACTCACGTTATAAGACATTATTTTCTAGTAATGTTTACACATCAAAAGGATAAATTTATGAATTATTAAAAAGTATCAAACGAATCTAGTTACTGCCTAGAGCTGGATTTATATATATATATTCAAACGAGAGATTTGGGTTTCAGATTAATTAAACAATACAAAAATTACACCACACAACTAGAATCAACATAAATTCAATTAACAGAATACACTTACATGAATTTATATTCAGTTTTACAAACCAAGACAATATGGCTACTTCCTCTCTGTTTTCCCAAAACCTCCTCTCTGTTTCCAAAAACAAAAACCCAACGTCCCTTAACTACCCCTTAGCAACTCAAACTACCAACATTAAAGAACCTGTAATAACCATCCCTAAACATAAAATCAAGTTACCAACCCCAAAGAAACTGTAATAAACACCCCCAACATTTTATATTGAAGCAAACAGTTATTTTTAAAATAAATTACATATTTCGCCTGAACTTGTATGTAATAACCGAACTAGGTAAATTGATTATTATGAAAATTGTTTTGTGACAAATTGACTTGCTACAGCTACTTTGATAATTCTGGTTGACTGTAGGTCTGACCACTACAACGTTATGCTCGGAACCGAAACCTTTTCAATGTGAGGGTTAATAAATGTTTCGGCTTACGTTTTATCTTTGTAAACAAAGGACTCTGTGCAAAATTCCGGTTGCTTTCACTTAAGATTTTGCTTTGTATTTTTAATCCTACTTATTTTTATGATTCAGGTACATTATTCCCGGAATTCGGAATCTTTGTAATGTGAGGGTTAACAAACGTTAGTTCTTGCAATTAGCGTTTTTGTACTCTGGCCTGTTGAGTTCTATTCGTTCTTTGGCGGCATATGGCTAAAAGAAAATTCTTTTCGATTCCCACGAAAACCGAAATTATTCGCGAATTAGAGCGCGGTGAAAAAAATCTGCAGTATGTAGAAGATTTAACCTAACTTCTTGTACTGTATTTCTACATTATGGAAAAGTAGGTGGTAATGAAAATGCAGAAAGTGTTGATAAATGTTTTTCTTCTATAGTACCAGAAAATGCGTTAGAAACCTTGATGCATTTTATAAATTACGTTCTTGCGGTAAGAAATTATCCGATAGTTTACGTATGTATTATTAAATGTAACTTAAGAGATATTCGTTTTAACTCCTTAAAACAGACTACAATACGTCATTCATCAATTGAATTGCAATAAAAAATTTTATACTTGTTTTTAAAATTTATATAAACATAAGATAAATATTTTCGCAACTGCAATTTTTTCTTCTCTGTTATAACGAGCATCGGATATAACGAGCAAGAATCGGCGGTCCTGACGATCTCGCTATAACCGAGTTTGACTGTACCTTAGTTTGTAATAGTTGACACATATTTGTTACATATACAAGTATTTATTACATTAAATATGTAACAAGAACGGTTTATTTAAATTAACAAAAACCATTGGAGTATCTCTCGTATTGCGCATAGACATTATTCAATTATAATTTATCTTAAAAGAATTAACTTTCACACAACTGCATATTACGTATTCTTAACAACTTCGTGACTAAAAGGTGTTTAATAAAAACTAAAGAAAATTGGTTTATTTGACCTTTGTAAAAGTGCATATGGATTGTGTAAGAAAATACCCACAGTTACGTTCATTTTTAACAATAGAGGTTCTTTATTTATTTCAAATGTAACATTTATAAATAACAAGTTTTGAAGTTTTTCAAAATTTTGAGATTAGAATCCACAGCTCTAGGTTATTGCGAATGATTAATAAATTCTCCTTCTTTGTTATTAATATTTATAAATACTGTTTAGGTAGCTTAATAAACAATGTTTTGGTTCGTTCTTATCCCAATTAATACTACCTCTAATTATCCTGATTCCTCTTCATTTTACGTTCGTGATAAACTAAATTTCGTGGACTTTTAAAACATAGAAAATAAGTCCTTCCTGCGTTTGGCACAGATTTCTCTGAAGAGTATGAAGTGTGACATCACGACCATCGACTCCTCCTGGGCTAGTTATCACTTCGTGGGAACCTTTCACTCCTTTAGTATTTCCGCAAGTACTCGAAACAACGTTTATTACGTTTTTGTTTTCGTTTTTACGTTTCATGCGAGTGCTATGTATTTCCTTAAATCTATTATTTAATAAATTAATATTTTGGGTTTGTATTGCTAGAAGGTAGATGTAACTATATTGCATTTTTGTAAATTATATATTCTCCTGGAAATACTAGTGCAACTAAATCTTAAATTTGTTAAATATGACTCACGTTGTAGGTACATTTGATATTTTATTTGTTTAAGTAGTTGTATATTTTATAATAAATTATATAATTATATTTTTTAAGGTCTCTAAAGTTGTTCGATGATATCCTGTTTAATATGTAAAACAGAAATTCACGATGCTGAGATTTGGTAAATATGCCATATAAAGGGATTTGTAAATTTTACATTTTTAAATCAAGTGTTCAGTTTAGTCCTAAGCCAAAACGATTAACCGACGAGAAGATTTTTTTTTGTGTCGCTAATTATCAAACTTTTACTAAACTAGATTGTAAATTGTGGCATTTCTAATTTATACAGTTTGGCTTAATGGCTTAACGTTTCCATAAACAAGAGATCGAACGTGCTATTCTTGTTACATAGCAAGCGTCATTGACTGTTCGCGGACCAGAAAACCGCGACTGGCGGTTTTATTAGTTCGACGTTTAAAAGCAGAAGAGTAAATCCAATCATAAAAACGAAACGTAATAAACTTAGGTAAATTAAGTTTCAAAATAAGGATGTTTGTTTTTGAAACTCTATGTTATAACTTTGAATTTAAATAGATTTAAAATTGTACTGTTTAACACTAGTGTAAGAAGTGTAATAAAAATAACAATATTCGAATACTTATGATATTTAAATGTTAAAAATTTCTTTCGGCATATTTATTTAAAGATTTCCAATTTATACAAATTAAAGTTAATCCTATTATAAATATTAAATTTAACAGGTCCTTGTTACGTGCTAATTTCGTAGCATCCTGTATAGCTATGCTTTTGTGTTATATTGTATAGCGTTTAGGGATTTTTTTAAACTAACTTCCTGTTGTTGATAAGAGATTTAGTCACTTCGTTTTGATGGTTCGTGTGAAGAAAATTCTTTAAAGAGTATTTCAGTAGCATCGCCGTTAAATTAATTTGCCTTTTATGTTGTGAAGTGGGAATTGCATTTGTGCAGATCTATGATTGATTTTTGGTATGATTTACAATTTTATTGGTACCGTAAGGGATTTACCGCTAATTCTTTTTGAAGGTTAGGAGCACGTTCTCGTAAGTTTATAATTTACATTCAGTCTCTTGTACCGTGATTCTTTTGACAGAATTCGATATATAATCGACGTTAGCCCCATTTGGGAGCGGTATAACTATTTCAGAAGGTAACCTTTTATCTAAGGTATTTAATCAATGTTTGCTTGGTGCATTCTGGTAATTATTTAATTTGTTACAGACCTTTTTTTTCTTTCTATTTTATATAATTCTTTTATTTTACCTCGACTTCATACACTTTGTCGTATATTTGGGTTGTTAAAACACCACTACGCTGAGCTGGCTGACGTACAGTTACTTGGTTGCTGTTGTCTCGTTGGATCATGCTAAGTTCGACCTGGTTGGTGACGTTCCTCTTCAGTTCGAAGAACACGCACCTATATCGCGAGTCAGTTATATTGTAGCAACTATTTACAACTACAATAACGTTTGACAACCTTTATTGTGTAAAATATTACTGTATATTTGTATATTATAATTTTATGTGTTAAATGGCTTTTCCCCAGTGTGCGTGTAGCACTGATATCTATGTATCTATTGCATATACCTATATTATATGATCAGTTTACCTTGTTTACCTGTTTGCGAGTGTGTATACGTATAACCTTTGCTCCGCATATGTTAAACAATGAAAATCTGACGATTAATGATTGCGCAATCTACATCTACAATCTACAATCTACAAGAAAGCGGCTTTTAGATCGCTCAGTTTGCTCCTCTCAAATGATTCTGCTAATTCTGGTGTCATGATAGCATGATACTTTTTCAAGATCTCTTTCTTTCTAGTGTGGAAGTCGAAGAAGAGGGTTCTGGATTATCAAAGTCGATAAAAACATCAGAATCGTCAGCATCTTCGCTCGATGCCAAAATTGCATTGCTACTTGCACCGTCAAGCGTATTATTTCTCGTTGTCTTTGTTTTTCCACTCTTTCTTGCCCTGGGTTTTGGCTTCAGTGTTGGCTAATTTACTGTTAGTACCTTGCAAGATTTCTCGACGAACTTTTTCCCTTTCTAGAGTGTACTCGAGAGCATCTGGCCGAGCAATATCAAAAATGGCATCTAATACTTCAATAAATTTCATTTCATTATTCCGCTGGGCTTGTGACTCTCCCTTTGAACTTTTTTTAAGGTTGATCCAATCCTTGAAAAGCCTTTCCAGGTTATCAATTGTTCTTTACTCCTTCATAGTTGGTATCGGAGCCTTTTCCCAGAAAACTGTAGCTTCCCTCATTACGTCTCTCGAACTTTCGCGTATTGTTTTTTTGTAAGGTCTTGTGATGGTGAAAGAAACTAGTAGAACTTCACGACTTGACGGAAGTTTACACCTTTTTAACTCGGAACATTCGAATCCAGTTAAATACAGTTCTTTGTGACTTCTTGTATTATCCCCATACCTATCTACAACTAATTTGATGTAGACTATTTTTGAAACAACGTAAATGTTGAATTTGTAACGTAAGAAAGATATACACATATACAATAAACTTTGCGCTCTTTAAAACCTTCTAAATCCTCTTGCGCGACCTCTAAAAATTAACCAAAAGAAATGGGCTGTCGAATATATTGTTTTTATACACAAAGTCTCCGAATTTTCAACGGTCTCGAATAAATTTCGAAAATAGAAAAATAAGAACCACCCCTGATAAACTGAAACCATAACCATATATTATGAGCCATAACCTGATAAAAAAATGTAAAAAGCAATCTGTAAAAAAATTTTTCACAAAAACTAAAAATAAAATTTTTAATTGGAAGTGAAGTTCTTTTATTTTTCTTTATAAAAGAGGGTAATTAATCTGTTTTACTTATATTAATCTGTCTTGATTGAACTGTTCTTTAAGCAAATCGTGCTTTAAATATTTTATCCAACACCTCTATATAAATACCGTGTTTACTATGGTCATTTTAAATAAGGAAAGTGATTGTTCACTCTTATGTTACATTATAACCTACGTTGCCCCTAGTAACGTGGGTTATTTTTAAAAAACTCACTCCTTCAAAGATAACAACCAATCACCAGCTTACATTGCATAATATTATTTTTGCACTCCGTAGACTAAAAGTGCCATTTTAATCTTCCGTTTGAAAGACTAAAGTGTCACTTTTAGTCCCGGAGGGATTAGAATTACTTTTAATCCCGGAGGGATTAAAAGTAAAACAAATGTTAATTTAACTTCGAAGTTGGCCGCGAAACAGTCATTGTGAATATACCACAAAACATGCTAACCTTACTTTTGTAATGTCAAAGCGTTATTATATGTCACACATTTACACAAAATTACAATAGTAAGGTTAGGTGTGTTTGCGGCATGTTCACAATTAACGTTTCTGGAGGGATTAAAAGTAAACAAACAAATTAATGTTACTATGCCAACTAGTTTATTCAAAATACTAGTTTAACCAAATTCAAAATACAATATGAACTAATTATTGTGATTTATATGTACAATGACATAGACATAAGCACAATTAACAAAACTAAACAGTCAATCTTCAGGTTTATGAAATAATGTGGAAGCTGTTAGATTATCAACCTTCACGTCTTCGAGTACAATCGGGATGTCAGGTTGTTCGTAGATGTACGGATAGAGGAATTTGTACCAGATCAAATTTTATTTTAATATTGAATCGTCTGGCAATACTATACTTAGCATTTCCAATCGCTTTTGTAATTGTAATTGCATTTATTTAACAACTATACAATTAGATTGTACATTTCTAAGTCTTTTTTTATATAATATAACTTTAACTCAATGTATTAGGCAAAACGGAGTGTAAAAAATAGCGTATATACCACGGAACTAAAGTGCCTTTTAATCCCTCAGGTGATTGTTGCCCTCGACTACGTCTCGGGCAACAAACTGCACCTTCGGGATTAAAAGAGGCACTTTAGTCCCTTGGTATATAATATACTATTTTGCACTCCGTAGACTAAAAGTGCCATTTTAATCTTCCGTTTGAAAGACTAAAGTGTCACTTTTAGTCCCGGAGGGATTAGAATTACTTTTAATCCCGGAGGGATTAAAAGTAAAACAAATGTTAATTTAACGTCGAAGTTGGCCGCGAAACAGTCATTGTGAACATACCACAAAACATGCTAACCTTACTTTTGTAATGTCAAAGCGTTATTATATGTCACACATTTACACAAAATTACAATAGTAAGGTTAGGTGTGTTTGCGGCATGTTCACAATTAACGTTTCTGGAGGGATTAAAAGTATACAAACAAATTAATGTTACTATGCCAACTAGTTTATTCAAAATACTAGTTTAACCAAATTCAAAATACAATATGACCTAATTATTGTGATTTATATGTACCTACAATGACATAGACATAAGCACAATTAACAAAACTAAATAGTCAATCTTCAGGTTTATGAAATAATGTGGAAGCTGTTAGATTATCAACCTTCACTTCTTCGAGTACAATCGGGATGTCAGGTTGTTCGTAGATGTACGGATAGAGGAATTTGTACCAGATCAAATTTTATTTTAATATTGAATCGTCTGGCAATACTATACTTAGAATTTCCAATCGGTTTTGTAATTGTAATTGCATTTATTTAACAACTATACAATTAGATTGTACATTTTTAACTCTTTTTTTATATAATATAACTTTAACTCAATGTATTAGGCAAAACGGAGTGCAAAAAATAGCGTATATACCACGGAACTAAAGTGCCTTTTAATCCCTCAGGTGATTGTTGCCCTCGACTACGTCTCGGGCAACAAACTGCACCTTCGGGATTAAAAGAGGCACTTTAGTCCCTTGGTATATAATATACTATTATCCACAATCACCTTATAATTGAACTTCGATTCACTCTTATGAACCGTATTAACCAGCATTTTATCCACGTGTGGAATAAACTTAGTTTATTTCACTAGAGAAATAAAGCCTAATTGATACAATTATTGAATGAGATTTATTGAAAAAAATTATTATTTATTTACATTAACATTTATATTTAAGGTAACACACAGATCACGGTTTGTTATTTTGACTTCGTCGTCATTGATGCGCCTCTTTTTTTCGACGTTTGTAGAAATCGTAACATCTGGCACAGTTGACGTAGTTGCAGGAACTGCAAATGTGTCTTCTTGCCTGGAACTAGAAGACTCTTCCTGAATTTTCTTTGCTATATTCAGTTTATTTGAGATAGAGTCTTCAATATAACTCTCTGCTATCGCTGAAGAGCGCCATCCACCATGCCGTTTGATCGTTATAATGTCAGCGCCTTTATTCGCCAACAAAGTTGTTGATGTACGTCTCATGCAGTGGCCCGTGTAGGTTTCCGCGTTAGGAAGTTTCAAAAACGAAGCAACTTTGAAAGGTACCTTTCCCAGTGTGTTAATTCCAACAGCCTGCGCCGTACATTTTTCATTCACATAGCGTAAAAAGAATCTGCGGTGTGGCAATGCCTTTGGACGTAGCGAAATGTACTTCTTACAAATGCTTACTGCATTAACAGAAAATCCTTCTTCGATAATGGTAAATTTACGTGAAATATTCGTCTTGGTATCAGGTATTGAAATCAATAAATATGAACCAGTATCTTTTACGTCATCAATCGTCAAGTGTGTCAATTCACAACATCTACATGCACCTGCGACGCCCATTATTAATGCAAACGAAAATAATGTAAAATATAAGTATACCGAATATTTTCAAAAAAGAAAGTTTACCTTAATCATCAAATACTCTTTATCAGGAGCTCTTATTAGAAATTCTTCAATATGTTTTCTTTCCAATACATTTGCTTTCTTCACTTTGTATCCTTTAGAAGTACTTTTCAGGAAAGCCGTCAATTTACTGTATTTTGACAAGTCTATGTTTTCATGAACCTTTAGAGTAGCCTTTAACATAGAATACTTGCTCCACATTGATGAAACCGCGTACCTTTTCTTAATATTCAAAAAATATGAGAGCATCACTTCCTCATTGATTGTCTTTACTTGGCGTTTTTCTCTCCAGTTGTTAAATTCATCAAATTCTTTTTTGTAATGTTTTTTAGACTTCTCTGGTAATAAACGCAGAGTTGCCTCTTGAGCTTCTTCAACGATTTCTGGAGGAATAGACTGAATTTCTTCCATTGCTTCCATTTTCGCCACTTTTTCGAGCAAAACGAAAAAATCAACAACACCTTAGCATTCTGAGTTTCACCGAGTTTTAAAAGGGACGTCACTGAACAGACATTCGATGAGATGTTTTAAATAATAATTTGGGCTTGTGATTGTGGAATAATTTGGGCTTGTGATTGTGGATAAAACGTTATATTGCAATTCGTGTTTTAGTTGCATTCTATCCACTTAAAGAAAATTAAACGCTCGAACTGCGTTAAACATTCTTTGCGTGGATAAAATGCTTTCTAAAACACTTATACAATAAATAACTATAAAATCCAGTCATCGTGTTAGAGTATTAAATTTATTACTGTCAAAACTTCAGACTAACTATAAATTGCAAATTCGATGTTTAAACTTAAATAAAGAGGCGTCGGATAAAATTTTGTATGGCACGCGTGAGTTAAGGATATTATCCACTCAGAAAAATTAACCCTCTCGGGCCTGCCGGCCCTCGAGGGTAAATTTTTCGTTCGTGGATAATATCTTACTTAACTCACTTGTACCATAAATAACTATTATCCAAAATCGTGAATAATTAGTGAATTACTATGGTGATTTGAAGCATGGAATGTTGAACATTACCCACTAGTGAGAGAAAAATTAAGACTCACGGAACAATTATCAAATTGTAATATTTTTAATAAAATAATGTACTCAACACTAAAAACACTTCAAATTATTTATTTTTGTAACTGAACATTAACATTTATGTTAAAACATAGCGTTGAAGAACTAGAAGAGTTTGCAACTACATCGAAGCTTTTTTCGACGTTTAGATGTGGAGAAGATGATGTTGAAGGTAGATTTAATAGTTCTTCATTTAGTGCCCCTTGGATCCGTTTGGCTGTTGCTATTTTAGTATCTTCAATGTATCCTTCGGCCGTTTGCGACGATCTCCACCCACCTAATCTTTTCACGCTTAACAAATCGCCTCCACCGTTTGCTAACAATGTGGCAGACGAACGTCTTAGACTGTGACCAGTATACCGTTCAGATTCAGGCAACTTTAAATATGATGCAATGTGTGCACGTATTCTCGATAGTGGTTTTATAGCCACAGGTTGTCTTGTGCATTTTCCTGCTGGGTATTTAACGAATAATCTCCTATGACAGGTAGTGACAGGTCGCAAAGCCACATACTTTCTATATAATTCAAGCGGATTTACAGGGTATCCTTCTGAAATTACACTAAAACTTCGTGGGACGTATGTCTTGGTGTCGGCTATTTTCACAAGCAAATACGATCCTTTGTCTTCTATGTCGTCAATACTTAAATTTGTTAACTCGTTGCATCGAGTCGCACCGGCAATACCCATCAAGAGAGCTACCTAGAAAATTGTCACTTAAACCTCATTTTATAAACTTTATGTATATAAATTACCTTCTTCATTAAATAGTCAGAATCCGGAGCTTCCTGCAAAAACTGTTCAATATGGTGCCTTTCCAAGACTTTCGCCTTTTTTGGTTTATAACCCCGGGATTCATTTTTCAAATATGCAATGAGTTTGGCATATCGAGAAATGTCAATATTTTTATAAACTTTCAACGTAGATTTCAGCATCGAGTATTTCTTCCACAAAGACGAGAATGCACTTTTATTTCGGGCATTGAAGAAATATGACAGGAGAACATCTTCACTGACACTACTTACTCCTCTTTTTTCTCTCCAATCGTTGAAATTTTTGTACTCTTTGTCGTATACCTCTTTCGACTTGAAGGGTATTAAATGTAATGAAGCTTCTTCAGCCTCACGCAGAATTTCAGGCGGTACTGTCTCGCTTTCATCCATCTCAAAGTTCTGCACCGTTTTTCACGGTTTTTCACAAATTGATTACGAAAACAAAATTTTACTATAGCAACCATCCCGCAGCTCTCTTGCAATACATTTTGGCCAAAATTTATAAATTTTATTTTAATGTTTTTAATTTAATTACACGCGGTTTTGGATAAAATATTATATTACACGCGTGTGGAATTGCTTCTTAGGCAATTAAGAAAATTACCCCCTCGCTCTGCGAGCTCGGGGGTAAACTTTTTCTTGCGTGCCTAATCTCGCACATTCCACACTTGTATAATAAATATCTAAGTGCTTTATAAAATTAAAGTATTTGAAATTAAACAAAGCAGGTATATTTAGGTATTTTCTTTAATTTTAAATGATGTATGTAATTGTTTATCAAATAAATTGTAATTTATTTAAATGACTAGCTACATGTGAGCAAACAAGATTTAAATATGAAGTCTCGTGAGTTTAAAAAACAAATATTTATTGGATTATTAAAAATATACAGTGTATTGTATGATATTTTATATATATAGTGACGAGATATACTTATTTTATAATTTTAGTAAAAGTATAGTCGTAATACTGCACAAAAAATATTTACAAGTGTTTTAAAAATATCTAACAATTAAACCAGTTCCATAGTTAATAGTTATAAACAATATAGTTATATTTAATTTATTAACTTATTATATATGTATAACATTAATATTCTGTTAAAAAAAATTAAAATTGCATAGAGTTTACTGTTTTGAGCTTAAATGTAAGGAATACATTAAATTTATATCTTATGACAAAATACTGCTTGATTTAACTAAACCAATACTAATTATAACAGTATTTTAGTAATAACAAATCCCATAACTATGTTTGTCACCATATTAAAAACAGACAAGGCAGATGCTTTATTTGGCTTAGATGTTGCAGTAGGATGGGTAACACCAGTACTTCCATTACTTGAAGGTTGTCCTGTTACTGAAGGAACTGTTGGTTTCGGTGGAATGGTAGAAGGCATTTTCTTCATGAATGAAGAGAACTTAATATAATTTGGACTGTCTTCAACAGCAAATCCATATAATGTATCATTGCAGAAAAGTGGACTACCCAAATTAAAAACAGTCTCATTGTTAGCTTTAGTCATTATAATCTTCTCCTTTTCCATATAAATGCTCGATACATTTTGAATACATAAACCACCATATGGGCACTTAGAAATATAAGTACAGTTTTTTAGGGTTGTGAAATTGTAATTATTCGCAACATCAGCAAATCCAGATGCAACTGATTTTTTGATATTAATGAATGCTATATCTTGACTTTGAAATATTGAATTGTTTGCGATAATATTTTCAATAGGATACTGAACCAAAGGATTTTCAACAAGTTCAAATTTGAAATTAGAATATTCAGTTACTAGAATATCATTTCTATTTCCAATAGTAGAAAGTGCTATTGCTTTATTGCTTGTAACCAGTTGATTTATTGAAATAAGGGTTGCAACTACTTCTTGAGGATTTAATTTATCGTAGAATGCAGTAATAACTTGTATGAGTAAAGGATATGTTAGAAAATTAATAGGAGTAATTCCAAGATATTTGTAAAAGACTTCTAGATTTTCACTGGTTACTCCTAAATTCTTAATAAAATTAGTAAATGCTACTCCATTTAATTTCCTAATTTGTCTGACTGCTATATCTAAAGGAATTAGATTCAACATGTCTGTGCCAGTCTTATTAGCAATATTCAGAGCTGCAAGAATGTTTTCTTTTGAGTAGTTTCCATGTGATAGAACTTGAAGTCGTGTACTATCATTTCCATAAGCTTGAGCATTCATAAAATCAAATACACTTACGTTGAGAGCTTTTAGAATTTCAGGAATTCTTTGACTGGGATTTTCTAAACTGTCAACAAAATTTTTATAAATTCCGGAAAATGTAAAACCAAATGTCTGAAGTAAACTTTCAAATAATTGTGGGGTTAAGTCATAGATTAAATAAATGTTATAAGCATCATCATAATTAATATTTAACTTTTCAATAGCAGTTACTAAAGTGGACGTATTAAATCTTGAAAGTTGTGTAGCTTCTACAATGTCGATTAAGGAAACAGCACAGTTTTTCAACGGACACCTCATATTATAAATGCACACTTCAGTTATAAGTTTTGGTATTTTTTCTTCGACTAGATGAAATTTCAAGCTTCCCACATGTGAGTAATCTTTATCAGAATAGTCATAATCCAAAAACGAATCGAACGATGAATTTGAGGGAGCATTTATAATTTGTTGTGCATTGCTTAATGTTAGATTTATAAGCAGGAGGAAGATTAGTCCAAACGTGCTGGGATGGTGATGAATTTTCATTTTTTCTGAAACAAAAACATTTTAAAAATTAAAACATTGTTTTTGGAATTCTTGGATATGTATAGAAATTCATCTCTCAAAGTTTAAATTCCTATTATATAAATTAGTGTTGTTATTATTATCTGTTATTTTAATGTTTATTTATTATTAAATTAATTATAGTTTCTATTTTTTAAAGCTATTTATTATGAACAAATACAAGGTGCAACCTTAATGTGTAACTTGTGTTTCCTATACTACACATATTGAAATTGATTTTAATGAAATGTTATTATTGTTTTTCAGTAATCCTGAGAGGAGCCTTATGTTTCAAATAATTGAAGTTTATTATAATTTCCTTGTGACAAAAAGAGTACGATCCCAAAATAAGTACTATTTTACGGCAGTACTATTCACATAACAAAATTTTACTACAATTTCCATTATTATCAAACTGTAAAACTCAATTTCCCAATGTTGATATGTTACAGCCTTTCACGCCCAAGGCGTCGTAACGTTTCTAAAAAAATATTATAAACTGAAAGCTATGATAAGAGCAAGTTTCATGAAAATGTTAAGTAGAACATTGTAATGATAATTATATCTTGCGAATTACTTAGGTAAATGTATTTTTTGATCTTGAGCTAGATATGCCAGATATAAGTAAAGTTGTTATTGTATCCCATAAGCTGTAATTATATTGGATAATTGTATTTCTATGAAAAAAGAATGGAATAATTAAAAAAGAACAATAAGCTCAAGTGCTTATAAATAGAATTCCTGTTATTTAACTTAAAATGTTTATCTTAAAAGTCAGGGTAAACAGTAATACAGTAAAACGAATTTATCACTTATTTTTCTGCAGGTACCTACTTTATTTCAAAATTTTTGGGTTGTACCAGAATAGTGCTTTTTTAATACTGTAATAATTATAAAATATATTTGTCATAATTTTAATGAATTACTGATTTTGTAATGTGACTATGTTTGTTATCTTTCTTTGTATTTATATAGTATGAATAAACTAATAAAATATAGCATAGCTATTTTCAAACATTCATAAAAATGATACATCCTTATATATTTACAACTTTGCCTTATTTTGCCAAATTCCATGTAATAAGTATGAATACTTTTACATAAAAATTAGCAATAACAACCTACTTAGATCTGATTCATACCTACCATTTGAATTGTTAATCTTCAAGTAATATTTATTTAGCAGACGTAAATTATTACAGCTATTAAAGCAATAAAGATAAAGAATCACTGTTAAGCAAAACAGTTTCACGAACTTTTAAAATCTTTAAAAAATATGCAGTAAGATATGGATATATCAATATCCATATCTTACTGCATATTTTTTAAAGATTTTAAGAAAATGGTGGTATTATATAAATTAGGTTAACCAATTTCTTTTGCAAATTTCCTTGGAAAATGAGAAAATTTCTGTAAAATATCGCTTCGATAAGATCGAGTACAATAATATTAATGCTTCGATTTACATTTTTTATGGCGGAAAATATTTCAGTTTACAAAAAATTACATTTGGTTCTAAAAGAGTCATCGGACAACTTAATCATTCATCATTGAACATTTATCAAAATAATATCATATTTTTCTGACAAAATACAGTCTATCCATTTATATAATATATCCATTCATATTTGAGGGTTTTTCTAATAAAGAAATTGACTTGTAACTACTACTTCTACAATAAGCCTCACTAACTCTTGATCAGCGGCACTGAACAAGTTCAGTAACGGCGTTTTTCCAAATTAAAAGTAAAGTAGATGAAAATACATACTTGTATTTCTTTCATAACTCATTCCAAATTAATTGATTGTACTAGAAAGTGAAATAAACTGCACAATTATACAAAAAGCAGTAAGAATTAAGATGTAGATAAAAAAATGAAAATCTGAAAGAATAAAAAATAACTTTCTTGAAAGCAGTTCTTCTCTTTGAAATCACATTAAAAATTTCTTGGTACAGTTCCATTTAACAGATATCAAGAACTGAAGGAGAAATAAAAATATTGTCAACTTTTCTGTTATCTTTCATGCAGCTTACATTTGATCTGTAGGCTTTGAGTTTTCTAGTCTTGCACTTCATTTTGCTGATTATGGGAAACTTTCAGAAAAAAACATTTATTTTTCAAGCATTTCTATAGAGACAGCATCAACCTATAGAGCCTCCAAATTGCCATTATTTTCACCAAATTCTGGTTTTACAGGGTAATTCATTTCACCATTTTCGTTTTCAAATGTTTTTCAACAATTCTTCGAGCTCTTCATCCAATTCAATTTCGTCAATCAAGCTTTGCTCTTGGTTTTATACAAAATCTACTTCTAGGATATTTTTCCACGTTTAATACTTATTTATAACTTTATTTAAATCAATCGGTTTTGTGGTTTTATTTCCTCGAGATTCTTGCAAGATGTTTATCAAAAATCTCCTTAATATAACAAATCGATTTCCGTCAATATAATTTAATTCCTTATCCAACGCACAGAAGCCAGTAGCTCTGAAGCCACTCTTCACATTTTCTGCGTTTCTTTGTTCCGTTTATTCAGATTTATGAGACAATCATTAGGGGATAATTGATTTGTTAAAGCCCCTTGATATCTAGATTTTCATTTGGACAGTATTTTCATTCACTACTGTTTAAGAGGTAGAATACAACTCACGTTAACTGTCTGTGTCAGTGGCGTGCGGTGAGAATTTAGGATAGGAAGCAAACCATTCTAATTTTAATATACCTAGGTACAATAAAAAACAGTGTTATAATTATTAAGCTTAAAGAAGTTTTTTAAAAAAGAACTTTTACGCTTTAGTAGTATTCTTTTGCTTTATAATGATTAATCGGATTGGTAATTTTTTAACATATCTCGTTCTTTTGAATACTGATTAACCCCCACCTAATAAGATATTTTTAGCATAATTGGCAAGTAATCTCCTTACCCCTTTGAATCGTAGAAATTCTGATTGACATGATTGAATCATAAAAAGTACTGTGACCAAACTTGTAACTATTGCCAACGTTCTTTTGTGACAAAGCATTTTCAAATTTTTATGATTGTTTAGATTTAATCACGATGTGCAAAAGAATACGTCTTTTATACTTATAGAATTTGTTGACTATTATTCTTTATTTAAAAAAGTAAGTACTACTATTTATTTATAATGCAACTCGATTTTCCGGTCCCTTTTAGCAAAATACCTGGTGCAGGATTGAATCTTTATTGTTAAATTTAAAAGTTCTGGTTTTGATGTGCCTTTCTCAACAATTTGTAATTCAGTACTTTACAAATTGAACAACAAAATCGTCGCGATTTGGATATCGGAAGTACTCGAACCTTCCACCGAAGCAGCTGAATTAGCAGTCATGACGATAAAGCAAGTTTAAATGATGCATACAGAACAAACTAAATACCTAGAATTATTTGTCTTTAAAAAATCCCAACTTATATAAATTGAAATAATAAAATGTTCCAAAATACAGTCTCATTCCTAGATTTACATTGCTTAAGTAACATCTAACAAACACGAAATATCGAACAAATAACCAAATTATAATAAACATCTAATCACGGAGCACGCTAATAAAAATAACTCGACCTTATAGGATGTTAACTGTAGCCCACAACGCATCCGCGACCCGACCGCTACCGAAAGAAAGAAGTGCAGTAAGCAACGAAATCAGTGCTTATATGCAGTGTATGTAACACCTTTGAATCGGTATTACCTTTCCGCGCAAGTTATGAGCCTGATTTAAAATAGTACTCTAATTATACCTTTTGCTGTACGGAATTGCTATTGAACTTTATGTTGATTAAATATTACAAATTTAAATAAACTATAACCATAATTTTATAAAACTATTTTTTTTAGCATTGTTTTTTAATTTTAATAAATTCTTAAGGGAAGCATTGCTTCCCTTGCTTCCATGGACCGCACGCCACTGTTCTGTGTGAAATGCATAATAAATCTAATATTGTATTTTTCACGTTCGTTTACAACCCGATTCATAAATGACTAAAGAAATTGAATTATCATTAGTGTTGGAAAATGCTCGAGCATTTATTTTTGGAGAATGTTCCCGGAGCACAAACGAGAAAAAACGATAATAAACCCTCAAAAGTGAGCAGGACTGGAGAATATACCTTTAACTTACAAAAATATACCCAAAATAAAGATAATTTCAAAAGTTCTTGAAATTTCTCAAAATGCTGAAAATGCTCGAATGTTCTCCGATTTTCCTCTTCTCATTTATAATGCTAGTAATTGCAGTTAATTTGACTGTTGGAAGGTAATGTGCTAAAAAATGCTATAACAGAGAATTGGAAATATTAAACTCGTTGAGCCATATTTAAATCTCACTATTAAGTTAATAACGTGTTTAATTGCCATGGTGACCAATTTTAATCTTTTTCCACCTATTAGAATGAGATAAAGATTTTTCTTGTTGATTTTAACTTTAGTTAGAGACACCTTTAATCATGGCATGTGAATATGTCCCATTGTATTAGAAGATTAGAAGCTCGGGTATGCACTTTTACGGTTACCGGATACAACGCCGACCGCGGACACTATGCCGTCCCTTGTTTTGCTACTGGACACTTTGCCGACCGTAGATAATGCGCTGACCGCGCAAGGTGTCCATCGCTTGCGGTAGGTGTGCACGGGTCGGCAAGGTCAGCAAAGTGTCCAAAACCGACAGTCGGCGTAGTGTCTACGGCCGATGTTCAGTACCCAGCCACCGCATGCATCAGTAATACATAATAAAAACTTTCCAAACATTTGTCACTATTTATAATAGTATAAACAAAATATAACAAATTTAAATAATAAGTTCGTATATAACTAGAACAAAAAAAACACGTGCTTCCGTGCGGTAACCCAAATTTCTTGTCAATGATGCTTTCAAAGGCATAAATTGTGCAAACTATGCTATAAAACTGTCTGTCTTTTGAACACCCGACGCCGAGAGCAGCTGCGAGTAACACGTGTACATTTTGCGCGGGCATGCGGTTTAAGATCGTTTAGTTTCGGATTTATCCTCGATTTTTAATGTTTTTGTTTATGCTCGTTTGTGACGTTTGTGCTGAAAGTTCTCGAGAATTATTATGAGAACGTTCGCGAACGTGCTTGATTATGACCCTAGCTGCTGCGAGTAACACAAATGTACATTTTGCGTGGGCATGAGGTTCTGTTAGCTTCGGTTTTATTCTCGATTTTTAATGTTCTTGTTTATGCTCGTTTGTGCTGTGTGTATTCTGAAAGTTCGAGAATTATTATGAAACGTTCGCGAACGTGCTTGATTATGCTCTTCAAGAGAACGTTCTTTTGATACGGTTGTATCATACGCGAACGTTCGCGAACGTTCTCACCAGCATTTTCAGAACGTTCTTTCATTAACAACACAAATTATCATCAACTAGAGCTTTTGGTCTCTCAAATTAGTTAAAGAGGGAAATGCATATTCCCAAAAACCAGTTTCCAAAAATTATATCTACAGTCAGGTAGGTCATTTTTGATCCATTTCCTCCAAAGGTGTTTTGATTTATACACCACGTAAGACGATAAGACAGTATCATCAGTAGCTATAGCAAACATAACTGATGTTGCTGTTTCTAGCGAGTCTATAACTTGATTGGGGTATTTGTAGATTATTCTAACAATCAAGTCAATGCAAAATGGAAGATGAATAAAAAAATACTATTTGTTTAAGCAGCTTTAAAGACGCAATATAAAACTAAAAGCTTTCAAGAATTCCAAAAAAATGTTTTCATGTTCTTTTTTCTACAGGGGGTGCTGGGGCATAATTCAATTATAGCATGCCCTTTGTTGAAAGATTGGCACATTAAGAAAAAGTAAATTCTTATGTTTTTATTTCCGTGTTTATTATGATAATTTACATTGTATTTGGTATACTAAAATAATTTTATATGTGGTTTGTTTGCGAATAAGATTAATAATAGATAATAACGTGTTTTCGTAAATACTAAGAATCTGTTTATACAATTTCAGAGAAAGTATCTAACACAAAACTCATCGAAACTAAAAGATCGTTCATAAATCCCGAGTGAGAGACTTCGTGATATAACCACCGTGTGCTTCAATTAATTTAAAATAAATTATTGGCAGATTCTTCGAGTATCTATTATCTGTATTAAAGACGTGTGATTAGTCTACTATGTATTTTATTGTTAATTCTTAAAATTTGAATGTCAGCCTATAGTTATTAATAATTTTGTAAGTTATCGTCATATACTTTTAGTAATTTTCTTTTTTTACAGAAGTCATTGGATTACATCGATTACAGTTGTGCTTTTATGTTAAAAGTTACACATCGCAGAAGAAGGACTACATTATAAAGTTAATTTGAATATCTAGTTGATTTTGAATTATGCGTATATCGGAATGACTCTCTGGTAAGCTGTCAGGTAGTAATAGGCTATTGCTTATAAATATTTGACTTAAAGTAGGTATAATAAAGTGTAAAAGTCGCAAAAAGTAAGGAGTACTGTCAATCCCTGCAGTTCTGTTTAAGGAATGTACGCCGATGAAATAAACAAAAAGTGAAACATGTTATGTAACAAGTCACTATAATTAGTACAGAAGTGCTTCCAAAGATACCAATACAGTAAATACTATGCACAAATATAAATAAATACTAAGTTTGCAAATTACAGTTAGAGTAAGTTAGCTGACAACTTATAGAATTGACGTTCTACCTGACAATAGTGATCCATACCAGATCTTAAAAGATATAAGCTATGTAAAATATTAGCTATGCTGTTTCGAAAATGACTATTTTCTGCTGAAGATGAGCTGAAAATAGTCAGTTTCGTAAATGTTGCACATAAATAAATACTATATAACCTACGTATACTGCCACAAACGGAAATATTTACAATTAAATATTATATACAAAACTCAACTTCTCTTCCGTTTGTACAATATAGCGTGCAAGCCCACACTCAGTTGCCCACGCTAGTTAAGCAGCTGCGGTCTCGCCACCGACAATTTGGAGCCATGTGCGCGGACAGCTGCGAGATCTTCTAAGAAGCGCGCTCGCTTCGCCCACAACTGCATTAGTTGGCATGCAATATATTCGCCTACTTACTCCGTATATGCGAGGCAACCTACACGATTTACAAGCAGGTGCACATTCCTTCAGGAGAATCTACCAACACTTCCGCACAGCTGCAGATTCGTGCCAGGCACCAGCAGCGAGAATGCAAACTACCCACAAGCTTGCAACCAGGAAGCATGAACTTCCTTAGTTTCATACTAAGAACTCCAGCCTACTGATTCCCACTACGATGCTAATTACTTCCTCGTTCAGCAGTATATAACCATCTTGCTTGAGCTATTCAAACCAGTCAGTGAAGTTGACTCCATCACTACATCTACAAGCAAGCTGGTGAGTACTCTTTAAATTATGTAATGCTTAGTTGCTTAGTTGAGTGGGCTGCGCTAAACGCCCACTCCCTGTGGAATTATGGGAAGTTGTGACCAGGCCACCCAAGCTTAATTGTAGAACACCAGGAGGTTATCTTCTACGCTTAGTTTGTAGACCTAGTGCTAGAACAGGGTTGGTTCCAACCTCCCTCTTGATTGTATTAGTTTAGGAGGACATGTACGTCCTCACGATGTATTCTTTGTATGTATGTGAACCTTTGTACTCTCTTATTGTTATTAGTATATAGTTGTTTTCTACGACTTGTGTTTAATTACTCTCTACTTCTGACTACGTCCTCCAGTCACGGAAACCCCACGTGACAATACCACACGAAGGTATGGTACTTGTGTCTATGATAAATAGTAAACAAAAAAAGTCTACTAAAGTAGAAAATAACTTATTAGAAGTAAAAACATTTTATTAATTAACAATCCAGAACAAGTGAAAAATTAACAGAATCTTATAACATAGTAGTAGGAATACCTGTGACCGGCAAAAAGTATGCACCATGGGAAACCTCTTTATTTCCTATTTCTGAAAAACTATTTATTCTTGATAGAAGTATATGCTTCTTCTAGAACACTAGAAAATGTTAAAAAGTTTGATCCCGCGCTTATGGTAAGCGACAAGTCCAAAACTCTGAAATTGGACCAAGAGTAAACTGCGCTTAAATTTAGAAACAGCAGAAATGTTACTAGAAAACCTATTTCTAATAATATTTTATCCCCAAATTCTCATTATTGAGGCCCGACCTTGAAAAAAACTTTTTCAATTTTTTAAAATATTACTGCTATAGGTATAAGTGAATTGTTTGTAACATGCTTTATTGGAAATCTACCAGATGTAAAACCGTACACTACAAAAATTGTATAAAATAAATATTTGGGTTTATTTTACCACTGCATTATTTTTCCTAACACGTTTCTCTAGATTTTAGTGCAAACGATTTGTAATTTTTAAAATGATTTTGATTCCAAATTTTCTTTGTATTTATAAGCATATTATTTTAAGTTAAAGTAGTGCGACAATATTTAATTCAATTGGTTAGGATTAAGTGACTGATTTTATAAATCAGTTAAATTCACAGGAATTAATAAATCAACAAATATTTTTCAAGGTAGGGCCTTGGGGAAATTAAAATTTGAGTATAGAATTCCATTATAAATAAGTTATTTTTAATATCATTTTTTTTATAATGTTTTAAGGATAGTTAACTCTCGGAGTGATTTCAATCTTTTGAACTTACCTACTATACCAAAATCTTTGAGCAAATGTTTTAACGCTTTCATGTTTGAGAAGAAGCAAGACTGATCTAAAATAAATTTTTCTCAAAAATCGAAATAAAACAGTTTTGCCGGTCACTGTATAATAGAATCAACAAATAGTATTCATATTAGACCTTTAGATACGGGTCAAGATTGTGTAGCAAGACGCACTAGATTGCACTTTTCAAATATCTGTGCTATAAAAAATTCTAAATACCTACGACCAAAAACATGTCAAGAAGCGAGTCATTTGCTGGGTTTAGTATTTCAACTCTTTTTACTCTGAAAGCTCTATTGCAGTTATTTACAACAAGTGATACCATAGAAACTGAGCTTTTGGAGTAAACAGTATTGTCAGAAATTGGTAGTCTTAGGAAGTTTCAATAAAATTATTCAAATGTGTAAATTTTTGCATAAAAGAAATCAATTCAGACGAACTTTAGCTTTGTTATTTAACAATCATACTTTACTGAGGGTGTTGTATAGTGCGCATTTAAAACTTTCCCCAAAAGTGGCTGTATTCCTAAGAACGGGGTTGAGACTGTTCAAAGAATATCTAGAATATTGTATTTCTATGTTCTTTACCAACATTCGGTTTTAAATCTTCTTTTGACAACAAAAAACCTTTATATCTAATGGTGTTCTAGAACTTGGCATATATCCAAAGAAAAGTCTAAACTCATGTGAACTATTCCATGTAAATAGGCGTCCAAAGGAATCTGATGACGATGGATGTAAAAAATTCACTTTTAGATTAAAAGCACACTAATGACCGGGTTCTTTACGAAATGCTTTCAGACATAGAAAGGATCTATAATTCCAATGGAAGATAAAACAGGAAAACGCGTCTTTTTAATTACACACCTGCCACGAATTTAAACCTTTAAAAAAGTTGCTCCTACCAAGGTCTACAACGAAAGTTTTGTACTTGGAAAAATTCAAAAACACTTTCCTTTGCTGTGCATTTGGCAGTATCAGCGGCAGGAAGTCAAGAAGACGTTATAAGCACATTGTATTCATTATGTGTGAGATTCAAAATATTTGACCGTATGGCTTGACAACTGTCCAAGCCAAAATAAATTTTTCTACCTTTCTAGTTTATATTGTTAATTCTGCTGAAAGTATTATTATAGATTACTAGGAATCAGGACACACATTTTTGTCCGCCGATATTTTCCATCAACAGGTGGAACTGTTTGTAACGAAACAGGACCAAACTTATGACTTTGCATATTTTGCTCATGCAGAGCAATATTACAAACAGTGGAAAAGAAGACATTAAAGAAATGAAGCATACTGATTTCTTTAAAAGGGGGAAATCATTCTTCTCAGAAGCAATTACAGCAACCGAATTGCACATACTTCCTTTATAACGTATCCTATTTGGAAAACGAAACTTTAAACTATCTTGATTTTTTTTACTGTAAAGACCATGAAGAATGGTTTGAAACGCATTTTAGTTAGTTTTCTGCAGATACGGCATTTTGACTAATCAGGACAGTATAATCGCTATAGTGTGAAGCATGATTATGGAGGAGCTAAATTGTCCTCTGGATATAACAAAGGGTGAGTCAAAAGCTTCTCGGTCTTTATATAATAAATATATTAATTGAAGTAAGTCAACATTATAAAAATCATATGAAAAGGATAAGTATGCAAAAATAAACATGGTGATAGTCACGTAATGATAATCACATGCTACAGAATCATTCAAATTAAGTATCAAAACATTTTATATAGAAAACTGCCTGAAAGGTTCACTTCTTTAGATTTAATGAAAATTAAGAATGTCCATATTAAATTCAAAAAATCTCTGCTATGATTCTTCCTTGTCAAATCAACGATAAGTGAATTTGGACGAGTTGATTTAAAAATGAAATAAAATTAGTTTTAGAATCATAGAATCTTTAGAATCAGTTAAATTTCTTTTAAAGCAATATCAAAATAAAGTTTTCAGCGTCAAATAGAATAACCTTTGCAAATAAATAGCACCAGTGATTTGAGGTACGTTTTCACAAAATGCAACTGAAATTGAAAAAAACCTACAAAATGGCTCGTAAATTGTTCTTCAGTAAATGAATCTTTATGTAGACTGTGGTTATCAAAAAAAGTTCCTTATTTACGTAAGCAAAATTTCGAAAACTATGAATGGAACGGTAGCGTTTATTGTAACAATATTAAACATTCTTACTTTATCTGTGTTTAGACAAATGCACCCTATAATATTCCATATATTGTATTTCAATATTTTCACAAGCACTCACCTAATAAACTAATTATTGTTACAACACAGCAAAGCAATAACTAACAAGGATAACCCAGACACTAAACTGAAAATAATATGTACGTTGCTGTACCTTAATCTAAAGCAATGTTTAAAGTAATTTATTGTTTTATGATTTTCAAACAAAGCAGGCTTTCGAAATCTGATGACGTGCGGGGATCTTTTGTGAAGTTTTTTTTTTCTAGTCTGTAATTGATCTATAAAACTTAAATTTAAAACTGTCCTAATTAGACACCTAAGCCAAGGAAAACATAACAGTTAAATGATCAAAGAGTTTAGGTCAAATTTTTTATTATATCATTGCTACTATGATTATGACTCAAATAAAATTAGGAAACATGCTTAATTTTGGACACTATATTAATGCAACATCTCTACTATTTTATTTCTATTTTTATAATATTTCTACACAGCTACTTGTGTTATTATCTAGTATTTAATTACACAGAAAAATTGAATAAATAATACTACACGGCCGTGGTGCTTTTTTAATATTGATTTAGGGAAAAAACAATTTGAAATTCATCTCACTTTCTGACGGTTTTATTAGTACTTTGTAAATTTATATATGCCACGCGAATATATATACCAGAAGATGGTAAATTTTCTATATTTGTGAATTACTTAATTCGTTCTAGCCTTGCAACGGATTCTATATAAAAGGAAACTTATTATAATTAAGCCGCTTCTTGTGAAAATGAAAGTTTCCGCTAGAGTTAGGGGTGAATGGTTACAAATTCCATGCAAAGATGGTAAATAACAGCTTTTGAACCTAAAAAATATAAAATACTGTTATTGTTTAAAAAAGTTATTTTTAATATTAATTGGTGGTTCGAGGGTTTTTGAGATATCATTTTATGTTTAGGAAAAAATGCGGTGAAGTGGTTAGGGGAAGAAGCTTGGAGGAGATACGAGAAGTTACTTCAGGGACGGAAGGATATTGAAGACGGATTGGTTGAAAAGGTCAGTATACAGGAAATAAGAAAAACTAGAGGCGGTGCAATACTTGACCCTGACGACCCTATTATTGATGTTTTGGACAACGACGATTTTATCAATATAGGTAAGTGGTAGTAATTAAGTTAACAGTTCGTTGTAAATGATATACGTCAATATAACTATAATTCTGCAAAAAGGTTGGATCTGTAGTAAAAGTTCAGCGAATTTACGACGTCTATTACTTTTTTGTTGTATTTTTAGCTGCCTTTTTATATAATCTACGAAGTGCTACAATTATATTAGAAGTAGCTGAAGTAACTTTAACTTGCTTTATAATAAATTCAGGATTTATCGAATTTTATTGCAAAAAGATATTCTTTAGAATCCTGCAAGTTCTGCAAAAAAGGCGTTTGCTAATTGCGTGAGCTTAAAAACCATCTGATCATTCAAACTGATATTCACAACATGCAGTGATCTGAGATATCAAAGCGAAATGTTTACATGTATCTTGTTTGATCTAAACTTAGCCCTATTTGCGTGAAAAATTTACCGGTACATAATCATGTCTACATTATTTTTATAATATACGTTCTATGTTTGCTGTTTAGTTCTTATACTATGTATTTGAATGTTTGTTTTCTTTTATGGTAAAAAGGAATATCAGTTTACAATTTGATCTCCTCGTTTTAGACTTATTTCTACAAGTGACAGTTTATAAAAGACGACCTTATCGTTAATATTTCAGATAACTTTTTTTCTTAACTCTTAAGATTTTATGATGTATGATGTGGTAGTACCTCTACCAGTAGATCTACTCTAGCTTTGTCAATGCCCTTATAAATTGTAATTGCATCTTGCATGCGTAGGAATGGTGATGGGTTAGATATAACTTGTACTTTTTTGCTGTCTGGCTTAATCCGTATTACACAGCTAAATGATTGTAAAATTAGCAGAACAATGGATGGCCAATCCAGAAAAAACGAGTGAAGCATTATTGCCTAAGGTACGAATTAATAAAATATTTCTACATACTTTGTTTTTTTTTCTGCGGGCACAGTTTATAGCGCGAAGTTTAAAATGTCTTAATTTTATTATTCCGCATCAAAACGTTTCACTTCTTAATTTTATTTCATTTTTCGAATAGTGATTGTATGTGGTGAACAAATCAATGATAAGTAGATCTCGTCTATGGTGCATAACAGTATTTGCAACTGCAGTTTAAATTTGTTGGGGCTAATAAACAAACTGTAATGTTAAAATATCAATGTTGATGTGACTTAATTCATTAAATCAACTTCTTCAATAGGGTGTAGGCTGATATAGGCCGTAGCCTTCTTCCTAGTTTAGTCGGTTGGTTGATGAAAGAAATATTTATCATGCCCAGAATAATAGTAAATATTCAATTCAAAATTGGTAGTTGTTGATTGTGGTTATTATCAGTAACATAAGCTACTGTTAATGATAATAACCACAACCACTTCTTATTGTTCTCTTCGATAATCCGAGTTACGGCCTTGTATAGTTGTTTCCGGTCATGTCAACATGTGGCCATGCTGATATGGGCAATAACGTTGATATGTGGTGAATTGAATGTTGGTTACAAAGATGATGAATCAAGTTGAAGTAATTCGAGTTGGTTTTAAATGCAGTTGGCACTAATTGGATGGTTGTTGGAGATTGATAATATTTGGTGGTTGATTTTTTACAAAAAAACTACTCTTGTCAGGACGTTCCCCGAGATATGGCTCTCGGGGTGTCTTTTGATAGCACTAAGAACTAAGGCGATTACACCGTCCTTCAATAGAACGATAGAGGAGACTGATTAATGAACCAAACCCCTGTTTAACAGTGTAACGGCTACACCCGATCTCGAAAAGAGTTGCCAGTCATGGTTCTAACAGCTGCCGGAATGGAAGGAAAGGTGGCGGTTCACTTGGTGACGCATAGGCGCACTGTGGTGTAAAAGTCGAAAAATCGACGCATCGCGTTTATGTCAATTAACAATGTTCGCCATAATAACGTTCTTTACCAATGTTTGAACTGTTTTGTAGGCGTAACGACAATTAATATTAAATTTCCACTTGCGCAAGAAAAAACCTGGATACCATTTAGTTTTTGTTTAATTATCTAAAGAATGTTCTGTTGCACTTTTTATGTTAAATTTTAATTAAACTATAAATTGCAGTAGTAACTTTAAAAATTACTAACTCAGGCAGGGGGTCGAGGGGGGTTTGAAATTTTCAGAAAATCTTCACCAAAGATGCTTCTCTTTGATGTATAAATTAGAACGCAGGAATCGAAACTTATGACAGATTATTTCTAAAATTCCAAAAAAAACTCATACGTTCCTATATTTAATACATCGTACAAGCGGAATAACTGTTACATAGGCTAAAACCACTTACCTTGAAAATCTAAATCCATATTTTCAACTAGCAAATTAACCATACTATTTAACTGGAGGGTACATTTAATTAACGCACACGTGTACTTGTTTTAAGCGCTATAATGAAATGACCAAGTAAGGGGGTGTTATTTCAGTACGTGGCTATTTATCAGTTCCTAGGTCGTGCATAAAGAATGCCCCCATTCATTCTTAATAACACCTGACACATAATTTAAGAATTCCAAGAACTTGATTTTCTACCCTTATTTTGATTTTGTGAGTTTTACACCAGTGTGCGGCGCCCTTACCCTAGACCACTACAGGAATAAAGGACGCCGGTGGTGTGCACAATGGTTGGAGGAATTAAGAGAGGGCTGCTTCCTGCAACTAGACTTTATCTTAGATAATAATGTACTAAATATTTTCCAACGGATTTTTTATAAACTCTAATCATTTTATTAAAATTGTTACATTTTTTATTCTTCTGTTGCAGAAACTGTATACCGCCAAAAAGTATTAATTAAATTGATAGGAAAGATATCTTATAAAAAAGTTCATTAGAAATAGAGAAATGAACATACTAATAAATAATATCGCTGGGGACTACTTTCAGTATGAAACTCGTTTTTAAGAATTAGGTGATACATATTAATAAAAAAATGCCTCTGAAGCAAAATAATAGTTTAATTCCATTAAGTCCATTTTGCAAAAAAAAAGACAAATTGTAGCACTTCTGGAACTTGAAAAAGAGAAATTGTACGTAGAAACCATGAATTAAACCTTGATATTTATATAGGTTCGCTAATAATATTTCTAACGGAATTATCTCGAATTTTCTTTAAGTAACTTTAGGTAACAGAACTTATAGCAAATAATAATATTTTGAATTTTTAAGGCAGAAAAAGCTTGAGATATCTTAGATTTAGATTTAAAACACTGTGCTTAACAGACTTAAACTGTGTGCTTAAAAATTTTAGAAATTTTAATTTAATAATCTAGTAGAGTAGAAGAACCAATGACTTAATAGTTTTGCGATCCAAAACTCTAGGGCCTACAGAAATTGTGAAAAAAGACAATTTTAGACTACATTTCAATCAACTACTACTATAGTGCTTATCAGAATATGTAGTCACATATAGGCATAGGGCAGGTAATCTCTAGGGATCTTAGCATGATGGATGTTATAAAGATGACTAGATTAATTTCTCAAGAATTTTACAGTCATAGCGACTTGTTCTGAGTATCTTGTAAACTTGCAACCATAGTGACTTCCGATAACATTAAACAAATTGCTTATGTACCTACTACATTTTGATCTTCCTATTTTTACTTTTTATAATGAAAATTAAAATATTAGTCTCTAGTTCAGTATGGATCATTGTCGTTAAGCATTATATGCTACTTACTCAGTTTCTGTTCGCTATCTATAGTTAAAGCTTATATAAGTAGAACATACGTATATACCAGGACTATAAGGCTAGTAACGCTGTTGTGTTGTCAGCTACAAAGGGTGACAATTCCATGCTTGCGATACGCTACTGTGCGTTTCAAGTCGGTATCTTGTACAGTTGGTATAATTATGGTATAACTCTTTGAATATTATCGCCTTTTGATGTTCGAAAATGAGCGACCGAAATGTTCGACACAGAATTGCTGAGGATTATAAAATAAATGCAATAACTTCGTTGCTAAGAGCATTTTAAATTTTTCAGCAAAACATTATGGACGTACGAAGGGAATCTCTTTCATGAACGAGCCTTTTAGGAAAAACTATTTTGCATAAAACCTTCAGACTAATCAAGTTTTCTGTTGTTTTTTTCATTTTCTAGTTGTCGTGTGTCTAGAACATTCACTGAAAGCTTGCTATAATTAATGTCTCATGTAAATGTTCTCAACATGTTTTCTTGTTATTTCTATTTTAAATCCCTCAGAGTTATTAAACTTTTTGGATCGTACAAAATCTTACCTAAATCTTCGTAAACGTTTTTTTAACTGTTAATTCTTATGTTTATAACTTTGGATAAAAATTGATATTTAACAATATGCAAAATATCTGAGGTGGGACAATAGATAAGACAAATAAAATAACGATATGCGTGAAGCTCGAATATTAGAATACAATATTTTGATATTTGATATAAATTTTGAAAAAGTCAGTATTTAATATCTAATATCTTGGAAACTATAAAAATTACAACCATGATCTGCAAAACTTTTTTATTCCTCTGGATGAACACCACAGGTTTTTCTAAACGGTGTTTTTGTCTCTCAAAGTTTTAAACTTTTAAGAACTCATTTTTCTCTTTTAGTTGGCAGCTTTGTAGGTGATTTTTAGTGAATAACTGTTTTAATTAAGATCTTCAATTTTTTCTACATACATACGGTTGAATGAATGCTTCGATTATTACAAAAATTTCTTTCAATGGCTTTTATAACAATTAGAAAAAGCAACAGTAAATGATAATTGTGAAAATCGAATTTAAATGTATAGCATTATTGCATTTTTTAGTTTTTACAAAAAGCATTGAATAGTATATTACATGTTGAGTTGGTAAAGACGGTACGTCGAGGTCAAACAGTATCGCGAGGCATGGCAACTTTAGCAACGAAACATGTATACTATTTTATTCACAATAATTAGACTTAAGACGTAATCAAAATAACTAGGAATTTTAAATTTTAAAATGAATTTTTTATAAACTGTCATAATTTCAATCAAATCCATCTATCCACCAAAAGATATTTTAAGTAAGGTTTCATTCTTCGCCGCTAGATGGCAATGTATGCGTTCAGTATTTTAAAATTAGAAATTAATTAATTCCATTGTAATTATTAAATATAAAATATGGAAAAATAAAAATAAAACTAATATTAAATAAAAAAGATGCTTTTAGCGTTAAATACATTTATAAACACTTAAATTTAAATCGGATAAAACGTACTGTTTTAAATTATTCAGAAAAAAAGTTGGTCAAGACTTTACATGCCAGTTTTACAGACATGTAATAGTTATTTACGTACCAAGCTTTGTAAATGAATCTTTACGGGCGAGCTGAAGAGTTTGTGGGGCGAGCGACGAAGGAGCGAGCCTCCATAATCCAACGAGCCCAGTAACGATTAATTGCAAAGCGTATCGCGTACAAACTTTTATTTCCACCTTCACCAGCATTTCTTTATGAATTGTATATTTTTTATAAAAAGACATTTTGGAATCAAAGGCGGTAGCACAATTTATAGCTAGGCGTTGCCATGGTGTTGTGGTTAAGCAACACATTAGTTGCCATAGCTTTTTGTTGGTGAGCATTGTAAACATTTTACAGGTCTCTTTTACGAGCCTGTAAAGTTTTACAGGGCTGTGGCTGTAATTACTCATTTACTTAGTTACATAATGGCCTGTAAAGTGGCATTTACATAGAAGGGGAAAATAAAGGAAATTGTTAACCACGTTGGTGTTGCTATAGCAATAACTTGCTTTCCAAGGTTTTTACAACATATGAAATGTACATATTGCAATATGATTGTGAATAAAATAGTTTTTGTAAAAATTCAAACGTACGTATGGGGAAAAAATTAAAGATCTTATTTAATTAAAACAGTGTTTTATTAAAAAAACCGATACAATTAAACGAAACAAGATTAAGAAAAACCAAACATTTTAAAATATTTATGTATAGTAAAATGTAGGTAAAGTTAAAATCCGCACTACTTTTAGATTTTAAATAATATTGTATGCTGATGTTCAGTCTGCTCTTAAAATAATTATGACATTGTCATACTTGTCATACTCGATTGTTTATTTGGTATAGGAGGTATATTCTTGTTTCGTGCGTCGCGTTTCGTCCACCGATGAAAATCTACCTGAACCCTTCCCGTTTTGTGCGGAATTAAAATGATGGCGTTTATGACTTCTTATTTCGTGCGTTATTTACTCTGTCTTTTGTACTCTATTTTACTAAGTAGTATTTGTTTACCGTTAGTAGCGCTAAAAAACAAACGGAAACTTTATTTAATTTAGAATATTAATGGATATTACGGATCTACTGGAAAATAGATAATATAGACTGATTAACTCTACTTTATTACTTAAATTTCCTTCAATTCAAAATTTGACTAAAAAACAAAAATTTTTTAATTACTTATATTAAATCCATAGAGTTTTTTCTTTGTACAAAAAATATCTAAAGCGTCAAATATTTTTAAGTGCTACTGTATTTGAATTTATCCTTTTCAAGGATTTGGATTTATAGAGAGACTAATACCTACTTTCTTATATGGACCTATACCGCTACTATTATCTGCAATTTCCTTGAAAACAAGAACACATAATCTACAAGATTTAATGAAACATTAATACAGGAACACCTTACTTCCTTTAAGTGTTCATGGGGATGTATGGCCATAATTATACATTAAACATTTTTATTCTTAGTATCTAATAAATGTCTTATTTATTTGTACGTATTCATTATTATTTCCCCTTTATTAATCAGAATCTCATTGTAGCAAGTCTTATACAATGTAATCTCAATATTTACTTAAAAAATCATATAATCGATCAAGCAGTCGCACTGGTTTAAAAATTCACATGATCACTTAAAAAATAGGTGAAAAATGATTTATTTGGTCTTAATTAATACTGTTTATTAATACTTTAGATTTTTTTGTATTTGGTGTGAAAAAAAATGATAAAATATTGAGCAGAAAATCAACAATGTGTATGTAGAAATCCTATTTTAAGAAGTATCCAAAATCAGCAGGTAAAAGTGCACAATAGTACCGAATTTGATTGTCCATCTGGTTTACGCTCGAAACCAGAAGATTTTGCAGCTTAGCACGAAAAGCTACGCACGAAACGCTCACAAAGCGTTTATTTCTATTATGAGTGAGTATGTTTTGATTAACAATTTAATCAACAGTAATATCCCAAGTGAATGTAAAATAGCCGAATAAATTTTGACGTTTTCTATCAGAATGCTCAGAAATATGTTGAGTAAAGAACCCCGCACAAATTGAATGGAAAGTGGGTCCTGGTCAAATTGTCTGAAAATTGAGTATGTTATAGTTCTCGACTTTATGAACAAAAGTTCTCATACACACAAATTGATCCTATGATTAGGATCCAAGATACAGAGGGCTGAATGTCAATAGTTTGGCTATATTACTGATATATCCCTAATGTAGTTTCCAAATCATGATGTCAGGAAATCAGTAATCTGAAAGAAATCTATCGAAAAATAAGTTGTGAATAGGTGTTGAGAGGTAATATATTGGTCATTACCGTGAACCTTACAAGGTCAAGTTGATTTTTACAGGTAAATCACTGTTTTCTAATATTGTCCTAAATAGAGCAGTTCATGTGTCCGAACAACTTCAGATATAAAGTTAGTTGGCTTCCCAAGGTCACCCAAAGGTCATGTCTGTTTAGTTGCCCTTGACCATGAACCTTGCAAGGTCAAGTTCATTTTTTACATATAAAACTATTGTTTTATTTTTAAAATTAACATCATAAAAAAGATTGAATGTTTTCTACATTGTCTACATAATATATATCACTGGTACTGTGGGTTGAGTATTTATTAAGAGAACAATTAATTTCCTGAATAAATATATTGCAGCTCAGTAAAAAGCAGTATTAAGTAGTATTGATAGCATAGGAATTTTCGTAAATCTTTAAATTCACATGGCCAAAATTTACCTCAAAATTACCTTGTAAGGTTTATAGTCAAGGGCAAGTAAACACTTATGACCTTGGCAAGCTAACTGACTTTATATCTGAAGTTGTTCGAATCCTTGCACCCCCCTATTTAAGGCCACATTAAAAAACGGTAATTTACCTGTAAAAAATCAAGTTGACCTTGAATTGACCTTGTAAGGTTCATGGTAATAACCAATATATTAACTCTCAACACCTATTTAGAACTTATTTTTTGATAGATTTCTTTCAGATTACTGATTTCCCGAGATCATGATCTGGTAACTACATTAGGGATATATATCAGTAATATAGCCCAATTATCAACCTTCAGCCCTCTGTATCTTGGATTAGCAGCTATCCCTATAATCCGGACTGCAGCCGGGTACAGTGATTGGGAGAAGCTCTGAAAGCCATTACACTTAAGGAGAGTTGAAGCGAATACATAGCCTCTCACAATCAAGACAACTTCACCTTAACGGGTACACACTGGGAGTCTATAACGTGTAGACTTAAACGAAGCTCTGTCGAAGGCCCTCCAAGCCTATATATTGGTAGATCGGGGTGGCAAAACCATTAAAAAACCAAGTCCCGCCACAATTGTGGTTGGATTCGATCGGGCAGTGGCCCCAACCCCTGTCTCGGGCAGGAGCTTGTGAAGGTATGAAATAGGACTGGAGGGCTCTCTCTATTCAACTGAGTTAAGTTGGGGGAATAGTCCTATTGCTGGACGAGGTACTTCACCCCGTATTAAAGAGGACGGGAGGGTACCGGCGGGTGAGCACGTGTTAAGTCGATCGCTCCGGTACTAGCCTGGATAGCTAGTAGAGGGTGGATAGGCAACCTCGCTCCGACCAGTGAGCTGACTGGAAGCAATTGCTATGCAATTCGCGCGCTGATTGAGCGTATCTAAATTACTTCCTCATTGGAAGGAACGTGGAGGTATGTTCACTCCACTCCACGTAAAACATACAGATAATCTCTGTATCTTGGATTCTAATCATAGGATCAATTTGTGTGTATGAGAACTTTTGTTCAAAAGTCGAGAACTATAACACACTCAATTTTCAGACAATTTGACCGGGACCCACTTTCCGTTCAATTTGTGCGGGGTTCTTTATCCGAAAAAAACAAAACAAGATTTTGGACGGAAGAATTTTCAATACGTATTTCTTTAGAGCAAGACAATTGTGATAAAATATCGTCAAACAATTTAATGAGGCTATTTTACATGCACACGGGGTATTTGACTTGATTATTTCCTCCAAAAATAGAAGTTGTTTGTGAATTATCTATTAGTATTTCAATTAGTAGAGTTAATAAAGAAATTACAGTTTTTAAATATGTTAACATTGTCTACACATTCACTTGTCTAAGCACCTTTGATAACGATGTAAAAAAATAGTCAGAGGCGATAAAATTTTGACACAAATTTACCCGCTGGTAAATTTTAACACTTGAATTTTTATCATTAATGAAGCTACATTAACCATGGTAAGTACGCATTGTTATGTGTATAAAGAAAATAATCACGTTTATAATTTTTATTTGATACTTGTTCTTTCAATAATAGTATAGTATGTATTAAGGGCTTAATTGAGTGTCTTAGAATCCGTAGTCAGTTACCGCCTGAAGCGAAAGCTCAAGTCGCTAAGACGATAAAGGGCTCTAAAACACTAATTAAGCCCGAAATGCATACGTTTGTTTATGTCCGGTCTAAGTTTAAATTCATATTTAATTTGAAATAAAAATAATTTGAAAAGTGCAAAACTTCCAGTAGGTAACCTACCTAATACCGTGGTCTATAATTACTGTTATTACTATGGAGACGGCGTAAACAAGGGTAGTACAAGGAAGTGCTCTAATTTAGCAATTTACACTCTAAAAACAGGCTGCTAAATAGGTCATAATCGACCTATCTGACATAATAGTTTATGTATTAGGACGTAAGGAGGCTTTTATGGTCGGAAACGTTATTTCGAGCTCGAGGCATTAGCCTAGGGCTAGGATCCATAAAAGCTATAAAAGCAAGTTACGTCCGCTATTCATACATTATTTTATGTACAGATTAAGTTTTTATCTTGAATCTATTATTGCGTGAAAAATATAACTAAATGAGTACGTAGGTACATCAAGCCGCTGTGCTTATACTTATGTGATTATACAAAGTATGTTACTATAGTTACTATTCCAAAATATTTAATTTCAGTTTATTTTCATTGGTGATAAGTTTACAAATAATATTAAAAACAAATCAAGTTCTACAAAAAAACAGCTCGGACGTTTAATTGGCGTTTCTTTATTGCCCGTCGAACCATAAGGAGGCTCTTGGGCCATAAAGAGACAGTTATGTTTAGATGAGTAGAGCAATAATAGTTTAATTATTATGTATCTGTGCATAAATTATTTTAGTAGTAAAAAAAGTAGCGCGGAGTAGTGTTTTAGTTCGCCTACCTCGGCTATCTTGAAATTTTAGCAGTTATGATTCACAATAGATAATTTTCTTGTTAGAAATGGAAATAAGAAAGATAAATAAACAGTCATCTCATTTCCCAGTAATTACTACAGTTGCTTAATTTAAGATCAACAAAGAATACTAATACGAAATGAAAATACATAATTATATCTTATCAGAATAAAAGGAAACAATAAAATTAAATGTCATTTAGTTAGTGAATTACTAATTGAGAAGTTGTGTATCATCTTTTTGTAGGAATTTTGGATTGTATAATTATTTACAATAAATTCATCTGGTCAATAGCATTGTGTTAAACTATTTTGTCCCAAGAAAATTATCAAAAAATAATTTCTTGTCGAATTTATAAATAGAATTTATTTTACAAGAAGAAAATCTTTTTACAAATTTATTCTACAATTAGACGGTTTAGCTTTAGATCATGTTATGATAAATCTGCAACTTTTAACAAAACATAGTTAGACAATACAAGATTAAAATATTCAAGTGGTATACATAAATATATTGGATAAACAACTCAGGTATAAAAAATATAGAAATATATTTTTAAACTTTTACTTATTTATTTCTAGGAAAAGGTTGTTGATGCGAATTTTATATTTACTGAATGACCTTCTGATTTATTCTCGAATTCTTCAAATTACTTTCTTAAAGGTAATCCTTTGAAAAAAATTATACAGTATCAGTTTGGAAATAGGTTCGTTTCAACATCAAAGTTCCAAATCAAATTAAAAATGATGCTCAAGTATTTTTTTCTTGTAGTGTTTTTACTGTTTCATTATAAACACAAAATATCTTCAGTAGACATGCCGAAAAATTAAGTTTACTATTATCTTTTTATCGAACTTTTATTGAAATCATGAGCTTTGCAAAAATGCAAAAATAAAAAATAGATTTTTAATGCATAAGCACTCCTTAACGGTTTATTTTTTGATATTACGTGATTATATGTTAAGGTTTAAGTCTTTTTTCGACCAAAAAGACAGTTATATAAAAAGTGTTACGAAGGCAATAATGATTAAAGTTTCAAAGAATCCTCTGATATTATATGATTTATAAAGGAATACATATATATATCAAGACATCAGAAATAGAATATTTTTAAATGCAATTATTTTAGAGTCTCTATTGACCATATAATAAATTAAAAGACATTACATAGAAAATGCATTAGACTCTTGAGAATTAATATTTTTTACATTGATATATTTGCATGCCTTCTGTCGTTGAAATCTTGCAAGACTTGATTGAATTGGTGACAAAATTGAAAAATATAAATATCTGTCTTCGTTTTCATGTCCGTAGTTCAAAGATTCTCAATTTGTATTTGAAATTTTCAATTTGAATATTTTCAACCACATTTACTATTTAAACTGCAATTACCAGAAAACTAACAATTTGATGTTAAATCAAAAATAGTTATAACTATCTATCTATTGTAACAGTTTTAGTTAGTTTTTAGTTAGTTGTAAGCTTGGAGCCAGTTTTTCAAATGCTAAGTAATGCAAAATGACGAATGTAAGTTATAATAGTTCAAATTTTGTTTTATTTATTACAACGTTAAATTATTTTTCGATATTAACACGCTAGAATGCGTATTCGGTCTCTGGAGACCTACATTTTGTATTATGAAAGTGTTATAATATCGTGTATTCCGCGGTTAGGTATCGTGACGCGTTCCGACGCATTTTTATAATTAGCGAATCCCTAGAAATACTTTTTAAGCAATTAAACTTTTAATTTGATGCCTTTTTGTTCTTAACAAAAATACATTTGTTTTTTTATATCGGATGTTGTTTACAAGCAGATCAACCTAAAACGTGTGTTACGTACAAGTGACAAAATGGAGACATGAAATATAGTAGGTGATTATAAGTTTTGCAATAGTTCTACCAACTATTCATAAAAAACTGATAAGTTGATTATTTATATAATATTAGATGAAACACCAAAAATAATGCCTAACCTACGGTTTTGTTTTAAGATGTCCTTAATTTACATCTTGTAGGCGTTACGTATAATGTCACATGTGTTACGTACTGTTACATGCAAAAAATTGCATATTTCATTCAATATTATTAGTGAATCTCAGACACAGTTTTTTTTTAATTTAATCGTTTTTTATTTACCTAACACATTTTTTTATTATTCAATAAAAATGAACTGCAATTTAAAACTAAACTCACTGACATTATTGTCTTAAACCACCACTGCAATTACATGCACCGAATGGCAGTTTTCATCCTACCAGCTATTATATTCGTAGTTTGTCTGTGGTAATTACAATTACAAGTCTATTTAAAAGCATTATTGAACATTGAATTTTATCTGTGGACGTGGACCTTTTCGTGGAATGCGCGATTTACAGACCGTCTCATGAAAAGCGCACGACGCTGTAACTCTGTTATTAACAATCCAATTGTAATAATTCAAATAACATAGTGTTCTAAAGACTACAACACTTAGCCTCGTTTTCAGACGCGGGTCCCCCTGCCCAGCATGAATTTTTTATTTCGATTCTAAGATTCTAAGATGATTATCAATTAAGAACTATTGTTTGGTTTGCTATTCTAGATACTTCTAATTTGAATTAAAACTGTGTATAATTAAATAAACAAAAACAAATATTTTGTCGGTATATTATTGCGACCGACACATGTGAGAACTGTACCATTTAAGGCCTAGTCAACCATGTGACTACCGACATTTGCATTTTGTGAAAATAGATTCATTAATTTTTTATACTGCCGAAGAACTTTTTAGACATAGAAACTCTAAGATTTGAAAAGTGTTGTTGGCGCTGTTAGGGAAAGAGTTTGTGAGGTGGAAAAATCGCTTTTCCTTACGACGTTTGTAAATTGTTTATAAAAAAGTGATTTATTTTGTTTATTGCAACACATTCTCCCACAACTAAAATATATTGTAAGTCAATTTGGTAGTATAGTTTCAAGTAACAATGAAAAAAAAATTCAAAACACCCCAACTCCGTGACAGCAGACTGATGATCTACAGTTGTATGATGATTTAATATATAAACAGAAATATATAATATTTACAAATATATATATTAAAATTAAATACAATATTTGAAAACAGCAAATAAAATCGTGTTTTAATGTTCAGTATGACCCCCCCCCCCCCGTTACAGAAATAACTCCGTGACCCCCCAAATGGAAGTCTGATCCGACCCTGCTCGTTCAAGATATTTTTTCGGCATAAGATCTCTAATAAACGACAATAAATTTTTCTTTTTGAAATATCAATACATACCTTTATGGTATGTATGTGTTAGAATTTATTTTCTAAATTGAATGATGTATTGCAACTTGATTTGGTAGAATACTTTTGGGAAATAATTTCCCTTTATGATCAAAAATGAAGTGTGCCGTGGAATATAAAACAATTTTATTACCTAGTGACATAAGACAATGTAACAAAACACATAGGCACCTAACTATTACAGATATTGCTCAAAATCGAATTGTTAATAACAGAGTTACAGCGTCGTGCGTTTTTTTATCAGACAGTCGATATGTGTTCACACCTTTTGGAAGCCAGTATTCTTTAAAAAACGCATCGCAAAACGAGCAATCGTTACCTTGCGGTATTAACCGCCGGCGACCTACATATACATTTCATCAAGCTATAATTGTTGTTAGTTCGCACTAAAATTTCAAGTAAGCGTTTTTTGTATAAAACTGACTGCTCGTCTTAAAAAATGCTAATGGGAGAAAGTTTATAAGTGCTTGCACTAAGATGTAGTTACTTCATTTTCATTTTAATTTTTGTTTCAGGCTAAACATATTTCTGTTGCCAAATAAATAAAAAATACATCATTTAAGTTTTGTTATTTAATTTTTACAATCATTAACTTACAGAACAAAAAATGGAGATCTGTAAAAATAATGCTTTAGATTATGTTCGTGGTTAGAGATGACATTTCACACACCCATAGATCGGACTTCGGCGTCCGATACCTCATATTTGTAAAATTCGTTCTAACTAGTAGTTAGAGACTGATGGCCAACGGTTAAATGATACTACATGTCTTTTCTGACAAAGCATTATTATATAAAATTCCTATCATCATACGATCCAAGTAGGGCCAAGTAGCTTATGGGACCTGGTTCGCCAGGTAATGGGTAGTAACAATTATTATCAAATACAACTTATTAGGCATGTTCCGGTATGCATACACCTACATCTAACAATCATATCTGGTGTACCTGTTTCTTCGTAACACAAATCGGTTTGAATTATGATTGGATTATTCGAAAAACTTTTACAATGAAAGATTTCTTGAAACCATCATTAGTTTCTTATATGTGAAACAAAATCTAATGCAGTTTAATAATTTTTAAGTTTTCGTCAAGGACGGAATTTTATAGGAAAGAAGCTGGTTCCTATCATCATCCTCAATCATCATGAGGTTTACATCTTATTTCTGAATTTTCACATCCTATATTTTCGATATAAAAGTTCGAGTAGTTTGTCAAAGTTATTTAGTAACGGCGAAAAACCAATCAACGCTACACTTGCGAAAAGCAAGGAATGGTAATTGTGAAAGCAAAGACTTCTTTCTTGCGTTAAGGCGCTTAGTTTAGACGCTAAGTTTGTTTAATTTGTAATCTAAACGCACGTTAAAATGCACGTTTTCAAGGAAAACGCATCTAAACGCTTAGAAATTATGTTTATGTTTATGAAATTTACGCTTACAGCTATAGGTGACCATCGTTGTACATTGCCGGTAACAAAAACATAAACCTTACCTTTTTAAAGCGCAATGGATTTTGTTATCAACATACCTCTGATATAGAACTCTGAGCAGTTGCTGATGGCATTTCCCTCGTATCATGGCCTTGATAAGATCAGCTCTATTATGAATATATCTATAAACGGATGTAAACATGATCTTTTTCTTCGTTTTAGCCGACCCTAGACGATTGCTTGGATTAGAAGATTTAATTAATTTGAGTGATTTTCTTTCTGTATTTATTTCAGTAAGATGTTCCACTCTGGAATCAAATTCATACAGAATCTGGTTTTATCCCAAAAATGGTCTACGCCTTATTTTTGCCAGATGCACAGAAAAACTGGCTCAATTGTGAAGTGTCTCAATTATATATTTTAAATAAGAAGACATTTTAGCTTTTGTTCGAATTTTATTATGTATAAACTTACAAAAAATTTATTAAAAATTAATATCGCAACTCTATAAAGCTACTCTTATCCGAATAGACATCCATTGTATTATAAGACTATAAAAGTTACAATATTTTGTAACTACCACTAATATTTAGAAGTAGTGTAAATAAAAATATGTTTTTAACACTTACAAATAACTTTTGACAAAGACACCTAAATATTAATAAATATTTAAATTATGTTTCCTAAATTTTCGATTATTAACAAATGAGAAAACACAAGTGGCGAAGTTGTATCCACGTTGACAAAGATCAGGTTCACGAGCTTGAGTGCAATTTGCAACACTTTCTTCAGATGTCCCCAGTGCTGTTTGAAGTATTAATTCATTATTAAAATTCCCTGCATTATCCATAAAATTAAGTTTTATTGCCCAACACTTCAGAGTGCATTTAAAGCAGGCATCATCCGTAAATGCTCCATGACGAAAAACATTTCTTACAAGTTCAGAGTTCGTTTGCGCTTGACATATGCATTCGCTAAAATACGGTTCTGCTAAAGATTCCCATTGCTGGAGAATATCATGTACTTCCTACAAATAAATTATTTTTAATATGTCCTATAATGAGAACATGCATTAATAGATTTTCAGAAAAATTATTATGGATAATTTATTTACAATAAATATTGATGTAAAATGCAATACTAACGTCTTCATATGTAAGGCAATTACTTACTACTCCCTCTAACAGCATTATTTGAACACCAATAAGAACGAAGTAGGTAAATTTCGGCATTTTATTCAGCTTGAGGTTTGTGGTAGATGTCACGACTATGTTAAAATAAAATCACCGAAAGCTTTTATACGGGGATTGCAGAATAACGAACCTAATCTTCTGTGTTTGCTTCCAACACAAAGACAAAAAATATTTTAACATTATTCTTGCACGTGTTGGTAGTATAAAGACAAATCCGATGTGGAAAGTTGAAATGCAAGGTTTTTCTAAATGTTCTGGGTAATGAACCGCTTGTCAAATTAATTCTGCATACAGAAGTGCAACTCTGAATTATCACAATATCGTATGGTTGACTTAAGGTTTAGAACCATTTTAAATATAGCAAGTCACTGATCTCTAAACACGACTAAAAGTTAAAAACATACCTTTATGTTATTTATGTCTTTTCTATGTAACTAGTCTGGTTATTTTCTGACTATTTGAATGTTCCTATCTTTATATAAAGTGTTTCTTCGATTATTACACAGAAACCAAATAGGGAATTAGAATTTGCATCATCTGCATGGGCTTCTTCACTGTCTTCAAAATTATTTAATTAAAATTATAGAATATATTTAGTTCTATAGTTGATTGCAATTTGAATTGACGAGTGTATCAATATCAATTAAATTAATTCAGCTGTTAAAGATGATTTATATTGATGTGTAGATTGTACAGAAAGTAATGGTGTTGCTTCAATGGTAGTAGATTTTTCTGAAAGACTGTATGGTACACCAATGTCGCCGATTTTCTTGAAGTAGTTGCAGGCTTCCATGAGATATTCCGAATCTTTTAGTTTTAGGCTCTAGCATCCGTATCTAAGCATCGTGCAGAGACCTATCAGAGTCTTATTTAAGCAATTTTTTAGACCAATTACCACAGGAATGATTTGTTGTGTTGAACCCGGTTTCTTGCCTGTAAAATTTCACATTGTGCTTTTCTACATTTCCCTCCTCTCCTAAATTTGATTATTTTACATTTTGCAGGGTTAATGCTTATCTTATTTAATCTGCACCAGCGGTTTAAACGATTTAAACTTATCTGGAGTTGTTGAAGGTTGTGTGAGTATATGACAAGATCATCAGCATACATTATGCAGTGCGTTTCTGTGGTCTTTTTGATGTCTGGTAAGTGCTGTACAAACATTAAGAATAGTGTTGGGCTTAGGGAATCTCCCTGTAACACCCCTCGTTCTTGGACAATCAAATTTGTTGTTTCTTTTCCATTATCTATTTTTATAAAATTTGTATTTAGAATTTCACGAATAACATTGAACTTCTTACCTTTAATAACTTGTGCGAGTTTATTACATAAAATATTTCTATCCACAGAATCGAAGGCCTTTTGAAAGTCTATGAATGTAGCATATAGTTTCCCTCGTGGTACTGATATAGCTGTCTTAATCTCATTAATTCGATGAGTTATGGCATTTTCACAACTTTTGTTTTTACGAAAACCATACTGCTCTGGTGGAAAGGTGTTTTCTAAATGATTCATAAGTCGATTTTATTGATGATTTTTGTTAACAGCTTAAACTGCGTTGGAAGTAATGCTACTCCTCTATATGAGTTGGGATCTTTAGGGTTTCCTTTCCCTTTATACAATGTTTTAACTTTGGAGGTTTTCCATGCCTTTGGAATTTCTCCGGTTTCTAAAATTTTATTGAAAATGCTTACCCACCAATTAGTTAATAGAGGATACACTAGAATGATTTGTTCGTTAGTAACATTATCTATACCTGCTGCTTTTTGTTTCTTCAGCTTATTGACGTTTTGAGAAATTTCCTGTTCTGTTATTTGCTCGTTATACCACTTGCTGCTTTTGGTATCTGTTGATTCACCTGGAAAGTTATCATTAGGTTGTGCGAACAATGATTTAAAGTGTTCTTCCCACTCTTTACCTAAAATATGGTTGTCATTGGGTTTAAATTTTCAGTGAATAACCCATGGCTTGCCTTCTGCTTATAGGAGCTTATGTATTAATGTTGTTTCTTCGTAGCTGCTCTTCTTTTTCTTCATAAGTTGTTTATATTCCCTACGTGTTGTATTGTAGTCAGCGTAATTATTGTTTTTCAGATGTTGCATACATTCTAATTTCTTGTTCTTACATTGTTTATCGAACCAGGGCTTGGAATGTCTCTCCTTATGTAAATCAGCTGATTCTCTTATTATTTCGAATATGATTTCTGCTTCTGTCATGTTCTCGCCTTTAAGTAATGTTAAATTTGGATGATTTATAAATTTCTCAATATTTTGGTATATCTCCATTTTTACAGGCAATTGTTTAATTCTAAGAGTTGTAATAATGTTTTCTTATGGGGTTGTGTAGCACTGATGTATTTATCACCGATTTCTTGACGTTAAATTTTAAAAAGGTTAAGTGGATAGTGCTTTTCCCATTGTGGACAATAATGACAATAAAAAGAACCATTTACGACTCGAGATCAAATCTGCTATTTCGGATTTCACCACACAAGACAACGATTCATCACTTATTCTAAAATATATTATTCTATGTGAACGAAGTGTTTAATTTTAATTAAAAAATTTTTGGAAACATTTTCTGTAATGTGAATTGATCGATTATTAAAGAATATTGAAGTGAATCTTTTTAAAGATAAGCAGTTTAAGATAAAGGATCATTTAGTAGTTGATTAATTTTTTTTATTTTACATATTATGTCTTATTGGAAAGAGTTACATGATAAACAGATTTTAAAAATACGACATACTTAAGAAAATAGGGATTATCATTTAACCTTTCAATCAAGTCAAGATTCACAAAACACATACGATAGTATATCAGTGGCGCGTCTAAAAATTGGAAAGGTACTACTGTTATATGTTAGTTGTTAATTTTTATTTATAATTTGTAATAGGAGACGCTACTGGTTACCAATGTAATATATAATTAAACGGATTATCTTCTGTGCTATTTTTTATTAATGTTACTTTGTTTTATTATGAATGTTATTTTTTATAACATTCTTATTAACGTAATCTAAAAAAATTTTAAATTGGTACTAAATTTAATTAAAGAACGTAGCAAGTGTGTGATACATGCCTTTTATTTCAGTCTGCAACAAGAAAAATGCATAAACCTACGCATATCTGTATATTGTTTCTTATATTTCTTCCTGGGACATTATTACAGGGATTAGTATGTATAATATTGTTTACTTCAATTAAATAAGTTGTAACACCTTTTGAAACCTTTTAGACAATGGCAGAAATTCGTATGCGCTGGAAACAACTAGTAGCACCATATCTAAGTGAGTGTATGTATCAGTCAAACGTAAGTTCACGTATAGTAGACGAATTCTTTCTGAATGGTAAAAATCCTGATGATGCTTATTGGAAGTGCAACTTAAAGTGTTATGGATTAAATATGGGCGCTATGAATACCACAGGCCACATAGATGTTGAAAAGTGGTCAAATTTAGTTTATGCTTTAGATATGCCTCTAGCTGAGAAATGTGCAAAGAGAAAGGGTTCTGATGTTTGTGAAATATCGTATTCAGCTGTTCAATGCCTCCATGATGGGCTTGCTAAACGATATCCTCCTTAACATCTTTAATATATTACTGTTATATTAAGAAGTAGTATAGTATACCTTACAATAAATTACTACATAGATTACTACTAGTACATAGATACTCAATATTTTTTCGCTTCAGATACTACTACGATAACTCTACATCTTGAATTTAGAAATTATTTCTAAAAGTAAATTGTCGTATTCCAATATGGGATTAACATTCGATATTAGTTTATTTCTTTAGTTATAGTTAAGAAATAATAACTAAGGAAAAGATGCATTTCTGAGATCTAAGACAGAAACATCAAAACGACGAAAGCTTTGCAAAAAGTGCAGACTTACTAATTTTCATTTTAATTCAGTTACTTTGGATATCTTTTGTTCCGCTATCTCATGTTCTTTTTCAGTTCTCTAAAATTTAAGTTAATTCACAACTTACTACATTTGTAAACATGTTCCAGAACTTGATGCACGGCGCCAAAACGTGGAATAGTGGTTTGTGCAACAATATGATGCCTATATCGCACGAGGACGTAGTCTAAAGCACGACTAAAGGATGCTTATGCCTAAAAAATCGATTTGACTATCTGAAAGCGTATAATTTAGAAACCCTGTTGCCAAACTTTAAATGCGTTTTTCTCACTTGACTTGATTTTAGGCATAAGCATCCTTTCTTCTGGCAGGGTCACATATAGGATTAGCCTATGGTTTTATTTATGGTAAAATATGGTTTGTAATTTTCTATGGTTATTTACTCTCGTCCTTATTACTACATTATGAAAAGGCCTGTGTTGTTTAAACACCTGGATGCAATCCCCCCCCCCCGGTGGTCCAGTACATAAAATCTTGATTGGTTAAATATCAGCGTCAACAGGAATAATGCTTTTGATATTAAATTTGAAATTCTTTTTAATATAGTAAATAAATATAGCTAGATAAAAATACAAGATAAGTATACGAAATTAGTAAGATCATATAATCAACAAATTGTGATCATAATAAACAAAAAATGTATGTATCAATTGAACAATTAAAAATTGAAGTAAAAAAAATCAAGTTAATTGATGTGAAGCATTAAAACAATTGATTTGCCGACGCTATAATAGTAGTACATTAAATTATATGTAATTATTATAAAGCTTAATATTGTTGTCTGCTTGCGTTTTAATAAAATAAAATTGTACAAAACTAAAAATCTTTTATTTCATATTCACTAATTTCTGAAAGATTTTTGTGGTCATAGGAAAAAGGATGTACAAAACACGTTGGGAAGTGTTTTTTGTGTTCTGGTGGTATGTTTCGAAATATTCCACTTTCCACACTCGTTATGTAATATACTATTACATTAACAATACGAGTTTACGTCAAGTGGTCGAAAATCTTGGGACTCAATCATACTTACGTGTGGTTTACGTACAGGTTTGTATTTTTTATTAGATAAGAATGTGTATAGTAATATTTAAAACAAACATTCCTTGTGATCCGATTATAATTATTTGAATACCTGTTTTCATTTTGTACTACGTAATTTCAATTTTTTTTAGTTTCTTCTCTCACCATTTACAATGATATCCTTCACTAAGTAATTATTATCGTCACTTAATGTAGTCTTGCATTCATCAGATAAAACAAAATCACTTGATGTTTTTGCAAGGGACAGATTATTTCTGTAACTGTCTCCCAGTATGTTTTTCCTTATCAATAAAATTGAAGACATGAAAATTACAGAATTGAGAATATTTAGTGCTACATGATTTGACTTTTTCCAGTGAAGCTTAGATGCCTGTTTAACTTTCTTTCTAGGAGAATCTGGTTAGTGCGAGTGCTCATTTCTTATCTGTACCATACCTTTACCCACATAATTTATTGATATGTTGGCTCTGCCTTTGCGAGCTTCGTTGGCTCTCACATTCAGTAGGTTTTCCCATATATTTCAGAATTCCTAATATACTACTTCGTAAACTTAAATGTATAGCTTTGTCACAACAAAAGTCTTAGTATCTGCGTTATGATTGGCCGGCTGAGTGGGCGGTCTGGTTCGTTCGTGTTTGCAATAGAATAGCTAAAAGATTGTAGTAGTAGACAGACGTACGCTTAGAAATATGTAATATACGCAGTTGATCCCACAATTTGATCTTCGCTAAAGCAAGGTTTATAGATTTTGAATCATTAACGCTGATTATTATAAAAAATATTAAATTACTTACAAAGTTTTATTCATCAAGCTCTAATAAGTGTCAGCTCTAATTGCACAGTTTACAATAAATTGGAAAAACCCAAATATTTCTGTGTAATTATGTTTTTATCGCTAACATTCTACTTTGCAACTTTTTTATTACTGTACACTGGCAATTTTTGATTACGATAACTAATCTTGTTATATGGCACTATTGTTGTAGGTAATGTGATTTGCATGATATCTCTTAACTGTCAAGAAATCACCTACTTATTATAAAAAGGGTGATGTGCAAAAATAATCATAATATATATTTTTTTTTATTTTAAAAATATGTATTTCTGTGACTATTAACATCGTTAGAGTAGCTTTAAGCCGGCTCTGCACATGAGCCTTAAACCAACAAATTCCTGGCGTGCTTAACCGTAATTCTGCATACTTAAGAAATCCGCAGTCTGCAGGAAATGTAATAAAAACTATAACGATTTATATTATTTTCATTAGCATTAAATGAGGAAAAAATTATACTGATACGGCGCACATGTGTAACTGCCTTTAAATAAAGTGATTATTTTTGGGTCTAAATGTTGATTTATAGTATTTACTCTAAATTTATTTATGACCTATTTTTGCTTAAATAGAATTTGTTTCACTAATATTAAGGCATACTACTGTTAGCTGATATACTGCAGAAAACATGAAGATCTACATATTTTTACTTGTAACAGTAACTGCAGTTTTTGCGGAAAATATGGTACGTACAGCTTTATGATTTTATGAAAATATATAAATGATTTATGAGTTTAATATTGGCGTGTTTAACTTTAAGTACTTACTCTATTCCTTATTGTAGACTATGACTTATATACGTAATCAATGGAAGGAATCGGTAATTCCCATTATATCTCCATGTATGCGTCAATCACGAGTAAAATATTCGTTTGTGGATGAGTTTTTCAAATATGAAAGAATGCCAGAAGATTAATCCTGGAAATGCTATATAAAGTGTAATGGATACAAATTAAATATATTAAAATCGACAGGTCATGTGGATGTTCAGAGAAGGACCGATATGTTTTACTATTTGGATCCATCATTGTCAAGAAAATGCGCCGAAAAATATAAATTAGAGCCAAATCTTTGTGAAAAAGCCTATCAATTAGTGAAATTCGTTCATGATGAACTGTCCAAAATTTATGCACCATAACATTCTTTTTGTGTATTAATAAGGTGAACCATAAAATCTGATATAAATTACATTATTTTATAATAACTATTTTCGAAGCAGTTGTATTTTAATCAACTATATCTTATCTGGCATAATCAATAATAGCAGTTATTTTTGCCTGCAGCTTTGTCTGGGTTACAATTACAATATCGCATAAACAGTCATCTGGCGCACTGCCCGTCCGACTGAGAATCCTACAAATATTGATTTTTTTACTCATATCTCGCTTACACACGCCAATCTTCGTGTACTTGCTTTTGCGTTTGCTTTTTATTTTTCTTTATTTTCAAATGACTTCAACAACAGAATTCAATTAAATAAACTTTTTAATTTTTTGATTACGCTATTATTAACCCCAATCCCTTGACGAAAGACGTAGATTAAAAACAAGAACAGCTCAAAATACCAAGAATTGGGTCAAACCGATAAGTAATGAAAATGGATTTAGAAAGTGAATTATATAGAGGTGTTAGCTAGATAAATAAAATTATATTTATTATTTAATATGACCCACGTTCTAGGCAAGCCAAGAAACTATGAAATGAAATTTATCATAATGATAATAATGTAAAATTTTGATTTGAATAAAAATGGCTAGCTTTAATAAAAATGTAACAGCTCAAATAGTTTTTCCTTTTCCCAATAAACTAACTCAGGTTTAAAATTTGTTAGAGCATGAGATAAACAAACTATAAAAATCTTTTTTAATCTTGCATACTACCATTGCACTTAGGATTCTGCAGCTGGACAAACAGCAATCTTAAATTCTGTATATACGAAGAAAATAAATGTATGCTAGCATAAACACCAATACAAATAAACACATACATAAATTGAAACACATATATTTTATTTTTATTAACAATAGATAACATATTTGTCAAAAAAGAAAAATAAAACAATTGTTTAAATTAAAAAAAATAGAAATAGAAAGAAAATCTTCCTTGAGCAATTTTTGTTATGATTGCCACTTGACATGGGGGTTGCAACCGATCTCCATTTAAACATACTAACATCAAATAAATTTATCATGTAAGAAAATTTACAGGTACTAAATCAATTTATCTAACGGAAATTAATTATTCTTGTGAATAAACAAGTTGAAATTGTCTAAATGTTACGACCTTGTTATTTAAAAAAAAACTTTTCAAACAAAAAAAAATAAATTCTGAATTTGAATAAAAATGTCTTTATGCTTTTGTTGTTCTAAAGTGAACTAAATCCTTTTAATTTTGATTTACCTTGTATATAAACGTCAACAAATCTATTTCAAATCTTTTACAATTGCTACTACATCATTGATCCAAACAGCTGACTTAAAAAAATTATACGAATCGATTATCCACATCAATAATGGAAACAAAAAAATCTTGATTTAATTTAAATAAATCGTCCACAATTCCATATAATTGTAGAATTGTGTGAACTAAAATAAATCTTCTTTAAATTTATGTCACACGTAACAATTCAATAACATTAACACTTTGTTAAAATTTGACGTTTGATTTCCAACTCAAATATCGTATGGTTTACAATAACCTTACTTTTATTTCAGAAAATTTTTATATGAGCCGACGTGGATCTTTACATTTGTACGTTTTACATCAATACGTTTTGTCGATTGAAATTGTTAATTTTTCGAAGCCTTTTTATGTTTCCTCCAAAACAGTTGAACAGCGAAATTTCACAAACAACGGCACATCACAAATGCCATGACGTCACTAACAAAAATAACACTAAACTAAATTCTCAAAAAACGATTAAAAAAACATAAGACACTTATAGTCTAAAATCAACATTAACTGAGAAAATTAACAAAAACGACCAACGGACAAAAAATCTCATTAAAACTTAATTACAAAGAAAACATTAACTGCAGCTATACCTTTACAAGAAATGATTATATGGCTACCCAAGGTAACTCATACATATGCAGTTTACATAGAAAAATATTTACAATAAAAGAAAAACTTCCGTTTACACGTTTTTAAAAGTCAAACGATGCTTTGCAAGGCTCCATACAAATAACAATATAAATGAAATCAAACGATACTCAAACTTGTCCAGAATACAGTCCTCAAAGTGCCTGCATCCAAACAATAGTGCAAAATATTAAAATAAAACCAACATTTGAAAAACTCAATAGATATCTACAAAGCTGATACCTATATGAACTCAAACCTTCTAAATGCAAGACTCCGTAAGCAAAATGTAGCATTATAAATATCAAATTACTTATCTAATATAACTATTTCCAGTGAAATATGTACCAGAAACTGATTTAGTTTCATAGGAAACAGAAAGACTGGTTTTACGTTACTTAACGTTAAACTCAAATCTAACAAGAAGATAAAACCGTCCACAAAAATGGGAAAACCATCCTAACATGTGACCTGGGTTGTATAAAACACGTATTACTTTAAAAACAACCTAAATAATTTATATCCTTTTTATAAATTCAATCTTTTTATGTAAAAATTGAGGTTACGTCTGGATGAAACTCTTCCTTCTATAATTTCTATCTAAACTTCATAAGTCTTTCTGTGACCTAACACGTAGCTTTTAGATTAAATAAACCTAATATCCTAGCTTGTCTATCTTTTTATTTAATGCATGAAATAATTATATTTGTGTTTACGATCAAATCGTAGTCTAGAATACTTCGAAATTTCAAATCGTCAAGTAAATTTTCAATCTGATGATTCCATATCATCTTAACATCATTAACAATCACGAATAAACTAAAAAAAATAGCGAAAACGGATTAGGACTGTCTTAAACACAGTGATGCGTGCTAGAAAAAGGATATCAAAAAACGCCAACAATGAGAGTACTTTGTCAGAATATCACATCTTTGAGTAATAGCTAGATCAAGAGTTCTGAAAGCACAAAAGCATACTGCTGATACCTGTGCTCTATATATAATAAGAGGAAAAAGGTAGGGTACAATGATACTCCTAAAATAATACTCACTTTATCTATTGATTTGCAGTGGAAAAAAGAAAAAGGTAAGGATGTATCAGGTGTAGGGATGTTAATATATGAAAGATATCAGTCCATCAACTATAATATCAAATATATGAGTTATAGAGTTGTACTCGTGACAATGCAGCTGAAGAAGAAATAATGTAATTAATATCGTCATATGGCGCTGATGCAAAGAAACTACAAATAGAAATCCAATAATTGACGACAAATTATGAACACAACTACTTTAACTTTAACTTAAGAGAAACAGGAACTGATAGAAGATAAACGACGCGCATACTTCTCGGAGGTACCTGCTTATTATAAAATAAATGATCACCAACTCCAAATTAAAAAATGAGGTTGATGCTATAGAAAATAAAACAAATAGAAAAAGATTATTGCGTAACTTTTACCAGATAGATGGAATATGACTTTTATGCGCAATAAAGGTGTGGCAAGGCTGAGATGAAAAAGTATGTCAACGAATATAACAAATAAAAGTCATCAACAGTGAGCTGTGACAAGAATACTTTCAGGAATTATATTCAAATAAAACAAAGAAGGATAAACAATAAGTATACGAGGAAAAATATGTTGACAGAAAATATTGCTGACATAGATGAAACAAAAGTAACAACCACAACAAAGAAACTTCAAAATAGGAAAGCACCATAAGATGACATAAAACTAATTGAGTTGTCAAATATAATGGACAGTAAGTGGTTTCACAAATAACGATACTACTAATTAAAAATTAGTTTGACAGCGAAGAAATACCAGCAGATGGAAAGAATGCTTCACTATACACGTAGTTATACAAAAAAATTTGGAATAACAGCCTCCAGCATTGTGTCACTAGAAATATCGGTTTGATCTTTGAAATCAATTAAGGACTTTGTGGTAGATCATATAGTCAAATGAACACTTGGGCCATCCTTGTCACCTTAAATAACCCCGGTATACACGTGCCACGTGCGACTTAAAATAAGTTTAACTCTGACGAAGGACCTCTCCGCAGAGGTTAATTGCATAGTATATGCATTATGAATTCGTTATCAATTACCTTCCATATGTCACAGTTGTCGAGATGTATTACGTGACAGACGGCTAACAGACAGACAGGTCGACTCTCGCTTTCTATACTAGTATAGAATGCCCAAAAGAGCGTCTGACAGAACCCGGCGCTGGTTGGAGGGGGGGGGGCTGGGATTCGCACAAAACAGATCAACCTACACCAAGAAAATGTGATAGAATATCAAACGTCTGCCTTTTTATGCTTTGTGGATATGTTTACGGCCTTTGGTAGGGTAGATATTAGCAATATTAAAACAATTGAATATACCAACAGAAATAAACGTATAGTATACGTGGGCAATACAGAGTCTAGTATTAAATTAATATTATTAAGCTAATAGGTACGTCGTTGACATAGAGTTGCTTGCAGAAAACGAGGGCGGTTTCCAAAGGCTTCTATACAAATTTAAATGACTCGCAGAAAAATACAATGTAATCAGGAACTGCCGTGGTAGAAAATGTGATGCCATTTTCAAGCGCATGACAATGGCAACAAGCTATACAAGAAGAAACAATAATAAAATAATAGCAGACAAGCGAAAAATAAAGAGATTAAATTAATGTTCTGAATACACTCTAAAAAATTACCGGTGAATTATACCCTAAAAAATGGAGGCAACTATGTTACCTCCATTTTTTGGGGTAAATTTACTTCAAAGTGTAATTTTCATAGGAAGTGAAAAATTTCAACATTAGGTTAAGTTTGCATTGTAATGTTTCCTTTTTAAGTAAATTTACAGATTAAAATTACAATCTCAATGTAATTTTACATTTTAACATTAAAACACCTGTGTAAAGTTACATGACAAAGTTAATATTTCATGGCAATAGTACTTTTCAGGGTTAAAATACAAATGTGAAAATACTTCTTGAATGTAACGATGACTTGCGAAAGTACTTGCAAATTCAATCGTTCCTCTGGGAATTGTATGAAACAAAATAAAATCAAAGTAATTTTTATTGAACGTATGTACTTATATAAAATATAAGACATTAACAGAACTTCTTTTCAGGGGCTTTCGGAAATATTTGGTCTCTCAAAGACATTCAGATAAAGTTTCGATTCCACCTAGAAAATTAAAAAATTATAAATTATATAAACAATTATACACGAGTACCTTTCTCAATTACAGTTATGCTAGTTTATTTCGAATTCTTCAATTTTTGATTCATCCTAGAAAAACATTAAATTAAATATTTTTATTTTATTGGTTTAAATTTGTAATTTTAACATATAGGTACTTACCGATTATTATTTTTTAACTTCTACTATAAAATAAAATTCTTCCCATCTTCGGTCATACGTGTAAATATTTGCCTTTAATAAATCCGCACTACACTACAACGAAAAACAAAATATTAATGAGCAATGAACACTTCGTTCGATATCGATAGAGTACGCCTCGCCGAAATCATAAAAGAATGGTACACACCATTCCGACCATTCCCCAAAAAGCCTATTTGGACTGTTCATAATGGATTCCTGAATTCTTTCACGAAACGAAGGTCACAAACAAGTGCGATCAGCGAAATAGCATCTCAACGGTTAAAAACATATTAAGGGTAAAATTACACTATTCTTGTTCAAGTTCATCTTATCTTTAATATTACACTAAAAATGAATTAAGTTATTGAGCAATTATACATTTGTAAGGAAAAAATTGTCTGAGTTATGTAAATTTATATTATGGATAGTGATTTTAACCAGTTCAATGTAGTAGAATTACTTATATTTGTATAATTTTACATAATTACAGGGCATTTTACCACAAATAGTAAAACTACTAAATGTATAGGTAAAATTAATTTTAGGGTAAAAATACCGCAAATAATAGCGAAAAGTTACCTCTTTCCCAAGGTAATTTTACCTTATTTTTTACAGTGTACACTCTAAAAAATTCCCCTTGAAGTTGCCTCCATTTCTTGGGGTAAATTTACTTCAAAGTGTAATTTTGATAGGAAGTGGGAAATTTCAATATTAGGTTAAATTTGCATTGTCATGTTTCCTTTTTAAATAAATTTACAGATTAAAATTACGATCTCAATGCAATCTTACATTTCATTTTAACATTAAAACACCTGCGTAAAGTTATAACTTTACCTAATATTGACCTAATATTGAAATTTCCACTTCCTATGAAAATTACATTGGAAGTAAATTTACCCCAAAAAATGGAGGTAACAAAGTATACTTTATAAAAGCTTGTGCTTGTTCTAGAGCACAATTTCACTATAAGGTCAAGTCCAATAAATATAAATATTTAAAAATAGGGTACATTCTATGTAATTATTATTGAATCATTGTTTAATTGCGTATAGAATGCATATGTTCAACAAATTCGGTATTATATGCCATGCATATATAATATTGAAATTTCCCACTTCCTATGAAAATTACACTTTGAAGTAAATTTACCCCAAGAAATGGAGGCAACTTCAAGGGGAATTTTTTAGAGTGTATATTTAACTGAAAGAGCATTAGTAGACAGAGTGAATAATCAGAAATTAAATACGATTATGGCGTAGAGGATATAGTTAGTATGGGGGTGCAGAAGAAGAAGAAAAACATAATGTAACAAACAAAATGGAGTACTATAACATTGCTAAAATCTATACAGGTAACAACTCCCTGGAACAAGAGCAATAGGAAGATCACCAAACAGGTGAAAAGCTAGCTCAACCTAACTGAACAACTCTACACATCAAGAGCAGACTCAAAACTTTAAATAAATCAACTAAATACTTAATAATAGAAACAATGATATTTAGTAGAAGACAAAATATTTGAAAGAAGTGTTTGAGTTGTTGTGCTTTACCTATTGATTCAAGAGATATGGATTCGCTAGCTAACGAGTATTATATAAAAAAAGGTTTTCAAACTCACATACTAGTTTTCCTCTACAGTAGCGTACGCAGATATCAACATTAAGGGTGGATATAAAGAAAATATAAATGTAAAGTGAAACGTAAGGTTCCTCCAATATTTCCATTTAAAGAAAAATGTAAAGCAAATCTGAATTATCTGGCATTTTTACTGCCTGGCCTATTGACCCATCGCAGCGTGATGATATAGAATTAGTTCTAGGATTCTACCCTACCTACCAATAAGAGAATCTTGATCTATTAGTATTAAGAAAAGCTTTTTTCGAAATTATCGTCAAATCAAATCTGACCACACAGACGATAGTCAGACCATTCTATTTGCAGCCATAAAAATAATTCTATGGTTTTAGGTATTTTCAAAAATCCTTCCCGAAATATCATAGAAATCAACCATACAATCACACTATTATTAAATAGGTTGAAAATGCAGTTAAACATATCATTTTTAGATAAATAAATGCTCTATATTTTTACCAATCTTTGTGAAAGCTATGCTAAAATTGACCATCTACAATTTTGTGTAACTGTTTTGTATTTTTATGTTAAGCCGTTATTTCTGCAATTTAAAATTCTTATTTCGTCGTTTTAAATACACGCAATTAATTTATGTAATTTAATCAACTATAGACTTATTCTTATCTAAATATTTTTGTAAGTTATGCAAAAGCATAAAATAAATGCATACCAAATTGTGTCGTCTGAAATAATAAAACTCCATCAAACAGATATCTGGAACGTGATATCTTCAGCTTTTAGCTTTTATCTTGGATTGCTTGCTATTTATTGACTCTACAGATTTATCATTTATATATATTGCGATGAATTAAATTAAGAAAACACCACAGATATTCTTTATTTCTCTCAGCTAGCTCAGGTTTGCTCAGTAAAGCATAAATTATTTGAATTGAGACTCTAATTTGCATTTATGCCTGGAAAGAAGAAAATAAACTATAGTAAGCTCTAAAACTTCTGCAAGCTGGACAACTGCTACTCAACTCTGAATTTGAAAGACAAGAATGCTGGATATTTGTATCAACATCAATTAAACACATGTATGAAATTTAAACACATGAGCTTTATTAAACACACAAAATAAAATCAAATGGAACTTCAAAATAAAAATAAAATGTTTTTCAAAAAGATACAAATATTAAATTGAGAAGTGCCTTCTCAGGTTTGCTCAAACGTTATAAATTGTAGTAGAAATCTGACATGGGATAACTACGGTCATTCGTTTGAACAAACCAACATAAATAAACTTTGTTTATAAATAAAAATTTTATTTATCAAAAGCAAATAAATTTTATGAAAAGAAAATTAATATTGTTTTAATTTACTTTAAATCAAATGAATTCTAAAACAGAATTCAACAAACTAAACGAAATAATTCAATATTTAAGAATGAACTTTACAAATTAAATTTTTATTCTTTTAATTGACGAGAATCAATTATTTTTTTAACCAACCTGGCATGTTCAATATAATTTCCCTCTTTAAAAATAATCCTATTAGTAACACTGCTATGAAACCAAACAGCTGCTTTCTTATTTACAAAAATCGATATGTCAATCGATGAAAAACAAAATAAATTCACTTGAATTTATTTAAACAATTGCGTTCACTTTATTTATTATAACACAGTTACTGAATCTTCTTTAAATTCCTGATATTTATCCAGGTAACACTTTTATATTTGTTTTCAAACTTTATTTCTTATATGACACTTGTCAAAACCATGTGGTTTTAAATCTAACCTCAAATTATTGCAGATATCTTATCTGGAGTCGAGCATGGGTTTTGCGTTGAACGTTTTATCGACTGAATTTGTTCCAATTTTCCCCAGCTTATATAGGATCTGCCATAACAATTGAAATCTATGACACTTTTTCCAAAATAAAAGAAAGTCAAGCGTCGCTCGTGACGTCACTAATCCAGAACAGCTGTTACAGATGAGCACTAATCCTAATTCTGTTATAATAGGATTAAAGCGCTTAAAATGACGATCAAAAAAGTATAAGACATGTATGGTCCTAAACTGTATCGTACCGAAGATATTCAAGAAAAACTGTTAGACACAATATAAACTCATTACGACCTAATTACATATACAATTTAACAAATCAAGGTTCATCCTTTTCAAAATGGCTATAGAAATACATGATATAGGTAAAATTAACAATTTATCTATAAAAATACCTTTACAACTTACTATAAACATGATTTTTACAGTGTGCGAACTACTATAAATACCAACTGATACTCATACAAATACCAGCTTAATATTTGAGTCAATGATAATCAAATTATGCATAAAATGTCCAGCATACACTGCTCTAGACACTTACATAAGAACAATGGTGAGAAAAAGCAGGATAAAAGCCTATAAAAGTCTGTTAGCACGAAACGAAAGGATTTCAATACCTTCTTTAATTGTAATGATCAGAGATCTAGTAAACAATTTCAAAGATTAATTGTATAGTACTAGTCATAATAAGATTGACCTAATTAATCTATTTTTAGCAAATCAACACTGTAAAACTGAGCTGGTGTCGAGGAATATAGAAAAAAATCTATCTAACGCAGAACATCGTAATGTCTAAATTCCAAAATGGAAATAACTTCTTCCTAACAAGTGGAAAACCGTTCCAAAGTAGTATGGGTTGCCTAAACATGATTCTAATTAAGCAATCTAACTAAATTATATCCTTTTTCTGAAATTGAAACCTAATTTTATTTATTGTGCATGAAAAAGCTAGGTTAAGTTTGCATGAAGTCTTTATTTTTAAGTTTTTGATTTAAATATTAATGAACCTAATTGTGGTTCTAATTATTCTTATTAATCATATTTATGACATGCCATGTCCCTCTTTTAAATTATGCCAATACAAAATATTCGTTTTAACGTTCACGAACATTGTTTGATAAAATTTTCAAAACGGTGATATTATATCACCTCAATGTATTAGAATTTTAAAAACAGAGAATTTTTCGTAACAAAAGGTTTTATCAAGACATCATTGTCAATAATACATCACCAATTTAACAAGGTTTGAATTATACATTTATTCTGAAAATGAGAAAACCAAGCATTAAGGGTTTAAAAATGACGTACGCATAACGTAAGTTTTATTTAGGCATTTACTCTTCGAAAAGTTTATTGATCTGTTATCTGCACGAGTGGAAATGTAAACTTGTTTTCTTACTTCCTGTACATTGAAATTTTATTTTTTTCTCACTTCTTTGGTTGATATGACACAAGAAACACGCTTTGTACACTTTATTCTGCTACAAAATGTCTTGCAAAATAAAAACACCTCTATACTTTCTGGGGATTTTAGGCGGTGTATTTTCACCGAGTGTAAGTAACTACGAAACAAACTCAATCAATATAATTTATCATACATTTTAATTTATAATTGAAATTTCAGAATTTACCTCTTGAACTATGGAGAACGCGTAGTAAACCTTACATGTCCGAATGTATATACGAGGGTGGTCCCAGAAGTACCCGACCCAACAAAGAAAACACAAAAATTTTGGAAAAAGATTTATTTATTTTTCAACGTAATCTCCTTTCAGCTCTATACACTTTTCCCAGCGGTGTTCAAAAAGTTCGATACCCTTTTTATAATAAGAACTGTCTTGTCAAAATAGCCATTAACTGCTGACATAACTTCTTCATAGTTGGAAAATTTTTGACCACTGAGCCATTTTTTTAAGTTTGGGAACAGACAATAATCCGAGGGGGCTAAATCTGGCGAATATGGTGCATGAGGTAGCAATTCAAACTTTAATTAATTAATTTTGGCCATTGCAATAACGGGTTTGTGAGCTGGCGCGTTGTCGTGATGAAACAACACTTTCTTTTTAGCCAAATGCGGCCGTTTTTGCTTGATTTCTTCGCTCAAACATTGCAATAAGTTTGCATAATACTGGCCGTTGATAGTTTTTCTTTTTTCGAGATAGTCAATAAATATTATTCCACACGCATCCCAAAAAACCGACGCCATAACCTTGCCTGCAGATGAAACGGTCTTCGCCTTCTTTGGGGCCGGTTCTCCCTTTTGAGTTCATTGTTTCGATTGTTCTTTTGTCTCGGGTGTGAATTGATGGACCCATGTTTCATCCATTGTTACGAAACGGCGCAAAAATTCTGCTTTGTTGCTGTGAAACTTCGCTAAACACTCAATTGAAACATTTTCACGACACTGTTTTTGCTCGAGTGTGAGCAAGCGCGGCACCCATCTTGCACACAGCTTTGTCATGTCCAAATTCTCAGATAATATGCGATGTACCGCACTTTTTGAAATGCCCGTAATGTCTGCTAGCTCGCGCACTTTCAGTCGACGATCATCAAGTACCGCTTTGAAGATTTTCTTCACCATTTCTGGAGTCGTCACCTCATTTGGTCGACCACTGCGATGCTCGTCTTGGCAGCTCGTACGGCCTCCTTTAAACTCAGCTACCCAAAATTTAACTGTTGTAAACGAAGGAGCAGACTCACCCAGAGTAGAATCCAGTTCAGCTTTTATATTGGTTGGGCTGAGGCCTTTCAAATAAAAGTATTGTATCACATAACGATGACCAATTTTCTCCATTTTCACAAATTCACTGACAATGTTCACTATTGATGGCTGCCAAACAAATACTGAACAACGTGGCGCTTTCAAGCTTGAAACATATGCTTTATAGACTGCGTACTTTCCAATACAGTGATATTTTCAAACAACTACCGCCACCTCTTGGCCAGGTCGGGTACTTCTGGGACCACCCTCGTATATATATGGTGATTCTGACTCGAAAATTATTAAAATCTTGAATTTTGAAATTAGTTTTTCATTATTTATAGTCCAACACGAATAAAAAAAGAATAAAAATTTATTATTCTGTTAAGATTTTGTAGGATTTTAATTGATTTCATATAGTAAACATGAAGAAAACTCATCATGTTTTTTTTATAAAAGAGGAAAAGATAATAATACCCAGGAATTGTAACTATTAAGTACAAAAACAATATTTTTGAATTTTTTTGTTATAGTACTTAAAAATTAGAAGCGGCAATAATAACGTGATACATTTTTTGCTTATATAAATTTATTCATAAAAGTACAGGGAATAACAGAATTTCTTGAATTTCATGTAGGACACGTTACCAGTATACATCAAAAAGGTTTTCAAGCTTAGAGAAAAATCACAATCTCCAATTCTTCTTCAGAAGATCTCTTAAATCACATGAAAATAAACCTTAGTTCAAGATTTTGGTTAGTTGTGATAAAAACCAATTGTTTTATGTGCAATTAAAATTTGTTCTCAAGTGTTACCATTCATGTGAAGTAGATTATATTTTAATACTTGCTCGAGTAATACTTAAAATTTTCTAATCTTAAGTATATGCAATACTTATAAAACCTAAACCAAGAATAAGTACAAGAAGTTAGTCATCACAAATCACGTGTTGGATACGTGTAAATGTATTCTGAATCACGTGGAAGATATAGTGCAATATTTATTTGCGTTCCCGATTACCTTTTATGTAAGTTTATGAAGAATGTTAAAGCTTGTTTGAAATCTATGTCAGCGATACAATTTTAAATGCTTTCACCATAGTATGAAATTCAAACAGCCCATTTCGTGTATCACCAAATCTCCATCTTCACCAGATGAGGCATTCAAAAATCAATTACCATTGTTTCTGAAAACCTTAAACATACCAAAGATTATGTACCAATTTATATATATTCTGTTTTGAACTGGATGCAAAGGAGAAAAATGTTTATTTCTTCAGTGAGAATGCGGTTCAGCAATTTAAGAACAAATACATTATACATTACTGCAAGCTTTTCAAGCAGACTTATAATCTTAATTTACGTTGGTAATTCGTCCCTGAGTCCCATGGTAAAAGAGTAGTAGATGGAATCGACGCTGATGTAAAAAAAGTTTCAACGAGTAAAGTAAACAGCGGCAAGTATAGTATTCAAAATTCAGATGAATTTGCGACTGCATACTCGGAATCAAAAGTAGAAGTTTCCAGATTTTCCGAGGATAACTCTACAGCGTTCGGTATAAAGTTGAACACTATATTTTAACGGTGTTTTCTAACCACACATTGTATTTGACTAATTGACAATAGGTATTTTGGTAACGATGTTACCTTTTTCTCGGCATGAAACCGTCGTAAAACAGGTTCTTTTCATTAATATTTTTATTATTAATTTTGGTACAAAAATACTTTCTAAACACAAATTGTAACGCAAGATTCACTGTGATGTGTAAGAATGGTTACCAAATATCTTCCCATATGTGAATCACGTGGAAATCCAGATTTTGTTGAAAATTTCTTGCGGTATGGGGAATTAACTGAAGATGCCTGCTTCAGATGTACTTTAAAGTGTTTTGGACAAAGATTCAAGATTTTAACTACCGCAGGAACTGTCAATTTGGAAAACTATCAGAAGAATTAGCTCGCCACTGTGCAAAGTTTTCAAATGTGGATCTTTGTCAAAAGGCATATAATATGGTTGAATGTGTCGTTGAAGACTTAAATAGTTACTAGGGAAACCTCGTCAAGACATGACGGACAAAAGCATTGAAGGATTTCCCTATATACCACATTTGATGTGTGATTACAATCCTTCGAATTTTCGTAAGTGATTATTTAAATAAATGCAACCAAACATAACCAGTTGAAAATTCTAAGCCTAGCACTCCTCCCACAGCTTACCCTCCTTTCTTCCGACATATCTTCCTCTCTGACTTACCCCTCCCCCGGTTTATTCTACATACATAGATACGGAAATTGTGCCTTACGAAATGATAAGAATAAAATCAAAAATCGATCTTGTTTAAAACATTCTTGAAAACGTCTGTTAGTACATATTTCAAAAACATGACATAAACATAGTGTTGGCAAATTTCCTGTGTGTTATACAAACAATATGAAACTGCTCTGAATAAGTAATTGCCATCAGCTATTATTTGAATAATTCGTCTGTTGTCCATAATTTCTAACTATGCGGGTTTTATCTACGCAACCTCACACAATTCTTTAAACATTAACCGCGGATTAACCGCTTATTAACGATGGAAGTGAATGGCTGCATCACCCTTTTATATTTATAAGCCGGAATAGTTACGAAACTCACAACCGTAGAAAGTAAGAGGGCGCCCCAAGTGAATGTCGGATTCGTCCGTCTCAAATTAAACTATTTAGAGTTTTTCAAATTAAAAATATAAACAGTAAAAATATAAAAATTAAGTAGTGTTGACTAATCGACACAGCGAAAGCTTTAATATAAAAAAGAATCGCTTAGATCGGTTCGGTGGAACTTTCGAACGAAGTGGAACAAAAATAAACCTTGTGTTTTTAATATGTAGATTAAAAATCAGAAAGTGTAGTGGCAATTTAATATTAACTACATATTTATAAAAATGGTGTTTAAATAAATATGTTTTTATAAATTATTGGTCTCTAATATTATCATAAATAAATAAAAAAATTCTACATAATTTTTTTTATTAATGTTATTACAGCAGGAAGATGCACTTTTCATAATATGTTCTAATGAAGTGCTTAAGGTACATATTATTTGCCAGTAGTTTAGGATTAATAAAGATTTACAGTCTACCACTATCACTATCTTTCCAAATAAGAAAAACAGTAGTTAAGAAATTCCACAGAAATGTAAACACATTGTTTTTTGATATCGTATAAGGTATCAAACTGCCCATAAAATGTAAACTAGTTAAACTAAGATTTGGACAATTCCTTTACCAGAAAGTTTTTTTTTTATTATTGTCATCAATATTTCTTCAGGTAATATAAAGACGTTTATAGATTTAATTATTCATGTATTTTGTAAAAAAATTGAAGTTTTGTTTATAGACAGATTTTATATTAATTTTACATCAAATTATATAAAAATAGAAATCAAAATATGCCATTATTCTTGAAATTGCCCAGTTCATTTTTTCCAAGTCATTGGAATAATACTTGGTGCAATGAAAACTGCCTAAACGTACTTTACACAGTAACGTAATTTCCCAGTTCAATTTATTCAAGTTACTGGAATATTATTTGGGTTAGTTAAAACTGCGTAACCATAATCTGAATTATTCGTAATTGCTACTGAAGAATATTTATTTATTCTAATATAGGTTACTTCTATAAATAGTTAATCTTATTCTTCCTTGTTTTGGTTATCTCAACAAGCAAATGCAAAGGTATTCTAGAAAATAATTTTTTTATAAAATTATGCTTATGTAGTAACAAATAAAGTATTAAAAACATTTTTAAAGAGACATAGTTTGCACAATTCATACAGCCAAATTGTATGCTTTTTGGCACAGATCTAGTTCTGTGAAATTCACACGTCGTGGAGATACTTCTACTGTCATACCATAAAAGTAGCATCCATTTGTCTATGCTCACATTTCCTTCTTTAGTTAAAATATTCGTTTTAAAGCCTATACATCTTACACTGCATTTGAAACAAGCATCGTTTGGATGTTCTGTAAATTGAAACATATCGTCTAGATTTTGTGGATTTACACGCGATTCACATATACAATATACATACATTCCGATATGTAAGGTTCTAGTTGCATTCTCCATTCTTCAAGTGGTAAATTCTGAAAATTTTCATAAGAAAACTGTAATTAAAATTACTGTTGATATTATTGCCTCTTAGTGTTAATGTGTACGTTATATACTATACCCTTTTTATGTGAAATGTTCAAATGAATAAGTATTTCTGGTTACGTGGTATGAATCTTACTTAGCCATTTAGTACTTACATTTTGGGCAAATATGCTAATTACAGCAATGAACGAATAAAAGAGTACCCTTATTACTTTGAAAGTTGCTAACTTATATACAGATAAAATATAAGAAACGAAAACTAAACTTCAGAAACAAGTTACAAGTGGCTCTTTAATAATTCCAATAACATGTACCTATAAAGACCTCCTAAAATATTTTTTGCGTCGCACAGTGCACACTACGAAATTGTTTTTTCATTCTCCCCTTTACAAAATTGCAACTATCTATCTTGATAAGGTAATTGAAGGCGAAAGCATGATAGGTGATCGGTTGCTACGTGGTTGCTAGGTATGAAAAACTTTCGTGTCCTGAACAAAAAAGTAAAATTGTCAATTTAATTAATATTTATTTTGAACGAAAATTAAATGTAAAAGCAAAATTGTTGTATGTTCCAGAAAGATTTAAAGGCAAATTTCCATTAAACTCTTGTTGACCGAATGCAACGGCACTGGAAATATTTACTTCTATTCAAATATTCAAAAATTATGACGTTATTTGGTAAATGTCATATATGTAATATTAAATAGAACAAAAGAACAGTATTGTTACCAAGGTAACGTTGACAACAAGCACCTTCTAATATAATTTTTCCTACGACCCCATAGGAAACCAAACAATATCGCACAATAAGGTAGGCTTGAAAGTTGGCAATATCAATCATCCTCTAAAAACGATTGATAAATGGCGTTTGCGTGCGATATGAGTAGTTTCCGCACACTAATGTCGCTACACATCACAAAATTTAAATTATTCCATATTTTAATTAACATTTATCTATTCAATGAACTTTTTTACTAAATAACAACTAATAATAAAACATTAGAATGACTTGAAATAATGAATGGAAACGAAAATAACACCAGATTTTTTCAATAATTTATTAGTAAATTAATATAATGATAAATAATTATAACATATAGATGGAATGCAGGTCAGTGCTGTTTGAGTAGACGTAGGGTACTGGCTGTCAATTGTTAAGAAGGCGTCACGTGAAACCCAACATGCGAGTGGTCGAGTTCAAGTTATTTAAAAGAGCGGTGTTAGGTTCGTATGTGATATATATGCGTCTGCCACTGTTGTCGTAATTCCGTAAATGTAAACAGTAATAAATATGAAAGAAATTCTATATATCACGTCAGTGGCGTGCGGTGAGAATTTAGGCTAGGGAAGCAACCACGATTTTAATTATAATACACCTAGGTACAGGCGCGGATTAACGGGGAGGAAATAATCCCCCCCCCCCCCCAATTTAGAAATAAGTTTACATAGAATAGAAACAAATAATGTTTGTTTAATTATTATTTATTAAAACAATTATTTTTCCAAAGATTTCCCCTCAAAATACTTCTCTGGATCCGCCCCTGCTAGGTACAATAAAAAACAGTGTTATAATTATTAAGCTTAAAAGTTTTTCAAAGAAGCACTTTTACACTTTATACTTATGGTATTTGTTGACTATCATTCTTTATTTAAAAAAAACTACTACTAGTATCAATTTTCCGGTCTTAGCAAAATACCGGTACCGGTTTTAATCTTTGTTGTTAAATTTGAAAGATCTGGTTTTGATCTGCCTTTCTTAATAATTTGTAATTTCTCTCCAAAACTGTATGCGAAAAATTCCTTATTAATAATTTACAAACTGAACAAAAAATCATCCCGATTCGGCTATATCGAAGGTACTCGAACCTTTCACCGAAGCAGTTGAATTTGCAGTTGTGACGATAATACAATTTTAAATTTGCACACAGGCAAACTAAATAGAACTATTTGTCTTTAAGAAAATACAACTTATAAATTAAAATAATAAAATGCGACAAAATACAGTCTCATTCGCAGATTTACATTACTTAAGTAACACTAAATCGAACAAATAACCAAATTATAATAAATAAACATTTGGGAACGAAGCACAATAAAAATTACGACCAAACAATGTTAACCAGCCAAACAGCATTCGTGTATTATAACACCCCGCGCTCGCTGATTCACGCCAAGGTTAAGAGAAGAGCATTTGTAATCAGTGCTTATATTAAGTGTATGTGTCACATTTGAATCGGTATTACCTTTCCGTGCAAGTTTAATGAGCCTAATTTAAAATAGTACTCTAAATAATTACACTTTTTGCTGTACAGAGTTGATATTGAGCTTTAATTTGATAAATATTTCAATTTAAATTTAAATAACCATAATTTTACAAAAGTATTTTTATTAGCATTGTTTTTATTTTTAAAAAATTCTCAAGGCAAGCATTGCTTCCATTGCTTCCATGGACCGCACGCCACTGTATCACGTATTTATTTGTAATTCCGTAAATGTAAACAGTAATAAATATAAAAGAAATTCTATATATCACGTATTTATTAACAAACCATTACTATTTAAATGTTATAAATGAAAAAATTTAAAAATTACTTAAAAAATTGTTACTCTATAATAATTTCACTTTGTTGTAATTTAAGTTAAAAATCGAGATAAATCATGAAGGAAATTATCGTTTTTTGGGGTCGTAGGAAAAATAATGCACATAACTCGCTAAAAAGTGTCTTTCGCACCCTCATATAATATCCGTCTACATTCACAGTCGTGCGAAATATGTCACTTTCCATTCTCGTTATGTAATACTATTATTATAATCACTGAATCATTTTATTTTATTATAATTTCTTTCATGTACGGTGGTTAAATGTCATGGGAAGAATGAAAAATTTAATACATTACACGCTGCGAAAGCCTTTTCAGGTGCTCGGAGTTTTTAACTAGCCTGAGTTACGCCCACGCTTCGCCAAAAAAACACCTAGCACCTAAAAGTGAACTTTCGTAGCTTGTAATATAAATCACTATTCATTAATTTCATTTCTAAATGAACTCTTACTGTAGGAATCCACGCTAGATGGCGCATCATTTTATTGTTCACTAGAGTCACTACATCTAGTTACCTAGGCTGCGCTGGTCGATCAGAATACCGCAAAACGCCGCCATATTGGGGCAAATGAAGCACGAAATTGTTCATTATCTGTATCTGATTGGATTTAATCAAGATCAAACCTTTAATACGTCAAATACGAAAAACATTGCTTTAATTTGTCCATTATTAAAAATCACACTTCTCTGCCCCAATATGGCGGCGTTTTGCGGTACTCTGATTGACCAGCGCGGCCTAGGTGACTAGATGTAGTGATTCTATTGTTCACCAAGGTCCGTAAATGTCTAAGCAAGCTTAGGTCAGCTCATACACTTTCACTATGCAGCTAGCGCGAAAATGGCGGAACATGTTGATTAACAGGAATCAAGAATAATCGACGACTCAACTTGTTTGCAGTTATGTACTTTTTGGTACTAATCGTTGATTCAACGTTTTAGAACGTCATGTGCCTTATATGACAATAGTGTTGGCTTCAATAGTAGTTGTATAGCAACTGTTACCTATCGCGAAAATGGTGGCATTGCGACGACCTATAATTCTAAGATTGCTTATATATTTACGAACCTTGTTCTTGACTGCAACGACTTTAACTATTATTATTCTCTATCAAAGACATCTGTCAAATTTATATGATGTTATGATATTATCTATATTATGAATAAGTATTTGTGTTTCTCGAACAATAGATATAATTATATACTTACTTTAGTTATTTAGTACTTACATTTTGCGTAAATACACCAATCACAGCAATGATCGAATAAAAAAAGTACTTTTACTACTTTGCAGTGCATTGCTCTTCGCATTATCAATATAGTAAGTAGAGTGCTAAACGCTAAAAAAAGCCTCTAGAAAGCGATTTGCTGGCGGTTTAGAGACTGAAAGTTGACACATAATATTATAAATTAAAGCTCATATGTTTATTATATGCTAAATCCAAATTGGTATTATGATAGTCCTATGCAAAAAAGTTTTATTCGAAATATTCGAGATTTCTATGATAACCGATTATTAAATTGTGAAGGTATATTTCCATAAAAGGCCATTTTAATGTCTGCAGTGGTTTTTATGAAAACCGAAATTCAAGTTCCGCTTATGGAGTTTTGAAACTTCTTCGAAAACAGTTCTTAAATAATTAATAATTGTATAGGATGAAGTATGGGCAAGTAGCGACCGCGGGCGTAAGTGCGGCGCGGGAGGGTAATCGAGGGACTTAGCGAGTCATTCTGCAACATCTCATGTTTTCTTCATTTTCATTCTTAATATTAACTAAAAACTTATTCCAAGGAGATCATCGTCATTCCAAGAAACGGGAAAACAATTTTGTGAGAAAAGAATCATAACAATTTTCATTTCTTATTCGGTTTTCTATTTTATAAACCATGGAGAAAACTGAAGTGCGTGCAGGGATAATAGTTATTTATTGTACTAGTGTGTAGTAAAGTCCGTCAGGTTGAGTGGCTAATTTTATTAAGTGACTAATGTGCAATTACACACGTTTGCAATACAAAATTTTATCCAACACCTCTATTTAACGAGTTTTTAATAATAACCTTTTCAATTTGACAATTTGTTTGACAAATTAATTTTTGTATTTATCAAAACGCATTATAATTGCATTGGGGACGTCATTGAATTTATGTAATCCAAGTAGTGACTCGAAATATTCTCCCATTAGTGAGTAATATATTACATTGCTTATGCAAAATCCTGTGTTAGATTTAGGATTCAACCCTACCCACCATTAAAAAAATTTTGACCGTATTGTCAAAAATATCATAGAAATCAACCATAGGATCATACTATTATTAAACAGATTGAAAATGTACTTAGTTGAACATATCATTTTTAGATAAATACTCTATGTTTTTATCAATCTTTGTGAAAGTTATACACTACTAAAATTGATCATCTAAGTCAAGTTATTTAAAATTCTTACTTGGCCGTTTTAAATACGCACAATCAGCTTATGTAATTTAGTACAACTATAAACTTTTTTCTTATCTAAATATTTTTATAAGTTGCAAAGACATATAAAATAAATGCATACCCATACCTTGTCGTCTGAACTAATAAAACTCAATCAAACAGATATCTGAAATGTAATGCTTCAGCTTTAAAAAACACCACCGTCAATAACACATCGCCAATTTAACAATGTTTGAATTATACTTTTATTATGAAAATGAGAAAACAAAGCAAAAATAATTCCGCATTATTTTCAGTTAAGAATTTAAAAATACAAGTTGTACATAATTAGGCTTTTACTTTTCGAAAAGTTTATTGAGCTGTTATCTGCACGGTTTAAGATCCAAAATGCAAACTTGTTTTCTTACTTCATATACATTGATATTTTATTTTTTCTCACTTTTTCGTTTAATATAAATTCGCATGCAACAAGAAAGATGCTTTGTACAAATTATTCTGCTGCACGATAATGTCTTGCAAAATAACACCTTTATACTTGCTTGTGATTTTAGTTGGTGTATTTTCACAGGGTGTAAGTACGAAATAAACTCGATCAATATAATTCATTATAAATTATAATTTGAATTTATAATTCAAATTTCAGAATTTACCACTTGAACTATGGAGAACCGCAGTTGAACCTTACATGTCTGAATGTATATGTGAAACACGTGTAAATCCAGATCTAATTGAAGATTTCTTTCGGTATGGGGAAATGCCAAATGATGCCTGCTTCAAATGTACTTTCAAGTGTTTTGCACAGAGAACAAAAATTATAACTGCCGGAGGAACTTTCAACGTGGAAAACTTGCAGACAGTAGGTGGAATTTCGGAAGAACTAGCTCGCTATTGTTCAAATTTTACAGATTTGGATCTTTGCCAAAAAGTATACAATATGGTTGGATGTGTCATTGAAAATTTAGCTATTAAAAAACTGAAAGTGTAGTGGCAATTTAATATTAATTATTTACAAAAATGATGTTTAAACAAATTGGTTTTTATGTAATGCTAATTTATTAATCTCCAATATTATTAAAATAAAAAATTCAAATTTACAATTTAGGAACATAGTTTTTTTTTTATTAATAGTTTTGATGATTCCGTTACCATTAAAAATTACAAAAGCATCCTATATAAACAGAATTCATTCAGCAATCTAACTGAAAATTAGCACTTATTAAACATAGAATTATGTTATAATAAAATATTTGTATAAACTTAAGAGTATAAAGTAAAAAGAATTTAAAAAATACATACTAGGATGTAAAATCTTCAGGCTGCGTTTGGATAATTCCGTTACCTCAAAGTCTATTTTTATTTATTGTCATAAATAAATATATCTTCAGGTAATACTATAAAGACGTTTATAGTTATAGATTGATTTATCTATGTGCTTTGTAGACAAAAATAAAAGTTTGAATATACACATGATTTTATATTAATTTTACATCAAATTATGTGAAACTAGATGTCAAAAGATGCCAATACCCCAGAAATTGCCCAGTTCAATTTTTTCAAGTTATTGGAATATTATTTGGGTTAGTTAAAACTGCCTAAACATAATCTGAATTATTCGTAATTGTTATTGAAGAATATTCTTTATTCTAATATAGGTTATTTCCATATATAGTTAATCTTATTCTTCCTTGTTTTGACTATCTCAACAAGAAAATTCAAAGGATTGCTAGGAAATAATTTTTATTATACAATTCGGTTTATGTAGTAACAAATCATGTATTAAAATCATTTTTAAAGAGACATAGTTTGCACAATACATACAGCCAAATTGTATGTTTTTTGACAAAGATCTAGTTCTGTGAAATTCGCACATCGTCGAGATACTTCTTCTGTCATACCATAAAGTAGCATCCATTTATCTATGTTTACATCTCCTTCCCTAGTTAAAATATTCGTTTTAAGGCATATACGTCTTTGACTGCATTGGAAACAAGCATCGTTTGGAAGTTCTGCAAATTGAAATATATCGTCAAGATGTTGTGGAGACCTATAAAGCATTAGCGTCGCACTGTGCACAGTACGAAACTGTTTTTCAATCATTTCGCTTACAAATCAATTCTTACTTTAGGAATGGCACGCGAGATGGCGCATTATTTTATTGTTCACTAGAGTCACTGCATCTAGTTACCTAGGCCAGCTGGTCGACCAGATTAACGCAAACCGCCGCCATATTGGGGCAAACGAAGCACGAAATTGTTCATTATTTGTTCTGTATTGAATTAAATCAAATCCACGTTTACTTTAAAAGGTTTTTCTTATTCTGAAAGATCAAACCTTTAATATGTCAAACACGTAAGACGTGGTTTTAATTTTTCCATTATTAATCATTAATCATCCTTCTCTGCCCCAATATGGTGGCGGTTTGCGGTACTCTGATCGACCAGCTGGCCTAGGTGACTAGATGCAGTGACTCTATTGTTCACTAAAGACCCTTCAATTAGAGACTGGCCACGGCAGTCATTTTATATCACAACACGTGGCGCTAAACTTTAAGAGTGCAAAATTGGTTCCACGCCCAAATATTGGCACGCCTGGGAACGGTATTTGACTCAATTTAAAAACACAGAATAGTGGGTTGTGTTTATAAAACATTATTTATCAGTAAAATGTTAAAATCCATGTTATTAGCCTTATTGTGATATAAAATGGCGGGCACCGTGGCAACGCATTGGCCAGACTCTAATTGAAGGGTCTCTATTGTTCACTAGATACCCATCAATTAGAGTCTGCCCCAGTGGCGTAACTACGTAAGATTGCGCGCCCCTGCGAGATTACGTTTGCGACTCTCATATACAGGGTGACTGATTTTTCATTGTCGAGGTTATATCTGCTGAAATATTAAAGGTAGAATAAAAAATTAATGAGAGACTTGTTTAGCATGACCTGATCTATAAAAGAGCTCAAAAAAGTTTTTTCACGGCCAATTTACTTTCCGAAAAAATATCCAATTTTTCGAATGGAACGTCCTGTAAACTTTTACTCAATAAAGTTCGCGATAGATTTCTCTTTCCAATGATATATCACGAGTGGCTTTTTGCTTTTAAATCACACAGTCCACTGATGCATTTTCAAATTCATTTAATGTATCACTTGCATATTAATTGTTGTTTATACCTGTAATACGAACTACATAACAACCAAGGCATTATAAGCGGGCGTTATAATTCATAACGCCCGCTCATGGTTTACTTTACAATAAGAACCGGCATTATGTTCAATAGTAATTTGGATCATTAGGTCAGAAACTATATGTTTGCGTACGAGTATGTTACAACACAACAAATAATGAGTATTTGCACGCAGTTTCTGGGCGCGTGATTCACGAATTATTTTGTGCCGACTTAACTACTGACAAAAATTTCTTAGCTAAAATTAAATAATTTTTTAGATGACATTAGTGCTATTCGGATATTTTTTGTTTTTATGTTAGTAACAACAATAAAAAACATTTGAATTTAAATTGTTAACTTTCTGCCCTTGAAACACAAAATACTATAAAACTTAATTCCGCAAGAATATACAGGACATTCAATTGAAAAATTTTCCAGAAAATAAAAAATTCATTTGTGCTATTTTATAGATAAGGTTATGCTAAACAAGTCTCTCATTTAACTCTTTCCTCTGCCTTTAATATTTCAGCAGATTTAACCTCTACAATGAAAAATTAGTCACCCTGTATACAATTATACGTAAGTAACTTTTGTTGAAATAAAAGATACAATAATTAATAATAGTTTATTACCGTAGAATAGTTCATAGAATGTTTTTTACCTCCAATGCTTGCTTTAAAATTTCTGTTCCCAACGAGCTAGTTTCACGAAAGTAGTCGGCGCCCTTCGGATAGTTGCGCCCCCCGCGTCGCAGGGTCTGCGGGGGCGGTAGTTACGCCACTGGTCTGGCCAAGGCAGATATCACAACACGTGGCGCCAGATTTGAAAAATACAGAAATAGTTGCATGACCAAATATTGGCAGGCATGTAAATGGTATTTGATTAATTAAAAATCACGGAATAGTGGGTTGTGTGCATAAAACATTATTTAGCAGTAAAATTATATTAAAATTAGGATGTCAAAATCAAAATATCATATCAAAAATATTGTGATGTAAAATGGCGAGCTCCGTGGCACCGTATTGGCCAGATTCTAGGTGAAGGGTCTCTATTGTTTACTAGAGACCCTTCAATTAAAGTCTGGCCAAAGCGTTGCCACGGTGGCCGCCATTTTATATCACAATATGGTCAATGTCATGGATTTTGATACTTTACTGCTAAATAATGTTTTATATAAACAACAGGCTATTTCGTGTTTTTTAATTAAATGAAACACCATTCACAAGTGTGCCAATAATGCGTCGGGTAGCCATTTTTGCACTTTTCAAACTTGGGGCCACGTGTTGTGACATAAAATGGCTGCTTTGGCCAGACTCTCATTGAAGGCTTTCTATTGTTCACTATAGACCGTTCAAGAGTCTGACCAAGGCAGCCATTTTATATCACAGCACGTGGCGCCAAATATGGAACGTACAGAAATAGTTACACGGCCAAATATTGGCACGCATGTAAACGGTATTTGACTCAATTAAAAATCACGAAATAGTAGGTTGTGTACATAAAATATTATTTAGCAGTAAAATTGCATCAAAACTAGGATGTCAAAATCGAAATATTATATCAAAAATATTGTGACATAAAATGGCGGGCACCGCGGCAACGCGTTGGCCAGACTCTAATTGAGCTTTAACTTGCTGATAATGTAATGACTGTACTTATTGTATTTCTTCAATTGAATTCAATAAAATACCCTTAAAAGAAATCGGGTACAGTAAATTATTTACTTCTTAAATATTTACAGCTAGTTCTACTTTATTTAATTAAAAATAGTCTAAGATAAACAAAAATTTATATTGGTCTTTTTCGTATATAGTCCTTTCGTTCGATTTTCTAAGAGAATGTGACGAGTCATTTCCAACCTAACCTATAAAAGCAAAAATTTTCATAAATTTTCTATAGCAGCATCTACTGACATGAAGTACAGAAGAGGCAGATCGCAGTACGCAGATCGTTTGAAAATAAAAGGAAGATATATCATAAATCGACAGACTAGAGAATTAACGTGATTTTATTGAATTTATTTTTTTGTATGTATCTATTTGCATGCATTTTTGGATCTGTATTTACATGTATTTTATTTTGCATGTGTTTATTTATTGTGACCCTAAAGTAAGGGGTGGTTATACTCCATTTTGGTGTGATTTTACTCCCTCAAGGTGGAAGAGAGGTGTTGGCCATATACCAGAGGTTTATTTCCATATACAAAACATTTGCGGTTTTTCAATCATTTTTTGCATATATTTATTGTATTTTGTTGGGTGGTTTTGGCCCATTTTGGGATGGTTTATGGAAATTATTATCTTTACGATTCATAGTCCATTTCTTACGAAATGTGAATGAACATATCATGCAAATAAATATTCATGTGACTTGAACAAATTATCCTTGAACAAGGACTTATTTTATTTAAATTCGTAGACGATGTTAACAACCTCTAAATATACCTGCATCTTGCATTAAATTGAATACTGGATACTTTAAGTAAGATAAAAAATTACAGAAATGCCTTGTTGCATGCTGTGTTTAAATATAAAGAATTATTTTATTCCTTAAGCACCCACCACCAAACAGGTATATCGAGTGCATATTGTTCTTTATCATGCAGAACTTGTTTATGCAGTTCATCGTCTTTTTTAAAGTTTACCTTCGTATATAAAAGCCCCCACACTAAAAAGGCATTCGATGTAAATCTGCCTTCATTTGAGTGCAATATGAATGTTAAAATAAGAATTACGTTATTCTTCTTTGTGTCTGTACTGGGAATATCTTCACAACAGGTATGAATCTACAAACATTGCAATTTGTTAGATCTTAGAATTGTTTTCATGTATGTAGAGGTTTATCAACAAATAATTTCGTTGTGAATTTCTAGGACCTACCTCTTGCAGAATGGTTTAAGCAAGCTCAACCTTTCATGGCAAAATGTATGCAAGAATCTCATGCTACACAGGAACTTGTTGATAAATTATTTAAGTTTGGAGAACTAGTTGATGATCAAACCTTGAAATGTAATTTGAAGTGTTATAATGATAATCTGAATATATTAAATCCAGAAGGGGATGTAAACCTTGTCAATTTTAAAAAGGTGTATGGTATGACTGACGAATTAGCTAAAAAATGTTCCGACTTTTCAGATACTGATCTTTGCCAAAAATCTTATAATATGGGTATTTGTTTAATTAGCAGTCTGCAATCACCTTAATTCTTCGAAATAATAGGAATATAAACTTATAATTGTGTTTAAATAAACAAGAAAGTAAAATATTCAAGATTTTAAATAAAGATAATTTTTACCTGGCTTTAGTTTATGTTATTTATGACACCATTACCTGTGAAGTTTCCTTTTTAATAACGCATTATTGTTTTATTATTGTTATTTAGAGGGAATAAACATCGTTCATGATGGGCACCCATTCAAAAGATTCAAAATTATACCATCACAACTTGTTTTATTAATTATAAATTTTTTGTATATCTGTTCCTTCTGAACCATCAGTGAAACTTTCATTTTAAACGAGGAAAATAAAAATAATCCTGTATTGACTGTCAACTTTGAAAGTAATGAAAAACCACCGGAACCAATAATATCGAAGAAAGATGGATATTTTCATGGGAAAATTAATTTATTTCATTAAATTGCTATCATATAAAATCATATTTTTAGCTATTCAGAATGTTTATGAAGAATCACGATTAACACTGTGGAAGCGCAATATATCAATTCCAGTTTGTGATTTGTGTTATTGCATTAAATACTGATGCAGCATTTCCAATAAATGTTTGCATAAATTCGTTTATATAAAGCGACGACCAGTACATATTGACATTTTTATTGTAACCGTTAATACGCATTAAAACTGAATTTCAGTTAACTTAAACGCAAAAACGATAATGAAATAACGATTTCTATATGAATATAATAAAATAAAATATATCAAGTTTTATAGCAATATAAAACTCTTATAAAACACATCTTAGTATCACTAATACCCAGGCCATGAAGAATATCACTTCTCGAAATAGTTTTTTCTAGCATAGCTTTCCACTTTCAGTTTCATCTCTGCGTACTTGTTTTCCGACAACAATTGCAAGTATTTGTTTAGCTGCTGCAGTTCTTGCTATAATTCTAGCAGAAGACAAATTAATATACACAAATTAGAAATGTGCACAAATATTATTTATCAAACTACTTTGTAGTAAATGTCTACCCATTACTTATTTAATTCATTCTAGATAAATTATTTTGACTACATATTTTAAACCAAAGTTTAGCCAGGTAATCAGTGTCAAATTATGATAATTTTTGTAATAGCGCAAATTTCCAATTTTTAATAAAAAGCTTTTTAAAAGTTGCTATAACGTTGCTTTGGAATAATAAGGTTGTATCTGCCTTTTTCACCAAAATAGAGATTTTAGTATACGAGTAGTATGGTTCTATCTGCTAAATTCTTTATTTTAATAGGTAAACTATTGACATCTGTTCAAAAATAAACAAATTAGTTTAAGTTAAGTTTACGATTTTGAAAAGACAACTGCAACCAAAAGTGAATTTTTATGCGGAAAAAATCTGTTCAAATTTTGACGGGCTGCTAGGTGGTTACCAAGGTTTTCGCAACCAGCCACCTCATAATTTCCATCCGCGATTTTAGGTTCAATTAATACTTTTCATTATTATCAATTAAATACTGGGGGAGGGGAAGAAAGAAAAATTTAATGCAATGCGTAAGCTCTTCTCTCCAGTGGCGTATTTAGTAATTTCTTTTGGGAGGTACTAAGATTTTTAAATAACATAGATTTAGTCACTCTTGAAAAACCTCAAGGGGGTTTCAGCCCGATAGCCCCCACTAAATACGCCACTGCTGCTATCTATACTTCATTAAGTTAATTTCCTATGTTTATAATGCAAAGGTGTATCGTCACTTAGAACATTATTTGATTCATTTTGTTACTTTTTCCTAATATGTTTATAAAACAAAGATGCATCGGTCACTTAAAAAAACCTTGTTTAATTATTTGAATTAAGTTCACTTCTAACACGTTCTATCTACATTTTTGATGGTTAAAATTAAACATTTCTTGAAAACGGAGAAAAAAGAAAATTAACTGATGGGTTAAGCTTGAACCCATTTGAAAGGGCTATGCATTTTTTTTTAGTCCTGACTTTGAAAGCGTATTGCTCGTAAACTACTGAACCAAATTAAATATTTTATTTAAAACGAGCAAATGCTATATTTATTTCTACATACATGATTTACATGTGTGTTTTAGGTGGGGTTCCCGTGTTAACATACACTCACGTTCCTTCCAAAGGAGGAAGTAATTGAGATACGCTCAATCAGCGCGCAATTGCTCCCAGTTACTCACTGGTCGGAGCGAGGTTGCTTATCCACCCTCTACTAGCTAACCAGGCTAGTACCGGAGCGATTAACATATACGTGCTCACCCGCCGACACAGTCCAGTCCTCTTTCATACGGGGCTAAGTACCTCGTCCACAAATTTCCCTCACAACTCTTCCTAAAATCCGGAAAACTGAGTTATTTGCGTTAAATCTATTAACATTAAAAACTTTAAACAATAACTTGAAGCAAGTAAGCTTCCTATACTGTACGATAATACACAAAACGGCATTAGCAAAAATAATTAATGCTTTTTAAACTGTAACTTTATTCCATACATAAAACTTATAATTTTAGGAACGCCGATTTTGATAATAATTTTACTGGGGACCTCCCCGAAGAGAGAGCTCCCGCACTCGATTCTCTAAGTGAAGCTTCGATCTGCACTGTATGAAGTTCTAATTAAGACTGTCTAGAGAGTTGTATGCAGAATATGGTCGCCCCATAATCTTTTAAAAAATGAATTTAAAACTGACTTATTAGAAGATAGTCTGATTTTTATAAACCAATCCTTCTAGAGTCTTTGACGAAACGTTACTGTGAATCCCGCATCTGAAATCTGCTTACAGGGGAATAAATCGATATTTTTGCAACTAACCTTCTATGGGTTTCACCAAAACTGTTACACGTGGCGACAATATTTCTTTATACGTCTGCACTCGGGAGAATTTATTCAAATAGGTACGTAATAGCACGTATAGGTACTAATACATTTTAACTAAATCTCCTTTTTAATAATAAATTCAATATTATCTGAATCCTTACCAGGAAAAACATAATTCGCAACCGTGAGAACACTTTATTTAGTTCGAAATACTGTCTGCAAAATTTTTTTAGATGGAAATATCATCTTATAAAAATATTTCGAGGTGACTCTTGACATTAAACAAACCATTTGGTTTAAAGCAGAATTTCCAATATTAACCCGATATATGCATATAAAATTGCATTTCATAAATTTGAAAATTTTAGCATGCTACAAATGAAAATATGCAGTTTGCTACATACGTGTTGCTTTTGAGAAACAATTATCACAAAAAATTCCATTTAAAAATGAATTTTTAACATGTAAACGTCAGATTTCCCACCCACTTATTTTTTATTACAGTTAGTTTTTTATTCAGTGGCGGATTACTCAACAGGCAAATGAAGTACTTGCTTCGGGCCTCGAAGATTTGGGGGCCTCAAAAGTATTTTAGACTTCATATATGTATAAAGAAAACAATAAACATTCATTATATAATAATCACATACAATATAATAAAATATAATTTTGCATTACAAAAATAAAATTAAGTGGGATAAATATTACAATACGTAAAATGACGCTATAAAAACCCACAATTATAATGAGATGTGTGTAATTCACAAGCAGCAGCCTAGGACATGTTTCGAATTGCTTGGTTCTCTTCAGCTAGGGGTAGCTGCTTGTAAATAGCACACATGCATTTTTGGCTTATATATATTGCCATGCCATGGATGTGTGTTATTCACAAGCAGCTACCCCTAGCGGAAAAGAACCGAACAGTTCGAAACATGTCCTAGGGTGCTGCTCGTGAATTACACACATCTCATTATAATTGTGGGTTTTTATAGCGTCATTTTATATATTATGTAATAATGAATTTACAATAAGTACTTCTTCACTGTAATGATCGGTATTATAAGGGCGAACAGTCAACTACAACCTATCCGTATAGGTATTTATTGATGGTTTACAATCGACATTCCCAAATGTGGCAACTAGTCTCATCATTTTTTTAACAATACGTATTTGTAATGCCAGTGGAGAAGGTTCATTTTCGGTTTTAACACGGGTAAAAAAACTATTTGAGAAATAGCTTAAGTCTAGCAAATTTATCGGATTTAGTAATTTTATTTATTGAGAAAGCTGTACTTAATTTAATTGATTATGACTTAATAATAAGTAATTTCGCTAAAACAAAATCGAGAAAAGGATTCTTATAATAATTTACAGTTATCGACTTATTGTATTGCCTATTTTTGTTACCCATTTTAATATTTTATATTTCAAATAAATATGTCATTATTTTGTGTTATTGCTCAAATGTGGGGGGGACTCAGAATTTGTTAGTGCTTCAGGCCTCTGGATGACTTAATCCGCCACTGACAGTGATACAAATAACAAAGACACGATTCAAATTTCATTTGAAATAGATATGTACTGTCATTGATTGCTAGTCTCAATGCTCGTCGAAAATGAAACATCATATTCATAATCATCATCATTATCATTCATAAAAAATCCAGGTAAACTTTTAATAGACTTGAGTTTTTCAACAATTATTTTCTTTTATGAAATGAATTATTCTACAACATGCTATGACTAGGAATTATAGATTTGACAGAAAATCAGAAAAGCTTTGTAATACATTTAAATAAATAAAATATATAATTGAAGATTGAATGCGGTTGAAGTGCAGGTCTTCACACAAATGAGCAGGGCCGGATTTAGATTTGATAAGGCCCTAAGCTATTTGAGATATGGAGCCCTTTAGTATGTGACGTTCCGGACGTGCGGCATTGGGACAAATAATGTTGCATTATATTTAAGTATATATGACAATTGCACATTCGGACAATTTTTTTGGGGGGCCCCCAAGAAAGTGGGGGCCCTAAGCTATAGCTTGTGTAGCTTATACGTAAATCCTGCACTACAAATGAGAAAACACACATTGACTAACATGGAGGAGCTTCTGGACAAAATAAATTTAAGTAAAACCAAGAACATTTCAAATAGAGCAACTCAAATAATAACACGAATACATTTGAAATGCGCCAAAGAAAAGTTCCTATGTATAAAATTTGGAAGCTTGATTGTCATCTAGGCGCAGCAGTAAATCAATGAATTATTAAAAGATACTATTGAAGGTTAGTTGCTTGAAGGCAAAATGTTCACAAATTGGAGAGTTAAACGTTACAGGATATCGCAAAACTCTATTAATTATACTAGGTATTATAAAAGTTAGATAATAAAACAACTGTAATATACAACCAATAAAAAATTATGACAAATAAATTGTTCAGATATTCACGACGAAAAATGTATAGCTGGGACAATCATCTTGATGATAACTAAAGTAATAATAATTAAGGACACATGGAGCAAGTGATCCTGGATATACAAGTAGTGAGTATGCCAAGATATTTCTTAACCCCATATTAGATTTACCCATATCGTATACATATTTATTAATAGACGTTTTGTATGTAAATTAATCATAAAATCTACAACAAAAACCATACTAAAAGTTATACGTCCTAATTACTTAATTATGGCCATTAGATATCAACAAAAAAGGAATTAATGCAGGCTATGTGGGAATGTTTCTGTAGACTTTGTAGTAGTTTGTGAAACTATTTTCATTGGAAACACCAAAAAACTATCATTTCCAATTAGTGTACCTTCACGGACGGATTTCTGATAGATACCATATATTTCTCAGTAATAATTATTTGAGGATGAGCTGATTAGCTTTCCACGTTTCTACTATAAATACCGAAATGTTTTGTTTTTCATATTAGTTACAAAATTTCTTTAGAAGGATCTAGTTCCAAAATGAAGGTTGCATTTTTTACTCTCGTAGTAACATTTACTCTAGTTACTGGGAACCAAGGGGTAAGTGCTAAGTTCATATAAAATTTATTGATGTACTAGATAATTGTATAACAAATCATCCAAGTACCCGATTTAAATTGTTTAATGTAATTATCACTAGGTAGTACTAAACCAACATTTATTCAACTTTGCAAACAGCAGTTTTTTATAATTATAATTCAAAATTAAACCGAATTAGTTGCCCATTGTGTATATAATTCATTGCCATTACTAAGTCATTAGTAAATGTTTAACTAATTTCAGCAAGTAAATAAAACAGAAATTCTTATAAACTGGAGAAAGGCAGTGGAGCCCTATCTGAACGAATGTATGTGTCAAACAGGAGTAAGCGAGGATATCGTAAATAATTTTTTTACTTACGGGGAAATGCCTAATGATGATTGTTTCAAATGTAACCTAAGATGCTACGGACGGAAGTCGGACATTATATCCATATATGGAAATGTTAATGCAACTGCGCTTCGAGAAAAAGCTTATGGTGTTACGGACGAAATTGCTCAGAAATGTGCACAAGTTAATCATGTAGATATGTGTCAACAAGCGTACAATATATTACTATGCCTTTGGGATGGCATTCTAGAACATGCTACAAGGATAAGGTTAAGTGTGAATAATACACCTTTAACTTATTTGCCTGCACCTGAATCTTAGGTTAATTTCTTCCAGAATAGAAAATGTATGTTTTAGAATTTCTTGTACATGCTTTCATATCATTTACTAATTTTAAGCGTTAAAAGATAAAAAGTTTTTATCAAAACGTCATGTAACAAATAAACTTAGAACTTTTAACTGATACTAGTTATTTGCACTAAAATGTAAAATAGATAAAAGTAGACATTTTGACACACTTTTAATTATAATTATACTGTAGATATTATAATAATAAATACATAACTAATTAGTTATTTTTAAATGATTGTTTTTGCTTCCTACAATATTTTTGTTACTAAAATATGTTTTTAAACTATCTTCACTTTGTTCTGATGTTACTTTAAGTATTATATATACAAAACCTCATTAGAAGGGATTAAGGTACAAGCATTAATTACCAACTGTACTAATTTTGAACGTATAATAAGCTAATAATTATGAGAACCGTTGAAAAGCAATATTTTTGTTTTGAAATTTTCCAAAATTTCACATCAGGTTCAAATTTTATTAAACTGTAAAAATTAATTAGATCAGTTATTATTAAACAACAAAAAAATTTAACTGATTGAAATTCTCAACTATTTTTTAAAAATAATTATACCACGTACGTTTATTTATATGATCCATTTTAAAATAACCGCCGATTGAAGCTAAGATGCGTGCCTACGTCGACGCATTCAAGGCAAAACGGCGTAAGCGACATTTGAAAAATTTGTCAGAAAATGCGAAAAACTGTAATTTTTAACAAAATGATCTTGGCGGCAGTTCTTGTCGTTTATAAACCATTATAGATGGAAAATAAGATACTAAAAAGTATTTTCTGTTGTTCTAAATAATCAGGTTTTATTTTTATTAGAAGAAATATCGTTTACGCCGCGGCCCGGATTCGTCGTGAGGCGTTTGCGTCAAATGCTAGATGTCGCTTGGGCCAAAATGTCGTGCCTTCCATTAACTAAACGCGGCGCTTATGACCACTTTTGCCATTCCAATAATTTTATCTTGTGGTAGCAGTTTCTTGCTTACGTCTATCAATAAAGTAGTAACTAAAAAGCTGTTGAAATTCAGTTTTATTTTCCCTCTAATGAGAATACAGTAATAATATTATAACATCTGAACATCAAAATTAACACATTTTATAGGAGTATAGAAACTTAATACTAATGCTAGCAGAAAAAATAAACAATAAACAAATTCAATTCAATAAAAATAATTATGGCAAAAAATACTGAATCTTTCAGTGTTCTATGTTGTCTTCTTGATCACTCTCATCGAGGACATCCCGTACAGCAGCACCAAATTTCAGACTGAGATACTCAAGATGATATCTGGGTGCAATAGTATTAGCCTCACACATTGATCTCAAATTATCAAATTTTTTCTTACTTATGGGAAAAGTGTCTTTATAGGCTTCTTTAAAGGAGTTTCGTCATTTTTACTTAAGACAAAACATTCTTGTTCTTCTTCATCAATGCCATATTTATAAAAAATATGGACCTATCTATCACAAATCTAACTCTCCTTAAATCGTTAATTCTTAAATTGCTATTCTGAGTTTGAACAAATTTATAATTTGCCTGCAGCTCCTTGAAATCAAAAAAATCTTTATAATCAAGTGTGTATACCGCATACGGTTTAGGTTTTAACCTTGCATTCGCCAAAATGGTTGGCCATTCAGATGGGGCCATTACAGTTTTTCCTTTAATAGACTTCTCTATCACTGCATGCATTGAGTCCACGGGCATATAAGTGTGGCCCACTACCAAAAATGCGATTGATATCTCAGTGATATTTCTTGCGGATTTAAGAAAATAGAATACCACGCTAAGCATAGATTTATTTTGATTTTGTCCTCAGCAGTTATCGCAGAAAAACTGCACAGTTGTACTTTTCCCACGATTATCAACCTCCTTGAGATATTTCAGGAGAATGCTGCAAATGTCATTGGAACCACGTTTACCGTTTTTTTCCTCCCTAACGTAACAACTCCCATTCTGTGAATACGTTTCGTATGTGGTAAAGTTATAGACAGCGTATTTTCTGTAGAATCTGGTTAGCATACTGTCGGCGTGGGGTGTTGAAAGAACCTTTTGTAGATCAAAACTAGTGACAATTTTGCCAGAGTTTGCATCAACTTCTTTCTGCTTGTTCAAAAAGAAGGTTTTTAGTTTTTCTTTTACGGAGAGATGTTGCTCATATGATAAAGTAGTTTCCGGTGTTATTTTCTCTGGAGGCATATTCTTATAGAACTCATATTTTGTACACTTATCTTTTCGCGGCACATGAATCCTTATGTTATATGCTTTGAATTTTTTCAAGAAAACTGCTTTCTTCAACGCAGGAGGAGTGAAATTTTCAACTTTCTTAACGTATAGTCTATACAGATTATTGTAGGACCTGATGTCTGAGGGAAGATACTTCTTCGAAGAAGAACTGCGACAATAATGCAACGGTACAGCTGGAAGAGATTCAACGAATTCTTTGAGTATCTGATGTTCTTCTGATGTACAATTTTTAGGTTTATGTTCCCCTCTTCTGTCAATGCCATCAGGAAACATTTGTCGAACTTTATTTTCAGATACTGTTCTAAGAATTCTTTGAGAGATCGATAGTGTAGCTAACAAAAATTGTTGACAAAGTCTCGTCTTTTTGCTGTTTCTAATTAGGTAATACTCATGTGTTAGCTGTCGTTTAAAATCGTTCCTCGATGTTCTTCTTCGTTTCACTTTAACCGTATGTATGCAATCGCTTAAAAACACTTTTTGTTTGCGCTGATCTTCCAAAGCATAGAACTTTTTAAAATAAATATCATGCTCTTGTTCTGAAAAGGTTTGGCATTGGTTGTTACATTTCTTCCCAATACATGGATTAGGTTTAAGTTTTTTTTCACCGTCCATTATTCCTTTATAGTTACGATACGTGTTACCGCCAGCCTTTTTCTTTTGGTTAATTTTTCTTTGGTTTAAGCCTCTCCTTTTCTGACTCGCACTGGTAGACATCTTATCCTCATCGGATTCGCTATCACTGTTTCTATCTACAGTTTCGTTACCTGCAGTACTACTTTCTTCACTACTTTCACAACTCCCTGTATCATCATTTTCAATATCAGTAGAAGAGTTTTCAAAGGAGTTGACGAGATATGTTTCATTATTATTTACTGCAGCAAGAATATCACTGTCATCTACATGCGTAACATCCTTTGAGTTTTTCAATTCTGTATAAACCTTTACTACATTGGTCTGATTCATATTATTTTGATTATTTTTATAAACGTCGAAAATGCCTAAATTATTGTAATCTAGGACAACTTTTGTAGAATCGACATTTTCTAAGATAGTTGTGACTTCTATTACATTTGCGATTTCTATGTTATTCTCCAAAAGAATGTCATTGTTAATCGCTTGCATGAAAATATTGTTTGTATTATTCTGAGTAGTATGATTTTCAACATTTTTATTATTTTCCAACAATGGCGTAAGCGACAGTTTTTGTTTATCTAAAATAAAGGAAATGAATCAAAATCAAAGTTTGATTTAGATGTCACAAGTTCGAGTTGTTTTAAAAACACCCAGTTTAGCTTAGAAATATTGAAAAACTCCGTAACATCTAACAAAAAAAATGTCATCAAGCAGTATAGCCAATGGCACACGAATTGGCGCTTATGACAAAACGATATTTAAAGCAATTTGCATGACTTTAGCGACACTATTTTAGTATCAAATTATGAGAATATCTCGCTGAAATACATCTATTTTAATACTCATATGATTTATGATACAGTAAATAAATAAATTGATGCACTTACCTTTTATTAATTTGCAAATTATTCCAGGAAAACCTTAAATGAAGCTTTACCTAAGTAACCTTTTGGGACACAGGCACAGAAATTATGGGGCGTTTATGCCAAATGTGGAACATAACTGCAACGTTCTGAATTGCGCATAATGGCGCTTTAACCCTAACAACGTTAAATCTAAATACCTCAGTTTAGATCATAGATGGCGTTATGAACTCAAATCAAGAGACGTTGTGGTGTTTACGTCTACACAGCTGTATGAAAATCTCAATTTCTGAAAAATGTCGTTTATGTGGTTTTGCCTTGAAAGCGTCGACGTAATACCTTTTAGTAGCTAGCTATCTGACACATTGCCACTGTCCGCTTCTTGTTGATGTCGCGTGCAAGCGATTTACAATGCGTACAATAATAAGTAATTTCGCCAGTTCCGCGCTTTGCGCTGGAATCTGAATTTTGAGTTACAATATCTGTGATACTGAATGTGAAACGCTATTGTTTTTTTGCTAGTAAAATTCGAACGACATTCCGACATTGTTGTTGAGTTGGCGGGGTTACCAATTGTTGCACTCATTGTAAATCACTTGCAAGCGACATTAAACAAGAATTCGACTGTGTCAACCTGTCATACAGCTAGCTAGTAAACCATGTAAAGGTGCTATGCAGAATTAATTTCGCTACCCGACTTCAATCGGCGGTAATTTCAACACGAATCTTCCTAAAATTGCATCTTGTATAATTTGAATAGTCATATCTACCAGAAATTTATTATAACGGAATATAAACTTAAATAAGACCATTATTTGATAACTTCAAATTTATCACGAAATGGAGGAAGCTTCATTGAGTAAAGCAAAATAATAAATAAGAAACTCCAAGTCTCAAATTTGGAAAAATTTTCTTATTTACCTTTTTAATTATACAACAGACAATTTAATCTTAGCCCATATATTTTCCATTACAGAAAAATAATTCAAACACAAAATGATATAGAAGAATGGAGTAAAGGATTAGATACATCCTACTAATTCGAACTCAACGTTCGAATACGTATTCGTACATAGCATAGTCAACACGATTTTGTGATTAAGAACGCGCACATTTAATTGTCATTCCAAAACAATTCGTATTCGTATTTTTACTGAGATAATAGATACATAAAAGTATTATTCGTATGGAAAATAAAACCAACGCCTCGAAAAAAAAATAATAAAATGTAATTCATGAAAATTAAAGCTATATACCTTAAACAGAATGAAATAAGATTCTGCAAAAGAAAAAAAAATTCTTAACAAAAGTTGAATTCTTAAGTAAATGCAAAACTAGATTTGTGATAAATATTCAAATAGGTCACTTTATTATTTCTAATTTTTAGTATTACTAGACAATTTGTGTGTTTATTACCGCAAGGAATGCAAGTAAAACGAATTACTATCGTCTCAACTGCAAATATCGCTCCCACTTAATGGATCCGATATTATAGTCCTCTTATCAATCTATCATATTCTTTCTATGTCATGCAGCTTATCACAATCTGATTGTCCCTCATTCACTCTTATTGTAAAATCCTATGAGCTAACTTTAACTGTTCTTAGGTATATATTATACCCCGAGGAGAAGAATTAATGCTTCGCAGTTACCTTAAATTATGTACAGCGATTATATTGCAATAATAATATATAAAAGTTTATCAAATGGACGTGAAAAGATCATTCTTATATGATGAGATCGATGAAGACGTTTATACTGAAGAACCTGATGGTATGAATAAAACGGATAGAAAGATACTAAAATTAGACAAATCATTGTATAGACTGAAGAAATCACCAAGATATTGGAATAACAGATTTGAACCGTTTATGATGCACTCTACAAATCAGATTTATTGTTTATATGTCAAAACAAAAAATAAAGAAAGTGTAACATAATGTTCTTACGTGTATTAGCGTTAAGTGTTATCAAAGGCGTTGAAAAGAGTACTCCGATATATAAAGAGTGTCCAACATTCTCAACTTATATATTATCACAATGGGAGATTGGGTAAATAATAATAAACGAACGATAAATACAGACCAGCGAATTGTAATTAAACGATGCCACACATGTATACAACACCTTACCTTGAATTGGTTCTTGCTCCGGCTTTAATTTATTAGTTGTTAGGATAAACTTTAATATCCCACAAAATTGAGACTCTCTCAGATCGGGTCGCTTTGAAAATCTCAAAGTTCTTATCTTGGCATATAAATAATTAAAATACCAACACATAAATAAATTTTCATATAATAATAACAAAATTATTTTTTTTATTTAACACAATTACACACAATAACAACATTGGACACCAATCTGAAATATCTTTTATTTTGATTCAAAAAGAGTGATTACTTTACCATAATTAAAAATTGAATTATTAAATTTTGAATTTCCTTTTATTAACATAACCATTAATCTGTCTTTTTGATTCTTATTTTAAATTTATAAATCCCAAAATTGCTTAATTGTTTCTATTTGGGAATTCATATAATAAATAATAACTTTATAATTTTTTTAACTATAAAAAAATATTTTTAACTTATAATTTGTTTAGTTTTCTTTCTTATTGGTATTTTGTAATATTAAAATTAATTAAAGTTTAACTTATTAAAAACTCACTGTATATTATTTTAGTTATTTAAACATTTTGGTCACAAAGATGTTCTATTTCTATATTCTAAACGTGAAGCCAATTGCTACCATCTATAACCCCATTTCCAATCAGCTGCTTTCTTCCATTTACATCAACATAAAATGTTAAAACTAAGATTCTTGGTCGATATTTGCAGTGATCCAAATCAATACAAAATATTATTATATAATTGAATTCCAATTTCATATATATTGTTTGTTAACAGCAGGTAAGTCAAAACTTTCAATAATTTTCCTTTTATTCCATAAATTTTTATTAATTAATAATAATTTTTCCCTTCTTTGAAAAATATGTTCTTTTTAATTTTGTTTTCACTTTTAAACAATTAACTTAACCAATTTGTTTATGTTAGTTTAATCACTTTTTAAGTTTGACGTTTAAAATATAACCTTTATTTTTTCAACTGACTAAATTACAATTATTTTTCTTTTTCACATAACCTTACAAAAATCTAATTTTAAGCGCTGCAAAGATGCACGCTCCTCTTTCAATGGTTTAGAGCTGCTTAATTGTTAAAAAATGACTTTCTTTAAATACCTTTTGAAAAACCAATTGAATTTTTAAATTAAACATTAAACAAAAGAAAGACGTTTTTAAATTTCCTGTAAACCTAGATTATTTTACAAATTTTCATTTAAAGTATGTAATATTACATATGTAATATTTGGTATAAATAATAGATTATTCATCTAAATTTTGTTGTCAATGAAACAACATCGTATTCAACTAAAATAATAACATACATTTAAAATAACACAATTTCCCAATGTTCCTTATTTATAAATCTATGCATTACACCTTTTATAATCTTAATTAGATATATTTCTAGATACTACAAAACACTATACAGCCCAAATTACATAAAACTACTGAACATTATAAAAGCGTAGCCTATCAAATATGTTTCTCACTTTATTTCAAAACGAACCAATCTTTATATAATAATTAGTATCAATTATGTGGTTAAGAGGCTACTCTATTCAATTCCAATAAAACATCTTATCAAAAACCGTTAAAAATAACAAAGCTTGTATGTTACTCAAAGGTACTACACAAACAAAATACCTCCTATAAAATAAAATGAAACACAAGCTTCAGTAATATCCTTGCATACATCTTAAATACAACCTGTTCTGTCTGTTTCAGATAATTTTTGACTTTGAAACAAAACTTATTAAAAAAAAACAAGTCTTAAAAGGTGTAAACGATCCGTACATCCTTAAAGTTATCAGTGAAAACTAATTTTTACCTAGAAATATAGGATTCTACTCTATCCTTTTTATGTTTAGTGCTTTAGTGTGCATGTTAGTTAGAATGACAGAAAAGTTATAATTTGTGATAACCTTTCGACACACATAATAGCTCATGTTTTGGAACAGTGCACAAACAATGACATTCAATTTGTGTGCTTACCTCCTAATAGTACCCATTTAACACAGCCGCTAGATGTGGCATTCTTCCATCCAGTTAAGGTTGCTTGGCGGAAAAGTTTGACATCCTGGAAAGAAACTGCTGGGGGTTTAAAGAATACAACATTGCCAAAAGATCAGTTTCCTGCATTGCTAAAGGAATTAATGTCTGCCATAGAACCAAACCAAAGTAAAAATTTGAAATCTGGTTTCCGTAAATGCGGAATAGTTCCACTGAACGTTAATGAATTGCTTGCTCGAATACCACGGATATCTGCGCAGTCAAGCAATTCAGACATAGAAGACTCGTTCATTCAACAATTAAATTCAATCAGGGAAGCAACAACTAATAACAGTGCACCAAAACGTGGCAGAAAGAAATTTATAATATTATTCCTGGGAAAAGTGGTTCTGGGCCTGATATTCAAGGTCCCAGTTGTAGTGAAGATGTTACGAGTGATTTAAGCGACTATGACATAAATAATGAACTTGAAGAAGTAGTCAGATAGAGCATTTGTAGATAATTTAGAGGGCATTACGGCAGGCTCGAAAACAGTCTCTGATTTGTACAACTTACGAGAAGTTGAAAGAGAAGTAGGAAAATATGTTGTAGTAAACTTTGAAGGAACACTTTATCCGGGAAAAATAACACAAATTTTAGATGAAGGAGCATAAGTACAATGCAGAAATTCCTAAAATCATGGAAATGGCCTGCCCATGAAGATGCAATATCATATTCTTGGGATGAAGTCATTGGCGGTATAGATGCTCCAAAACAAATCTCAAAAAGAGGATTTTATAACGTTCCCAAGTTAAATGGGCTGTTTAATTAGTTTTCTGATGTTTAATGTATTCATGTTCTCCATATGTTTCATTTAAGTTTATTTTTTTACCGTGCATTATAAAAGTTGAGTTTTAATAAAGTTTTTGAAAAAATCAGTATCTATATTTGAAATTTTGTATGTGCTGCAAGTTGCCTAATGTAATACTCATTTCCCTAGTGGTGATACTTTGCCACACTTCGATAAATATACCTAAAACCACGGTCATTCTGTATTGTGGCAAAGTAACCCCAGCCTATGGGAAACTTTGCTCCACTTTTTGACAAAAAAATTAAACCTTAATGCATTATTTATCGAACAAGTGCCATTATATATATGTTCTATTAGATCCCATATATAAGTACCATGCGGCAAAAAATCACTGCAATTGATTTTTCAATTTATTTTCATAGAGTTCTTAAAATTACTCTTAAAAGTGAAGCAAAGTAGCCTCAAACTACGGTATGTCAAAAAGTAGAGGGTATGTCACTCATACAACGAAATCTTTAAAATTTGCATGTAATATGTTTGCTAAATATTTTAATACAGGTTGTATTGTATAATATAAGTATAGTATACGTTAGTGGTACAATAGCCACAGTAGTGTGAGGCATCATCAGCTAACAGATGATGGAAGAACATGGCGACTAGTTGATAATTCATGAAAGCTTGTATTTGTGTTAAGTTAAAGTTATTAAATAAAAAACAATAAACATAGACTTGTTGTGTGTTTATTTAAACTAATTAAAGCTAACTTGTCCAGCTTTTACATGGTGTCAGGTTGGAACTTATAATTAACACAAAAGAAGAATTAACATAAAGAAAATGGAAGCGTTGTTTCGTCCACCGGAGCCTCTTGTATTGGATAGAAACATAGCTGATAACTGGAAAAAATTTAGTCAAAAATTTGATGTCTTTATGTCGGCAACTGGGTTAGAATCAAAACCAGAAGAAAACAAAATAGCAGTGTTCCTGAATTTAATAGGAGATGAAGGATTAGAATTACACAATAGTTTCACTTACACAGAAGAAGAGAAAAAGTCATTAAAAGCAGTAAAGAAGAAGTTTAAAGAATACTGTGCCCCAAAAACAAATATAATATTTGAAAGGTACAAATTTAATAGTATTAACCAGAAAGAAGGACAAACATTTGATAGCTTTCTAACTGAGTTAAGAAAGGCAGTAAAATCCACTGAATATAAAGAGCAAGATGAAATGATTAGAGATAGGATAGTTATGGGAATTTTAGAAAAGAATACTCATCAAGAAAGACTGTTACGAGAACCACAATTAACATTGCAAAAGGCGATTGAATTTTGTCGAGCCACGGAGGTTAGTAAATCACAATCGAAGGCGTTACAAAGTGAACTACAAGTAAGTACAGTAAAATATAATAAACAAGTTCCTTCTAATAGCCAAAGCCTGTGTAAATATTGTGGATACAAACATAGCAAAGGAAGATGCCCGGCTTATGGAAAGACATGTGCCAAATGTCAAGGCCGAAATCATTTTGCATCAGTTTGTGCAAAAGAGGTGAAGAGTAACAATCAACCAAAAAGAAAAACCAAGAAAGTACATGAAGTCAAGGCGAATGAAGCGGAATTAAACACAGCACAAGAAGATGATAGCAGTGAAGAGTTTTATGTGGACTCCATAAGGTCAAGAAAAAATGCAAGAATGTGGACGAAGGAATTACTTGTAAATAACCATCAGGTAAATTTTAAACTAGATAGTGGAGCAGAAGTAAGTATTTTGCCTCATAAAATACTAAAAACAGTAGCACCTAATGTTAAAATAAATAATTCTAAAGTGTCACTAATGCTATATGGTAGTTCCGATTTTCAAGTTCGGGTAATAGGTGAAATAGAATTGAAGTGTAAAGTGAAGGACAAAGAAATTAATGTGTTTTTTATTGTTGTGGATGCAGATGAAATACCCTTGTTAGGTTTACAAGAATGTATTAGTTTTAATCTGATTTCTAGAATAAATAATGTAAAAGTACACTTTAATTCACTAGATGATTTAGTTAAACAGTACAGTATTGTGTTTGAAGGGTTAGGCAAATTTCCAAAAAAACATAATATTACTTTAAAAAAGAATATTGTACCAAGAATTAGTGCAATAAGAAGAGTACCTCAGATTTTGCATGAAAAGTTAAAACAAAAGTTATGTAATCTTGAATCTGAAGGTATCATTAGAAAAGTAGATAAACCGAGTGAGTGGATACATCCACTAGTTATTTTTGAAAAGCCTAATGGTGACGTAAGGTTGTGCCTTGATCCGAAAGAGCTAAATAACGCCATACAAAGAGAACACTTTTTAATTCCATCTCTAGAGGAAATTTCAAGGAAGTTGTCTAACAAACAATATTTTACAGTGTTAGATATGAAAGATGTGTATTGGCAAATTGAACTTGATGATGCTAGTTCGGATTTGTGCACATTTGGGACCCCGTTTGGCAGGTATCAATTTAAGAGATTACCATTTGGAATCTGCTCAGCTCCTGAAGTCTTTCAGAAGAAAAATTATGAAATTTTTGGTGATCTAGAACGAGTAGAGTTATATTTTGATGATTTAATTGTAACAGGCGCTTCAGAAGCTGAACATGACAATAATCTTAGATTAGTTTTAGAAAGAGCTTTAAAATATAATTTAAAATTTAACAAGACAAAAATCCAATTTAAAAAGGATCATGTTAAATTCTTAGGACAAATATTTTCTAAAAGTGTAATTGAGCCCAATAAAAATTATGTAAAGGCTACAGCAAACATGCCAAATCCAAAGTCAAAACAAGACATTTTACGTTTCTTAGGTATGGTAAAATATGTAGGAAAGTTTATTCCAAATTTATCAAGTATATCAGCACCACTGAGAAATCTAACTCATTTAAATGTAAACTGGCATTGGACAAATGAACATCAAAATGCAATTGATAAACTAAAACATCTTTTACCGAATAATCCAGTTTTATCTTTTTTCGACCCACAGAAACCTATAGAAATTGAGACGGATGCATCAAAAGATGGTTTGGGCACTTGTCTTTAGCAGGAAGAACATCCAATAGCATTTGCGTCAAGAAGCTTATCAAAATCTGAGGTTCGATATGCCCAAATTGAAAAAAAAAGTTGGCCATTTTGTTTGCATGTCAAAAATTCCATTTGCTTATATATGGTCTTAATGTTAAACTTTATAGTGATCATAAGCCCTTAGAGACTATTTGTCGAAAGGACCTACAATCACTTTCCCCTAGAATTCAAAGAATGAGACTTAAACTTTTGCATTATAATAATAATAATAATAATAATAATAATAATAATAATAATAATAATAATAATAATAATAATACAGGGAAATAAGTATCAAGTACAACATGAACTCAAATGAAACTCCACCATATTACAAATACATTCCTCAACCAGTAATAGAAACAGACGATTATATATTGTACTGGGACAAACAACTAATAACAGACAGGACCATAGAACACAACAAACCAGACCTGCTTCTTCTCAAGAAGAAAGAAAAAACTGCTGTTATTATAGATGTGAAGATACCAATAGATCAAAACATAAGAAGAGCTGAGACGGAAAAGAGGGAGAAGTATAAAGAATTGGCGATTGAACTAAAAAGGATATGGCAACTAACAGAAATCCACATCATACCAATAGTTATATCCGCCACTGGTCTCATCCCAAAGTCAATAAAAAGAAACATGGAACATCTCGGACTCCCAGAGTACCTAATAAATCAAATGCAACAATCCACCATTCTCCAAACGTGCCAGATTGTCAGACGATTCCTAACACCAACTTGACACCATTTACTAAAGTTTTACATTTATATATTGTAATAATATGTTTTGTATATATATATTTGAGATGAATTTCTCCTTGTATATACTTACCTTTTAATAAAGAGAAAAAAAAAAAAAAATAATAATAATAATAATAATATATATTTTCCAACAGGTGGGCACCCAATTACAGGAAAAAAATTTAAAAATTACAAAAACACAGTAGAGGTTCGACATAAATACGAAATACAAATATAAGCTACCTACAATTAATGTAAAAACATAAACATGCGTAATACAGTATATAAATAAATAATAACATAATTATTAAAACTAACATTATACACTAACTTTAGTTAGTGTGTATATAACAAACATCTCAAATCAAGGTATATATGTATCAAATTTGGTAATATGAATAACGTTGTAACAAACTTTCTTAATGTCTGAACATAGTATGTTCTTTAATTAGACATTTATCTCAATAATACAACTTTCAATATTATTAATCGAATCAAAGTGAATATCACACTTGCTACATATCTGATTAAAATTATTGCACATGCTTGTAATAGGTGATTTTTTTAGTAAGTTCGTTCTCCTTGCATCCAAGTAGAATGACATATTAGTACGTGCATTGAATCGTGGTACATGAAAGTTAATTTTGTTTAAGAGTCAAAGCGAATAAATTCTGTGATTTAAAAGATTATACAAAAACTTTACAGAGATAATAATGCGTCTAACACGCAGAGGTATAAACTCAAATCTGTTAAGCAGCTCAATTTGACTAACCCCAATCTCAGGATAGATACCATCGCAAGAAAAAGCTAAAAACTTAAGAAAATATCTTTGAACTCGTTCAATCTCACGAATATGGCATTCATAAAGGGGAGACCAAATTACCGCGCCGTACTCCAGTATAGATCTCACCAAGGCTATATATAAGGCTCGTAACGTCTGAACATTTGAAAAGTGTTTACAATTTCGGTAGATAAAGCCATACATTTTAAAAGCTCGACTAACAATGTCATGTAAATGTGCAGCGAAATCTAGCTTAGGATCAAAGATGACACCTAAATCTTTAAAGAAATCCGTCCTTTGTATAGCAGTGTCATTGACGGTGTAGATATAACCATACCCGTTTAGTTTTTTTGTAAAAGACATAGTCTTACATTTAGTGATGTTTAGAGAAAGTCTATTATTGTGACACCAGTTATCTACCGTGTAAAGATTATTTTGTAATTGCATGGCATCATTATAATTGTTAACTTCACGATACAATTTTATGTCATCTGCAAAGAGAAGGCAGTGACAAGATATTTGATCTACTATGTCATTACGGCACAGCCTTGGTAGTGTAATGCCTGGCGTGCCGGACTTTCACCCAAGCGGCCCGGTTCGACTCCCGGCGCTGGCAGATCTGGTTAAGGTTTTCTGCAGTTTTCCTTAGCTGTAACTCAGATGTGGGATTTGCGCTGTTCCATCTATAAGTCGGCTGCAGCCGCACATTGGGCCTACATAATAATAATAATCGCCCCCTCCCTCCCGCACAAGCTTATAGCTTCTGGGGCCTTGGTTTAGGTTATGGGTTGTAGTAATTATTATTATTTATATTATTATTATTAATAAAAAGTAAGAAAAGTAAAGGTCCAAGATTCGAACCTTGAGGAATTCCCGAAGTAGGGGTAAAATCGCGGGAAATAAAGTTGCAGTATCTGACACAAGAACTCCTGTTAAAAAGATAACTTTCAAAAAATTTAATAAGATTCTCTGATAGGCCATATTGAGATAGTTTATTTAACAAGATGTATTGATCAATTTGATCAAACGCTTTTTGGAAGTCAAGGTAGATGACATCGACCTGATTGCCTTTATCCATGATCTCTGCAGTGAACTGACTGAAACATGCGAGATTAGTTATAGTTATGTTATTAGTTAAATAACATCTTGAGCTCGAGGTATGACATTATTTGCAATGTTATTCTGAGATTGGATGTATACACTATGAAAATAATTAGCAAATTGATTAACTATAGAATATCCATCATTATATTCAACATTGTTATGTGTCATTACGCTTGGAATACGTGAAAGCCCTCGCTTATTACTGATAAAAGACCACAACCTTTTTGGATCTGCAGCAAGTGAATTCTCAACTTCAGTAAGATATTCCTTATAACAAGTATCAATTAATCTATTACATTGCAATCTATAATCTTTAAAAATGTTGTAATAGTGTTCATTTTTAAATTGTTTATACTTTTTAAAAGCCAAAGACTTTTGTTTCAGTAGTAATAATATATCATTATTAAACCATGGGGGATAATGAGTTTTCTTTTTACATTTTATAGAAGCCTATTATAATGTAAATGTTTGCTATAAACCTGGAAAGTATATGTACATTTCCGACACCCTATCTAGAGCTTATTTGAATGCCAAAGGGCTAAAATCTGATTCTGAAATTGAATTTGCCGTTCATGCTGTAACCAATTACTTACCAATCTCTGAAACTCGAAAAAATTTAATTAGACAATTAACTGAAAATGATTTTCAATTGAAGCAAGTCACTGAATTTATAAATAATGGTTGGCCTATACAAACATCAAAAATACCTGATAGTGTTAAAGTATATGCAAAACTCAAAGACAAACTGTATGTAAGTGATGGACTATTATTTTTAGAAAACACACTGATAGTTCCTTTCAAGTTAAGACATGAAATACTTGATCTTCTACATGAAGGCCATTTGGGAATGGAAAAGACAAAAGCTCGAGCCAGAAAGATTCTATACTGGCCTGGGTTAACTTCAGATATACAATCATACATAAAAAGTTGTAAAATATGTGAAAAGTTTGCGCATAAAAATCCCAAAGAAAAGCTTATGCCTTATCCATTACCTACTAGACTATGGGAACGTATTGGAAGTGACATATTCACATATGGTAACCAAAGTTACGTTGTTCTATTCGATGCATACTCAAATTGGTTGGAGCTACTACCTATTAAAGATAAAAGTGCTACTTCAGTCATAAATGCACTTAAACCAGTATTTTCACGATTTGATTCACGCGATTTGATAGTATGTGATAATGTCCCTTTCAATAGTGAATGATTGAAAGAATTCGCAAATGATTGGAAGTTTACTATGGCATTTCGAAGCCCAAATTTCCCGCGCTCTAATGGACTGGCTGAAAAAGCAGTCTCCATTTCAAAAAATATATTAAAAAAATCATTGGAGGAAGGCAAAGATATAGAAACAGCCTTATTGAATTATAGAAATTCACCATTAAAAGAAATGGGTTGTTCCCCGTCACAATTGCTTAATAGTAGAAGATGCAGGACTAAACTACCAATCTCTAATGAATTATTACAATCTCAATTATGTCAAAATGTAAAAGAGAAGTTAGAGGCAAAACGTTCTATGAATGCAAAGTACTTTGACAGAAGTGCTAAATGTCTTAAACCACTTAATGAAGGGTCTAATGTTACTATGTATAATCATTTAACTAAAACATGGGACTCGGGAAAGGTCATTCATAATGATGTTGCTCCTAGGTCATATATCATACAAGATAGTTTTGGTAAGACTGTAAGAAGAAATAGATATGATTTAAAGCCATCTGAAAATGCACTTTCAGTTAGCTCTGATATAAATAATGATATTATTACACCTTATCAGCCCATAGATTTAAAAGGCATTAATCCAAAATCTTGTGTAAGCAATTTTGACAACTGTAAAGTTTTAACAGAGGGAAACCAAGCAAATGGAGCCTTCTGTCTCTAACGCACCTCAATCTAATGAAAACCAAAGTACTGATAAAATTTTTATCGCTCGTTCTGGTCGAGAAATAAAGAAACCTCAAAGACTTAATTTGTAAAGAGGAGGGATGTATAATATAAGTATAGTATACGTTAGTGGTACAATAGCCACAGTAGTGTGAGGCATCATCAGCTAATAGATGATGGAAGAACATGGCGACTAGTTGATAATTCATGAATGCTTGTATTTGTGTTAAGTTAAAGTTATTAAATAAAAAACAATAAACTTAGACTTGTTGTGTGTTTATTTAAACTAATTAAAGCTAACTTGTCCAGCTTTTATCATAGCAATATGTATGGAAAAAGTTGTGATAATGGAACTCCAATGTTATGGAGAATTGAATTGGATATCATTGATACCACAATGACATAGGGTCAACATCCAGATACGTTTTGAAGATACATGAGTGTACCTACCATGGGTTTCAAGAATACAATAGGATGTGGAAGTGTAACGGTATTTTATCGTTTTGCTCAATTTATAAAGAATAAGACAGTTAGTTAAACACTGCAAAAACGTTTATTTATACGTTTTGTTTACCAATAGAACAAGAAAACCGAATCGAAACGTGTTATTAAATTGCTAAATTTGCCTTGTAGTTGTGCATTAATTTAGCAGTAACAAAGGTCAGGAAGAGAAAAAATGTGCCCTCGTATTAATTTCAATTCTTAATTACAGGCAGCCCAAGACTAATCAACAGAATAATGATCTTGGCAATTGGTTTAGAAGCGTTTAATGCCCAAAACAAGGTTTGGCCTTATTGTTAATATACAAAATAATTGTGCGACTTTTACATAAATTCTATATATTTTTAATTATGTCTGATAACTGATAACCAAAAAATACCAGTAGAACGGGTAAATATGAGGCATCCAACTACTTAATGTGCGGGGGTTGTAAAAAGCATCTGTCAGAGTAGGAGTAGGAGGTAGCTAATCATCAGGTATCATTCAGTCTGTTAATATTAACAATAAATAAACTAGTAGCATTGCGTAAACATACTGGTGTAACAGTAATTAACACTGTTAATTTGTTTAATATTAAATCAAATAGATTAATTCATAACGTATCACCCAAAAAATCTCAATCGTCTAACTTTAAAATAATGATCAAAACAAACACGAGGCAATCAACTTTTATTTATTTTGCTACATTAATTAAGAATAACATAAATTTTTTTAATCACACATGTACATTTTTTAACTAATGACACAGTGTAGAATTTACTACTGCAATGCTTTATTTTATGTTCTATTCTTCGAGAATACCCCACCTACTTGAAGAGTGGCACAGATTTAAAAATTCTCCGGAAGTAGATTGCATTTAATTTATAAATTTGCGAAACCAGTTATTTTAATAAAATATTCTTTATCTTACCATATTATAATCGTAAAATGCTCTTTATTACATATTAAATAATTAAAATCGCAGTCAGTCAAAAACACGTCTAAATATTAGGTAACTAATTCATTTTAGTAATACTAATTAAAGATTATTAAGCAAATATTCATTCAAAATGGGAAAAGGTAACTAGGACAACCGGCCTAATGATGAGTGCGACAAGATAATGAAGGACATGGTCAGTATAAGTCTTTCTTCATCTAAATCGCCGAGCACTGTAGTGATAAAAATCTTGTTGGTAGTATCACATAGGCGTAACCTCTTTGGATTTAAAGATTTGTATATTTTAAGGTTTTTGAAATTTTGTTGTCTGAACGTTCCTTTGACTAATTACTTGGATGAGAACAAAGTGCAATAAATGAAGTATTTATAGATGGCTTCTTATCTGTATTTGTATGATTTATATACTAGTCGAATGAAACATTCATATATGCAACTATAGAACACTTCACAATAAGAATATTGAATAAATAATGTCGGATTCTTAAGAAACTATTTTAGTTTGTCAACGCAATTTCCTATTAAGCAGTACATCTTTTATAACTTTATATTCCTCCATTTCAGTAATGTACCGCCTATGCGTGGTTACATACTTACATGTGATACCCTTGAATAAGTCTATATCGACGAGGACTAACTTTCCACAGAACTGATATAAATAGTGATACACTTTATTCAAAATAACAGTTTTAGAATTTGCACCGAAAATTTAACATCAAAATGAAAATTACATTAACTTTTATGGTATTAACAGCTTTGGTTGTTACACCACAAAGGGTAAGCATACCATATTGTTGAAGTTAAATAATCTTTAGCCAGTTTTTATTATATCATTTCTAGCTTTTAAGCCCAAAGGAAAAAGAAGTTCTTACTAATTGGCGAGCATTATGTGAACCTTATATAAGTGAGTGCATGTGCGAATCAAAACCAGACGGAGAAATTGTAAATAACTTTTTTGAATATGGAGAGTTATCAAACGATCCTTGTTTTAAATGCAACGTCAGATGTTGGGGGCGAAAAGTAGATGTTTGGACTAATTCTGGAAATGTCAACATGACTAATTTCAAAAACAAAGTTTTTGGTGTAACGGAAGAAATTTCTCAAAAATGTGGTCGAATTTATCACGTAGATACATGCCAACAAGCATTTAATATAATGAGGTGTGTTTGGGCTGGTATCTTTTCAGGAGATACTCGTCCTTCAGAGTTAACTGTTAGTAGCACCCCTGATGCTTATGTGTATGCTCCGCCAAAAAATAATGACTGGAGTCCGCTGATACAACACATTTCATCAAGTTTTAGGTAATTAGAATAACAAATTTATAAAAAGATTAGGCCACACCATACCTGTCATATATTATAACAATAATTTTCCTAATGTACACTAGTACAAATACATTATTTTATGCATAATAAATACAAATGAAAAAACAAAAGTCTATGAATATATTGTAAACTGTTTTGAATGAAAAATGTCAACATTACAACATACATCTATCCTAGAGATGCCTATAGTTTATATAGGGCTGAGGTGACTCGACTTATAACTCCCCTTATGGTAGCACTAAAGAGTTGTCTTCTTCCTAGAAATAATTGATAAGGAAACCATGGACACTTGTAAACGATAACCGATGTTTTTGAACCTGTAATGCAGTAGTTACGCATCCGTAGCCCCATGATGAATCCTTACATATCTCCGGACAGTACTATCTATATTTCTTTTTCGTTGCGAAATTTAATTGTGACATTTAAAACTTCCCCATAGCATGTTATTGTCATTACGAAACAAATTCGAATGGTGTTGTAGTTATAGCAGATAATTGGTCTCCCTAAACTCAAAAGGGGAGCCTGGTATTACTAGTTATTTGGGGAGGCTCTCACACTCTATTCATCATATCTTCCTATTGAGCTTGAGACAAAGTTCTTTTTGTAACCATCGTTAACTAAGTTACTTAACTACTTAGTTACTAAGTTACGGTATTGCATCTGCTTTACTTTAAAATAAGTATACCGTTATATAATAATACATTTATTTCCCAACAGATACAAAATATCCAATTACAGGGAAAACAAATAATACAAAAGAAAAGAAAATTGCGCGCATATTACTGCATATTAACTAATAAATAATAGAAACAACTGAATAGTATTAAATATTACATAGAAATATTACTGCATAGTACTAATAAATGACAGAAACAACATTTTTAATAAAAATAAAATATGTCACGGTAGTAAGATGACTACGGTATATAACAAAGAACAACTGAAAAAGTTTTTTGCATCGTGGTCAGTACAGTCTTACGTACGTTCCGGTAATTGTTTGGAGGGTAACCAATCTAACGATAATCTATTTCCACCCTTGCACGCTGAAAATTGTTCGGTGCTACTTAAAGGTAGGTATCATTAATACGGTCTTAGGGCTCCATAATGGCCCTTCCCCTTGTTTTATAGACAATACCTTTGATGAGACCCCAGAGAAAGCACGAGGAAATATCTGTAGAAGGTTCGGCCACCGGACACCCGCATCCAATCCAACGCTACTGGTCGCACATCCAGAGATCAGTGGATCCCCGCTATGCTGGAAGATGATGTTGACAATAAATTGAATCTATGAAAGTACAAGCTGTTTATTCAGCAGAGGAATGGATCCCATCCCTCTGTCCATCATTAAGTAAACCGCACCAGACGTTCACTTTCGAGGATGGATATAATTTTCTGCATCCCACATTCTGCAATTATACATTAACTTTGCCAGAAACATTAAGATTTACTCATCACTGAAACATATCCACGAAAGAAATTTAGGGTCTGCTTCAATGCTCTTACTTGCATTCCGTAATGCTTCTCAATGATTCTGTTTGGGCATTTCACGTGCTTTATCATTTGGCATGTTTCTGTACTAATTGCACTGTTTACATGTAAAGGCAAAAACTCTTCTCGAGGCGGTAGAGCTCTCGATTAGCAATACAGATGGACTTATTCGGGCTCCTTGCAAACGTCTGACGCACCTCTTGTCTGTACATTCAATTGAGCCCTTTCATTCGAAATGGAAATTCTGCTACTGCTCTTGCCCTTTTTAAAACACTGTATCTTTAAACCTTTTTACTTTCTGTTTGCTTATTCTTCGTGTCGGCGGTTGCCTGTTGTATTGCCCCAAGGCATACGCTGCGTATTAGTGTTAGATTTTGAATTCAAAAGTCATTAAACACGCATTGCTTTCATCTGCGTAGACACCACTTGCGTTGATGCGCCACGACTCAACGGACTTTCAAACTAAAATTTGAGAAATTGAAAACCATTTTTAATAATAATAATAATAATTGCTACTAACCATTGCCTGGAAAGCCAGGCACAGTTGACAGTTGTATTTTCCCAATAATCAAAAGTCAGCACATACCCTACTTTTCTTATTACAGCCACATGAAATGGTATATTTTATTTACAACTAGACACGCGGTATTTTAGAAGTAAGACAGTTTACATCAGTAAAACTGAGTATGTTTGCAACTGAACAGCTACAATTTGTTTTAACGTTTGAATGGTAGTAAAATTTAGTTCTAAGTTAAATATATTGTATGTTCATACTGATATTGTGGTAGCGGAATATATGTTTCAGATAGTTCTATCAGTTTTTAAGAAAACTCTCAACTCTTACTACTATTCGATAGTATTAGAAGTTTTAATCAGTTTTTGTAGAAGAATTAGGAAGTTGCACCAAGAAAATTGCTTCTGTAGTAAACAATATTAGATACACAAACAAGATACACATTAGGCTGAAAAACAGGCGACCGATTTACACGGCGTGAACTATTTCAATCAGACACAGACACCAATTCAGCAATTCACAAACTTCATACATCTACCACTTTGGGTTTAACTTGAATAGTGTTTACTATTTGCTGAACTTGATTGTGTTTGCAGTTGTAAAGTAGAATAGTAAATTCTCTTCAAATAAATTATTCACTAGCGAAAACCATACACTAATTGTAGCACCATCTATGCAGAAAGAATAAAATTGAATATAATATCTTATTTATTTTTAAAAAATCCTAAAAAGAAATGCGACAGCTCTTGTTAAAAAGATTATTTTTCGTTGATTAGTGTGACTCCCGGTACCGGCAGATCTGGTTAAGGTTTTCTACAGTTTCCCTTAACTAAATACTACCAACGGCGATAGGACCAACGTGCGGATGCAGCCAACTTAACAGATAATATAGCACAATTCCCACATTTGTGTTACAGCTAAAAAAAACTGCAGAAAACCTTAACCAAATCTGCCGATACCGAGAGAGTTGCCAAGTTAATATACGTACCTAATAAATATCCATTTGAAAATACATCAAAACATAATTCGCTAAAACGATAAAATTTTTAAAAACGCGCATTTGTTCATTTAATATATTGTGATGGAATGCCCCACGTTGGCACAAAACAAATAAAAATGCGGTGAATCCGCTCTAACTAAAAAAGTAAAATTATTCTAAATATTACTAAAATGTTTAGAGCGAATAAATTCCACTAGCTCATTGGAATTAAATAAATTATCTTAAAATCTAAAATAACAGGTTATATTTTTTAATTATTTAATTTGAATATCAAATAAATTTGAATTTCCCTTCTTCTATATTTCTTAAACGATTTAGAAATATTTTTAAAGAGGTTTAATAAGTATGACTCATAAATAAAAAGTTGGACGCCACATATAACTAGAAGATTAAATTAAAGTGTAAAATATTCAAGAAAAACTTATCTCAGGGCGATGTTAGATTCTTAAAGTTGATATATGATAAATATAAATTTAAACTGACTATTAATTAAAAATAATAAATAAATTCAATTGGTCAATTTGTTAATTAATTAATTTTCATTCCTGAATGTCCAGGCTTCTTGTACATAAGATTCCAAATAATACTGAAGTAAATGTTTTTGCTACTTTATTTCTTAGAAGAACCAGTCTTAACAGTTTTGTCTTGATTTTTCTACAATGTCAAGTATTAACAGTACACTCTCTGACTTAATAAATATTGTTATTAAATCCATACCATTAACAATACCAGTACCTCTACCTGTGTAGCATAGTTATATATTCCATAACTATATAACATTTCCATACCATGCATTATCCAAACCAACTTTTTAAATGTGCATAATACAACAGTGATCACTTATGCTTTTATTTTTATAGAATGGTTTAATTTTGTCTTTATTCGTAGAATATTTTATTAACAACGGTTATTTATTTTTCCTTGTCTAAAATCTTAAATAAAGCACCATTAGTCACTTTCCTACTACGCAATTGTGCACATAATATTGTAACTTGCAGTAGGTATATTTTATTAAACTATAGAGGACTGTCTTTAACGATATTTAACAGAATGAGCTCTTTAACAGTAATAAGTGACTTAAAATTAGTGTTCTATAAGCTTAGATACAAGTATTTACATGATATTCCCAATACATAATATTTACATAATAACTTATACCATACCCCAACTCAAATATACTAATCTCATTTATAAATCATTAAATGAAGATTATAAAATATGGTTTTTAATAAATGACACATATCTGTTAAATTTTTATTATTATTCATGAATTTATGTAATAGAGTACAACGATTTCTAAATCTTTAATAAATTGGACAATCAAGTTATCACACTCACGACTAAAATAACTATTACAACAGTTTAACGATTATTTTAAAATTATTAAGATTTATTTAATTAACAAAAATGTAAAACCTTTCGAGTCTTTTTCATTGGCCATCGATGGTAAATTAATCAAAATTTATCACAAAAAAAATAAATGTAAAATTAACTTTCACACAACTGCATATATAACGTATTCTTAAAGACTTTGTGATTAAACTGTTACAGAAAATACCTTATTTAACCTTTGTTGAAAGTAGAAAAGTAGTTGTTTATTTTTAACTTAGGGAGTTTGAAAACTTGCCTATAGTTTTATATTGACGTCTTACGGATTCATAAAGTCAATAACAGTTGATAGTATTGACTGTTTCACTACAACGTTTGGTAGAACATATTGCATAAAATTTTACTATTTTATACAGCCTTTTTGCAAAATAAACAAGTGCTTCCAAAATTAAAATGCATTTCTTTTCTTTCTAGTACTCACCACGGATGGTCCTGCTATAACCGGTGTAATTCCAGAAGAACTAAAACATGTACTTGAACCGGTGTATCCTTTTTATTATGTTTAAACTCGAAGGAGCTTTTCTTTGCTAAAACTGTATAATATAGTAGATTAAAAAATAGTATCAAAAAGAGAAAAAACAAAATTGCAAGTTCTATTCTAGTATACTTTCCTTAACGTACATACCAGCCCTACGAATTTTCTTCCGCCAGAAGAAGTAAGTAAAATCTCCGAAAATTCAATTTACATTTTATCCTTGTAACGTTTTATGAAATTACAGAGCATTATTTTGGATGGAACCAATTTGACTACAGATATGCTACTTCGGCTAGGAAATGGACAATACAAAATAAGGGTAAACGATGTTATCAAAATATTATTACTGATATGTAAATTTTGCCCTCAACCTTTTCCAGTTATCAAAGGAGGCAGAAGAAGGGGTTGTCAAAGCAAGGACATTAATTGAAAATATTTTAAAAGAGAACAAGGTCGTGTATGGTATTACTACAGGTTTTGGTAATTTTGCAAGAGTTAATATACCTACTGATAAATTAGAGTAAGTTAAAAAGACATAAGTTTATAAATTTACCACAGTCTGTATGACTCATGTTTAATTGTCATTATTTTCCTAAGCTCATTTGAACTCCTCGTTAATAATTAATCCCTTAGTTTATTTCAGACATTTTATCATCTGAAAATCTTCACTCATCTAAGAAATATTTGATTCAATTTCTAGAGAGCTTCAGTACAATTTAATCAGATCACATGCTGCGGGAGTGGGAAATCCTTTAAGTCCAGCAAAAACTAGAATGTTACTAGCTTTGAGAATTAACGTTCTTGCCAAAGGATACAGTGGAATATCACTGAAGTCCCTGCAATGCCTAATAGACACATTTAACGGTTTGTCTTTGCAAACATAATCATTATACTGCATATAGAATGGCCAGTTTGTTTTAGCATCCTGTTTATCTTGGGTACCTGAACAAGGATCAGTTGGTGCTAGTGGGGATTTAGCGCCCTTGGCTCATTTGGCCCTTGGAATAATTGGAGAGGGACAAATGTGGAGTCCTGAAACCGGATGGGCTTCCGCTAAAGAGGTAACGTAAACATTAACGCAAACGTTTATGACATACACAGCTGCAATTGCCTACACTAATTATTTTATATTTATAGTTAAAATTTTGTTAACTAAGTTATAAATTCTGAATAATTAGCTTAAACAAATATACGTCCAACATACAATGATAAAATCAATACTACTTTAAATATTTGAATTTAATTACAGAAATGTGTTATTACGAAAAACCCATGCACAAACTGTTTCCTCAATTCAACTTTTGACTTATTCGTAGTGTTCTTTACAAGAAACACAATGAAATTTAATTTCCAACAATATAAGTTCCTGAAGGCAACACAAAAAAACAAATAATATTAAATTTTAACAAACTTTATTTTTCAATATATCCTAAAAATGTTTATTTATGGCCGCTAAATGTTTATTTGCCTCAAAATACCATCTCTCTGTAGTTTTTTAAACCTCAAATTTTAAGTTAAATCTGGTCCAATGGTTGGTGGTTTATTGTAGCTCAATAGATTAGAACTTTTGTTCTGAAAAATGGATGATGAATTTTTAATCATAATATATATAGGGACTCTGTTTCCTTTTGAGGGTAGCGCTCAAATTTGTACCTATTTCCAAATATACTATTTGAATTTAATAATTCTCTTCATTGCTTTCATGTATCTATTATTTTTACAATCTATATATTAATATTTTCTGATATTCAGTGTATAACGACTCTGTTCACCCTCCCCTTTAGCCAAAACTAAAGCCGTGCTACTACGTAGTCGAAGTTTTCAGCTACTACAGTCCAATTAAGAAAGTCAGTAAAGAAGTTGAAGAGAGCTGACCTCGTGTCGTAGATGGTTACCGTACGACAGAAATACTTTTCAACAAAAATTTCTGTGTGGGTCAGGCATTTATCTTTGTATCGGCAAAGATCTGCGATACCATTAATTATGCATATGTCTTCGTTATTGCATATCATGCATTCGTTTCTTGTAGAGTACTGAAACCCGCTGATGTTCTGCTTCTCTTTGCTTCTAGCGAATGAAACATATTGATGTCCCAAAGAATGTACTTGAATTCATGATACAGAGTTGTCAAAAAGGCATTATGTAGTTTCTCGGGAGCTGTATAGCGTTTACAATTTTCATACACACGGTTACTATTCCGAATCTACGTTTATAAATATTTTCGGTTTTACTAAATTTGGAGCATGAAAATCGATTATTCCACACTAAGTCTCAATTTTCTTATAGATTCCTATGTAAACAAATAGTGACCCACGATTCGTCGTTCTCAATTAATTATAACATTTTTGTCACGAAAACTAGACAGAATGATTCTGATAGATTTTTAGATGCTAATAAATACAAATGTCAAATTGCTCTAGCAAGCCAGATTTTTTTTCCTATCTTATCTTGAAAGCCTGAAAAACAGTCTTCTGACTTTTCACGTTTAGATAGCTCTACTTGGCCTGTCACAATCACCAGGTTCTGGCAGATTTTTGCGATAGACTTGTATTGACATAACAAACCAATCTAGAACGATAATTCAATTTGAGTAGCTACAGGAACTATATCAAAATCACACTCTGGTTTTTGTGACAGGTAAAATTTTTTGAAATACTTGAAACTGATGTAAGTCACAAGCCCACTTTTTGTTGCTGAAGTAAAACGACAAGGAAATGTACAGTTTGGATTGTGGATTAGTGTTTAGCAATAAAGAATCACCTTGTATGGTTCTTGTGACAGTCCAAAAATTTGAAATATTTCAATCTGGAGTAGGCCAGAAACCTACTTTTTCTTTTGTTCAAAGAATGTATGTGTGGCTTAGAAGCTCATGTAGGGGTTGCGCCGCTTCTTTCGAAGCTTTTTAGATCAATTTTTTGATTTAGATCAGTTCTCATCTCGACTTTCTTCCTCCAACTTCTTTGCTTATCTTATTCCATAATTTCCTGCCCTTAACTTGCACTTCCATATTTTCAATTCCCATAGTTTTTAAGCCATTTTCCACTTCATTTAGCCATCTAGACTTTGCTTTCCTTTTTGTTTTCTTTCCAACTGGTATCAACTTTATTACTATATTTGCATAGCACAATATATTGCTGAGCTCCTCGAATCTTGTTTAGGAGTTCATATAGCAAGATTGCTCTGCGATTCTCAGTTGTAAGTAGTACTACTAAGAGTGGAGAAGATATTATCTATGAAACGTAGTTTTTCATTAATTGCTTAAAGTATGAAATAAATATAACTGATTGCAAAGTTTCACCAAATAAGGATAGAAACAGTAAACAGTGCATAAAGATGTTTAATTTGAAGTACCATGTGTAGTGCCATCCTTATTTTTAAGAATTCTAAAAAATGTTATTTAGAAAAGTTATTTAAGATTGTTTTTTTTATAATTTAGAAACATCCTAATTTAATCAGGATTTCTTAGAAAATAGAGACAATTACTGGCAAGATTTTTTCTTTGGAATGTAAGCTTGCTTCAGAGATTCAGTTTTACTGTTTTTCTTTTTAAAAAAGATCTGAATGTTCTCGATAACAAAATCCCCCCACCATCGAAAATCTATGATAGCTTTCCAATGACAACCATACCAGTTACTTTAACTTCTTAAAAATCTCATTAAAAATTTAAATCAATGTTACGTTAAACTGTATGGTCAGGGGGCCAGAATTGACCTACTCGAGATCGAGTCAAATTGGTAATTTTACTCGAGTAGGTAGTTTACTCGAAATCTGTGACCTGCTTGTATTGCGGGTAATTGGAGGACGCTGCATCGGCACGGTAGAAGGTTTGGTTAGTGTAGCTTAGGTTAGGTTAGTTTTTGGTTAAGTTATTTAGTTAGAAAATAACAAAGCCGATCATCTTTGCGATGTATATACGCTACACTAACGTGTGAAACTTCCGTATGAAACAAAAAAATTAAAGTTGTTCTTGGTATTTGGAGACTACTATAGTATGGCGTGAAAGATTCACGCGAAGTGTTAAAACTAGCCCAGAAGGAAAGGATGGTCATGGAGATTTTAAACAACTAGAGAAATACAGAACGTTGATTCGGTAGCTTTTACAGGAATATAGGTATAAAGCGCCATTAACCCAACGCTAAAAAAGAATTTGATAGCTTCGCTGCAAACCTGTTGTAAATTTCATAAAAACAAGGTAACATAGCATGATAATGAAATAACATAATAAGAAATACATGTAAGAGGCAAACAATTGAGCAAATAAACGAACAATCATAATTACGCAAAAAAACCTTCCAAATATTATTCTTTACATGCAACAAATATCAATAAGTATACAGGAAAAAACTGAAATAATTCGGACTAAATGAACAAAATTTTCTTAATCAGGAAATAAAAACGCTTTTTCACATATGCACACAACTACATCATCAAGCATGCAGAAATTACTTCGAAAAGCAAAATGAAGCCGGGTTAGAAACAGTACTACACAAACTGTTGATTAAACAACTAAAAAGTCTCTATAAATACAATTAACGAAGAACACTTCATTAAATAAAAAAATAATAATTTGCACAAACATGGTGAGGTGACCAAAATTTATTTTCATCTAGCATAGCTGTGCAAATACAAACCAACTCAACGCCTTTAAAATTGGCTTACATATACGGTGTGTAAATAAAGTAAGGAATAAAATTCATATTTTTTGTATTATGACTGTTTGGAAAAAAAGCTCGGGCACGTCAATTTTATTGTTTTCCTGCGGATTTTATGGACGTCAATTTTATTTTTTTTTGTCTATGACGTCATCGACTTTTTTTTAATTGGAACCTTCTTATTTTTTTCTAGAAATGAAAAGTATTTTTTTTCTGAGTTCAGCAATACCCCATATTTGGTATTTAAAATTAGTCTTTTTTAAATATGGAGGACCGAATGTGGTAACTTTCACGAAAATAATAATTAATCTTTCAACTCTTGTTATTATTTTCGTGAAAGTTATAGTCATAGGCCCCACAGTAGTGAATTAAACAATTTAAAAAAATAAAATCGACGTGTCCGAGCTTTTTTTCCAAACAGTGATAATACAAAAAATATAAATTTTCTTCCTTACTTTATTTACACACTGTATATTTACTTCAATCCCATCTGACAAATTTTATTATTAAATATTCTTGTTATCCAACTTATTCGAATATTGTATTGGAGTAAACGAATTCACACGTAATAAATAGTAATGTAAAATGCTGCATTTATACAGCAATCAATAAATAAAAATTAACGCTAACAATTAATAAGTAACAAACTAAGAAAATCCTGTTGGTATATACAACGATTATTTATTAATGGCTAATTGAATATGCACATACAGTCATATGTTCGCAAAACATCCATAAAACTTTGATTTATAATAATGCAGTGGCTAACCTGCTTCTTTTCTTGATAGACGTTATATGCAATTGCGATTTCAACTAACAATTATCTGAAAATTTAAAATAATTTCATAACTTAAAATCTAACCTCTAACGAAAATCCTGCTGACGCACAAGCATTACGTTTAAATACTAACTAAACTTAGATAAAATATTCCTATAAAAAGAAAATGGAGAATAATTAATTATAACACAAATACAAAATATGACAGTTGTCAACAATTTTGACGTAACTATATGTGAACCAGTTTTAATGGCATCATTTTGTTCTTTCATAGCCAAATAGTCATACTAGATGTAAACAAATTGTGACCATGTTTTATTTATATTAAGCTAGATAATAGAAGATGCTAAACTTTAATAATTATTTATGTACCAAGTATGATGGTAATAATGCAAGCAGGTCGATGATGTCGACCCGAAAACCTGAAGGGCCCGAGGGATGGAAGTCGGCGGATAGACATGATCATCTAGTAACGCTCGTGGTGCATACAATATTTTATTTTTCACGAGTTATTTTCATGGGGAGGTGTTTGACATCCCACAATTTGATTTTATTTTTATTTATTTCTGAGCGAGGAATCAGGATGGCGGAGCATCCTTCGTACCTCATGGCACCGATTGCTATGATCATTTGGCCGATCCTACTAGAATTTAGCCGAATCTGGGGGAATTCCACCCCCAGTAGGAATTCTTAACGTGCCAAACATCGCAATGACACGGGACCTACGGTTTTACTTTCTTTCCAAGAGGAAGACATGTTTTTAATTTTTTTCCGCTATGAAAAATTACCAGCTCGGCCGGGGATCGAACCTGCGATGCTTGGATTATGAAGCAAACATGCAAACCACTAATCCACCGAGACTGGCTTGACTTTATTTATTATTGCTATTATCTGTTTTTTTTTCTAATTTTAGTTATTGTCGGTTTTAAAGCAATCATATATCTTAAACCTTGATTGAGTAATAGTTGAATTTTATTAAAAGTTAAACTAAAAAAAAAACTTTACATAAAAGTGTACAAAAAGTGCATATAAACAGAAAAATAAATCTAAAAATAATAAAATCATGAATCTTTATAATTGTCGTCGGTTTCAAAGTTTTCAAAACTCTGTTCTTAAGACCTGCAACGGAAAATTTGAGTTGGAATTACGGATAAAATTTCTGACATGCATGTTTTCTCATCATACTTTGAAAATGCAATATTTCAAATTATATGCTTTAGACTCTACAAATTATACTTTACCTTTCTAAACATGCAAAGCATTTAATGATTGCTTCTGAGTGCTCTCTGCAGATGTTTTGGCAACATTCACCACAGGTAGTTTTTACCTTACGGTGTTTTTTTCGGTCACATCTTTTGTATTTTTTTGTAGGTCCTGGTTCTCGAGCTGGCGTTAATGAATCAATTCCCAATAAGTTTTCTATAATTGATTTTAGATCTCTTGACAGTTCTTTTGTATAATATCGTCTTTTAATATATTAATATTTGATATTGCAGCAAGTCTTTCGCCATTGTCAATTCTATCACTCCTTGTTGTTTGATCGTCAAATCTGAGTGTTGACGAAAGAAACAAGAAATGTTCTTCGGACCATGTCCCTCTAAAGATATTTATCCCAGTACCATCTCTTGCATAAATGCTTCTTGTATCTTCATGATTTGATTTGAAGACACCAGCCGAAATCAAAAGTCCCAGAAATGCTTTCAGTTCAATTATATCCAAATGTCCTACGTAACTACATGTTGGTTTGCATTTGTATGTTCTAAAATTTAATTCAGAATATCTTCGGTAAACAGAAGAGACCAAGCATCAAAGGGTGTTGTAAGCAAAGCACTTGCTGCTGGACCTGTTATTCCTGGTGGCTGACGAATTAAATTTGACGCTTTAGTCCGTGACGAAGCAGGGGGATTGTTAGACCACTTGTAACGATTGCGACCATAACAGTAATGTGCAGTAGTCTCAGTATCATCAACTTGACTTTGACTTTCTTCTTCTGATTCAACTTCAAACTCTGAAGATGTGTCGTGATCACTATGTCCACTTGGTCCATCGCTCTAGTCGTCATCAACAGGCAACTCAGTATCAGAAAGGTCGTCATAAGAATTTTCGGCTAACTGTGCAACCTGCTGTTTAGTTAGAAACCTTGACATTTCGTAAGGAATATGCAACGTAATAACAATCAACGTAATCACTAATCAATAACGTAATAACGTAATCACTAATCACGAACGAAACTGTGAAGACAAACGAGACGGCGAGGAGAAATATTTGAGAATAAATGATTGAGCAAAACCTAAGGATCGCTTTATATAATGTATAAAAGTTAGGGGAAATACATAATTTTATGAATTCCTTTTCTAAAAATACGACCGGAATGCAGGTACATGAGCAAATCCCGACGTATAACACTAACATATAAGACACGATTCACTCGAGTCGGTAAAACGCATAAATGCGACATAGAGTGGTGATTCCCCGAGTAAATAATATTATGATATTTTTAAAAAGTCCAGCGCAACTACTACGGTGGGGTACTGAGACACCCCAACAACTATTTTTTTCGAAAACAGTTAAAAATAAGCAATATCGAACTATGCTATATTGAACATATTTATCTTGTAGGAGAATAGCTAGAACCAGTAAATTGTAAAAAAGTTAGTTTAAAAGATACAAAGCAAAAACTGGTGTCTGTGGTGCCAAAATACCCCACGATAGTACTTGAGGGTTAAGTTTAATTTTTAATTGCTGGCGTTGCCAAGGACGTTGTTTATATTATTTTAACTAGGTATTTTTATGTTTAATGGAAATTTTTACTAAATTTGCAAAAGTCAAACAGAGATATAAAGGTTTAAATTCAAATGTTTTTGTTGTAGATTGTTACCAACAGGAAAACAAGAAAATCCTATTAGCACATGCAATCCAAAGAATAAGTTAATTTCATTTAAGAAATATCTGCAGAAGTCGTCATAAAAGAATTCGTGGATCATGCGCCTAGAAACTATTTACATTCTGGCCTCATGATCCAAATTACTATTCAACGTAACGCCGACTCCGATTGCAAAGTAAACGGTCAGCGGACGTTATAAACCATATTGCCCGCTGACAATGCCCTGGTTGATATGAACTTGTTTATATAGTTCGTATCTCAGGTATAAACAATAATAAACAATATAAAAACAAATAATATGCAGCTGAAACAGACACAGGAACAAGACTTAAACTTTAACATTTTAATGTAATTAAAGTGCTACCGTATAAGGTTTTGTAAATATAAATTGTATCCCGAAGTAACAAAGTTCTTATTTTAAGAATTCCAAGGTTTTAGATGATTATTAATTATGATGATGGAGAGAATTTGTTTTCTATAAAATAGGTGTAGGTACAGCCTGTTTTTGGTAGAAAACAATTTAAAATTGAATGATTGAATAGCCTTTTTAAACAACTTTGAAAAACATTAAATGTACAAGTTTCATGCTTACTCACTCTATTTTTAGGTCTGCAAGTTTTTCCTTTCATGTCAATCAAAAGCTTAGCTTCATTAAAATAAGTAAAATAAATGTTTAATAAAACTTGAATTACCTTATCATTAATTATTTAAGAGTAGCTTTAGCTTTTATGTATTAATAAGCAAGTTAATTAAGGACTTGGTATTTATGTATTTTCTTACATTAAATGGAAGATATTATTTTGTTCGTAAAGGCATACATTTTTCAAAATGTCTTTATATCCCCCACCTCCCATGAATATATTTATTCCAATGAACAGCATTTTATCTTCAGTTCATTGTAAGGAATTACGGTTACCTTCTATTGATCTTAAAATTAACCGTCTGTTACATTATGTACACATCTTAATTAGATTTCCTAAGTAACGTAGCATTATTATAAAATACACTTTCTTGTAGGTTCTTAAAGCTCACGGTTTACAACCAATGCGTTTAGGCCCTAAAGAAGGAATCGCATTGATAAATGGAACTCAACTTATCACGAGCATAGGAGCAGAAGCTGTGGAAAGAGCGATGCAAATTGCTCGGCAAGCTGACGTGGTTGCCGCTCTTACTTTAGAAGTTTTAAAAGGAACATCAAGGGCATTCGATTCTGATGTTCAAATGATCAGACCGCACAAAGGCCAAATCGCTGTTGCTAAACGATTGAGGGCTTTACTCCATTCAGATACTTATCCATCTCAAATAGCAGGTCATTATTCAACTTCAAATAGGTGTTACAAAACAAAATTACTTTGTATAAATCAATTTCGTTTTATCAATTTTTAAGACTTCGTTGTTCTAATTATAAAAACATATTAATGTGATTAAAATTTCAGAAAGTCATAGATTTTGCAATCGAGTTCAGGATGCATACACTTTAAGATGTTGTCCGCAAGTACACGGTGTGGTACACGACACAATTGAATTTGTTCAAAACGTAATTAGTACAGAAATGAATAGCGGCACTGATAACCCAGTAAGTATTTTTTTATTTAATTTTTAAAGTATATACAGAATTTGTCTGCAGATTTTATTAAAATGTTTTTCTTTAATTTACACACTAGATTGTATTTGCCGAAAGAGGAGAAATTATTTCAGCTGGAAATTTTCACGGGGAATATCCTGCTAAGGTTCTGGATTATTTAGCAATTGGAGTGCATGAACTGGCTTCTATGAGCGAGAGAAGAGTCGAACGGCTTGTAAATCCAGGTAAATAATTTGATTCAAAAATAAGTAAGAAATTTCAGAAAATCTAATATCGTTGGAAATTATAACCGATAATGCAATGGTAGGCATGGTCTGCCTCTGCATTATTTATTGACTTGCGTTATTTTTAGTCTGGATCAAGATTTTATAGTCATTATATTTTTATTGCGATTTTGAAGCTGCAATCATGGGCAACACCGGAAAATTAATAATCCGATGGTTCATTAATATTATTGGCTAATGTATTGCAGCTTACCAGGAACTATTTGATACCGTGTTTTATATCAGTGTTTTTATCATATCATGTATATACTTTTACTACTGCATAAGTAATAATAATAATTGTAGCGAAATAAAGTAATGAAAATGTAAAAGTAATTACCGGAATTACCTCGATAACTTTAAATTGAACTAAAGTACTGAAAAAGATTTCAGTAGAATACTACTACTATAAAATAGTTAAATTTTTTAACAAAAAAATAAATTATTCCAAGAATTATTTCAACCTTTTTAAATATCCAGGAATTCATTTCAATATTCGAGACCAGCAATGAAAGTTTGTAAATGAAACTGTAGGTATAAATTCTTTCAATAAAATGCTACCGCTATAAAATAGTTACACATTTTAATAAAAAAAAGAAATTGTTCTAAGAAATATTTCACCCCTTTTAATCCATGACTTTATTTTAATGCTCCAGGAAAATGAATGAAGGTTTGTAAATAAAAATGTAGGTATAAATTCTTTCAATACAATACTACCACTATAAAATAGTTAAACCTTTTAATAGAAAAAGAAATTGTTCCAAGAAATATTTCCTCCTTTTGAAATTTTTACGAAATTCTTTTGACTGTTCGAGGACAATAAATGAAGGTTTGAAAATAAAAATGTAGTTATACATTCTTTCAATGCAAATACTACTATTACAAAATAGTTTAACCTTTTAATAGAAAAAGAAATTGTCCTAAGAAATATTTCACCCCTTTTTAAATTTCCATGAATTCATTTTAATGCTCGAGGTCAATGAATGAAGGTTTGTAAATAAAAATGTAGGTATAAATTCTTTCAATACAATACTACCACTATAAAATAGTTACACCTTTTAATAAAAAAAGAAATTGTTCTAAGAAATATTTTACCCTTTTTAAATTTCCATGAATTCATTTTAACACTCGAGGACATAATAAAGATTTGTAAATAAAGAAGTAGGTATAAATTCTTTCAATACAATAGTACCACTATAAAATAGTTAAATCTTTTAATAGAAAAAGAAATTGTTCCAAGAAATATTCTTCCCTTTTGAAATTTCTACGAATTCATTTTAATGCTTGGGGACAATGAATGAAGGTTTGTAAATACAAATGTAGGTATAAATTCTTTCAATAATACTACCACTATAAAATAGTTAAACCTATTAATAAAAAAAATAAATTATTCTAAGAAATATTTCACCCCTTTTAAATTTCCATGAATTCATTTTAATAATCGAGGCCATAGAGAAGATTTGTAATTAAAAAATTAGGTATAAATTCTTTTGGTACAAATACTACCACTATAAAATAGTTATGCCTTTCAACAGAAAAATAAATTGTTCCATAAATTATTTCACCCCTTTTAAATTTCCACGAATTCATTGCAATGTTTGAAGACATGAATGAAGGTTTGTAATTAAAAATCTAGGTAGAAATTCTTTCAATAGAAATACTACCCCTATAAAATAGTTAAGCCTTTTACAGAAAAATAAATTTTTCTAAGTATTATTCACCCTTTTTAAATTTCCACCAATTCGTTTTAACATTCGAGGACATTGAATGAACTTTGTAAATACAAATGTAGGCATTTCGGTTAAATCTCGTGCCCGCAAGTTTTGTAGGCGGACTAGAAAATTTTTGTTCACGATCACAAATGAGGGTAGTACATCCTTTGTACTAGCTAGGTAAGGCCGAGTATGTCCGTCAGAACATTTAACGGCCACGGGCCGAGGGGCAACTCAAAAACTCCTGCCCGCACAAGGGGTTTGTTACTGCTGTTTATTTTATCTGACCTAGGATAATCCTTAAGGTGAATTGGTTTGTTAACGTTTACGCTAGTCGAAAACTTAGTTAACTCTTTTAAGTTCGAACAAAATTATAGACATATTTTACTGTTAATAAAATTATTTCGTTTTATCTTCAAATTTTGCAGACTGTAATGTTCCAGCTGAATGAAGTACATTAATCGAATCTTTCATCATACTCGCAAAGAAATCTAGCACTACTAATGTAGACGTCATTCAGGTTGTTCCTAATCGAATGGAGCAAACGCCATCCAAGATCCCTTATTAAACATTATAATCTGAAATTGGTTTATCATAATGCAATATATCAAACAATCTAAAGATAAAGCTACGTTTTCATCTATTCTAGTCTATTAGAGAGGCGTATTCAGTACTGCATCTAGTTCCAAAAAATTTAAGAAGATACATAAACTGCTGCACCTGGTCAGAAGAAAATTCACACGTTTGGAGAGGATATGTTACGTTCCTTTAATGTCGGCATTCAGGTTTTCATACCTAGACGTAGAATAATTGGTTCCATATATTTGAGGAAGCGGTTAATACACAAAATACAGAGAAATGATCTTGAAACTAGTTATTAAACAGACCACACGATGATAAATTGCAGAATGGTATCTTGACCAAAAAAGTGCAATCGAACTGAATTTTTGAGACTGGTTTTTATAATCATACAATTAGCACAAATCTGTTTTCCCATCTTTTACAAGTTATAACGTTCCATGCAAAAACATTTAATACCGCTGCAACTGTTATAAACGTAAGGTCCATGAAATCCTGACTTACACGATGTCATTTTAGAATATTTATGTGCACTTTCAAATAATGAGTGGTACTGTACGTTGGAATCTAATTTTGTTTAGAAATCAAATGGACAAATATCTCCTAACAAAATATTTTATATACATACGTGTATAACTAATTGTTGAATGTTTCTACCTTTATGGAACTCGTCTTTTAATAGTCTGAAACAAGAGGAGGTACAATTTGTTTCTTCTGTTTTGATATATTCCTCCTGTCCTTGCGTTCAATTTTTGTATCCATGTTTTCTTAATAAGTGCACTTTTCCTATAGAACTTTGATTTATCAGGAATTTTAATTTTGTAATAAAATCTCATAAAAGTCATAATATTACAGTTGTAGTAAGTTACTTATGGGTAAAGATTAAGATTATGGGTTTAAATGGAGAGAAATTAAATGTATGGATGAATATTTCAACCTGATAAAGCTTTAATCGTGGTAATTAAAGCAGGTTTGAGAGTTTTATCTTCTGGTTTAATGTAAGGTACGATAACAACAACAATAATAAATTTTAGACAACTTCTTACTAAAATATTTTCTCTAATTGAGAGTGAAGGCTAAATTAACCATTCCGGTCAATTTGTTCTAACCCTTTAAAAATCTAGAAGTCGATATTCCATAGCTAGCACCACAATAGGAATGGAGCTATAAGGGTTCAAATATAAAATATACAAAGAATACAAACGTGTTGAAAAAAATGAGTTCATATTAAATATAAAAGTTAAAAATTGTTTAAATTGACAGCTACTTTACAATGGTATGTGTATAATTTATAGACGGCACCCTAGGGCAGCTGTTTCACGCTTTTGGCTCTACTCATCTAGGAGCACCACGTCTGAATTATACACACATTACGAGTAACTTAGCTGATGAGAGCCAAAAGCTCGAAACAGCTATCTAGGGGTGCCGTGGTAGGATGCCGTCTGTAAATTGTACACATATCATTATAAAGTGAGTATAATAGTCGACAATTTAAACAATTTTTAATTTACAATTAATATTTTAAGAGTTACTTTTCAGTTTTCACAAAATAACTAGCAAACGGCTGACATTACAATTAAAAGTAAAATTGTTTGAATTAAAAAGATCTTTAGAAAAATTTATTTTTTTACAATAAAAGTCATATTTTCTTCATAGGATCAGCTGTTCTTGAGATATTTTCAAAAACGCGTTGTCAAGATGGCACCTGAAGCATATCCGTCCCGAATACTTGGTTTTATATTCAGGATCGACCCACTAACAAATTTCAATAATAAAATTGCCGTTGGAACTTGACGCATTTTGGATCCCTATTTTTCGGTCGCCGACTGGGCTAAAAGTATGAAAAAATAAACCCAAATATTTTGACAAAAAATCGTTTCTCTCATGTAAAATAAACTGGTTGGTGCTAGAGTTCCTAAATATAAACAGAGCTCTGTGTTATTTAGGGTTAAGACAAGCATGTCAAATTTTCTTAGTAACGTTTCCTATTTTGAAACTATTTATTAGAAGGTTGGTAATCATGAACATTGGTTTAATAAATTAAACTGTCAATATGGCAATTATATAAATCTAAAATTGAGCACAGTTAATACTTTATTCAAAGCTGTCGTAAAATATTAGACATAAAATTGATATACTATAGTAGTTTTAAAAATTCTCTATAAACACTAAACAGTAAATAAATGATGTGCACATTAAAAACTTTTACAAGCATGAAAATAAACATGGCATAATGCTAACCTATAATTTATAACTGACAGCAGTTGAATTTTGTCACTTACGTAAAAAAAGATAAAAAATATATGTGTTTTAGATAGCTTAGTTTTGAGCTAGAAAGAGATAGATTTTGACATCCGTATCCTAACTTTAGAAGAACACCGTTAAAGTTCTCATTCAGGAACTCTACAGTTAGTGCTATAGAACCATAGCTTATTAGTGTGACTTTAACAATTCGCGCCTCCATGAGTCTTGAATGAATAAGCAGTGTCTAAATTTGAGAAATAAACATTTACATAGGATACTTCAGTCGGGAAAGTAATAAATCAGATAAATTGCAATACAAAGACAACTAGCTAGTAACTTGCAGGTGGAATAAAGTGTAGATCGCAATGCACGCCGTACACAGGGCTGAAACCCGATTCTAGCCGTTCAATTGACTTAACTGAAAGCGAATGACTGAAATAGTAGTATAAAAATAATAAAATAATCAAAAAAGATAAAAAAAATCTTTTTAGCCAATAGAACTGGATCAGTTTGATACTTTTATACTTTTTTCAAACAAAGCTATTTACATAATTATGTCATTGAAAAATAAGGTAAAGACGTAAAATAAATAACATTTACACGACTTCTTCTTTATTTTAAGTAATCTTACTCAACTTAAGATGCTTGTTTAATATCTGAATGAAATTATATTGCTAATCGTTTAATAACTATTCCTTTTCATTTCGATTGTATTTCAGTTTATGACTCATTATGAATTTTTATTTTTAAATATGTTATGCTTTATACCTTAACAAAAAAATATTAAAAAACAAACGCAAACTTTTCAATCTTTGTAAGTTATAAACCACAAAATAAAAAAGTTATTATCCGGAAAGTAAAAAAAGCACCTTTTTCTATATTAGAAAGGTAGAAACTTACCCCTTTATAAGACGTTTTAGCACTTCAATTCGGTTTTTAAAAAGTATTGAAATTAATAAAAAAACACTTTCACAACAAAACTTTCACCTTAATGAACAAACTACAAACACATCTATGTCAGATTAGCGCCTTCGGAAGGGTTAACACTGAACTGCACTTTACCGGAATTTTTTATGATTATTATTAACCGTAACGGTAAACGGCAGGTAAATACGAGTTAATTAAGCTTTCTACTAAAATACTATTTCTTAAAATAACTTTGATTTTAACAATGGTTTTTGGAGATTTGTCCTGCTAGAATCCGGCCTCAGCCTTGTGTGCGCCGGTAGTGTAATAAGTCCCATTATAAATGGGGTAACCTGATATTTCTTGAGGAGGCCGACGGTGAGATCAGGACACAATTGTGTGTTGTAGATATATTTGTCCCTAGTAGTAATATTCACATATTTCTGTGCGTGTACTTTAACCTCCTCAGCTCCTTCCCTGGTTACATCACAGCATATTAGACACGAGGAGAATAGATTTCGATTATTCATGTGATGTATGTAAATGAAATTAATTATTATTCTTGTTTTTATCTTGGGTAGTCAATTAAAGCATTCCAATTATTTATAAACCTATATTTCGATCCGCTTTAGAATTATGTTCATGGTACAAAAGTAAATATGGTGGAACTTATATGTAACGCTTAAAAGTTGAGAAAATGAAACTATCCTACACTACGTAGGGTTTTAATATTGTGATGATACAAAAGCATCCACGGCTCTATTTTAATAAAAACTTTTTTTTTAAGTAATTTGAATACCTTTGGCATCAATGATCCCCTCACAAAGGACAAAAGTCCATCCGCAGATCGTAAGAGGATGTAATGTTGTGGGATGAATAGCGTTTTTCATTAAATCATTCATTATTTATGGTTGACAGCCGTATATGGTTAGAACTTTATTCCAAATAATTCACTATAACATATTTTTTCTATTGTACTCGATTGCAAGTTTGACAGTGAATTCTCGTAGAAGCCAAAAAGACAGTCTCGTCCTATGTACAACAACAATTACCAGATCCGAAACAGTATTAAGGGGGGAATTAAAAACCAAGGAGTAGGAGACCAGCCGTTTAATTATATTTAGGTATCGGGTTACATTTGTACAGTTTTGCACAAAAAACAGTTTGTTAGAATACTCGTACAATTACGAGTAATATGTGAGAAAAACATTAAGAGATAGTAAGACAGTAAGAGACTTTTAGAGACAACGGCATATAATGAGAGACAGTAAAAACAGTAAGATACAATAAAATAAGTAAGATAGTAAGAAACAGTAAGATAATATGAGAAAATACAGTAAGAGACAGAAAAGACAGTAAGATAGTGTAAGCGACAGTAAAAGACAGAAAGGCACTAAGAGAGCAAAACAATAAGAGACAGTCAGACAGTAAGAAGCAGTAAGACAGTAAGAGATAGTAAGAAAGTAAGATGATACGAGACAGTAAGACAGAAAGACGCAGTAACAAACAGTAAGAAAACAGACACAGACTGTAAGAGATAGTAAGCGACAGTAAAATATAGAAAGGCACTAAGAGATTAAGTTGATAATAGACAGAAAAATAGTAAGAAACTAACGTAAAGAAAGTAGAACATTAAGCAGTAAAACAATAAGAGGCAGTAAGAGACAATAAAATAAGTAAGAAAATAGGAGACAGTAAGACAGTTAGAGCAGCAAGAAGCAGTAAGAGATAGTAAGAGACAGTAAAAGACAAAAAAGGCACCAAGAGAGCAAGACGATAAGCGACAGTAAGACAGGAGAAAGCAGTAAGACAGTATGAAACAGTAAAAGTAATAAGAAACAGTAAGAGACACTAAAAGGCAGAAAGGTACTAAGAGGGTGAGATGATAAGAGACAGTAAGCAACAGTAAAACAATAAGAGACAGTAAGATACAATAAAAGAGAGTGAGAGACGGTAAAAATAGTAAGAGACAGTAAAATAAGTAAGACAGTAGAACACAGTAAGATAGTAAGAAACAGTAAAACCAGTAAGACAGTAAGAGGCAGTAAGAAACAGTAAAAGACAGTAAGAGATAGTAAGAGACTGTAAAACACAGAGAGACACTAAGACAGTAAGATGATTAGACACAATAAGAAGACAGTAATAGCAAGTAGGAGGCAGTAGCAGACATAGGAGACAGTAAAAGACACAAATTGCTACTGTCGTTAGAACTTTAAAAGACCATATTTATTTTTTCCAAATTACAATGCTATTGAATACCAAAAGATTAGAGAAGTATTCCGCAACACTGATCCTAGAAATAAAAAATTATATTATTACATATTATTTTACTTTCAGCACTAAGTGGTCTGCCAGCATTCCTCGTACACGATGGAGGTATAAATTCTGGATTTATGTTGGCCCACTGCACTGCAGCTTCGTTAGGTAACTAGTTACTTAGTTTATATTTTTAATCATATTTTTTATCCCAATTTAATTTCAGTATCGGAAAATAAGGTTTTATGTCACCCATCCTCGGTAGACAGTTTAAGTACCAGTGCCGGACAAGAAGATCATGTTTCGATGGGATGTTATTCCGCCCGAAAGGCTATACAAGTTGTCGAAAACGTTGAACATGTTATTGCTATAGAATTGTTAGCCGCTTGCCAGGCTATAGAATTTTTAAGACCATTAAAAACTACCGCGCCCCTAGAAGAAGTTTATTGTGCAGTTAGAAAAGTCGTAAGGCCGTGGGATAAGGATAGATATATGGCACCGGATATAGATGCAGTTAAGAAATTGTTAATGGAGAACAAGATCTGGTCGTCTGTTCAACATCATATTACATTCTATCACGCTCCTGAGGTGAGAATTACAGGTTTCTAATATGTAAAGAGGAGAGTTATCTAATTTAATGCGTATTTTTACGTTTAGGAAAGAGAAACCAGAGTGTTCAGTCCAACAGCTTATAGTCTAGGTGGAAAGCAACGGGATAGGCCTTCGAGTAAATCTCGTACATTGAAGAGGAAATTAACCAATTGAACAGAAAATATGGAACCTAGCATTGGCATTCTAGTGTGCCTTTGTTTATCAGACAACCTTTGTGTAATGCTTATACGTAATAAATACAATCCAGATATTCTATGTTTTTTTATTGAATGTATATCCTTCCAGTGTTTTCACTCTAATAAGCATTATAGTATGTTAATGTTAGCTTGACTTATCTCACCAATTTTTGCGGTATGTTTCTTTCTCGCCTTGTTTATAGTTTTGTTTTCTGATGCTATCAAAACCTGCTTAAATCTATAAAGATCGTTTGTAATAATGTAATGCTAGGTGCAATACTTAATTCACACCGTTTTAATGTTAAATTTGATTATTGTATAAAATAAAAAATACTTTTGCATTGGTACGTGTTGCCAAGATTAAATTATAGATAATTTTAGTTTATTTGCAACCCTAAAATAGATAAATAAAATGTTTTATTTCACACTACTTTTTTCACCTATATTAGGTTACCCATATGTAAAGTTTACTGTAGCCAATAGAACTATATTAAACACAGATTATTTCTCTGAAATAAGCTAATAAATCTTTAGTATCAAAAATATACAGCAATTTATGATACCCCTTTGAACCATACAGTGTGTTTATATTGAGCCAAACCATTTAGATATTAAATCTCGACAAAATAATATATTGCCTTCGGTGTCATATTTTATATTTTACCATGCATAATATGTAATTACTTAACAATTTGGTTTTCTTAATGTAGAATTTAGCTTTCTCATCGTATCTTACACCTGAAAGTTGTACTTCATTTTCAACTTCAGCTCAATTAACTATATTTAATGAACACGAATTACATATAATCAACCAAGTGCTATAAATTGACACATCAAATTGTTTGTAATCATTCTTTAACTATTGGCGTAAGTATTTTAAACAATAATAATAAACAATTCGGGTAGCGCCCTCTATAATGTAGTTCATTTATTCCCGTGTTTAATTTAAACTTAGTGAGCCGTTGCGACTAACACCCATGACACCTAAAAGCAATTTGAATATTTATTCAAATTACTTTTGGTATAATTTGGTAGTACTCGTAGAAGCTACTTATTTAAGTAGCTTATCCGAGACTTTGAGTTTTATTGCGTAAATATAAGTTTTGTGTATTTTGAGTTTTAATGTTACAAATTGATGCCCATTTGCGGGACTGGTATATTTTTTGTTGTTACAAATTTTTTGTTTATTAGTTTTTTATTGTTACATAGGTTCGTTATTCCTTTTTTATTCTTTGTTTAAGACTGGAAATACAGAGAACGCTATATCCCTGTAGTTACTACATATTTCCTCGTATCACCGGTTTGTGGATTGGTATAACTTCTCCTTCGTTCCATATTTTTTTTAACCCATACAATCTGATTTGAATATTTCCATCACAATTCTCCATAATGTAATGTAAATTTTGTAGTAGCTGTGATTAGTTGCCAGTGTTTGTGAATCCATCTAAAATGGGAGGTGTTATCGGAAAAAGAAATTGTGGGATTTAGTTTGCTATCGCTAAGCTTTAAGCTTCGTATTGTCAGCTTATTTCAACACAAGTTCCAATTATCACAGAGTACCTATGAAATAGTTCAGTAAACTACCTTAAAAAGTAGAGAAAAAAAATGGCTGCTAATTCGAAAAGTGCTATGAGGGAAATTCTGATTTGTTGGAACATAACAAGTTGCCAAATTAAATCCTATTTAGTAGTAATAGTTGTTATAAGTAGACAACCATACCTACACAAATGCACAGAAAAATCTCCTTATAAATAAATATTATAAAATGCATATAATAAAATATATTAATTTATAATAATTTGATACATTCATTATAAGCTAGAGCTAGACTCTTTCTTTTCGAAATTTAAACTTTTTAATTAAATTTAATTACTATAGCAGTGTTTATCTTCAATATTATGAGAAAAATGTATTAGAATAGAAAAAACATGCATTTAGAAAAAAATTCTAAATACATGTCAGCATTCAAAAAATTGAAACATTAAAAATTACTTTTTTTATCAAAGCGTCATTTTTTGCTCTTATCGACATCCAATACGATGTAAAGATGTCCAGATGTAAAGAATGAAAAATTCGCTATATACCACTCATCAATTTTATATTGAAAATTAAAATCATGTTTTCAGCTTTCATCTGATAAGGTTTATCTTTAAAATATTTATTTTCAAATGTCAAAGCCGCTTTTGTGTAGCAGGAGATGGAAATGAATGTCAAGCAGCGTTTTCCGAGAGAGGTTCTTTGTTTACGTTTGTTTTTATTGTGCAATATGTTTCAGTACTTTTAAATAACAAATGACAATGAAAAGTATTTCCACATACAAGTCCACCATTAAATCTACTACTGCTATTAATTAATAAGTATAATTATTATATTTTGTATGTGTTAGTAATAATAAAATCAATACTACCTTATACGTGTCATAAGTATCATAAGTACGTATAAGTATAAATTATAATAATTTTACCTGCGAAAGCTGTCTCTAGCGCCATCTGGATTTAACAAGTGCATTGGAAAATACTAAGTTAATTAATACTCCCCATTTTTTTCATTAATTTTTCTCCTAACATTTTTGTTTGCCTACCACTAAATTGTGTAACTGAGTGACCATGCAACGTAAGGACTGCGTTATACCAGAGAATTCGATCATAACGATCGAAGAAAAAAAGAAAAATAGACATTTTCACGACCAACCAGGAACAAAGTAGGCCATTTTTATATACTGACATCACGCTGATCGTTCTTTTTGTAATTATTTATTTTCAGCTAAAATTATATACAGCACATTTTACACGTCTCAAAGTTTTGAACCTTTACTTTTCTACCTTACTACCATACTTTCGTATTACGCTATCCGTTTGTTGTAATGTACAGTTTTTTTTGTCTATTTGTTTGGGGATAAGCAGTCGGTGGAGATGTCGGACTTCCATAGTATCCGAGACTAGCCCGAAGACGGTGGGAGGGCAGTCGGTAGAGGTGTCGGGGAGCACGGATTCGAGACTAGCTTGTGGGCAGATCACACGGCGTTAACCCTCAGGTCGTTGTCTACCCAATCCCACGCCTGTCTGGGCAACGGATGACGCGATTAGAAGGAAATGTGTGGTGTAAAGTTATGCCTAGGTGTTTCACCGAAGTGTTTCTCGACGAAAACGTTACGGAGGGAGCTCTGCTACCAAGAGGGTCCGGTGTGGGTGGATTGAATCTCACCTGACGTCAGGGTCTTTTATGGAGCTAAGTATCCCGCTGTCTGACCTAGACGAATGGAGAAGAATCAAGTGAGGTTTATTTCCGTCCGGGAGTGCGCTCGCTGACCTATGAGAAACTGCAAGCCACCAGGTAGCGTTTCGGAGGTGACAGTATGGGGTCCGGCAATGGCTGTGCAGTTGCAGTCGTCGGATTCTCAGAAATCGTCTAGAGACCTACATTTAAGGGACGTTGGTGCGAAGATACACAGCCTCTCACGTTCTAGACAACTTCACCTTAACGGGTATACATCGGGACGCTACTTTGATAACTTAATACGTGAGCACTTATTAAGTTAATCGATCCGGTACTAACTTGGATAGCTAGTAGAGGGTGGATAGGGAACCTTGCTCCCACCAGTGAGTAACTGGGAGCAATTGCTATGCAAGTGCGCGCTGATTGAGCGTATCTCAATTACTTCTTCCTTAGGGAAGGAACGTGGGGGTATGTTAACACGGGAACCCCACGTAAAACATGCATGTAAATCATGTCTATTTGTTTGTTTCAATAGCACCTCGTATATAATAAAATTGTTATTGAGTTATAATTTGGAAGACACCCTGTATATTATAAAATTCGATTTTTGCAACACTATCTAGGTTTGGCATTTTGGATTATAAATTATAATTTTTTTGTGATAAGTTAATTCTTGTTATATTTTTCTCTTTTGTTAATTAAGTTTAACATTTTGCTTTCTAATTATCGATGTTTCAAATCCCTTTGGTTTTCCATAATAAATCTCTGGTTTGGTAATTTCGCGCTAACTTGATCAGAATGATCGCTGAACTCAGAAGGCAGCGTGTTGGTCACGAGACGCATGCTTGTTTACTTGTTATAAAGACGTTTCTTACCCTCCCTTCTTGTGCAGACTTGGCGGAGTAAACATGTGAATTTGGAACACGTTTTAATTTTACAATTTCTTGCAAAATTTCCCTTTGGACGGGATAATTATGGTGTAATTAGTGCACAAAATGGTTCTGTGAAATACTAAAAGTATTAACTCATTGTTTGGAAGTTTTAGAATATAATTAAATTAGATATTTTTTCATCTTAAGTTTCCTCTTTGATTATGGAATGTAATATTTTTATTTATTTAAAGCTTTTTCTTCTTTTATTAATGTGATCAATAAGCCTTTGTTCGAAAAATTAATATTTTTTTATAGGGAAATCGATCCAGACATTAATTCGTTAGCGTTTAGGTCTAGTGCCCATTTTGGATGATAATTTAATTTAATACTTGACCTTCCTAGTCAAAACTGGGTGTTTTACTTTTATTCATTTGGTGTTAATGACAAATATACGTATTTGCTTCTTACAAAGAAAATTTGTTAATCCTCTTAATTTGAGACTACTAATAAGGCTGAAATTGATAATAAGGCATTATTAGTGGTCTTGTATTCCGCAAAATGTTGAGAATCTACTTCTGATTTAATCTACAGCCTTCGCCAAATAATCTTCATAACCTGGCGATGATTTGCTACGAGTCACCTGAAGCAACGTAGGTGAATCAAATTTAGTTTATTGAAATAACCAGGTGGGTTCTGTATATATTATTTTTAGTTAAATGATTTATAATGGTGTATGTAAGCCACCAAGAGTAAAATTAAGTTATTTGAAATGTTATTGTAATATAGAAAAATTATCATTTCGAGCCAGAAATCGAACCTGGGCTCCCTGCTATCTAGGCAGATGCTTTACCGCTGAGCTACCAGAGACTGATTGCTGATGAGACTACAATTATACAACTTATATGGAAGAATTGTCGTTTCACCAGCAATCAGTCTCGGGTAGCTCAGCGGTAGAGCATCTGCCTAGATAACAGGGAGCCCAGGTTCGATTCCTGGCTCGAGATGATAATTTTTCTATATTTCAATAACATTTCAAATAACTTTATATTATTTTTATGTGGAAGAATTACTTAGTTCGTTGCATGTTACAATTACGCTACAAAGTTACAATTTAAGTTACAATGAACGATAAAAAATCAAATTTTATAAGATTCTGGATTTAATAGTAAATAACTAAGGATAAGTAACTAATAAAAAATTTAATAACGATCAAAGTATGATTTTTCTAAGTATTTTTAATTTAGTTGTAACATTATTATTATTATTAACTAAGACATTAGCTAAATTACGACTAAAGGCCTCCCAGTTGATTATTAATCCAATGATTGAATAACGATTTATTGGAGTTATTTTATTTGTTGTGGTATTTTTGTGCTATAACGGAGTGAAAAAACTCAATTATTGCATGGTTAGAACAGATTCTCTTTAAGATCTACAGCTCCGTTGTGGAAAACTGCTGATAACACTTTATTTGTTTAAACTAACCATGCAGGCGACCATGATCCATAGCTCTACTAAATCAGCAGGTATTCCAATTTCTTCTACGGCCTACCTTAATTTAAGGGTCCGTTATCTCGTAGGTAAAGTACCGCTTAAACAGCTCTGAAGAATTTCATTACAATTTTTAAAAATTGCACTTAGTTTGCATTGATTGTGCATGAGATCTTTTCTTAAGAGTGTTATCTAGTTTATATTATGCTTTATAGCAAATACAAAATTGCAAAAGCTATTTCCTTAATGAAAAAAAAGTCTAAATTTATAAAAACAAAACTATAGCTAGAGAACTTTTAAAAATGGTAAGGTGTACTTCCTAAATTATCGTTCAAGTGTTAATTGAGATAAAAATGTCCGAATATACTACAGTATAAAAGAATGTAAATGACAACTATCATTCTTAGTTCAGGCTTTTGCTCACGTAACGCGCTCTAGGCGGATTGAGTTAAAAAAGCGGGAAGTTTCAACGAGTGTGATTTGACTGTTAATACATTTAACGCATTTTCGTTATTGTTACATATATTTTTGTGATTGTCGATGTAAAGTAACAGATTATTGTTTATATACATACTTTAACTTTCCTAATCTTTTTTGACTATTATTTAATGAATTCCCAAAGTAAATGTTGTTTTCTTTACTTAAGAGCATGTGACGGTTAATTTTTGAATAAACTATTTCAGTCTTAATTAGTCCTGATTAATTTCTTAAAACGAATATATATTTTCAATATTTTAATACAGTAATACTTTTCTTTTTCTTAAAACCAGCAAGAACAACTGATATTTCTAAAGATATTTAGCAGTTTTATATTCCCCTTTTTAATTTCAACTACTTTAAATTATTCATTGGCATTTAAAAATTAAAAATTTCAGTTAAACCTAAAATATTTTGAAAGTTCACGTTGTCTGGCAACACTGCGAGCAGAGAACTGGGATTCGATCAAATAATGTTTCTATTTACATTTCCAAATTTTAGTTTTAAAGAAATTAATTCCCTTATGGAGACCATCTTTAGGTTTTTATAGTTAGTGAAGCTTCATATTATTAACACTGGCGGCGATAACGGGCCCTTAAAAAGAAAACTCATCGTTCAGGCTAAGCTCAGGCCTACTTAAGCATAACGTAAGTAATATTGTTTAAAAGTTTTGTTTGCTACATTGTATGACGTAGGAAAGCTTTAGGTTTAAATCCTGGCTAATGTATTTAATTTTATGGAAAGCCACAATGAAATCAGACAGTAACAGAAGACATTTGTATATCCTCTTGAAGTATTTATTATAATTCTAATAACTAACACAATTCTTAGGAACAGAATGTTCTCAGTTGGAGGTGACAAGAGCTAAGTAATAATTATATAACAAGGCTTTCTAATACAAAATCACGGTCGTTGAGTTCATGGGGATGAGAGTGGGTGTAGATCAGAATAAAGAAAAACGAGGAATGATTAAACGAAATCTCGAACTCCGCTTGTTTGTGTTTAGTTAACCACGCAGCTGCTTTCGGTGGCGAATGGCTTAAAGCGTTCCACAGGTTGTCACACAGGTTCCTGGAGTCGATGTACAGTTGCGATCATTGTACTACATATATTACGGGCGACATAGAAAAGTCTTGGTAGCGATTTTACTTTAATTTATTAGTTTAAACGCTTCTTGTGTTCATCTCTATAGCAATGTTAGACTATCAGATTTTCGTTGTCTTAACAAACAAATTAAAATTTGATTAAATCTGTATGCTGCTATGGCAGCACTTTCTTGAAACCCTCATTCAAAATAGATAAATTTAAGGCGTCTGCATTTTTTTATGTCACCCGTGGTACATACCTAGAATCAATCTATACTTGATGATTCTGTGTAACCCAGGCATTAATACGAACTTTAGCGAGTGCAGGGATGGAGATTGGATAAAGAGATTACACGCGTTTGTCCAACCACAATGTTCTTTTGTTTTCTCGATGGATGCTGCTGTAGTCTGTTCAATATTCATAAAGTCATCGACGTAGTGGTAGGAATCGACTGCATCCACTGTAGATCCAAATTCTTGGCAAACTCCTCCCCATTCTTGTTCTTCGCCCACTGCGCTTGGTATGGAGACACTGACGGACTTAAATAATAAAACAATCCCCTCCAGAGGAAGCGTAGTGCAGCTCTGACTTACTCCCTCCCTCATCCTCAGGATGTGAAACATGTCGCTGATGTCTTCACTGAATAATATTTCCCACTGACGTGTACTTTACAGCACAGAGATGAGTTAAGTCATCAAGTCCGTTCCCGGAAGAAAGGGCATAATTTAGAGACTTGCAGTTAGATTTAGCGACACACTTGCGTTTGTACGGGTTGTAATTCTGAAATGGGCAAGATACCAAACTCGATCATTTTCCTCTGCTGCCTCCTCATGCAAGAGATTTTGATAAAATCTCTTTTAAACGTATTCTTGGATTTTTATACAATAAATTTGCAAAATTTCCATTTTTGTCTATAGGCTTTCTAGAACATTTAATGTATCCTCCTTCCATCAGAGTCTAGTTTCGCATTGATCACCATCACGTTCTATGCGTCTCAGTGTAAGCGTTCTAGTTGCATTTTTGCTAAAATTTATGGAGAAACATCATTCTGTGAGACAATTGTTCAATGTGAAAACTGCCAATTGAAGAAGGTTTATGGCAGTATCAATCGTTTCAAGCTGCATGATTATCACTGTATCATCAGCAATCCGTGCGATTTTGCTCCTATGTGAGATAGGTGTGTCGTGTATCGTTGAAAAGTGTCGTCACGGGTATACTGTCTTGAGGGACATCTGCATGTAACGGTCTTGTCCCATTTAGCAAACTCACCTTCGAAATGTCCTAAACGGTATGAGATACAAGCATACAAGGTTGGTTAAACTACCACCAAATGCAGAATTTACCAGAACCATGTTTTGTGTAAAAGAAAATCTTAGGAAAAAGGATTAGCTTTTGTTTTTTGGACAACATTATTTTTCCTTATAAATCGCTTATTTCTGAAAATTATTGAATGACTTTTAAACTTTACAATCTTTACTTAAAAATAACCTTTTCTCTTTAAAATGATACCACCAAAGAGTTTATTTTAATAAATTTTGTAGTTATCGAGATACCTACACTAGTTTTGCTTTTTTAAATGTTATTTAAAATAAAACGAAATACAATCGATGTTTTAATATTTTAATAAAACTTAAAACCTAATTCGAACTTGATTACATTCCAAATTAATAAATTTACATCAAGTTTACACTAAATCAAGACGTTTTATAATAAATTATTGTTTTCTAATTTTTTTATAGGCGGCTATGCACAATAATTGAATATTATTTTTAATTTAAGTGCTCCAGACGTGCATAATTTAGAGCTACTTAATTGTTAAAAAAATGACTTCCTTTATATACATTGTGATAAACAATTGAATTTTTAACATTAAATAAAAGAAAATGACTTTGCCTTTAATTTTAATTTATTTTAGAAATTCTCATTTAAAGAAAAACTATTTATACCATCTCGTAGATCAGAAAATTACGAATCTACCGATATATAATATTTGGCATAAATAATAGTAAATTATCTATCTAAATTTTGTTGTCAATGAAACAACATTGTATTCAACTAAAATAATAACATAAATTTATAATAACACGATATCTTAATGTTCCTTGTTTATTAGTACATCCCTACTTTTATGCTCTTAATTAGATATTTTTCTAGATACTACAAAACATTATGCAGCCCAAATTATATAAAACTAATGCACGTTACAAAAGCGTAGCTTGTCAAACATATTTTTCACATATTATTTAAAAACGAACAAATCTTTATATGATAATTAGTTTCAATTATGTGGTTAAGGTGCTGCTCTATTCAATTCCAATAAAACATCTTATCAAAAAGGTTAAACATATCAAACTTGCATGTTACACAAATGTACTACACAAACAAAGTACTTGCTTAATATGAAGCACAAATTTCAGTAATAAATACAAAAGGTGAGTAGTTATATCCTTGCACACACCTTAAGTACAACATGTTCTGTATGTTTCAGATAACAGTTGACTTTGAAAAAGCACCAAAACTTGATTAATTCTTAAAAAGTCTCCACACATCGTTAAATATATCAGTTTTAACTGCAGGATTTCATTATACCTTTTTTTATGTTTAAAGTGTTTTAGTGTGCAGGTTAGTCTTAACTGACTAGTTTTATTTATTTTAAGAAACTGTTTTTCCCCAATTATATCAAAAAGTGAGGTAATGTCACTCATAGGGAATCTCTAAAATTTGCATTAAATATGTTTGCTAAATATTTTAATACGGGTTGTATCTCCCTAACATGATTGAAAAAGCATAGCAATATGTTAGCGTTTTATATATTTGTCCAAATATGTATTAAATATGTATGATATATAAAGATTCAAATATAAATTATTTCATGTAAATTAAAGATTTAATAGACATGTTATATTAAAACAACATTTAATATTTAAAACACATTTAACAAATATTTATTATACATAGTATGGTACTAGGGATGTGATTCAATATCTTCTACGTATTTGCTGTAGTTATAATTATTGTATTTTTGACTATTTATTTTTTGAAAATCCGGATATTTTAAAATACGAGTAAAAAATATGAAATTTGGGCTTTGAAGATATAATTTGTGGTTTGTAAATTGTAAATATAAGAAAACTAGATATACTCCTGGAAATCTAAAACTAGTACATGAAACTTTTAGAGTCTGTACAACTCTGAATTTCCAAAAGTTTTGACCATCGACGTTATGAATCCGAAGCATTAAATCTCAGTGGTTTTAGAATTTAATATTTAGAAGTTCCAAAGCTTCAAACTAAATTATCGAAGCTTATTGAAATTATTCCTAACCTATATGTATTCTATATAATGCGTGTCCACCTGCATTCTAAAGAATTTAATAAATAGTATAAAGTACATTAAGAAACTTTATATGAAGGCTAGAATTTCGTTAAAGGAAAAAAACTATCGCTATATATGGTCTAGGATTGGTAAGATTTTTGCAAGAAAATCTGATATATCTCGTATTGTTCTCATTAGCGGCGAGAATGATCTAAATAAGCTGATTTAATCCAGCTCCTTAAAAGGAACGAAACACAGTTTTAATTTAATGTTGTATCAAAATGGCTCTCTCTCTGTGTATTATCAAAACGTGAGAGGAATTAGAACCAAAACAAACGAAACATATCTTAATTCTTCATCGGTTTGCTATGATGTTATTTGTTTCAGTGAAACCTTAAAAGATTATGTTTTAAGTTCGGAAGTTCTCAGTGGGGATTATCAAATTTATAGATGTGATCGTTCTAATCTCTCTTCAACAAAAAAAGACGGTGGGGGGTGTTAATTGGTGCGAAAAAATCGTTTAGTTCTTCGCTTAAAAATGAATGGTGTATCAACTGTCTTGAAAATCTTTGGGTGTCGATAAAACCGTCTGTTAAAAACTGCCCGATTATCCATTTATGTTGCGTGTATTCCACCAGGAACAAAGCACAACCGATTATTACCCCAGCTTCTTCATACATTACGTAAAATCACAAAACACTTTAAAAAACAATGAACTAGTTCTTCTTTGTGGAGACTTTAATTTGCCTAATTTAAATTGGCTTCCCATTAATAAATTGTTCTAACTTATCTCCAACATTAACCTATGATAACATCTCGAAAGATTTTGTAGATTTAATATCTGATACAGCTCTATTACAATTTAATTGCATAAAAAAATTTCAATTCAAGAACTTTAGATCTAATACTCAGCAATTCTCAAGATGTAAATGTGTCTCTTTGTAATTCTCCATTATCTGTAGTTGATGGTCATCATCCGCCATTGGAATTAACATTAAAATGTGATATAACTGATCTTTTAGTAGATAACCCGCGTTCTTATTACAATTTTACAAAAGCTAATTTTAACATTATTAACCTAACCTTATTTTCATTTGATTGGGTATCTGAGTTTGAATCCTTAGATACTGAATCCACTGTAAATAAATTTTATTCCATTTTAAATAGTATCATCGTCGATAATGTTCCGTTACATATTATCAGAACTAACAAAAAATATCCAGCTTGGTTTTCTAAAAAATTAATTCTATTAATGAAGCAAAAAGACACAATTCACAAAAAGTATAAAAAATATAAATCTCCCCTAGATTACATACTTTTCAGCAATATTAGGAAAAAGGTTAAAACTTAAATTAAAACATGTCATAAAAACTTCATTAATGAAACAGAGGAAAAAAATTAATAAAATTATAAAAGAACTCTGGACTTACACTAAGAATAAGAAAGTTACTAATGATTTTCCAGTTACCATGTATCATAATGATAAAGTTGCTTCTGCGGGTACAGTGATTTGCGAGTATTTTAATTCTGTTTATACCTCTAGCTCTAATTGCATTAACCATAACTCATTATCTTCAGATGGTAATTCTAACATTTCTTTTAGGTAATTGTAAGTTCACAAGGGAAGAAGTTTTTGAAATTTTAACAAATCTAGATGTAAACAAGGGGGCTGGTTCTGACAATATTCCTAGAATATTAGCTAAAAATTGTGCAGAAGCCCTATCTTTCGCACTCATAATTATATATATAATAAATATATCTCTGAAGGATACTGCCCGAATATCTGGAAAAAAGCTCTTGTCACACCTGTCTATAACTCGGGGAACAAAAATGATATGAAAAATTATAGACCAACCTCTAAATTAGGTATATTCAGTAAAGTACTAGAAAAACTATTGCATACAGTAATTCTTAACACATTTCAGGGTAGTTTACTTAAACACCAATATGGGTTTATCCCTAAAAGATCGGTTGTATCAAATCTCTTAATTTATACTGATTTCATAACCAAGTGTATGGATAGACGATCAGAGGTTCACGCAGTGTATACAGATTTTAGTAAAGCTTTTGATAAAATTGACCATCTTCTATTAATTCGGAAATTAAGCGAAATTGGTATACACGGCGAGCTCCTCAGGTGGCTCGAATCATATCTTAATAACAGATCACAATGTGTTACAGTTAATGGGTACACATCTGCTAGTTCCAATATAACGTCTGGAGTACCGCAAAGTCCCACTTGGGCCCTTTATTATTTATTCTTTTTATTAACGATGTGTATCATTGTTTTAAATTTTCGAATTACCTTCTATATGCAGATGATCTAAAAATTTATTATGAAGTTACAAATATACATGATTACTACAAATTACAAGCCGACATCAATAGATTTGCTAGTTACTGTGAAGCTAATCAATTAATTCTGAATATTGATAAATGTAGCTTTATCAAATTTACAAGGAATAGAAGAACAACTGGGTTTAATTACTCTATAAGTAACGTACCTTTAAAGGAAACAACGCATATTAGAGACCTGGGAGTTATATTGAACAGCAAGCTACTGTTTGATGCCCATATTGATATTACACGTAGAGCGTATAGTATGTTACGATTTATTACCAGATCTTGTAAAGATTTTCGCAACATAACGACATTCCAACTGCTATACTTTTCTCTGATAAGGACTATTTTAGAGTTTGCGTCACCAGTTTGGAATCCTCAGTATACCTGCTACAAATTAAGAATAGATCGGATACAAAATAGATTTGTTAGATTTGTAAGGAATAAATTTCCAATTATTTCTATTGAATTTAATGCTCTCTCTTCAAGAAGAATTATGATCGACATGATCACATTATACAAAATATTTAATAATCTCATTGATTGCTCGCATTTATTATCGTGTTTCAATATTAGGATTCCACAACGAGTGACTAGGAATGCCCTTACTTTTTATACCCCTTTTGTAAGCAGTAACTAGCGTCAGATTCAACTGTATGTCGTCTATCCTACACTTATAATTTGTATTGTTTAAATAACGAAACATGTCCGGATTTATTTAATAGCTCATTGCAGCGTTTTAAGAGTTCGCTGTCAAAGATAATTCTTGACAGTTAATTCATATAGTTAATTACACTTAAACATTAGGTTTGTAAGTTGATTTTAAGTTTTGTATTAATTTTGATCTTATTACGGTTTGGATGTTAAATATTTTATTTTAAATTTAGTGGTAATTTGTAATTGGGAATGTGTATTGCGCAGATTCCTGTTAATTACCCAACTTGTTAGCATGTTAATAAATAAAAAAGTATTTACAGAGTTCCCTAGTTTAGAAAAAACTCTTAAACATTTTCAGAACTTCATGCAATCCTTGAGGTTTTCATACCATTATAGTATGTATATATAATTGCGCTTTCACAATTACAACTTAAGCTGTATACTTTCTACAAAAATTATGGAAACCAAGATAATAATGATCTTACAATGGTCGGTGTGATTTAAAAAGGGATGACGTTAGATACGTAGATTTGGTATAAAGTAGCCTAATGTAAGAAGTAGATTTGTGTTAAAGGTTATCCGTGTTTTCAACAAAGTAAAAGCAAATCTAAAAATTTCACACTCTTGGCGTTCTTGAACCCAGTATCAACTTTGAATTCATTGTTCAGTATTTGATTAGTGCTTAACAGTATTATTTGGGTACACACAGAATCATCTACGCAAAAACTGCTACTTGCATCCTTGGTAATAAATACGAGTAGCAACTCATGTTGGACATAAAAACCACTAATCATCTAGTTTATCGTGTTCATTGTTGTTTGTCTACAAAATTCAATAATAATAATAACCAGCTTTGGCTTTTAATAAATATTTTCAAATTTAGAACAATACTTTAAATAACGTAGGTATGCGTAAAGATTCTCCATCTATGTTGCAGAAGCTGAAGCACTGCATTCTGGATCTCCTGCACACTGTAATAATACTTGTTATAGATTAATTTTGCAACTTTTCTGCAAAATATAGTTAAAAAAATATATTTACGTAATTGAGAATTTTTCATTTTCTCTTGGGTGTTAACCTTCTAACATAATTAATATTTTACTGTTATTTATAAAGTATTCACATCTACAAAAACAACGTATCTATTGATGTATGGAATTCAAAGACAAACGATTAATGAATTAACGGAATATCATTTGATAAAAAATAAAATATTGATAACACTAAAAACCCACTTTCTGAATGAGTGAAGTTCAATAACATTTAGAATAAGACCGGTCAGTTATAATACCAAGGCTACTTCCCCAATCACGCTTGATTAAGTATTTTCAATGTGTGCCATTTTATAATCAAGGTTCACTACCTTTATAAATATTTCCAAGCATGTTTAAATTCATTAATCTAGTAGTTAATTATAGTTGTATGCAGATATGCTTTTAACAGTAGTGATAACCCTTTTAGTGAAATGTGCACTTTTAGTTGCTTCCGTTCCATTAAATGACACAAATAGTACATTTGAGATTTCTATAATACACATAAATGATTTTCACGCTAGGTAAGTGATTGTTTTAATTATTCTCAGATTTATCGCTTCTAAAGATAAATGTGTTCAATAGATACGAGGAAATTAGCAATTCATCAAGTGCTTGCAAAAGTGATAGTGAAAACTGTATCGGGGGATATTCCCGAATTTACACAGCGATTAATCAATTGGTGAAAGATCGCCCTAATCCCATTGTATTAAATGGTGGAGATAACTTCCAAGGGACTTTGTGGTATAGTATTTATAGATGGAACGTAACTCAATTTTTCCTCAATTTATTGCCTTTCGATGCATACGTACGTTAATAATACTAACTTTAACCCCCACCAATTATTTAAGTAATTTATTTGCATTTTTCAGACACTCGGGAATCACGAATTCGATCATGGAATAGTAGGACTTGTACCTTTTATAAAGGCCTTAAAATCACCTATACTAGTATCGAATCTTGATGATAGTGAAGAACCTGACATTCAGGGGTTGTATAAGAAAAGCGTTATTATTGAAAGAGACGGCAAGAAAATTGGTATCATTGGTGTGATATCTGAACATACTAATGTAATTATTTTGAAATAATTTGTTGTGAAAATGTGAATCATGATAAGTGATGTTTTTGTTTTAGCAACTATCAAATACTGGGAAATTGAAATTTTTTGATGAATCAGAATCTGTTAATAAAGAAGCCGAGAGAATTAAGGATGACGTAGATACTATAATTGTTTTATCTCATTGCGGTTACGAAGCTGATAAAACACTTGCTCAACATGCTGCTGAAAAGATTAGTGTTATAGTAGGGGCACATTCACATACTTTCCTATATACCGGTAGGTATTTACATATTTTAGAAATTTATCTCCATACGCGGTCGTGCACACACTATTAATATCGTCACATTAATCTATACACTATGTAAGGCTCTATTGCTGTATAGGCTGTATTGATCTAATTTTCAAAAAACTTGAAAGTTCGTTACCGAAATCAAATAATTCTTCCCGCTACGTAAAAAGCACGTATGGGTAGTGCTTTTTTGGAATATCAAATTTTGATTTTGATTTCACATTCGGATAGAGCATCTAAAATATATGGACAATAACTTTCAATCTCTTGACGATTCAATTCAATGAAGATCAAAGTGCAAAAGATGAGATAAATTACTCGACTACAGAAAAAGAATGTTTAGCTTTAAGTTCGTTCTGATTGTATTCTTTGTTTAATTTTCTTCTATTCTTGAACTTTTCTTCAATCCTAAACATACATACTATTTACTGACTATAAACTATTAGACCAAGAGCTGGCGACCAAAAAGTGTAAGAGTTTTGTAAAGGCTAATATTTTAATATTAGCTTATATTTAGGGTGTAAATAAATATCCTACACTCGCCGTCAGCGCAGTTTGAAAATTGTAACAAGAAGTAGTGTCATTTATGTGTTTTCTAAAAGCTGAAAATTGATCACTAAGCAGTTTATGTAATAAAAAAACTGGAAAGCAGTCGTTAGACAGCGTAATGATCGAACGCGTTGCATCAGCACCGCCTTGGTGGTCGCATGTCTTCAAAATGAGGTCAATGTGATTTGAAAAAGCTGAAATTTGGTACAGTGTTAATTTATTGAATATAGTTTTTCAAAAAAAAACAGTCAGACTTGATTTTGATAGAACCGAGCTGGTCAGCAGTCGCTAGAAGATGTCGTTACTTCTAGCGACTGCTGACCAGCTCGGTTCTATCAAAATCAAGTCTGACTGTTTTTTTGAGAAATTATATTCAATAAATTAACACTGTACCAAATTTCAGCTTTTTCAAATCACTTCTTCACATTGACCTCATTTTGAAGACTGCTGGTGCTGATGCAACGCTTTCGATCATTACACTGTCTAACGATTGCTTTTCAGTTTTTTATTACATAAACTGCTTAGTGATCATTTTCAGCTTTTAGAAAACACTTAGATGACACTGCTTCTTGTTACAACTTTCAAACTGCGCTGACGGCGAGTGTTCCCGTATCCGTTTTTCTTTTGTGCAGGATATTTATTTACACCCTAAATATAACCTAATATTAAAATATTAGCCTTTACAAAACTCTTACACTTTTTGGTCGCCAGCTCTTGGGCTATATTCTTTTAGGTAGTGGTCTTCTCTTAACATTAGCAATGTTTTCATAAAAAATAATAAATTTCCAATCTTCTAATATAACTTTTCTACTAAATTTGTTTAAGCTAATTTTCAGTGTTTGCTTATGTCATTAAGTTCCAAATTATTTTATCTGTCCTATAAATACGACACTGGAACTTCATAGTATAGTTAGTATTCATTCTAACAAAAATATACGGGATAAGAAATTCTTTATTCAAACATTGCGAATACAGTTATTTTTGGTAATATTTTAGAAAAAAAGATTGACATAGTTTAACAATAACATTTTATTATACAGTAAGTAAGAAACTTCGTTATGCCATATTTACCTTGGCAACGTCGATGTTTTTTATGAACAGATATGTTCCTTTTGTTCTTCTTGGCAGTTTCATGTATATATTGCAATACGCCGACGAAATTCCAGTAAAGTTGTATGTGATTGATTTATGGGCCAGGCATTCGCTGTGCTTATATCTATAATACAACTTTTTGCCTTTTACTTTTATTGCATGTTTTCCAACAAACCAGTCGTTGACTATTTCTTGCCGATTGTCCATAGACACGCGTGGCTCACTATTCTCCCATGTATGAACTATAGTTTTTTAACATTCTTGGTTGAGCAGTAGGTTACTATACACATATAGAAAAACAAGTTGGAAGTATCTACGAAACCATATGTATGATAAAGAACACGCTAGTAAAATAAAGAAAGGTTCATATCGGGTCACGCTTTTGCTCTTCTTAGATTGTGTTAGTGGCGGAATATTCCAGCATTAAAGTTGTTTAGTAAACTAAAAACCAAGCATTGGTGTAGTTGTTTGTAATTGAAAGAGAATTTCATGATATTAAATTTTCCCAGAATTAAAAAAATTATTTGGCAAATTAGGACCAAATAATCACTTGCTTTTTAAGTAGCTTATAATTTTTAGCCATAATGACTGAAAATAAAATAAATATTCTTATGGTGAAGTATTCTCCCACTAACACAAACTAATACGAGCAAGGGCGTGGCCCGATATAAACCCTTATTTATTTTTCTATCGCGTTCCTTACCATACACACACATATGGTTTCACAGATACTTCCAACTTGTTTTTCTATATCTGTATATGTAGCTGTATAGTTCTATAAAGTCATGGTTAGTTATAACAGCTACACATTTCGTCGCTGTTGATGCATACTGGCGTAACTACTTTTTATCAATTTTACAGGAGCGCGGTTTAAATGCTTATAAAAACTTTATTACAGATGGCTTGATGAATTCTCTAGAATATTGTAACTAGCAACATTACTAGCTACAACATTTCAGAGAATTAAGTTCATATCATTTGTAATAAAGTTTTTGTAAGCATTTAAACAGCGCTCCTGTAAGTTGTTAAAAAGCAGTTACGCCAGTATGCATTAACGTAGATGATTTGTCATCGTTTTATTTTATAAACAGTATTTCGACATTTGTGTCAAATCTGCAGTCGTACTACCCCGTTCTTCCTTTCTAAGGCCTTGTTGAAGTAAACACCTTGCTAATCTAGTTCTTCTTAACTTTTCTGTAGCTCTGTATCCCATATTACGCAAATGAACAAAAAGATTCCGAATCATTAAAAGGTTATCAAAATTAACATTATAAGTGGTAGGAACAGAAACGCATTCTAACATATTCAGTGATATTTTTAATCTTAAAGTAAAATTGATATGATGTTCCGCACGGAATTAATAAGGTTTTAATTATAAGTGGGATATATCAGTGGAGATGTATATAAATTCTATATTCGATTTTTCAAATGGCACAATGTGACATGGTTAGAACAATACTTTTTTGTATTTCAATGTATATACCATAATATATATCAGAAAGCGAGTTAAATAATGCGCCCGTGTACGAAAATCCGATTTAGAACTTTTCAGGGCGATATGACGACTCTGTATGAATCGGGGTAGAGAAGGTGCCGTGGAGTTTTTTCAAGATTTTATTGCGAATCAGTTAGGTGGTATAGGTCATAAGAACTTAATTTTCTCTTTATTTTCGAATTTGACACTTTAAAGGGACACCCTGTTATTAGGACTAGAATCTAAAAATAAATCTAAAATTTAAAAGAAAATGAAACAACCCGTATGGATCTACCGCCTTATCAACTTTCAGGGAATAAGTGCAATATAAGTAACGCGAGTATAATGGGTGTAATTAAAATTTAATGTGCGATTTTCTTGAAAACTATCAGGAAGCGATCACATGTTGATATGGAAAATATGTTCTGAATCACTACAGCTACCCCCCCTCCCATTGTGATGTTTGTACTTATATTAGTTACACCCTGTATGGTTCTAATTCCTGGAATCTTGGTGCAGAGATGAATTGCTCCATCTATTCTCCGATGCTCTAAATTAATATAACCCTTAAAAGTTTATTTATCTAACTCAAATGCGCTTTGATTCTAATGAGTTTATACATGGAAAATATCCAAGCCGATTTCCGCAGACGCGTACTTAACGGGGTACGTTACTTAATGGGTTATATGTACTTATTGGGCTTTCCTAAGTTTCTTCTGAATTATTTTCTGTATGTGTTATGTTTGCATTATGCTATTAAATAATTCAAATGTCTTCGTTAGCACCTATTTATTAGCTTTAGTATTTCTTTTTCAATTTAGGTTTCTGTTAGTCGTTATTTAGATCATACCTATTACCCGCATTGTCGTCTTTTTTGTATATTTCTTGAGGTAATTTAAAACTTACTAATTTTGTCGTTTTAAACAATATATTATAAATCGAGAGTGGGATCGCACCGGAGTTAAAAAATATTAAAGGTCAAAAGTCAAAAAACTTGTTTCTGTGCAAATCTTCCTATGGTTCGGAGGTCAGTTAAGGTTAGGATAAAAACAGAATCTATATTTATGTTCGAAGTAACTGGACTATTATAGGCTTTACAAAAAATGTGTACCCATAGTATAGATTCACACAGTTTTTAAATGAATTTCCTGCCACATTTTTTTTGTTTGTTTTTTAGTCCAATCAGCTAACCAATATGGACTGATGTTGCACAAGTTTCGGACCCTTCTCCAAAATTGGTAACAATATATAACTTTTGCTTCTAAAGTTTCTTCCAGCTTGTTAAAATAAGTTCCTAGTAAAAAGTAGTTAATTGGACAAGAATTGTTATCTTTAGATTTTTTATTTGAATAAAATGATACTTATAATAATATTTGAAGAACGACGCACCCTTATAGATTCTATTCTGATATGAATTATCTCCGAATCTACCTTGAAAACTGGCAAAAATTCTTCATAGTGGCATCAATCAAGTAGTTATACCCGTCTTTGTATAGTTGTTCCAAATTAAATTAATGCATTAGGTTTAAGTGAGTTCAGAATTCAGCGATGGATTGATGTCATGAAGGCAAGTACAGTACATCTGTCTCACAAGTACTTAGCTGGACTAAAGACAGAACTGTGTATCAAAGGGTTAATTTTAGAATATTAAATTATTTTTATTTTAAGTTTATAAAGATACTGTAACAGAATAAATTGCAGAAGTCAAACTGAAAGTCAACCATTTTCTCTACTTTTTCTATGTTTCTTTCTTAATTCTTGTCAACTTCACCAAATCAGCATTTTAGAATACAATGAAACAGTCGTTATTTTAATTTACATTTTCAAACGAACATAAACATCTTGTTCTAGAACGTACCACTTTTTCAGAAAAAATTAATAAAGTTTAGAAACCGTAACATTATTTTGCCGCGTTAATAATAGTATAATTATGGAGCTTTGTCAGCAAAAAATCCCTAATAACATTTTTTCGTATGATCAATCGTTTACGCGTAAAATCGATTTCATTTTACATTTAAAAAAGGCAGGTTCAGACTTGTTTGTTGTGTACTATATATAGGTCATTGGGAATAATTGAGTTAAACGGTTTTATTACACTATGACGTTTAAAACAGAATGAATTTTTTAATTATAACCTTTTATTAGAGTGTATGTATTCAATGACAAACAAAATATTATGCCGCTGCTTGCAATTTCTAACAGCAGAGATAACAAAAGTACTGCTTGTAATATGATCCTATCTTATATTAGGCAGGTATTTATCATGCCCTGACCTAGATTCTTTATTTAATGTTTTTAAAATCCTTTTGTAATAAAAACCAATAAAACGTTTCACTACTATTCAATGTAGCCAGCATATCTAATAGATGAGTAACCTTACGTTTTTATCTCGGAACCGGTCCAAACTACTTCGATTTAAATAATTTTTCTTCTAAAGTCTTGTAAATATAAAATACAAAAACCTTTACAAATTAGAAATTGACGCTCAGAACGGGAAATGTTGTGAAACTCGAATAACCTAAAAATCTTCCAAGGGGTCTCGCACCGGTTGCTCGACCATCTCAGAACAGGATAATTTTTGGTGTGTTGTCACATCTATGTATTGGTAGTTCAAATCCACTAATAATTTATTTTTATTTCTCTTAGTTTAAATACGGCAGCCATATTTGTTTCGTGGTGCACGACGTTTCTTGCAGTTTTCTATGTAAACGAAAATCTTGATATCTCAAAAACAGTTGGTAGTAGAAAGTCGCAGTGAAAACCATTGCATTGTTCACATTGCGAACTACATTTGTTGTTCTAAACATAAACTTTATAAGATGCTTCCTTATGGGCGCAAATTATGTCCGAAGTTTAACGCTTTTTTTGCAAAATTTCGGCTTTTTAGAGTGTCATATTTCCAGACAATGGTGAAGTATCAGCGCTCATTCTTTTTAAAAATGTACACAGTTAAGGCTAGTTTATGTTCAAAATATCTTAAATCTGAAACTTCACTATTTTGGTATTTATGGACTTTTGAAATTCTCGTTTTCTTCATTTTTGAGCAACTTTGGACCTCAATATCTCTGATGGGCATAGATGGATTGTTTTTATATTATGTGGATATGAAGCAGTATATGATAGTAAACTATGGTGAAAATGATAACTTTGATACTAGCTTGAGAACAGAGTTATGCTCATCTTAGCTGTCATTCAATTAACACTGATTGAAAAACACAAAAAAAAGCACCCCTGTTATATTAATAACGTTAGTTATCACTGCAAAGACTTTTATCAATAGCATATAATATAACTATAATATAATAATAGTAATATTAATAATCTTACTTTCCCAAACCAATATTAGCATCAGAATAAAGTACATTTACTCAGTAATACTAATGGAAATGGTATACATTTACAGTTTTCAACTGAGCATAACTCTGTCCTCACGATACTAACAAAGTTAAAATTTTTACCACAGTTTGCCATCATATGCTGCTTCATATGTAAGTAATATAAATAAAATCCATCCATGACCATAAGAGATGTTGAGGTCCAAAGTTGCTCAAAAATGAAGAAAACGAGAATTTCAAAAGCCCATAAATACCTAAATAATGAAGTTTCAGATTTGAAATATTTTGAACATAAACTATCCTTAACTGTGTACTTTTCTAAAAAGAATGAGCGCTGCAAAAAAAGCCTTAAACTTCGGACTTAATTTGCGTCCATAAGGAAGCATCTTACAAAATTTATGTTTAGAACAACAAATGTAGTTCGAAATGTGAACAATGCAATGGTTTTTACCGCGACTTTCTACGACCAACTGATATCAAGATTTTCGTTTACATAGAAAACTGCAAGAAACGTCGTGCACCACGAAACAAATATGGCTGCAGTATTTAAACCAAAAGGAATAAAAAGAAATTAATAGTGTCTTCGAACTACCAATACATAGATGTGATAACACACCAAAAATTATCCTGTTCTGAGATGGTCGAGCAACCGGTGCGGGACCCCTTGGAAGATTTTTAGGTTATTCGAGTTTCACCACATTTCCCGTTCTGAGCGTCAATTTCTAATTTGTAAAGGTTTTAGTATTTTATATTTACAAGACTTTAGAAGAAAAATTATTCAAATCGAAGTAGTTTGGACCGGTTCCGAGATAACGATCTTTTATTGCTTAGCGTTACTCCACTATAAACATAAAGGATCATTAATATAATTACTTTCAGGTTATCCTTTACCCGGGCTTGAAAAACCAAGTGGACCTTATCCTACAATGATTAAACACGAAGATGGTAGAAAAATTTTAATAGTCCAAGCTTCAGCCCTTGGTAAATATGTAGGAAACCTTACAATACAATATGACAACAATGGAAAAGTAATTTCGTGGTCCGGTGCACCTATTTACTTAAACAGTAGTATAGAACAAGGTTAGTTATATAAAAATAATGAACAGCAACAATTTCACGCTTATTTCCAACTGTTTATATTTTAGACGACGACATAGATGAAAAACTTGAAGACTGGCAAGAAGGATTAGAAGAACAAGGAAATAGAATTATAGGTCAAACTAATGTTTTATTACAACACAGTAATTGTCGATATACAGAATGTAATCTAGGAAATTTTATTACTGACGCTATGGTTTCTAATGTTCGTATCCTTTTTGTAATCTTTTTTTTAATTATTACTTCTACTTTCAATGCTAATGAAATCATTAATGGTTTAATATAGCCTTGTTTAATATTATTTGAATGTGTAAACAATAATTTCTTGCACATTTTATTTTAGTCACTAGATACGCATAATAATAAAAGCTCTTGGACATCAGCCGCAATAGCAATTATCAATTCAGGAGGAATTAAAACGTCCATTAACCTTGGAAGTAAGTAACTAATTAATGGATAGTATTCAATATTTACAAAATCCCCATTTCAGATATTACTTTCAGCGATTTAATATTAACGTTACCTTTTGGTAATACCTTCGACGTTGGGGAAATTCAAGGAAAGCACCTCAAAGCAGCTTTAGAATATGCAGCAGGCAATAAGAACCACTGGGGTGGTTATAACATGAACTTGTTACAAGTTTCGGGTGGGTATAAATTGGTGTTACACTTTGAAACAGATTTAATTTTCGTTTAATTTTAGGTCTTTACATAATTTATAATGTAACGAACCCGTTGGGATCAAGAGTAGAATCTGTGAAGGTGCGATGTAGAGAATGCCACGTACCGCTGTATGAAGATTTGGATTTAGACAAGTATTACAGAATTGTTATTAACTCATTCTTAGCTGGGGGTGGAGAAGGACATACGATTTTAGCAAATAATGTAATTAACCGGAAAGTGGGTGAAATCGACATTGACGTCCTAGAAAGGTATATTAAGAAACAGTCTCCTGTCGTTCAAGAACTTCAAGGAAGGATACGTGTAAATCATTAGATATTTTAAATTGTTATTATACAATAAAATTACTTGTAATTTATTAAACTGTTGAAATTGGTGTAATTAATGTATATGTGGTTCAAATAAATTTATTGATAAAATTGTTTATCACTTTTAAAAATGACGAACGATTATTATTCTAGTTAACAGCTCATCGCTAAAATGTCACTTTTTGACCTTTAGCAAAAATAACAATAAATAGAATAGGGGATTCCCCTGTTAAACTTTTTTGCGTGCATAAAACTTATCTAAGTTACGCCACACTCTTTAAAATTACTCAACAGAAAATGGAATCATTTATTTGTATCCGTTATTCTTATAACATCCTGGTTATAAGTAAATATTAGATATCTAAATATACACAACAGGGATTCCCCGTCAGGGAAGCTAATCGATGATTTTTACTTTTAATTTTTTTTTCAAATCTGTATGATATTCTTTTTCTGTTGCATTATTGTAAACTTTTTCTTACGTTGTATAAAAAAAACATATGAGAAGTGAAGTTTAGTTATTGTATAATTGATGTGTGTAATGGTAGCAATAGTATCATTAATAAAGTTAATAATCAAAAGCATGTAGAGAGTTTCAAGTGATTATCAAATCTATAAATTTAGAAACCTTGAATTTAATTTTGTATTTTAGATAATGGTGAAGGTCTTGGCAAGATGAGTAAACAAGTTAGGGGAATTCCCCTTGTAATTAGTAAAATTTGGTATTCATAAAAGGAAGGCGCAAAAAAGTGGAAATGTGTAAAATTAGAATAATAATCTACATAAGTAATATCGCTCATGAATACATTTTCCAATTTAATACAACTAAAAAAACCTAAAGATAATTCAAAGTTGGAATAGAGTAAATACGTTCAAAAGAATTATATACATGCATATACAGGGTGTCCCATTAACACGTAGTCGGACTTTGCCAGTGGTTAGATAACCATTACAGGAAGAAAATTCCTATATACCATTGTTCTCGTACTTCTATACTTTTGGAGAAAACCGGCATCGAAGTTCAGCCTAATGTTTTCAAATTTAATAGTATGAATGCACATGACACATATTTTAAAGTTCAAGGTGATAATACTACTTGTTTTCGAGAATATACAAGCTATCATAATAAAGTAATAACCCGTCTTTATTTTGGCGAAGTGTTTCGTGGAATAAGAACAGATTATTTAATCTAAATAATAAGAAACAACTTCTCGCTTTATATCATGTTTCAAAAACGGTATTTTTGTTTTGTGATTTCTGATTTGTAAGACAATTTCATATTCTTTTAATAGGTACGTTAATCCCTATGTGTAATACAAGCAGGTCTGTGAATAAAAAAATATTTTCGTTTTAATTTTGTTTACAGTAAATTAAATAAGATTTTTTCGAAAATTTGCCGTAAGGTAATTTAGTATTCTATTAGTAGTATTATGTGTTCTGATTATTAGATTTTTGTTTCGGATAACCGCGTGCCAGTTCTGTTATTTTTTGGGCATGCTGTACTGTATTATTTCCTACTATTTTTATATTTAAAATAATATTTACTCCCAGAAAGTACATACTATATAATAAATAAAGTGTACCGATTTCTAGTGAAAAGCAATAAAATCATCACTGTAAATACCGTAAATATTCCTAAGAATTGTGACTAATAATTGGACACAGCTGCATTAGTACTAAAATAATCAAAACAACCCCGCCGACAGCTTTTATTTTGAGTACATATTATGTTTGTAAACACTCGGCCAAGGTAGGGCCTAGCAATTTGCAAATTCCTTACACTGCAGTTTTTAGTAAAATAGTATAACAGTATTTACTTATTTTTTAGGTATTACTTTTATACTACGTAAACAAATTACCATCCATCAAGGTCATTCTATCGACTAACTGTGTACTACTGTATTTAGATTTTAGACTTCCAATAAAACTTCAGTATTAAAATGATGTAATTTCTGTCTGCGTTTCCTAGTAGAATGCAGGGGAATCCCCCGGATTAATAAAACGTTTTAAGTTCTTTCAACAACACCCAAAATGGAATTTGCAGCGTCTGCATTCTTGTAGTAATTCAACAGATGTCACGTTTTCACTAATGGTATCAATTTCTAAAGAGCTTGCATTTATTCCTATTCGACTTAACACCTGACCTACATCAACTCTACATACTTTTCTGAAAACGTCGATCAAAATTATTAAAAAGTTGAAATTTCTCTAATCAAAAAACTCTATTAAGATTTTTTGTTCCAAATGCCATTAGAAATATAATAATAATAATTGCTACAACCCATAACCTGGAAACCAGGCCCCAGAAGCTATAAGCTTGTGCGGGAGGGAGGGGGTGATTATTGTTATTACGTAGGCCCTATGTGCGGCTGCAGCCGAGTTACAGATGGAACAGCGCAAATACCACATTTGTGTCACTGCTGAGGAAAACTGCAGAAAACCTTAACCAGATCTGCCGGCACCGGGAATCGACAACGGGCCGCCTGGGTGAAAGTCCGGCACGCTACACATTACACTTTGGGGCTATGAGACACCCTGTATACTATGTATGTAAATTTACGATTAAATAGACTGGACTAATTCAAATGAGTTAGGCGCCAACCAACAACCTCTTGAGATATAAACCTGTGCTTTTCTGTTATGTAGTACGTGTGAAAAATCCTGTTCCGTTGATAATGAATAGTTAGATTGCAAGCGAAAGAAAACACAGTTTTTCGGAATGTTTCCATGACCCACGTGCAGTTTTCCATAGAATTCTACGTATTTTTCTAGGAATAACTTTACATAAAAGCATATTTTAAATGATTTCTAACAGAGGGTAGGATACAAACATAAAATTATGAAGACAATAAAAGAATAAAACGCTTCCGCCATCAAATCTCAGTCATGGACAACATGCACCAGCGACAGTGGAGTGCTAAAGAGGAAAGTTCCAGATGCCAAAAACAGAAGGAAAACAACTACCATATTGTAGGTAAGCTGAATAGTGCCCTGGATGCATCTAAATCCTTATTTTTTTTCTACCTATTTACATATTTTAATTTAGCGTAAAAATTTCTAAAGATCACATATTTTGTTACTTGTGCAAAAAAAATGTTTAACTGTTATTTTTCAAATACATAATAAGAATTGCACAAAGGCTGGCTTAAATGTAATCAAATCAATTCGCTCTGAAGTAATTCGTCGTTTGGTTAAGTTACGATAGTTTACATATATTGAATAATCAATCGGCTTTCCATTAATGTGCTATAAATTTGTTTGCATGCAAAAGTCAACTACATTCACTTGATAAGCATAGGATTCAATCATTAAAAACTCTATTTAAAACATTACTCTGCAACACTTTCGGTAAAATATGGCAATTTAAAGTTTTACGCTTTTCGACATTGCACTTAGTTTACTTTTGGGTGCAATTTACATCGATTTACCATTTACAATTTAATTATACTTGTATTACTTAATAAAAATTACTATTACTTGAATGCTGCAAGCGAAGTCAGACGAGTATGATGACAGGACTGTCGAGAGCTGGAGCAGGCCCTGTGTCGTTTAAAAATTTACCCCCCCCCCATAAGTCTAATAAAAAAGTACATGTCAACTCGAGAATCTTCGTTATGTTATTCCCGTTTCCTAAACCCTAGTACCTGGGTGACTAAACTAGTTGAGTGATTGATACTTAATTTGACCAACTTTTCTAAGTTGGGGACCACTACCCGATCGAATCCAACTTCAATTGTGGCAGGACTTCGTTTTTTAACGGTTTTGCCACCCCGATCTACCAGATTATAGGCTTGGTGGGTCCTCGACAGAGCTTCGTTTGTAGGTCTATTAGTCAAAGACCCACATCAGAAGCATCATTTACAAGTAACAAGATTAAACATTATTAAATAAACATTTTTATTATACGCATCCGTTAGGATTTTTTTAATTTTTACCGAAAACCCACTTTTCATTTTGCGGACAACGTCAGTGTCTATTTCTTATTCTACAAAATAACTGAGCCCCAGGATTTGCTCTTCAGTAATATTAATACACGTATTTACAAAATCCCAAAACAATTTCATAGGACGGGTTTTCGGTTTGTTAAATTATTATTTTTTGTACGTAGTCAATTCTGGACTTATTCTGCGTAATGCCAGCTAACAAAGAGGAAGACGTTCCTTCATATACAGGCGTTGATTAATTGAAACGCAGATACAGCAATCCAAACTAAATTTTGCTGAAATTTGGACCGTTCTCTTTATTATCTGTATAATAACCACAACGTACTGACATAGTACCTACACTGTGAAACTGTAAAATATTTTTCATTGTCCAAACTCAGCAGAACTGGTTTCCTTGTAAATGAGTTTTACCGCAATTAGTAGGTAATTTCCCCATTTGTTTTTTTTGAGTATCTTAGTAGTTGTCTCACGTTTAATAGAACTCAGCCCTTCTTTGAAAAGATTACTTGCAATTGTGGTGTGTGAAACTCTGAATTACTTCACAGCCTTTCTTCTGAGAGACGTCCCCCACCTTGTTTTTTTACATATTTCACCTGGCACGTATGACACCTGAGAGCTAAATCGTTCTGCTCTGTAACTAGCACATTTACAGAACGCGGACGTCTCAGGCCGTTGCCAAAGACGAGTCTTTAGAATGGCATTTTCAGATGAGTTCCGTACAAACTTTTTAGTCGCGCGAGTTAGTGGCACTGACTCATCGATTGTTCTGGGGCTCGAACACCTGTCGAAGATAACGTCCTGGGCCATTCTGCAAATTTTTGATGTTTTATTAATCACTATTTCAGGTTTTTCGTCACTAGCCCTCGATCAAAATTTTGAAAGTCAGTGCCACTAACCTATCCTAGTCAGTCAAGGGTTATAGGTTTTAAATAAGAACTAGGGAAACCTTGTCAAAACATGGCAGTCAAAAGGCTAATTTATTGAAAGATTTCCTTATATACAATGTTTGCTGTGTGAATACAATTCTTCAGTTTTACGAGAGTGATTATTTAATATTAATATTTATTAAATAAACACAATCGAACAAAAACAGTTCAGAATACTAAGCTTATCATTCTCAGACGAACTTTTGAACGCGTTATTTAACAAACACCCCCGATTACCCCCCCCCCACCCTTACCAATTCCGACTTAACCACCCTTCCTTCCTTAGTGTCCTCTGTCTTACTCTTTTTTCCAGCTTTACCGCCCCAACTTATCTCTTTCTCAGACTTACCTCCCTTTTTTCCGGCTTACCCTCCTACCAACGTATCTCCCTCTCTGACTTACTTCCTCCAGTTAGATCAGCCTCTGACTCCTCCCCCCACTTATACAATAATTCATACCTTAAATTATACAATAAATTCATATATCATATGCTTAATATAGCGATTTCTAGACTCTGTTGGTGATTTTCTCTATGTCCCTTGAGAGATAAAACATTAGTTCTTAGATATTCTTATTCTACTTTTTCATGAAATACTCCAATGTGCAGTCAAAATTTAAAAATTTCGAAAAAACGGACACACTCAGAAACAGGCAGAGATGGAATTTTGTGAATATGCTTCATATACCATGAAACTTGACTGAGAATTGTTGGTAGCATAGTAAGCAGGTATAGAGAGGATGTTTAGTTCCAAACGTGACAAAGCAAGCGCTCTAAGTGGACAGTTGGTCTTAGGCATATTGAAATGCGTCGATTATAACTAATGCTTTTAAATTAAAAATATAAATAATTAAAAAATCACAATACCAAAACTCCTACTACAAAATAGGCTAATTCATTCATTCTCGTCCGTAACCAAATAAATGTTTTAGATTGATTTATTTAAAAATATACAAATTAAATAAAAATAAAAAGTAGTGTTGACTAATCTACCGAGTAAAACTTTACTATAAAAAAGAACAAACCAAATCGGTCTTGTAGAACTCCTAGAAGAAGTGGAACAAAAATAAAGCGTGTTTTAAATATATAAATTAATAACTAATAATTGACCTATACAATAAAGTTCAAATATGGCCGGTTATTCACTATCGAAGGACATTTTCATAGATTTTCATAATCTAAAGCAGTGTTAATGGAAACACAATAAGTTTGATCGCCAACAATGAAATCCTTTTAATAATCGCCCTAGTCATTTACAACTTTTGCAACAATTTGATAACGTATCTTACGATGACTTGATTTGTCCAAACAATAAATAAAACTGCTATAAATGAGCAATTCCTATCACCTAATATTTATAGAGTGTCTTTGCTTTTCATAGTTTTCAACTAATGCGGTTTGTCTACGCAACCTTATAACAAATTAAACGTTAAACGTAAATGGTGGTTGCAGCAAACTTTTATAATCGTGAATAGTCCCAAAAGTTACCAATTGAGAGGGCGCTGCAAGTGAATGGTCATTCTCGTGCCTATCCAAATAAATGTTTTAGATTTATTTATTTAAAAATATAAAACTTAAATACAGAAATTAAGTAGCTGTGACTATTCTCCACAATGAAAGGTTCAATATAAAAAAAGAATCGCGTAAATCGGACCAGTAGAACTCACAAACGAACTGAAACAAAAATAAATCTTGTGTTTTATATATATATATATATATATATATATATATATATATATATATATATATATATATATATATATATATATATATAAAAGGGTCGTATGGAATATTACTGAGGAACTAAGTAATTCAAAGACACATGTTGACATCATTTATCGTGGCTGTTATGATCACGATCACATTACTGAAGAGCCCCCAACAGGAAGGAATGTATTATAACATTTCCAAACATTGTTCCAATTGTTCCAAATGTTGTTGTAAATCGGCCAATCTCGAGAATTGCATAGAAGCATATTTACCAAATATATAATAAACTTCAATTAACACATAACCAAACAACTAATCTGCAGCTTAATTATTATTAATTGAGCGACCTTAATTATTAATTTAAATGTGAAGATGTTAAAATAACATTATATTATAACGTTATTATATTACTATATCTTCACATTTAAATTAAATTAAGATTATTGTATTATTTAATTACACGAAAATGTTCCCCTGAATTAATTAATTATTAATGGTCAAGCCGCAGGTGAGGTTAGGTTACTATTAGTTAGAAGTTTTACATTATGAGACTGGTTGACCATTAACGACCAGTTTACTGCATTGACCGTAACATTTCCACTTTATAGATGGCCATTGACAATAACCATTCAATGTTATTTTTAGTATTAAAATTAAACAACATTGTCCACCAGCACTGGATATTTACGTCAATGACCGGCTTTTAACGTCTTTAACCAACCTAAATGGGTTATGGCGATAATGACCGGTTATTAACGACATTGACCAGTTTACCACAATAACCGTAACATATACAGTGAAGTCTCGTTGATCCGAATCTACGTTAATCCGAATATCACGACAATCCGGATCAGCAATTTATTTACATTGATTCTATTGTAATCCTGATTTAAAGGTTTTGATAATCCGAACTTCCGAAATTTTGACCGAAAAGGCAAAGCATTTTTATCCAGAAGCATGCAGTGGTGCATAGGAAACTAAAAAAAATATGTACGAGTCCGATAGCGCATATGTCGTATCGGAACTGCATTGTTTCGTATGCACCGCATGCTGCTGTAACTTTATCAAAGATGTGTTCAAAAAGGATGACTTCAGGGCAAGTAAAGATTGGTTACTTAATTTTAAAAAGACACAATATCTGTCTGTTAAAAATCTCAGGGGAAAGGCTATTCAATGATTCGCAAGCAGCAAGGTCCATTAAAAACAGTTGCAAAGCGATTAGCGTGGCTTTGCAATGGGCGGTAGATAGTAAATTGAAATAATTGTGATGCTGGAGGATTCAAAAGAAAAATCGTATCTACACTGAGAAAAACATTTAGTAGGACCAATTAAATGTATTTAATTCAACTAAATATTTAGTTAAATAAACTAAATTTAATTTGATTTAACAGATTTTAACTATCTATTTAGTTGAATTGAATAAATTTAATTGTTCAAACTAAACGCTTTTCTCAGTGTAAGGTATTGAGTTTAAAAAACACGAAACAAACAAAATCGCCGCCGTTTTTGATTAACGACATATTAGTGCGGAACATTATTTTTACGTTTTTAAAACTGTTTTGCGTTAAATATTTTTGTAGTTTTATTTATTTTTAAATAAATGTTTTTGCAGAATGTTTTAATTCCATTTACTTACAAATAAAACATTGTAACTCTACAGACGCGGTAATCCGAAAACCGCGATGATTCGGATTGGCCCTGTTTTAATTAGTCCGAATTAGCGAGCTTCACTGTACATAGTATTTGGTATCACATGACCTATACATGCAATTCTTTTTATAAATATAAATCTAAAAAATATAGATACAATACAATTTTTATACAATATTTCCTAACTCCAATAATAACAAAAATAAAGGGGTGGCCAAAATATTAAGAATAACTCTGAATATGAAATGTTGAGAAATGCATGGTTAAATTTGAATAAAAATGTTGGTATATTAAATAAGTTCTAATGTACGATTAAAGTTTATTTTCTATAATTGCTCTGCATACTGCACAATAGAATTATGTTTAGCAAAAGTAACGAAAAAACAAAAACAATTAAAAAGTAAAAGAAAATATGTATTTGGGTTAGTTTAAAGGAACAATTAAACTACACTTAACAACCCAACAACCCTTGTTTCGTTTTTTATGACCTGTTTGGTGATAAAAATAAAAATTCTTTCATCATGTTATGTTTGCAAGCCATCCCATGCAAGGAACGAAACACCATGAAGGATTTCTGGGTAATTAAAAAAAGGTTTTTTTTCGCGATGTAGCAGTTGATTGATCTACATATAAATTTATATTCTGAATCATAATAATATTTATCAATAAATAGAATGTACTACAAATTTATCTCTTATTGGAGCAATTATAAAAATGGAAACCGGTTTTTATAATATCGCGGATAATCTTAATAAAAATTTTTTGTTAACTACGGAAACGTGTAAATATAAGCAAACTACTGATTACATAAACATTACAATTTTTCCGACTGTCGTCGAGGAAAGATCGGGCGCGAAAAGTGAATGAAGATGAAAATATAAAAGTGAATGAAATTACGTTGATTCGGTTATTTGTTTCATATGAGTCGTTAATTATTTATCAGTCGTGTAGCTATCCTTGACTTTAAAGTGCTACTGCTTTATTAATTTAATTTGAATCGAATTTAAATTTATAACTCTATGGGGATAATTGTATAGGATAAAAAAATACGTGCGGTCATATACCTATTTATTATTGTGTATTAATATAACAATAATAATTTGAAAAATGGCAACAAGAAGTATAATAATTGTTTTAATTGCTTTTATTGCTTATGTTAATAGTGCACCTATCGAAGTAGAACAAGTATTTCAACTTTCCTTAATACATTTAAATGACTTTCATGACAGGTAAATACTTTACTCTACTTTTTTACTTATGTTGTAATTAATGTTGAACAGTATGATTTTTTCCCGTAACTCAATTTATATTATATTTGCATATCCAGTTTTCCAAATTAATAATTTTTCTATAAACTGAATCTAACGATTAATTGATTAATAATTACTGACTGTTCGAGCTTAAAATAATTTTTTTCTCTTTCGTGTTGATTTTTCTTTAATTTCGAAACGGAAACTTTTCGATGCAATTTTATGATATTTTTAAATTTTTATAAATCCCTTAACATCAACATATTAGCAACATAAATATGTTATAAAACATATCAGTAAAATATGCAAATTTTGTTTAAAAATTGAAGTAAATTATTGCGAAATTACCTACTATACTGAATGGTGTCTCCCAGAAAATTCATAAGTTTTCTGCTTAAACTGAACAGCCTAAAATCAGTAGTAGGGAAAATCTTAACTGTTCAAGATTCCCCATTAACCCAGTGTCCTTGACCAGCACACATGAGTAAACAACAGTTTATAATTTTTTTTTCTCCTAATTAGACACCTGTGTGGTGCTTTGCATTAAAACTGATCAAAGCTGATCAACCATTAATTTTTATCTAATAAATCTTAAACTAAATACTTATAAGCTAGAGTTCATCCATTAATGTCCTGTAGTTTTTTCTGGTTGAAACTATACTAAACATTCTCACTCGCGCACAATGCTCTGATTTTACCCAAAACACTACACAAGCTCAAATGGTTTTGTCCTCTTCAATCTTTGGACGAGATCTTGATTGTCCAGCAGCTGAAGAGCTTCTGCATTGATATGATTATGTAGCGTGGCTTCATGCCTGCTAGCAAACCTTTTAATGTCGTCTTGAACAGTTGGAATGCCAAGGTCCCGATGAAAGTTACTATTGCGGACGTACCATGGAGCCTTGACCATGTTACGCAGAACTTTGTTTTGGAAGGTCTGAATGGGCTTAATGTTACTAGCTTTGGTACAACCCCAGAGCTGTATACCTTATAACCATATCGGCTTCAAGATCTGGTTATAGAGTAGGATTTTGTTATTTAGTGCCAACTTAGAATATTTTCCAAGGAGCCAATAATATTGTTTATATTTTAGACCAAGTTCGGTTCTTTTCTTCTTTACACGCTCTTTCCATCGGAGCTTAGCGTCTAGCGTCATGCCTTGGCATTGTTCGAGTATGGTACTAAAGTACCATTTATATATAGTGGCTGTATATCAACTAATCTTTTGTTCGTAAAGATTACATGGATAGATAGACTTGAGCTCGTTCAGCTTGATCTTCCATTGTTTTGTCCACTCTAGTACTGTATTACTAGCTGTTTGTAGTTTACTGGTGGACACACCCTGTTCCTGACCTATTGCGAGTAGTGCCGCATCATCGGCAAAAGTTGCAATATTAACATCGCCTAAATGCGGAATATCACTGGTGTATAGCAGGTAGAGGGTAGGCTCTAGGACACTACCTTGAGGTACACCTGCGTTAATTTCTTTTAGTTCCGAGTATTCATCTTCTTGTTTAATTCTGAAGTTTCTATCCGATATGTACGAGGAGAGAACTTCCACATATTGTTTTGGAAGCATTTAATTCAGTTTGTGAATGAGCCCTTCATGCTAGACTTTATCAAAAGCCTGGGCCACATCGAGGAAGACTGCTGAACAGACTTGCTTCTCTTCGAGAGCTATTTCGATGACATCTGAGCATCGATGGACTTGATCTATGGTGGAATGTTTCTGTCTGAAGCCAAACTGGTAATCTGGAATCAGCCTATTGTTTTCTATTAAAGGTCTAAGTCTTTTAAGAAGTAATTTTTCAAAGAGCTTTGAAATAATAGGAAGCAGAGAAATAGGCCTGTAATACTTCACATCGTTGGGTGGCTTACCCGGTTTAGGCAGCATAATCACTTCTGCGACTTTCCAAATTGTAGGCACGTGCTTTAGTCGGAATGATGCGTTGAAGAGGTACGTAAGCATCACAATACCTTTTCTAGGCAGTTGTTTCACAACTTGGCCAGTGATGAGATCAAATCCTGGTGCTTTTCTAGCCTTTAAATTAGTTTTAATCTCATTAGCTACTTCCTTCGGAGTAACAGGAGGGATTTCTTCGTACAGTAGATTATTAACCCCTTCCAAGGCAGTGTTAGCTTCAAATTGATTGGGTTTGAAGATTTCAGTTAAATAATCAGCAAATAATTCTGCTTTTTGCTTATTATCTCTTGCCCAAGGCCCAGCATCCTTCGTTATGGGGGGAATTGATGTTACAGACCTCTTGATCTTATTGATTGCTTTCCATAGAGAGCACTCTGTTTCCTTGTCCGCAGTTAAATTTTGTAGATAGAAGCTGATTGAATCTTCTTTGAGTTTTTGAATTTCTCTCTTGAGTTTTTGTGATTTGTTATTCAAGATGGTTTTGTCCGACGGATCTCTTGACTGCTGCCATCTTCTTCTAGCTTTTCTTTTTTTCCCAATATTCTGATTTGGATTAACCCCTTTAGATATATGGTTAATTTCCTTGGTATTGTTAAAAGCAGCTGTCTGAATTATTTTAACAAAACTTTCAGCTTCTTGTTCCAGTTCCTGAATTGTTTTCAAACTAATGTTAAAATCAATATTTTCGTGAAGGTCATTTCTGAACCACTCCCAGTCAGTGGTTTTATTTACGAGCATGGGGCGGGCTTCTTTTTTAATTATCTTTTCACTCAGTGTTAATATAACTGCTGAATGGTCGGAATCTCAGTCCAGATTTTCTTCAACATCTATGAAATTGGGTGAAACTTTCTTGGTAATAAAGAAATCTAGCAAATCAGGGATTTTGTTCGGACCCGTAGGCCAGTACGTAGGCTTACCTGAGGAGTGGAGGTTGCATCCAAGCTTCCTCGTGGCTTTTCTCAGTTCACTGCCTTTTGTTGTGGTCAATCTCGATCCCCATTCCATATGTTTGGCGTTGTAATCACCACCCAAAATGAAACGTTCGCCAAGATGTTGTAGGATCGTTTTATAGTCATAATTTTTTAAATTATGCCTTGGAGGACAGTAAATTGCACCAATTTTTAAATTTTGTTTCGTGGACTTAATACATACCATAGTAAGCTGGAATTCTATCCTTTGGAGATGACATTCTTCGTAGTGGTTAATTGATTCTTTGACTAATACAGCACTACCGCCTTTAGCTTGATTGTCGGGGTGAATAGTGTGGTATAATCTATATCCTCTTATTTTTAGGTAGGATTGAGCAGTCAAATGCGTTTCTGAACTCAGACACACATCTATGTACTGGGTATGAAGAAAGACTTCTAGTTCCTGTTTTCTCTTTAAGATGCCATTGGCATTCCATGTAGCTATTCTTAAGTCTTGTTGGTCCATGGATTACTTCTTTTTGGGAATAACACCAGTACTCCTGGCTTCTAACCTGTCGAGTCTCTCATTGAGTCTGTTCAGCATATTCATCATATTCTGCATCATTTGCTTCATAGATGGTTCGGTTTTAGGATTGGTAGAGTTAGGTTCTTCCTGCTTCGACTTACTTGCTTGTGCATATGAGACACCTGTCTTCAATTTAGCAGGCGCGAATGTCCTTGCTATACGAGTTGGTTTTCTAGTTTTAGTAACGTTATCTCTACGCTTTTGCAACTCTTTGGCGATTATACACCCTCTATAGTTGGCGGGATGTGCCTCAGTGCAGTTAGAACACTTGGCAGGAGCATTTCCAGTCTTGGTACATTCTGCTGTTAGATGATTCCCTGCACATTTAACGCAGATGGGGGTACGTGGGCAGTATTTTTGCGTGTGCCCATATCTCTGGCATCTTTTGCACTGCCGTATTAATTTACTAGTTCTTAGTGTCTCAATTTTAACTTTCATGTGGCACAAATGCTGAATTTCGTAGAGCTTCTTGATATCCTCTGTTTTATCGAATGTTAGCAGGAAGAGAGGGAGCTTGATATAGCCATCTCTCGTTTTCTTTAATTTATTTTCTGCATTTTTTATCTTGATTCCGTTCTGCTGCAGTTCATTAACGATTTCTTTTAAATTGCAAGTAGGGTGCAGTTGCCTAACCATAACTCTGATCGGTCTCTCCTGCTTGTTCTCGTAAGAATGCCATTCCTGATCAGAATTATTTAGATATTGAGTTAACTCTCTATAATTTGTTGCTGTGTCGACATTGATTTTTAGTTTATTATTTGGATTTTTTGACTTCTTTTAAAAGGATTTTTATTTGAATCACTTGCTTTTGTTCTAATTTTAAGTGGAGATTTATTTATTTTAAACATTTTATGTTAAAATAACACAATTACTGCGCAATAATACACTTGGTATGCAGGTCATGTTTTGACCTACTTTATAATTATTATTACAATGTTTTATTTCCGTTTACACTATTGTTATTTAATACGGAGCACGACGACACTTCTTTACTCAGCGAAATTCAAATAGCAACTATAAAATTTAAGTTGGGAAGTCTTATTAATAAATAAAATTGGCCTGTTTCAAAGGTTTCAAAAAATTAAATAACACATTTATTTATACTCCAATAAATGTTATTAAAGTTTTTTAATATTTTTTTATATATTATAAGTGTATTGTGTCTGGGTCAAAGCTCATATAGGTCTAAAGCACACAGAACATGAAGACTTTTTGGCCAAGAACGGCATCAAATCGGGTTCACCCACACTATATAAGACATGCCTGCCTGATGCAGTCACTGTAGCTAAACATTCACTAAAAAAATAAATGGAAATATGAATGGAAAGAATACTCCTTTACAAATTCTACCAGATACTATAGGAATCAACCAATTATTTCTAACATATATGGGTTCAAAAATTATAACACGCCACGTAAATATATAACAACCGTTTGTAGGTTTAGATTTGACCATGCCTGTTATCCGTGTCATGTTTTTAAAATATAACTAAGGATAATAAAAATTGTGAAAACTGTGGCGGTATTGGTGATCTTGATCACTGTTTCTTTGAATGCCCAAAGACTTAACAACAAGCAAACTTATTTCATAAAAATTAAATAAGAGCAATGTCCCTACACCATATAATATTCAGTCGCTTTTGGCTAGCGGTAACAAAAAGAGTTACAATTATATTATTGACTTTTTGACGAAAACAAATATCTTTCTTTATTTTATCGTAAAATTTTTTTATATAATTGTTTTTCCTCATGTTGGTTTTAATACCTGCTTATCCGTGACCTCACTTTGTTTGTCATATTAAAATATCTTGATGGGTCCCTGGACGAGAAACCTGCGTCCCTGTCTTAATCCTTTTATTATAGTTATCTTTATACATTTCTCTTGACATAGTTATAACAGGAACTGGCTGAATCACAATTAGTCTAAGCCAAATAATAAAAAAGTGTATTTTCTTTAAAAAATTGTTATGTAGGGTACTAATGTTTTTTACATTACCATTTAACTGGCGGGGAGACCTAGCAAAATTTGGGACAAAAATTAGGATTGACATTTAAAACGATTACGATGACGTTGATTTCAATAGAATTTAGGTTTCACAAAATTCCTAAAAAAGTATATCGGGCATTTTATTTAAAATGTTACAGATTTGAAGAAACAAGCACTTTCTCAGGAACATGTACAGATACTGACTGCATAGGAGGATTTTCGAGAGTCTATACAGCAATCAATCAATTAGTCAAAGAACGTCCAAATCCTATAGTTTTAAATGCAGGTGATAATTTTCAAGGAACCATATGGTATAGTATTTATAAATGGAATGTAACACAACATTTTTTTAATATGTTACCAACTGATGTGTATGTAAGTATTGCGTTATGGTGTTTTCCTATCAATTTTTTTATCTGATTTTCATAAAATCATAGACACTTGGCAATCATGAATTCGATAATGGTGTTAAGGAACTTGCACAATATCTTAAAGGTTTGAAAGCACCAACAGTAGTAGCTAATATAGATGACGGTGAGGAACCTGAGATTCAAGGATTGTATAATAAAAGTATTGTAATAGAAAGAGCGGGAAAGAGAATTGGAGTTATTGGAGTAATTTCGGAAAGGACCTACGTAAGTTGCTGAATTTACTGACTACTAGATTATTATATCAATTATAGTGCTGGTTTATAATCCTTACCAAATATTCTAATTAAACTCCCCCCCAAACTTTATATTTAATCTAATGTAGGCAATAATTGTTATGCTTTTCGTTTGTCTTAAATACCACAGCAAATATTTTGTTAAAGTCGAACATTTGAAAAATTAAATTAACAAAGTATGTATGTGTCTGATTAAAATTCAATTGAAGCCAGAAGATAAAACAGTGATATAAATTATTTCAGACTGTTATAATAACTGTCACCCAATAAGGCGCCCATTAAAATTGTTAGGTACATTCTACAATCAAGGTCAAAAAAATAAAACGGGCATTAAACAAATTGAGATAAATTGTAATTGTTATGTTGAGTAAATAAAAACTTAATTTCAAAATTTTTGTCCCTAAACGCTTTTTATTTTGATTATCATTTTTAATTATCATTTCGAGATAAAGGCATTTCAAGGCTAGTTTGGACAATAAATAATTAAATTAGCTTGGAACAACCGGCAACAATCAAACTATAGAACGGCTTAAGCACGTGTACGCTTTGAATTTTTTAAATTACAACCTTACCCCCTACCTGCTTATGGCAATTTTACCAGACTCTTGAACCACTTATTTAGGCTGACTTAGCTGCTAAAGGTCGTAAAGTATAAAACTGCAAGAAATAAAACCCGGATAGGTAGCCATCGTAAAACTCGTTGTTATAAACAGTAGGTTAGCATTCATCGTAAACAAACGCGGTTGGTTTTATAACATAAATCAGATCAGAAACTTGTGCAACACAGTCAAGTTAGATACATATAGTTGGTAAGCAATAAATTAATATTTATGTACCAAAGCTCGTAAGTGTATCATTGTCGTCAAGGGATGTGTTTTCGACTGAACCCACCAAGCGAGGTGCATACACCATTTTTTCTACTGTCTGAAAATAGTCGTGTAATATAACATATGGTGTATTTAAATTGGTGGTTGCAGAAAATCTTTCTATATCATAATGTCAGCGCACTAATCTGAGCAAGTTACTTTAGTCAATGCCCTAAATATATGTAATTCAATATTTAACCCGACATTGATGGTACTGTTTTAAGTGAGCTTGGGAAATTTATAATAGGTCTTGAGACTGGCCATTTTCAGACTATATTTCATCATACTTTTGATTTTCTCACTGCACTTTAGCCTATAAGCAATTAATGTAACTCATAAGCTCAGGTAACATTTAAAAAAGATTTTGGCCATCATTTATCAAACTTTTGGACCAATGTAAAAGATAAGGAAGATGTAGGTGGATGCTGTAAGGGTAGCTCTAGAGGTCCGTCGAGTTGGCCCCCCTATATAAACATAGGAAAGGTAGAAATGACTTTTGTACCAACGATGTGCCGTAATGTGCTGCATTAATAATGCTGCTTTTCCCATTTTTATCCGGAGGGGCCAAATCGACTCTCAGCCCCCCTTTGAAGCCCCCCTTCTGAAGCAGCTAATTCGACTATTAGCCGCCCTAAAAGTTAGAAATTTATCTATTTGAAGACTGCATCGTGTAGTGTTCACGTTATGCTGCATTGTGCCGCTCAAATAACAATATAAGATAACACGCAGATTAATGTTTTGGGATGCAACTTTGAAGGGAACCAACTCGATCAGTCCCTTCGAAAATTTAAAAATATTAAAATTTAGTAGAAGTATTTTTAAAATTTTGGTTCGATTGGCACAATGCTTCACAATGTGAGCACTATACGATACAGTCTTTAATAAGATACATATCTTAGATAAATTTCTACATTTTAAGATTGGCTAATAATCGAGTTAGCCTCTTCAAAGTTGCACTCACCAAAAATTCGACTGCGTATTGGTGGAGATTGTTTGTTTGAACGGCATAATACTGCACAACCCAAGAACTACATTTTGTAGTCGCTAAATCAACAAATTTCCAAATTCCAGGGGGGGAGCTACGCGTCGACTTAGCCCCCCCCCCCGGATAAAAATGGGAAAAGCAGCGTTATGTATGCAGCACATTTCAAAATTTAATCAGCTAATTCTTTAGAAAACACGTTGGGGCCAGAACTCTAAAGCATGGTTAATGATGAGCAAAAAACTGATCAATCACACGCCAAATTAAATTCTGAATTTGCATTTTAATCGACGAAGGCTTATTTCACACAGCTATATTGCAGCCAATCAAACGAGATATAACAGAAACTTTTTGTATAGATGATATCAATTCACTTCACATATTTCTTAGAAGCAGAAATAACTTTAGTAGTAAACTGTTTACTGACCTACTAAGGCAAGAGGTCGTATGTGCAAAGTAGCAATTTTGTAATATTAAGCATTTCGTAAAACCGCAAAATCGCAATTTTTTTCACTTAGTTACGACTTTTTTTATTAGCAGTCAAACCGTCAGTTTCGTTGAAAGATTTATTTAAAATTATAGAAGGTTTAACCAATTGTAACATCTAAGTAGTAATAAATCTCTTGACTTTTAGCATAAAATGATGTTGAATTAATTTTTAATCCCATTCATAATTCAAGTAAATTTTTTGATCACAATATACCAAATATTTAGAAAAAAATTGTTGTTCGTGAAAATCTGACAATTACAACTAAGCATTAACATGTAACCTTGTAAATAAAGCTTTACTGTCCTATATTATCTAACACCTCATTTTTCGATTGTAATTTTTACATATTTTTTATATAAATATTTTTTTATAAATGTGACGACACTGCTTTATTAATTTAAGTTTGACGGTGACAGTGGTTATGAAATGCTTAGAAATGTGTAGGATCAATTGTACAAACATTGTTATTTATGTCAAAGAATAACTGGAAGCATTGGTTCTTAATTGCTGTTTCTCCAGATTTTCATGAGTATATAACAGCTATAAACTTTTACGACTAGAAGTAAAACACTTTTAATTTTTGCAACTTGTTGTATACATATCTATTTCAAAATCCATGAAGTGATTTAATTTAAGAAGTGCCTTCCTAAAAGGTACCGTCACTTTCCTTTAGACCACAAGCAAATTGCTTCTAGTTTTCTGCTGAAGAACTGCGTATGCCATCAAGAAATTACATCGGAACTAGGAATAACATGAAATAGTGTAGTTTTTCCTTAACTTTGACATGCGCCTGCATGTCTTCCACAGTTAAAGAAATTGAGGTTTTTGTTTCTACTGTGCATACATGATGGTGTGAAGCTCTTTACTTTTTCTTTACTGATTCGCTTTCTTTACTTTACGCCATTCGATAGAGCATTTTTTTTCTTTTTATTATTATTATCTCTTATTATTATTCTCTTTAGTATTTTTTTTTATTTTATTTTAATAAAATTTTTTCTAGAAAACGCTGGTTCAGATATTTGCGAATGGTAGGTACTATTGGTTTCATAACGATCTACAACAGCGAGGATAATATGATGGTATTTTTTATTATTTTGTCCTATGCATCTACCCTGAAAAAAGAATAGTACATCTTAAATTAAACTCGACGTTGCTAATGTTAACAGCAATAAATTGCATACAATTATTGTATGCAATTTATTGCTGTTAAGATTATCAATGGCGAGTATAATCTTAGATATACTTATGTACATACTATTCGTAAATATTTGAACCGGGGTTTCTCTAAAAAAATGTTATTAAAATAAAATAAAATAAAAATTTTTTTAATACTATTATAAAGAGAAAAAGATGCTCTATCGAATGGTAGCGTAAAAAGTTTCTATTTAAACAAATCACGGAAAGACGTAGACGTCAAAAACAATTGAAGAAAAAGCAATTTCAAGTAACAAAGAGAAAGCTGCCGCATTTGCAGACCACTTAACCACAGTTTTTCAACCAAAACAGCGTAAATAATCCGGAACACGAGCAAACAATACAAGAATATCTTAATGCGCCATTTCAAATGGATTTTCCAATTAAAAACTTCAGTCTCCTAGAAATTGAAAATACAATACAACAAAATATCAACACTCGCAAAGCTCCAGGTTTTGATTTAATAACCGGTAAAGTGCTACAAGAACTTACAACTAAAGGGTACAAAGCTATACAACAAATTTTTATTGCAATACTAAGGATAGGACACTTTCCCAGTCAATGGAAAGTAGCACAAATAGTTATGCTATTAAAACCTGGAAAGAATTCAAATGAAGTAGCATCTTATCGTCCCATTAGTTTGTTAATCGTTTTTTCAAAAGTCTTTGAAAAAATATTTCTGAAACGAATGCAACCAATTCTAGACGATCACAAACTGATCCCTGATCACCATTTCGGGTTTAGAAACCAGCATAACACTATCGAACAAGTACACCGTTTAGTTAATGTGATCAATCTGGCTTTTGAAGAACAAAACTATTGCACGGCGGCATTTCTGGATATCAGCCAAGCCTTTGATAAGGTTTGGCATGAAGGACTTCTGTTCAAACTAAAATAAAACTTTCCGCACGCTTTTGTCACGGTCCTTACTTCTTACCTAACAAGTAGGTTTTTCCTAGTTAAATATCAGAACGAATACACTGACCTGGTACCAATCGGATCTGGTGTACCACAAGGTAGCATCCTGGGACCCATCTTATACATATTATATACCGCCGACCTCCCGACAACGAACAAAACTACCACAGCCACATACGCAGATGATACTGCAGTTCTAGCAGTACATGCAGATCCAACTATTGCCTCACAACACCTTCAAGAAAATTTAAATAAGTTGCAAACCTGGTTAGTTGCATGTAAAATCAAGGCAAATGAAACTAAATCGGCACACGTAACGTTTACACTAAACAGAGACACCTGTCCTCCAGTTACACTCAATGGTAACCAGCTAATTCAAGCAGATGATACAAAGTATCTTGGAATGCATCTGGAGAAACGCTTAAACCGGAGGAAACACATATTTACAAAAAGAAAGCAACTTGGCATAAAACTCCGACGAATGTATTGGTTGATCGGCAGAACATCACAGTTATCACTAGAAAATAAACTGCTTTTGTATAAGACTATTTTGAAGCCTGTATGGACCTATGGAATTCAACTATGGGGCACGGCCAGTAATTCAAATCTTGAAATCCTACAGCGCTTTCAAAACAAAGTTTTGAGAACAATTGTTAATGCCCCCTGGTATGTTCCAAATCACATAATTGCAAACGACCTACAAGTACTAACGGTTCAAGAAGAAATCAAGAGATTTAGTGCGAATTATAGTGCTAAAATTGTAGTGCATCCAAATGTGCTCGCTAAAAATTTATTTCAAAACTCTGATGAAGTGCAACGTCTAAAACGTTTCAAGCCAAATGAACTAATCTCCAGATTTAGTTAGTATACGAACATAATACAAAACCTAGTGTAAGTTATTCTTATTCCATATTCTGTAATATAAATTAAAGGAAAGTCTTCAATGGAAGCAATTCCTGCATGTTATTGTAGTATGTCTTATACTATTTTAGCCATATAAATTACTTATTGTCCAAAATTGGACAGATTGTAAGCCAAGTGGAGTAAAATTAAAAAAAAAGTACTCTCAAATGTAGATAAAAATTTTATAAAAAGCTTTTGTATTGAACATTATTCCCTAAAATGAATATTAACGACAATAAATCGCCGGCTTCCTACTTTTAACTAACCCTGTATAAGTAGATGAACTGGATATACTTCTCTTTCAAACCTGTATATACTTCAAAGAAGTGCCCTTTGGCACTGGCGTCTGCAAAAAAAACAGTCTACAACCTCATTTATTAGTTTTATTGTTTCAGACCGAAGTGTCTATAAAACAGGATCATTTATTCGTCCACTGCTAGATGCTGCTATAATGGAACATTATTTAGGTTTTTCTAGCATCTTCGACAACTCTTCTAATTTTGAAGAGGCGATCTGAGAGTTCGATACAAAGCTGAAACTTGTTGGTCATTTTGCCATCAATGTATCGCTTTATTCCTTCCAATAATCTTAGAAACATAGCTCACACCTTTGGTGTTTGTTACCTCCGTATTACCCTTAGTACCTCCTGGTTCCAGAACTAGTAATAAACAATATGGAAATTTGAAGTAAAGTCTTTATGGTTTTATACCATTTTGTTTGTTGCAACAAACAGCGTCTTGAAAACTTTCACGGGTGGAAGAACAGACGTTTCAGAAGGCAACAAACTGAGCAAGCCAGTTTGATATTTGACAGCTGACGTGTGGAATGTCGCGTTGCATCTACGCCTGAGAAAACGTCGGTGCGGAAGAAGTCAACACTTGTGTAATGACGGCATTTTGTAATAACTACTTTTAATAGTAAATCATATTCGTCGTTTTAAGAGTCTAACATTCAAATCTAAAAAATCGCTAATAAATTACAAAGAAACGGGTCTACCGAACAAAGAAGGTAGAAGATAAGTTTCATTGGCAACGCAGTCATCATGATCTTCATACTCATCTTCACTTTCTTCTGGTAGTATGTAAAGTGTAAACAAACTTCCACCTGATTTCGTTGCCCATAAAATACTTTTGGGTTCATGGGAATTGGATCCATAGTATATAAATTTAAAAAAAAAACAACTAATCTTACAGCTAAAACAAAAGTTGCTAGTACAACATAGGATATACTAAACTGTGCAACTTAAGACAACACGTCACATATATTATTTGAAAATTCAAGCTTACAGTAAAAGGAAACCTACGAGCTAGTTTACATCTTTCACACATTTCGAGGTTATGAGCGATACTAAAAACTTCTAATGACATATAGTAGTACCAATAAGTATTTTTTAGTGTAGTTGGCTGTGTCTTAGTTGGATTATATGCATGTATGTTAATATACAAGGTGCATAGACGGCAGGACGGCAGGGGCAGGAGGCAGCGCCATCAGCGGTTTTGAAATAAATGCAGTAGTCCGGTTTACCCTGTATTGCTATCAAATATTGCGCTTCACTGGTTTTGATGAATCGTATATATTCTTTATGGGTATTGTCTTAATCAAATATTTTTAATTGTTACTATGAATGGTAACTATTCACTTCAACTATAACTAATTGAAAAAGGCAAACTATAATGGTGTGCCACAGCGATCTAATCTAGGACCTATTTTGTTTAGTATATATGTACTCAAGCAATTCTTTTTATCAAAATAACGCGATGCAAAACACTACTAAGTATTGAACGATTATATAACTTTTCAACTAGACATTCATTAAATTCAATCCTAACAAATCTAAAATATTATTATTTTCTGTATTTTTGAGTATAAATTCAGAACTTTATGAACATAAAAAATACGAAATAATAGTATATAAACTGGTAAACAGGTGAAACTCTTGATGTGATTTTATTATATTTTTGACAAATGCTACGATTTATATCTTATGTAAAATATTTTATACAACCTGCCTTTCAATAGGGATTGTTTTATTCCTTTCTGTAATTTATCTAATCAAAGCCATTGCTTTATATCATTATATAATTAACGTTTGAAATATTTCTTCCACACCAAAGAAAAATGTTTGTCATTCAACATACCTTCTAGTTACTTCTCCTTGATGACCTTAAAAGAATTAATAACTAAAACACTTTATTTACGACGAACACGGCAATTTTCTCATAACTTTCTACGATAACTGTTTTACCTTCGCAGATGAAGTGTGCAAATGCTTTCCAATGCAAAGAAAGTAGTAACGCCTACCGGCAGTAAACTGCCTCAGGTGTGTTTACAAATATTCTTATGTATGAGAGGAAGTCAGACCTAAATTGTTATACTAAACGTAATTAATCATTTGTAAATACTTAATTATATTTCAGGAATTATCAAGTACAGGTAAACTGCACTTTTTGAATGAATCAAATTCGGTAAATGAAGAAGCTTTAAGATTGGTATCCGAAAAGAATGTAGACACAATTATAGTTTTATCTCATTGTGGTTATGAAGCAGATCAGATCATAGCGCAAAATGCTGCACCAAAGATTGGTGTTATAGTTGGCGGTCATTCACACACGTTTCTCTACACAGGTAAATAAAGGATTATAAAATAATTAAATTGAATTGAATAATTAAAACGAGACCGTTAAGAAATACACAAAAACATAAAGCAGTTATATAGTACTTTATTAATTTCCAGGTCAAGAACCTGGCCCTGAAAAGCCCAAAGGACCTTATCCAACTGTAATTAATCATGAAGATGGGAGAAAAATTCTAGTTGTTCAAGCATCGGCGAATGCAAAATATTTGGGAAACATTACTGTAAATTATAATGAAAATGGAGACGTGATTTCTTGGTCCGGTGCTCCTGTGTACCTAAACAAAAGTGTTCTTCAAGGTAAGTACATAAATAGGTATAATGTAATTTAATATCTCGATTCTGAATTAAAAAAAAGATTTCATAAAGTTCGTTAAAATTAACAACAATTCTGTAGCAATTCCTTTTAAATGTTTTTCAGGAATTAAAATAGTACCCATGCAGAGAATAAAAGTTATAGTGTTCCTTTTTCAGATCCTCAGATTACTAAAGAGTTACAACTGTGGAAAGAAGGTTTGGATGTGCAAGCAAAGAAGTTGCTTGGATATACTAATGTTCTTCTGAGGCATTATAACTGTCGTTACGAAGAATGTAATTTAGGAAACCTTTTAACGGATGCGATGATTTACGATGTAAGTACAGCTACAAAGTCAGTATTAATGTAGTTTTATTATGATGACAGTACTGGATATGGAAAAATTTTATAGTAGAGTGCAAAATTTAGTCAAAAAATTGAAAAATATCAAATTAACATTTAGTACATAATTGAGTACATAATAGTTTCTGTTAGTTGTATAATATAAAAAAAATATTTTCTGCAAAACTTGTTATACGTACGAGGGAAACTAGATAAATTATCTACCTAAGCATGAAACAAAAGACGCATTATTTTTTAAACAATTTTATTTTTCAATATAATCTCCCCCAACTTCAACGCACTTTCGCCATTTGTCTTGCAATGAATTCATACCATTAAAAAAAATGATTCTTCCTGATTGCCAAATTAGTCATTGATGGTTCGTTTCAAATGGTCATCACTTTCAAAATGGCGGCCTCTCAAACGTTTTTTCAAATTTCGGAATAAGTAGAAGTCCGAGGGTGCCAGATCTGGGCTGTAAGGTGGGTGGTCTAACTCTACAAAGTTACATTCGTTCAGAATTGGACGAACTTTGGCGGCTTTATGAACCGTCGCATTGTCATGAAGAAGGAGCACATTTTTATGCCTCAAGTGGGGACGTTTTTTGGTAATTTCCGAATGTAACTTTTTGAGCGTATTACCGTAAACCTCTGCATTTATTGTAGTGCCCTTAGGCATATATTCGATCAGAAGAACTCCATGCAAATCCCAGAAAATTGTTGCCATAAGTTTTCCGGCTGAGGGCTGTGTGCGAGCTTTCTTTGGGGGTGGAGAACCCTTATGAATCCATTGCATAGATTCCAGCTTTGTCTCAGGGTCCCAGTGATGTACCCAGGTCTCGTCTCCAGTCACTATCCTCGTTAGGAATTCAGCATCAGCTTCCAAAAGATCTAAATTGTTTTGACAAATTTGCTGTCTACGCGTCTTTTGCTCTGGAGTCAACAACCTGGGAACCCACCTCGCTGAGACTTTATTCATGCCTAACTTTTCGTGCAATATGGTCAAAACGCTAGGTTCTGATATTCCTAGAGCAGTAGCAATGGTGGAGACCTTCATGCGGCGATCCTCAAGAACCATAGCTCCCACTTTGTCACACATTTCACTGTTGGTTGCCTCAAGTGGTCTTCCACTTCTAGGGTCATCCTCTATGGATTCACGTCCCCAACGAAACTGCTTTGACCAAAACTTAATCGTAAAATATGATGGGGCATCATTTCCATATACGGCAATCATACGTTCTCTTACAAATTTTGGACCATTGCCTTCTTTTGTGAGAAACTTAATCACACTCCTATGCTCCAATTTCAAAACACTCATTTTTTGTCAACTAATCGCGCACAAAACAAAAAGTAACAGGTCAATTTCACTGAAACTTCAGATACAATTATAAAAGACTTGCCACTATTTGACATTAACCGCTGAAGATTGTCAGTTGTTTCAGTCATGGCTAGGTAGATAATTATTCTAGTTCCCCTCGTAATTGGCTAATTGTCAACAGAAATGTCATTGCTAGCATTGACGTTAGTATTAACGATCTTTACAAATATATATGTAGAAAATTTATTTTATTAGTATTACCTTAGTTATATTTAATAGGTTTTATGTTCTTTTCTCTAATAACCCAATTGAGATAAGGCCATTATTATTCTACGAGAAGCTCCAAACTGAATGTTAGGTAACACTGGGGCTTATGAACCTACAATCAAAACATATTGTATTGATAATTCAGTGTAAAGTACAGCTCTGCATCTACATACATCCAGTAATACGTTTCACCAGTATTTTGGGCATGGTAATTCAAAATAGTATAGTGACCAAATGCTAAAAAACGATTTGGTGGGGGTTTATGTGTAGGTAAAATATATGTGCAGCCTTAGCAGTTACATATAGTATATGAATCAAAGAAAGTGATCTTTCGTGAAAGTACAAAACGGTTTTTAAATTTTCGAAAACTGATGTGAGTGTGAACTATTGAATTTAATATGATTAGTAGTTCGGTGATTCAATTCCCATATAAGCTAAAATTAAGGTATGCTGTTTTTAAATTTATTACAATCTGGATTTGATATCAGTCAAGGTCATAATAGATGACTAAAAAGTATTTAAGGCTAAACATACACTCTGTATAGAAAGATTTCAAATTTAAAAATCTGTTTTAGTCTTAGAATATAAAACAGTAGGAAGGAACATAATCACCCACCATATAACATACGACCGGGATGGGGCCTCAATATGGCGGAGTAGGTTTTTCCGGTTTTGTAATGAGATATTTCCATTGGCGGTTCTTACTGTCTCGAAATGAGCACATAAACTACATAACCTCAATTAGTAATCGTAGTTACAGCAAAAAGACACAATGATTGTCCATCTGCTTATAACAATTGAATCTCTAAAAGTCTAAACCAACAAATTTTGATATATAAGTTCATTAAAGATACTATTATTTCTAATAAGTTAGCAACGTTGCATGCAAAACGTTTTCAAGAACGGGAAACTTATCAACGCAGAAATGTACAATTGTACAGTTTACACAAGATTTGCAGACTACCGGGAATAAACTGGCCATTGTAATCTAATTTAAAAAAGGTCGCAAATAATTCTATTACTGACCACAACATAACCACAAAGAAATGTGGAAAACCTTCTACTCAAATGACTAAACAAAATTTAGCATCAACTGCAGAACAAGAGATCTCCATGAGATAATATGCCTTACAGACAATTCGGATCCACCAAGTAAATAGAAAGAGGTCAAATCAAATAAACGTGGAAACGATACTTCCCTCAAAGCTCGACACAAACGCAATTCATCTGTGATCTGCACCAAAGAAGGTACCTCAAATTTAAGTTTGTTAGCGGTTTCTCAATTCATCGATTTTCAAATATCCAAGCTCGCTGTGGATACTGCAGCGGGTACTACAGTTGAGAACGTTAAGAAATATGTTTCCTCTAAGTTCACGGTTTTCTCCTGTGAGGGTCTAGTCTCGAAAAGACCCGAACTCTACTCTTCTTTTAGCATTTCAGTAGAGGCCGACAACCGCAGCAAAGTACTAGACCCATCGTGCTGGCCCATAGGAACTAGAGTCACTAGGTTTTGTTTAACGGTTCAATACAACTTAATTAAGAACGATCACCATGTCACTCTCCTGACTAAGAATCAATCTAACCAGAACTTGCATATAATACATGTCAACGTTGAATCTTTGGCCAATAAGACTGATAGAGTGGAAGTTCTGTTAAGTAATGAAAGGGAGCTTTTTTAACCGGACTAAATAAACAAAGCTTAAACTTTCAAACGAAAAGTTCACTTTACATAAACTAAATTAGAACACAAAATGTAATACTTACTGTATATAGAATGCTCCGAATTTCTTTAAGACGTCTTATCTCAAATTATAGCTCAGGATGTAGGTATTAATTTCCATAACACACAGATTATAAGGAAAAATAAGGTTTTTAAAAGTCACAAAAAGAATGGGCACCAGATATTCGAAATTATTCTAACACGCCCCCAAATAACAAAGAGCTAGATTAAATTGATTCAAAATTAAAAAAAGAAACTAATTAACATTAGTTTGGTTGATGTTAACATAAATTAAATTATCAAATCATTTCAATTAATGCTAGGTCCATTTTCAATACGGTAAGGTTTAATTTGTAAATTCATTTATTCCAAAATAAAAATGAAAAATGTCGGATTATCTCCGATGACAATAAAGAAATTTTGATGGTTGTAATTTTAATAATAAAATAGAAAACCTTGATAATAATTCTTATTCAAAGGACCAAAATACGTAAGATTACAAAAACATTCGATGAAACAAAAACAATATTGTAACGTTCTTTTTAAAATAATAACCAAAATGCTGTTTAAATTCGTCTATTAATAAAGAGAAGATTATTTACAATGCACCTAATTAAAAACATTATAACTATAAACTATTTAACAAACTAAAGCATTTAAATAAATGCTAGGTATTTACAAATTTATATGAGGACTATTTATATAAAACTATTTATGTATTACAATAATTATTAACTAATTATTCAGAGTATATTTCAACACGACGCCGGCTAAGCATTAACCGATTCCTTCTACCCGCGATCCTCAATTTATATCTTTCATACGATGACTCATACATCTAGAACGTTCTATGACGTGTTGATGAGTCATGCATGCAGCTGTTTATAAGTGACGTCAATGAGGCGTGTCGATGAGTCATACTCGCAGGTGTTGGTTGATGAGTCATACAGTTGATGACTCATACACCTAGAATGTTTGACGACGTCATATGTGGGTTTACTATTCGTTACAATATAAATAAATTTCGTAGTTACATAAACTTATTATTATCAAACAAAAAATCCTTAATATCTTTGATGCTGAAGTAGAATTTTACAATTCTTCAAAATGTCACAAAACACCTCACATTAAAAGACCTTATTCACTAACCTTTAGAACTTTGAAATTTGCTAAAGATGCTGCAACGATGAACTGAAATTTCTAGAATGGAGTTACTGAAATTATATCTATAATAGTTCGGCACTAAATCACCATAGTAAAATTCTTAAACTGCAGTAAGTTTAATTTTTAATTTCAAATTTTATCAATAACTGAAATTCGTTATTAGAAGGCTATACTATCGAATACTTTAAATTCTATTCTTCAAGTATTAACTAATAATCTTCTGCATTATTTTTTAATGCGTTAACCGAAAAACAAACTTTAGAATTCAATAATAGATTGAATTTTCACTAGAACTTTAACGAACGGGAGCGGGATTTTTTTAAATTTATTAACACAAAACTAAAACGATAGATCGAAGCCAATAAGCTTCCTGTATTTAGCGAAAAAAACGTAAAACGGTAATCACACAACTTGGTAACTTGGTTAACTTTATTCGATAATAACGCGGGAACTAGAATATTGGAACAAGCCCGCTGACTCCAGGTAAATACCCATGGTCCAAACAGACGCCACTTTGGCCATCAGCCTTGGTAGTGTAATGTCTGGCATGCCGGACTTTCACACAAGCGGCCCGGGATCGATTCCCGGCGCTGGCAGATCTGGTTAAGGTTTTCTGCAGTTTTCCTTAGCTGTAACACAAATGTGGGATTTGCGCTGTTCCATCTGTAAGTCGGCTGCAGCCGCACATTGGGCCTACATAATAATAATAATCGCCCCCTCCCTCCCGCACAAGCTTATAGCTTCTGGGGCCTTAGTTTAGGCTATGGGTTCTAGTAATTATTACTTTAGGATGCGAGACCCGTTATCTAAATTGAAGCTCTCTTGGAGACTTGCTTTATTATTAATTTCGTCTTTTGACTTATTAACTGCATAATTATTAAATATTAGCACGGAATCCGAACCCGGCTGTGTCTGCACTCTTGTTACTAACTATAAACTGTAAATTTTAATTAAAAACTGAAAACTAACTGAATACTGAAAAATAACTGAAGGCGAAACGCCAACTCTGTAGCTTGACTGTACGTCAACTGTACTAGTTAAGACTGACTGAAGTTCGGGATTATTTTACTATATGCGGAATATTTTTTAGCGGGATGCAGTTTAGCATAAGCCATTAAAAGAATCGCATGATTTCGGGTTGACGAATCAAGATTAGTGCTTCCAACACAAAGGAAGTCTGGAACGCAATATTCTTTATAACAAAAATTGCCAACGGGATGTATTCCGAGACACAGATGGCCCTTTTAAAAGATATCATTTGGTACGTACAAACTATAATTCCTCTCAACAAAATAGATTTTGACAATATTTTCGGAGAATAAAATAGTAAAATGTTTATGAGAAAGCTTGAAAGCATGATTCCACACAAGCTAAAATGTCAGTATTTTAAATTTTAACAACGGAATTGCTTGGCACTGCAGGTACCTGTCTAAACAATATTCTTATTTTCAACAGAAACCACAATTTTGTATAATTTTTTTATACGACATGACTCCACTAGTCTAAAAGGATTTTAACAGATTTAAAATACAAGAAAGAGGCAGATCTACAGGACCGCATTTAAGATTTTTTTAGCAACTTCGCGCCAAAATTTCATTAACTCAAGACTGGTATAAAAATACCGTTACAGTAACAACAAACCCTATTTTGTTTGTATTAATGAACACTGGTGTTCCAATGATCATATGGATTTAATGGTCCTTCAAAACTAGAAACCATCATTCATTCAAAATTCAAAAATCAAAATTCTTCAGTGCTACACTGGAATCAATTTTGGTTTTAAATTAGAAAAATTGCAGGTAACATCAAAATTGTTTACTTTCAAAAATGCGCCAACAAAGTAATTTTTAAATTTAAAAGTAACTCTACTTTTGAGAGTGTTTCGAATTTTTAATTCAATGTAGTGAGCATTTAAAGCAAAAACTTATTTCGGCGGTTGATTTAAATAGTATTACTGTTAATTTAAAAGTGAAATAAACGTTATTTGAATGATAGAATGTAATTATTTTAAAAATCTTCTGCTTTCAAACGGAAAGTATCGATATTTACTTTTAAATGCAGTGCTTTGTATATGAATGTCAGGTTGTTTTTAATTTAATAATATGCTGTTTTCCTTTTAGATGCAACATTCTTTTCAATTAATGGTGTCAAACGCAGAACACTGTTAAATTGAATGTTTCATTCTTTCTTCATCTTCTTTCAGTAAAAAACCACTTACTGTTATTAATGCTTTATTGACATCACATCACACCTACTACAAAAATGAAAGGAACAAATATTTTATTATTGAAATAAAACGATAACTTACACTTAACTTAAAATACAAAACAAACAGTTTGCTTATACATAAATACATATTTCTTAAAAAACATTTTCTGGTAACATTATAGATATGCATCGAAGACCTTGTTAAAGAAGTTAATGATTCTATTTTAATAATATTTATATTATTTGCTGGTGATCATAGGATAGGTAATGTTCATTAAAACATTTAATACTAATTTCAGTAGCTATTACAAAAATTTTATTACAGTTGTTTAAGATCATCTAAAATTTAGATTATATCTATTATATTATTTTTTTAGCACTTGCACTAACGTAAAACACTTGTTGCAAAAATAACGACTAACTATTTTAACCGTGAGTACCGTGTATACCGTTTTAACGGTATAAATGAAGACGCCGAATTAACTCAAATTAAAAGAATTGCTGTCCAAACAAAGCCAAATATCTGACTTCAAAAACATTTATTTGTGCATGTAACCACTTATACTTTTATTTTAAAACCAAGCCCACTTGAATTAAAACCCTCTATTTATCTTAAAAATAGATTGTTATCATTTCTACGTATAACAAGAACACGACACTTGAATTAAAAGATTTTATAAATAAATAAAAGCAATGCAACTTATAATAATTGAGATAAATATGTCTAATAAGTCTTGATTTTAAAGCAAAATCAAATACTGCATATCTTGTTTTAAAAGCATATATTTTGTTTCAGAAGTAAAACATTTCTATTTAAATACCACCCCTCTTGAAATTTAATACACCTGCATTTAAAAGATTCGTCAATTAAAAGAACGCATTTGCAGTTCAAACAAAAAATTTATAATTAATATGAAAGTAAAATGGATTTGAAATTAAAAACTCGTAGAACTTGTTGAAAGTATAGTAAACAAACACGAGTCTAGCCATTTCATTTAAATCTACTTGCATCTTTTTTAACTCTAAAGTTAATGCATTTATTTGAAGTCGAAAGTAAGGATTTTTGTTATAAAAACCGAAATTTCTCTCAGGGTAACTATATGGATAATAGTGCCGTGTTTAAAATAGTTGATTTATGTTGTGCGAGTGCGTGTAGCTCAAAACAAATGCATTTTGAATGTAGTTCAGTTAAATGTGAATTAAATGACTTTAAGCATTCTTTTAAATGTTTATAAGGCTTTGTGACGACAAAATAGACATTTTTATTAACAAAATAATAGACGTAATAAGGTACTGCCAACCTATTACACCAAATCTGATAGTAGCTGGAGACGTTATTATAAATTATTTTACAGACAATCGAAAAACGATTAGTTTTAGACGTATTGGTAGATTTCCAAATTGTTTCAACCTCTCGAGAACCCACTAAGATTCTTGTAATAAAATTGATTATATTCTAATCTCAGCTACTCTGAAATAAAATACAGTTGTTGTACAACTAGGTTTACGGGACTATCTTATTTTGATCTCAAATTTTGAAATTTTAATGGTAAGCAATAACATACTGCATAGACAGAATAATAAAAAAACAAAGAATTTTCCAAAAATTTCTGCAGCCATTCTAGTACATAAAAAGAATAACCCACATAATATAAAAAATTACAGACCCATTACTTTATTGAGTACTACCAAATGTAATAGAGAAAGTAATTTGCAAGAGAATGATTAAGTTTTTAAATAAATATAACATACTTAACGATACTCAGCACTGTTTCCAGGAGGGAAGATCAACAGAGACTGCTGTCTGCAGCATTGTTAGTTATATCTATAAAAATATTGATAATGTGGCAGCAGTCTTTCTTTATTTGACTTCTGTCTCTGACTGTCTAAATATTATGTTTATGATTAGAACGCTATTTGGAAAGCAAAGAAGATACGTGTAAAAATAAAAAATTAAATTTTTTGCTGAGCACAATATTGACAATGGTATTTCCCATGGGTCGGTGCTAGGACCGCTAATATCTTTGTTATATATAAAAGATTTACTAAAACATATAATAACTATAGGAAAATCATAATGTTTGTTGACGATAACAACTTTGTGGTGTCAGCTTCAACTCTTGGGAAATTGCAGAATCGTTCTAGATAAGTTCTACCTTAAAGTTAAACCTTCTACGCAATTTCAAGGTCTTCATATTGATGAGTTACTTTCGTGGACTGAGCACATTGATCAAATTTCTTCTAAATTAAACCGTGCATTTTTTGCCATACTACAGTTAAAGACTACGCTTAACAGACAAGGTGTAATAAGTGTAGTATACTTTTCCATGGCATATTGTCATTTATCATTTAGTGTTATCTTTTGGGGAAACGCCTCAGATAGCAGTAGGGTTTTTATTTACCAAAAAAAGTAATCAGGCTTATATTCTATTTAGAATGGCATTCTTCATGTAAGGAGACTTTTATCGAGTACAAAATTATGTCTTTTCCTAGCATTTACGAGTATATATCCAAATGTCTTTTAAATATTTATAGCAAAACCTTCACTTTTATGAAACAAATTTGAAATCCCATAATTATAAGGTAATACTAGGAACTTCAATTACCTAAGAAGTATTGCACATAATACTACTAAATTCGAGAAATCGTCATTCTATGTTGGCCTACTGCTGTATAGGAAGTTGCCAAAAAATATTCAAAAACTTTGTTTGCTTAAAAATAAAAATGTTATTAAGAACCTTTTATTAAGTAAATCTTATTATTTTGTAAAAGAATATTTATATGATAACCTATAATGATTTACCTATAATTAAAGACTAAAAGTTGGCACATAGTCTCAATCTACAAACGTCCCATGATAGTCCTGGGCAAAAAAGCCACTATTCAAAATATTTGAGATTTATACAGTAAACGATTATTCAGTCGTGAAGTTAGCCGTGTTACTGAAAAAGGGAATCTTAGGGTCTGTAACGATTATTCAGAAACCCCAGATCCAATTTTAATATTACTGTTACAACTTATGTAAGTATACTTGATTCTACTTAATTATAAATTTAAAAATGGACTCCGAAGATAATTAATTTTATTTAGATGATGAATAAAACTAACATATATAAATGATCGTAGTTATGGTAATAGAAGACGAGAAGACACAGAAAAATTAAGAGGAGAGTCGAAAGTGATCTACAGCTTGAGAAGGAACTATTTAGAGTAATTCTTCTGCATTCCAAATAACTTCTGGATTAAACCTACTGGGGATACCACATAAAAAAATACTACTATTACTCTACTTTCACAGTGGTGTGGATAGGGTTGCATTTTATGCAGAAGTAAATAATTCTAAATTGCCACTCATCTTTCTCCAAAACGGTTAGTTATACCAAGAAAAATCAAACGACCTTTTTCGTACCACATCTTACGAATAATAGCCACTTTTTCCGAAAACCTAATAGTTTCCGAGATAATTGGAAAATATTGAATTAATCCCTTTCACTCCACCTCTTTACAAAATTTGCAAACGCGATATGTATCAAGACTTTTGAGAGCTTGTTTACAACCTCAAAATAAAGCTGCATACAAAATCTGGCTTGCTGGGAATTTTTCCGAAGTTTCGTCATTTTTCAATCCTACTTAAGTTTCCTGGTCTATTAATTTTATTTTAACAGATTTTTGTCGGGCAATCTGCAATTGCAACTAAATTCATATCACCATGAACATTTGAGTACCATTTCATCAAAAATTTATTCGTTAAAATCTCCAATCCCTACATCGCTTAAAAGTGCATCTCAACGTGCAATGTGCAATTCTCCTGGAAGATGGAAAAACAAGAAAAATGATCTATCAAAAGCAGAGTTTTTGTGTTTTCTTAATTTCGTCCTTTCAAATAGTTAATAAATAATTGCACCAGATGTATTTTTAATTCGAGTTTGATTTGTCTTTGTGATTTTATAATTTTTTTTGTAAAAAAATGTGTAAATAAAGATTTTTTATTTAATTATGATAAGATGGAGTGGTTAAATTCTGGAATATCCTAGGCAGACCCAGTTTCCAAGTTCCAGCCACACTTGCACATGCTGGACTAGGGGTGGTGAGATTCCCTCGGAGACGGACCAGTTAGTAATACTTAGTGTAGAAGGATTCAACCTCTGACATGGTTAACATTAGTTACTGTGCCCTTCTAATATTTATTTATTATTTAGTTGTTTGAAGTTTAAATTAGACTCTGCTTTTATTTATTCCAACTCATAACTACCCTCGAAATCACGAAACTAAAACGTAACAATATATTATTATGGATTGAAAGTTGAAATTAGATGATTTTAATGTATTTATGTTTCACTTGCTTAGTATTTGTTAATTTTACCTGTGATACGAACTATATAAACAGCTCCATAACAACCAGGGCATTATACGCTGGCGTTATAGTCTATAACGCCTGCTCATCGTTTACTTTGGAATCGGAGCCGGCGTTATGTAGCCGGCGTTATGTTCAATAATAACTTGAATCATTAGGCCAGAAACTATATGGTTGCGTACGAGTGTTTTCAAACGCAACAAGTAACGAGTATTTACAACGTAGTTTTTCGGCGCGTGATCCACAAACTCTTTTCGAACTTCTGTCGAAATTTCTTAAATAAAATTAATAATTTATTCTTTAGATGACATGTGCTATTAGGACTTTTTTGTTTTCAGATTGGTATCAACCAACAACAAAAACATTTTAATTTAAAATTTCATATCTCTGTTTGAGTTTTACAAATTTAGTAAAAGTTGTTACCATCCGACAAACATGAAAGTTCCTAATTTTATAAATATAAACAACGTCCTTGGCAACGCCAACAATTATAAATTAAAATTAATTTTCCACTTGTAGGTACATTTTCTTGTGAAAAATAAAAACTTGTATGCATCACGGGCGTTATTTGGTGTTTATCGAGCAACATTGTCACCCTCTTGGCATTATTATCGTTCTAACGCCCTTGGTACATAAATAACTATTTTAACAAGTTAACTACTGCTATTGTTGCATATGATAATTTTATACCTACAACAATGTATAATTGTATGTAAACATTTGTAACTAATTAATCGAATTTGTTGTTTTAGCATTTACATACTGACGAAGAAGATGCCTGGAGTTACGCAGCAATCGCAATTACAAATTCTGGGGGAATTAGAACTTCAATACCTAAAGGCAGTAAGCGTGTTCTTTTTTATTTTTCATTGCTTTTTAATTAATTAGATTATTTCAGAAATTACGTACAACGATTTAGCACTTGCTGTACCATTTCAAAATACATTTGATGTAGTAGAAATACAAGGAAAATATTTAAAGTATGTTTTGGAATACGCTGCTGGACATGAGAACAACACATCTAGCTTTTCATTTAATTTAATGCCTGTTTCAGGTAAAAAAGTATTTTATTGGATATTCTTAACAGATAGAAAATGATAAGCATCCATTTTTAGGAATTCGAATTGTTTATAATGTAACTAAATCTATCGGATCAAGAATACAAAGTATTAAAGTGCGGTGTCGAAAATGTCTTATACCATCTTACGAAGATTTGGATCTAGAAAAGTCTTACCGAGTTGTTATAAACAGCTTTATTGGTTCTGGAGGAGATGGACATACGGCGTTTGTAAATCACGCAAAAAAAATTAAAGTCGGAGATGTGGATATTGATGTTTTGATGAAGTATGTAGAAAAGGAAAGTCCTATAATTCAAGAAATACAAGACAGGATACGAGTATTAAAATAGGTACAATAACGTTCAATTACATGATCTATTGTACATAATTGTATTTTTTTGTGTAAATAAAAGTAGATATATTTTATTAAATTTGAATTCGCAATATAATTCTGGCAACTATAAGAAAAATTAATTTATTTTACTATTAAGTGTAATAGCGCCATCTATTGGTCAAAGGTAACCAAATAATTCTTGAAATCGAGCAGCTTATAGTTTCCGACAATATTATAGATTACAATACATATATTTGTATCCTACTAGAAGCATTTTATCATTTTTGAACATTTGAACTGTCTCATATCAGCGTTTCAGATCTTTTAAATAATATGTAAACGTAATCCATTACATAACAGAAACTAAACTCCAATAATGTATATTTGACTATACTTATCTAACGTAATCAAATTGAAAATTGCCATTTTTTTAATAATAAAAGTATGTTAAGAAAGAACTTTTGTTTTTTTAATTGAGCTAATATATAGTGTGTACTCAGATGTGATTCGTAAGAGAAGAATTTTTTTATCATTGATTATTTTATGACCAAAGCTTATTCTTTCTAAACTTTTTGATGGTTTCAAAACCACTGAACTGTGTAATTAAATTTGGGTATTGGCTTATAATAAAGAAATTTATTAAATTCTAAGGAAAAAAACTTATTTTCCAATATCCTTTAATTACCTAATGAACATGGTTTTTAATATGAACTTCATAGGACGCAACATTAATAATGATTTCAAAATGCATACAGAGCTGCGTTAATCTTTTGGAAATAAAAATATTACAACACTAGGAGAGAAACTTAGAGTTATAATTGTGTTTCACTCTTAAATACCAAATGAAGTAACAATTTGGTGACAACTACGATAGGTCATTATAATAATAATATAATAATAATTGCTACAACCCACAACCTGAAACCAGGTCCCAGAAGCTTGTGCGGGAGGGAGGGTTACTATGAGTTACCTATGAAGTTAAAAATGTTAAAATATCTGGAAAATGATTAAATTTAGAAGTGAGTGAGAATGCTACACAAATTATGTGTAGAATTACTGAAAGAAATCAGAAAGGAGAAATATACAAAGTGTCCTATTTAAAATACAAAAGTTAAGGTAAAGTTTCCGAAAAAAACTAATCCTGGCAACACTGTCAGTTTTGAATCCAGCACAGTATCTAAATGAAGTGTTCCAAGACGCCGCGAAACATTTATAAGGTTACGTTAAGGTCTTTACGTTCTCTGTTGACAGCGCGATAGAACTTGAGAATAGATTTTACATGGCATTTTGGAGAAATAGGTTAGTATGCCAGTAATTGACCACTTAAGAGATTTTTCAGAAATATAAATTTATACTTTTGTAATATATTTTTTTTAAATTGAATAAAAAATGGTATAAACTGCAGTTATATTCTAAGATTCTAAATATTAATAATACACAAATTAAAAAATATTTAGTTTAATAGACAAAAATATAAGAAATAAAAGTTAGAATTTTCCAGTAGTCATATAGAATCATGAAATAAATAAAGATTAGTAAAAAGTTTCATAGTATTTATTAAAATATAACCTGACAATATGATTATGGAGTTCCACAAAGTAAGGCTGGAAACAATAAACAAAAAAAATAAATAAAACATCAGTTTTTTTATTATTTTATTATATATTGTTATAGAGCTACATGTTGCTGATGGCTTGGGCTAAATTACTATCAGTATAGCGGTGATATTAAAATAAAATATAGTATGCCCACCGTTCCAAATAAAACATAAATTATATACGGTGGATTAAAATAAAAATATATCACAGATATTTTTCTTTATTCCAATCAGCCAGCTCAGGGTTACTCGGTAAAGCATAAATTATTTGAATTATGAGACTCTTATTAACTCTTATGCCTGGAAAAGAAGAAAAACTTAAATTGCAAGCACTAGGGCCACTGCAAACTGGACAACCACTGCTAAACTCTAAATTCAAAAAGATAGAAAACTGGATGCTTGTATATGCATCAATTAAACACATAAGTAAATTTAAAAACACATAAACTTTATTTAAAAAACAAAATAAAAATTCAAATGAAAAGTAAATGGCAAGAACTGTTGTTCAAATTAATACAATTAACAATTAGGAAATAAATTCCCAAGCTTGCTCAAATGTGATTAAAAGTTGTAATAGCCTGACATAGGGCCATTACAGTCATTCACTTGAACAAACCAACACAAATCAAAATTTGTTTATAAATAAAAATGTTTATCTTAATAAAAAAAATAAATTGAAATAAAAGAAATTAAATTGTTTTATTTAAAAAAAAATAAGTTCTCAAAAGAACCCTTAAGATTTAACCAAATAAATTTGAATTATTGAGGATAAACTTTAATAATTTAATATTGTGAAACAAATTAAAAGCCCTTTTATTACGACCAACCTGGTATATTACAAAATTGGTTTCCTTTTAAATATTAATCCTCTATTGGTAACACTGCAATAATATTTATCAGCTGATTTCCTGAAGTTAAAACGTCAATACGCAGATCGATGAAGAAAAATAACTTCTCTTGAATTTATTTATATAATCACATTCACTTTAAATAATTGTGGAACAACAATAAAAACTTCTTTAAACTTATAAGAATATTCAGGTAACACTTTAACTTTATTCAAATTCCGTTTATATATGACTTTTACGTCAATCACATGGTCCAAACATCTAACCTCACTTTATATTACAGATTTTTATCCGGAGTCGGGCATAGGTTTTTCCGTTAGCGTTTTGTCGACTGACTTTGTTAAATTTGGCTCGAACTTATATAGATTTTGTTGAAACAAAAGCCTGCACTGACTTATTTTCAAAACAAAAACAAATCACGTAAAGTTGATGACGTCACTTATCCGCACAGCTGTTCATAACTATCACGAATCTTAATTCTATGATTACAGGTTTGTAGCCCTTAAAACAAGGATTAAAACAATGTCACACTTGTATCCCAAAATGCATCGTAACGAAGATACAAGACGAAAACGATTGACAATGTACAAATCTCGTTATAGCTTAATTACATACAAAATTGAAATAAAATAGGTTTATCCTTTACAAAATAGATACATAATTACACAATACAACTAATACATATAAATTCTCCACAGGAAAATCTTTACGATTTACAAAAAACATGATTTATAGTCCGATACAACCATTGAATTAACCAATTAATGCATTTGCAAGTTCCAGCTTAAATATTAATTCAAATAAAATCAAATTATGATCAGATTATCCAGCATACAGTTCTCCAAGTGTTTACATAAAAACAAAGGTGAGAAAAAATAGGATAAGAGTCAATAACCGTCACAATGAAGCAAAACGAAAAAGATTAAAACCTTCAATAATAAAAATGGTCAGAATTTTTATAACAAAGTTTAAAAACTAATTGTACTATATAAGTCATAACAAGATTGACCTAAATTATCTGTTTTCAGTTAACTAACAGCGCGAAACTGAGTTGGTCTCTTGGAAAGTAGAAAAATTTACCCTACGTTAAAGATCGTAGCCTCTAAATTTAAATAAGAAGATTGCTTCTTCTTTACAAGTGGAAAACCCATCCCAATATGTAACTTGGGTTGCATAAACGTGTATTATGACAAAACAATCTAATTGATTGATATCCTTTTTAAAAATATGAAGCGTTTTTATATGCATAAGAAAACTTAGGTTCTGTTTGCATGAAATTTTTATTCTTGATTTCTATTTTAAATATGGATGAGCATAACTGTGACCCTATGTGTAACCTTTATATTAATTATGCCTATCACTTAGCATGTCACCCTTTTGATTTAAATCTGATATGTGAAATATTTGTTTTCAGGTTTCCGATCTATCGTTAATAACATTTTCAATTAGGTGATCTGATACCACCGCAGTATATTTAAAAAAATCTTTCTTTTTTCAGTTTTTGATGACAATTTGCTAAAAAAAATTGGAAAAACCCTACGTAAAATACGTGTTTTGATTATTATCGTGCAAATATCTTTGTGTTGTTAATAATGGTAATAATTGTTATTTTTTTCTTGATTATTATGGCTAATTCTTATTGATTAATTGATTGATTAATGATCAGAGACCACCTTGCCCAAATATTTGCCCATTGTCCGATTCATGCGTTCTACCATTCCATCAGACTGCGGATGTAACGGTGTGGTCCGAGTCTAGCGAATGCCCAACAAACGACAGACTTCTCCAAAGAGTACAGACTCGAAATTGCGGCCTTGATCCGAATGCAGCTCCATGGGCACTCCGAAGCGCCTGAAAAACTCTTTGACTAGTACGTCAGCAACAGTCGCAGCTTACTGGTTTGGTAGGGCATATGCTTCTGGCCATTTGGTAAAATAGTCCATTGCCACTAAGATGTATTTATTCCCATCGTCGGTTTCGGGAAATGGTCCGGCAATATCTATAGCTATTATTTCCAGAGGACTACCCACATTGTACTGCCTCATAGGTGCTCTTCGTTTCCCCAAGGGTCCGTTGCCAGTGGCACAAAGTTCGCATTTTCGGCACCACGTCTTCTTTACAATTGACCCAATAAAAACGCTCTCTAACTTTCTCCAAAGTTTTCTTCACACCAAAGTGTCCTCCTAAGGCACCGTCATGGAGATGTCGCAATGCTGTAGCCACTCGGCTCCTTGGAACCACGAACTGAAACCTAATGGTGGTGCCATCTTCACTCGCTTCAGATCATCTTCCACCATCAAGGACTCCCATTGGGACCAATATGCTTTGAGGGTTCTGTTGAAAGGGCTGACAGCTTCCCAGGAAGGCCTTTATCCCACACGCTTCCATTCTAGTATCATTTTTAATTCGGGATCAGCCTCCTGCTGTCGTTGCAATTCTTCCGGCAACCAATTGTCGTTGACGATGGTAGTTCTTAATACTTGGCAAACCTTCTCTTCCAAACGAGAACAATGACGGCAATCCACTGGACACTGTCTTCTTGAAAGGGCATCGGCATTTCGATGACTAGTGCCCGCTCGATGTTTTGTGTCAAAATCGTATTCTTGTAATCGTTCGATCCACCTTGCGACCTGGCCTTCCGGATTGCGGAATTGTAGGAGCCATTTCAACGCAGCATGGTCCGTTCTCAATAAAAACTTCCGTCCGTACAAGTATTTGTAGAAATGCTCAACGGACTTCACGACAGCCAATAATTCTTTTCTGGTCACACAATAATTACTTTCGGCCTTCGACAAAACCTTACTAAAATAGCCGATGACCTTTTCTTGTCCATCCTGTATCTGAGAAAGTACACCCCCAATGGCCAGATTACTTGCATCTGTGTCAAGTATGAATCTCCCTTCTGTCAGTGGATAGCTCAATATTGGTGCTGTTGTCAAGGCACGCTTCAACTGTTGGAAAGCCGTTTCGCACTCTCCGCTCCAAACATACTCGCGCCCATCTTCAGTTAACCTTGTCAGAGGCTTCGCTATATTGGCAAACCCAGGAACGAAACGCCTGTAGTAGGTACACAATCCAAGAAAACTACGTACTTGGTGTTTATCTATTGGTGTTGGCCACTCTTGGACTGCACGGATTTTATCGGGGTGGCTGCCACTCCATTTTGTGATACGACATGCCCGAGATATTTCACCTCCGTTCGGAATATGTGGCACTTTTTCGGACTCAATTTCAGGTTGGCTGTACGCAGTCTCCGGAACAATTCCTCCAGATTTTTCAGATGTTCACTGAATGATCTTCCAACTACGATCACGTCATCCAGATAGACCAGGCAAGTCTTCTACGACAGCCCCTTCAGGTTGGTCTCCATTAGACGCTCGAAGGTAGCCGGAGCGTTACACAGACCGAAAGGCATTACTGTAAACTGCCATAGTCCGGAACCAATAGTGAACGCGGTCTTCTCCCGGTCTTCAGGTTTCACTTCAACTTGCCAATAACCACTGTTCAAGTCCAAAGTCGAAAACCATCGTGAACCAGACAGGGTATCTAACGTGTCGTCGATGCGTGGTAAGGGATAGCTGTCTTTCTTGGTCACGTTATTGAGCTGCCGATAGTTCACACAAAATCTCGTTGACCCGTCCTTCTTACTGACCAGGACCACCGGTGATGCCCATGGACTGTTGGATGGCGCGATGACCCCTTGTTCTTCCATATCGGTAATAATCTTCTCGGCTTCTGCTCGCCTTGCTAGAGGTAGACGCCTCGGCTGCTGACGGACAGGCATATAGTTGCCTGTATTGATTTTATGTTTTACTATTGTCACGTGGGGTTTTCGTGACTGGGGGACGTAGTCAGAGGTAGAGATAAATCAAACACAAGTTGTAAAAAACAACTATATACTAAAGACAACAAAGAGAGTACAAAAGGTTAACATACATGTTGAGTACATATTGTGAGGACGTACATGTCCTCCTAACTAATACAATACAGGGGAGGTCGGGACCACCCCTGGTCTAGCACTAGGTCTACAGACTAAGCGTAGGAGATAACTTCCTGGTAACTAAGCTTTGGGTAGCCTGATCACAACTACCCATAATTGGCATAGAGTAGGCGATTAAGCGCCGCCTACTCAACTAGGCACTAAGCATTACATAATTAAAAGAGTACTTACCAGCTTGCTTGTTGTGTTCGAGCCATGGACACTGACTGGTTGGAATAGCCCAAGCAAGCTGGTTATATACTGCTGGACGAGGAAGTAATTAGTATCGTAGATTGCATGCGCGCTGCCGGTGCCTGGCACGAATCTGCAGCTGTGCGGAAGTGTTGAAGAATTCTCTTGAAGGAATGTGCACCTGCATGCACATCGCGTAGGTTGCCTCGTATATACGGAGTCAGTAGGCGTAGATATTGCATGCCAACGGACGTAATGGTGGGCGAAGCGAGCGCGCTTCTGAGACGACCTTGCGGGTGGCACCAAGTTGTCGGTGGCGAGCCCGCAGTTGTTGAACTAGCGTGGGCAACTGAGCGTAGCCTTGCCCGCTATATATTGTACAAACGGAAGAGAAGTTGAGTTTTGATTAAAATATTTAAGTGTAAATATTTCCGTTTGTGACACTATATATGTTCGTCCCTTCTGACTCTCGTCAAGAGCGAAGATATCTTGGTATCGGTGAACCAAACCCTGTACCTCTTTCACTTCCGTTCTATTTAGGTCTTCGCACGAACTAACAACCATACCCACTAATTTTCCACCATGGTCTTCGCGCACTGGTTTTGGAACATCAGCCATACACCTGGCTACTCGGAATACTGGCACACACTGTCCCACAAGGGTACTCTTCTTCAATGTCACCGGATCCACATTAAAGTTCATAAGCCTCACCGGTACTGTCTTTCCAACCTTGATCAGCGCTTTTCCCACCAGTATGCCACTATGGATCTTCTTATCACTCCAGGCTCCATCATTTGCACACATCCTACCCGAATATCTCCATCCAAACTTGCCTCGACAACCATCTCGCTTTGGCCTAGCAATATCACATCTTCTGTCAGCAAAACCCTTACGACAGGATCTTCTCGTGGGGACAACGGAAGTTCTTCGTTACCAACCTTCAAAACACCCTCCTTCAAGTCCAACGTAAAACCAAATTTTCTCAGGAGGTCCATTCCCAAGATGAAGTCGTCAGTGATATCGGCTACCAGCACCTCATGATCACGTTCTTCACTTCCAATGTCAATCTTCATTTTCACCACTCCGCGTGTTGGTATCACTTCACCTGTTGCTGTACTGAGTCGAGTAGTTGTCGGTAACAACTTAATACTTGATCGTAGAACATCAGGGCGTACAATGGATTTTGTCGCCCACGTATTAATAAGTAGTGGAACAGTTCGGTTAGCAAGCTTTCCATCTACAAACAAACTGCCGTTACTATTCTTTGATGTTACGGCATGGATCGTGATCTCCGGAGCATCTTCACTCGCAGTCAACGTTCGCCCCCTCTTGCCAACCCCCTTTAATTTTTCCGACGGTTGTACTTGCTTTGGTTTAGAGCAACGGCGTCGTATGTGCCCGTGTTCGCCACAGTTCCAGCAACGGAGCCATCGAACTTTCTGAGGACTCTTCTTACGACTTTCTTCCTTCCGAAGAATTCTCAGTACTAACTCCTCTAGGTGATCTTTAGAACCTTCTTCTTCTTCCGCAACGGCCTGCACACGCCCGTGACCTCGGGACGCTTGTTTTGCTGCTTCAAATTCTAAGGCGTGAGCAAGTGCATCATCAGTTGTTCTTGGTCGTGCCAGCCTCAATGATTGTTGTGTTTCCCCGTCTCTTAACCCATCAATGAAGGTCTGCACAGCGAGTTGTCCCAGAAATGAAAGGGTGCGTAGGGTACGCCAATTGGACACGCCGCGCAACGTCGGCTTCAAACTCCTGAAGGCTTTCTCCATTCTTCTGGATACGATTCTTCACTTGCGCGTGATACACTTGTTGAAGATGCGCGTCTCCATATCTCATCTCCAATCTAGACACTAACAACTGATAATCATTTTCCTGCCCTGCTGGGATTGTTTGCAGGACGTTCAACGCGTCTCCACGCAACGCCACAGTTAAAGAAACGGCCTTTTCCTTGCCTGTCCATCCGTTGGCCCCAGCGGCCGCCTCAAATTGTTTGTAGTAGGTGGACCAAGGTATCTTTTCATCGAACGTGTGTGGTTTTACTTTTATCCCTACGGCAGGACCCTTTTATTCTTTAAATTGTTCCTTTACTTCATTAAACGGCCACTCGGAAGTTGAGAGAAACCGTAGTTGACTCATTCTATCTCCCAACATTTTAGTTACGCTATCTTTCTCAGTTGTTGGTGGTAATTGCATTTGGGCTATCTTCTCTTCTACCATCTTTATTACCCTATCCTGTTTTTCCAATTCCTCGAAAACGTTATCTTCTAACGCTTTCACATTGTCCAGCAATTCTTCTTTAAGCCTTCTAGAAATTTCTTCGGACTTTTCTAGTAATTCTTCCTTGAGCAATCTTGCGTTTTCTAGTAAATCTTCTTTAAGCATTCTAGAATTTTCAAAAACTTTTTCTTCCAGTGCTTTAGTATTATCCATTAGCTTTCTAGAATTCTCCAGCAATTCTTCTTTTAACATTCTCGAATTTTCTTCCATTTTACTTAACAACACGTTAGTATCAATTGTGGGTCCAGGCATTTCGAAGCGATAATCTTTAGGGTCCTCGTTATGCTGTACAAGCTATTCCTTTAGCCGATTCATGACAACCTCTTTCTTTCCATTAATATCTAGGTCTCTCTCGTTCAATTCCCGTTTTAAATCTATCACTAAGAGATCTTTTAACAATTTCATCACCATTTTAATTGTTCGTTGAAATTATTTTTAACACTAAAACTTTATTCTCACAGCACTTTATTTGATTATTACGCGATTTTATTTATTTTAAAACCCCACATCTGACAACACTGTAACTTTATTTTTAAAATAATAACCAAAATGCTGTTTAAATCGTCTATTTATAAGAGAAATATTAATTTATATACACTTAATTAAAAACACTATAACTATAAACTAATTAACAAACTAAAGCATTTAAATAAATGCTAGGTATTTACAAATTTATATGAGGACTATTTATATAAAACTATTTATGTATTACAATAATTATTAACTAATTATTCAGAGTACATTTCAACACGACGCCGGTTAAACATTAACTGAACTCCTTCTACCCGCGGACTCAATTTATATCTTTCATACGATGACTCATACATTTAGAATGTTCGATGACGTGTTAATCAGTCATACATGCAGCTGTTTATAAGTGACGTCAATAAGGCGTGTCGATGATTCATACTCGCAGGTGTTGATTGATAAGTCATACAGTTGATGACTCATACACCTAGAATGTTTGATGACGTCATATGTGGGTTTAGTATTCGTTACAATATATTATTGGTAGCTGCTTGCCTAGCAACATATAGTATCCTTTTTATCTGTTGGCGTTAATATAATTTGTGTAATATGGGGTAATATATGTTTTTCCTGGAATTTGAAGACTGACAAAAGTTATTAACTGTCAATTTTCTAGCCTCTGCCTATAAAAAGGGATACGTCTGAAAGATATTAACAAAAATCTAGGCATTCATCATATTCCTCTATTGAATGTGTATTTGAACCATTTTAGCTTGTCGTATTGTAAAAAAAAGTAGATAAAAGTTGATTATTTGAAGCATATTCATACATAAATTTGTTTTATCAAAAACATGATGATCGCTTTTCAGATCCTGGCCAGTTCTTACCATGAATATTTTTTATTCTCTGCATGGTTTGATAAAAAATGAGAGAAAATTTGTTTTAATTATGTTATTCATAATAATGATGTCAGTCTTATCATTCTGAATATAACGGAACCTTCTGGAATATACGAGGTCTGGCTATTAAATAACGAGACTGCGCGCACAGAAGACGTCCTAGATGGGAAGGGGGAAAACGGATGCAGCGTTGGATAGCTGGAAGTGTCTACTATGCCAGTACGAAAACACATTTTTGTCGCTGTAGTAGTATTTTTTCTATAGAGGTTAGAAACGAACGTGTTTTTTTCTCGTGACGATAAAAATGTGTGACGAAAAACACGAGCAACGGATCAATGTGAAATTTCTCGTTAAATTAAAAAAACGACTGAGTGGTATAAATTGTTGAAAGAGGCCTATGGTGAGAATTCTCTATCTCGTGCGCGTGTTTTCGAATGATATAAACGGTTTTTTGAAGGCCGAGAGAGCACTGAAGATGACAAACGTCCAGGTCGACCTGTCTTGGTTTCAACTCCGCAAACAGTGACTCCGCAAAATCAATGAAATTGTGCGCGGAGATCGTCGTATGAGCATTCGGATGATTGCTGAGACTGTAAACGCCGATAAAGAAACTGTCAAAAAAATTTTACATGACGAGTTGAACATGAAGAAAGTTTCTGCGAAGTTGGTACCAAAAAATTTGACCCCTGAACGGCCGGAGTTGTGGAAAAACAAGTCGTGGATCTAGCACCAGGACAACGAACCTGCCCATAACGCGCTGTCTGTGAGGCGTTATTTAGCCACTAGAGGCACTCCAGTGGTCGAACACGCGCCGTACTCGCCTGATTTAGCACCCTGTGATATTTTCCTGTATCCGAAAATCAAGTCGCGAAAATCGGCGGAGCTCCTAAATGCTCTTATAAAAGAAGACTTCCAGCATTGCTTTGATCAATGGAAAAAACGAATGGAACGGTGTGTGGCGACGAGAGGGGAGTACATTGAAGGGGAGCATTCGATTGTAGAATATTTTTTAAAATAAAACTCTTTTTCATAAGCAGTCTCGTTATTTAACAGCCAGACCTCGTAATTGGTTTTCTTTTGTTTCCAAAAAGGAAACTCTCAAGTTTCTTTTGTGTGATTTAATGCTGAAGTTATAAAATTCACATAAATTAGTGCTGTAATCTGGTTCCTTAGATTGTGGCGGATCATTGAACTAGTTTTGTGTAGGAATATTCCCCCTATTGATATTTACTAAATCTACTCAGATTTGGTAAATATTAATAGAGAAAATCGTGTAGAAATCCTGGGTAGACAGTTTTTATAAACATGAAATTTTAATACTCTCCAGTTTTAATAACGACGTAAATAAACGCTTAATTAAATAAATAAATAATTCATAAGTTATTATAAGTTATTAAATTTGTTTTGACAACAATTTAATCTGCCATAAAATAGTCAATAACTAATAAAAGCGTTATTAACTTAAAAAGCAGAAATGATAAAAGTTTAGCGTTAGGCAATTACGGTCCTGTATTCTTCCAGTGTATAATGTGTAAACGTTTTCTGCGTTGTTTAAATAAAGGCCATTAAGAGCTATAGTGTTTTATTTTTGTTTAATATGAAAAGCAAACTTACCGTAAGTCACGTTGTTAAATAATAATTATTCTTGAATTAAAAAAAATATTAATGTTTTAATTTACGTATGTTCTTTATTTAGTAGTAAGAAAACTGTATTTTGGAAGGACATCTCTAATTGAGCTTACTGTGTAATTATTGTTTACCAATTGTTTTAGTCAATCCTTTCAATAAAACACGAACCAGACGGAATAATTTTTCCAAAACGTTTAATTACTTCATTATTAAAAATAAGTTTATTAACTTATTTAGAAATTTAGTAATTCCTTTGAAAGCTTTTCAACCTGAATTTATTATACACTGTAAAAGTGAGGTGAAATCACTGCCTACTTAGAATTTTATAACTATGAATAGACTATTCTACAAATTATCGTAAAACAGACACAAGATCATTCGAATTGCTACATGAAATATTATTACTTATACAGTTGCTTTTTCAGTTTTACAATAATAATAATTCATAATTAGCAATTATATTACAATAGCATTGTCTAGACTCTAAAGCACATTAACTCAAACAATTACCATCCATTGTTTTACTACAGTTTACTTCGAAGTTATAATTCCTTCAAACTAATCTAGATTTGTGCAAATCATTTATTGCGAACTTAAAGATTAATTAAAGAGATTTTATGGAAACAAGGAAAACTTCCCCACTCATCACTACTAGAACTATATTATCATTAAAATCTTATCTCTTGCAGGTATTAATATAAGGTTATGTGATTTCGGTCTGTTTACCTTAACAGTAGTTTAGTGAGTGTGACAGTGTGTGCAATTTTAAAATATGTACAGATTATTTGTCGTAATATTTACACTTTTTGTTTGTACTGTTTCCGCAAAAAACATACTACCGAAAGTTGCATTTCAACTTCAGGTTGTACATTTAAACGATTTTCACGCTAGGTATGCTATTTATAATTATTTTATAATCGTTTTAGTATGGATATTATATGTAATTATTAATAAACATGATTAAATTTTATTATTTAGTAAAAGATAAGTAGAATAAAAATGATAAAATCTGTATTGTTCTCTATTTAAATAGAATATTGTCAGTAGTTATGACTGAACTTTGCTATTACTCAATAGTATCTTCAAGACTTATTATTTAAAAAATACTTGGAGATTATCTAACATTTTTTTAATCGTTTCATTTAATTATGCATTCAGTTATTTAATTCAAGCACGGAAAAATGGATTTTACTGCAAATGTTATATTTAAAACGTTGTGGGCAATTTGAATGATTACAAAAATATTTATACACGTTTTTTTAATTAAGTGTGCCCTTGTATTTTTATCAGTTTACGCGATGAAAATGTAAAAAGTAAACGTCAATACTACGTGCTGTTTGGTTTTAATAGGAGAATATACAGTGTGTTCTAGAAGGTATGTGCAATAGACAAGGTAAAACTATTATAACAAAAGAAAACTCAGAAAGAGTATTGCTACACAGTAAACAATTTGCGCACTAGACCACTCTAAAAGTCCAATACATTTAGAGTAAAATATCTAATCTGTATTTTCGTGTAGATCATCGACTTAACTTTAATATAATGTTAGTATAAATTTATCACATTCCAAAACAATGATATATTTAATCATTTGCGGCAACTTTATCAGACTAAAACAGTCAAATAAATAAAATACATAAATAAATAATCACACAAAATAAAAAGCTACACTACTTTTTTACTCTAAGTTTTGGTACTTTCTAAAATTCCAATCTAAATAGAAAACAAATTATACAAAAGTTTTGTAACAATCCACTCTAAAGAGGCAATATTTTACTCAAAATTAGAGTCGTCTAGTGTTAAAATTTTACATTAAATTGTTTATTGTGTATTACATAACTTTAATATTTATTTAAATAAGTTTTCGAGAATATCGCCTTTATTGCATTATTAATTTCTACATTTTTTAATTGCATGCGATTGTAGTTATTTATTTAACAAGAACGAAAAGTGAATCTTTAAAGTATGAATAAGTTGTTTTCGGCCGAGGCGTTTAGCCGAGGCTGAAATTACTTGTGAATACTTTAAAGACACTTTTCGTTCGAAGTAAATACAAAACTTTATTTCATACTGGACTGTTACCGTATTGAATTAGTACGAATCAAAACTTTGAGATTTCTAAGTAATCTGTAATAATTAAAGTGCGCGTTGAGTAATTTCTATATAATAAATTAAATTCGTTACCATAGAAACAATTGACGTAAAATTTTAACGTACTAGGACTTTAATATTTTACTTTAAAGTACTAGTACTTTAAAGTAAAATAGGACTTTAATATTTTACTTTAAAGTACTAGGACTTTAATATTTTACTTTAAAGTCCTAGTACTTTAAAGATGCATTTTTCGTACTATAAATGATCCGAAAAACGTCAAATTATGAACGCGTATGAAATAAAATTTTTAAAACACGCAATATTTTTGATAATTGTTAATAAAAACCTATTTCCAATGATATTGCTTTACAATTATATCAGAAGTAGCAAAACTGATTCCATGTTTAAAAAATCTTTTCCTTTTTCTAATTATACAGGGTGGTGTATAAAACGTGAAACCGTTCCTAGCTGCATAAAAGATGTCTTAAAAAAATCCATGGACTACAATACGTAAATAACTTATAATTGTACTATAAATCTTATAAACAAGTTAATAACATAAGTAATATTGTCAGAGTTAGTGAAACATTCGCTTAGTATGGCGTCACACTTGTAACTGTGGTAATAGATCAGGGAAATTACTTCTACATCCATTGTTCAAAACAAACTTCTCATAACTCTGGTTTGTAATTAGTTTAAAGGTCACCTCAACATAAAGAGTATCTCACCATGAAATTATTGTATAACTAAATTAAATTAAATTAAATCTTTAATATATTTTTTTATAAAGTTTACTGTTCACATATGTAAACTATGAACTATGCAAAAAACAGTTTTAATTTTTTTTAACGCTATATTTCAATAGTTTAAAAATTAGTTATTAGATTTAATTATTATTAAATTGTGAAGAAATGTAATTTTGCAATGCTACTATAAAGTGATTTACCTGTACATACTTATTTTTTTGTTACAGAAAACAATTATGTTTTATTAAAAAACATACATAAAGTAATGACGTCAAAACTTACCGGTTTGCTTAACTTGATAAAACACTCACAATTATTACATACGATTACCAAAAATAATCCTTAGAATAAAGACAATTACAATCAGTATGTCGTAATTTCGTATAATATCGATGGCAGGTGTCAGTGTAAGAAATGGTTACTTTAGGTAAACAGCCTCTACTTAAATTTGGAATTATTTGAGCATTAAAGTAATATTACACTAGATAAATGGTATTTGTCTAATGGCTTTTTAGGTGATTTCTAAAAAAAGTCAAGAAACCAACACCACATTAAATATACATTATAGAAGTTTTAACTGTTACTATTCCATCGTCTTTAGCTGCAAGTGTTCAATGTGCTTCTGAATACCTCTCAACTTTACTGATTAAACAGTGAGTAGTTTTTATGCATAAAGGTCATTATCAAGATCGTCTACATTCTACATTAGGAGGTCGGTGCTACAGAATTTGTCATAGAGTTTTTGTATGCGGTTTGAGTTTAGAAATTCACTATAATTATTTAGACAATAGAATAATGGATTGCTCTTAAATACTTTGCCCTTTAAAATCACAATTCAGTTTTTATTCGGAAATGCGCAACTAAAATTATCAACAAGAGTACGTGTGAGGTTTGTCGATATACAATAGTGTGTTCCAAATTATTGTTCCAAAATTTTTAAAGTTTACTATCTCACAGTTATACAGAAATTTCCTAAAATGAATAGATAATTCCTAAATGTTGCAAAATGAGGCCAAGAAATTATTTAAGAACGCGGCTTACTAAGACAAAAATAAAATTATATTTTCATCCGAAACCATCTGCTACACAATTAAACGCAAAACAAGTTGTTCATGTGGCAAAGCTAATGCTTGTCATCGACAATATTGTTAGATCGAAATGACCAAGAGAAAGATCCTGTTTCAAACAATCATTAATGATAGACCCTAACAAACATTGAACTTTATTTACACCGCTAATCATAACAGATCTGCCGCCGTATAATAATACTGTAGAAAAAGATCCGGTTGATAACAAAGTGGAAAATGCAAAAAGTTGTATGTCGGATAAAGCAGGACACTGTAATCTTCAATAAAAAACAGGTACAATTGAAGATTTTGTTATTTCCTAACAAATCAATGCTGGGTAAAATGGTGAATAGCCGAAAATATATGTTACACTAGTACAAAAACACAGAAAAATCGTAATAAACATATTATATGTCCGATTCTCAACTGTTTCGTAGATATAGCTGATTTTGTATATTAGACAAAAAATTGCGTTGCTACACCATTCAACACGTTTGCCATGAAACAAACCAAAGTAAAATAAGCCAACATAGCAAAGATTAGATTGTCATTAATTTTTGTGTAAATATGTAGCTCTAAAGTGAATTCCTTTAAACGTGTTTTTGGGTTATTTAAACAATGGCAGCTGGGTTTTATACAAATCTTGAATTAACAGATATGCATTTCATATACGGTAAAGCGAATGGCAAAGCTACTAAAGCAGCACACATATACTCTTATGTAGTACATGAAGTTACATGAAGGACGTACAAAGGATGTAGTACGTCGTTACTACATTGATTCCACGAATCTCAGTATCCTACTTAAGTATGTAAAAAATACAAGGACGTAAAATAAAAATGGTCGTTAAATATAAGGTTACATAATTTGTGCTTATATCCAAATTCCCAGGAATTTATCTGTGGTAGTTAGATAATAAAGACCCAAACGTCGCTTACGGAGTAGAAACTACAGTGACTTTCGGTAGATATCACTTTACTCTCGGATTAACTAATAAATACTTGGTAAAACATGACCCAAGATGTAATTAAAAATAAAATCTGTAAGTCTAAATAAGTCTGCTTGTTAGTTAAATGCATTTTCTGTAACTGCGAAATTGAGTAGTATAAGTCTAAATTACTAAGTAGCTAAAGTAGTTAATAGTCTAAACAGGTTATAAGTAAACGGATTACTAACCAATTTAATATATCCCTTGCTGTCCTCGATGATGATTTATCAACTTGTAAATGACTGCACTTAAATGTGTGTTAAATGCTAATTATTAATTTATTTTGATTTCTAATTATTAATGTTCTGGCAAAGAATCGGGATGACATCTCGTACCTCATAGCACCGATTACTTACTATGATCATTTGCTGACCCTACTAGAATTTAGGAGAATTCCACACCTAGTAGGGTTGTTAAATATCGCATTCCACGGGGTGTGCGGTTTTAATTTCTCCCAAAAAAAAGCTATGTTTTTAGTTTTTTCTAGTGAACTTACCAGCTCGTTGCGGATCTTTAGATTGTGAAGGAAAACATGCAAACCTCTAATCCACCGAAACCAAAGCATAGATTCAATTGATTTCTGAAATTTCGTTTTTCTTCTTCTGGCAACAATGGTGTAACGACCACCACTGTAACGACCACGGGTTTATTATTAGTTATCTTGATCCCCTGATCGTTGCCCTGGTCCACCAATCCCGCTCTACCCACGGTCGACTCGTTCTTCAGTTGGTCTCTGCAACAAAACCTTAAAAGGGAATCGCACAACTCTCAAATAAAAGTCTACAAAAACATTTACTGTTATTTATTAACTTAAAAACCAACTGATAATTCGATAAAGAAATATATAAGAAAGAAAGATCTCTTTCTGTTAACAAACTGCTTTCTCTAGCTTATAGTTTGCAAAGAAAAATAGGGTTTGTTCAAATCATAAGGAATATGGACGCCATTTACTTGCAAGTCATTAGAATACATGATCAAAATCCGCAAGTAAAAAAGATTCTCATCAAATTCATTGAATTTAATTAACTAACTAATAATTAATTAACTAATCGTAATTAGTCAGATTAACATAAGGCAGGTCAAGGTAATTTAATCACTTTCACAAGTGCCTGAGCCAACATTATCAAAACCATGTTTAGTTTGAAAAAACCATTAGTTGAAATTTAATTTTATTTATAAGTTAAAAGTATTATTGTTTCTATAAACCATGGAACTATAATTTATTTCATTTGGTAATCCCTTTTAAATATAAAGAGTAATAGTTTATACTAACAGTGTTAATTTAAATGGGTATATATAAACAATCTTAATAACTAAAAACAACTTACTTAAAAATAATGTTCATCAACTAATCCAAAATAGATTGAAGAATCTACTTAAGAGGGGAAGAGACTGTATAAAAATACGCTATGCAGAGCCTCTGAATTTCATTATTTTAAGAAAGAATATATCATAGATTGCGTATCCAACATTAGAATTTTGTAGATAAAAGTATGAACTATACTTTCAAAAAGGTTTATTAAAATTTATTCGAAAATAACTAAATAAACATAAAAACTGTAACCATAACTTAAAAAAGTTTTCTTTCTTAAAACTAAAATATCTCTATAATAATTTGAAAGTACTCGAATAGTTCACATATTGAACAAATTGAATTAATAAAAGTTTATTTATGACAGCAATAATCATGTTTTAGTTTCGGTTACAATTATTATCATTTTTAGGCAGTTTTAGTTGACAACAGTTCAGCTACTCTGAAAGGGATGACGCTGTATTTGCAGCATGTTTTTACTGAATTTTACTGTTATTTTTAATTTTAATTCACAGCAGTGGTTATTAATCTTCAAATGCACATTAAAATTTTTAAATTGGTTTATATTTAAACTTATACACTACTATAACTAGCTTACATAGATAACTTAAAATATCTGTAAATCAATTATGTGATGCAAAACAGTAATATCGCTAGTTTTTTTTCCATAAATTCTAACTAAATATGTAAAAATTATAGCGATCGCCCTTGTAGTTTATTCTGAAATTGCGATATCGACGTTTTCGTATGATTTCTGTAATATTTATACAAAATTATTATTATAATTATTACAAATCATTGTATTTCCGACGCGAGGACCACCTATGGTTTGGTAGTATAACCTTAAAGGTCTAACACTGAACTAAATTAATTACTGTTTTGTACCAGTAGCGACGCCAACGGCAATTTTTCCGGAGTTTGTCCATTTCCAACCTTAAATACATAAAATCTCACGTCACTATAATGCCTTTTGTATTCACATTACATCACAATAAACTGTAGGCACTAAATACATAAGAATTCTTGTTGACGAAGAATTGTGGACTCTGGTAGAGATACTAGGATGATAACTGGATTTTAGAACTGAAGTTTGCTGGAATAATGACTTTAAATACTTGACCATTGCCTTTAATGGTAAAAACTAGAAATTCATATGATTCCAATAGGATCATCACTTATTTTTTATTATTCATACTTTGACTGTCAGACGGTTAAATTGTTCTAACGCAATAACATTTAAATTCAGCGCGAAATTCTGGACTCCCACCATATATTTAGTGTAACGGTAAAACAAGGGAATGAAGGTTATTAGCATTAACATTCAATTTATTATTGAATTCCCCTAATAAATTGTCTACTAACGGCACACTGTATTAATTGTTAAGAATATTAACAAGACGGAGTAAACTGTATTATCAACCACTTAAGTTTAATCGTTAAATTTATTAACTCAAAGAACTAAACTGTATTACCAATTAATTAGGCTTGTGTTTTACGGAAAACGGAACGAAATGACGGGCTGCATCAAAAGCTCGTGTCTACTTGGAGAATTCGACCTTCTGTATGCGCCACTTAGTAAAATCTTCTGACTATAATTTCAACTTTTTACCGGGTAACTATTATTTAAGAAAGTGAAATATACGTCCACCCTATCAGGCACATAAATGACACACTTTAATCCAATGAGAAGATTCCTTCTCGGACATTTTAGGGGGTTTACAGTGGCAAAAACTTGTTTCGTAGCATGAAATCGAAACAATATTGCAGACTGTTTTTTGTAAGTATATTTTCGAAGAATCTATTCAACAGAAACCAAAATAAGCTCGTAGAAAATACATAAATTTAGCTTAAATGCATTTATCATGTCGTTTTATTTAGAAAAATAATTCTTATCTTAGTATTTTCATTGCTAGAAAAACAGATTTTTATACGTGTGAACGCCTATGCAGCCTTTTCTGTTAACGAAAAATATTATTAGGTTCGGAATAAAGTCTACAATTTTAAAGTAACAAAACTATATTTGTATATACAGGACCGTACTAAGATTATTTACAATAAATACATTTTCAAATGTATGTAAGGGTACTCATAAACAATGACCTCAAACGAAGACCAGACAGGTTTTCAGCTACCAAACACAAGAAAAACGCAGTTCACATCATGTAGCTAAATCATCGTTATCTAAGATATATATTAATAATGAAGTAGGGATATCATAGACTTTTCAAGCCATTTTGCAAATGATCTTAGACATTAATTGCTTTGCAGCGTACTGTTCTTCATATTTTGAATGAGTAACAGTGAAATAACATACCCGTTATTAGAAAATCCCGAAATCGACTTGACGTTAAGGTGTTTCAGTTGTCTTGCTTCGAAATTTGAAACATAATCTCCAACGTGATATTTTCAATCAATCACATTTTAAGTACCTGAAATAAAAAACAGATATCAATATCGCTTTGCAAAGAATGGTTTGAAAATATCTGGTTTATGTCATTTAATTTAGTTTCTCTTTTACTGTCTGCGTCAAACTTCGAGTGCATCATTTAATCCAAAAGAAACGATTTCGCGATCCAAAAGTATTTTACACAAATAGACTCTGTAGAGATAAATCCGATGGGAAAGGAAATTACCCGATAAAAAATTCTATCATTTGTATTGTTTCCTTATCAGTATAATCATTGAAAATCTCTAATAATAATGACCAGAATATTATATTGCACTAACTTTAGATAACTTTTATCAATAGCCACTTGATTGAATTAATTTACTGATAAGCACTATTAGTGTCGTATTAAAAAAGTGTTAATATTTTATATTTTTTATCCAAATTTAGGTTCGAAGAAACAAACGAATATGCTGGAGTATGCAAAAAAGATTGCATTGGTGGTTTTTCTCGAGTCTACACTGCAGTAACTAACCTGAAAAAGCAAAATCCAGCCGCCATTGTTCTAAATGCAGGAGATAATTATCAAGGAACCCTCTGGTATAACATTTACAAATGGAATGTGACAAAACATTTTCTAAATATGCTACCTACTGATGCTTATGTAATTAAAAATTCTTTTAGAACAAAAAGCCGTTCATTATTTACAAAGAAGATTCTTTTGTTTTCAGACTCTTGGAAATCACGAATTTGATGACAAAATAAAAGGAGTTATTCCGTTTTTAGATGCATTAGATGCTCCTACTGTGGCTGCAAACATAGATGACAGTCAAGAACCTAGTATTCAAGGAAAATATAACAAGAGTGTGGTGATTATAAGGAACGGAAAAAGAATTGGAGTCATTGGTGTATTATTGTCTACTACAGATGTAAGTATTTTAACAAAAGAAAATAATTTAGAAAACTTGTATGATATTTTTAAAAGATGGTGAGTTTCGTTGTCTTGTATCTTTGTTATAAGAATGACTCAACAGAAGCTTTGATACATTATGAATGTATACAATATCGTCAGAAAGTTTGGACCACAACCTACACATTTAATTCAAGTGGTTTTACGGTCTTTGAATATTTCTCGTAATATAAAAACAAGTACCATAACTAAACATACATAGCTATTGACATGATAATTACAGTTTATTTCCACCAGTATTTAATTGGTGTGACTTCGTTACTTCCCTAGGTTTTCACAGTTACTTCAAAGTTTGCGGCTGCTGCATGTTTATTTTTAATTTTATTTTATTTTATCTTATACAGACGCTAATTTCGTCACATTTTATGTGCTCTTTCATACCTCTCATATAAATGGAACGAAAAGTAGGGAAACCTCGTCAAGACGTGACGGTCAAAAGCATTGAAGGATTTCCCTATATACAACATTCGATGTGTGAATACAATCCTTCGGATTTTGGTGAGTGATTATTTAAATAAACGCAACCAAACATAACTAGTTGAAAATTCTAAGCCTAGCACTCCTCAGTCCCAACATACCCTCCTCTCTTCCGATATCTTCCTCTCTGGCTTACCCCTTCCTGCCGGTTTATTCTACATACATACATACATACATACGGCAATTCTACCTTACGAAATGATAACGAAACCAAAAATCGATCTTGTTTAAAACATTCTTGAGAACGTCTATTAGTACATATTTCAAAAACATGACATCAACATAGTGTTGGCAAATTTCCTGTCTTTTAAACAAACAATATGAAACTACTCTGAATAAGCAATTGCCATCAGCTATTATTTGTATAATTCGTCTGTTAATTTTCAACTATGCAGGTTTTGTCTACGATTATTAACGATGGAAGTGGACAGCTGCATTACCCTTTTATATTTATAAGCTAAAGTACTTCCGAAACTCACCACAGTAGAAGGTGAGAGGGCGCCCCAAGTGAATGTCCGATTCTTCCGTCTCAAATTAAACATTTTAGAGTTTTTCAAATTAAAAATATAAACACTAAAAAAATATAAAAATTAAGCAGTGTTGACTAATCTACACAGCGAAAGCTTTAATTTAGAAAAAGAAACGCGTAAATCCGGCCTGGTGGTTCTCTCAAACGAACTGGAACAAAAATAAGCCTTGTGTTTTAAATATATAGATACTCAACTATTTTATCATAACTAAAACTGATATAAAAGAAATAACATTAAAAATCTGAAAGAAGCTGTGGTGTATCATTTTTTTTCCTTAAATAACTACATCCATTACTGTTTCTACGTCACTGTTAGAGACAAAATTACTTGCTCTGGCGTATATTACAGTACTTGAACATACAAACATATTGTTTATTTTCAAACTTAAATCGCAATCAGTTCTGAATAATTTTCAATAACATGTATCTCGGTAAAGAATCATTTATGGACCTATATTAATAGAAGCTTTTACAATTCTGTGAAGATGCGGTACAATTCTGTGTAAATTTACCCTGTGTAAATTTTTTCATTCTAATTCTAACAAATTCTAAAATTTTAAAGTTAACTTGGTACCAAAAGCCAATAAATTCCAAACGTTATATTAATTACTTTTGAAAACACCCCTGGAAAACAAAAATTAATTTCATTTTTGGTTTAGAAAATAGAATAATTAAAATTTCCCATCCAGACTACATTAATGACAATTTTAAAAAACTATGTGACAGTTTACATGACAATTCTTATTCGACCAACTTGATACATAGATCAGTTTACAATAATAACAATACATTTAATACCAGAACAAAAATATCCAATTTCCTCATCCCATTTCTAATCATGAAAAACAATTTTTTGCACGTCCTATATATAAGGCTCTATTTTAGTCCCTTAAAAGAGGGAGTAAAGTAGCACTTTTACTCCCTGAGGGAGTAAAGTGTATCCATGACAACAACAAGTAAACAACAAAACAAAGTAATCGCGATACATGTTAGGATTTATTATCCTGAAACTATGTGATTTTGGCGTTTGCAGAGATCAATTGTCAGAATGACATGTAACGAAATGTTTGGAAAAAATTTTCGAAATTTTGAATTTTTGCGATTAAGTACTTTGGGACATGCAAAAAATAGCGTATATACCACTGGACTAAGGTGCCTTTTAATCCCTCATGTGTTTATTTTCCTCGCTAACGCTCGGAAAATAAACTCACATTCGGGATTAAAAGATGCACTTTAGTCCCTGGGTATATAATATACTATAGCGCGCTTCCCTATATAGAAAATTTAACACCAAAATTGATAAATTTTTAAAAATAGTAATATTAAAATCACAAATACCATTCCTTCTACTATAAATAAAATATTTTGTGAACTCAAAGACAGAATTCAAGATATTGACTTATCTAATGCCATTTATAAATTAAATTGCACACAATGTGATCAAACATACATTGGATAGACGAGACTAAAACTTAAACAGAGACTTACACAACACAGAAGTGACAATAAGCTGAAACCTAACTCGACTGTTTTAAACTTGCATGTTAATAATCATGATCACTTAATTAATTTTAACATATTTAGAAACGTGTCACATTTACAATGACCATCATTCAATGAATCATAGTACCGATATGAGTAATTTGAGCTCTGTATATAATTTATTAATTAACTTTAAACCAAAATTCAATAATACCTCATAACCATATTCAAGTTGTTAGGTTTTATTCTTTCTTCCTTTCTTTCCTTCACACTCACACAACCAGACAATAACACTCAAGTACTAACAGACACATACAGTCTGTTTGATTTAAAGCGCCCTGCTTTGTAGCAACTTTATTGTCAGAAACGGTATAAACCATATATGTATATTAATAAATGGCATGAAATACTCTATGTTCTGGGTAAAAGTTCTGTATTTACTAAATTGGCGTGAGCGTGATGACGTCATTGAACTTTTCTTTAAATTACATGATTAGTATTTTTTTACTGAAATCGATAGAGTATTATGTTCTCTTTTCAATCATCATAAACATTCATACTCTTACTACATAAGAAAATTTTCAAGAAAAACGTGAAAAGTTATTTATGACTAGTAGGCTTTGATTTTTGGTTCATCAATTAATAAAACAGAATTATCTAACAAGCTTAGGTAAATAACGAAACTTTAGTTGTTCCAGTGGCGTATTTACAAATTTTTCTCTAACGGGGGGTACTCTATGAAAATCCCGAATCAAAATGCTTAGATTTTCACATAACATAGATTTTGACATAAATGACCTAAACTATTAAAAAAGAATCGGGGTCGTTACCGTTAGCACCCCCCCCCCACAAAAACATACTGCTTGAGTTATTTTGATGGTCTTTAATTTTCAATTAGCACTGCAGACGGCGCTAGTTTAAAATCTTTCGGGCGGTCTGGTACTCACCCGCAATTATGGTTTGGTATTCTTAGCTATCCTTGGTATCCTTTATTCATGTATGTTGAATAACACACTTCAAAAATAAATAGCAGCACTTGCACAGTAGCTGGCAAGTAGTCGTGGGCAAAGCAAAGCCTAAATTTGATATCCTTCATGATACATGAGAAGGTAAATTTTTATTTCACTGGTTTATAAATGCACCACTGGAACAACTAAAGTTTCGTTATTTACCTAAGCTTGCTAGATATTTCTTTTTTATTAATTGAAGAACCAGAAATTAAAGCCTACTAGTCGTAAATCATTTTTCTCGTTTTTCTTGAAAATCTTCTTATGTAAGAGTATGAATATTTATTATGGTTGAAAAGAGAACATAATACTCGATAATATCGATTTCAGTAAAAAATACCTATCATGTAATTTAAAAAAGTTCAATGACGTCATCACGCTCACGCCAATTTAGTAAATACAGAATTTTCGAACCAGAACATAGAGAATTTCATGCGATTTAATAATATATAGGTTTATACTATTTCTGACTGAAAATAAAGTTGCTACAAAGCGGGGCGCTTTAAATCAAACAGACTGTATATCACTTACTTATTTAAACACCATTTACATTCACATACAAGTTTACACACACTATACCTTTTACAGTATGATTTCACACATATGAAATATGATTTCACATTAACGAAAACTGATTTCACACAAATGAAAACAGAATTCATAGTAACGAAAACTAATTTATCATTCATGAATTCTGATTTTGCAATAATGAAAACAGAATTCGCACTTTTGAAAACCAATTTCATCTAAATGAAAACTGATTTCAACTTATATTTATTCCCTATAATGTTACAACGTTTTTTAAGTAAATACATTGAAAATATGGTTGATTTAACAAGATTTTTATCAACAAGAATAAGTTGAAAATTATATAAGTTTAATTAAATTTCAACATGTCTTCCTCCCACAATGATGCAGGATGCAGCATAATACTGTTCGACATGGTTTGCATATCCAAGAAATGTAACATCTCTTAAATTGCAACATTGACAATATCTTCCAAAATATGCATTACAAATTCGGAAGCGGCTGGTGCTTGGTTGTAATGGTTGAAAAAGGACAACCATCCACCGACAGCATACGCTGTATGTACGTTGACACCTGACACCTTTGCTGTTCTTCTCCAATCTTTGTCTTCATCATATATTCTTGAACAATCCAGCTCTGTTATTCGGCAAAATTTTGTTGTATTTACCAAGAGACATTTTTAGTACAGTTATAGAAAATAAAATTTGTCTTTATAATAAAATTTTACAACTTATTGCCTATTATGCAAAATCTATTTTCATTTAATTGAAATTAGTTTTCAAAAATGCAAATTCTGTTTTCATTATTGCAAAATCATAATTCGTGAATGATAAATTAGTTTTCGTTATTATGAATTCTGTTTTCATGTATGTAAAATCAGTTTTCGTTAATGTGAAATCATATTTCATATGTGTGAAATCATACTGTAAATGGTATAGTTATTGCACTCGAGCAATCACACCAACCTTTCACACGCGCACACATCACATATGTCATTAAAAATCAATTACTTAGCAACAATTATTTATTTAGTTTTAAATAAAAACTTACCACAAAAATTTGAAAATTCACAGAGAGAAATACTTCATAAGAGCTTTGCACAATATTGTTCAAAACGGTGTTGGAGAAATTTATATTATAATTGTAGAATCGTATTGTCCAGCGTTGTGTAGGATTTCGTTACTGAATTGTCTAACAGGAACGTACGACAATTATTTAACACAGTCAGATTTAGTTCTGCATTCTTTGGAACAATGTTGTAGAGGATAAGCTAGCATATTATGTTGAAGTATAATTGTAAAAAATGTTTAGAAAAATACAATATTTTGTTTGAATGAAATCATAATCCAGTGTTCAAACTGCTTACTACTAATTATTGTGTTTCGCAAAGAGTATGGATGACATCCTATAGATGTCACCACTTGTAATTGTCGCTATTAATGTAAATTCGAGATTTATATATAAACAGCCGACGGCAAAAGAAAATTTTAGTGTTATACGTGTATATACTACACGTTGTATAGTATGTAAATACTATACATTGTATAGCTATATACATATTAGTTACATATATTTTAATATATGTAAAAATATATATTTTATTTGTGATATCTAGCCTTCTGTATAGAATATTTGTGCCAGAGTATTGCACAATTTGTATAAATGTGAACAAGTAATTGTGTTAAATACTATTAAGCAATTGTGGCATACACTAGCGCAACAATTGTACAATTTTGTATAAAATTGTATGCAATAACATTACACATTCTGTTTTAATAAGTAACACAATTTGTTATGGAAACTTATACACAACTATTCATTTGATTCTACAAAATTACTATTGACTTCCACAAAATCTTGACAAACTAAATGACACAATCTTGTTTTATAATTGTACACAAATTGTCCCTGTCACTTTTTTAAGACCAATTTGTTTTACAATACCACACAATTGTTGATGAAATTTAAATACATTTTTCTCTGTGTTTAAAAATCTTTTAACTAAATTTTATTGTCATTATGTTATTGTATAATTATTAAGGCTATTTAAGTTTATTATTTTTAACCCTGAAAAGGAAGTGAAACTTTCCTTCACAATATTGGCGAATAAAATAAACAAGATTATTAAAAAAAACTGCAATAGGCTTCTTTCATTGAAATTAATACATTAAAATGATTTTTTTTCTACATACAGGTAGATTATACAAAGTTCCAATTCAGTAAATCGTGTACGACAATGAATTATCGAGTTTTTATGGTTTTTTCTTTATTATTTATTATGGATATAAAGGCGTTTACAAAAATAAAGAAACGATGCGATAAAGAAAGAGAATACTATATTATAATATACAATATTCCTCTTCTTTATCGCATGTTTCACTATTCTTATGAACGCTTTTATGTATATCCCTATTACAAGCTCATGCGTTTCCAACCGGTATATTGCTGCTGCTTCAAAACCTTTCGATGCTAGTATATAGAAGAGCAAGTGTTATTTTATGTGTTATTTAAAAGATCTGCTTATGAAAGATGTAATTGTGTATTCTATAAATTATATTATATGTATGAATCAACAAATTAAACGTTTAGTGATTAGAATTACATTATGTAATCACTAAAACATGGTGTTAGTGATTACATAAACGAATAATAAGATTAGATATTGAAGGTTAATTAAATCTTTGTTGATGTATTAGACTTTTGTTGTAAAAAATCAATTAGTTCTATGTATTTAAAAAATCATTTAATAAATCTCAATTTGAATTAGTACTTGTTAGCTTATCGGTTTCTAAGTCATAAATAATATTGATTTAATCTGCGAATTTGCTTATTATTGTTGCTACTAAAAATTGTAAAATGTGTACAGTGTTATCTAAAATGATTAAGCACGGTTTGAGTTTACCGCCTCATTAAATTATTGTCACAGGAGTACTTTTCAGACATTTTTATCCTTCTTCTATTTTACGGCGACGTCTCAAAAAAGAATGGCATAGGTATATTACAAAATTACATTAAAAATTATTAATTGTCAATTGATAATTATAAACAAGCCAAATAAAGCAAAAACTCAATAATAACCCGAAACAGCGTAGCAAAGCACAACAATGTAAACGATAGCGTGACGAGTTGACGTTGTCATTTGAAGTAATACATTTCAATAGTTCCATACTAACAATACAGCAAAACCTACGGCGCAAACCGTCCTTACTAATTTCGGATCACTCTGTATATAGTAACCTGTTGAAAACATTCCTTATGGATATACATATTATTATAAAAATGTAATTTCTGTGCACAAATATGCAGTTATTAAAACTTTACTTGTCTAAATGAAATTGTAAGCGGATATGTTGGCCCTATATTTAAGATAAACAACTGACTCTAAAAAGAAAACTACGCTGAATACATAAGCTGCTATAGAAATGACAAGAATGGTTATCCCCACTACCGGTTTTCGAAAACTCATACTTAGTTGTCGCATATTCATATTGTAACGTTCTTTCTAAAAATAATAATACAAATGCTGTTTAAATCGTCTATTCACAAACAAATATTTATTTCTATACACTAATGAATACACTATAAATTAACGCTATGATTATAAACCATTAAAAACTATTATTTACAGACTATGAATTTCTAATACAACATTTATATTCACTATTTATTTTGTAATACACAGTTAATGACTTGCTGTTGACTGCCTCTCTTTTATCCGCAATCCGCTTTTATATCCTCATATAAACGCACCAGAAGTCGCTGGAACCTTCTATGTATTCCAGAAAATGCTAGAATAAACCGCGTCTGATTTACATGCTTGTGCGATGCGTCATTCTCTCGAAGGCGGCAGAACACACCACCTGTCGCTCGAAAAGAGGTTCGTTCCTTTTCTCTCCCGTTACAATATATTGGAGGAACGATCACAATAATTGCACTAGAAATATCGCGTCCCATCATGCACTAATATAGTGGAAACACTATAGTATATAAACTGGACAATTGTAATGTTCAAAAATGAAATGTTCTCAATTACCATATAATTACATTGTACAAAAAACTGGAAAATCGGCGGTTATGATTTTTTCATCGTTCCTTAGATCATTCACTAAGGAACGATGAACATGTAAGCTTCCTGTTTAATCTTGTTTTGAAAAGTTTGGGAAAAAGTTGGCGCAGCTTCTAAATGCATATTCCTAGGTTCTAATTGTCACTAGGTTGATCCAAAACCACTCTATTTTGCATTGCTTAGGTCTGGTATAAGGAAGAACGGACGACATACTTTGAATTCTGACGACAGATTGTAAATCACACGAAAACCAACATATTCAGTAAAATGGTACTGTGAAGAATTAAACTTCCTCCTCTTAAGTCTCTCCATAGTTACACAAGCTATTAACAAATTTGTGTTTGCAATGTTACCGTTGGCAAATCTCTTGTAATCATAATATTTATAGCCCAGTCAATGGAGACAAAAAAGGCTTTATCTTGCAAAAGGTCGGGGAAAGTTAATACTTGGCGATTTTGTTAATTCTGCGGTCTTCATCAAAATCCTGAAATTTGTAAACATGAGAAGACGGGCTGTTTTCGTCCGCTTTCCTCTGTCATAACTTGTAAACAATTGATGTGGAAGAAAAAAAACTATTTTGGCCGTCATTTCCCAAGATGGCAGCTCCGTCGGTGACTGGATTTTGTAGGTTTCATTTTTGGTTATTATCTTATTAAGTAAAACAAAGTATTGTTTGAGTAGAACATACAAGGGACAATCTTTTTTATATTTTAAAGATCGCTTGTGGAACTTGTTCTCAGCAGAGTCACCGTTTCTGGGTGTATTTCTGTTTTTAGAAAGTAATCAAATAATTTAACACTGCTTAAATCAAGATGACAATTCATACTAGCATGCCAAAATGATTTTAATCTTTGGTTTATGTATCTTCAATTTATCTTAATGGTGGAAAGATCTTGTTAGTTACTGATAAAACCTCCTTCCCCTGATAGACTTCTTCGTCTGGTGGGGCGAATCGTCGAAAACACCGAATAAATTACAGAGCTCGATTATTGACGATGAAACAACTACATCAAAGATTTGATCCAATTTGAATGTACTAATCTTTTAATCGAAAATGTATATATTTTCATTAAATACTGATTTCAATTCAAAGCTTCAATTTGAATCGTCGATCTTCAATAACTTCCTGTCTTTAATTTATGTTAATAGTCGACATATGACAATAGTCACTGATAAAATGCTATTTCTAGAATTTTTACTTTTATACGTCTCTGATTGTAAGGATCAAGACTTGACGACAAAAGTTAAATGCAGTCAAAGGTCTAAAACTATGTACATAAAAGTTTAAATACTTTCGTTGGATCCACAGTTGATTACCACGGATATTAGTCAAAGCAGGCAAGAGACGAGTTCTCTATAAATTCTTTGGTGATGGGAAAATTTAGATGTTGGCTGATTAATAACTGTGGCTGCCTATAAACGCCACTTGATTATAAACAATTCTGTCAATTCTTTAATTTATCGTTAAAGTAAGTAAATCAATTAAAGAAATATTATTTTTCACATAAAAAGAATATATAAACAAATAAAAAAGTGTCAGGATTGCGACATCACCGATACTTGCATGAGCGAGGGTAGAAAGAGTCTGTTTTTAGTAGTTGATACAGTAGCAGGCTTGCATCCGGTTTAGAATCTCACACTGAGTTGTGCAGCATTTCCGCTAATTGAAAGCGCGTTTTAGAAAATAATTAAATATCTTCCATCCATGACAATATGTTAATAATTTTCATAAATTAAAAAAGGCAGAACTATTAAAATTTTATATTTTTCGAAGTACAAGAAAGATTTCCTATCTAATATAGCCTTATAAAGAGGATTTACTTTAAAAATAAGACATACTAACTATTGATAACATACGAAAATACGAAAATGATTAGACTTAGACGCATATTTATTAATATAAACAGGTTAATTAATAAATTATATTTGCGAACTGGGAAGAATAAATTGATAAAAGATCATTCCGAGTCAGATTAGTTGTTTAAACTTTCTGTTCTTGAAGTAGGTTACCAGTATTTCAACCTTGCTCCACTGTAACTGTCATTATATTTTCTAATTTATAGATTTGATGCTTTGAAACCGACTGTTTTAATTTCTAAATACGAGTATAAATTACAAAATAAGTTAAAAATAGAGTAATGTAGAGTCAAAAATACTGAAAGTTTACATTTCGTATTTTAATTTTGCTTCCACATTTTTTCACAAAGTAATAATAACGCACAAATTGTGCTTTTAATGTTGATATGAAAGCTTTTAAATGCCTCCATTAGAATGTAATTACTTTAAAGTTAATTACTCTTTTTATGTTTCTGTTTACAGCAAATAACAAGCTCGGAAAAATTAAAATTCTTAGATGAAGTCGAATCTGTAAACAAAGAAGCTGAGAGACTGGTTGCTGAAGAAAAAGTAGATACAATAATAGTATTATCCCATTGCGGTTATGAGGTTGATCAAGAAATTGCGAGAAAAGCCGGACCTAAAATAGGGCTCATAGTTGGTGCTCATTCGCATACCTTCCTTTACACTGGTAAGATTAACCGTCCAGTCTCTTAATAGTAATTATTTTCGACTCGTTGAATTTCTAGGGGATAATCCTCCCGGTAAGGATACACCAGCCGGACCTTATCCTACTATACTTAACAACGACGCTGACGGACGTCAAATTCTTGTTGTACAAGCATCCGCTTATGCTAAATATTTGGGTAACATTTCTGTAGATTATGACGGCAATGGAAATGTTATTTCATGGAATGGTGCACCCATTTATTTAGATAAGAATATTTTGCAAGGTGTGTATAATTAATGTGTTAAAAATAAATTATCTTAACAATAAATAGTTAGAGAATGTTCTAATAAAATCCGTTTATTTTAGATAAGGAAGTTAATAAAGAAATTGCTTTATGGAAAAAGGGCGTTGATGAATTTGGAGATGAAGTTATAGGAAGCACAAAGGTTCTTTTAGATCAAAGCAGTTGCAGACGCGAGGAATGTAATCTAGGAGACTTTATAGCCGATGCAATGGTTTACGCTGTAAGTACTTAGCAAACTTAGCATAGGTATATTATAGAATATACGAGAGAAGATTGACTTGTCCTAGCACAGCAACACATCTTAATATAATCCTTTTAGGGCCGGTATTATAAAACTTTTTACTTCCTAGATAAAATTTACTTTGAGAGTAAATTAATTTATTCTGTCAATTTGCATATGAAATTGACAGAACAAATGAATTTACTCTCAAAGTAAATTTTATCTAGGAAGTAAAAAGTTTTATAATACCGGCCCTTAATATGCACACTAAGTTCGCATGTGGTAGAGATTAACACCATGTCGGACGAATAGTGTATGATAAAGTACCTTATGACAAAAAAGGCGCGAAAGACATCTATGTAGTAATGGTCAGTCTACACGTAGAATCTGGAATATGTTATGCCACTATCAAACAATGTTCAAACAAGGGCAGAAAGCCTTAGGAATTACTTTCGACTGGTGGATCAAGCACAGCGCTAACGTATGAAAACATCCAGAACTTGGAAGAATTAGTGCTAGTGGATCGTCTCATGCAATTGTGTCTATACAGCAGTGGCGTGCGGTGAGAATTTACGCTAGGGAAGCAACCACGATTACAAATAATGCTTGTTTAATTATTATTTATTAAAACAATTATTTTTCCAAAGATTTTCCCCTCAAAATAATTCTCTGGATCCGCCCCTGCTAGGTACAATAAAAAACAGTGTTATAATAATTAAAAGTATTTCAATTAAGCACTTTTACACTTTATACTTATGGAATTTGTTGACTATCATTCTTTATTTTAAAAAAACTACTACTATGTATCCATTTTCCGGTCTTTCTTAGGAAAATACCGGTACAGGTTTTAATCTTTGTTGTTAAATTTGAAAGTTCTGGTTTTGATCGGCCTTTCTTAATAATTTGTAATTTCTCTCCAAAACTGTATGCGAAAAATTCTTTATTAATAATTTACAAACTGAACAAAAAATCGTCCCGATTCGGATATATCGAAGGTACTCGAACCATTCACCGAAGCAGCTGAATTTGCAGTCGTGACGATAATGCAATTTTAAATTTGCATACAGGCAAACTAAATAGAATTATTTGTCTTTAAAAAATCCAACTTATAAATTGAAATAATAAAATGCGACAAAATACAGTCTCATTCGCAGATTTACATTACTTAAGTAACATTAAATTTAACAAACTATGTGTGTATTATAATAAATAAACATTTGGGCATGAAGCACACTAAAAATAACGGCTAAACAATGCTCACCAGTCAAACAGCATCGTCTACTATATCACCCCACTCCCGCTATTTCACGCCAAGGCTAAGAGAAGAGCAGTTGTAAGCAATGCTTATATGCAGTGTATGTAACACATTTGAATCGGTATTACCTTTCCGTACAAGTTTAATGAGCCTAATTTAAAATAGTACTCTTAATAATTATACTTTTTGCTGTACGGAATTGATATTGAGCTTTAAGTTGATTAAATATTGCAAATTTAAATAAACGATTACCATAATTTTATAAAAGTATTTTTGTTAGCATTGGTTTTTATTTTTAATAAATTCTCAAGGGAAGCATTGCTTTCCTTGCTTCCATGGACCGCACGCTACTGCTATACAGATTAGTAAGGAACACGTGGATCATGCATGAACATCTTCACAACAGCAAGGTAAGCGTGCGATGCGTACCCAGAATGCTGGACTCCCTTTGACAAACACAGGCAAGTGGAAAGTGAATCCAAATTTTTTATCTTGCTAAAGATGATTCGAACAGAATTTGTCATCTTAACTGGCATTGTGAATGGAATATGGAAACATACGATCCTGAGGTCAAGCAGGATTCAGGACGCAACTCCTGGCTTAAAATCTTATGGCCACTATTTTCTGCGATTTCTCAGGTATTCTTCTTATCAATTAATTACTTAAAAAGGGCACAATGACAGGGTTACATTATGTCAATTTGGCGACACAAGACTCCATATAATCTTAGAACTGCAATAAAGCTGCAGAGAAAAGTAAATCAAAGCATCTGTTATTACAAGACGATGCCTCAGAGCCACAAAACTCATGTTGTGCAGCATGCTGTGTGACCATCCACCCTATACCACTGATCTGGCTCTCTGCGATAATTTTCCGGTTAATAATCTAAAAAAGGACGCCGATTTGCTAGGAAGACAAAATAATAATAATAATAATAATAATTGCTACTACCCATTATTCTGGCCACAGAAGCTTTTGCGGGAGGGAGTGACGATTATTATTAGGCCCAACGTGCGGCTGCAGTTGACTTAACAGATGGTATTAGCACAAATCCCACATTTTTATGTTACAGCTAAAGAAAACTACAGAAAACCTTAACCAAAACTGCTGGTACTGGAAATCGAACCAGGGCCGCTTGGGTGAGAGAAGAGCACGCTAGTCCTTATACTATCATGGCTACTGGATGAAGAAGACAATAAAACAGTATTCTTCATAAAAAAAGCACATAGACATAAAAGCGGTTATTTAATACCTTCCTGAGAAATACATTTAATATCTTGAATAACTGAGGAAGATCTGTGTTCCAGAAAGCATTATTCAGAGTGTAAACCCCCTCTAATTCGAGCTTTAGGGTGTTATTGAACAACTGTGCTTCATGATTTTATCATAATAGTTAACATTAATAATAGAAATAGAAAATCAGATAATTAAGACTAATTTATAATTATTATTATAAAAAGAAAAGAAGGGTAAAATATTTAACTTCCATTTTTTAAGTTATCCCTATTAAGCTGAAAAATCCATGTTATACAACACCACTAAAAGTAACCTTAAATTTCAACATTAAAAAATCTAAGAAAGTAATTGAGCTCAAAATATATCAAATTCTCAATTCATTTTAAATTTTTATCAAAGCTGATTGGCGGATTACAGAGGTTTTTGTAGAGGGCCTGTAGAGGGGAAATGTAATAAAAAACAATCCTTGGTAGTGTAGGGACTAGCGTGCTCTTCTGTCACCGAAGTGGACAGGTAATGGGTAGTAGCAATTATATCACTATAGGTCATTTTATTCCTAGTTTGATATATCTTCTAAACTATTGAATATTAAGAAAAATTTTTCATACGAAAGTTTCTTGGCTGCCAAAGGTGTATACTTTAAGAACATTTACAATTATACAGGGTGTTTCCGGACAAATCAAGCTACATTTCTTTTAAACAGGACACTCTATATACTTTACCAGAAGTTGAATCATCTACTCCTTAGTTGGTTTATTCAACACAATAACTTTTTTCCTAAACTTTTGCAAAGTCATAATAAATAAGTCAGACTTGATTCATTTATTTTAGTTGTAAGAATTGTGTGAGGGTCCTACAAACATTATTCAACAACAAACAATCTTTTGTTTATAAGGTACGGCGGCGTCGCCAAATTATGATTTGAAAATTTTATTGTCACATCTCAATTACAATCTGCAATATCTCACAACTCTCGGCAGTCACTGCAACATTATTACTCGTATTCTCAAAATTCCAAAATAAAAACCTGAACTCCCCTTGAACCTTGATCGGATATAAAAAATAAATTCATATCTGAGGATTTTAAAATTTTTTAAATTTTTGGATACACTTGGCAACCTCCCAATAGAATTTCATGAACTTTGGCAAGTTTGTATATGCAAAAACAATACTTGCAATACTGAAGTGTAGTTTAATTTGTGCAGCTTTTTTGAAATGCCCTCTATAATTGTAATTTTCTTTAACGTATACGCCTTTGTGAACCAAAAAAACATTTACATTGAAAGTTTTTCTCAATGTTCAATAGTTTAAGAAATATCGAAGAAGTACACACTAAATGGACAGCCTGTCCTGCATATAAAACGACCCACAGTGATTTTCTATATAAGTTGATTTCAGTTAATTTTCTATAAAGTGTGAAGTGAAAATTAGAGAAGTAAGTAATAAATAACACAAAATTCAATATAACATTTTTTAGTTCTTGTAGACCCTTAGAATATGAATCCAGAGATATGGAGTAAATAAATGTTTAATTTTGCATTATTAGTCAAATTCCGAATACCATTTTATGGAAGTTCTACATGATACATAGTTTTAAGAATTACTTTGCAATTTATTGCTTCCGGCTATAAAAGTTGTAAATTAGTAGTAAATTGTTCCATTGTACAACCTTCAGACACTAAAAGTTTTATTTCACTCAACTCAGTTCTAAAACTTTAGCTGGGAATTTTGATAACTACAACAAGTGCATAACACAGATGACATAAATGTAGGTTAAAGTTGGAAAAGTTGTCAAGTGCGTCATTATCCTGTATTTCTGGTGTTGACACGAAAACACCCTCAAACTTTTTGATTATCGTACAGATTTCCAATTAAATGTTGGTAACAATTTTAATACCCATTATTGAGGATTTCCATTATTTAACAACTGGAAAGTTTTAAGTTAGATTACTTTTTACTATTATGAAGATGAAACGTTTTAAAGTTTACAACTAATGTTTTGAGATTTATTGAATTTTAACTAAATGATCTAGATAGAAAAATATTACAATGAGTTAGAAAGTTCGTTGAAGTCGAAAATGTTGTACTTCATGTCCGTGAATGTTGATGTATAAAAAAAATGTCTAAACTATATAGATAGGGATAAACTTGTCTCGGATAACTTTTAGTAAGCTGTATAGACCAAACGATTCAGGATATTCGGAACCAAGAAGTGCAAAAAGTAGCCAACGACCTTGTGGTCTGGGTTAGATCGCAGATGATTTAGATCAGAATAAGTTATTATCAAGAGCTATCACTTAGTTTTGAGTTAACTCTTTACAAATGTTTATGGTAGAAGGTGTCCAAAGAAGAAATGAGAAATTGCTGCCATAATCGTTTGTCTAAAATAATTGAAATCATAAAGCTACATAAATGTACTACACCTGTTTACAGTTCTCAAAATCAATTCCGAGATTTAAAGACATTTTTTGTTTTTTAGCATTTGGATACTGATGAAGATGATGCATGGACTTCAGCTGCAATTGCCATAACAAATGCTGGTAGCTTAAGAACTTCTATTGAGATAGGAGGTACGTTCTCTTTACAAATTTACAAAAAATAGTGTCTAATTTAAAATAGACTTTTCAGGGTTATTTATATTTACCTTATTCAATTATAATAAATTTAAAGATGTTCAAAGTATCTTAACTACATTAACTGTCATGACATATTTGGTGCTTTCAGAAATCACCTTTAATGACCTTGTTACTACACAACCTTTTGAAAACACATTTGACATTGGAGAAATCCAAGGAAAATACATAAAGGAGTTCTTAGAATTTGCAACTACAAGTTTCTACAATTACAGGGAAAGATTTAATATAAATCTTTTACAAATGTCAGGTTAGTGCGCTATTATTTCATTTCCAAACCAAAACATTACTCACAATCCATGGATTATTTTTAAGGTTTAATTAACACATCAATCTTGCATACAAATAATTTTGTAATCAAATATGAAACCAAGAGTAACTACCAAGAGTTTATGTATTACTTTATTATTACTTATCATGTCCATGCATTTTTCTATATTAAATTACTAATTACGAGTAATAATCAAAAATTCTATGTTTCCAGGAATACATGTAGTTTACAACCTCACAAATCCAGAAGGATCTAGAACACAGTCCATCAAGATACGTTGTAGAGTATGCGAAATACCAAAGTATGAACCATTGGACCCAGAGAAGATGTACAAAATTGTAGTAAACTCATTTTTGGCCGGTGGTGGAGATGGATACAGTGTTATTGAGGAGCATTTAAAAAATACAGTAATTGGACCAAGAGACATAGACCTACTGCGCGATTACATCAAACTACAAAGTACCATTATTAAACCATTAGATAGAAGAATTCAGATTGTTACATAGAATTTTTTGTAATATTTTATTTTTCTTTTGTTTTGAATAAATTCATAGATAAAGAGAAGTAATTTATTTTTTATGTAATATCAGTTTTTTAAAGATTTATAGAATTAGATCAAATAATTTTAAATTATGGCTGTTCAGATTCTTAAATAAAAGGTAAAATAAAATATAAAAATCCTAAAAGGTACTGCAGTTGACATATCCATTGTTACTCATTGGAGGTGGCATTATATAATTTCATTATATGGTTTGACAGCACTACCATTTGAGACGTGCATGTATGTACATGTAGTAGATGCAGAGGTAGTACTTCTAGAAACAACAAACTCTCATTTTATATATTAAAAAACTCGAGTTAATAATTTCGGGTTGACCTTTAACAAAAATAAAAGCAGATGAACCAAACCATGATTGTGTCGGGCTAGTTTCAAAAAAATCAAAAATTGACATTTACTTTGTTAATTAACTAATAGTTACTATTAATGCTTAATTTAATATTACTTATGAAATATAATATAAATACAAAGATTAGTTAAAGTTTCACAAGTTTTATTAATATCTTAACCTGACAATATTGTTTCGACACTTTGTGTCATTATCAAAGGTAGATAAGATTGATAAACAAACACGTTGCTAAGGATAAATACATACACAATACATAACAAAAACTAAATATCTAACACTTCTAATAAAGGAGAATTACTAAGCTCAGTTTGTTCATTCATTAAAGGTACTGTGCGTTTATGTCTTTATATTTCAAAAGCTTCTAAAATGTCTAATTTGTGTTTGTTGTTGCAAAAATGTAAGAATTTAATGTTGTTTTGAGGTGTCATTGGGTGGTTCTGTTCCAAAATGTGTTTGGCATAATTAGATTTTTCTGGATGTTTAAGTCTATAAGAGCGTACGTGTTCTTTGTATCTTATGTCGAAATTTCTAGGTGTTTGTCCAATATAAACCGAGTTACAAAAAGAACAATTCAAACGGTAAATGCCGGATTTCATGATATCTCGTGTTTTGTCTTTAGCATTGAATAAAAATGAAAAGGTGTTGGTGTTAGTTTTATAGGTTATTTTGTAACTGGTGGTTTTTCTTATTATAGTTGAAATTTGTTCTGATATTTTGCCAAAGTACGGTATTGATATGTAGTTTGTGTCTTGTATTTGAGTGTCAATTGGAAATATTCTTTTGATAGCTAACCTATAATGTTTTTGTTGAATTAAAGTGTCAATCATGTTATGGTTATAATGGTTTGCATGTGCTAATTGTTTGATGATTGAAATTTCTTTATCAAAATGTGATCGTTTCATTGGAGTAGTTAAAGCTCGGTGTACTAAAGATCTATAAGCCGCTAGTTTATGCATTTTATGATGACATGAATCGTTAGGAATAGTGACGTCTGTGCTTGTGGGTTTTCTGTATATGGAAAAATCAAATTCATTGTCTGTATTAATTATAATAGTTAAATCCAAAAATTAATAGCTCTATTTTGTTCTGTTTCTAGTGTAAACGTGATGTTTGTGTGAAGACTGTTAATAAGAATTAAAAATTCATTTATAACCTCAAAAGAATTTTTAAGACTGTTGATATTGAATAATAAGAAAAACCACTAGTTACAAAATAACCTATAAAACTAACACCAACACCTTTTCATTTTTATTCAATGCTAAAGACAAAACACTATAGGTTAGCTATCAAAAGAATATTTCCAATTGACACTCAATTACAAGACACAAACTACATATCAATACCATACTTTGGCAAGATATCAGAACAAATTGCAACTATAATAAGAAAAACCACCAGTTACAAAATAACCTATAAAACTAACACCAACACCTTTTCATTTTTATTCAATGCTAAAGACAAAACACAAGATATCATGAAATCCGGCATTTACCGTTTGAATTGTTCTTTTTGTAACTCGGTTTATATTGGACAAACACTTAGAAATTTCGACATAAGATACAAAGAACACGTACGCTCTTATAGACTTAAACATCCAGAAAAATCTAATTATGCCAAACACATTTTGGAACAGAATCGGCCAATGACACCTCGAAACAACATTAAATTCTTACATTTTTGCAACAACAAACACAAATTAGACATTTTAGAAGCTTTTGAAATATACAGACATAAACGCACAGTACCTTTAATGAATGAACAATCTGAGCTTAGTAATTCTACTTTATTAGAAGTGTTAGATATTTAGTTTTTGTTATGTATTGTATCTAGTTACCTATTTTCTGTATGTATTTATCCTTAGCAACGTGTTTGTTTATCAATCTTATCTACCTTTGATAATGACACAAAGTGTCGAAATAATATTGTCAGGTTAAGATATTAATAAAACTTGTGAAACTTTAACTAATCTTTGTATTTATATTATATTTCATGATTATGGAGTTCCACAAAGTAAGGCTGGAGACAGTAAACGCTAATATTACTTAATTCATGTGTTCAGCCCTTTGTGTCATTTTTCTGTTTATCTTAGACTTAGAACGGGAATAAGGTTTAGTAGATGTAGAGGCACCCCCACAGAAACGGTTAACTAAATTTACTGGTCGTGATATCATCATGGTGCGCGATATAAATATGGTAAATCGAAAATAATATATTATTAATACAACTTATCATCGGAACACGAAAGATGGTTTAAAATTTAAGTTAATCGTTATCAAGATACTACGACAGACGCAGTAGGAAGTAAAAAAAAGCCAACCAACCCATTCTAGTGTCAGATCGTCCATATACTGGAAGACATCCTTTGAATCCAATAAAGCACGTCTAGAAATTAAAAAATCACAAATTTTTGGCGGACACGTTGACTATTCTTTACGAAGATTGTCCTAGAGATCAGAGGCTCAACATGTGGTTTATGTAGCATATTGAGCCGTGGCGGCTTTTCTTTTGCGGTTAGGAAGTTTTTGTAATCAAACGTTTAATGGGCGATGGAAGGGGAAGAGAGGTTCATGTCCTGCTAGAGGTTCTAGTTTAAATTCCATGGGCTTTTTTAATTGGGGTTACTTCAATTGTTTGTTATGAACAGATCTGGTGGAAAATGTTGCCGAATTACTACAGTGAAATGAATAACGCTGTGAGAATATTCGATCAAAACACGGCACATATATTCCGTAGAATGGACACGTGTCTCGGTTTGTTAGACCTTTTTGTAGAGCTGCAGACTTCAGCCGGACTTTGGTTTTCTCTGGCAGAAGCCTTCGAGAAGCTCTAGAAATAGGTCTAACGAACCGAAACACGTATAGAGCATTCTACACAATCTATGGAAACATTAAAACTTATATAAAATCATTTATTGAAGAAAAGTTTTGCGTTTGTATGGTGTATTAATCTAGGCATTTAATGTATCAATGAAATACTGGTCTGTAATAACGCTTACAATAGTTGTATCGTGAAAATTGGTGGTTTGTGGACGCATGTTGTTTCAGACTCTTTGAAATGCTTTTGATCCTTCTGAAACATCCTCTATAATATATTCATAGAAGTATTCGCAGATATATTGAGACATTGTTGAATTGAATTGAATTGTTCCAGTAGGAAAGCTTATGAAACGCATAACAAAAATTCGAAATAACGAATTCTGCCTTTATAATAAGGTTTTCCTTATTGGAAATCTAACCTAAACACAAGATTAGTACTTGTATATTTCACAAAATTTAAAAATAAAAGAATTCCAAATCATGGCGTCACACATACAATCTTCCGTTACAAAAATATTTTTTATTTCTCAAATCCCTGATTTAAAATTAAAAATCTGAAATGGCTGAAAACTTCGTTGTTCCTGCATGTCATATCAGGGTTATTTTCCGTTAGTTGCCATAAAGCCAAATCTAACTATTAGAACAGTGTCTTCCTGTCTGCTATTTAACTCATTTACTTGATTAATATTTGTTAATTCTTTATGTATCATTAAACTAAGATGATGATACACATTAAAAATCGCTTATTAGCTTTCTGGAATTAGCTGTTATCATTTATGTCATCTTTTGATATAAGTAATTCTCAGCTTCGACAAATTTTTGGAGCCCCATAGTATAAATCAATTATTACAATTTATATACCTTTATTTTTTTCATCAAAAATTATATATATTTATATATTTATATATAATATATTTATTAATATCAGGCGCAAATTCATGGAGGATGGGAGGGAATTTCCTCCCCAAGATTTTTTAAATAATTCGACTTCGTCTCATGCCGCAGTCACACGAATGTGAAATTGGCGTTTAGTACGCGTTACACACTACTTTATCTACGACCCCAAAAACATAATAAAACACCAAAAGCTAGGAAAAATATTTAACCTAGAATATGATTTGAGATTGAGATGCGGGATTGTCAAAAGTAGACAATGCCCACAGTTTATGGAAAACAGGTGTTAGTTGTAAAAATTAAGAAATGCATATAACTCAATGTAATAATCGTTTATTTAAAATTAATACTAAAATTTGAACAATTATTTAAATTAATAATAGTAGTTTTGTTGGTGTCTTCAATTTTTTAAATGTCATAGACAAATTTTTAAATGTATTTTGGACGTCGTGTTGTTCCGCCTCTGCTTTTTTTTGCTAAGGTAAGTAAATCATAACTTCAATTTTACAAATACATTGAATACTTAATGCTTTATCTGAATGTAATTTTAAATAATAAATTCCCAAAACATTTTTAGATTTCTATGTAATAGTCCGGTTATTCTAAATGTATGGATTAAAGCCATCAGATAGATATATCGTTAAATCAATTTTACGTTAATTCAACAATTTTTATAATAACTTTATATGGTAATAATAACTTTATATGCTGGTAGTCGACACAATAGCTCAGAGGTAGAGATGTCGATCAGAAAGTGGAAGGCCCAGGGTTCAATTTCCAGCTGGGCTGATAATTTTTTCTATATGGATTTGCATTCAAAATATAATTTAAAATAAAACATTAATTAAACAAAATAAATTAACATAAATAAAATACAAAATGAACACAAACGTGTTTTAATAAAGTGAGTTTTGTTAATGAACGACTATTATACTCACAATTTTATAGTGATGTGTATAAATCACAGACGAGCTGCCTCTAACTGAGAACCAAAAGCTCGAAACACCTGTCTTATGGTGCCGTCTGTAATTAATACACGTATCACTATAAAATTGTGAGTATAATAGTCGTTCATTAACAATTTTTAACTTTTAAAATTTAAATTAATCTTTATCTAAAAGTTATAACTTTGTGTATTTCAAATAATTAGATATATTGCATGTGCTGACATTTATGGCATTTTAATAGAACCACTGAAAATGCGAAATCATTTCCCACGGTCATTTCCGTACAGTTTAAAGATTAGGAACAATGAGCCAATGGGTTTTCCAGTGCTTAAAAGTAATAAAAGTCAACTTAAAAGACTTAATGCCGAACTGTAGCGTCCTAGGTTGTAAAAGCCGAACAGAAGGGAAATATTCTAAGGTCATAACCTTTCACAGGTACGTATTACAATATTTTTACGATTTTAACACGTAACTTTTGCTCAAATTATGTTTATGATTTTATATTTCGTAGAAATGAATGGTTGAAAATGAAAGTATTTAAGAATAAATTATTTTAGCAAGATGTTAAATCCTAATTCTATGCGTATGTGTTATAATAAATTATTACTTTTTAAAGGACTTTATGTGTATATTGTTATGTAATTTTATTTTGTAATAAAATAGTTTTCTAAAGTAGCTTGTAATTTAATAAAATTATAATTCATCTACCTTATTTTTCAATACTGCCTTTCCCTGTTAGTTTTTCCTAATTACTTATATTTATATTTTTTGTTTATGCATTAACTAATTATAATTAATTAACTTCCAGTGGAATTAAACCAGATCGTTCTAGGGTCACTCTTACTAATTTCCCAAGTTCAACCGTGGTAGATTTCTGTAATTCTGCAATATTTAATAGGCATTGTGACATCAGATATGGCTTCATTTACATAATTTGTTATTAAATACACATGCCATCTCTATAATCTCTATCCTCAATGTCAAAACATAAATTTTGCGTAATGTCATTTTCAATAAACATCACTGATAAATTTTTTTAATGACTTTGTCCAAGATTATTTGTTAAATAATATTTTACACGTTTAAGAACGGAGATAGATCGTTCTTCAGTTGCAATACATATCGGTAATGTTAAGATTTTTCTTTAAATTGTTTCAACATTGGGAAGTGTTGACAATTGACAAATGACATTAAGGAATTTCACCCATTCGAAAGCATGGTACAGTTCCCCTTCCCCTAATGTAAGTCGGACGACCGCGCAGAGTTTGCTAGAAGGCATTGAAGGCAAGCCATTCGGAACGACAGAGATGATACATTCCTTGCAGGTCTGCTGAGAAACTGTAAATTCCGTTACAATATTTTCCCTAACTCTCTGAGAGCTTGCCTTTTCGTACGAAACTCTAATGCGTTAACCGTACACTTTTTTTACCAGTCTGTACACGATATGATCTGTTTCTTGTTTCACTTTTTGCGAGAAAGTGAATTCCTACACCAATAATTTTTGGTGCCACTGGAGGCCTCTGCGGGGCCCCCTGACTTTTGGGGCCTGAAGCGGCCGCTTCCAACGCTTGTGCCTAAATCCGCCAGTGTATGTTGTAGTGCAATCTTTCTAGTAGGATAATTAATGACGCTGCCTGCAATGGGTATAGTATTGTTTAATAAACATTGGTTCACAACTGTTTGAGCCTAAATCTAATAACAATAATAACATAACAACGTGGGGCGCAAGTCATTGTTTTCAAAATAAAAGAAGCACAATAATGCATATGATAATGTAACAGCATAACTAATTCTAAAGTATCTTGATGCAGTTACTTCTTGAACACTCGTTAGAATATTTAAAGAGTTGTATATAAATTGTTTATTAATATTTTGAAATACATGCCAATCCCTAGTTAGCAAGAATATAAATTTACAAATTAATTAAACTGATGGCTAGTAAAATAGTATAAATAATTTTTAAATGGTATGGTAAATAAAACACTTTTGGAAAAAGACTGGATAGATAATAAAACACTAATGTTTATTTAACCATGGATCTGTCTATGGTTACTCTAAAATTTGACGTTAGAGTCTTACCATACACCGATTCCAATAAAGTATTAGAACATCTTCATCACGCACATAAATATTTTTGGTATTTTCTACAATTCTATATACTGTTGCTGGTATATCACTTTTTTGGACCGAACGAACTCAATGTGGTTTTCATCTTCAAAATTAGCGACACCAGATAACGCATTTCCACAGATTAATGGACTTCCTAAATTAAATACAGTTGAATCTGTTTTGTTCACATATAAATTATTATCTGCATTTATCTGCGGATTAAAATACTCGAAATAAAGTAAATTATCCAAAGTTTGTGCAAAGTAGGTGCAGTTTTGAAGTAGACTATAGCTCATTGCATGCGCTGCTTGTATAAAAGTAGTGGAGACTGCTTTAATTTCTAAAGTTACTCCATTAGCATCTGTGAAAGTAGCTTTATTTACTTCATATTGCACGGGAGGATTCTGAAATGTTTCTACAAGTAGTTTTGTATAATTCTTCAAAGAGTTGTCATAAATAAAGGTAGAAACTTCATTTGGTGATATAAACGTCCCAAGCACTCTCTCGTTGACACTAAGGACACTCTTTAAAAATTTACTAAAAGATTCATTGGCGTAAAATGTGTTAGAAGTAATTTTCAGAAAATTTAATAGTTTAATAACTTTATCTGAATTTATTAATTGTTTGAAATCTTTAAGTAGACTTGCTGTTAATTTGGTGTTTCTTAATTTCACAATAATACTGTCGGCATTAATCGAAAGTAGTAGATTTACGAGATCTCTCAATGTGGTATTTGAGTGATAGCCTTGGAACGACTGTTTCATTTTAACTGCAGTTGAATGTGGAATTCTAGATCCATCGTTTATTATACTTTCATTTAAATCCACATCCAAAGCTTCTATAAGTCTAAACACTTCTGTAGTATTGAGTATAGCGTATAAATCCTTCCAACTTAATTTATAAATATTTGTCCACTTAATTTCAAGTATCTTTAGGATTTCTATTAAAGATATATTAGGAGTATCCATTAGTATTTCTGCGATATCACTAAAACTTATCTGAGAATATTTAAAATGATTTTTTAAAGATGTATCATCTCCCAGTATCGATTCGACAATCAGTCTAGAGACTTCTTCATCCTTTAGAGATAATTTTATAGACACCACAGCGTTTTTAAAATCATTATTTGTATTAGGATTATTATACTTTATGAACTCACCAAATACTACTTGAGAGCACAAATAACTAACAATAACGAAAAGCATTTTTTAATTGTTTTGCACTTAATTTGCAAACCGATTTGAAATACTTAATACTGATTATTAGGCTTAGGATTTGGGTGCAGAATTTGCATTAACGTACGTATTTACAATTACTGTACTTATAGATACCCTGGCACTCCCACCTGTTCTATTACACATCTAATAGATAAGAAATGTGAAGTTTTATAAAAATCGACATTTTACATAGTATTTATTTTAACGTCTGTTCAAATTAACGTAATATAATAAATGTTATAAAATTATCTTTCAATTGTCAAATAGTTTTGATTATTAATTTATTAATTACTTCGTAAAATACTATAGATTTTGTGGCTTTTATATTTGCACTTAATTAACTGTTTTTACTTTGATCATTTCGTTACATACATTTATTTACAAAGTAGCATAAAGTTTCTCATTATCGAAGAGAAATTTGTATCAAAATTTATTTTGTCAGAATAAATGTATTAAGTTTATTTTATTTTACTGACTTAAAAACAAGGTTTTTTTTAATTCAAAGATTACATACAATACTTTTACTAATTTTATAGAAACATATTGATAACGCCTTCTTTAAAATAAACAAGTTCTTTTATCAACTGTTAAATTTTAATAAGACGATGCATTGCCGAGACCTTGTATCAAACTGTATGATTTCCCCTTCTTGAGAAAATGGATTAAAAGGTGTCGCCAGTACACTCAGGTTGCAAAATTTTCTAAGATTTAGCCACTCCTGCATACTGAAATCGCAAGATTATTAAGGGCGATAAAAGTAATTTTTGCTAAAAGTGACTTTCATATGACCACATTGCTAGATACAACCACATAATGGGTACGTATAATGTTTGAGATTACTGAATAACAAACGGAAAACCAATTTAGTGATAACAACAATATGAAGCGACATTCTTATGGCCAGACATACTTGCCATGAACAACAATAATAAATACAAATAAACAAATAAATACTCATGTATTCCTGTAAATCTATGCAAAACGATAGTGGCATGTTTACAAAAATTTTAAAAATTCATAGCTGGCTTCTTGATAACATGTTTGAGTTTTAAATATTAAAAAAAGAAACAGACACTTAGAAATAAGAAAAGAAACTTTTAAGTGCTTGATATGAGCAATTTCTCTATATTTTTGAACATTTAATTAGATTTCTAAACTTTTTTCTACCACTTTAATATAAATAAAAGAACTTACGTCGTAGTAAATAATTGCCAAATTAGTTTGATGGCAGATTTATGAATAAACTACAAAATTATCTTAAATTATTGCAAGGTAATTTTGCAATAAAGTGCCAAGTTAAGTAATATCCCTTATAGTAGGGGAAGAGAGGGAACAGTGTTACACATAATGTTTTTAGGATTGCTATATATTAAACATTGTTCATATTTTCATGTTATAAGTAATTTGGTGTTAACCAAGTGTAGGTGCATTTTGGTTAATATTCACTGATGGATTTTCAAGAAATTAAGGTATGTATATTTTTTTAATATCAAAAGTAATTATTTCAAGTAAAATACAATTTACTTCAGGATTAAATTAATTAAAGCTAGATTATTAAAAATTTATTTATAAGTAGTTTGTAGGCTTATTTACGCCGAAGAAGCACGAACTTAACCTCAAAACTGTTTGCGCCCTTATTAACTATTCGAGTATAGATTTTGATGATTGGGGTACAGTGTTACAGTGGATAGTGGGGTTCGGTGTAACATTATTTATGTAACACTTGTGCATATAGGATCAGTCCAAGTTGCATCTAGTGACAAAGATACATTATTCCATGCAATTGATATCGATGTTGGAAATTTTGTGGTAATACAAGAAGAGGCTACAATAAAACACAGAATTTTGTCAATTAGGGAAATTACACGTAAAACGAATACAGAAGTTAATCCAACTTATAAATTCGTACGTACAACGCAAGAATATAAGAATTTTAAGTTGTTTTATTAACATTAACATTAACATTGTTAACCTTTCCTTGTAGCTATGTACCCCACTATTAGGATGCAGTGTTACACAGAGCACCAAGTTGAATAAATCTTTATTTCTCTAAAAGTTGAAATGATCAAAGCAAGTTAAATGTAAAAGTTGAAACAAGATTCGTAACTCTTAAACTAGAAAGAGAATAAATTTTAAAATTTTTATTTGGTTCTGAATTATATCAAAAAATATTTTTTGCGTGACACTGTCACCCCTCTTCCCCTACACATACAACAGTCGGCGACGAAAGGAACAAATTTGGTAAAATAATGCAACCCTTCAATTTACTTTTTCGAATTGGTATTTTTTGGCTTATACTCCAACCCAATGTTACTACTGATTTTTCTGGAAATGACACTAATTCTGATCCAAGATCACTTCCCAATCGTGATTTGATAATTTATAGATGCAACTTTCCCCGACCGATGGATCGGAAAAAAGGAACCTCGGCCATCTGTCAGTTGATTAACTTCGATAGATTTTAAAAAATAAAAACCTAAAATATGAAAGTTCGCCGTATTCCATTTTAATAAATTCAACTAGCGGAATAAATTAAGATATGTTTGCTATAATAATTTTTTTACGGTTTATATTGAAATCAAAAAAATAATTGCCCTAGATTCAGGAGACTATATGATATGATCAAGTATAATTTGTTTGAATACTAGACTCAGACATAGACGCAATTGCAACAAACATTAAATACTCAACTAACTCTTGCTAACCTTTAGTTGAAATATGAAATATGAAAGCTCCGGCTAAATACATCGTAGTGATAAAAAGCCCTCCTTTCCACAAAGACTCTGTCAGGCGAGTCGCTTTGATGGTTTAGTTTATACTTATAGTTCAGTTCACTTTATTTGGAGATTAATAATTTGCTTTTAACACATATTTAATTTTTTTAATTATAAAGAAAATTAGATTTAAGGATTATATGTAATTTGTTTATATTTTTTATTGACTCTTGGTACCTTTATATTTCTTAATTACTAAAAATAAAAGTAACTACTATGAAAAACTCACGTTTTGTGTCTGCTTGGCTATTTTTATTGGTATTGACAAAAATTCAGGAAATAGTTGTCAACGACCACTTTTAAATATTTCCAAATAAAAGGTTTTACTAATTGCAATTCCCAATCCATTTAATTTTTTAAAGCATGATTAGTAAAAGTTTATTTACCTTATGTCCAAATCCATTTAAGGATTCATTAAATTCTATAAATTTTTCTTGTTGGCAGATAATAAAATTTCCACACTTAATAATAATTAATCACTAAGATTTACCAACTTTTTTAAATTTCAAACACTTTGACCTTTCACAAAAATAACAGTAACCTCCAAATCTTGCCATTGATTTGTTTGCATTCTAACTTATACCTAACATTACCTTAAATTATTTTATGCTTTCCAAAAGGTTATGCACTTCATGAAATATGAAATTGGAAGAGAGTTATGGAAAAATGGCTGTCCTTTTTATATAATTTGGTTGAAACAATTGAATGCAATGTAATTTTTGCATGAAACAAATGAGAGTTAAAACTAAAAAAGTCATTTTTAACATAACCAGATTATTGTTTATAAATTCTAATCTTAAAACTAATTGGATAATATTATAGATAAAAGTATTCCTAATCTAATGATATATAACACTTTTATTAACATTACTTTTATAAATAATTGTCGATGAAAACAATCTCCTTAAAAACTAAATAATGCCCTAATTAATTAGAAATTTAATAAATTTAAACATTATATCCTCTAAAACATTATTTGAATAATTCCAGGCATCAACGACATGAATATTCAAGCCAATTAACAATGTTCATTGAACGTTCCAAAGCCCGCTACAAAATTATCTGTAGTTTATCTGATATCATTAATAAAAAGCAGCCCCTACATTTAAGATTTAAGAATTATGTGGTAATGAAGCAGCATTACAAACCTCCACCAAAATAATTTAACCAAAAGTAAAATTTTGAAATACAAAAACTGATACAACTGAGGAATCTCGTTAAAATAAAAACACATTTTTAACTATTAATTGTTAAGATATTAAATACTTGTATACCTCTCTATTACAGTACACCTTGATTGTTTTAGGTTAAATCTTACATTAAAATTGACCTAAATTTAATTAAATAATCGTCTTCCACATCGTTAATGGACAAGGAAAATTAACTAAACTCTATAGAAAAATCAGTTTTCTGGATTTCCTTTATCTGTCTCTAATGTACAAGTGTGCATGTTAATCATAAATAACCGTATTTTACTTCATAAAAAGAAAATTACTCAAAATTTGAAATTATTATAGGCGAATACCTTTTTGGCAAGTTAAATATAATGACAGTATGTATACCAAATGTCGAGTATATTAAAGTGATAGAATTTCGAGCAATTGGGAGTAGAAGAACTCTGTTTTTCTACAAACTTTTAAAATACCTTATAATTAAATAATTTAATTTAAAATAGCAGGCGTTTTGCGTATTTTATAATCCGTTCGCGAAATGTTTGTATTAGTAGAGACGAGTTTACTATTCCTGAACAATATTATCAGTTGAAAATTTAGTTTAGTAGCAAAGAGAAACTTGAGCTTATCCAACTTCGTAATAAATTTACAGACGGTTAAACCTAGTTGATGAGTCAACAAAATCGAAACAATAATTGTTTCGATTTTGTTGACTCATCAACTAGGTTTAACCAGAATTATTCTGCCCTAGTGTATTGTTGAGGGTAGTGCTAGAAGTAGACATAAGTAATTAAATATTGTTTCTCTTTAATTGTAAAATTATATTGGCTCACTAATTATAAGATTATATTTTACAATTATTAAATACAGCTTCTTGAATCATGGATTCTCGTTTACATAACTTTACGCTATGTTACTTACCTGCTCTACACAGAATGATTCAGTTTCAAAATGCTCTCCTTTAACAGGTAATAGAGGTACGTGGAAGTTGAAAATGCAAAAACGAAATTTATATCTGTAAGAACTTTTTTGCACTGATATTAAACCTGTCCTTTCTGTTTAATTACCTTATAGTGTTGGGAATCAGGAGCAGTGAATTTCTGTTAAATTGTAGTAGCTGATGAAATGTACAGCTAGTTTCAAATAAATCTAGGACAGTCAATAGTTCATAGTGTAAATGTTGCTTTTTCTGTTCCTTGATGTTTAATAAATTGTATGTAGTTATCTATAAAAATATAATATAAATTCACACGTTAAATAAACCTGTACGTACTACGGGATTCAGGCACAGTATAATAGCAATATTATATAAGTATAATCAACTAAGTTCTAGAAGTGTCAGCCAAATAATCGTAGTAAATTGCACTATGAAGCATTAAAGATGCTCCGCCATCCAAATTCCTCGCTGAAAAGTAAATATTAGACTATAAAATTCAAGAAGTGGATTTTAAATTGATTTAAAATATAAAAGGTGTATAACAAGCCGAGTTAAATCCTTAATGAACTTTGTAGAAATCACAATTGATACTCCAGGACGGACAGTTGCGAGTGTGTTGGACTCTCATCAGCTGGAGCTATCACACATCACTAAAACCCACACACATTATCCAGGCTTATATACAAACCAATAAACAACATTAGTACCAAATGTAACTAATACGACACCAAGACTAGTCTAGAATGCAACCCGTACAAAGCACTAAATTTGCGGTCTTTCCAGATTGCCAATAGAAAAGACCATAAATTATTTAAATAGTAATCTATAAGTATCACTGGAGTATCACGTCATCGTTATTATGGGTTTAACGCAAAATCTTCTCCGTTTATGGTAAATTGTTTGTCATCAAGTTTTAAGTCATTTATAGCTTTTTTCAAAAGTTTCAACGATATATTATTCAAAAATACTAGGTATATACTAGGTTGCTACTTACTAAAAAAAGTACCCGCTATTGCACACACAAATTTTATTATCTCTGCTTTATTATGTTGCTATTGAACAGTTATTTTGTATATATTTTGGACTGATTGGCTTTAACCGTCATCTACTTTCTGTATCAAGTAGTCTATTAAATTTGAAATCTGTATATTAAAAACAAAAGAAAATGGTACATACAATGCAAATCAAAATAGTTACACATCAATAAAAAAATAGCAAATTCAAAATACAAAACACATCAAAGAAGTTATACATTAATGAAAATTTGTAAATTCAAAATATAAAACCATGAAATTAAAATAATTATTGTTCCAAAAGATGAATAAAATTTCGGGATCCCAAATGATTAAATATTATCTAACAATACAATATTAATAAAATTCGATACCTTAACAGTTTTTCATCGTCCAAATTAGTGTTCATACCAAAATTCCTTTCACAAGTTGAAGGATTCGAACTCTTGACAATCAAAACACCTTAAAAGTTTTAAACAAAGCTACAATAAAAAACTGCTGTGCGTAACGATGCGGAAAGAAATCTTCTGGATTTTGAACTAAATGTTATTAACGAGATTAATCAAACTTTAGCACAACTGTTTTGCAATATTGCAATAACTGCCTTCGTTATTAAATTCTGTATTATTCTTCTGACTGGAACGGTACTCGAAATTACTTGAATGTTGCTCAAAATAATTGTTGAATTATTATAATTCGGCAAGAACAATATAGTGGTATGAGAATCCCCTTTTCTTAAACATGGGAATTAACACTGATTTCTATTGACAAATGTCCGGCAACTAAACCATTCTTCAATAAATGAAGAATCACAAAATAACTGTAGTTAAGCGGTACTGTAAAACTGTATTTTTATTCGAACAACTCGAAAAACTAAACGGCACTTTAAATAGTTAATTTGTTATTTTATAATAAACAAATCGAACGGTAATCACAACATATTTAAACGGAAAATTACTAAATTCGCTTAACAAGATTTATAATTATACCAGGCCGAGGCTCGAAGCACGACGCACAAAAAACTTAGCCGGACTATATGCAACTATACTCTGTAAAGATCGAAACTGAAGTCACTCGAACCAGCCAATGAACGGAAGTGAAGTTTTTCGTGTCTGCTTAAAAACTCAGGGTTCTTATTTCCGCGTAGGAATACATTACCAAATGCAAAATCGAAATAAGCCAATAGCGGGGGTCTCACTTCAAGAACAAGTATTGATTTTTTATTAAAAGCTGAAGGTTGCATTATAATAGTTCGTAGGGTATAAATCGTGTACCCAATCAACGAGTCGCGTGTTTTGGCTTAACCAATCAGAGCACAGCAACTCAAAAGCAAGTATTGATTTTTCTCTAAAACTGCAAACGCCTCAAGTTATTATTTTTAAACACTTATATGAGTAACCAAAGAGATTTTTATAATTCTAAAATTTGAAACCAACCTTTTTTTAAAATAATTTTATAGGGTTGTTTATATCGAATGCTAACGCAAGTTTACATTATGAAAAGAATTCAAATTTGCAGAACCGGACATAAGATTTTTGTAAATATGTCGACAAAATTACATTTATTCAGAGCTTATAAAAATATACCGTTAAAGGTGTTCCATTTGAAAAAGTTGTGAATTTTAGCTTTGCAGTTTTTTAAATCTAAAAATTTATTTTGAACGCCCTGTACATGGTGAGTCCATTTTCTTTTAAAGAAGAGTACCCTACAAGCCCCTGCAACAAAATCCCTACTTAAATTCGTCTTCACAGTTGCGGCTGTGAAAGCCGTAAACTGTTAAGTAGGATAATTGTAACACTCAATTTTTTTTTACGAGTATTACCATCTGTTTTGAAACTAGAAAATAAATCCGTTGTGGGGTCTTTTTTTGTCTGTCCGTTTAAGAACGTGTTTTAAAATTGGCGAAGTATATACAATATTACCTTAATGCTTTGAAGTGTATTTATTCTTTTTCTAAAAATATATGGCCAAAAATTATCCAGATGTAGTAAAGAAACCAAACTAAAATAGCTTTATGAAGTTCTTCATACCCTAATATAATATCGATGAACAAGAAATGGTGGCAATAAATGGCTCTGAACGTATTATAATTTATTGTCATATTGGTACAGAAAATATTGAAGCAGTTAAATATTAAAAAAATACAGGATTGAAAAAAAATTAACAAATACATTAATTTAAGGTAGATCAACAAACATTTATATACAACAAACTAAGTGCTTGACAAAGACCATTCATTACTTGAGACATGGTCTGGTTGACAAGATTAACCACAGTGGTGAAATATCCGTCGTTGTTGTCACCGTTATTCCCAGTTGGTTCTATTCTTGGTCTAACTGGAATAAAGACAACAGTAGCTTCAAATTCCCAATCAGCAACACCATACACAGAATCGTTACATACTAAAGGACTTCCTGTATGAAATATAATAGTATTTGTCTTATTTATGGCGAGCATATCATAGTCATTTAACGTAGCAGCAACTTTCTTTACGTTCACTGAATTAAGCTTTTCATTTAAGGTTATGTAAGTACAGTTATTTAGATCTTCATATTTTATATCTGTAGGTATGTTTATAAAACGTACATCCCCTAGTTCGTTTGTTATTAGGTACAAAACAGCAATGCCCGATGAAGTAAACGAATCATTACGTATTGATAATCTATACTTGACATTAGAGAGTTCAATGGGTGCAGCCAATAAAAATGTATAATTCTCTAAAGCATTATAATCAAGAAAGATCGTAGATTCACCATTTGTGATAACACTTTCATTTGACACCATAGTTCCCATTAATGTTTCTTTAGGTGTTACACAATTTATCAACACTTCACTGACTGCTTTGTTTTTATGAAAGCTCCCAGAATTTAAATTTAATAACTGAAAGAGATTTAGCAGTTTATCTGCTGCAAATAAGCTTCTTAGATTTTTCAATACATTCATAGTCAATTCTGCAGTTCCCATCTTTATAAAAGATTCTTCCAATTTAGCAGCTTTTAGAAAGCTAAATAATTCACTTAATGTAACAGTAGGATTGATGACTTTTAGTGCTGTTTCCATATTTATTTTGGTGTAACTGCCTCCCAATAAAGTGTCTAGAAGTTCCATATCAGTTGCAAACGATACAGCAATAGCAAACTCATCACTATTAATATTTAATGCATTTACTATTTTTGGGACATCGTTCAACGGGTTTTTTAAAAAATACCGCACAAACGTATTATAAACATGTTTTAAATGTATAGCTCCAATATTGATAATTTCAACTAAAAAACTTCTATAAGACGAAACATTATGGTAATCCTTTAGATTTATATCAAGAATTCTAACAGCGTCAATCACAGTTACACTAGTTGTTCCAACTATTTCCCCAACATCACTTAAGGAAACGTGCGAATAGTCAAAATAAGGAGCTAAAATTGTATTATTACCAGACACTGATTCTGCGATCAACCCTGGAATTTTCTCTTCCTGTAATTCTAGCTTAATGGACATGATATAAGGGTAAGATACTTGAGCTGAATTTTCATTAGAATGGCAGAGAAGGAAGATGCACAAAAGATAAATAGCGCGACACATTTCAAACCGTTTGCAACACTGCGTATGTCTTAACTAAAATAACTCTTAAGGCAATTTGTTTCTAAATGAAATAGTAATTTGTTTTCAAGGAAAAAGTTTATTGGTGGCTACTATGAAAGATTTAAAACAGAGTTTTATGGGAATTTGTCACGATTTGATTTAATTTCGTTTTATACTGAGCAAACAGATAATAATAGTTAAATATCTTTGATGCGATTATAAAGTTTTTAGCAAATTTTGTAATTATATTTGCTAGTGTTATAAACTATAGTACACATAACGTTTTTAAATAGATAATCCGTAATAATTATATACTGCGGAAATATTAAGGATAATGCTATCATTTTGGATAATCGCGTTTTGTCAACATTCTAAATCCTTTCAAGAGACATGAATTAAGTCATTCTTAGATACTGCTTCTAAAACAATCATCAACCTTTAAAAATATATGTCTCACTAGAACAACAGTTGTATGTTTGAACATTACCCTTGCATCTTTATATTACAATTGTTTTCAAACTTGAAGACTCCCATAAGCGTCTGTATACTAAAGCAATAATTAATGCTTTAAATAGCCTTGTAAAAGTTTTGTGACTTGTGAAGTATTTACGCTTGACGTCTAAAGAACTGAAATACTTCGTCACTTAAGTTGAAGCGTTAGAATTTAGAAACTTCTTAGTGTCGTAGAGAACTAAATATTTCGAATTAATATGTGAAGATATTAGCAGATCCATTTAGATTTAGAATTTTATATAACCTATATCGCTCTATAAACCCTATCGCTCCAAATACTTCGACAATAATTAGACATTAACAGCGTCGTGAGGTTACTTAGAAGAGAAGCTAAAAACGAATATCGTGAAACTTTAAATATCTTGAAATTTAGTACTTAGAAGTTATTCTGTACTATACTCAGGTCTTTCTGATGCACATACACACAAAGAAATGTAGAGTCCAGTTGGTTCTATAATAATTAAACTAACCATACAATAGCTATATATACAATAGCCTAAAATATGTTCATATGAACAATACTTTATTTTCATTATTTAATTTCCATATGAGTAAATAGTAACCTTCCGTTGCTGCTATTATTATATTCAAAAGTAACTTAGCACTAAAATAAAAGGGACATTAGCAAAAAAAACCTGTCAAATTCTTCTTTTGATAGGATTTCGGCTTTTTTTGGCTTGTAACCCTCTTCTTGTTTTTTCAAAAACAAGCGCAGTCTGCAGTATTTTGAGATATCGACATTTTTCTTTAAATTTAAGGACGACTTCACTATTGAATATTGCGACCAGAGAGAAGAACTTTTCAAGGTTCGAGATAATTCCAAAAAGTAAGCTAATTAGTCCAGTCAATGAATGGCCCAAAAGTAGGTGTAGAGTGCGTGAGAAGGTACCTAAGCAATTCCTTCAGAAACTTGCTCAGGGAGTTTAAAGTGTGAACATACCAAAAGTCCTGACGTCTAGGTGGTGCGCCGGGTGGGAGGGGGGAGGAAAGGTCCCAATTTGTGGGTTTTCGCTTATATCTCGAAAACGGTGCGTCGCAGGGGAAAATCTTCTGATAATAAATGAAAGCTCCTTAGATTATCTAAAACTTGTATTCTATAGGTTTCTTTCGAATTCTCAACCGTTTACGAGCTGCACGTTCGGAAATAGTTGAAATTTTCGAAAAAAATCATTTTACCTCACATTTTTCATCAAACATTCCTTCATATCGTCTAAAATATTCATCAGAGAAAGAAATTCATTTAAAAGAAGTTGTAGATACTTCAATTCCCTTTTAGTATGTATATACATATGCAAATTAATCTCCAACCAGTCAACATTTACAGCAAGTTTTTTCGTAAAATGTCATTTTCAGAAAAAGCTGTTTTTATCATATTACTGACACACAACTTTCGTTGTGTTTGTCTTGAGGACGTCGTTAAAGGAAATAACGACGTCTGTGAGGTCAAAGAAAAGGGAATAATAATAATAATATTTATTCTATAATATACAATCGTACATAACAGAATCTCAAGGAGGGAATTCAACAGAGTTGCTCTTCCATCCCTCCTTGCAAAACTTAAAACTTATAGTACATTTAGTCGGATTGAAAAGACAAAAAAAAGTAAGTTATAAGTACTTAAATAATATATTATAATCAGTACAGATTGTTTACGGTTTGGCGTATCAATGACGATCTGCAGTTAACCGCTTAACTAAAGCTTTTTTAACTTGCTTCACTGATAATGTCTTTAGTGATGGCAGAATATTGCTATAAACTTTTGAGACATTGTAACTTAATGAGCGTTTAAAGAAAGTGGTATTATGCTTAGGTACAGTCAACAGACCTCTATGTCGCACATTTATATTGTGTACATCGGTTCTATACCTTATTTTATTGCATAGATAGGGTGGCTGCCGGTTAATTAATATATTGTGGCTGGGCCTTATTAAAGCAATTAAGGAACGGAAAGACGACAAGCACCAAAGTTTCCGTGGTTTGACATCCCTTTTGATTCACACCAGTTGTCGAGAAAATTACACTCGAAGTGATACAATTAAAAAATATGTCAAGGAAGCATCTACATCTAAGGAAGAGGCAGGGCCGTCTCAGCTCAGGTCTTCAGCTCCCCAATTCAATTTCAAGAACAATTGTTTATTCTATGTACAGTGTGCAAAGGAAGAAACCATAAAGCGTTTGGCGAAAAGGAGAATTGTACATTCGGTTAAGACTTCAACTGTTCAAAATCGTATCAGAGAGGTGTGTTCTATGAGGGAGCATTCCTGGGGGTGACGAAGTTCTTTTCCTCGATTAACGATCTTGTTGCTAAGGAGGCAGTATACCACAAAGACTACTACCTTAGTTTGTGAAGCCCATGAGTTTCACAACTCCGAAAGCTGAGATCCCCAGAGACAGCCATGTTACACAGGCTATGGAGGAGATTTTTGCCTACTTGTAGGGAAGCAGCGATTGTCAGTTTTCCAAAGATGAGATACTGGGTGTCATATCAGAGACTAAACCCCAATGGCGAACTATCAAGGCTGAGCTGGAGAGAAAATATGGAGATCGAATACTGATCACTCCAGGCGTCTTTTCGTTCATTGATAATTTTGTTCCCACTGTCTCTAAAACATACCATGGGCACACTAAACCTGTTGACGCCTGGAGTGATCAGTATTCGATCTCCATATTTTCTCACCAACTCAGCCTTGATGGTTCGCCATTGTGATTTGGTCTCTGATATGACACCCAGTATCTCATCTTTATAAAACTGACAATCGCTGCTTCCCTCCAAGGTTTGGTCTTTTCCTTTGCACAATGTGCACAGAATAAACAATTGTTCTTGAATTGAATTTTGGAGCTGAAGACCTGAGCTGAGACGGCTCTGCCTCTTCCTTAGATGTGGATGCCTCCTTGACATATTTTTTAATTGTATCACTTCGAGTGTAATTTTTTCGACAACTGGTGTGATTCAAATTTGGATGTCAAACCACGGAAACTTTGGTGCTTGTCGTCTTTCCGTTCCTTACTTGCTTTAATAAGGCCCAGTATTCCCTTTTCTTTGACCTCACAGACGTCGTTATTTCCTTTAACGACGTCCTCAAGACACACAGGACACTTAGTAGTACTCATTGTAGAGATATCTGTAACAAACAAATGTTGTGTGTCAGTAATATGATAAAAACAGCTTTTTCTGAAAATGACGAAAAAACTTAAAATTGCTGTAAATGTTGACTGGTTAGAGATTAATTTGCATATGTATATACATTCCAAAAGGGAATTCAAGTAACTACAACTTCTATACAATGAATTTCTTTCTCTGATGAATATTTTAGACGATATGAAGGAATGTTTGATGAAAAATGTGAGGTAAAATGATTTTTTTCGAAAATTTCAACTATTTCCGAGCGTGTAGCTCGAAAACGGTTGATAATTCAAAAAAAACGTATAGAATAACTGTTTTAGATAATTTTATGTAGTTTCATTTATTATCTGAAAATTTTCCCCTGCGACGTACCGTTTTCGAGATATAAGCGAAAATCCAAAAATTGGGACCTTTCCTCACCCCCCCCCCCGGCGCACAGCTTTGACGTCAGTACTTTTGGTATGTTCATACCATAAGCACCCTGAACAAGTTTCTGAAGGAATTGCTTAGGTACCTGCTCACGCACTCTACACCTCCTTCCTTGACTGGACTAAATAAGACGTTTTCCGAATACACGTCCACATTTTTCGCGGAACACCACTTTAAGAATTTTTCGTAGGCCGCTTCATAGACACTTGCCGATTTAGTCGGTAGTAATTTTTCGATAGACTCTCTCGCAGCTTCAACGACTTCAGGAGGAGTAGAAGGTCGGTCGGAACTCGACATCGTACAGTTTTATTCGTTATGTAAGCGTGAAATAAACTGATTAACGATTTCACAAAACACTGGCGTTTAATTTTTTCCGTTGTTTGAATTTTGTTTTTTGCATCGCCATGGAAGCAGTACTGCCAAGATATTGTGATCAGTTAAAATTTTAATTTTTAAAAACTTTTCAATATTAAAAAATGTTCTAAATTAAGACGTTTGAAGATAAACTAGTATATGTCACTCGGCGCAAAACTGTCTTTGTGTGCTTCAGCTGACATGTCTGCCTCACTAGCGTTCGGCAGACAACAGTCAGCTTCAGCACACAAAGTTCCAGTTTTACGCCTAATAACATAATCTACTATTAAAAACGACAGTAATTTTTCTGAAACGCAACCAGATGTAAAAGCAACTTTGAGAAACATTACAATACCTACATAAACAGTTAAGAACTGAACAGAAAATTAAAAACTGTAAGACTTAGAAACTGTCTGCTTATATACCCTTTGAGGTTTCTTTTAAGGTTCGGATGCTGGGTATTCTTTGCACATGATAGTTTTGAAGCTTCTATAAAGATGAGCCTTCAATTAAAACGCAGGATTTTGCAAATGGTCGCGTTAAACAAAAATAGGCCTTTTTTTGTATGTCATAGCGTCGCGAGTATAACTTACGCGATATAATATTAATTACAACGGAAAAAGTATCATGATATTAATATTAAACATTCTTCCTTTCAAAATGCAAAAACTGCATTTTGTTAAAAGCAGGGAAAAATTAAGTACAAAAGGAAAACTATCTAACTAGTGCAAATTCAAATGGGAGTCAGAAAAGGCTGCATCCTTTCACCATTATTATTGATTATATAGTTTGGTATGGATTATGTAATGAAAGAAGTGGACAAGAATAAATTGTATGGAATATATTTAATTAAATAAAAGATGTAGAATTTGTCAATCGCACTTGTTTGATTACGAATAAGAAACAACAGAGACTTTTGCTACTTAGGAAGCCTTATAAGCATTGAAGAAAGAAGTTGTAACTAGATATTATAAGAAGATTTAGGCAAGCGTAAAAAGCTTGAATATGTTGTGGGAAATGAGGGATATATCCACGATCAACAACGCTGAGAATATTTAAGTTAAATGTAGACAGTGTGCTGCTATACTCGACAGAGACACGGACAACAGACAAATATTATATCAAAAGAATGCAGATAGTCATTAATAAATGTCTCAGAATCAACTGCAACGATACGTTGGCCTATGAGAATATCTAATGAGAGGTTATGAGAGATTAATGGTGATCAAAAAATCAAACAAACAATTATGAAGCGCAAATGGCATGGATTGGACATACTATAAGGAAGTCGCATAATAATATAACACTCCAAGCACTAAATCATCATCATACTGGTCGCTATTATTTTTAACGTGTTTATATTAATAGTTTTGCCCTACTTCGAGTTTATCAAATCTACGCAGGATTAACTTCTATATCAGTCTGGGTTTTGTGGATTCAGATCGGCTGGCTCCAGGGGCCCGATAGTCTACTAGAATTGTGCACCAACATGAGGAGTAGAGATCCGGTCCTTGATAGTTGGTCGACAGGAGTTAGGAACCACAGAAAACTCTGGGTAAATTACCCACTAAAGATCTTAAAGGGCTTGCTTAAATTGTATTATTTACCCAAAAGTCGTAAATAGTCCAATAGAAAGGATGTAAATCCCTGTAATATCCCTAAAAATCACAAAAACCTACATTACTTAAAAATCTAGTGGACGATTTAATTAAATAGAAAATAAATTACTTACTGAAGTTCTTAAGCGGCTTTCTTAAATTTTGATTGATCCAAAATTGACAAATAATCTAATAGAAAAGGTATATAAAAATGCTACCAGAAAATTGAGAAAAATCATTCCTGAAAATCAGAACAACCCACTTTATTATAAAATTTTAGAAAATAATAATCTAACTTACGGTTTAATTAAGTAGAAAATAAATCACTCAGCAAAGGTCTTAAGCGGCTTACTTGAATTTCTTATAGTCTGGCGTGCGAAATTGTTTTCCAAAAGCCTCTAACGAGATACAACGAGTTTCTTGCCTAAAGAAAATCAAAATAATGCAAAAAATAATCGTAAACTGAAACAATATATAAAACTCGATGATAAATTCGCGTAAATACCATGCAACATTTTTCAATTTTTTAATTTTTTGCATTCACGCCAACTACGTCGTAAAATGTATAAAATTGTTTCGAGAAATGCAAAAATAAGTTGAACACAGGAAGGATTTATTTTTAATTTTTCAAAAGTTGACTACTTAAATAAAATGTAAAGAACTAGAATACATAAAGTCACAACCGGGGTAAAATACAGACTACAGGAACTATTGGTTAAGCAACCTAAAAAGTCTTAACAAAGAGAGAAGGTTTACTAATCACTTGCACAAACACTAAAGCTAAATTAAATACTTAAGAAAAAGCTAAATAATGTAAAATTTATTACAAAATCTGGCATTCCAAAGCAATTTGACGCCGATAAAGATTAACGGGGATAACATTGATAACTTAGCTTTGGGTACAAAGGTTGCCTAAATCTAAGGAAAATCAAGCTCCAAGCACCATTTAAAAATAAAAATGCTTTAAAAATGACTTGTAGCAATCTGACAATTTCCTTTGAAATCAAAAACGTCTAAAGCGGACAAACGGACACAGACCAGTCATAGAATAATGCAATATTTTAATTAATTTACATATATACAGCGTCTTGCAAATATTTATAGATGGCTACTAATTTAATACCTTTAATGACTTTGTATAAACTAAAATGGCTGTAACATCTGCAAACTGGTTAACTATTGTATACACTTCAATACAACTAGTCAGACGCGTGCTGGGTCAATTTTAGGGACCGGGAAAATATTGCCTTAGCGGGCCCCATCTCCCTACTTCGGTTAATTTTTTAAGGGTAATTTATTTATTTAGATTAATTATTAGCTATTTTAAACTAACCAAGGGTTTATTAGTTTTAATAAAGTTTGTTAGGTACTAAATACTAGATGTCGCAAAAGTGATCACCCTTTCGGAAGACGCTAAAATTTTTGCAAATGACGTCTTATGTCATCGCGGTTTTGACATTTGTGAAACAAACAGAATTAGAATACACGTAGACCTATGTAGACAAACCATGAATCACTGTACTCCTCAAGAACGCGGAATAATTGGTCAATGTTTTTGACAAATAATCGGTGGTGATTTTGGCCCAATGTGAATTTCGTCGTCGATTCCCTGGTAATGTGGCACCAACTAAGCAAAAGCTGCGGCGTTTACCCATGTAGGAAATAACAAAGGGCCCACAGCTGACACAGGTCTGGGACGATGCTTACCAACTCTGGCACAAACCTGAAATCCAAGAATGGCCCATGGCTGGCCTAAAATCCGGATAATAACTTCGTACCAACCTTCTTAGTCAGTCATGGACCTTGATTAATGATACATCTTGGCCCAATAGTGAAGACCAATATAATACCGACGCTAATCCTGAGTCTTGGCGCAAAGTAAATAACCAATATTGGACCATTCTTAATATTAATATGGTATCAAGGCTGACAATTACTGATAGTGTAGGATAGGAACCGAACGGTGGCCCAGAGTAATTACTGACCATTGAGTATGAGACCAACCTAATATTTAATAGAGCACTAGCTTATTAAGACTTGTCTCAAATAACTTTGATGTACGAGAAAAACGAGAAATATTAATATGAAAATTCTAAATTCATAAATAATTCACCAATTATTTTAATTCGTTCAATTATTCGTAACATAACAGCGTAACTTAAAAAATTTTGTGACAAGAACACACGAGACTGATTTGATATTAAATTAATAATATTTTAAGTATCAAACAAATAAATTTTAAAGGAAAGTGGTTTAAAAAATTATTAATGCTAAGAATTCTTTTCACGCTTACAAGTTTAATTTTTCCACTAAAAATTGTATTTATTCTTATTAGCGTAAATTTCTTTTAAAAATAAACACGTTCTATTTCATAAAAATTATTTTTTACACGTCCTATATATATATAAGGCTCTACTATAGTCCCCCAAACGAGGGAGTAAAGTAGCAGTTTTACTCCCTGAGGGAGTAAAAGTGTTTCCATGACAACAACAACAAAACAGGATTGAATTAATTTTTTATTGAAAACTGTAAAAAATACACAACAAAATGTTGAGTTCGACAAAACCAAATGAACATGAATACATAATTATATTTATTTCATATTAATATTAACACTAATTTGGCAATCGTTGTACATATTTATGTTAAATAGTGAGTTTAATTTGACGCCATTGGAGTATGTTGAATCTAGCGGATTTCTGATAGAATTGGAAGTTGATTGGTGGTTTTCTTTTCCAATAAGCATTTTCTCAGCTATTATATTTTTATTAGCCAACGAACTTTCCATATACCCCTCGGCGACGGTTGCGGATTTCCACCCGCCGTGACGTCTTAAAACACTAATATCGACACCAGAATCTGCAAGTAATCAGATCTCAAGGCCCCGGCTATACCCATAATGAGTGCCAAATTAAATTCATAAAAACTATAGACACAAATTTCTGCATTAACTGAAATAAATTATGAAGAGACTTACTTTTGCCATTAAATAGATTTCATCAGGGGCTTGAACCAGGAATTGATCGGTTTCTTCTTTTGTAAGGATCTTCGACTTTTTGGTTGATATCCAACGTTCTGCCGTTTCAAAAACGCAATTAACTTCGAAAATTTCCTCATATCTATGTTATTCTTCTCCACCATTGTAGCTTTAAGCATAGAGTAATGCGACCATAACGTGGATGCCTTGAATATTTTAATATTTTCGGGAAAATAAACGAGAAATACATTTTCTGTGTAATTTTTAATGTTTTTGTTGAAACACCATTCATGAAATTCTTCAGATTTTTCATATAGTTTTTTTTTATTTTGGGGGTAACAAATCTACTATCACCTTCGCCGCCGTTTCGTCTATTTTAGAATTGTTTTCACATATATTTTCATTCATTTTCCAGAAGATAATATCAAACTTTTTTAAACACGAACAGCATACAATTCGTAAAACCACAAATTTTGATTTGTAAACAACCGGTGGCCATTATTCAATGGCCACCGGTTGTTTACAAATCACCTAGGTTACAAATCTATTGTGGTTTCTAGATTATGTGATTATTGCTTAATTTTGTTTTTAAAAAAGTAATCACGGTACATGTTAGGATTTATTATCCTGAAACTATATGATTTTGGCGTTTGTAGAGTTCAATTGTCCGAATGACATGTAATGCAATTTTCGAAAATTTAGTGAATTTTTGCGATTAATTCCTTTAGGACGTGCAAAAAATAGCGTATATACCACTGGACTAAAGTACCTTTTAATCCCTCATGTGTTTATTTTCCTCGCTAACCCTCGGAAAATAAACTCACATTCGGGATTAAAAGATGCACTTTAGTCCCTGGGTATATAATATACTATTATTAATAATATTACAAAACATAACCTTAAACATAACATCACTTATGGTAGGCGGATGAACACTGACTAAACCGGTAAAGGCTTCTTCCCCCAGTCCTCAGCAGCGTCAGCAGCTCGTCTTGAGACGACTGGCTCGACGCGGGACCGTAGAAGAGATGGTCGACCTAGGAACAACCGTTCGGCCGAGAATATCGCTGCTGTGGCTGCAAATGTCTAAGAGGGCCTTCAAACATCAACCAGACGACGAGTCAAGCAATTGAGCATCAATAGACGTCTTTTTGGGTAACTACAGCAAATTTTGGGGAAACAGTGTATCAGCTACAACTGTCTGCCAATCGTCTATAAATTACAGCCAAATCCTCCTAAACCTCTAATTTAAACTAAATTTTCCTGAATGAAAATCATCATGAGCGACGAGGCGCATTTCCACCTATGCGAATACGTGAATAGGCTAAATTATCTCTATTGGAGCACTGAAAACCCGCGTGTAATGCACGAAGAGCCATTACATCCTCTGAAAGTCACGGTTTGGTGCGGGGTTTTCGGAGGAAAGGCGATTGGCCCGTATTTTTTCGAGGACGGGGACGGCAACACTGTTACTGTGACTGGTTAGCACTACAGAACCATGACCAACGACTTCTTGCTGCCGCAAATTGACGAATTGGGTTTGAGAATCATGCGGTTCCAGCAGGACGGTGCAACCGCACACGCAGCACGAGCAACAGTGGACATTCTGCAGCAAGCGTTTCCCGGCCGCTTAATTTCTCGTTTTGGCGATTTGCACTTTCCCGCAAGATGGCCTGATTTGATTGTTTCAGATTTTTTTTCGTTGTAGATTTTTGAAGTTACAGATGTATACCACCAAATCACAGACCTTAGGGCCCTAAAGGAGAACATCTGACAAGAAGTAGAGAATTCTTCGCCAGGAGTTTTAAGAGAAGTCATGGAAAATGCTGTAAAACGAGTCCGAATGTGCATCAACTTTGGCGGCGGACAATTGACCGATATTATCTTCGCGACTTAATGTAAAAAAATGTAAACGTCTAAATAAACATAATTTACTTAGCAAATATAAAAATATTGGTTTCTAAAGTATAAGCAAAGAGTAACTCCATCAAAGTTGCTTTTAGGATTTTGAAGTTATATGTATTATAACACCAGAAAATTATACAAAATAGTGCTTGGACAGTGACAGTTGTTAAAATCTTCTGGTGTTATAATACACATGAGTTCAAAATTCCAAAGGCACCATTGATGGAGTTACATTTTGCTCATACTATACATTAAATATTAAGTAAGTACTTTAATTGTTGGTAACTTAGATTCAGCCGTGTGGTAGGGCCCTTCGAGGCAACTTTTTAAAGTTGCCCACCGGGAAACTCCCGGTATCCCGGTGGGCCAGCACACGCCTGCAACTAGTGATGTCATTGATGTACGTGATAAACAACAATGAGTCCAATACAGATCCCTGAGACTCCTCAGTAGGGAAGGTTCTGTTTAAAACGCTGCACCTTACTACCTGTGGTTAGTTTGTATACAACATTTGAATTAACATTCATACCAACAGCTACACGCAAGACATACACATGTCATCTCGATGTAAATAAAATTTTCACATTAAAGTCTCTTGACTTAAATGATAATATTCATATAACAGTAAGTAAATAAGGTATAAAACTAAAATAAACCCATATCTTTTTTTATTTAATTTATTATCTTCATAAAATCTTTTATTTTACTAATGGATCTCAAAAGTGTAATAGTGTTCTCTACATTTCTTTTTCATCAATCTCTACTATTGTGTTTCCAGCTATATCATTTATATTAACTATTTTTAACCTTGGTACCTCTCGTTTTGGTTCTGAGCCTACATATATACTTTTTTCCTAGAGACTCTTGTATGTCATCTGTTAAATGTCGATTTTTATTTACTTCACATTCCAATATTAGACCGCCATCTTTTATGTTTTTACCCATGCTGATAATTATATAATTATGTTTATTGTTAAATAAAACTTCGAAAAACACTTAAGTTTTTATTAATAAGCGAGAAATGTTATAAGTTACAAACATTTACGTATAAAGAACTCTAACAGAACTGAAAATGAATTTTGTCTTTCTAATATTTAATAACTTTTGTTAATTAACTGTCAATTACAACAAGGTTTTTGGAAAATAACAATAGTTAAAAGAATGTTGAAAATACATTAATAAAAATGAAGAAAGTATTTAATTGTTGAATTGATATTAGTGATTTTGTGATTATTAAGTTGTCTGAAGATGATCTCATAATTATATCGATTATATTGTTAGTCAGCAGATTTATCATGCATCACATACTTTTCATGCCCTTGTAAAAAAGAATTAATGGTTTCTCAGTTACATACTAGAATTATTCATAATTTTCTAAGTATTATTTATCGACGTAAGTATCTGGGTGAGGTCGCATAGGAAAAGGAAATAAAAAATGTGAACAGAAAAACCCAACCCATTAAGTCAATACACTTAAAGAAGTCCCACAACTAACCTATATTTGTTTTTAATGTGTGTGTTAGGATAAAAAATGACCATTGCAGAATATTCTTGGCATCTCTCGGAACGGATAATTCGAATCAAACATAATTAAAATGTATAACCCCGAATTTTTGATTTTTAAAAAAAGCATGCACAGAGAATCGAAAATCTCATTCTATCCCAGAAGACATACTTACTTTCGGTTTCTGCTGAGGTTTAAAAATTATCAAATCAAACTAGGACGGGGGGTCGCATTTCTGCAATCTTTTACCAGTTTTGATACATTCTTAAAATGTGTTGATGACTATATCATTACTCTACTTTGATTTGGTTTACTAATATTAAAAAACATTAAAAATATCTTTATTATAATTTGTAAGTATCTGTTATTTGGATATCTTGATGCAACAGAACACGTTTACTAAGTCTAAATAAACGCTGGTACATCTTATTGTAATCTGTTGCGAAATAAAGAAATATTAATTTATGACATTTATGAATTTGTATTTGTGTTTCTCTATCGAAAGAAGAGAAGCTACATTTCAAAATAAAAATACAGATACAAAAACGAATAATCGATCTAAGACCAATGGTAAGACACAATCAATTAAGAAGGAACCAATTATCAATTATGAAGGAAAATCAGAATGCGTTTCTGAGATTAGGAAATACGTAAGTTGATGACTGATTTTTAATTTAGGGAAAGTTGGTGCCCGGTGAAGGAGTACCGTCATGCAATAATTTTTCTTAAAGAAAATAACCAACGCGAAACCCCTACAAAGCATTCTTGACAAACCTTTTATAATTTACTTTCACTAATCTTTTCATATATTTTATATATTCATTTCCTTTTTATTTTTTAGATTGAGTTTTAGAGAAAAGTAGATAAACCAAAAACGAAATGTCTCCAAGAAGACATATTAGCTTGTTATTAAATGCTGTTTTGAAAATATTAAGAGCAATATATTGAGATGATTTTTCTAAAATAAATAATAATTCAGAAATCCCCACGTTCGGGCGAACAATTAAACTATGAGGTGCTATCTAGATAAATAAAAATATGAATATAGTGTTGAATTTAAATGGCTAGCTTTAATAAAAATGTAACAGCTCAAATAGTTTTTCCTTCTCCCAAAAGACTAACTCAGGTTTAAAATTTGATAGAGCATGAGATAAACAAACTATAAAAATCTTTTTGATTCTTGCACTTGGAAGGAAAGAAACTTACTACCATTGCACTTGAAATTCTGCAGCTGGACAAACAGCAATCTTAAATTCTGTATGTGAAGAAAATAAATGTATGCTTGCATAAACACCAACACAAATAAACACATAGATAAATTGAAACACAAATATTTTATTTCTATTAACATAGATAAAATATTTGTCAAAAAGAAAAATAAAACAATTGTTTAAATTAAAAAATTAGAAATAGGAAGAAAATCATCCTTGAAATTGCTCAAATGTTTTTGTTATGATTACCACCTAACATGGGTGTTGCAACCGATCTCCATTTGAACAAACTGACATCAAACAAATTTATCAGATAAGAAAAATATTTACAAATACTAAATCAATTTATCTAACGAAAATTAATTATTCTTGTGAAAAAACAAGTTAAAAATGTTACGACCTTGTTGTTTTAAAAAAAACTTTTCAAACAAGAAAAAATAAATTCTGAATTTGAATAAAAATGTCTTTATGCTTTTGTTGTTCTAAAGTGAACCAAATCCTTTTAATTCTGATATACCTTGTATATAAATGTCAATGAATCCATTACAAATCTTGTACAATTGGTACTACAGCATTGATCCAAACAGCTGACTTTAAAAAAATTCATACGAGTCGATTATCCAAATTAATAATGCAAACAAAAAAATCTTCTTGATTTAATCTAAATAAATCGTCCACAATTCCATATAATTGTTGAAGAACGAAAATAAACCTTCTTTAAATTTATGTCTCAGGTAACAATTCAATAACATTAACACTTTGTTAAAATTTGACGTTTGACTTCCAACGCAAATATCATATGGTTTACAATCTTTACTTTTATTTCAGAAAATTCTTATACGAGCCGACGTGGATCTTTCAAATACGTTTTTTCGACTGAAATTGTTAATTTTTTGAAGCCTTTTTATATGTTTCCTCCAAAACAGTTGAAAAACATCGAAATTTCACAAACAACGGCACATCACAAATGTCATGACATCCCACCAGAAAACACGTGTTCAAAAATAACACTAAACTAAATTCTAAACAGACAGAAATGTAGCTGGCAAAATGATTAAAACAACATGACACTTATAGTCTAAAATCAACATTAACTGAGAAAATTAACGAAAACGACCAACGGTCAAAAAATCTCATTAAAACTTAATTACAAAGAAAACTCATTAACTCCAGCTATACCTGTACAAGAAATGATTGCATGGCTACTCAAGGTAACTCATACATATGCAGTTTACATAGAAAAATATTCACAATAATAGCAAAACTTAAATAGAAATCCGTTTGCACGTTTTTAAAAATCAAACGATGCTTTGCAAGACTTCATACAAATAACAACATAAATGAAATAAAACTAGGTATACTCAAACTTGTCCAGCACACAGTCCTCCAAGTGCCTTCATCCAAACAATCGTGCAAAATGTTAAAATAAAACTAACATTTGAAAAATTCAATAGATATCCATCAAGCTGCTACCTTCATCTTTATAAACTCAAACCTTCTAAATGCAAGACTCCGTAAGCAAAATGTAACATTATAAATATCAAATACCTTATCTAATATAACTATTTCCAGTGAAATACGTACCCGAAACTAATTTAGTTGCATGGGAGAAACAAAATTCTGGTTTACGTTGGAGACTCGTAAAGCTCAAATCTAACAAGAAGATAAAACCTTCCAGAAAAATGGAAAAACCATCCTAACATGTGACCTGGGTTGCATGAAACATGTATTACTATAAAACAACCTAAATAATGTCTATCCTTTTTATAAATTCAAACTTTTTATGTAAAAATTGAGGTTACGTTTGCATGAAACTCTTTCTTCTATATTTTCTGTTTAAAATTGATAAATCTTTTTGTAACCTAACATGTCGCTTTTAGATTAAATAAACCTAATATCCTAGCATGTCTATCTTTTTATTTAATGCATGAAATAATTATATTTGTTTTTACGATCAAATCGTAGTCTTAAAATACTTCGAAATTTCAAATCGTTTTTTTCAATCGTAAATTTTCAATCTGATGATTCCATATCATCTAAATATTCATTCTTATCTATACATTTAAAACACAAGGCTTATTTTTGTTCCAGTCCATTTGAGAGTTTTGCTCGACCGATTTACGTGATTTTTTTATTTTGAAGTTATCGCTGTATAGATCAGACAACACTATTTAATTTTTATATATTTTTAATGTTTATATTTTTAATTTAAATAAATATAAAATGTATAATTTGAGACGCTCGGATTGGACATTCACTTGCGGCGACATCTCACTTTTCACGATGGTAAGCTTTAGAACTATCCACGATTATAAAAGATTGCTGCAACCATCACTTGCAGTTAACGGTTGATTTGTTATTAGGTTGCATAGACAAACCCGCATTAGGTGAAAACCAAGGAAAGCAAACAAATAAAACAGGTGACAAATGCTTATTTATATAGCTGTTTCATATTGTTTGGACAAAATAAATCATCGCTAGATACCTTTGCAGATTATTACAAAAGTTGACAAATAAATGACTGCGGAGATTTTTATAAAGAAAAATTTCATTATTGGCGATCAAACTCATCGTGTTCCCACTAACACTGTTTTAGATTACAAAAATCTTATGTCCCTCGATAGTGAATAGACTGGCCAATGGGAAATAGGTCAATTATTATTTACTAATCTATTTAATTACTATTATTACTATTTAAAGCACGGCTCATTTTTGTTCTACGTCGTCTACGAGTTCTACAAGACCTATATGTTTATATTTATATATAAAGAAGCTTTATTCTTTTTATATTAAATTTTTACCTCTGTAGATTAGTCAACACTTTTTTTCGCACTACATTTTTAAAACCGTTCTCTTTTTAAGTCTGTGGAGTTTTAGTTTTAGGATTTTTTAATTATTTAAATTTTTAAGCAATATTTGTAATCAATGCAATTCAATATTCCCAAGACCAATTGCTTCGTTACGTTTTGGTACTAATCATCCTCCCTATACCTGCTTACTATGCCTCCAACAGTTCTCAGTCGAGTCCCACAGTATTTGCAGTGGAGCGTTTTCACAAAATTCGATATTTTTGCCCATCTCTGTGTGTTGGTGCTTTCGAAATCTTTACATTTTGCATATTGGGATATATGATGAAAAAGTAGAATAGGAATGTCTAAGAACTAATGTTTTATCTCTTAAGGAACATGGGAAAAATAACTGATACAGTTTCGAAAGCTGGTAGTTATATTAAGCACGTACATATATGATATATGAATTGAATGTAGAATTTTATGATAAAAATAAGTCGGAGGAGGAGTCCGAGTGAGAGATAAGTCGGGGGGGTAAGCTGGGTGAGGGGTGGTAAGTCTGAAGAGGAGATAAGTCGGAGGGGTAAGACGGGGGTAACTAAAGGAGGAAGATAAGTTAAGTCGTGATTGGTAGGGGGAAAGGGGGAGTTTGTTAAATAACGCGTTCAAGAGGTACGTCTTAGAATGGTAAGCCTAGTAGGTGCAACTATTTTTGTTCGAATGCCTTTATTTAATAAATGTTACTATTAAATGATCACTATTGGAAATCCGAAGGATTGTAATTACACAACATACCTACGTTGTATATAAGGAAATTCTTCAATAGATTAGCCTTTAGACCGTCATTTTTTGACGAGGTTTCGCTAGTTGTTTATGAAACCACATAGTATGTAAGCTTCCATGCTTAGAAATCAAATTATAAAGTCCTTAGTACGAAGGTTTTATGTCTCATAATCAATCGTATATTACTAAAATGAGAAATTAAGATTAAGTCTAATTATTGAAATTGACTTTTGACTTGTGTGACAACGAAAACAACCTGTCTTTCTCTATCTGCGGTACTAGTAGGTGTGCCCGAACTTACTACCCAGCCATCACCGAAGCTAGAGATACTGTTGAAACAGAGACTTTAAACTACAATGGAATGCGCCTTAAAACGAACAAAATAATTTGAATGCCAAGATCTTTAAATAACCCTTAAGCAAGGTTGAATGCTTGCATGCAACATCACGGCACACCGCGAACTTCGGTACTGGCTACAAAGGTCTTTTTCGTTTCGTGTGCAAGTTGACATGCTGTTAAAATGTGCATGCTAAATAAAAGACTTACCTCGACTTAACTTCGAACTCAACACGTGCACCCATAATCGCAAGCTCAACGTCCATGGCGACCACAACAAGTGACTTAAAAATACTAAGTCACCAACCTGTTTCGTATTTAAGTCTTAAGTCAACTTCAGTTTCATCCCAACTAGAACACACGAAGACGGTTCGATTAGGAAAGCGTTTGAATATTGTATAGACATGCTTTTTTCATTGTTAATATTTTGCTTCATTGTTTGACTTTTTTATTTGACGTTTTTATTTTATTTGTCATACCTCTCGAAAGTCAATCTCCCTTATTATTTTCATACCTACTTATAAGAAAAATTGCATTTCTTAGAAGCATGATATCTTTTTGTTAGAATTGAGATTATAGTTATGAGTATAATACGAATTATAATATTCAAAATTTTAAACATTCTCATCAAGACAATTTTCGACTGAGTTAGTATTGAGTTAAAGAAAGTCTAAATAGTGAAAGTTCTTCAAACACATGTTTTATCTTTGTATACATAGTATATGCAAAAACCACGCTAAGTGTAAGATGTTAACTATTATATTAATATTAATATTAATATTTATACAGATATCATCATTTCTCTTATTATCTGACTAATACTTTTAGGACTTTTACAATTTTACAAACATTCTACAAAGCAAAGCGATATGGCTATTTGTATTTACTCTAAGCTTATAAATGTGTCAATGGTGTCATTATTGCGTTAATCATTTAGTAAATGTTTGGTAGCTGTAAAAACGTAGATATAATCCTAGTTTAAGATAAAATATGCATTTGCGTTGTTATAACCAGATATGCATAGATAATAATTACAACTTGTTAAAATATTTATTACTTGTAGGATATTACGTCAAAAGATTTACGTCAATAAATCAGAGATTTAGATAGGACAAAAGCTACAAAAATCGTTCCATAACAAAAATTTCAATGGTGACAAACCTAATCATTTATCATCTTCAAGAATTCGTAGTTATCTTGATGTATTTTAAAGATATTTGGAATACGGTAGTGTAAAGTCTGATTTGATAGTTTACATTTCCATTTTGTTATTGTCATCAAAAGATTGATATAAATGGGCCCAATTTACAGACAAAATAACTTCTTAATTCTTAACTCTTAAAAATTCATTCTTAACTTCATAATATGTTACCGTAATCTTTTGTAAATAATTATAATTTCTTTAGTTGGATAAAAGAAACACTCTAAAAAATATTAAAACTTTGGTAACTATGTATTTGAACTTATTAACTATGTGTTTAAACTATGTATTTGAAGTCTTTACCAATTTTATCAGTTTTATTACATGAATGAATACATTTAAATCTAATTTTATTATGTTATTACTATAATTTTAAGGTATCATAAACATATCCCCACAGTATCCACTTAAGGTGGATGCCGTCCACTGAGCTCTTCGTGTGCACAAGACAACATAGAATAAGCTTTTTGGCAGAGATCCGGTTCCTCAAACTGGCATTTTTGAGTAATTAATTGGTCTATGGCATAAGCTGAATGGGTCCATAGCTCAGAGTCCACGCTTCCGGAGGGCGCTAAGATATTCGGTTTCATTAGAATACATTTCAATGCACATTTGAAAGCAGCATCGTCGGGTATCTCTCCAAGTTCAAAGAATGCTGTAGATATTTCTGGTTTGACGTTTGCACTGCATTCTTTTAGGAACGGAGAAAAATTAATTTTCCATTGCTGACGAATGTGTGCCATGGTCTGTAATAAAAAATAGTTACTTTGTAGTTAATTCAAGAAAGAATATTAAAATGACTTCATTTACAGACAAAACAATAAATCAGCTGATGATAAAATTAGTTTATAAAGTTGTTATAAAATATGTCCAATTTTAGAACACATGTTCATTGTTCACGTAAATTAGTTTCAGAATTATTATTAATTATTGCAGTAAAACCTCTCGACAACGAACAGCCTGGGGATCTCTATTTTGCCGTGGTGAGAATATATCCACTAATTCAATGCCAAGAAAACAAAAATAAAGCAAGACTTGCAAAATGATATTGATTTAAAATAACATTTAAAAAATCTTACAATTTAAATAGGAGTACATACTACTATGATACTAGTGTATAATTATGCCTTTAAAGCATGTGCAAAAAGTTTAAAAGCACGATGCGAAGAGGTGTTTTAAAAAAATATTACTCTACATTGTTCTACCAAACCCGGATAAATTCAACGTTGTAAAATGTTACTCAATTCTAAAAACTCAAAAGAAAATCAACTTTTTATTAGGATTAGGTTACCATAGGAAATTTATTAAATATTTTGCAAATTTAACTAAACCTCTAACCAAATGTTTAAAGATCTACTGTAATATATACTTCAGAATTTATTAATTGTTGAAAAATTCAAGTTAATGCTAATGAACAAACATATTCTACATCCGGGTTGCACAAAAGCATTTAATTTAACAATCGATGCTTCAAACGTAGCTATAGACGCAGTTTTGCCTTAAGGTCAGATAGGAAACTGTTTACCAATATGATAGGTTTCTAAAACATTCGATAATAGCAAAGAGAATTATGCTACTATCGAGAAGTAACTTCTAGCTGTAATTTAAGCAACTAAGTACTTTAGGCCTTATCTTTCAGGGGCAAAAAATTCAAAACAATAACCTCACAAGCAAATGCCAGTGATTCAAAGAGTTCGATTTCAAGATAATATACAAAAAAGGTACAATCGAGACCCACTCGGTTTGTGTTGAACCTGATGAGAAAATCGATAAATTATTATTAGTGGAAATTAATAATGAAAATTTGGCAAAAAACAGGTTTTTTGGGAATAATTTAGTCACTATACATGCGATTTTCTTAAAATTTTGGGAAAATAGTTCAAGTACTATGAGACCTAGGTGGTATTTTTTGGTTAAATTTGAATGTACAGTTTCTTTAAAATTAATTTTTTACATAAAAAATGTGAAATAATTTAATTAATAAACATCGTTTTTCAAAACAAGTTAGGTAAGCAAGTTTGAACATTCCTAGAGTATTAATTTAAAACCAAAGTTATCACATTATTATATTATTTATGGAAAAAACAACAATTATTGATCATGCGGTTAAGACTTTAGTATTGGGATGTCTAAATGGCCCCTTTGCAATGATTTTTTTTTAAATTTGGTATAGTTATTTACAATATAAGTAAATCCACTGTGATTTTGTTTAGAATTTTTAAATGTACCGTTAAATCTTTTTTGGGTACACTTGGACCTTAGAAGAGCCTATTATTAAGTCGTTTTTGGAAACTATTTTTTTTGTAAGATTGGTAACATCTGTTTTATACTACATAACACATTTCAGTTTAACACATTTTAACCTCACAAAATGCCAAATGTCATTTGATAGTGTTACCACATATCGCACGCAAAAATCGCTTCTGAAAAAGAGATTTAACGGCAGAGAACTCTTACGCACGTTGCCGAATACTAAGTTTTAATTCTTCAGCGTAATTTTTTCTGCAATGCTTAGAAATTGCTTTTCACTGTTGCATACCGATTTTTTCCAAATCGATTCAACCTTTGTCACTACCTAAATTTGATGTTATGGATAGGTAAGGGAAACCCAGCTCAAATACCCTTACAAAAATTGACGCCTAGGAAATTCTTGTTACAAGATTACTAAATACTAGGTAAAAGGTTGTTTAGGTCAAATTTATTGCTTTACATATTTTTTATATCTTTATTATCTACTTTGAAGTCGGCTGCTCTGCCGGATATTGTTTGGGGGTCGACAAATTTACAGGAAATTGTGATAATTGGGAAAAGTTTACTGTCTGCGTCCATTGTTTAAGATGCTCATAGTTGGAATTAGTTTTTCAATATATAGTTGTCTCTTACACAAGAATGTTCATTGTCAGCGGTGTCCGTTAGGGAAGTTTTACTGTACTAATACTTATCAGAAGGATCTGCCAAATTTTCAAGTAGAATTCAATAAATAATTTAATAATTTACCTCTTCTGGGTGAGAACCTGTATCACTAACAAGTACAGCAAAAACCAACACTACGAAATAGAACGTCATGGTGCACTTGTAATGTTTCTACAAAATTTATATCAACAGGAACATCTTATTTATACAATTGTTTATTGATTTATAAACAGGAAAATCTAGTCTACAGAAATTTTCATCACTTAGCTATTATACATAATTAAAACAATTATAAAATCATGTTAATTATAAGTATGTTAATTATTTTAATGATTTTTAATTATCTGGCATTACTCGATTGTTGATAAATAATATCTTTAATTGAATTTTATTTACTTGCATAAAATAAAAAACATTATGTAAACTCCATAAACCATGGTTTATGGAGTTTGGACCGTATCAAATCGAGAACAATGAAGGAACTTTCAAGTTCCTTTAAGCGAACTTCAAGTAATGAATTCAAAGAACCCGAGTACCTTAGTTCTTCTCAATATGTCACGGTTCGAACCCGAAAGTCATTTGTCTATTGAAATTCAGATCGTGAAAATTTTTGTGTTTATTTCCATAAATTCCATCAAAAGTTGTTTTCTCCGTATGGCAGTGTTTTAAAAAGTTAACAACAAAGTTAAGACCCCTAAATAGCAGTTAACGGAGGATGATGGAAGTTTAGTGTTCAAACACAAAATATGTTTTATTTCATAACTAACAGTTTGACACACATGTAAAAATTGATGTTAATCTACTCCAACTGCTGTCTTGCACGTAGATTTCCTTTTTCACCTAAAACAAGGGACACATAGAAAACCTGATGTGTTACAGCAAACTGAGCATTTAATTCGTAATCAGCCACCGCAAATTATACTAAAACAATGTAAATCAAATGTAAATCTGGAAATTTTTTTAAATGTGGAGTGCAGGGTTAGCAGCGGCATCTAGCATTTCCGGTGCAGTTGTGGAACCAGTCTCTTGTTCAACTGGTACTGGAGTTGTAATATCAGTGGGTGGGCTGGGCCGAGAGTTCTTGTTTCTCACTTGGTGAATTTTCTTGTGCTGCTGGATCTTGTTTCTAGCTTTGTAAATTTGCCTGGTCGTGTTCCTGAATTAGTGGATTTGCTTGGTATTGTGTTTTCCATTTCTCCGGCCATTTTAAGGTGCAAAGAACCGGCCTTATTCACTAGTTATCAATCATTTGTGGTTTACATCATTTTTGGAATAAATTCGTTAAATTAATAATTTGGAAATTAGGTGTATGTTACGAGCTGTTTTCATAGTAAAAGACAGCTTTATCTGATTTTATGTCAGGTTTGCAGTTAATTTTCTTCGCTAGAAATACATTGATGCAACTTTCAAACTGCTTATAAAAAAATCCTTATTTTGACATCCCATATTATACACGTAATGCAATGCATGTGTTCTAAAGTAACTTTGGTTAACTTGAAACGCGTTTAGCTAAGCCAGTAAGACGGGTTGGTCGGAGAAAGACCTAGCAAATTCAACGCTTCCCTCTGTTAACTTAATGTCGTGCGTTTCGCGCTACATAAAGTCAAAAGTCTTACCTTAAAAGGTTCACGTTGGACAGCGCCTCCTGTTGCTGTACACTTCTGCAAACCACAACAGATCGATTGATGATTGATTAAAAAAAATGTTTAAAAAGTTTTATTCTTGAAATATTTCCTGCTATAATATCGATGTTAATTAACTGAATAAAAAAAATTAAAAATGTAAAACATACATATTTGTGTATTTTTTGTGAAATAAAACACATCCCCGCAGAAAAGAATATTTAAAAGTGAAAGAAGATGGATTTCATTAGAAACAAGGAATTTTTAGAAACAGTAATGAACAAACATTTACGTGAATTCCTTTAGATAACTTTTTCCAAAATAAGAAACAGGTTTTAAAACGTTTCGTTATTTACGGTTGTAAAATATGATCTGAAATTTAAATTTTGCGCGTTCGGGTGTTAATTATATAACAAAGAGGGAATATAAACGGAAAAGAGGTACTCGGTCGTAGAGCAATGCCAAATATGTTGCCGCTCAAGATCACCCGGACAAGGCCGTTACAGTATACTATTGATATGAAACATAATATAAATACAAAGAGTAAGTAAAAGTGTCACAAGTTTTATTAAATTCTTAACCTGATAATTGTTTCAACATTAAATGTCATTATCAAAGACAGATAAGACTGATAAATAAACACGTTGCTAAAGATAAATACACAAAATAGGTAACTAGATACAAAAAATTCAAAAACTAAATATCTAACACTTCTAATAAAGGAGAATTACTAAGCTCAGTTTGTTCATTTATTAAAGGTACCGTGCGTTTATGTTTGTATATTTCAAAAGTTTCTAGAATGTCTAATTTATATTTGTTGTTGCAAAACTGTAAGAATTTGATGTTATTTTGAGGTGTTATTAGGTGGTTCTGTTCCACAAAGTAAGGCAGAAGACAGTAAACTCTACTATTGATATGATAAGTATAAACTTATACAATATATATTATAAACTTATTATATATAACTTATAAACAATATAATATTGCTGTAAATAAAATTTGGTCAAGAATTATGTCGGTAACTATTTTTTTAAACAAACGTTGTAGGTAGTATTTATTAGTTTAATAACCAAATTTAATGCATTGAATTATATCTGTTATTACTTATTGTATAAATAACCTGTGTTTTTAACGTATGATATGTTTTCATTTCGTTAACAAGCACTACTGACACCTTTTCCATATTGTAGATAGAAATAAATGTAACACCTTCTTTTAATAACTATAACTAAAAAAAGGCATACGTACGATTTGTTTCGTGCAACATAACCGGCTCCAGATCTTACACGCTGTAATTGCTCAGTAATATATTTCGCCCTAGACTTAATATTTAGTTTCTGTATTTTAATATAACTTACAGCTGATTTTGAAATATTTACATTGTTGGCTAATTTTCTTACCGAAATGGAAGGTCTCTACTTAAATGTCATATAGGTCATATGAATTGACTTTGTTTTATTGACTTTTTTATTTTTTAGCCAGTCTTTAAATTGGTTAAGGTGGTGTTATACGTAGAGTGGTGCAATACTTACAAACATCTTCATTACTTACCAGAACCACTGTGCCATCAGGGCAAGTGCCTGTGGTTGTGTTTGTTGTTGTTGGTAAATCTTAGGTAAACAATGTAAAGGAGGAAAAGAACTAAAGAAGACGTCCCAAGACACTTCTGTGCAATATATGGATAGAATAAAAAACTGAAGACTTGTTCTAAATTGTGATCTTCTTAGGTAGGTTTCTAATAATTTACAATAGTGCGATGGTAGAAGTTGTTTTATTTTATAAAGGAGCCCATTATACCAGACTTTATTAAAAACCTGGCTAACGTTTAAGAAGACTACTGTGAAATAAGTTTCTTCTTTCAGAGCATCTAACAATCGAAGAATGAAACCCCACGATGAGCTGTCAATTACAACAGACCTTTTCACTTACTCTACTGAAAATACTAAACAAAATATTTAAACATTACTTACTGAAAACCAAGAACGATACTTACTGTACGTATACACCGGCGGAGATCTTTTTTATTGACAAATTATCATTCAGGGGTAGGTACTGGTTTTTAAACTCATAGATTGTAAAGAAAAAATAAGTTTTATTCAAATAATAAGAAATATGGGCGCCATTCGCTTGAAGTCATTACTCTATCATCAAAATCCACAAGTGAAAAAAAATCCGATTAAATTGATTGAATTCAATAAACTAATCTTAATTAGTCAGGTTAACGTAAAAGCAGGTTAATGTAGCAGAATAACTTCAACAAATGATTGAGCCAACATTATCACAACCACGTCTAGTTTTAATTCTCATTTATTCGTAGATCAAAAATTCTTGTTTTTATAAAAAAAACACTGGAACCATATATTATTAATATGATAAAAGGTACATACAAAATCTTACTAACTAAAAGACGACTTACTTAAGCAATAATGTTCATCATTAATGTAATCCTTAATAGATTGTAATATATATATATATATATATATATATATATATATATATATATATATATATATAAACCTGTTTAGATGGAAAACGGAAGATGAAGGTTATTAGTTTTAAATATTCAAAATACTATTAAATTTTCTTCGTCAACTAACGACACATTGGTTTAATTATAAATTCCTTAACCAAAGTGCTAAACTTTATATTTCAATTCAAAATTGAATTTCCTTCACTAATCTTTAACTAACGGCACACTGGATTATTTGCTAATTTTATTAACACGAAAGACTAAACGGTAACATAAAGCACTTAAGACTTTCTGTACTGTAAACGGAACGAAAAACGCAAAACGATATCGGAAATTTGTACTTATCAGACCGTATCATAATAGGCTTTGGGGCACTCGCCCACAGCTCAGGCTCGAAAGCCACTATCAGGCTGTCCGTTTTCGACTCACATGGGGATGCCAAACTATCTTCTCACTAATATTTTTAAGAAATGGAAGATAACCACCCTATCTAAATCTAAAGTGACATTCATTGCCCAATAGGAAAAATCCTTCTAAAATATTTTTAATTTTATTTTATTCAGACGAAAGAATAAACTTCTCACGGGAGGTCCGATAAAAACAGACCAGACTTGCTTTTATCTGTAGATTGAAGAATCTATTTAGCAAACATGAAATAAGAACGCAGCAAAAATATAAATTTTGGTTAAATGTACTTATACGTGTCATTTTATCTAGAAAATAATTTTTATCCTGATATTTTGTTACTAAAAACTAACTTATCTGCGTGAGAAAGTCTTTTACAACTGATTCTAAACTAACAAAAAATATTGTTATGATCGGAATAAAATCTGCAATTTTAAACTGACAAAAACATATTCATATAACAGGGCCGTACTAAGATTAGTTTTATAAATACATTTTCCCATGTATTAAAATGGATCCTGAAATCTTAACACGTTACAAGCAGTTTGAAAATGTAGGTAAATAGTACGACGTCTTTTTTGGTAGTTCTCTTAACATTCTAGATGTAATTTGGCTCAATTGTTGTGATTTAGGTGCTGTATCTATTCTTTAATTTCCTTCGGAGTAATTGATGGTATGGGTGCGAAAGTTGTGGTTGATGTCAGGTATTCTAGGATTGCATCATCGGTTATGTCGCCATCATGTTGCTGGAATACGCCTGCAAGATATTTAAAAACAGATCTGTTTTTTCTTTATCGCTCTTATCCCATGCGAATGCTGGAGGAAGTTTACGTATCTTGGGTAGCTTTGGGTTTTAAGGACGATTTTATTGGTTCCGAAATTGAGTTAACTTATCTGTTTAATCTCGAGACGTAGCTTTTAAAACTCTTCCTTTAGTACCTCAAGTTTCGCTTAATTGGTTACTTAAGTTTTTTCTTTTTTTGAGCGTTTAAGTTTTTAATGTCCAGATGAAATTAGCAATGTATGAAATTTGTTGACTTGCTTCTTATGTTTCCTTCGGACTTATATTCAAATCTGATCAGTTTGTGTTTGGATTTTGTGATGTATTAGAGGGTTCTTTATGCATGACGCACGTACTAACTGCTTCTATAATTGGTAAATGGTAAGTTTTCTGAAATATCTTGTAGTTTGTCGATGCTCCATTGATCTGACCTATATATTTTCTTGGATAACTTTGTACAACCCTCTACCTAGTATGAACTAGTCGAAATCCCGAGATATGGTTGCTGTTGAAATCTTCCCCGGCAATAAACATAGGTACAAATGTGTGGAAGAATTGTTCGTCTTCTTGAAGTCTTCTTTTCAATATTGTGCCTAGGAAGTACACAGTCGCAACGGCGAGTTCGTATGGTAATATGAGCACGTTAATGGAGCATATTTAGGTAGATCATGAGTGTTTTATGGTTTGTTTTATTATTATAGCTGTTCCTTATTGTCCAGTTTTGTTTGGATGATTGACGTAATAAATGTGATAAATAATTTAGAATTGTGATTATAGAATTTAAAACCTCCACAAATAGGGCATTTTAGATAAGTTTCACTTATATGCCCATAATTATCCCAAGCATTCACCTACTGTGAGTAATGTGCTATTAGTGTGCAAGAAATAGATGAAAATTGTGCAAGGAACTTGTTTTTATAAAATATTAGCTGTGACAATAGCTATCAAATTAATCTAAAGAATTACTAACCAGGTTGTTGTCGTATTTTTGTAATAGTGATTCTGATCCATGAAACTGGGTTGAATAATTCTTGCATTTACATCTAATGTCTAAATTCAACGTGGTAAATGTTATTAGCCAATTTTCCATTTACAATGTTAATTTCCTATAGGTACTAGAAAAACGCTTATATCTTGGAAACTATTTAACACATAATGCTAAAGTGGAGGTGCTTTGTACAGTACTCAATAAGATCTACAACTCATCTACAGTGATTTTTCATACAATCATACAATATTTTTACGACTGTTTGCAATTAAAAAACCTAAAAATTGATAAATGAATGCATTTTTTCGTGATTAGTAATATCAATTTTTGACCCATGCAGTTTATTTTCTGAGTGATTTAGACATACTGATTCATGTACACTGTTGCTGGTGGCTATTATAATAATAGGTTAATAACTTTGGGTATTTACTTATATCTGCAATATTATCAATAGTTAACATTATCTTTAAGTTGATTAGTTAAACCATAATTAGACCATAACGTTGACGACTTAAAAATTTTCAATTTTTCCTAAAAAAATGGTTATAATAATTCTCTAAAACTATGAACTCCATTTTAATTATGGCAGGCCATAAATGTATTATACTCTTTTAGGTAAATCTTCTTTGATCTCCTGACAATAAGTTAGGCATTACCAGTTGCCACATTTACTTTCGCGAACATTTCTCCCAGTGTGCATAGTTTGTGTTCAGACTCTTTCTCAATTTCTTTATTAAATAAGTAAATTTTAGAACTAACTAACACAAACACCAAAATACAAAATAAAAAATTTGACGTTTCTAAAGCCAAGATCGTGAGACAATTTCAGTTATCTCTTGCATTCAATGCACTCTTATGATTGGACTATCATAATAATTGAAATAATAACACGCTGCGGTACTTTTTTCACGCTTCTTACTTTTTTCCACCATTACCATAAACAGATATTTTACACACCAAAAATAGTGAAATATAGTACAGTTTTTTTTAACAGTCGTAGAAAAAATATTTGTCTACGACTATATTAAATACAATATACTCATTATAGTTGTGTTTCTTCAATTATAGTTATAGACATTGTTTTTATTGTTTACATTGTACTACCGGTGATTAGTAGATCATTATTCACTACTTCTAGATTTCAATTTCTTTTAAAACTTTTATTGAGTAGGTGCAAAACAATGGCTGCCATGAGCCATGAAGCTCATTAGTTAAATTGAACCGTCAACATCGTTTATACATTTCTAAAAGTATAAATCTAGTTAAAAATATTTAATAGTCATGGACAAAGTATAGTATTCTACTTTCCTACAATGGCTAACATTCATTCGGATGATTTAAACTTCAACCTTGTGAATAATAGCTATCATTATATATGCTCGTTGAATAATATACTATTACTGAAATGTTAAGAATTCGCAACATTTGGTGATTCTTATGCACCAATAATACAATGACCCGGTTATTTCTCTAGTCCACTTGGACTAGATATAATATGTCATTTTTTAACACCTGGTACAGCACAACAAATCAAATATTAGTTTCAAGTATAAATTACCCCTCCCACTGTTAAAACGTTATTGAAATATATCTGTCTTTTTTAACTTATGTGTCAGTAGTAGATGGAATAATTTCGACCACTTAATAGTGGTACGCCCATGTTATCTACGGATTCTTGCAAAGCGATAAAAAACCTTTTAAATCTAAAACAAGTAGGCTTTACAATCAACACATACAACTAGAAAGTAATTTGTTCTAAAATAATAAGTCTCTTTTAGGTTAATATTAGGTTTCAACATTTTTTAAAGTAATTTTGATTGATTTTACAACATAGTTAATATTCTATTTTCCTTTTAATTTTATAAAATTTGTAAAATTCTTTGTACCTTAATATTGCTGTGTCCACATTAATAAATGTAGAAATGTTTATTAAGACATTTTTTTACCTTGATATCTGGAAACTTTCTTGAGTAAGAATATGTCAGTACTTTATAATTCATCATTTTCTAATATTATTCAATAAAAGCATTGGAGTTATTAAAAGAACAGTTCTTTCCTATTTTATTACCCAATTGACTGACAATTTAAAATTTTAAACAAATTTACAAATAGTCAATATTCAGAGTAAATACACAAACCACAAATATTAATTCCCCTGACTTAAAACCCATTTTAACTGAAATTTCAAAAGTTGATTTAAATATGAAATCGGAATGTCGGATATTCAGCGGTAATTTCAATTTTACACAAAAAATAAATTGTTTTCAACGGTATCAAGTTATTTACTATTGCAGACTTCGCTGTTTTGAATTTTTCCATAATTAATTTCTAGAGATCACGGGTTTGGTTTTAAAATTTTTGTCGTGATGGAACTAAACGTTCTTTAAAAGTTTCGTCTCAAAGTAAGGTGAATAATTTGAAAATATGCGCATGTGCTATAGAAATTAATTTTAATATTTATCATAAATTATAATAAAAAAGAAGTACAATTGTTATCTGTTAATTAGAAAAATAATGTTTTTCAAACAGTATTTCAATTTAAAATAATATTCTGTAATATATATTACCTAGTTACTAATCATGTAGGAAGAAACTTCACTAAACTTGTTATATCAAGTACTTACTTTTTATAGTTCACATAAATAACAATTAAAAAACAATTTACATACAACAACACAACAAAAAAAACAGAGCATATTACAATTTACATACAATTGTACATATTGAGATGATACAGAATCATCAGGTTGAAAATTTACTAACGAATTATAATTTCAGAATATTTTAGAGGCTACGATTAGGCTCCGGAAATACAAATATAAAACTATCATGCATTAAATAAAAAAACAGACATGCTAGGATATTAATTTTATTCAATTGATAGGATACATGCGAGGTTACATGAAAATTTACAGTATAGAACAAAGATATAGGAGTATATTAGGTATCGATGGTCCTTAACCTCACTTTTTATGAGAAGGTGTTCAATTTATAAAAAGGATATAAAGCATTTAGGTTGTTTTATAGTAATACATGTTTTATACAACCCAGGTCACATGTTAGGATAGTTTTTCCATTTTTCTGGAAGATTTTATCTTCTTGTTAGATTTGAGTTTTACGAGTTTCCAAAATAGAACAGATTTTTCTTTTTCCCAGAAAACTAAGTTAGTTTCGGGTACATATTGCACTGGGAATAGTTATATTAGATCAGTAATTTGATATTTATAATGTTACAATTTGCTTACGGAGTCTTGCATCTAGAAGATTTGAGCTCATAAGAATGAAGGTATCAGCTTTGTAGATATCCATTGATTTTTCAAATGTTGGTTTTATTTTGATGATTTGCATTATTGTTTAGATGCAGGCACATGGAGTACTGTACTTTGGACAAGATGAGTGGAAGTTTGAATTTATTTAAATGGCTTATTTGTTTATACTTGCAAAAGCATCAGTTGATGTCTAAAACGGAAGATTATTTCTTTAAGTTAAGTTTTTTTTTGGTGTTTTGTTATAAATTGTGTAAACTTCACATGTGAAGTGATTTGCTCCTAGAAACTATTTATTTTCAAATCTTGTAATATTTTTTGTTAAAAGGAAGTCATAAATAACAGAGAATTTTAGTCTTAACTAAACACTCTTACAGTGACAGAAATGGGATGATTTAATTTACGAAAATGCAGACTAAAATTCAGAGAACAAAAACATACGAAATGTCGAAATGTAGGGAAAGATTTATGCTTGCCGAGTTTCTTTAAATAGACAAAAAAATAGTTTTGGCTGGTCACGGATGACACAGCCAAGGGCACTCGACTTCGGTCACGGCGTATTAAAAAGGCATTAAGGGTGAGGAATACTTTAAAATCTCGGAATATACATAAAGCCGTTAATTTTAAAACATCAAAGATTTAGCTTTAAGCAGATAGTTTATTTGCAGAAAGTTTTCTTATAGGGGCGTTAAAAAAATAGACATTTTTGTATAGGGAACCGGGCGGCGGTCCACCATTGAATATGGCAATAGAATTTGAATGGTTGATTATTGGTTCATTCTAAAGCGGAAAAAAGGGAGAAATATTTTAAATTCGAGGGGGCAGAAAGAAATTTGGAGAAGAGGAGTTAGTTGAAAATTAGAGGGAGAAAAAGTCGGAGGTGCGTGCGAAAGATTGCCTTTAGCTGATGACTTAAATTCTTTCTTGTTTGATTTTTGACAAAAGTTTAGTAAATTTTGCTATATATTCGTTACCATTGAGGTGTTTGGATTAGTGCGGTGGTTAAGCGTAGTGAGTAAAAGAAAAACTCATTTTAAATAAACTAGGAGTTGGTGATTAGTGGTTTGTCTTCGGTGTAGTGGATATACTAGCTGCGGTTTAAACACCGGAATTTAAGGTAGTAAGAAAAGAAAGTCTGTTTATTTTTTTATCTAATTGCTTCATAAAGTGATTAGATTTTGACAAGTTATTTTGAAATCTTGAGGGTTTGATTGATAAGGCAACACACTTGAAATCAGATATCTTAGCACACTTCATAAACAAATATCACCGAATGATAGGAGAACTAATTGAAGAGATTTTAACAAAGTGATGAAAATGCACGAAAGCTGGATTTAATTACATTATCAAGGTCAGAATAGTCAGATAAAATTACCATCGCGAACATTAGAGTAAATTGAAATGCTTTGTTTTTTTTACTATTGTAAGGTCAATTCTTAATCATGTTAGCATGCTGGGCGGTCCACCGAGGGAGCACCAAGAGCTGGTTTTCGAGAACCCGCGTGCTCGAACCTCTCCAACGACTACCGTGGCACGAGCGTCCGACAGTTCTCGGCGTCTCCGTTAGCCCAACGTTATATATTTTTACTCTGACGCACATCTGCGACTCTGTTGATGAACTTGACCTTCGTGAGTTTTCTTTTCTCGATTCCTGGTGAAAGGAGGAATCGAGGACTGAGCTCGGCGGAGTAGAGTTCATACTTCGGACTCCCTGTGCTGTCTCATGGTAGTAACTGCGATCCACGTCTGTCTTGATACCGGTAGGAAGGTGAGAGCTCCTACCAACATCTCGACCTGTTGACTGGGACTATCCAACGATGACCGACCACTGTTAATTTGATTTGTATTTTTGCTGATCGTTCAAATAAAGAAATGGTGATGCTATCTGATAGATTGATAAGATGTTTAACTAGTCTTGAACGTAGAGAGAATTGTTTTTGCAATCGATGGAGCTTGTCCATCCTGCATAGAGTTGTTCGTCGTGCTGCTTTGCGTCAAATGTGCATGAATTTCGGTAACGCTGTAGATGAATAGTATTCGGAAAATGCGAACAAACGTACAACTGTTTGCAGGCAATCAAACATTAAATTTCACATGAGAATTCATTTTCATAGGGTTAGGACTAGAAGAAACTTCTTATCATTAAAAGCAATAAAGAAATCAATATTCAACAAAAAGAAAAGGTCAAGTATGCTCTTATTATGACCATTGCAACTAATGTCATCTACAAGAAATCTACATATTGAATTGTTCAATGATTCATGCAAGAATAATATTCAAGTTGAAATTATTATTTTTGTTCTGAAAGTCATTGATGTTAGAGACGAAACAGTTTCACTGAGTTGTTTGATGTTCATATGAATTGTTTGTTTTTAGAGTTGAAATAAGAAAATTCAGGTTGAAATTATTATTAATTTTTTTGAAAGTCATTTATGTTAAAAACGAAACAGTTTCATTCAGTGGTTTGATGTTTAAATGAATTGTTTGTTGTTAAGAGTTGCAATAATAACAGTCAGGTTGAAATTATTGTTATGTTTGAAAGTTACTTATGCTGGAATCTAAACAGTTTCACTGACTTATTTGATAGATGACTGTTTGAATGAATTGTTTGTTGTTCAGTATTTCAGGCACTAACAACATGCCGGTTGAATTTATTGCTATTTTAAAATATCACTTATGTTAAAAATTAAGGCTTATTTGATTTGGTAAAAATTTGTTTTTGATTTAACCATTCAGGTTGAAATTACTGTTGTTTTTGTGACATGGAATGCACACCAATAGTATTGTGCCGTCAATCAAATTGTGAATGGCTTTTGCCATAGGCAGGTTTTTTACCGCGGTTTTTCCTGACCTAGATAAGATCTCTTTAGACGAACTGCGGGCACAAGACTAATGGTGATAAATAAAATTGATGAAAATTTGTTTTACTTTTTGGAATGAAATAAAAGAAAAATTCGTAAAGAATTTCTGTGTAATAAATTGAGATTATAGATGAGCTATATTATACATATTTTTTTAATATAAATTTTGTTAACTCTTAATTGCCTTATCTGTTAAACACCTAACCTTATAGGATATCACACTGGCTAAACAAACTTTGGTGCCTGGCATGTACTCACATAGGCAAAAAAAATTTTGATAAATAATAAAAAGAAACAATCTAAAGGACCCTTTTCACAACGGGTCGTCTATTAAAATATTTTCAGGACAAGATCATATGCTTCGTCCTGCAGGGTCCAGAGAAATGTCAGGTATAGTAAAAAGAGAAGCGTATGTGTATAACATATCAATATCACTACACATGTTTGAAATAACTTCAGTAGTTATTAAAATATTGTATATACAAGCATAGCTCGAGAGTGATGAGTTTTAAATGTAATTTAGTTTTTATGAGATCAGTGACAGCTGATCGTTTTTATTGATTTTCTTTTTTTTATAAAGTAATAACTGGTTCAGCAAATCAGTGCTATTCACAGTTGAGTTAACACGTTAACGTTTTCACTGTTTATCACATGAGAGGATAGCTACTAAGAGCTCCTCATGCACTAATCATATTTATTTTTATTCACTATTATCACTATCATCACTTGTGTCCTGGGCATTAATCTTAAATGAAGGTAAATTTTGCCCCTCAACAATGTTTTGTTGACTCGTTATTGGGTTGCTGCTAAAAGTGTGTGATTCTTCATGTAAAAATGAAGCAGTGGAAGACTGGTCAATTACCACTTGAGCCGTTGAAGTGGAAGTACATGGCTTATTAGATAGCAATTCAGCTACCTCCTTTTTTTTAACTGAAGCATCAATACAGCCCTCAGCCACAGCTGAAGACTTCCAACCTCCATGCCGTTTTATAGTTATTAAATCGCCAGCTTTGTTTGCCAATTGGAAAGCACTTGAACGTCGAAAGCAATGACCTGTAAAAAGCTTCGGGTTGGCTAAATGCAAATAAGTGGCAATAATAAAAGGAACTTTTCGCATGGTGTTTATACCGATAGGAGTAGAAATACATTTTCCATTGCGGTAGGTTATAAAAAACCGCCTGTGGTTTATTTTGTTAGGCCTTAGGCTCAAATATTGCTTAATTAAATCAATCCACAGTTTCTCTGTAATTAAGAATTCTCTTCGAACGTTATTTTTTGTTTTTGTTACAGTCACAGTGAACACATCATCTTTGACCACAATATCATGTAATAACATGTTGGTCAATTCATCTCTTCGGCAGGCACCACAGAATCCCATTATTAACGCAACCTTAAATAATTGAAATATATTAAAAATTGAAAGTATTTAGCACAAAATTTTACTTACTTTCATAGCTAAATGTTGGTTATTTTCTGCAGTTGTTATAAATCTATCAATATGGTTAAATTCCAATATTTTAATAAGATTAAGATTAATTAAGATAAGTTAATTCTCTTTAATAATATAGAGGGAGAGAATATCTGACCATTTTACCTTCTTGTCACAGAAACTAAATTAATTTTATAAAAACAAAACAATTTAAATAACAAATGCTGAAGTTTAATTTTCAGTGTAGCCAACTGTCAAAAGTACTTAACAAAATTTCTCTAACAAATCTTATTTAAAACTAATTTATTTTTTAATAATTAACGAAATAACGACGCAAGTATAAAAAATAGAATAAAGTATTCGTTTCATAAGGCGTTTTAGCGCACTTGCCCGTCAGTTAAACTCAGACGCGTGCGCTAAAAACGCGTCTTATGAAACTAATACTTTAATATACTATTTTTCCATGGCAACACTCCATAAAGTCAAGTATAAGAATTATGCTTGTTTGCCATTATTGAACAAATAGACCTAATTCTATAAAAGTGTCTTATGTCATTTTAATCGTCTCTTTGCCAGTTACTTTTCTGTCTTTTTAGAATTTAGTTTAGTGATAATTTTGATCAGGTGTTTTTGATTGTGACGTTATGACAATTCTGATGTACAAGTGGTTTTAAAAATTTTGTTGTGCCGTCAAATGTTTTCAGAAATCATATAAATGGACCCCGAAAAAAAAACAAATTCAGTCGATAAAGCGCGTTGGAAGGATCCACGTTCGGCTCATATTCAAAAATCCTAAAATAAAGTTAGGTTATGATTAATCACGTGTTTTCAATGTAAACAAATGTCATTTAATAAATCAAAGAAAATTATTTTATCAATTTCCATTTCTACAATTTGTATGGATTTGGTGGATTGTATGGTTTTTCAATATTACTAGATCACTTCTGATTTCAAGGATAAATCATCAACAGATTTGGTTTGTTAACGATATACAAGGTGGGTCAAAATAAAAGATTTGTTTCACATTAGAAACAAAAATGATAAAGACAATCAGGAAATCAATTTAAATTCATTTTTAATTTGAGATTGCTTTGAGAACAATGTTTGTAACATTTTTATAATTTTCAATTTGTGTATTGAGTTTAACATTTGTATCTTAATTGACAATTTTATGTTAGTTTGTTCAAATGGAGACCAGTTACAACCCCCATGTCAGTTTGGTAACTAATACACAACACATTTGAGCAAGCTCAAGGAAGATTTTCCTTTTTTTCTTTTCCATTTAAACAATTGTTTTTATCTTCTCTTGGATAAATCTTCTTATTTACTTTTAATAAAATGAAAAGCTGTATTTAATCTATATATGTGTTTATTTGTGTTGATGTTTATGCAAGCATACATTTATTTTCTGTACATACATAGTTTAAGTTTTCTGTTTGTCCAGTTGCAGAATTCTAAGTGCATTTGTAGTAAATTCTTTTCTTTCCGGTGCAAGAATCAATAAGATTTTTATAATTTGTTTATCTAATTTCAATTAAAATATACCTCAGTTAGCCGATGGGGGAAAGAAAAGCGATTGGGATATTATATTTCATTTTTACTAAAGCTAGCCAATTTCAATTCAAATCAAAGTTTTTGATTTTTTTTATTGAAATATAACCTCATACAGTATTGTTGCCGAACGAGGGGCTTTCTTGATTATTATTTCATTTTAGAATATAACATCTCAATATTTAATGATAGAAATATAGGACTTATATCTTCAACCTTTCTATCTCAATTCAAACTAAAACCATAGTTCAGTGTATTGGTCACTTTTATAAACAGGTTTGAATTATAGTCTATACAATTATTTAAAGAACATTTTTGAAAATGATAGTTTATCATTACTTTTTTCAGTTTAAAAAATGAATGATAAATCCAGTTTATAAATAAATAATTAATTAAATCAGTTTTAAGAAAGCTACTTTATTTAATATTGGATCTACAGAATAACGTGTTTACGACAAACTTCAAAAAAATCGACTAGTAACTAAACTTATATAGGTGGATATCTAAGAGAAAGTGCACCATTAACACATTGAACCATTAAATACGCTTTTTGACACAGGTCTGTTTCTGTAAGATTCGAACATCTTTGAGCTAATGACAGATCCAGTTTGTAAATTATATTGGACCATCTTCTAGCATCTACTTCGCCAGTAGGACTCATAACTTCTGCTCTGAAGAAATAACATCTTAAGGCACATTTCCAGCAGGCATTATTGGGCATTTCTCCACGTGCAAAGTATGCTTCCACAATTTCTGGCTGAACACCTGATTCACATATGCATTCGCTTATAAATGGATTTATAGTTCTCCTCCATTCCTGACGAATGCTGAACATGGTCTGAAACAAAGAAGTGTTACTGAATTTACTGAAATTTACTGTAATTACTATTAAAAAAACTAAAAGGAATATCCAGGGTGTTCTATTTGAGATTTTAAAGTTGATGTCACTTCCGATTAAGCCGAAAGTCTAAAGCTAAAGGATGTTACAGAAAGATGCGTATTTATGTCTGTATTCACTGTTCTAAATTTGATAGGAATCGGTAGAAAATAAAAAAATTATTTGGTGTAACATATGATGATTGCCGCCGGGTATATGTATGTAATTTGAACTATTCTTTGGTTAATAATTTGTTACAGCCTGAAAATCCAAAAGCATGCAATCTCTTTTGATACATACACACCAAAATAAAGTTCCTAAATTTTATAGGTATGTATTTGTTCATATTTTTCACTTCTGAAATATCTATATATTGTATAATTTAATTTATACGGTCCACTTTTAGAACTCATGGATATACGTTGTAATGTTAATACATAATTTATTATTCAAGTTTGGCTTAGTGTCACAAAAAAGACAGTTATTGGATTCAAATTGTGTGTTTTAAATCTAGTATTTCACATTGATTATAATCAATGTGAAATACTAGATTTAAAACATGTACAACAAAATTGGACTGTAAAAAAACTTCCAGGTTTTAGTACAGTTTTTCTGGAGATTTTTAAGATGCAGATCATGAATCTGCTATGGGTTGTTTTGGGTCAGGTCAAATTTCAGTTATATTAATTTGTTTTGAAATAAAACTGGTTTTTAAATGCATGAGAAGAGTAAGCAAACTTTTATGTTTACCAGGTAACAAGGTTTGTTACCTAGTAGTGATTAAACAGTAAACGCGTTTTGGTGCAATTTTTTTCGGTAAGGCATTGCTGCATTTGTAACCCAGTTGTTAGAAATAGACTAGTTTTAGCGTTTACCATCAGGTAACAAAATTTAAAGCATCACTTATATTGATAAGATGGGCGTAGCAGGGCGGTAAAGATTAAAATGCTAACTTTGCGTAGAAGCATCGTATACTGACATACTATAGCTCATTTTAACGGGCTCGGCGAGTAGAACAACTTTTGTCTGTTGATGCATTTGAAAATTCTTACTGTACACAAAGTTATGCCAAGAAAACTACTGAAAAATGGTACATCTCAGTGGTTTTAACCATTTTCTCGTGGATTCAGAAGGTTTGCCACTATAAGCTGCATATCGTCAGAATCTACGATAAATTTTACTCCAGATAGACTTACATTTATGCACTGAGTCCGGGTCGCCTGGGAGAACTAGTTCAAAATGTACGGTACAACAGTACAACAAAATCTTCTCTCTTGTCTATCTCAACAAATATTATTCCAAATTAAGCATTGTTATATGTCGTTCAAAGCGTCTTGACGAGAGCTACACCATGGCATTATACAAAGGCATTATGGTTTTTAGGCTTTGTCACAATATGGTAACTAGTGGTTAAAAATGTGTTTTGATAAATGACTGGCAACTATACCTTAATCCTATGGGTAAGCATGACCTATTATACATTTTCAGAACCGCTCGTTTAGATGTATAACTTTCTCTTTGCACCATCTTGATCCAAACATTCCCTCAAAAGTTCATAGTCCAGTCAAACTAAACATTTAACTTGGAAAATGGAAGTACATGAGATTTTTTTCTTCCAGCATGTAGGGGGGGTCTAGAAAAGCTTAACTTGAAGTTTTCGACCTCAAATTCATATGAGCTTTTTCCGCCATTTTGAAAAGAATGGTGAAGTGTTATTTTGAAATTATCTCTGTAACAGTAGGTCCGACAAAAAATTTGTATAATGCATTTTTGTCGGCAATCTACAACTTTTATTTGAAACTTTTTCGCGTAATATAATAAATGAAAAAGTTCAAACTTTCAAGTTCACTTCTTTTCAAAATGGCGGAAAAGCTCATATGAATTTGAGGTCGAAAACTTCAAGTTAAGCTTTTCTAGACCCCCCCCTGCATGCTGGTAGAAAAAAATCCCATGTACTTCCATTTTCCAAGTTAAGCCCGTTTTTCGTACAGTTTGACTGGACTATCAACATTTGTCGAGACTTGATTTCCAAACATGCTCGGAGAGGGAAGTAAACGTAACAGGAGAAATAAATAAATATGTACATAATAGAGAAAATATTTATACAATTAAGCGACAGATTTCTCAGCAATGTTCAATTTATAAAACTCAGAAATATTTGTATTAGGTCGTTAAATAAAATCCGAAAATAATGAATATTAGTACATACTAGATTATGTAAATAGGTAAGGAGCATTATTACTAAAAATCGCCTCGACGCCTAAAATGCTGCAGGAGGCAACCTCAACAGCAAAGTTAGTGATAAAATTATATTAATTACTAATAAACAGCACGACAACAAAAATAGAAAACTCAACAAAAATACTAACGTATGAAAAAAATTCAAAGACGTGATATAGACTATAACGTAGACGAGAGGATTCTGAAAATGTATAATATTGCACCCTTACCCTGCGGATTTAGGTATTTTCCAGTGATTTATCAAAAACCACATTTCCCACGATATTATGACACAAACTAAAAACCACATGCCTTTGTATCACTTGGTGTAGCTCTCGTCGAGACGCTTCAAATGACATAACAGTGCATAGTTTGGAGTGATTTTGTTGAGATAGACACGACAAAAGGTTTTGTTGAACTTTTGTACAAGCATCTTAGTCTAGATCTCCCAGGATACCCGGACTCAGTGCATGAATATAAGTGTATCTGGAGCAAAATTTATCGTAAATTCTAAAGATATGCAGTTTATGGTGGCAAACCTTCTGAATCCCTGAGAAAATCGTTAAAACTACCAAGATGTACATATTTCAGTAGTTTTCTTGGCATAACTTTGTGTACAGTAGGAATTTCTAAATGCACCAAGACAAAGTTGTTCTACTCGCCGAGCCCGTCAAAATCAGCTATAATATGTGAGTATACGATGCTTCTACGCAAAGTTAGCATTTTGACCTTTACCGCCCTGCTACGCCCATCTTATCAATATAAGTGATGCCTTCGTTGGTCAGTACGGCCATTATGTGTTAATGAATCATACCTGAAAGATTGAAGCAAATTGAAGAACATAAAACTTTTTCTGTTTTCAATTTTGTGCAGTTTCTCGGAGACAGCCTCTTAAAACTCGCCGCGCTCTATGGGGCCGTCCATAAACCTGGCCCCCCCTAGAGAAATTCTCTAGTTACGCCCATGGTATTGATAGCGCTTTTAGATGAATTGTAAAATATACTATAAGTGGAAACGCATAGGTCGAAGTTCAAGATAAAACTGTGTGGTGTAATCATGTGTAGTACCCCGACTTTCAAAGTTTGCTTTAAAGGTCTCAACGGTACACTCAGGCTGCAAAATTTTGTAATATTAAACCACTCCCTCGTCTTGAAATCCCATCCCTGCTGATAACACAAGTATGCGTTAGTTACATGGCAATGACACACGAATGACCGGAAAAAAATTTTACCTGACCCGAAAAAAGTAATAACGGATTCATGATCTACATACAAAAAAGCTCTCGACAAAATGCGAGATTCATTGCTTGAATCTTTTCTGTTCAACGAAATACATTCCAAGTGTAACGGTATATTTTTAAAAGCTCTGAATAATTGTGGTTTCGTCCACATATTTACATCTTAAGTCCGGATCTGAAAATTTGAATTCTTTTCATAATGTAAACTTGCGTTAGCATTCGATATAAACATCCCTATAAAATTATTTAAAAAAAAGGGTTGGTTTCAAATCTTAGAATTATAAAAAATCTCTTTGGTTACTCATATAAGCGTTTGCAGTCTTAGAGCAAAAATCAATACTTGCTGTTGAGTTGCTGTGCTCTGATTGGTTAAGCCAAAACACGCGTTTCGTTGATTGGGTACTAAAAAAAATCAATACTTGTTCTTGAAGTGAGACCTCGATATTGGCTAATTTCGATTTGCATCTGGTAATGTATTTCTACGCGAAAAAAGAACCTTCAGTTTTTTAAAGTGGACTTCCGATCGAAATTTCAGAGAAGACAGTTGACTTCGGTCGACATTTTTTAGAATTACCGTTTTACTTTAGTTAATTAGAATTAAAGAAAATTCTAGATCTAGTTCTCGTACAGTTTAGTCGACACTTGCCGTGAAGTGAGTTCTCGTACAGTTTAGTTTTGAATAATTCAGTTTGAAAGACTTGAATATACAGTATCGCTAATAATTATATGTGGCTTGTTTTATTGTAATGGGCCATTAAAACAATCATTTTTACCGCTCGTGCTTTAAAATTAGTGCAGTTTTGTTATTAAAAATCTTGCACACGGACTTATAATTTAAAGAATAAATTCCCGTTCTACATGTAGATAAAGATAAACAATTATCCGTTTTATTGGAAGAATTTAAAGTAGCAAGTGTTATCTGTGTTTAAATTCGTTTAAACTTTTAAAGACATTACCCTTATTTCTCGTGTGCAAATTATAAATAAAAACAATAACAGAAACCAGGATTGTTTAAACTGTGTTTAATAAAGATTGTTGGTTAAATCATATGGATTATTTCAACGTTTTGTGTGATTGAACTGAATCTGAGATAAAAATTATTTCTTTGGACCTGCTACATTCAAATAACAATTCATAACCATTAAGGATCAACAACGGTCTTTCAAGGAGAGGCGTTTCCAGTTTCTAGCAGTCAAGAGTAATGTTTTCGATGCACGTAAACAATGGTTTAATTGGAATTCGATTTATAAGATTTAAGGTATTGTACTTTAAGAAATATCTATTTTTGTAATTTTCTTGTGTTTACGGGTTATTTGGATAATTGAATTTTTATAGTTTTCTATAAAAAGAGAGCTCTCTAATAGGATTCAATTTTAGTCTGTTGAATAAATTTTATGTTGAATGATTTTATGTTGAATAAATTTTAACTAAATTTTGAATCATTCTGTATTCAATAATTCCTGAGTAACTTGAAAATTAATTACTGAGTGACTAATTTAAGTTTAATAAATTTATGTTGTCAATGTTTTATTATTCTATATGTATATGATTTTTTATTTTTTTACCATCCAATAAATATGTTTTTCAGTTTATACCAAGTGAGCTAAATGGAACCAAATAATTATGAATGTTTTATTCATTTTTAGTTTAAAAATTTAAAAATATAAACAAAATTTTTGTTTATGTTAAGGTCCAAGTGTACCCAAAAACGTGTGTTACTTGTTTCATAAATAATATAATAATGTAATAACTTTGGTTTTAAGTTAATAGTCTAAGAATGTTAAAAACTTGCTTACCTAACATGTTTTGGAAAAAAAAAATTTTTATTTAAATTATTTCACATGTTATACGTGAAAAATTAATTTTAGAAAAACTGTACATTCAAAATTAACCAAAATAATACCACTTATATTTCATAGTATTTTAACTATTTTCCCAGAATTTTAAGAAAATCGTATGTCTAGCGACTAAATTATTGCCAAAAAACCTGCTTTTTGCAAAAAAAAACTGCTTTTTTTGGCAAAAAGGAGGTAATAGTTTAGTTCCTAGACATACGATTTTCTTAAAATTTTGGGAAAATACTTCAAATACTATGAAACTTAAGTGGTATTATTTTGATTAATTTTGAATGTACAGTTTCTCCAAATTTAATTTTTCACGTATAACATGTGAAATAATTAATTTAAAAAAAATTTTTTTTCAAAACAAGTTAGGTAAGTAAGTTTTTAACATTCCTCGACTATTAACTTAAAACCAAAGTTATCACATTATTATATTATTTATTAAACAAACAACACACGTTTGTTTGGGTACACTTGGACCTTAAAACCTGGTATATTGAATTCATTTTCTGATTAGTGAATTCAATATCTATTCTGGCTTAATTAATGTCATTAAATTTCATAATCAGATAACGCCCTTTTAGAGCCCCTATTTATTTGAGTTCTGAAACCCTTATCTACTCCTTTTTATAAATAAGATAACTGCAGAACCAATACCTGCGACCTGAAATAAAAAGAATTTGTAAGACAGAGCTAAATCTCAAGCCGTGGTAATCTAGAGCATCTTTGTTAATGTGAGTATGATGATTTTATAATTATTATTTCGTTTGTGGATTTTGAGGGTTACAATTGACAGTCCAACGTGGGCCTTGATTTTTGGTCAGTTACAATTGGCGTCCAATCGCGGGGCATCATTTCTTTTACAGATTTTTGTTGTTTTACAAATTGAAAAAGCAAAGCTAATATTTAGTAGTAGCAAGCAAAACCGAACATATAACTTACCACTACAGTTTAGATTTTTCTTATATTTATTTTAGGCACAGTACCTGAGCTGTCTCTTTATTACATAATAATTAGGATATTAGGGTGATACAAAAATAGGCAACTATCGAAATTTTATGGCGAAGCCCTCTAAAAATGATTGCTGTAAAATCTAGAAAAAAAAAGCATTCATATTAATGACAAATCGATCAATATTTAGAGGTCGCTACTGTCGATTTTGTTAACTGTAAAACCATAATCCATCCAGTTAAGAAAATTAGCCAATTTGGCTTGGATTAGGCCAACATAGTGTAGTTTCATTGGGTATTTAAAATAATTTTAATTTAATTAAGGATAATTATTAATCTATACTGAAAAAGGCATGGTAATCTTTGGTTATTATGTAGCAATTTCTTTTTCTTTGATGTAAAAAATCAAATGAAGTATGCAGAACTTATATATATTAAGATCTTGTAGTAAACCGCCCAATATGCTTAATGGCCGCCCAGTTTCATAACGTAAAGCTTCAAACTAAAAGTAACCCAACCTCATCTGCGGCTTGAAAATAAGTAATTAATGCCGCCCAATTAATAATTAACTGTTAGTCAATAAATTAATTATGTGTTAGTTGATGTCTATTAGATAGGTAGGTATTTAATAAATATACTTTTATGCCATTTTCAGAATTGGTCGATCATAACGACATTGGCCGGTTTACTACATTGCTCGTAGGTGTATTACCAATTTTGTTACATAGGCTAATACCAGGATTACCGTGATTATTTTAGACGAAAAGTCACTATATAGCAAAGTTGTAGATCTGATTGAGTGCTGTCAAAACACGCCACTTTAGCATCATATGTTAAATAGTTTCCAAGATATAAATGATTTTCTGATATAGGAAATTAACATTGCAAATCGGAAATTCGTTTATAGCATTTACCACGTTAGATCAAAGAGCAAAATCACTTAACAGAATGTTACGAATTGCAATCTGGTGTAAAGTTTTTTTCTACTGAAAAATAAGAATACCTTGAAGAATTCTCACATTGAAGTGTTGTACTTGCTATTACTATTCTTTTAGCAAGAACAACACTTGTCAAATTATTCTAAAGAATTGCCGGCAGCACATTCTGAGGAGAGATTCTGTTCCATCAAACCATGCTTAGTAAGTTTTGAATTTCATCTAATGTCTAAATTCAACGTGGTAATTGCTATTAGCGAATTTCTGATTTACAATGCTAATTTCCTATACCAGAGGATTACCTATATCTTGGAAACTATTTAACACAGAATACTAAAGTGGGTGTTAGGGTGTTTTATACAGTACTGAACCAGATCTACAACTTTTCTTCTAAAATAATTAGGAGAGCCAATATCAATTGTGCTTTCATGCTATTCGCCTACATACAAAACCGATAATACACCCTGTATGTCTTACACCAGACGGTTCTTACTTGGGTCATGTTGAAAAATGTAACGTCAAAGACGTTAAGTTATATTTTGTTGAAATGTCAAAGCGTTAAATAATCATCGAAGATATTTGAATTTGACTATTTTTCTAAATAATAATTGCATTTAATTAATATAATAATCTAGGCTGTGAATTTATTTGTAGAAGAATTTTTTTTATGAGAAGAAAATCTTATTTGGATAATGGAACTTTTAACTTTCGTTATAATTTGGATGTTCGAAGGGAATTAAAAAACTTAATTATTAAATGGACTTACCATATTTCAAGCAAGCAGCTGGATTTTAATTTTATTTATTAATATTATTTATTTGAATATAATTTGAAAGAGAGGTAGGTGGTTGTCTTCAACCATTTTAGTTTTAAACCATATAGAATACAGAGGATTGCTGTTTTGTTACAATTACAGTTGGCAAATTGTTGGCACCAAATATTAATTTGATTTAAAAATTTAAGGTATTTGTTTAATTTTAAATAAAAAATTAGTAATTGGTATTATGATGATGCCAGAAGTATTACTCCTCGGATGAAAGGCATTAAGCTCTTTTAGGATTGATTTTTCATTTGTTCATAGTACCAAACATTTTTTCTTTAATATTTTAATTCTTTTACTGTTTGTTTTTTGTATTCAATTTTAAATAAACATTTCTGTCATTTCAATTTAAAGAAAATTTGGTTTATATTTTTTTGAGTACTTTACTTGTCTTTCTTGGATCCATATATATTTAATGCTCTATTCAAGCGACCCGCCTGAAAGTCTCAGTGTGGTGGAGGTTTTGATGTTTCACCACGTTTGTAATTAGCCGGAGCAAAAATATTTTTAAGAGTAAAGGTAGGTGGTTTATATTTTGGATGTATCATTACTCTGCTACTACCAAAGTCTACTGTTGTATGGTTTGTTTGTACTCTCATAGAAGTCAATTTATTGTTATCAATATCAGTCTTTATAATTTGGTTGTCACGAAAACACCCCGGGAGACCTTTCCACCCCAACAATATGTAAATTTCTTTGGTATTGCATTTGATAAAAATGTCTGGACTATAAAATATATCATACATTGCATTTAAATATCTGAATTATAAATTAATTATAACAGTTAATTGGGAATTTTTAATTTGTTATTAGGTAATTAATAGAAAGAAAGATTTATTACACAATATTAATTCTTTAGAATATAAAAATGGTCTTGGTGTTTGAAATACTCGTTGACTATGCATGTTATCATGGGTTTATCATTTCTAAACTGTACTTTTTGGAATGTTGTTAATATTCAATTTTTCCCAGTTTTTTTTTCTATTCAACAATTGCGTTAGTTACTTATTTTCAGGACACTTTACATATCATATTGACGATATATTGACGATATATCAAAAGATACTAAAGTATGGTTTTTTGATATTTTTGTATTCTTTACGGTACTAGTATTTTTTAGACTAAATAAATGTAAGCTTATGAAATCGCCTATTTTGTTTAAATGTAAACTATATTTTGATAAGTTTGCTAACCGTGAATTTTTATACATGGGTCATTCCATGTCAAGTGACCAAATTTGCAAGAAAAATTTTTAGTCACCATCTCCAATCTTGTTGAAATTTGTGATTTTTGTGTAGGTATAGACATATGTCTGAGAGGATGTTGTGTAAAATTTCACCTTCATAAGTAGTATAGCTGGGGTCCTAGGGCCTCCAGCATAAAGGTCTCCATTGCGCCACTGATGCACATTCGAACAAATTGGCAAGTGGGGCAGAACTTTGATGACTGATAACTTTGAAACAAGACCTTCTAGAAACTTATGTTTTGGTGAGCTAACTAAACCCATTACCTATTAAGCTCACTTTGTTGTCAAGATATGTGCTATTGAACATGAGGTTCAAATTTTACGTGAAAAATTTTGTGAATTTTCAAACCCAAATAGCACAAAACCTTTTTCTCCAATCAGATTCTGTTACCATTGGAAAGAGCAACCTTTTTTCTTTTAGAAAAATCTTATTTTCGTTTGGAGACTCATTCCTTAAGATCAAAAAAATTACTTTGAAATTTGCACTTATTTGATTACGTTTGTGGAATTCACAATCTATGTATAGGTATAGGGTGATGATTGTCAGTCACACTGCTATTACCATACTTCTTATTTTAGGGTCAGTTTGTTATGGCTTTAGAAGTTTAACTTACACTTGCTTTTTTCAATAAAAAGTTTATTTATATACTGAATCTTAATTTGATTTAGCCACTTAATATTACCACTATGCAGTTTTTAGGCAAATTTGATAATTTATCTTTTTTACTGCAATTTGCCTGTTATTTATAATACGATTATTGAAATTTGTAATAAAGACGAACTTAGCAAGATTCAAAGTAAGATAAAAACAGTCTTCCTTTAAAATCAACTTAATGTATGTACAATTTTCTAGATATTTAAAGTTATATTTTTAAAATAGCTATTGAATTCTAATATACACATCAACAACTTAAGACCAGTCTAATTAACAATATGAAGTGAATTGAGTCTTTTGCACCTACCAAATCCAGAAAAAATTATGCCTCTTTATTTACATATTTTTTTAATAGGATTTGACTAAACACTTGAACGGGTGTGCCTTTTAGCATGGAAACTGAAGAAACCCCACCTAAGTGCACCATAGGGAATAGTGAAAATTCAGTGTGCCACTATACAGGATTTCATTCCCACACAGCTGGCTTAAAACTAGTAAGTGAGTTTAATAGCAAAGCACAGGAACTCCTAAGTCGACGAACTGGATTGAAATTTGATGAAGGATCTACGATTTGCTTGCATCATGAAGCAAGGCTTCTAACGAATTTTCAGTTGACGCAGACACGGTGTTGTAATGCTTTTGGAAAAGAAATCATGCACCAAAGAAAGGTTTGCGACTGATTGATTTACCAACAGCAGACTACCTAATGGAGCTAACAAAAAAAGATGTTAATCCTGGCCAAAAGTTATGCCCAACATGTAGAAAAGAAATGAAAAACCAAAAAGATGTAGATGTAGTTTCTGAAAAGATGAACTCGAGTCTGACATCTATCGGCCTATCTCCTACAAAAATCCCACGATTAACATCAAAAGATTCACCTGTCTATGCAAAAAAGCTATTGGACCTCGTGCAGACAACATTTGCTGAGCACATTGCCTCTCTTAGTCACCTTAAAACCAGTGATATTATGGGGGCAAGTACAAGTAAACAGTGTGAAAACTGTTCAGAATATGATGAACTCCTAGAAGGACTGAAGCAAAAACTGAAGCTTTCAAGTACAAGCCGCCAAGAAAAGTTGCAGATATTGACACTTGTTCCAACTAAATGGTCAATTAAAAAAACTATGGAAGAATTTGACATTTCTGAAAGAATGGTGAGGAAATCAAGGAAGCTGAAAATGTAAAATGGGCTATTGTCAATGCCTGGAAATAAGCAAGGGAGAAAACTGACTGATGAAGTAAAACAACGAATACTTTGCTTTTACGAAGATGATGAGTTTACACGAATATGCCCTGGAAAGAAAGATTGCATATCAGTAAGAACATCTGAAGGTACAAAAATCCAAATGCAAAAGCGATTGATTTTATGCAACTTAAAAGAATTAGATACAGCTTATCAAGCCAGAAACGAATCTGATAAAGTTGGATATTCAAAGTGCTGTGTGTTGAGACCAAAATGGTGTGTTACAGTTGGTGCACCTAGAACACACTCCGTATGTGTGTGCCCCATCCATCAAAATGTTAAAAAATGCTTGCAGCAAGACCAATCACAGAAGATTATAAAAGCCTTATCAGCAAGATAGTTTGCAGCCTAGATTCAAATAATTGTATGCTTCATCGTTGTGAAGAATGCCCTAAAACAGAAGAACTCAACTTTTTACAAATTAATTGTTTTAAAGAAAATGGCATTGATGATTTAATTGAGTATAAACAATGGGTGCACACTGATAGGGACACCCTGGAAACAAAACAAGATACTGTTGAAGACTTTATTGAAGCTTTGGTTAGCAAAATCTCGAAGCTTTCTTCTCACCAATATGTTGCGAAATATAAAAGCCATCACTTGAAATCCACAAAAGAAAATTTGAAGCCTGGCGAATTAGTTATTTTAATGGACTTTGCTGAAAATTATGCATTTGTTGTACAAGATGCAGTACAAGGTTTTCATTGGGAAAACAGTCAAGCTACGCTACATCCCTTCGTAGTGTACTACAACAATGCTGACCAGGTGCAAAGTCTCAGTTTTTGTGTAATCAGTGACTGCCTACATCATGACACAATTGCAGTGCATGCTTTTTTGATTAAGTTAATCAAATATATGAAGAATACTGTGGAAGAAATAACACACATCTACTACTTCAGCGATGGCTCTGCAGCACAGTATAAGAATTACAAGAATTTTATCAACTTGTGCCACCACAAAATTGATTTTAATTGTAGTGCAGAGTGGAACTTTTTTGGCACAAGCCATGGCAAATCACCCTGTGATGGCATTGATGGAACTGTGAAACGTCTAGCAGCTCGTGCAAGCCTTCAACGCCCTGTAAATGATCAAATTTTGACGCCAAGGAATTTATTTGACTATTGTAATCAACAAATAAATGGAATTAACTTCTTTTTTGTTTCTAAAGAAGAAATTGGTGCAGTTCGAACCAGTCAAGCAGAAATATTCAAAGATGGCCGTACAGTAGCAGGTACAAGAGAAAATCACCATTTTGTGCCCATTAGTGAAGCTCAAGTTTGTGTTAGCAGGGTTTCCAATGATGCAGAATCATCATTTGTTGCTTTTTTAAACCCATTTGCTACAGCCAGTTCTCCATCTCTATCACTTGCTAATCTTCAACCAGGACAATACGTTGCTTGTATTTATGACAACAATTGGTGGATTGGCAACATTTGTGAAATTTCAATTGAACAGCATGATGTCTTGGTCAATTTTATGCATCCACATGGAATAGCCCATTCGTTTTATTGGCCTTCTAGAAAAGACACTGTTGGATATCAGAAGAGCATGTTATAGCCAACATTCCAGCCCCCACAGCTACAGCAATGGGAAAGCAATATAGTTTAGAAGAAGCATTCATGCTGAATATTGATGATAAATTTAAATCAATTATAAAATAATTAAGCAACTTTTCAACAATAATCTATAGTTTTACTTATTGGACATGTGTCACTTCGGCTTGGGATCCATAAAGAAACCCAACCTTGTCTTGGGATCCTTGATGAGAAACCTACAATATCAGGCTTGGGATCCTTGGTAAGAAACCCACAACGTCAGGCTTAGGATCCTTGGTAAGAAACCCACAACGCCAGGCTTGGGATCCTTGGTAAGAGACCCAACCGTGGCTGGCCTTGCCTGGTTATCGGGAGTGTCCCCTAGGCGATGGGGTTAGCCTTGAATGAAGTGATGTACACACTCATTTAAAACATGAAATTGGTGGTGGCTCAGCCACCATGGACCAACGCAATGATTTTTGATTTTGCAATGAATATACAGCCGTCCAACAGCATCAATCAATTTTATTAGATAAGATTTAATTATTGCATAATTATTGTATAAATAAAAACATAAAAACTTGGTTGACATTAAGCGTCATTAGCACTAATAGCTTGAATGGCCTGTAGACACAATTTATTTTCATCACCTTCATACACAGTATATCACGCTAGTTAAATGAGTGCAATTTTCATAGTAATTTTTTTGGTCTTAAGGAATGAGTCTCCAAACTAAAATAAGATTTTTCTAAAAGAAGAAAGGCTGCTCTTTCCTATGGTAACAGATTGGAAAAAAAGGTTTTGTGCTATTTGTGTTTGAAAATTCACAAGATTTTTCACGTAAAATTTGAACCTCATGTTCAATAGCACATATCCTGAAAACAAAGTGAGCTTAATAGCTGATACTTTGGGAGCTTAAAAGTAGTAATGGGTTTAGTTAGCTCACCAAAACATAAGTTTCTAGAAGGTCTTGTTTCAAAGTTATCAGTCATCAAAGTTCTGCCCCACTTGCCAATTTGTTCGAATGTGCATCAGTGGCGCAATGGAGACCTTTATGCTGGAGGCCCCAGGACCCCAGCTATACTACTTATGAAAGTGAAATTTTACACAACATCCTCTCAGACATATGTCTAGACCTACACCAAATTTCAGCAAGATTGGAGATGCTGACTAAAAATTTGTTTGGTCACTTGGCATGGAATGACCCACAAGATACAAGTGGTCGTAAATAATTATTTGGTATGTGTATTTTCAGCCGCCCCTGTATTCTTGGCGGCTGCGTTATAGTATATTTAGTATATATATTAGGGTGGTCCTTATTTCTCGACTTTTTTATTTCAGTGCGCACACCACCTAATTTTTTTCCTTTTGTTATAAAAAGAAATTTAAGACCCATTTTGTAGAAATTAAAGGCTAGGAACCCGTGCCGCATCGAGCGCAAAGTAGTGCGTCATGTCGTTGTATGTCACTGCATGCTCCTTCATGCGGGAACCTACGCCATCTTATCTTTTCACCTTTAGTTTAGTGTTGGTTTCCATTCAAGCGTGTGCTAATTCTTTATCAACATGACGAGCGGTTAAAGAAGTAATCAGGGAAATATTTATTTAGTTGGTGAAGTTAATCACTAGATAAGCGGCCGTAAATTACCGTCTAATATGCAGGTTTTGTGGGTCTTATTTTATAACATACGCGAGGTAAAATTAACTATCAGTGAAAGCGCAAATTTGGTGGCGCGCGAGTGCTTAATATTTTGGGAAAAGGTCAAGATTCCTACAAGAGCTTTGTCTCATTGTACAAAAAAAAATTATAGAGCTGCATTCATAGTGGCGTAGACTGCAAAAAAGTTCCCATAGAATGACGGATACTCACAGAGAACGAGAACAGAAATTCGTTCATAATTTAAATAATCTCTTTGACATTGCCCATGCCAATGCCTTGCAAATGTTAAAAATAGAAGAAGATAAACTTTTTTTATTACATCAAAGAGAGTCGTAGAGGTGAACTAGGAGGAATAGATTGGAAGTTAGCGAGAAAAGAGGAAAGGGTAAGAATTAGGGTCATAAAAGAGGCGGAAAGACGGGCGACGAGTCAACACAATCCACAGTTTCTCAAAATTCCGATTGATTCTTCTGACAAGTCAAATGATGAATCGAGTGACCGTGATATTATTCCAAATTGTTCAGGACCCTCTACTAACTCAGCTACAGCTTCTTGTTCAGGTGTATATCTATACGGTAAGATGGCCAACTAAGAAAAGGAGAACCCCGAGGCAGATGTACTTAGTCGCGAAAGATAGTGTTTCATAACTTCAAAACTAGTAGCTGCTCTCGACAGATGTCGACTAAGTCAGAGGGATGCTGTATTCATTCTTGAAGCAGCAGCCGAGGCTTTGGGACACAATGTTAAGGATTTGGCACTTAACTGTAGTTCAATTCAACCGTGTCGAAAACATTTAAGAAAACAACATGCGGAAAGGATTAAAGACTTGTTTAAAGAAAAGGATCCTAAATTTGTGACAGTACATTGGAACGGTAAGCTGCCACCTGCTTTGAATGTTAGGGATTCAAAAACTGAAAGACTTCCGATTATCATTACTTATGAAGATCAGGAGCAATTACTTGGTGTGCCCGCAATACCAAATTCCACTGGAAAAGAGTAATCGTGGGCAGTTTGGAACGCTTTAAAAGAGTGGGGATTGGACGAGAAAGTTCAAATACTTTGTTCTGATACAACTGCGTCTAACACAGGTCGTTTCAATGGAGCTGTTACTCTTCTGGAAAAGATAGCAGAAAGAGAGATGTTATTTTTCCCTTGTCGTCATCATATCTACGAACTGGTGTTACGGAGTGTGTTTGAAAATGAGTTACCCCAAGTGACAAGTAGTCCAGATATAACATTCTTCAAAAAACTTAGAGAAAAGTGCTCTATGAATAAAGAAAATTATGAGGATGGGAAAACTATTTACAGAGGCTTTCAACGACGTGGAAATTGAAGAAACAGTAGCTCTTTTTAAAAGAATATTAGAAGGGCAATTGAAAAACGATTATTGTGAACTGATTGAATTGTGCATCATATTATTGGGAGCAAATGTGGACTGTAAACTAAAAATAAGGCCGCCTGGAGCTTTGCATCATGCTAGGTGGATGGCTAAAGGAATTTACGTATTAAAAATGTTCCTGTTCTGTTCACAATTGGCTCTCAGCGATAGTGAAATGAAAATATTTGTTTGTTTGTGGTAAAAGTATATGTAAATTCGTGGATTAGCAGTCCGTTGGTGATTAGAGCGCCCTACAATGACTTGAATTTTTTGAAAGAATTAAAACAATACGAAAAAGTTAATTCAGGCATTTCTTCAAGTGCTCTAAATAAGTTTTGTCAGCATTTATGGTACTTAAATGAAGAAATTTGCATATTATCACTCTTTGATGTCAAAGTTGACTATGATACAAAAATACGTATGGTTGGAAATTTGAAGCGAGAAAACTTGGGAACTGACAATGTGAGGAAATACCTTGTTCATCCTGGTGAACTTACTAATCTGCTGGGTAAGCTCCTTTTGACTTTATTATTTCTTAATGGGCACTTTTAATGAAAACTGTGTGGTATCAACGTTTAGGCTATAGCGTTTTAGATTTAGCCCATTATATAGGTTATTTATTATAATTATCAAAATCTACATCACCTGACTACTTTTCTAATGTCTTTAGTATCATTTCAGGTAAGGAAATGGATTGAGTTCATTTCAGTCAAAAGCTTGGACCTGTTTAAGAAGTTACATATTGATTCAGATTTCTTAAATATCGATCCTACTTCCTGGGGAGAAAACAATTCTTAACGCCAAAGAGACCTTAAAGAATCTTCATGTGGTAAATGATACGGCAGAGAGAGGAGTGAAATTAATGCAAGACTTCAATGGATTCTTAACTGTTAATGAGGAACAGAAAGAATTTGTTCTGCGATGTGTGGAATATCACCGGAGATATTCCACACCGGAGTATCCAGAATGTAAAAAATGGACATTAAAAAGAAAATATCAATAAAAATATTAATTATTTATTATGTAAACGTTTGAGTTCATTCACTTAGATGTATTTACAAATATTTATTGATTAACTTTTTTTTTTATTTAATAGAATATATATTTTTTAGTCGTTTTCTCAATTATTTAGTCTTATTTACACATTCAATGTGGCACGGGTTAACATTAATTTATCAGAACGAAATTTGGTATTCTATCAAAATAGGTTGAAAGGAAAAAAATAAAGGGTGTGCGTTCAAATCAGATGACTTTTTTGTTTTGCCCCTCAAATAAGGACCACTCTAATATTTATATAGTATATTTAGTAGTAGTAAGTATATTTCTAGTTTTTGGTATTGTTTTAATAGAGTTTCATTTATTTTTAACGTTGTGTGCTTAATTTAAAATGTGTCACATTTATGTGTGGAAATTACATCATATTTTCTACATTTTAACAGAAATATTCTTTATTTTTGATAATTTTGAAAACAAAAATAAAAAATCTACACATCAAAGCCAAAATTGGAGATGCCCTTTTCAGTATGGATTAATTCGTATTAACTAAAATGTATACAAAATTAACAACAATTAAATACAACAATATTAACTATTGAATGAAGTTATTTTATATACTAAATGTAACTATAGTAGACTGACCTATTTCAAATCAAAGATGATTAAGTTTCGTTTAGCGACCTCTAGATATTGATCAATTTTCAAACTTTACAGGGATAATTTCTAGAGGGTGTCCTGATAAAATTTCGATTTGGTCACCTGTTTTTGTATCACTCTAGACATGGATTCATTACGATAGTAGCGACGTTGTAACATAACTCTGTGACGTTTTAGTATTATTTGAATTTGAGACTTTAAGTTATAGATGAAACTGAACTGTTGGTAAAACTGGCACCCTAGGTTTATTTACTAATTCTGTCAACTACACTTACTTCTATTCGTAAATTATTCTATAGACAAAACTATTTCGTATAGCTTTATTGACGGCTAAAGTACGTCGTAGATGCGTTATTTAACAAACACCCTAGACTTACCCACTCAAATGCTGAATTGATCTTCTCTATCTTTCTTCAAATGGGAAAACGTATAAGTAAAAACGGAGAAAACTAATTATTGTAGCCGAACAGGGTGATATCGAAAAGCTGAGATAAATAGGTGAAGCCACGGAGAATTAGAAATATTTTGGCACCGATTTGAAGAGTGCAATAGGGTTAAGTTAAATTCTATAGTTATTCTTCTTTAACTATTTAATGCCATTTTTTGTACCATTAAAGTCTTTATTGTTTGTTCATTATGTCCAGTGGCCCTCAGTTGTAAAGTCCTACCAACTAAAATAATACACTTATTTTATTAAATTATTACTTATTATGGTTACTTTTACCACTGCACATTGGAAAATCTTACCCACTACCAATAAACAGTTGAATTAAGACTTATTATATTTTCAAAACTTATTCAGTTAACTAAAGTAACCCAATTGCATAAATTCAATTTCAATTAAATTCTTTCAAATTCAGTATTCGGTTTTAATGTCACGCAGAGCTTAAAGTAACAAAACCTATTTTTAAAGCATAATGTGTTTCTGAATCTTAAAGGACATAGTAGAATGAATATCAACACGCAATAAAAATAATGTAAATATTTTATACTTACCTCTCTTTGGCCAACAATGCCAGTTACAGCAAGAAATAACATAACATACACCTTCATATTGCAGGATCACACTAAAAGACGAACAAAAGACTTCAAGTTTATATAGATTTGGTAAGAAATGCAAAACCTGAAAACCCAGATCTTCTAAAAACGAAACACCTTTTGTAATTAATTCTTAAAAACCTTCAAGAATAAGTAAGAGACTTTATGCAAAGATACCAGACCACATAAAAAATGGTTTTAGGAGGAGGGTATTAAAAAAAGAATCAAAAATATGTATACTCCTGATGGAACGTTGAACTTTGTTGTTTAGTTACTCTTACCACTTTGTGTTCAAATAACATTTACAAGTTTGTTATTTCAGTTGTAACTATAATTATTTAGTAGTAGGTACCATATAGCAATTATTCTAATGTAGTACATAGTAGTACTTAATTAAGTTACCAGAAATACCTTGTATTTATTATGATACCTATATTTAGATATATTTTACATAAGTATGTGCTATAAACTAAAAAAAAATACAAAAGCAGTTGCTGATGTCTTGCAGAATGAAACTGGTTTGGATGGTGATGATAGAACAAAATAAAATATTGCCAAGCAAAGCAGGAATAAGATAAAAACAAAATGTGTTACTAATATTTGAAATATCTGGTTTAACTACATAATTTAGATGCATTCAACATGGGATGGCAGGACAACAGCCTTCAATTCAGAGTATTATCTATTTTAACATTTTATTGTATTTTGAAAGTTACGAAAAGAAAGAACGAGTCTTAAAAAATGACAATATTAACTAATTAACATCCCTCCTGCATGCGATGATGATAATTAAAAGTTTTTTGTGATTATAGAAGTCCATCTATGCAGGTTTCAAAGCTTGATTTATCGCCATCCTCTTGAAATTCAAATAATGATGTCAATATCTTAATTCATCATTGGTTCTCCTTCCTTTTCAACTTTATCTTCATTACTGAAATTTTAATATCTAGGATTTCTTTTTAATGAAAGATTTGACACATATAAGTGTCACTTGAGAACACCTTCATTCCAACAAACCATTTTTCAGATAATTCTAAAGTTTATAAGTAGTTATTTATCATTTTTGCCACTTTTTAAATCCGTAAAAACTCACTAATAAAATAAGATACAGAAAATGAAACCGCTTATCCATGATATGAAATAAAAATTAAATAATTAGTAATATTTTCACAATATTTATTAAATTTATATACCTGACATTGTTTCGACACCAAATACTAATTATCAAAAGCATATAAAAGAAAGATAAACAAAATTCGTTAACGTTATGCACAAAAAATAGATAACTAATACAATAACATACATAAAACTAAACATCTAACACTTTCAGTAATGGGAGGATTACCAAGCTCAATTTGTCCTTAAAATAAAATAATATAAATGAGATGTGTATATTCACAGGTGATGAGATGTGTATAATTCCTGTGAATTATACACATCTCATTTATATTTGTGGGTTTAATATTGTCACACTTTGACTTATTTTGTAAAATTTCCCCCACTTTGAATTTTTAATAATGCAAATATTTTCTATTATAATTTTTGATTTTTAAACTCGAATGGAGGACAAACCATTCATATTTATTGTTGTTTGGTAGAGAACACCACTTAATGTGGTATATGACTCTACAGATGTCGCAACATTCATTTCTCGGTATTAATGTTATTTCCGGCTATGTATATATGTATATATTATATATATTGTATTATAATTTTTGATTGTAATAATGTATTTGACAGTTGTCATTAACGTTGATTTACAGCGTTATATAAGTATCATACATCAATTTATTCATAATTTCGCAAGCATCCTTTCTATGCAATTGGTTTTAAGGAACTTTTTGTTTTTGTAAAAGTATAAATAATCCTGCAAGAACAAGTGAAACAAGTCAATTAGCATATTTCACCGACGTCGAAGGACGTCTCGTTAACTCAAATAATAACTCTAAAAGAAGATCGATTGGTGCCCACCAGGTCATAGATATGTAGATCTATGACCGATTCCGTAGGTCTTATAATTTCTGACCTATGGTCATTTGAAATTTGAAAAAACTTGAAGTTGCCCCCCTTCTACCGACGCCACTGTAAATGGAAACAATTTCCTATCCATATCAGACAAGTAATAGACGGAGAGCCAGCAACATATTTCGAGTTGTCATTTCAACAGTCGTGAAAATTTGGGTACTAAATCTTATGTGAAATAAGTAAAGATTATTAAAAGTTTCACAGTTTTATTAAAATATAACCTGACAATATGAAACTTTTAATAATCTTTATTTATTTCATGATTATGGAGTTCCACAAAGTAAGGCTGGAAACAATAAACAAGATTATTTCGTCTTCGTTAGAAGAACAAGCCAAGTTATACAAGAAACTTATGATCAAACACGGAATCGAAAGTCAGAATGTTTGGTTTAACCAAGAATGTCTGAAACGTCAGGTTATTCCTAACTACGTAAACATCACTACCAGAACCAAGAATTCGATTACCGAAAATGTGATTAGGAATGCCAAAAGAAGATGGCTCAAAGAAGAATCGAAGAAATGGTTTAGTATAAGAGACAATATGCACGTTTATATAAAGGTACTCCATACAGAACTTACTCATAAATTACACAATATCCAATTTGACATCTTAGATTTTGACATTAGAGAAACCGTCAGTCACATTAAATTCAAACAATACACCACACACAAAAATAAACTTCATCGACTTGTACAACAAAAACGTACACTACAAAATAACCTTAATTGTCAGAACACTGCAAACTTTTATCCTCGTTTCATAAACTTGTCGAATATAACATTCAATGACAGAGAAACACAATTTCTTAACAAAGGTTTCAAATTTTGTCCTTTTCCAAATTTTACCAACAAAATTATAGAAGTTTTGGCCGTTGAATGCGAAACTATACTTAAGAAAGATCATAATAACTATGCAAAATTCCAAATTTCGAATTTGTTAAAAGAGTTGTCTTTGAAACAGGACAAAATGTACAACACATCTAACATATCACTTCTTCAATCTATAAAACAGAAAATCACAGAGAACAATCTAATTTCTGTTAAAGCAGATAAGGGTAACGCTTTGGTAATTCTTTCAAAAGATATTTACATATAAAAAGTTAATGAATTTATTAATAAAGAAAATTTAGAAACTTTAAACAAAAACCCAACCACAAAATTCCAAACAGAAATAAAACAAGGTTTAGAAACTGCAATATCTGCTTTTCAGAATTAGAAAAGCAACAACTCATTAATAAAAATCCACAAATAGCTAAACTATATGGACTAGTCAAAACACATAAACAGAATATGCCAATAAGACCAGTTGTATCATACATCAATGCACCTAATCACATTTTATCCAAAAAACTGAACCAGATTATTAACACGATAGGTTACAAATCGAAATACTCTGTTAGAAATTCATTATAATTAGTAGATAAGCTGCAAAACATACATCTTCCACCACATTCAAAACTTGTTAGTTTTGATATTTGAAACATATTCTCCAGAATACCCCCACAAGAATGTATTCCTTTATTAGATAGTTTCTTGATCAATAGTAATATAGAATTAGTTAAAAGGTTAGAGTTAATTCAATTATCTGACCTTTGTATAAGTCAAAATTATTTCACTTTTAATAACATAATTTATTTACAAAAGGATGGTTTACCTATGGGTAATTCTCTAAGTCCTCTATTAGCTAACATATTTATGGACAAGTTTGAAGATCGAATATTTGAATTAAACCTCTCTAAACACATTATCTTCTGGTTTCGTTATGTTGATGACATTTTAGCTTGTTTTGGCAGTTCTTTTGAGGTTATCAATGAATTTTTAATTCTTATTAACAGTATCGACCCTAATATAAAATTTACACTAGAAACAGAACAAAACAGGGCTATAAACTTTCTAGACTTAAATATCAAGATTAACGCAGACAATCTATTTGAATTTTCCATATACATAAAACCAACACAAACAGACATAACAATAGCAAATGAATCTTGTCACCATAATACACATAAAATAGCAGCCTACAGATCATTAGTACACAGAGCTTTAACTATTCCACTAACAAAATCAGATTTTAGCAAAGAGATATCAACCATTAAACAACTAGCACATGCAAATCATTACAATCCGAACATGATTGACACTTTAATTAAACAAAAAGATTATAAGTTAGCTATCAAAAGAATATATCCCATCGACAATAAAACAGAAGACACAAATTACATATCTATACCATATTTTGACAAAATAACAGAAAAAATTGCACATATACTAAAAAAAAACAACAATTATAAAATAACGTTTAAAACCAACACTAAAACTTTTTCATTTTTATTTAATGCTAAAGACAGAACATATGATATCATGAAATCGGGCATTTACCGTTTAAATTGTTCTTTTTGTAGTTCGGTATATATTGGACAAACACTTCGAAATTTTGACATAAGATATAAAGAACACGTACGTCATTACAAAAATAAACATCCTGAAAAATCGAATTACGCCAAACACCTTTTAGAACAAAATCACACAATGACTCCTCAAAATAATATTAAATTCCTACATTTTTGTAATAACAAACGCAAATTAGACATTTTAGAAGCTTTTGAGATATACAAACACAAACTCAGGGTACCTTTAATGAATGAACAACTTGAGCTCAGTAATTCTCCGTTACTGGAAGTATTAGATATTTAATTCTGATTATTATTATTATTTTATCTAGTTACCTATTTTGTATCTACCTTAGCGACGTGTTTGTTTATAATTATATTACCTTTGATAATGACAACATAGCTGTCGAAACAATATTGTCAGGTTATATTTTAATAAAACTGTGAAACTTTTAATAATCTTTATTTATTTCATGATTATGGAGTTCCACAAAGTAAGGCTGGAAACAATAAACAACATAAATCTTATGTACCTGCTGAACACTAAAAGTCGATTCTGGCAGCCCCCTGCGGCCGGGATACTACCCCAAAATTACTAAGAGTGTGAGAAATAAGATTCAATTTATTTAAAAGTAACAGTCATGAAATTTCAGGAGGTTACTTTCGATAGTATTCTTTATTTATAAAAATATTGCCAGAACATCTCCTCCCCTTCTAAATGTTGCGAAACGCTGTAAATGTTGAATTAAAAAAGTGACATTTGTGTTATGTAGGTATATGTAGGTTTACATGTTAGTGCGAGCGGGACAGTTATCTAGCTGCCTGCCGGTAAGAGAGAAAATCTTATTTTTCACCCTCTTAGTAATGTTGGGGTGGTATAACCCGCCCGCAGGGTGCTGCCAGAATTGACTTTTAGTGTTCAGCAGGTATATAAGATTTAGTACCCAAATTTTCACGACTGTTGAAATGACAACTCGAAATACGTTGCTGGCTCTTGGTCTATAAGCTCTATCGAATTTTGATGAATAATGCAGAGAGAGATTGATATTTTAAAAATATGATGATGTCATAATGGGGGGGGGGGGTAGGATAAAAAAAGTTTAATGTAAAAATGTGATGCGCCAAAAATTAAGATTTATATGTCTGCAGATTTTGGCCCCAGGTAAGCAGATACTTTTTTATTTAGAATATTCCACAGCCGACGCTCGCACTGTATATGTAAAACACAAAAAATGCCTGAAAGCTACCTTTAACGACTGGATGACGTAAAAAATATTAGGCATACAATTTAAATAAACATAATACCTAGATTATCCTCTGAACAGTATATAAATCTTTTACTTCAATTGATACAACAAAAGCTTGCGCTGCAACAGGCATTTGGTCTCAAAATTCCATACCATTCCTTCATTCCTACTAAAAAGCATTCATTCGAAAGCTTTTTCTAATAATTAGGAATTTATAAATAATATTATAAAAAATGGTTTTAATAAGAGAGTTAATGGAAATGTAAAAATTAGAACAATATAAATGATGGATAATAATCAATTCCTTCCTAAAGGACTTCGAAGTGATCACCACTAATTGCGTTCATAAATACTGAAATTTAGATACTTTGATTTACGCTTCTGTATTTGAAATTCACGTTTCTGTAAAATTACTGCCAACTATCTTCCATTTAGAATTAGATCAGAGTTAAGTGGAAAGGTTAGTGCTAATTTACCGGTTAGTAGTGTTGGGTCCTCAATTTGAGAATAAAATGACCCTAACTCTGAAGAATAAGAGGTCGTTTTCTAGATTTTGACGTTAATGGAGAGAGGTAGGAAATCCACTAAATGTCTATTTGAGTACGGTTTAGTTAATTTAATAAGAAAAGTTGTAATTTGTTCATCATACTAATTGCCGTCTTGACTAAATTTATAAAAATGTATGTACATTAAACGTAATGTTAACTTCACACATCTATAAACAGTTTTATTTTATTTATGGGCTTATATTTGTCATGTGTGCTAACGATTTTTGTGCCATTTGTACATGAAGCTTTAAGGACTAAAATTACATTTGGTATGCAGATGATACCCGGATGCTAATCTGTCCAAGCAGCATCCTGTTTTACATAACATGTTAAATAATTGTCTGCACTTGTGCTTGTGTTTCATTCTATGGTAGCTTTACGTGCAGCTTGCATTAAGATGGTGTAATTACATCGGCTTTAATTAATTCTGTCTGTAGAATAGTTATTTGACGACACCAAAGCGATATGAAGGCTGTTAAAATTTTTGAATATCTACTTCTATATCGGTTGTTACTTCGTTAGATATGTGCGGTGCACTTTTGCAATTGATTCTTTCGTTCGCTAAAAAATGTGCCATTGTTAGAGGAATTATAAAGAATTGTCATAGGAAGAATAATAAATGGTCCTCAGCTTGTATTCACTATCCTTCCGCAATGTATAAATGTAAGTTTCAGGTAAAGTTAGAAAATCAGCTGCGCTCACACGTGATTATTGGGTTGCCTAAATATATAAGGGCCGAGTTTGGAAATATTTCTGATAAGATTTTTTTAAATTCGCTGGTTTTATTTGAATTGGGAACACAATAAATTTGAATATAAATATTGAAAATCTATTATGACGCAAAGTAATAGAAATAATCTGTAATATTACACTTTGAGATGATTTTTTTTCAAACTAAACGCGCAAAAGAGAGGAATTTAGGATTATAGGTGATTTTATAACAAACATGTTTATAACTAAATAAAATTCTAATTTCATTTATTAATATTAAAAACTACAAGATCCAATCACTAGAAGAAGCAAGTAAGATTGATGATAAACGCAAAGCCCAGTTTTGATTAGTGGTAAAAGCACCCTAGTTCTGTGCAACTGACTACTGGTTCAAATCTCGATATTGTTTTGCGGCATAATCTTTTCTCCTTTCTTGTCTTCTAAGGGGTAACGGTAGTCAGCAGCTGAAAGACAATTTTTTTTCAAATTTCTGGACCGTGGTATATATGGATTTATTTGGCATCGAAATGAGTCTACAGAAAATAATGTCAAAAATAAATTTCTTGCTCATGGATCAGTGTCATTAATAGGATCCACTGCTTTTTACCTAAAAAGACGTTAATTGCTAGTAATAGATAAGAAGCTTAAAAACTGGAACAGGCAAGACTATTCATGAAGTAAGATAATTAATAACAGCTTCTCAAGATTGAGTTTTTTACACCTGACATGTAATGTCATTATCAAATGTAGATACTTATTAGAAAGATAAACAAGCACGTTGCTGAAAGCTAAGTTTATTTAAATGCAATTAAGCACAATTGTTACTGCACATATTGACATATTTAATCGTGCATAAGATTAAATTACTCAGCATTTACACACACACAAATATTTAAGCAATTTATGCAATTTCACATTTATTCGATTGATTCGCAGCATAACCAAACTTTCAAATTAAAAACTCTAATAATTTTTCCTTTATGAAATTAAATATAGGTAATTAAAACAAACGTATACAGAACTCATTATGTAAATAAAAGTTATGTAGAAATTTTGTTTTTCCATAGAAATGGATAATTTTTCTTTCTAAATCAACGTTTTGGATGACGTTAAGGTATTTTTTTAAATTTAATTAAGTTTAAATTTCAAAGTAAAATATCACCTGGAATAGACAAAATGTACAGCGTTAAGGTTGTATGCAAGTTTTTAGCAACTTACCTTGTCATTCTTTCTTCGTTTTTTCGATTTTTTCGTTTCGCAATTAGCAATTACTATTCTTGAATTTTACAGCTTTTGGCTGGATGTTCTTTAAGGACTGTTTTGGGACAGAACAATGTTTTAGCAAGCTGCACTTTTATAACCATTAGAATATTTTTATAATTTTAGCAGCAAATATATTTTCCAGCATCTGAAAGCTATGAAATTAAGTTCATACAAGATGCAATGTATTGTTTTTTAGATAAAGAATAAAGTAATTTTGTATTTCTGTAAAATTATGTTAATTATTAGTAAGGGTAGTAAAGTTGTGTTTATCGACATTCAATTTGAAAGGTTAATTTTATTTGACGCCCCAAGTGTTGTATAACATTAGATTCACAATTTTAAGTTCTACAGAATTGATAATTTTCCTGAAAATGGAAATTTATTAAATAATCTAAGGTTAAGAAAAGGTTTAACAAACTTTGCATAGAAATCTTGCATAGAAAACAAATGTCAAATATGTCAGGTTAGAATTATTTTTGAGAAACGTCCAAGTGAATTAATTTAAAGTTTACAAGTGAAAGTGTTTATTTAAAAAGTGCCTGAAATTAAACGTTTTTAACGTGTTAATTAATTCTTCCATTGGTACATTGCCAACAAGAAAAATGTATGGAAATATTGAATAATAATTGGAATTGGATGTTAATAAAAATATTGTAATATAATTGCGGTGATCTATTAAAATAAAATATAGTATGCCCACCGTCCCAAATAAAACATGAATTATATACGGTGGATTGAAATAATAACACACCACAGATATTTTTCTTTATTCCAATCAGCCAGCTCAGGATTACTCAGTAAATCATAAATTGTTTGAATTACGAGACTCTTATTAACTCTTATGCCTGAAAAAGTAGAAAAACTTATGTTATAAACAATAAAGCTCCTGCAAGCTGGACAACCACTGCTAAACTCTAAATTCAAAAGAAAAAAAAACTGGATGCTTGTATATGCATCAATTAAACACATAAGTAAATTTAAAAGCACATAAACTTTATTTAATGAACAAAATAAAAATTCAAATAAAAAGTCAATGGCAAGAAATGTTGTTTAAATTAATACCATTAATAATTGAGAAATAAATCCCCAGGCTTGCTCAAATGTGATTAAAAGTTGTAATGGCCTGACATAGGGCCAATACGGTCATTCACTTTAACAGACCAACACAAATCAAAATTGTTTATAAATAAAACTGTTTATCTAATAAAAATAAATTGAAATAAAAGAAATTGAATTGTTTTATTTAATTGTAGGCAAATAAGTTCTCAAAAAAACCTTTGAAACTAAACAAAATAACTTTGTATTATTAAGGATAAACTTTATAAGTTTAATATTATTAATGAGATTAAAGAACCCATTTATTATGACCAACCTGGTATATTTTATTAAAAAAATAAATTCCTTTAAATAAATCCTCAATTGGTAACATTGCTGTAGTATTTATCAGCTAATTTCTTGTCTTCAAAAACATCAATACGTAGATCGATGACGAATAATAAATTCTCCCAGAATTTATTAAAATAAACACATTCACTTTAAAAAATTATATAACACTGAAATCTTCTTTGAACTCTTGAGATTGTTCAGGTAACACTTTGATTTAATTCAAATTCCTTTTATATATGGCATTTAAGTCAATCACATGGTTCAAATATCTCACCTCAAATTAAATTACCGATTTTTATCCGGAGTCGGGCATAGATTTGCCGTGAACGTTTTGTCGACTGACTTTGTTAAATTTGGCTCCAACTTATATAAATTTTGTTGAAACAAAAGCCGGCAATGACATATTTTCAAAACAAATCATGTAAGATTGATGACGTCACTGACCAGCACAGCTGTTCTTAATCATCACTAATCTTAATTCTATGATTACTGGATTGTAGCCCTTGAAACAAGGATTAAAACAGTATAATACAACCCTGGTCCAAAAATGTATCGTAACGAAGATATAAGAGAAAAACGATTGTTAATATACAAATCTCGTTACGACCTAAATACATACAGAATTCAACAAATCAAGGTTTATCCTTTACAAAATAGTTACATAATTACACAATACAAGTAATACATATAAATTCTCCATAGGAGCATCTTTACAATTTACAACAAACATAATTTTACAATACGATGCTACAATGAATTGACCAATTAATGCATTTGCAAGTTCCAGCTTAAATATTGATTCAAAATTAATCAATTTATGATCAATATGTCCAGTATACAGTTCTCCAAACGCTTACATAAAAACAATGGTGAGAAAAAATAGGATAAGAGTCAATAATCGTCACAATGAAGCAAAACGACAAGATTAAAACCTTCAATAATAAAAATGGTCAGAATTTTTATAACAAAGTTTAAAAACTAATTGTACTATATAAGTCATAACAAGATTAACCTAATTTATCTGTTTTCAATTAACTAACTGCGCGAAACTGAGTTGGTCTCCTGTAAAGTAGAAAAATTTACCCTACGTTAAAAATCGTAGCCTCTAAATTTAGATAAGAAAATTACTTCTTCCTTACAAGTGGAGAACCCATCCCAATATGTAATTTGGGTTGCATAAACATGCATTATGATAAAACAATCTAACTGATTGATATCCTTTTTTTTTAAATCAAGCCTTTTGTATGTATATGAATTGAGGTTATGTTTACATGAAATTTTATTCTTAATTCTTAATTTAAATATTGATGAGCCTAACTGTGACCCTATATGTAGCCTTTACATTAATTAAGCCTATGAGTTAGCATGTCTCTCTTTTGGTTTAAATAAGATATATGAAATATTTGTTTTGACGTTTCCGCTCTATCGTTAATAAGATTTTCAATGAGGTGATTTGATATCACCGCAATATGTTGGTTTATAAAATTTTATGATACATGTTTCTTTTTTAAAAGAGAATAATCATATGTATGTTGATAAATAAAATAAAATCACCAGTTTTTTTTATATTAGTTAATTTTTATTAGTTTAAAAAATTTATGATACCAAAATAAACTAGAATTATATACGAATTATAATTTTACATTAAAAAATATTTTTTTTTAGTTTATTATATGTGACCTGAACAGTGAAAAGGGGGTTATCGACCGAAAATAACGATTTTTAAACGAATCTTAAAAGTACCTGAATTTCGTTCGTATTTTTATAAATGGAATTCATAAAATTATGTATTTCCCGTAACTTTTATACATTATATAAAGCGATCCCTAGGTTTTGCTCAATCATTTATTCTCAACTATTTCTCCTCGCCATCTCGTTTGTCTTCGCAGTTTTGTTCGTGATTAGTGATTACGTTATTACGTTAGTGATTAGTGATAAGGTTGATTGTTATTACGTTACATATTGCTTACAAAATGTCAAGGTTTCTAACTAAACAGCAGGTTGCACAGTTGCACAGCAGAATTTTCTATTGCTCTAGGGAAAGAACTTATCTTCGACCATTTATGGACGATATCATACAAAAAAACTGTCAAGAGATCTAAGATCAATTATAGAAAACTTATTGGGAATTGATTCATTAACGCCAGCTTGAGAACCAGGACCTACAAGAAGATACAAAAGATGCCACATGTGTGACCGAAATAATGACCGTAAGGTAAAAACTATATGTGGTGAATGTTGCCAAAACATCTGCAGAGAGCACTCAGAAGCAATCATGAGATGCTTTGCATGTTTAGAAAGATAAAGTATAATTTGTAGAGTCTAAACCTTTAAAATTTGAAAAATTGCATTTTCAAAGTATGATGAGAAAGCATGCATGTCAGAAATTTTATGCGTAATTCTAACTCAAATTTTTCGTTACAGGCCTTAAGAACAGAGTTTTGGAAACTTCGAAACAGACGGCAATTATAAAGATTCATGATTTTAATATTTTTAGATTTTTTTTCTATTTATATGCACTTTTTGTACACTTTTAGTTAAAGTGTTTTTTTTTTTGTTTAACTTTTATTAAAATTCAACTATTACTCAATCAAGGTTTAAGATATATGATTGCTTTAAAACCGACAATAATTAAAATTAGGAAAAAAATTATAATAGCACAAAAAATAAAATCAAATTGTGGGGTGTCAAACACCCCACCATAGTATAAGAGTAACTTGAAAACACGATAGTACTTGAGGGTTGATACAACTAAAATTGTAGGTATCCAAATTAAATTGAATACATTTTTATTTAAAAGCTCACATTAAGTTTTTACAAGTGATACTACATGAATTCCATCTCTAATCAGTTTCGAGTTGCTTGACAAACTCTGTTTATCTCCCCATCTCTATTCAAAACCATACTGTCAACAATAATTCTGACATCCAAATATCAATCGGCCGACGAAGAGATTGATCGATTCAAATATAGTTTCCAATCCATTGAAAACCAAATTATTGTTGTATTATTAATAAGGGATCTTCTCTTCATTAAACACGTAAAGCTCCACTAATTTATCATTTAGAAGATTAAATAAAATTTAGGAATTTTATTATTACAATAATTATTTTTAATTGTTTAAACAAAACAATATTTATCAATTCTGTAGATATAATGTTACTCTACTACATATTTTGTCAGTTGCAGGTGATTTCTAACATTAAAAATGCATAAACGCTCCCCAAATCGTTAAGTTATGACAAAAACTTTCTATTTTCTATGAAAAACAGGATTTCCACATATCCTTTACCTGCTTAAAGAGTTTTTGTGTGCAAGTTAGTCTTAATTAACTGAATTTAATAGTTTTCAAAATGTATTATTTTAAAAGTGAGATTATGCAACCATGAAATCAGTTATTGCAGAATATCAAAAATCTGCCTATTAAATATTATCTTGAGAGTAAACTCCCCAGCATGATCAAATATCATGACAATATGTACAATTTACAACGTAATGAATAAGTAAGCAAAATCTAGTGATCAAAATTATATTGAATAGACCAAAAACAGTTATCTGTACATAAAACCAATAATTGTAGAGATAACTAGTAATACCAAATGAAATTGTCGGCACATAAACTACTAAAGTGTTATCTATATGTAAAAGGCAACAAAAATCTTACTACCTTAAGATATTTATATTTGTAAGATTTTGCAATTCTTACCAATTTTAGTAACTTTTCAAATTGCATAAATTCAACAGTTATAACTAAGGCACCTATGGCAAATACGTTCACGCCATTTTACTGTGTGTGAACTTCACAGTTTGTTTTAATTATTAATATATAAGTTAAAACAATTTTTACATTTTAAACATGTTTTGTGTTTTGCGTCCAAATATGGTAGAATATTGAAATCAATAAACACAATTAATTGCCTTCAAACTCCTAAAGCCCAGAAAACTATTTAATGTTGGTATCTAATAGAGTTGTAATTTTTGTCAAGAATCCATATTAGGTGTTTTATTTACAAACAATAAACAGAGATATTGGAAAATTAAATAAGTAATAACAATAATCATAATTGTACAGAATTGTTCATAATGGACATTGACCAGTTCACGGAATGGTGTAAGGGAATCTCCTAATAGAATTTCACGAAAGCAACAAACTGTGAACCAAGAAAAACAATTTCAAAGTAAAGATTCCGGGGGTGTCCTTTAACAAAAATAGAAGTTTCGTATATATTTTTAATACATACTCTTAATACATTATGTTTTAATTATATATACCTTTTATGTTTCTTTGCATTGTAATAAATAAATAAATGATTTATTTTATTATTGACCTCCACTTGGAGAATAAAAAAATATACTACTTTCGCTCTTAATTATAATTAGGTAATTCCTACAATTTCAATCTAAATAGAAAACAAATTATATAAAAGTTTTATAAAAATCTAGTCTAAATAGATGCAATATTTCTCGCATGTAATGCGTCAAGAGTAAAATCATACTCCGAAACGTTTATAAATTTGACTGGCTTAGTGTAAAAAACTTACCAAAGATGAATAAAGATATACCTAATTGTTTTAGAATGTGATAAATGTACAATAACATTGTGTTGAAGTTAACTATAGAGTGCAGATTGGATATGTTACTCTGGATTTAAACACACTTTTTCGATTGGTTTAGTAGTCTAGTGTTCGAATTTTACACTACATTTTTTTACTGTGATGACAAGTAAGTTAAGATAAGATTCAAATTAAATACTGATACCTATTTCATAAAAAAAGATTCAAGAGAACTGGGTCTAGCGGAGTTAAATGATTTGGCTGTTCTTTCGAGGCTTTTCAAAATGATTTTGTATCATCCTATTTTATGATAAATTCGGCAAATTCTTAATATTAAAGGGAAATTTTGAAGCCGGATGAAAAATCGTTTTAACGGTGCTTTCGATCTTGAACTTTCACTCGGTCGTTTTCTTCGGTATCTGTAATAATACTAATTATTGCTTATGCCTTTATTTAGATTTTATAATGATCTTACAGAAATTCCAAGATGGTTTTACGTGGAGCATCTGTCGTTAGACTTAATCTTTACGTTCCGTCCAAGAGAAAATAATTGAGATACGGTCAATCAGAGCGCATTTGCGAAGAAAATGCTACCAGTAACTCACTGGTTGGGGAGAGGTTACCTATCCACCCTCCACTAGCTCTCCAGGCTAGTAACGAAGCTTTAAACGTGCTCACCCGTCGGAGTCTATCCAACTCGTCCAGCATTACAACTATTCCCACTACGTGGAACTTCACTGCCCGAATCGAACCTCAGATGTGGCGGGTTTTTGAATGGTTTTGCCACCTTGATCTTCTAGTCATAGGCCTGGTGTGCATCTGACAGAGCTTCGTTACGAGTCTATCGAAATAGAATACCGGTACGTACCCGTTAAGGTGAAATTGTCTTGAACGTGCAAGGCTAACATATTCGCTTCAACGCCCCTTAAGGGTAGTGCTCTAGACAATTTCTGAGGACCGACGACTGGAACTGCACAGTTAAAGTCTGACCCCGTAATGTCACCTCCGAGACACTACCTAGCAGCATGCAGTTTCCAATAGATCAGCTAGCGCACTTTCTGGGCGGGATAAACCTCACTTTAATTCTCCTCCATTTGTCTAAATCAGACAGCGGGTAACCAGCAACATATCAGTTTTTGACGTCAGAAGAATCAAATCCACCGACACCGGACCCTCATGTTAGCAGAACTTCTTCCGCAACGTTTTTGAGTCATCGTTGAGAAACACTTGCGTGTAACTCTACCGCACATTATATTCCGACTGTATTAGCCGTTGCCCAGACAAACCTGGGACTGGGTGTACAATAGCCAGTTCTACGGATGAACACCGTGTGATATGCTCTCAAGTAAGTCTCGGATCCTAGTCCAGCCCGACATCTTTAGCAACTACCTAGTCCTCTGTCATTATGGGCTAATCTCGGATACTAGTGAATCCATAACCGACACCTCGAACGACTGCCTGGTCGTTCATCCCATAATGACCTTACAGTGAAGATATCTATTTTCAACAGAACCTGGCATTGCAAAATGACCAAATTTCTTAGAAACTAAAATTAAATAACGGAAAGGATTTATTTAATACTGGAATATGAGATGATGGTGTTATATGACACTTTTAATCGAATATTTCAAACATCCAGAAATATATTTTTTTATTCATTAGCAAAACGTATTCATTATATTAATAGGATGGGAAATATTAAGTTTCAAAGGCAAACATTATGAAATATGAAATTCCATAAAAGTCAGAACCTTTATAATAAATACTTTTTATATACCTTTTCAACTAATAATTGAATTCCCCTATTTTTATGTTTTTATAAATTACTTAAGTTCGCAAAAGTTGATCCCAGGTATTAAAAGTTTTCGACCCTCTATACGTCTGGCCTGAGCTTTTTACACTACTAAACTAAAGGGTTCGTAGATACCATCTAATGATATCCATCTAAAACATCTTCATTTAGCATTCCATTCGATCAATGTGCTATAAATGTCCCAGAGATGTGGTCAACGGAAATAGCAGAGCCCAATAATAGGCTTTGTGGTTGGTTGTGCTATTGGAACCAAATTTATTGCCTTAATTTAATTAATTATTGGATATTTGTACAAGTTGGAAAAACAAATATATTAAACCTTATGTTTTGACGTAAAATGTTTCAAATTAAATAGTAAGTAAACCAAAAGGAAATTTAGGTTATTTTATTTGACTGATGTTAAAGGGAAACGTTTTATAACCAAAATAAAAGAAAACTTTAGAAATGTAAATACGGAAATTACATATTTCTATGTTATTGACAGGTAAAAGTTTATTGTGATTCTTTCTACTGTAAGGTGCGATTTCGGAGTTTAGGACTGACATTTAACATACAAATGTTTCCATTATATGTAAATCAAAACTGTACTTTAGTTCAAATACGTTTTCAAAGTATTCTAAAGTTTCTAGTTAAATTTAAATATTATTGTGAAAAGAATACTGTTATATCCATCTTTAATTTTATACATAAAATTCAATTTTCAGCAATATCATCTTGAATTGTTAACAGAATGTTTTTTTTTTTGTCAAAAAAATTTAATAAAAACAAAAAAAAAAGTTTAATTCTAATTAAAAGAATATTGCGAGCGTTACCGTTTTGCATCTTACTTTATACTGAATTCTACCCAAGTTAGTGGTGGTTTACGTATTGATTTACGCTCCTGCAGGCTCGTAGCGGAGTGGAGCAACAGGAAAACACCGGGAACTTTAAAGGCCTAGGTTACTGGGACAATGCACCAAATGAGTGCTCGAAATAAGTTGTGAGTTGACGCGAGATTTTAAAAATTTTATTATACTTCGATATTATAATAACAATTAGTTGTACTTGCTAATTATGTCGATTTGTATATTACTTATAAAACAAATCACAGAAGGGTGTGTAAATTAATATAATTGGTTATTAACATGGAAGCATCTTAGAAATTAGGATTTTATAATAGTTAAAATTGTTCAATGTTTATTTTCTACATAATTATGCTATAAAAACTTTACGTAAAGTTTTATGTATGCTTTTTTGATTGACACAAACCATTAATCTTAGTCACGGTAAAAGTAAGTTTTATAAACAATATCAAAAAATGTACGGCTTACTTATCCAAATGATATAGGTGTGACGTTATACTGATGTACAAAATGGTACTGATGTAAAGAGACTCTATTAACCCTGCTGTTCTCCTCGGGTCTATATGACCCAAAATAAAATAGATGTTTGAATAACTTTCTTATTTTTTAATATTTATGGCCAATATTTCATGAGTTTTTTTCTGGATGTTACAGACTACAGTGCTTGTGTTTCTTTTAAAAAAGTTTTTGTTGTTAACTTTTTAGGCGTATTTGTTATATGTATTCCTCGTACACGTGTACACGTGTATTCCTCGGGTCAATATGACCCACAACTATGCTTTACTGACGGGGCGAATAAGTCTTTGTATCCAGTCATTTTATATATCATCCATGATTTGTTTATTGATACCAAAGTGTTATTGTCACGTTCCGCGGTCGGCAAAGTGGTGGCCCCTAGCGGCCACTAGGAGAGGTATCACCACCATTTTATTTTTATCTGTCAAATGATCGTAGTAGTTCCACTCATTACGTTCCGGAGTAAAGTATATTGTAACGTTCTTTTTAAAATAATAACAAAAGTGCTGTTTAAATCGTCTATTAATAATTAATATTTATTTACAAACACTAATGAATACACTATAAATTAACGCATGATTATAAACCACTAAAACTATTATGAATTTCTAATACAACATTTATCTTTACATTTACTATTTATTTCGTGATACCCATTTAACTACTCGCTGTTGACTGATCCTCTTTTATCCGCGAAGTCGATTTTATACCCTCATATAATCGTACCAGAAGCCGCTGGAACCTACTATGTATTTCTGGAAGGCGCTAGATAAACCGCGTCTGGTTTACATACTTGGTGCGATGCGTCATTCTCTCGAATGCTGTAGAATATTCCATTTGTTGTGTGAAGAAGAGGTTCTTTCTTTTTCTCTCTTGTTACAATATTTTGTTTGTGTTTTTCTAAAGTTATGTGAGAATTACAATGTCAAGAAAAGATCTTAGTGATAAAGAGCTGGAAAATATGCTGGCAAGTGCAGATCTTAGCGACTTTTTACGAAGAAGTTTCAGAAGAAGAGAATCATACTAGCGAAGCCAGTGATTATAATCCCGATTCAGATGATGACTTAGAAGATGCTGTTCAAACAAATGCTTCCGTTCAGGTGGAGCAACCTCGGCAGTCAGTAAAATCTAAAGATAATGTTATAAATTGGATGTTAGATTCTTTTGCACGTCAAGGACGAGTAACTAGTGCAAATATAATAAAAGCTACACCCGGTCCTACTAGATACAGCATTGTAAGAGTTCATGATATCAAGTCTGCATTCGAACTCATTTTCAACAGTTCCTTGCAAAATATCATTGTGAAAATGACTAATATCGAAGGCCGCAGGGTGTATGGCAATAATTGGCAAGAACTAGACGAAATTGCATTGCTAGCATATGTAGGTTTGTTGCGGTTAGCGGGTTTTTACAGATAACACGGGAAATCTACCAAAAGTTTATGGAATTCGGAAACAGGCAGACCTATTTTTCGTGCAACAATATCACTGAGACAATTTCATTGTATATCACGCGTGTTACGCTTTGATGACAAAAACGATCGTCAAGAAAGGAGACTACGTGATAAGTTGGCTCCTATAAGAGAACTTTGGGAAGAATGGTCTGAAATACTACCAAAATTATATAATGTTGCAGAAAACGTTACCGTAGACGAACAGTTAGTTGGTTTCAGGGGTCGTTGCCCCTTCAAACAATACATTCCAGTAAGTAAACCAGCAAAATATGGAATTAAAATATGGACTCTCTGTGATAGTGCAAGTTCTTATGCTCTAACAATTCAAATATACACGGATGAACCTACTGGAGGAGCACCAGAAAAGAATCAAGGAATGCGAGTAGTTCTAGATCTCACTTGTGAGCTTAGAGGATAAAATGTGACTTGTGATAACTTTTTCACGTCATACAAATTGGGACAAATGCTTCTCAAAAGAAATCTTACCATGTTAGGTACGATTAGAAAGAGCAAACCCGAGCTGCCTGCCATAGCAATAAACACTAACGATATTCACAGCTCCAGCTTTTATTTTACTAAAGATACCACGGTTGTGTCATATATTCCAAAAAAGCACAAAAGTGTCATTCTAATGAGTACCCTCCATAATAATAAAGAAATAAGTAGCAGATATGACAAGCCAAAAATGATTCTCGACTACAATTCTACAAAAGGAGCAGTTGATACACTTGATCAACAAATTGCTACATATACTTGCAAACGAAAAACGAATCGGTGCCCGATTATTGTATTTTATAATATCTTGGACACCAGTGCCTACAACGCTTTCGTCTTATGGCGCGAAATAAACCCGGACTGGAATAAAAATGTTTTATTCAAAAGAAGAATCTTTTTGGAAGAGCTGAGTAAGCAACTAGTAAATTCCTACATTTTGTCAAGAAAGCATCTCCCTCGTAGTGAACAAGCTGCTGCTATAGTGACTACTGCTCAAGAAACGTCAGTTGAAGAAATAGCTACACCTCTACCTAGAACCAGCAACAAAAACAAACGAGCACGCTGTAAATTTTGTCCATCTAAATGTGATAACAAAACTAATATCACATGTAAATGCGCAAAATATTTGTGCAAAGCGCATGTAATTTATTATTGCCCTAACTGCAAGAAATAGTATCTGATGCAGTTTTGCCTTTTTGTGTAATTAATCTTACAGTTCCTAGTTTATTTTTTATATTTTATGTTTCTTGTTAAATATTTTTTTAATTTTTCTATAATTACAGAAATAAGGTTAATAACGTATAAACTTTGCAAATATTTTAAGTATTTTAATCTGAATTCGTATTTTAGAGCATCGGGTCACTATGACCCGAAAGAGTACAAGTGTATAGTCTGGCTAAGGAGAACAGCAGGGTTAATGTCTTTATGTTGATTTAATTACTAAGTAAGTTTCGATAATGCATGTGTACCTCTAATTTAAAATAGTTATTATATTTTCTACAGTCCTAGTTCTCCTTTTTACAAGAGTTCTATTTTGGGCGACACTAATTTGATGACGATGCTAGAACTGTGGATATAATCAATTAAGTTAGTTTACCTACGACCATATAAAAGTGATTATCTTTTACATTGATTTTCGTGTGAAAAGTTATCGTTTATTGAACTAATGTTATAAAATGTTTATTACACGCTAATGTCAACAAGAGATCTATAATAAATTATTTATTAGTAGTATTTTACAAACTGGTTGCTAAACAACTTAGTACGTAAAAATTAAAGAACTGGTATACATGACATAAGTCACAAATCAAAAACAGAGCAAATAAACTGAATGCTCTAGTAAAGCGTTATGATCGTAGATAAAACGTTGAAAGATACACGTGTAAAAAATCTCTTCATTGCACTTACGTCTTTTAATACGCTCGCTTGTAACTCGCTCGTGTTTTAAACATAAAGTGTAAAAAGTCATTCTTTATTGCGCGTACAAGACAGGAGCGAGGGACTGGCCAGGGTTTTAAAATACGTAATGCAATGAAGAGACTTTTTACATGTGTATCTTACATTCTTACAACGTTTCATCTACGATTATCGCGTTTCGCTATAGTATTCATTTAATTAATATTTTTTAAATTTGTGACTTCTGTCATGTAAAATCAGCGTGCTTTAATTGTTATGTGCTAATTTGTTTAGCAACCACTTTGTAAAATATTATTTATATTCGTAAATATAGTCATTTATCAGACATCTCTATAATATATCATTTATCCGACGTCTCTTTGTTTACATTAACGTGCAATAAAGATTTTTCTACTTTGCGTTCACAATAGGCTCAATGTGACACCGAAAACGATTTCATAATAGAGGCTATTATAACTAAGTTTTTGGAGACTATTTGTATTGTAAGATTGGTAACATTTGTTTTATATTACATACAAACACATTTAATTTTGACAACTTCACAAAACGCGAAAAGTCGTTTTATAGTGTTACCATGTGGTAACACAACATGTGTTAAACGCAAAAATCACTAGATTGTAATGCAATGTTTTTAATAGCTCGAATTTACAATTTCTATTAAATTAATGACGCAAAGTATAAAAAATAGTATATTATACTTGTTTTATAAGACGTATTGTAGCACTCGTTCCTTTGGAACACTCATCGCTTCTCTCGCCGTGTCCCAAACAACTCGTGCTGCAATAGGCCGTCTTATACAACTCGTATAAGGATATACTATTATAACACTAGCTCACTATACGTTAACTTTTTACACGAAGATCAGTGTAAAAAGTACTGTTTGCATGATCGTAGATAAATATCTATTATCTGCTCTGTATAGCGAATGTGAGGATGCAATCATTAAAAAGGTTTCTAGGCTACATGTTGTTATATAGTAAATAAAAAGTAGTAATTACGAGTACATTGTGTTAATTAGATTAAAATGGCACTTTGTTTGATGAGCAATTATGTTTGCGTTTGCGAGCCGAAGCCTTTTCATTCTATAATATTTTTCTTCAACCAAGAAAAGTACACTATAAAAAGTACAAAATAAAAACTTTAATTTCTTGAAAACCCATCAGTGAATATTAACCAAAATGCACCTACACTTGGTTAACACCAAAGTACTTCTAACATGAAAATATGAACAATTATATTATTATTAATATAAAGCAACCCTAAAAACAGTAAGTGTAACACTGTAGTACATTTAACACTGTTCCCCCTCTTCCCTTACTGCAATATCGATTTTCTGATGTCTCGGAAAACTTGCTCAAAACAAATACGACTCTTTTGATTATTACTTAAATACTTATTAATTACTTTTAATTATCTGGAATGATTTGCTTAAAAAATAGTTTTTGACCAGTCATAATTTATACGAGTCACGGTCGTTAGCTGCAATTATGGTCTCGCAAATTCACGTGTCTCACCCTAACTGGCTCCATCCGTGATATATTAGCTCGCCCATAAATACTTTGCTAGCGACCTAATATCGTATAGCTATTGTCATGATATTTGATCATTGAATAGGCAGATTATATGTATTTTTAATAACTACCCGATTTATGGTTGCATACTTCACTTTTAAAATAACAGAATTGGAAAAAGATTTTCTTAATCAAAATAAAATTAGATAATTAAGCCTAACATGCACACAAAAACTCTTTAAGCAGATAAAGGGCATGTGAGAATACACATTTTCAAAGCAAAAAGATAAACTTTTCTCATAACTTAACAATTTGGAGATAGTTTATACGTTTTTTCAACTTAATATCGTTTAGTCCATTTTCAATGTTATAAATCATCTGGAACAGACAAAATATGGTGTATTGAAGATGTATTCAAATGTATAGCAACTTCCCTGTTGAAATCGAAATCAAGTTAAACTGTAAAGTTCATGTTAACGAGATTAGTTGATTTTGCAGTCTTATTGAATTTTCGAAATTTTAAAGCTATTTGATAAGTTGTTTTAGAGGAAATAAGTAGAGCAGCATTATAACCACATAATTGGATACACATTTTAATGTAAAAGTTGGATCTTTTTGTTGGAATCACATAAAAACATGTTTCACAAGCTGCGTTTTTCTAACGTTCAATTGAATTATGTAATTTGGATTGCATATCAAGTTTTTGTCATCTAAAAACGTTCAGATAAAATTATTGTGTAAAAGTGTAAGAAGACGGTTTTATTAAATTAAGCTAATTAATAGTAATAGTTAATAAAGTTTATAAATTATAATTGGGTTAGGCGAAAATGGAAATGACATAAATTCTTTGTTTTTTGAAAAAATTCAATTTTTTTCAAAACCCATATATAATATAACGAACCTGTTCGGAATATGTGTCCTACTTTGAAGATTGACCGAAAGAAGAAGCCAATACGCGGTACAAATTTAACTGGTCTTTATAAGGCCATTACAGCAGGTACCTCTGTGCGGTGCAAAGTTTATGTTAAAAAGTGCATTCTAGCAAGGATAAAAATCTGACATAAATACAACTTCCTTTTTAAGAGCAATTTGCTAGGACTTTCTCCGATCATTAACGGAGTGTTTCAATACTTGAAAGTAGTTACGTGCATTTCTAACGAGAAAAATTTGAAAACAGAAATTTGTTTAATTCGGACTTGGATTAGTTAAAAAGTGTTTATAAAGTTAAATTGAGGGAGGTTACTTTAGAACGCAATGCATTTTCTTCTAAAAAAACACCCATCACAATAATAATTTTTTGTAAGTTAACTTGCATCAATTTATTTCTAGCGAGGAAAATTAACTGTAAACAAACAAGAATTTATTGAAAAAAGGTAAATCGCACTAGAGCGAGCACCGGCAGATTAAGAAATGTAAGACACCAAAATAATCGGGTGATTTAGAGCGTGAACGAACTGGGTTTGTATCCTAACCTTAATTGGTTTGCTTTAGTGATACAGTGCACTGACTCAGGTTTTTCAGAAAGTAAAGTCCTTTCTAATTTTCTTTTACCTTACTTAATGTTGTTTTGAAAAAGTGGTTGAGAAATCCCAATTTAGTTTTAAGCAGTGGTTGAGGATGTCTTCTATAACACCTGAAAGCGTTGATTGCGGGATCGCCGAACGCCAGCGCAGGCTCTCGCAAAAGAGTCGGTCATGTGTTTAAACCGAATTTCCCCAATGATTAAATAAGTTGATGAGGACCTAAAATAATAACTCAATTTTAGTGCCGCTAAAACTTTCGCTTTTAGCAAGTTCAGACTAGACTAACGAATAAGGCCGGTTCTTCGAACCTTGACCAAGCGAATTCACCAACCCAGGAACAAAGCCAGACAAATTAGTAGCAAAAGGAAATTCACCAAGCGAGGAACAAGAATCCTCAGCCCAGCCCACTCACTGATACCATAACTGCACTGTTGATTTTAAACGAAAATGCTAAATGTTTGTGGGCTCAGTCTTCTGTTTAACTGGTACTGGAGTTTAGTGGGAGATCAGTGGGTGGGGTAGGCTGAGGGTTCTTGTTTCTCACTTGGCGAATTTCCTTGTGCTGCTGGTGCTTGTTTCTGGCTTTGTGAATTTTCCTGGTCTTGTTTCTAAATTGGTGAATTTGCTTGGTCAAGGTTCGACGAACGGGTCGTGCTCCTATTTTTATATGAAGAAAACGAACTAGTTTTATATGAAGAACTAATTATAGATATACCACGGTAGTTATCGTACACCCTCGTTACACCCTTTTTAAATACAGAAATAATTACACTAGATTTTCATCCATCAGGTTGGATCTTTCCTGCAACCTCCTTTATCTTGTGCTCTTTATCTATTATTACATTGAAATCACCAAGTATTATTGTAAAATCATTTCTTTGGTACTGACCTTTTTGACTAAATATTTTTGCAGTTTAGTTTTTTTGGATGAAGAGAATATACTTCCAGATACTTCAAAATCATGTTATATCTGTGATTATTACAGATATAACTTGCTTTTGAAGTATCTGAAGGTATCTATCAGCGGAAAGAGTTTATCAAGAAAAAATGGTACTATGATATAATGCCGAATAATGCTTTTTGCGTCCTTTTCCCGTAGGTAGAATCCCGTAGGATTGTTTTTGCGGATATTGTGTGTGCCATTCTTTCTGCCAGTGGATTTGCGTTCGACCAATAGCGACAATTTTGTCAATTTATCATAACGCATTCTATAACTGCACATTGTGCAAGGGTCATGTTCTATTGCTATAATCACCAAGTTATAAGTTAATCTAATCGGGAAGCGTTTTCCCTTTACTTTATATGGGACCGCTCCTTTTAGAAAAACTCAATAAAACATGAATACAAGTTAAAAACAAGAATGAAGCTCTTTCTTACAAAAATCACGCTGAGGTACATTAATAGGTGCATAGGTGCAGGTATTAGGTGCATTTTACATAAATAGAATCCATACTAAAACTATCAACTCTCAATAATGCAACCGTAAAATATTTGAGACGTAAAAGCTATTTGTGTAACAAGTACATAATGTAGGACTTTATAGACAAGCCCAGTTTAAGGCCGAAAGAGCGAAGTGAGCAAGGCCTATAAAAAGGGCGCGTCTATAAGGTCCGATTATGTAAGAGTTGCATACAAAACTTTATGTTCAATTCCAAAAATTGGCTAATTATCAAAAAAAAATCAGTTTATAAATTTGACATATATTCTTGACAGAAGAGAATTTGACATGTAATATACAGTTGTCATACTTTATTTTACTACTACCACTTTATTTTACGGTTACAATAATAAGCAAGTTTACTGCAGCAAAACAATACAATAAACAGTACTTTATAATGCAATCGGACATAATAGTTATTTATGTACCAAGTCAGCAAAGATTCTTATCGATAAAGATTCTTTATCGAACGAGTCTGAGATTATAACACGAGCGAGCGAAGCGAGAGATAAAGACACTTTACTGCCGTGATGCATACAATACTTTATCGTCAACCATATTTGCGGCAGGTAAAATGCTTGATTTGTACAGTAACCATATTTGCGGCAGGTAAAATACTTGATTTTTACAGTAAAATAAAGTGTTTGTTTACCGCCACAAATCGCTATGGTAATGCATGGCTTTATTGATGGTTGGCGATTAAATATTTTTTCTTCAAACGTAAGATAATTAGGTCATATTTTGACTGAGGTGGCTGCGGAAAAATGCAACTTCTCCGCCGGCGACAGTTTTACTTGACAGTGTTGAATTTATATCTGTCAAAACGTTTTTTTGTATAACAATCGAAACTACTCGCATTTATTAATCGCCTACTACATTTCTAGTATTGTATGCATAAATCAAACCCAGAGCTGAGTATCAAAAACACAAAAACATGGCAGCTTTATAATACATATTTTAAAGCGTTTGAAGAAAAAATAGCATATTTAATTTGGAGGAGAAGTGACTTTTCATGGCTTGCCTTCTATTACCCGCCTCACTACGTTCGGCGGGTAAACTCAGGCGCGCCATAAAAAGTCATACTTCTCCTCCGCATAAAATAATATACTATTTTTCACTACTAGCTTTAAAACATACTATTATCTAGTCTGTTGTCACCTTGTGAAGTTAGCCTTCTTGCCTAGTGGTAAATAATTTTTTATTATTGACTACTAGTCAATAATCCAGATTTTAGTGTAACACGGGGCAAAAATTCATCCCATTATACACTGGCATCCAGGAAAAAATCCGTGATCGCGATAGTACGTTTTTTATGTGAGAAGAATAAAAGGAATAAAAGTACTAGTAGTGAAAAAAATAATATATACACCACGGTTGTGAAGTGTTTTCTAGAGCCTCTCATCTTATATCCCTCGATGCTGCGCATCTCGGGATCTAATAATGCTCGGCTCTAGAAAAAACTCTTCACAACCTTGGTATATAATATACTATTATTTCAAGTAATCATTGCTGCACAACCACATCATGTACACTTTTTTAATGTTCATTTGTTCTCAAATGACTTTTGAGAAAATAATTTTTGTGGAATATTTGAGACGTAAAATATTTGATTTTAAGTTATTATCGGTCAATAGCTATGTGCATGCACGCCTTATTAATATTCACTTATTTTTTAAAGACATTTATTAAGATAATAGTTACTATTATGTTTAAAATAATTTTGTAAAATATTTGAGACGTAAAACATTTTATTGCAAGTAATCATCGCCCTACAACCATGTCATTTATCAACACTTTTTTAATATTCATTTATTTTTAAATTAATTTTTTGATATAAAATAACTTTTGTGGAATATTTCGGACGCAAAAGATTTGATTTTAAGTAATCATCGGTCTACAGTTATGTGTATGTACACTAGGCTGGTCCTACCAATGCTTGAAAAACTTTTTTCCAACAATTTATATCCTCTGACCCCACAAAGTTGTTGTACGATGTAAAAAAAATAATGCGTGTAAAATCTCAAACGATTTAATTGACATTTAGTGGTAGCTCAATACGCTCAAAGTTTTACATGTTATTGCATATAGTGTACATTATATTATTGTATATTCAATTTTCATACTCGGAGGACTTTTGCCACTCATCTGGATGCGATTAAGAGCTTTGTTGACCTCCGCCTCTTTCACTGACTGACTGACTGACTAGGGACTGAAGCATAGTTTTTTTAAAGTGAGGATAGATTTTTATCAAAAAAAAGGTCAAATTCACAAGCTCCTTACTTAAATACCGCAGTTGCCGAGTTTCTTGCCGATAACTTTAAAGATACCAGGATTTACCTTTTCATAATCACTAATTTGTTGCAGTAGTCTAAGGGTGCTGTAATAGAAAGAGGAGCTGTAAGCCAAGTTCTGAGATTGAAACAATGGTTTTTCTGTACGGCAAAATAGACAATAAAAATTATACTTATTATACTTACGTTAAAAGATTGTCAAGATTACCACTACTTGAGATTTAGCTCTATCTTACAAATTTTTAATTTTCAGGTCGTAGGTATTGGTTCTGTAGTTGTCTAATTTATAAAGAGATGGATAAAGGTTTCAAAATAACAAAAACATACACAAGAAGGGCGCCATCTGATTATGAAGCTTAATAACGATAATTAAATAGATCGAATAGATTAAATGAATCTAACAAATCTGTCTGAAATCACTAATCAGAAAATGAAATTAGACCGATATAAGTTTAGTGCAAAATATTAGTTAATTTCGACAAAGTCAAAAATTTAGTTTAATGAAGGTATGAATAAAAACTTTCATAATTATATGGTTCAGTCTGTGACGTTCCCAATTTTTATTTAATCTTCTTGATTCTTTGGAGTCAAGTTTCCTAAAAAAAAAAAGAAAAGGAATTGTCTTTATTGTATGATGTGCCTACCTAACTAACTTTAATTATTTTTATTCTTTAAATTACTATTCGGATTTTTCCTTTAGGGGTGTTTTCTGATATTTTCCCCTGTGTATTTTTGTTATCTTATTCTAAACATTGTCAGCCATTTCTACTTTCTTTTTATCTTTTGGTGTGAAAGTTTTACCAATTATGTGTAGGAGGAATTCTAATCTCTTTTTGATAATGAGAAGACATTTTAAATTTTTCAAGCTCTTTTCCTATTGAACTTTTGGCCCAAGAACATCTAGGTAATTATGTTTGCTAATTTTTGAATTTTTCTAATTCTCTTTGTTTTTCATTTGAGATTTATACCTACTTTTGCTCGGGGGTAATTTATTTATTTTATTTTTAGGCCTCTCTTATATACCCCACATTTTTCACCTTTATTGTTGAGGGTTATTCTAATTTCATTGAGACTTACTCGGCGAATCCTTTTGAATTGCATCATGGAAATGGTTGCTTTGGTATAAGCAAGTTCTAAAAGAATGGTATTTTTTATCCTGCTAGTTGGGATTTCCATGTGAGAATCTTACCCTCCGGTGATGATGGTTTAAATCTATTGAAAACGCCTGTAGGCCACAGCACTGTCTCGCAACCAGGAGTTGGTTGTTCCTGCCTTTTAATCCTAGAAGCTGGTAATTGTCAACTATATTTTATCCTGCTATTTGGGATTATGATGTGATAATCTTACCCTCTGGTAAAGGTGGTTTTAACTCGAAGACACCCGTAGACCACAATGTCTCTCAGCCAGGAGTTAAGTGTTCCTGCCGTTTAATTATAGTAGCTGGTGATGTCAGCATTCGACATCTTTGGTACTATATTAATTTGGTAAATTTTGAGAGTTGTAACTGTAAGTATTACAGAAGTGTTTTCCCTTCTTATTATCCTTATTCCTAATTAAAGTTAATTACTTACCTTCGTTGTGATCAAATCTTTAATAAGTTGTACTGGTGGTACTTGTAAATTTTTGCTTCGGTATTAATATTGCTGGTACGGCGCCTTATTAAGCATGCTTGCCTGAAACTATTACAGGTTATTTTTTATGATCTTTTTACATTTATTATTTTTGTTTATTGGTAAAGATTTAAGGTTAGGAATTGAGTTTATGTATACTTACCCGATATTTGTTTCCTACCTCACCTCTCACAGTTTCCAACAATCCTTTTTATTATTTTTGCACACTCCTGTTCACTGCAAGTTGCATTTTATTATATATTTTTGTAATTTGATTGTTTGTATACAAAAAAGAACTTTCATTATTGACATTTTTGTTATCGATTATTTATTAGAAAATCTTGTAGTACATTTATTATACTGGCTGTTAGTCTTATCAGTGGTCATTTTTCATACCATATTGTGGCCATTTATTCTTTATTCTAGTAGGGAGTTTGTTTAGCCCTTGGTGATTATTGTTTTATTTAGTTTTGCAGCTTTGGTATTAACTATATTTGTTATTACTATTGTTACTATTTACATTACATTATTAAATCTTAATATTAATTATACGTTTTACATGATCGTGTTGTGTTTTTGTTATGATTGTGTGTATTTGGTCATTCCCCTTCTTTCTAGGTTTCTAGAATAGCGCCCAGGCAGCAAATCGTTATTTTTTAGTAGCTATCATCGACGGACCAACCTACCAGCTCTCCTTTTAACCTTGAGCAACGTGAGCATTAATATTGTACATCCTGGCTACTAGGATGGTACACAGAGATCACAAGTCTTACTGGTTTTAATTAACTTTAAAATCATATTTATTTGAGAAAACACAAGAAAAAACATAAAAAGATTACAAATATTAAACTCAAAAATTCAAATAATAATTCCCTACCTAAGAGCCCTTGACTAATGAAATTTTAATGAATAAAAGTTGTATATTGAATTACATATAAATGAAAAACAAACTGTAAATCTATTTCAAAGATTCAAAGAGAATTTACATAAATAATTAACATTAAAAAAATACATAAATCACTATACCTGTAGTTGTCAATAATTCGCAAACCAAATTAACGTTAAACTGCACAAATATGACTCCTGCATACATCAAACAGTCACTGCAGACGGGAACTGGAATGTTCGTAGATTTTTCTTTCCATTATTCAAGGATGCAATGAATTACCCTCGTAATGTCTGTATGTGGTGAACTATTATTTACGAATTCACCCAAAATAAAATAACTGAATGCAACCATAAAAGTTCCATAAGATTTGGTTATTAATTTAGTTTTGATAACCATCGGCAAATGTTAGTTGTTTTCATTAAAACAACCCACTTATTATTTAAATATGAACTGGCTTTATAAGGCACATAACTCAAATTTTATTATCAATCGAGATTTCGATCACTGAAGATAAAGACTGTAATTGTTAATGTTTTTTATATCGGTATTTTTGTACGAGAGTTGTTTAAACGATAAAAGATACGGTAATTATTTCAGTCGGTAAACTGTATTAAAGCTGTTACACTTTTAATAGGAAAAACTAGATTTCCCATTCTTCAAAAACACCAACATTCGGAAAAGTATTTAACTGTATAACGAAATTTCTATTAACCGCGAACTCTTAATTAATATCCGGAAACTTAATTAAACGGTATGATTATTAACTGTAAATTTTCTTAAATAACAATGCATGGCATCCGATACCGGCAATTATACTATATCAGAACTTAAAACTGAAGTGCGTCTCGGACCACCAACTGAAGGCAAGTGTTATTCTCTTTACCACAACTCAGAAGCAAGTGTCGTCTGGAGCGCGCTCAAAGCAAAAGTTTCTTCCCTTAGAAAACTAAAAAATATGTTATTGTAAATTTAAGATTTACAAATCGTATGCACCAATCGAAAAGACTCCCAGTCCGGTCTCAACAAATCAGAACGAAATAGTCCACGTGGACTCGATAGGGAGAATTTTACTAGTTTTTACTATCAGAATATGACCCCAAAGAACCAAATACTACGCAGTTAGTATATTAGCGGGCAAGTGGTGCGATACAAATGTTGTTTTTCTTAAGACTGCCGACGCGTCAAATTATTTCTTAAACACGTAGCAAACATGGAATTCGATGAAGGTGACTTCAATAAAATTTATTATGAGCCATATTTAATAGTATATAGTATTAAATAATTACACTAGATTTTCATCCATCAGGTTGGATCTTTCCTGCAACCTCCTTTATCTTGTGCTCTTTATCTATTATTACATTGAAATCACCAAGTATTATTGTAAAATCATTTCTTTGGTACTGACCTTTTTGACTAAATATTTTTGCAGTTTAGTTTTTTTGGATGAAGAGAATATACTTCCAGATACTTCAAAATCATGTTATATCTATGATTATTACAGATATAACTTGCTTTTGAAGTATCTGAAGGTATCTATCAGCGGAAAGAGTTTATCAAGAAAAAATGGTACTATGATATAATGCCGAATAATGCTTTTTGCGTCCTTTTCCCGTAGGTAGAATCCCGTAGGATTGTTTTTGCGGATATTGTGTGTGCCATTCTTTCTGCCAGTGGATTTGCGTTCGACCAATAGCGACAATTTTGTCAATTTATCATAACGCATTCTATAACTGCACATTGTGCAAGGGTCATGTTCTATTGCTATAATCACCAAGTTATAAGTTAATCTAATCGGGAAGCGTTTTCCCTTTACTTTATATGGGACCGCTCCTTTTAGAAAAACTCAATAAAACATGAATACAAGTTAAAAACAAGAATGAAGCTCTTTCTTACAAAAATCACGCTGAGGTACATTAATAGGTGCATAGGTGCAGGTATTAGGTGCATTTTACATAAATAGAATCCATACTAAAACTATCAACTCTCAATAATGCAACCGTAAAATATTTGAGACGTAAAAGCTATTTGTGTAACAAGTACATAATGTAGGACTTTATAGACAAGCCCAGTTTAAGGCCGAAAGAGCGAAGTGAGCAAGGCCTATAAAAAGGGCGCGTCTATAAGGTCCGATTATGTAAGAGTTGCATACAAAACTTTATGTTCAATTCCAAAAATTGGCTAATTATCAAAAAAAAATCAGTTTATAAATTTGACATATATTCTTGACAGAAGAGAATTTGACATGTAATATACAGTTGTCATACTTTATTTTACTACTACCACTTTATTTTACGGTTACAATAATAAGCAAGTTTACTGCAGCAAAACAATACAATAAACAGTACTTTATAATGCAATCGGACATAATAGTTATTTATGTACCAAGTCAGCAAAGATTCTTATCGATAAAGATTCTTTATCGAACGAGACTGAGATTATAACACGAGCGAGCGAAGCGAGAGATAAAGACACTTTACTGCCGTGATGCATACAAAACTTTATCGTCAACCATATTTGCGGCAGGTAAAATGCTTGATTTGTACAGTAACCATATTTGCGGCAGGTAAAATACTTGATTTTTACAGTAAAATAAAGTGTTTGTTTACCGCCACAAATCGCTATGGTAATGCATGGCTTTATTGATGGTTGGCGATTAAATATTTTTTCTTCAAACGTAAGATAATTAGGTCATATTTTGACTGAGGTGGCTGCGGAAAAATGCAACTTCTCCGCCGGCGACAGTTTTACTTGACAGTGTTGAATTTATATCTGTCAAAACGTTTTTTTGTATAACAATCGAAACTACTCGCATTTATTAATCGCCTACTACATTTCTAGTATTGTATGCATAAATCAAACCCAGAGCTGAGTATCAAAAACACAAAAACATGGCAGCTTTATAATACATATTTTAAAGCGTTTGAAGAAAAAATAGCATATTTAATTTGGAGGAGAAGTGACTTTTCATGGCTTGCCTTCTATTACCCGCCTCACTACGTTCGGCGGGTAAACTCAGGCGCGCCATAAAAAGTCATACTTCTCCTCCGCATAAAATAATATACTATTTTTCACTACTAGCTTTAAAACATACTATTATCTAGTCTGTTGTCACCTTGTGAAGTTAGCCTTCTTGCCTAGTGGTAAATAATTTTTTATTATTGACTACTAGTCAATAATCCAGATTTTAGTGTAACACGGGGCAAAAATTCATCCCATTATACACTGGCATCCAGGAAAAAATCCGTGATCGCGATAGTACGTTTTTTATGTGAGAAGAATAAAAGGAATAAAAGTACTAGTAGTGAAAAAAATAATATATACACCACGGTTGTGAAGTGTTTTCTAGAGCCTCTCATCTTATATCCCTCGATGCTGCGCATCTCGGGATCTAATAATGCTCGGCTCTAGAAAAAACTCTTCACAACCTTGGTATATAATATACTATTATTTCAAGTAATCATTGCTGCACAACCACATCATGTACACTTTTTTAATGTTCATTTGTTCTCAAATGACTTTTGAGAAAATAATTTTTGTGGATTCGGAGGAACGGTTCCTGCCGTTTAATTATAGTAGCTGGTGATGTCAGCATTCGACATCTTTGGTACTATATTAATTTGGTAAATTTTGAGAGTTGTAACTGTAAGTATTACAGAAGTGTTTTCCCTTCTTATTATCCTTATTCCTAATTAAAGTTAATTACTTACCTTCGTTGTGATCAAATCTTTAATAAGTTGTACTGGTGGTACTTGTAAATTTTTGCTTCGGTATTAATATTGCTGGTACGGCGCCTTATTAAGCATGCTTGCCTGAAACTATTACAGGTTATTTTTTATGATCTTTTTACATTTATTATTTTTGTTTATTGGTAAAGATTTAAGGTTAGGAATTGAGTTTATGTATACTTACCCGATATTTGTTTCCTACCTCACCTCTCACAGTTTCCAACAATCCTTTTTATTATTTTTGCACACTCCTGTTCACTGCAAGTTGCATTTTATTATATATTTTTGTAATTTGATTGTTTGTATACAAAAAAGAACTTTCATTATTGACATTTTTGTTATCGATTATTTATTAGAAAATCTTGTAGTACATTTATTATACTGGCTGTTAGTCTTATCAGTGGTCATTTTTCATACCATATTGTGGCCATTTATTCTTTATTCTAGTAGGGAGTTTGTTTAGCCCTTGGTGATTATTGTTTTATTTAGTTTTGCAGCTTTGGTATTAACTATATTTGTTATTACTATTGTTACTATTTACATTACATTATTAAATCTTAATATTAATTATACGTTTTACATGATCGTGTTGTGTTTTTGTTATGATTGTGTGTATTTGGTCATTCCCCTTCTTTCTAGGTTTCTAGAATAGCGCCCAGGCAGCAAATCGTTATTTTTTAGTAGCTATCATCGACGGACCAACCTACCAGCTCTCCTTTTAACCTTGAGCAACGTGAGCATTAATATTGTACATCCTGGCTACTAGGATGGTACACAGAGATCACAAGTCTTACTGGTTTTAATTAACTTTAAAATCATATTTATTTGAGAAAACACAAGAAAAAACATAAAAAGATTACAAATATTAAACTCAAAAATTCAAATAATAATTCCCTACCTAAGAGCCCTTGACTAATGAAATTTTAATGAATAAAAGTTGTATATTGAATTACATATAAATGAAAAACAAACTGTAAATCTATTTCAAAGATTCAAAGAGAATTTACATAAATAATTAACATTAAAAAAATACATAAATCACTATACCTGTAGTTGTCAATAATTCGCAAACCAAATTAACGTTAAACTGCACAAATATGACTCCTGCATACATCAAACAGTCACTGCAGACGGGAACTGGAATGTTCGTAGATTTTTCTTTCCATTATTCAAGGATGCAATGAATTACCCTCGTAATGTCTGTATGTGGTGAACTATTATTTACGAATTCACCCAAAATAAAATAACTGAATGCAACCATAAAAGTTCCATAAGATTTGGTTATTAATTTAGTTTTGATAACCATCGGCAAATGTTAGTTGTTTTCATTAAAACAACCCACTTATTATTTAAATATGAACTGGCTTTATAAGGCACATAACTCAAATTTTATTATCAATCGAGATTTCGATCACTGAAGATAAAGACTGTAATTGTTAATGTTTTTTATATCGGTATTTTTGTACGAGAGTTGTTTAAACGATAAAAGATACGGTAATTATTTCAGTCGGTAAACTGTATTAAAGCTGTTACACTTTTAATAGGAAAAACTAGATTTCCCATTCTTCAAAAACACCAACATTCGGAAAAGTATTTAACTGTATAACGAAATTTCTATTAACCGCGAACTCTTAATTAATATCCGGAAACTTAATTAAACGGTATGATTATTAACTGTAAATTTTCTTAAATAACAATGCATGGCATCCGATACCGGCAATTATACTATATCAGAACTTAAAACTGAAGTGCGTCTCGGACCACCAACTGAAGGCAAGTGTTATTCTCTTTACCACAACTCAGAAGCAAGTGTCGTCTGGAGCGCGCTCAAAGCAAAAGTTTCTTCCCTTAGAAAACTAAAAAATATGTTATTGTAAATTTAAGATTTACAAATCGTATGCACCAATCGAAAAGACTCCCAGTCCGGTCTCAACAAATCAGAACGAAATAGTCCACGTGGACTCGATAGGGAGAATTTTACTAGTTTTTACTATCAGAATATGACCCCAAAGAACCAAATACTACGCAGTTAGTATATTAGCGGGCAAGTGGTGCGATACAAATGTTGTTTTTCTTAAGACTGCCGACGCGTCAAATTATTTCTTAAACACGTAGCAAACATGGAATTCGATGAAGGTGACTTCAATAAAATTTATTATGAGCCATATTTAATAGTTTTCAAAATTTTTAACAAAGAAGCTACGTTAACCAAAGCACACGTGCATAAACAGAATACAAAAAGAAATAAATTACCGCCCAAATGCTTTTTACAATATTAAGAAAATTTGATACCAACCTTTTTTTTAAATAAGTTTTATGGGGTTGTTTATATCGAATGCTAATGCAAGTTTACACTTTAAAAAGAACGTAAATTTGCAGAACCGGACTTAAGATTTTTGTAAATATATCGACAAAATTACATTTATTCAGAGCTTATAAAAATATACCGTTACAAGATAAATACACACAAGCAAAATGCAAATGTTACGCAATCCGTTTTCTTCCAACTTAGTGAACTTGAATTGGTCACGAAACATCCTTATTTTAAAAGAATACAATGCCTTTGCCACCCATCTAGCATGATAAAGGGCTCCAGGGGATATATAACCAAAAAGATAATTGCAAGCTCTAAAAATTCTCTGCAATCATCTCTGACTTGAGTTTCCTGAAACTGGTTAACTGAAAATTGGGTCACAATTTACCAAAGCCGCCATCCATAACTGTTATATTAGTGGTTGCGTGGTGGGCGGATCGATCTTATTCCAGTACTATTTAAAACGTTTAAAAATGGCTATATTACCGCAAATGATTTCTAATATGACGTCATGCTAGGTAGAGTAGGCCCTTTTGCAACTTCTGTTCAAGTATGTTCGAGCTCCATTTCTGTGTCGCTGGCAGTAGTGTCAAAGTATATTGTGCTTACTTGCTGGATAACTCCCCCACTCTTTAAGCAAAGTAGCTACTGCTTCAGCCTGCGCTTCTCTAGTGCCTGACTTATGCTTCGGAACATTGGTAAGCAGCAGTGGAAGTTGAAGGTGTTGCTATTGCTTTTTCAGTGCTTGCATGTGCTTTTTCCACTTCAGAATCATTACTGTGCTTTTTTTGATGCCAACACTTTATGGACTTGCCCAAAGCAACCACGGCGTCCAGGTTCCCTCTGTTGGGATCTTGGATCTTTGTCATCTGCATGAGTTTCTGATGAGTAATATCAAATAAGCTGTCAAGGTCTCTTGAAAATTAAGATTCATTGCCTTCCTGCACGGATGTTTTCTTATTGGAATTTTTTTCAGCTTAGTTTACTTTTCATAAAGTTTCTCTAGTTTCGTGATGCAATCCTGTTCATGACGAATGTTAATACTAGCCTTTGGCCAAAACACAGCAGTTACATTAACGACAGTCCTACAACTCTCACGAATTATCTTCTTCAAGGTTTTATGATGATAGAAATAGACGGTCAACACTTGTCTATTTGAAGGTAATTTGGATCCTTTCAGTTCAGTCTTTAGAGCCAAATAACCAAATTGTGGAAACCCGTCTAGTATTAGCTGCTGCTGCTGCCATATTCAGATTTTACAATATCCGCAACACAAAATCTAGAACCAATTATAAGTGGAAATTTCAACTGGCTTGAACGACCTCTAAATATAGTCTAATATGTATGAAACTTTTCACCAAATATTTTTATACATAATAGAACAACATAGGAGGGTCACACTTTGTAAGCATTCATTTATATTTAAACGAATTTTGAGATAAAATATTTTTTGTGAAATATTTGAGTTGCAAAACATTTTATTTCAGATTTTAAGTAATTATCAGTCTGTAATTGTGTACCAGGATTTAACAAATGTGTTACTATGTTAATTAACAAAAACCTTATACAATATACCTGTCGCATAGATAACAGAAAGGTATACATTGCCCTGTCATAACAACGCCAACTAACTTTCATTTAGGAACTAGCCTAGACGGAGTCCCTAACAAATTTAACTGTTATTATTATTATTAATTATAAAAAATAGGCTAATAAAATGTATTTCAACAAATAAATATCGACTTGTAGACGTATTACCTTATATTTCTAAAAATAACCGTTTTGATTTTCATGTATGAGTTAAAGGAAAAATTATTATATCGTATTTTAATATATGGGATTCTTTAAAACAGAACTAGAAATCAAACACACACAAACTCCTCATTCATCTTTATACTATTAGCTTGCCATTCCTCTATATATAAAAATTTAATAGGGTTTCGTGCTAACTGGATGGCCTTTGATGCACGCAACGTTATTTTCATTCTTCAGTATTAAAAACAAAACTATTGCGTAGTCACCCAAATGGGTTATAAAAATATTGATCCGTATTAAATTTTAGCAAGTAAAAAAAGAAATATTTATCTCAGCAAAGTTTAACAATAATTATTTTTCCAAAACTGCAAAAGTTTGAGCAATTTTTTATAAAATTGCTAATCGCAGGATAAGCATTTCTCACTGAATGGGCTTATTAGTGCTTTAAAATCAGCTGCTGTGTTATTGTTTTCATTTTCGAACTACAGTATAAAAATAAATTTGAAATTCCTATAGAATACAGTTTTACATTATACATAGCAGTAATCCAGGCTCTTGATTGAAATGCCCTGAGCTAAAGAAACTTTATTCTTAAACATATTATTAAAAGTAGTTATATATATTTACTTCGTTACATACTAAAGTTATTCTACTTGCATAGGAAGTTCTCTTTAAGAATAGTAGATTTATTTTAAATGGAACAAACAGGGTACTGCTCGACGGTACAAGTGTACATTTGAATAATAGAATTTATTACATTATTGAGATTACACGTCAGCGGTAGTCGAGTAATATGGGTGCATGTATCTAAAACCAAAGATAGTGGGTTTCAATTCCACTTGAAGCAGAACCTGTGGGAAGCGTTCTTTTATAGTATAAAAACATACAGTGTGTTCCGATAAAAAATCGAAATTTGGGATTATTTCTAGCGAAACCGGAAATCTAATTTACAAAATTTAATTTTTAAAATTTACAAAATTATTGTCTGGTAAGGTAAATCCGACCCTCCTACGCTCAAGGTTAAGAATAAATTAATACAATACTACAATCACAACGTAGGATCAAGTTTGTTCTTTTTGTGTTATATTTTGAATCATAAGATGTGTCATTTGTAAGGTTGGTATGGCTGTCCTAACTTCTTTTAGTTACATATTTAACATCACGAAGGAATTGTAACCTGAGCCATGATTGACTAGTAGTGGGGACCCCGGGATACTACAATATGAATATACGAGGGTCATTTTTTAAGTAAGAACCGTTTTATAATGGAGTAAAAGAAACTTTATTTAATAACACAAATTATATCAAAAACTAAAATATGAACATTTTTTCTCTTTTCAACATAGTCGCTATCAACGTTCACGCATTTGTCAAGCCGTGACACCAGCTTTTGGATCCCTTCATCAAAGAACTCTGCCGCCTGACTATTAAACCAGTTTGTAACTGTTTCTTGAAGCATGTCATCATTGTCCAAACGCTTCCCACCGAGAAATTCCTTAAGTTTTGGAAAGAGATGAAAATCTGATAGTGTCGAGTCTGGGCTGTAAGGCGGATGATCCAGTACTTTCCAGTGAAAATTGTCCAGTTGCGTTTTTGTTCTTGCTGCAACGTGAGGCCGAGCGTTGTCGTGAAGCAGAACGACGCCGCTAGACAGTAGTCCCCGCCGGCGATTTTGAACAGCGCGCCTAAGCTTTAACAGTGTTTCACAATACCTCTCGGCATTTATTGTCATTCCTCTTGGCAAAAAATCTATCAGAAGAATGTCTTTCCGGTCCCAAAACACCGTGGCCATGATTTTTCGTGTTGAAGGTTCTTGTTTGAACTTGATAAATTACCGACCTTGAAACTTGAGGGAATTTCTGATGAAGCTCGTCAATTGTGAAGAGGATTCGGCGGATTTCCTCATCAACGTTTTGTGTCAATTCTTCATTCATGACAGTTGGTCTTCCAGATCGTTCTCCATCATGAACATTTGTCCTCCCTTCATTGAAACGCCTACACCATTTACGCACATTACCATCATTCATTACACCTTCACCATAAACTTCAACAAGCTGCTGGTGAATTTCAGCAGGACGAACGTTTTTTGCATTCAAAAACCGAATAACGGCACGCAGTTCACAATCGGCGGGATTACTGATAAACATGGCGACAAACTACGCAGTATAACAACACAACCAGCACTGGCAGAGACGTGAAACGTAATGGCGGTGTAGTAGAGGACCGGCCAAGAGTTGCTGACCTTGAACTGGCGTCACCTGACTGAATGCGCAGACACGATGCGCAATCGGTTCTTACTTAAAAAATGACCCTCGTAAAAAGGCAACGGCTGTATGTTTTTTTTCTCATCATGACCCTCCTCAGAACTAGACAGCGTATAATACGGTATACGGTATACGGTATGACTCTTGAAGAGTCAGCACAACAGTAAGGCATAGGTAAAGCAGTTGGCCGATGTTCCATTTGTGGTTACAAAGGAAATACAAAAACAAAATATTTTTGATTGTTTTGCCTTTTGCTGTGAAGACAGCATTAGGGAAAGAACATGAGGCTTTTCAATTAGAACTTTAAGATGGTTATGAGGCATATTTTTAGTTAGTGCTTGTAATAACATGTTTATGTAATAACAAGCTTTATTTTATTTCGAGACCGTCTTTGTTTGTAATTTTTGAATAAGAAAAAAATATTACAGAATTTCGATGAATCTTTTCAAGTATTAAATAAACTCAAGAATTTTCATTAAAGGGAGTTATTTTTATGTGGCATGATTAGTAAAGATTATGGTAACACATTGCAAAATTTCTCAATCTTAACCTAACTTGTGCCCAGCGCCGTCCTTTGGATTTTGAGGCCCCGGGCACAAATATGGAGTGGGGCCCCCAGTAAAAAAGAAAGTGAATAAATAAATATACAGGGTGTAATTAATATAACTAGAAACCTCGTAATGAGGAGTAGCTGTAATAGAAGATTTAAAACAATGCACCAACTTTATTGTTAGTAGGTACTTCCGTTAACAAAATGCTATGACGCGCCTCTACTGTTTATCTTGAAATCTCGAGAAGTGTTAGAATTCTTTTTATTTTAGAAATTTGGTGCATTTTAAAAGTAGGCTTTAGCTTTGTGTATAAGACCTTGCGTCAAATGCCGGTCTCTCAGTCTATTTTATTAACGCATAAGATATATATTACGTTGTTGATTAAAATAAGGTAGCTCGGTGCGGGGCCCCACTAGCTCTCGGGGCCCCGGGCATACGCCCGCCTGACCGGCCGTAGGGACGCTTCTGCTTGTGCCTGTTCATGTTTTTGTTGTTTATTGGATTCGTTAATATAAATCTGCTGCTTAGGGAAGGAAGTGTTATAAAAATTTAATTAAAATTTAATTAATGTAATTATTTGTATCTTCATTTCGCTGTATTTTAATGAATGTGCAGCTGGTGCTCATGCGCGTTTTAAAAAATAACTAAACAAAAATCATAATTCTGAAACGTGACGGTTTTAATTGAAATATGAATATACTACATCCGTACACAGCAACAGTACTTATGATACTTAAAACACGCAGTGAAAGTGTTTGGAGTCATTTTATTACTCACTTTGGCTACGTTTTTGTAAGCATTAGGGTGGAGCGATACTATGTACAATTTCATTTTTCCTTTTTTCAAAACACCTGTATTACTGAAAGATGTGGATAATGAGAAGAAACTTTCTAGCAATTTTGTTTTGTTTTCACATTTAATCTTCCAAAGTTACAGTCACAAAATTACAGTCTGAAAATAAATAAAATGATAATTCTTAAATGAAACAACAAAAAAAGATGAATATAAAATAATTTAAGGCAACTTGAAGTCCTGTTTCAATTCCAAATTAGGCATCTTCAAGGATCTCGTTTGAGCAGTCCTTCAGAAAAAGTTGCGCTTGCCACAAGAGTACAAATATCGTATATATATTTCTGGTCTGTGCTCAAAGTGTTGCTGTCAATTACAGGATGTGCATACTCAATCTTCGAGAAGTTGATTACTGGATGATTCTCACAACTCTGTAACTGTTTCTGAATAGGTCCTGAAAAGCTTCGAGGACCAGAAGTAAATCTAGATGTTGCATTAAATGCCGCAAAGGAAGTTCGTTTGCGTGTAATTGGCAAACTAACCATTGTAATGATCTTTAGATTTATTTTTCGAATGTGCTGAGAGAAACATGTGCTGTGTGCATAAACTCTAGCAAGGATTCCAAAATCGACGAGGCTGTTCTAGAAGCAGGTGTGATGTGGGCGATATATTTAGAACCAGGTTCTTCAATTAATGATACATGTTCCTCTATTACGGTTCTTCTTCGATTTTCACGCATAATTAGAGTTTTATCTTTACGTACGTTAAAGTAAATACCACGAATACTACGAATAGTGAGTTGATTGGACTCACAACATTGTAATTCACAGCACCTCTTGTCCCTGGCTCTAGTTTTTTTTATGATGCCAAAGTCTTTCAATGCAGCCTTAGCTTATGGCTACCCACACACTGTCTGAAACACACTATCATTGGGAGTTTACTTATATTTCGATTTTGTGTGCAAAAAGTACTTGGAATAGGAGCCGGCAAAGAAGCAGAAGGATCTTGTTTTGTAAAAGCTGCAACAGAGCTGTCAGATTCAGTATCTTGAACTGAGCGCCGTTTTGTGGCTGTAGAAGAAGTTGATTTTTTTCGTACTTGACCCAGCTATCGACATTCTAGCTTCCCGCATCTTCCGTTACCGGACATCTTTGTAATCAACAGAACCGAGCATCATCTTCCTTGGTCCTCTTTGATCTTCGAGAAAAAATCGCTCTTTTTAGGAACTTGAAAATTTCATTTTAATTAAGTTGTGTTAGAAATGTATCGAGCATTGAAGTAATGACAATGTTTGATTTTAATAATTATCATTTTTTATTTTTTAAATAAAGACTGAAGGAAGAGGCTTCTATATTGTTTGTCACAGACACATGCACCAAAACTCTTGCACTTACAAGCTGAAAAATCGAATAAAGTCTTGCTGCTGGCGGCAAAGGCGCAATTGCGATTTATAGCTAGCAAAGTTACTTCTTTGCTTATAAGGTCTTAGTAGATTCTTTCGCTTCAGTTGATATCTCTGATTAGTGATACGATTTTGATGACTCAATATTGGAATAGAGGCATTGTTCGAGATCTCTTCCACTTTTCTTGCAACGACCTCTAGTGTTTCGGATGCAAGAGTATTTCGATTGATGTTTGCGCCAAATTGTCACGAATTCACAGAAAATAATTACTACGTCCTCGGGCGTTGGGAAAACGCACATGTATAATTAATTCAGTTGGAGCCCCAAGAATGGGACACTCAAATAGATTTTGACCTTTGACATCATATAGAATGCCTCTAACGTGGTTGACTGAAATCAATTTTTAGTAATTCAACCGGCCTGACTGTTCATAAGCTGCGCATATCATAAACAAACATTTTTTAATTATGGAAAAAGAAAATCGGAAAATGTTTTCTACCGCCACAAAGTTATGAAACTGAAAAAAGCAACTGTGGCTCTGTAGCGGTGATAATAGAAAAAAATATTAAAAATACACATATACTTCTCGTTTACGTACACAACTTTCGACAATTCAGAAAAATCAATTTGAGAGAAAAAAAGTTCGCACCACCCTAGTATACATAGAAACTAAGTAACAAAAAATGGATGTAGCTGGTAGAAAAATGTAGGTAAGAGTTTTCTTTTGTTTTGTTTAACGGAATGTTCTATCTGTGATAGAAAGTTAGGGAAGAAGATATCACTAAATCCATTTTTACAGACATTTTTATCCAATATACTGATAAATAACTTAGGTGACAGAAGAATCAGAGATTTGGAATTTGTACTACCGCCGCCAAAAAAACTTCAACACCAATTTTTTGCTATAGCAAATGGATTGAGTTAAACAAATACTTTTTAATATATTTGTCAGTTGCATTTACATTGTGTAAAATTATAAAAAAGGGTTAACTTGATTAATGCTGGTGTTTTTATTTTTTTGAACGCAGTTGTGCATAGTTTAATCAATTTTTCAAATCCTCCAATTATAACACATTTGACTTTATTAAACCGCATTTTTTGTGCTTCCTGAAATGCAAAGGATATTTCATTCAAAATGTTTACTTTCTATCAGTATGCACACAGGCTGGTGATTGCTAAGATGCACACGTCTCCCGCACATACCTAAAGATTATATCAGAATATAACAAATTATTAAGTACCCATTACAGAATATTTTTATTTTCTTATATTGCTTGCTTACTATGCTCTATCTTTATCTGTGTTCAAATACAAAATCATACTTATAAGTTATCTTAAGTCCATTAATATTATCTCTCCAATTCTCTACATCTAGGATCAACCTAAACTGAGAACTAATCGCTTAAATGCTTTGGACAGCTACTGTACGTACAAAAAGTTAATCTTACTTTTTGTTCTGAAGTATTTCATTTGAATATCAAGATCCTAGTCCTTAACAAGAACGCACAAAAAAATTATACAATGCAAATAAGGTACTTGCGATTACCAGAAGAAGAATTTTATTACGTCATATTTCAAATTATTTTAAACTGTATTAGGGCTTAGACACACTTATTTTTATTTTTTAAATCTCTTGCAACAGACTTTTATGAAAAAGGACTACTAAATTAATGCGCACTAAAAAAGAAAATTAATAGCGGCAGTCGTCAGAAAACCGAGCAAGGATATTTGAAAAGGAGAAAAATTCTTTCAGACAAAAGAAAATTAATATCGTCCAGGAAGTAACACCCAAAACCACGCAACCAATCAAGCAGTAAATTGTTTGTGAACGTAAAGGAAGTATCCGATGATTTTTCTTGTTCACGTATCTTCGGTAATATTTCTGATTTTTATCTTGTTTCTAAAGAAATCTTTTGATAATCAAATTATAATATTTTTAGCCAAAAAAAAGTTAAAAGTTAGTGATAGGTAGATAATATTTATTGCCATAAGGGTTTATTAATGGTAAAATTCCGCATGGGAAGCTTTCATTGCTGGATTATCACAGGATAACAATTTAAATAAAAAAAATGTATAAATATACATGTTTGTGTTATTTGGCATTACCCTCTAAAACAATATTAATTTGAGAAATAAAACATGGGTAATAAAAGGAAATTTTTTTTTATAATTATGTCACATTTATACCATTCTACATGGCATGAAATAATAAACATTGCGGAAGGACGCATGCGTTTGCAGTACCCGGGCTTCGAGCCAGAGTTCAGTCCTGCCAGCGTCGTCGATATTGAGGGACGCGTCGCGACGCCGGTGACTTTTGCTGAACTCTTCACAGACACACTGCACCACCTGAATGAATGGTGACCTGTCATGTTTTGATTGAATGTGTAATATAAATTAACGACGTTTTTAAGTAAGTAACCTATTAGCCTATTTTTGTCTTTGTTGAAAAGAAAATTCAGTCACTGAAATAATTCAAGAAAAAAAAACATGAAAATGTTTTTCTTAAAATTAGGAAAATATAAACCAACAAGATTTCTTATGTTTAGAGATCAAACACTAACTTGTTTACTGTTTCCTTTAATTCCCGTAAATGCTAAATTGGGAAAAGGATAGAATTACAACGTTACCTGATATTTGTACCACATTTACCTTTATATGACTATATCATCATTAGTTAAACAGGATAATATTTAGCTCGTTCTTTGAGGTCTTCTAGTTATTGTGTTACATGAACAAGACTTCAAATAAAATGCCTGAAAGGGGATGATTATGTTTCCATTTTAAAACTTTCACGGTAATGGTGTGTCTATTGATAGACTTTATTAAATTAGAGTTAGGATCAAAGTAACGAACTTAACAACTCGACCTCCGAAAGATTAAATTGATATTGCTGTCAGGTTGAGTCTTAATTTAATTTCAAACTCGGAAAATAATTGAGAAAAATAAATACAATATTTAGATCCTTCCAAATGGAACAAGCAAGCACCTTTTCCTTTTTATAATTTAAATGTAAGATTTTCGTGATTTTGATTGTATCTTATTTTAAACATCAAAACTTCACAGTTGAAAGCTCGAGAATTAGGGGAGTTACTGCAGTCTTTCCCTTTCAGGTTTTAGGGAAGCGCAGCACGCGTCTCCTGAACACGTAATTTATTTTAGGCACAATATAATCTTGAATAGAAGCGAAAAGAATTAGTGGAAACCGTCTGACGGTTTTTAAAACATTTTTTTTGTGTTACTCCAAATAGTTTTTACTTAGAAATTCATAAATATTTATATTCTAATGGTAAAATAGAAAATGTACGTAGAATTCTCGCCCTATTTATTTGTCTCCATTAAACATCTTGCCTCTGTGAAACATCCCTTCATTCCTAGGATCACGCAAACTTAATTGCACTGGCTGATCAGCACTAATCTGATACCTGTCAGGCTTATCACTCAACCATGTAAACCCAATTTGATCCTAACATTTGTCAGAACAATGTGGGTCTGTAAACTATCCAGACTAAAAACTAGGCAAATTGTGACAGCTTGTCATTGTAAATTGCATAACACGTAATAATTAAAGTAACTATGACTAACTAAATAACTACTTTTGCCCTTCTCGGTAATCCTGCATAATATTCATTTGGAATGTGTGCATTAGAATTGTTATCAAGTAGCATTCTAAAGCTACCTACCTGTCTGCCTTGGAGTGCATTACTATGTTGCAAACGGCAAGCTGCTCAGCATAGCACATTAACTCAAAGCTTTCCAAGTACGAACGCGTTGCATTCCTCCAACATGCAGTGTGTGATTCCTTCAGCCTGTATTGTCAGACTATTATGCATAAAGCACAACATTCTTAACAATGGCATTATCCAGAGAATGTTACTTCATTGAAGAATAAAACTTTAATTTGGGTTTGTCAGTGCTGTACTTAATAGAACTAATAAGACAAAAATCTAAACTATAAAATATTATTTTCAATTTGCAGAATGCTATCCCAATATTTGATTAGCCCAAGCTTAGACAATAAATTTAACGAATTTGATACAAATTAAGAATAATTTATTAACTAAAGTTTTTAGAAAACTGTAATGCTTAGATAAAACCAGAATACAATGCAAAGTTTTTGAATAATTAATAATAAACAATTATAAAAGGAGATTAAACTATTTCAACCATTTAGCAATCAGTTGTCGTGAATCAAACAACTATGTAATTGAGTCCACCATATGCTACCTGGAACATGCAAACATGGATAAAATAGAATAAAATGTTGATGGGTTTTCATTATGAATGCAGAAACCGTTTATAAGCCATCGTCCAGTCAGATATGACATAGGGGGAAATGATGCACTCAAAAAGTCATAGGTCCACTTGACTTCAAAACTCGTATTTGTAAATAAACCCAACCAAAAGTTGCAGCCATATGATGAAATAGTACCAAATAAAAGACTCGATTTTGGGTTTATTCATCATAAAACTACGCTACCCAGTGGTAACGTGAATTTGCTGTCAATTGCACTTTTATAAAACTCTATAAGAATAGTTACTTAATGCGAATAGTTAATTAATAATTATCACAATAAACGGATATAGTTAGGGTTGCCAACTTTTGAAAGTAGGAAGTAAGGACTGTCAAGAATTTCTAGAAACGCTATTATAATCATTTACAATAATAAATTTTTTTTAATGCTATTTACTATTTAAATGAAAACAAAACATCAATGTAGTAAACCGGCCAATGTCGTTTAGGGCTTCCTTGAATGCTCGTGAAGCAGTTCTCTCCGCATGTACACGAGTTTAATATAAATTCAAGGGATAGTTATTATAGAAACCAATGTTTTCCAAATTATTATTATATTATTAAATTATATTTACGTGTCCTAATGAAGCCATTATGACACGCATTTTGCGTGCAGACAGCATGACCGACTGGAATGCGCGCTGGATTTACGATTTTAAAACCCCCGTTTTATTCCCAGTTTGGGTATTTTTTTATAGAATATTTAATATATTTCATAAATAAACATTTTTTTAGAATTATAATATTTATAAAAAGAAATAACTCACAATTAAATACTGATATTATATGCATAATCATTTAGTTTTATTTTTATTTAATATAAATATACATAGTTTAAACAATGACTATAAAATTAAGGAATAATCTTATGCAATTATTCTTTTTTATAAGTATTATAAAATAAACAATTCATTAAAGAAACAAACAAAAAAGTATCATAAATGACATTCATTAAAGAAGAAAACGACATGAACAGACAGCATGCCCGTCTGAAAGGCGGGTCGGATTTACTATTACAAAACCCCCGTTTTATTCCTAGTTTGGGTATTTTTTTCAATCAAATATTTAATTTCATAAATAAACATTCTGTTATAATTAAAATATTTATAAAAAAGAATAATTTACATAAAAGTATCCCTTAATTCTATATCCGTTTAAACAATAAAAATTAAACCAAATGCTTATACATACCAGATTAATATTTATTTGTAAGTTATTCCTTTTAGTAAATATAATAATCATAAAAAAATTATTTATGAAATTTTATTTAAAAAAAATACCGGAACTGGCAATAGAACTCAGGTTTTGTAATCGTAAGTCCAGCGGACTTTCTACTTGGCCACAATGTTCATGTCTTTTGCTTCTTTAATAAATTTATCATCCTTTTTTGTTTGTTTGTTTTTATTATTAATTACTTTTTGATGACGTTTTACAATTACTAATAAAGTACGTTCACTTATTATTGATTAATATTAATTAATCAACAATTAATATTAATTCAATTACGCATGGTATTTCTGGTATCACTACCTTAAAGATCTCAGTTTATCTGGATCTATCACTCTCCAAAAATAATGTGTCGTGAGGGCCTAGATCGAGAGGTTCCCCTTAGCGCTGTCATATAGCCTGAACCAGCGAACAACCCCGGTTCTTCGGACCTTGACCAAGCAAATTCACCAATTCAGGAACAATTAATTCACTTATGTAGGTAGCTAATATAATAATAATGTGGGTACGAACCTTGAAATTAGGTACACTGTTTTCATAGTAAAAGAAAGCTAAAAGCAGCTTTCTGTTTTTTCATTTTTCAGTCATGTTTTTTCTTCGCTAGAACTTAAACTTTCCACCGCGCAGTGGCGTCAGCTAGAATAACCACTCGGAGTATAGGATACATACCCCGAACAAGCTCGTTATAGTATATATGGATAGTCAATCAGTCTCATCATGTAAAGCTTCAACTGCGGCTTGGCCGTTAATAACTAACGCCGCTCAATTAATAGGCTAGGTTATGTGTTAGTTGAAGTTTATTAGATTTTCGTGATTTGGCTGGTCATTAACGGCATTGGCCGGTTTAATACGTTATACTATATACACGTATAGGTTTTCTTTTTTTCCTGAGCTGATCATCTGGTAAATTATAATCTGTAGCTGTATCACTCATTTTAATGGGTATTAACAAAAATAATGCACTAAATTACCCAACTTAATACAGCTCATATCAAATTTGCTTGATTTTGCACGAACGATGTTGGAGGTTGAAATTTACAATTATTGATTCTCGAAAGCTAATTTCAATGATTAAATTAAAATTTTAATTAAAATATTGAATAGTTTTCGTCGATTGTTTTAAATAAGGACAAAACCCGTCCTTTCTTTAACAAGAAAGGACGAAAGACACACTCTTAGAAAGAAGGACTGTCCTTCCGAAAAGAGGTCAGTTGGCAACCCTAGATATAGTTTAACTATGAGGATTAATCAAAGGGATTTCATGAAATTAAAATAAATAGAAGTAAAATAATTATTAAAAGTTTCACAAGATTTATTGTGATTTGGATAACTGTTTTGATATAAAATGATTAGAATGATACTAAAACTAAGACTATATACAAGAGATTGGTAACTAGATACAACGCATGCATAATTACAACTAAATATAACACTTCTATTAAAGAAGAACTACTGAGCTCAGTTTGTTCATGCATTGTGTTTGTGTTTGTACATTCAGAAACCTTCTGAAATGTTTAATTTGTGTTTTTTGTTGCAAAAGTGTAAGATTTGATGTTTTGCGGCGTGATTCGGCTCCAAAAGGTGTTTAGTGGAACTAGATTTTTGTTGGTATTTCTTATGTCGAAATTTCGAAGTATTTGTCCAATATAAACCGAGTTACAAAAAAACAATTCAAACTTTAAATACCAAATTAAAAAAATAGCAAATGATAAATATTTCGTTATTTTCAAATAAGTAAAAAAAAACTTAAATAAAAAAATATTTTGAAAATAAAACAAACGAAATGAATTTCGTACTAATTGCCTGTCTTATTATTGTACATCTGAAAAATAATTAGAAATAAATATAATAGAAATAGTTTTACTTTTACATAAAACCTAGATTCTTCCTCCTGTTATCTATGTAAATTACGACAACCAGGTGTCTAGTTGTCTAACTTATCTGTGCTAGATACACATTACGTGTAACGCATATGCAGAGATCCCTCGGGCCAACTGTAGGCATTTAATTATCAATGTCGACAATTATACTCAATACAATTAATACTGACACATTAAAAGCATTCACTGTAGTTGTAACGCGAATATATTTGTCACAACAACGAAATGTGTTAATTTGTTATTCTAGAACAAATAGAAAAATTAATATATTTAGGTAGTGCTATATTCCGTAAATTAAGTGAAATAGCACAATTTAGTCCAATTTAAAATTTCGGCACTATTTATTTCGTATACAGACAGTTTTGCCCAATTACAATATGAAACATTTATAACATGTACTTATACAAGAAATAAATAAATATATGGAAATATCACTAGTGCACACGAATTCCGTACATTTTAATCCCCTTACCGCTATTTAGCAGGTACCAATAATCCCACACACAAACTCTGCACAGAATGTTGCTATATCCGTGGCCCTTGCCCTTTCATACCCACTTTGCACATGCATGTTTATTTAAAATGTATGCATATTACAAAATTTGTAGAAGGTACATTTTATAAACTCATAGGTTGATATTTCTCGTGCCTCTAACTGTTAATTTTAAAATTAATACATTTGAAATGACGCCATACTCATTTTTGATAATCCCAATTGCTGACGAGAACGAAATGGAACCTGCATCCAATAAAATATGCTTCCAGAAAGATACCCTCCATTACGTTGCTTATCCCCATTTCAAAATCTAACATTACGTTCTGAGGTCTTGATGTGTAATCTAGTTCGGTACATTTCTGTTTTACCAATAGCAAAAGTCTGTTGTAGGTAGACCTTGCCTTATTCTTTGGTAAGCAAAACAGAACCGGAATATATGAATCGTTGACAAAAACGTGGATGGTGAATAATTGCAATCGTGCAATGATTAAACGTACATTCCATATAAAATTTTGTATACTTTGACAGCCTTGCTGTCGAAGTATAGTCGGTTAAGCAGTCGGTCCCGACAACCACACAAACAGCTGTCGTTAGACTAGCATGTCACCATATACCACGCATAAGTATGTATGTCACATGTTATAATTAACAATAATTATAATAATAATAATAATAATAATAAATGCAAGCTTGAATTTAGCAGACTTTTTTCCAAATCATTAATCAACAAGTTGTTTTTATTCTGCCACCTTTTAAATAGTTCTGGACTTCTGTTGTTGTGTTCAAAAGTGAACGGAGTGACGTTCTTGTATTTCCTTTGCATGTTTGTTAAGAAGAACATAGGCATCGTTTCCAACTTTCCAATGAATTAACTTCAAGAGTCTTGCATAAGAAGAAGAAAAAATCTAGAACGAAATAAGGGTGCTTATCTGTAAACAGACTGCCAATAATTTAAAATAAGTATAAGGCTCATACGTTAAAATAGAAATTGAGAAAAATATGTGAGTAGATAATTTCTATTTATATTCCTGTTTGGCGTTCGATAAAGTCTGGCATATAGGGTTGTTATACAAACTTAAACTGCTTCTCTCCAGTGAACTGTACTATTACTCAAGTCATACTTAACAGACAGAACATATCAAGTTAAACTAAATAGTTCAGAGCCTGACCTATGAAACATTACAGCTGGAGTTCCTCAGGGAACTGTATTAGGGCCACTGCTATACCTGCTGTACACTGCGGACGCGCCAACCGCAGACAATACAGTACCTGCTACATTTGCAGACGACACTGCCATCCTGTCAGTCGATCGTTCACCTGAGATAGCCGTAGAACATCTCCAAAACCATCTAACCACATTACAAAACTGGTTTCAAAAGTGGAAAATTACAATCAACCCAGACAAATTGGCGCAAGTACCACTATCAGTTCGCCGAGGCTTGCCGAACGTCATCGTTCATTGTAATAACGAATAACGAATATTAGAGCATAACTGTTGTTCCGCAGCCAGCCAACAGTCCGAGAATAGAATAAGATCACAGTCAGCCGGCTAAAAATAATTGTGAAGGTGCACCTGCTGTTTATTCTTATGCTGTACTTATAGAGTAACAAAATGTTGACGATTTTAAACCATGTTCCCCACTACTAAGCTTGACACTACTAAAGAGGAGGGACGAAAAAAAAATATAAACAGGTTTTAATGTACATACGTCTTGATATTTGAGAATGATTCTTAGATACCTTTACTGCCAAAAACGTTTTATTTACAAGGTATGCACGTAAACACATTTTAAACCTTTGAAAAGAGTTACAATAAGATTATTATGAGTTTTAAAAGTATCAAGTACCCGTATCATTTAACAGTACATGAAGACCATTTAAAATTTTTCACCTTAATTAATACCTTTTTATTTCTTAATTAACTTTTATGATATTTGAGTAAGTTATAAACTTAATAACTAATATCTTGGCTACACTGAAATCTTTACTATAATTTAAATTAATGACTTAGTATTCCCAAGTTTTATAAAAGCCCCCATTTTTCAACTCGCTAGAAAGTGTACGTTTTCTGGAAAAAATATTTTATAAAAGCTAAGTATCCATTAAAAGCTATTTACTTTAAATATTAAAAATTTGCATTGCTTAGTAACTTTCAAATGCCGTGAGACGAGAGACGTTACTTAAAGAAACTCACTTAAGGGTACATTATTAAACAAAATTTATTATACGAATTTATCACATTTCCGAAGTAAATTCGAAAAGATGAATTCTTAAATAAACGGATAAAACATTTTTATAGGATGCGTAAGCACATTTCAGGCCGCTACCAAAAGCGAGACCTAAAGCTACAACGTACGTTACCGGATGAGTTACGTACAACATTTTTTGGCAGGCGTGTACAATGGAGCTGACCTGACTTAAACCCCTGGCAAATACATATAATCGAAAATGAATCGGGAAAGGCGAAAAGGATCAGTTTTTCAAAGCTTGCCCCTCTTCCCCGGCCAAATTTAAGTCGGCGCCAATGCCCGTGTGCATTTATTATATTTATATTTCTTAACTGCAAATCTTAATAAAAAATTGATAATTATATTTTCCGGTCTAGTCCCGTAAAGAAAATATTCCCAGACTGTAAACCTGTAAAGAAGTATTTTCTGGTCTAAAATTTCTACAAAAATGCATGATTTTTTGAACGGGTTCCCAAAAAGCTATTGACGTTTTAAAATTAAAAGAAAAATTATTTTTATTATTTAATATATGTAATGTAATGTGAGTACAATGGGCGTACGTTTACTAAAGTTACTAAATTTAAAATTCAATTTTCTCGAACACTAGCAGGAAGCGATCACACGTTGATAAAGAAAATATGTTCTACATTTTTACAGCAACTCCCTATTATGAGGTTGCTAGTATTAGTTACACCCTGTATATGTCAAAAACTTTTTGTTTAGATTTCACAACGTGGTCAAAAATACAGTAATTCTATTAGCTTAGTGGATATGTAAGAACTTATTAGGTGTAACAATACTTGACATTTTTATTGATATTTAAATTATTTAAAATATCATAATTTATAAAGATGTGTTTTCTTTACAGAAAGGATTAGTACATTTTCTAGTGACTTACAAAAAATAGTAAAAAATGGGTTGAAACATAAGTTTTTTAACCAAACTAAATAAACAATAAAAAGCCCCGCGATTGGGCGACAATTGTAACATACGTTTTTCTGTACGATAAAATAAACAAAGCTTAAACCTTCAAACGAAAAGTTCACGTTACTTAAACTAATTTAGAACACAAAATACGATACTTACTGTATATAAAATGCTCAAAGTTGCCGGCTTGAGATCTCGCTCTTTTTACAAATTTAAATTTCAGGTCGTAGGTATTGGTTCTGCAGTTGTCTAATTTCTAAAGGGATGGATAAAGGTTTCAAAACACAAAAACATACACAAGAAGGGCGCCATCTGATTATGAAGCTTAATAACAATAAATAAGTAGATCAAATAGATCAAATAAATCTGTCTGACATCACTAATCAGAAAATGAAATCAGACCGATATAAATTTAGTGCAAAATATTAGTTAATTTCAACAAAGTCGAAATTTAGTTTAATGATGATATGAATAAAAACTTTCATAATTATATGGTTCTGTCTTACTGATTTTAATTAACTTTAAAATCATATTTATTTTAGAAAACACAAAGAAAAAATAAGATAGAAAAAGATTACAAATTTTAAACTCAAAAATTCAAATAGTAATTCCCTACCTAAGAGCTCTTGACTATTGAAATGAATAAAAATTGTATACAAATTACGTATAAATAAAAAACAAACTGTAAAAATTTTACAAAGATCCAAAGAAATTCACATAAATATTTAACGTTCAAAAAAATACATAATTCACTGTACCTGTAGTTGTCAATAATTCGCAAACCAAATTAACGCTAAATTGCACAAAAATGACTCCTGCACACACCAAACACTGCTGAACGAAGAGAAACTGGAATGTTCGTAGATTTCTGCTTTCAGATTATTCAAGGATGCAATGAATTAACCCTCGTAATGCCTGTATGAGGTGAACTATTATTCACGAATTCATCCAAAATAAAATAACTAAATGCAACCATAAAACTTCTATAAGATTTGGTTATTAAATTAAATTTAAGAACCATCGGCAAATGTTTGTTATTTTTCTTAAAACCACCCATTTACTATTTAAATCCGAACTAAATTTATAAAGCACAAAACTCGGATTTCATTATTGATCCGAGATTTTGATCACTGAAGATAAAGTCTGTAGTTATTGATTTTTATCGGTATTTCGGTACAAGAATTATTTTTATCGATAAACGATACGATATTTATTTTCATCGGTAAACTGTATTAAAGCTATTACACTTTTAATAGGAAAAACTGGATTTCTCGTTCTTTAAAAACACAAACATCCGGAAAACTACTTAACTGTATAACGGTTCTTTTATGAACCACAAATTCTTAATTAACTTCCGAAAAACTAATTACACAACAGTACTTTTTGTTTAACTGCAAATTTTCAATTAACTAGGCACAGGCATCCGATACCTGGCCGCTAATAAACGGTAAGAAGGTCTTTATCAACTATACTGTATCGAAACTAAAAACAAAGTGCCAGACTGAAGTGTTAAACTACACTGTCTCGACTCAACCACTGAAGTCAATCTCTTTTTAAAAACTGAAGGTTATTTTATCATATACGGAATATTCTGGAGGGTGCAGTTCTGCATACACCAATCAAAAAATCGCGTGTTCCGGTCTAAACAAATCAGGACTGTGAAGTCTACGTATAGTCAATAGAGGAAGTTTTCTTAATTCCACTGTTAGATTTTGACCCTAAAAGATTAGAGATTACGCAGTTTTTATTTCCGCGGACAAAAAATGTACACAGATGTTGTTTTTAAGCGCATATGCAAGCAACCAAAAGAGACTCCCAACACGCAACAAACATAAAGTTAGATTTATCACGAACCATATCTAATAGTTTCTAGGATTCTAACAAAGAAGCTGTTTTAACCAATATACACGTGCATAAATAAAATACAGAAGGGAACAATTTATTGCCCTGATATTTTTATAATTCTAAGAAAGTTCGAGACACAGCCTTTTTTTAAATAAATTTTATATGGTTGTTTATACCAAATGCTAACACAAGTTTACATTTTAAAAAGAACGCAAATTTGCAGAACCGGACTTAAGATTTTTAGTAAATATGTAGACAAAACTACATTTATTCAGGACTGATAAAAATATATCGTTACAGGGTCCTTTCCGAAAAGACTGTAACCAAGCACTTTACAAAACTGGCGGTCACTTTCACTAATTTCAATTAATTAATTACGAAAAATATTTCGTGCATATATGCGATTTATGCATATTTGAGCAATGTTGTTTCCGTAGCAACAACGAAATTGTTCATTTTTTCTAAAATAAAAATTTCCTTGTATTATATTTTATGATTTCTTTTACTCTTTCGATTACTTCAATAACGCTGTGTGCAATTCGTGCTCGAAATGACTTTGGTGGTCTTGAATAAGATTTTCACTCGGCTACGCCTCCTCAAAAGACTTTCATTCTTGACCACCAAAGTAGCATTTCGCGCACTAAATACACAAATAGCTATTATTATTATCACAAACAGTTACTTTTGAAAGCTATAAATGCTAATGTAACAAAAAAAAATAGAATGGCAACCAGATTGGTAGTCTTCCTACATAACTACATACAGAACAGTAAATTACTAATACGATACAATGATACAACAAGAGCTAGAATTGCAGAAACATTAGAGAGAGGGAAATACATAATATGAAGAAGGGTAGGAGCGTTAGAGGGAAGAGGGAAGTTAGCGGTAGCTAAGAGTAGGAGGGGAAAGGAGGAGAGGCTGAAAAAGAAAAGGAGGGAAATAGGGGAGCAGTGGAAGGGATTGGGAATACGACAGAGGATCTATAACATTCCAAAAACAGAAAAATGTAATAATTGTGCTCAACGTTTCAGGATTTAAATACGAAGAACTGACAATTTGGGAAGCGAACTATTATTAACTGTTCCATATACTATGTTCATTGCAAATACCTTTAAAACATTTTGGTTGAATAGGCTGATCCTTTTCGGATTTTCAGTATCTTTGAAATATAGGAACTGTTCTCGACGTTGGTTTTAGAACAAGCAAATTTGTATAACAGGTTTGAATTCTTTGACGTCTGATATTCTGCAGAGATAACTTGAAGCAAAATGAAACCACTGAAGTTTGTTGTTTTGTTACGACCACACGAACACAATTCGTGTTTGAGGTTTTTACAATTTAATTGATTAATTAATTGATTTAATTAATTCATGTTGGCAAAACTACAAAACAAAAACTGTGCTAATTGCAATCACACATCAAGTATTTCAGTTATTGCTTCATTATCACGTCGCATTTGAATTCCAGCTACCGTTTGCTATCAACTAAATTCCCTTATGCAAAAAATAACGTTAAATTACAAATTAAATCCTTATGGACTAATTCGAAGAATTAATTAAATTTCTGTACGTATATTTCAACATTATCTCGTTTAAAAATGGATACAAGTTTTAAACTAGAAATGAAAACGTATCGAGATTACCACTTTAACAACAATTTCCCCTGTGAAGTACATTACTCGACGATGAAATAATGCCCAAATTAAATTTTGTAATTAATGTAATTAATCTGATGCCCTCGCAAGGTCATAATACAATGTTCGTCCAAAACATAGAACCAAGCAATAAAGCAGAAATTGTTGTTTTTATACGAATGAGGGAAAACATCTAATATTAGCTCTACTTTATTTCTGTTTCCAGTTGTATAAATGAAAAAAAAACTTGCTTTAGGAATGTAACTATAGGAGGAGGTTAATCAAATTGGAATCCTTGTTATTATCTAAGAATACGAAAATTCGTTTTTTCTATTTAGACATGATGAAAGTAAAAATTGGTATATCGAAAAAGTCGGATTCTTTAAATACTAATGACCATTCATTTGCTACCGACTGTAAATATTTGCTTTAACACTGAATATTTTTTACATTACTATATTACATTACTTGCTACAAAAACAAGAGTAATACCTACCTATTTAATTTTATATAGAGGGTTAACCAACTGTTGCCTTAACCTAACAATTAAGTCGTACGACCTTACTAAAGGCAACCGTCTGAATTTTCTTACTCCCCTTTCTTCTTAATCAACTAGTAATTAGAATTTAGAAGTTCATTTTCTAGTCTTGAAACGACGCTATCGCATGTCTCTAATTAAGAGTTCCTTTAGGCCATCTAATTAAAATCTAATCAAGACAATCGATAGAATTTTACACTTGGATCATATTTTGCTAACGAAATTAAAACACCTTGCTTTATTAAGAGTTTCCTAAATGAATGAGTTTTGCAAGTTGTTTTAATATATTGTCGAAGTTGAAGGATTATAAATTTCAGAGTTTCAGTCTGCCATGCCTAAATATATTACGCCTATGTATTTATTCAAAATGCGTAGGGAGATATTTTCAAAATATATTTTAGAAAACTTCATAAAAGAAAGTAGCGACATAAGTTGACGCATAGTTCCAGAAATATCTTAAATGTATGCTTGCTATCGTATCAAGAGGCTGTCTAAAAGTTAGTTTAATACAAAATGACAAAATTTCATAAACTTCCAATGTTGTATATCTACACCGTAGGTATGCAATCTTGCTATTTATATTGTGGTGAATACTACATAATGGCTTTTGAGTTTCTAATTTATTCACTGTAGTTAAAATAAAAAAATAATTAATGCGACTTTTATTTATTAATGAGTTGTTCACTGCTGAAGAAATTTTTGGATGGTTCGTACACATCATACGGTAATGTAGAATAAGTGAACCAAAACAGAATTTAAAAAAATAGATGTATGTTTGTACCCATACACTCCACTAGATGATGTAATAAAATCTGCAAATTTAATGCAAATTAAACTATTATTGTAATAGATATTACACGACTCGCATATAGCGTCATCTCACATGAATATAATCAGAAATGCAAACTATACGAGTTCTGACTATTAAATAACGAGACTGCTTATGAAAAATAGTTTTAATTTAAAAATCATTCTACAGTCGAATGCTCCCCTTCAATGTACTCCCCTCCCCTAGCCACACACAGTTCCATTCGTTTTTTCCATTGCTCAAAGCAATGCTGGAAGTCTTGTTTTGTAAGAGCATTTAGGAGCTTCGTCGATTTTCGCTTCACCACTTCGATCGACTCGAACCAGGTTCCTTTTAAGGCAGACTTGATTTTCGAAAACAGGAAAAAATCACAGGGTGCTAAATCAGGCGAGTACGGCGCGTGTTCGAGCACTGGAGTGCCTCTAACGGCTAAATAATGCTTCACAGACAACGCGTTATGGGCAGGTGCGTTGTCCTGGTGCAAGATCCACTACTTGTTTTTCCACAACTCCGGCCGTTTCTTACGAACTCGCTCTCGCAGTGTTGCCAAAACTTTCAAATAGTAAGTTTGGTTTACGGTTTGACCCTGTGGCACCCATTCAGTCATCACGATGCCGTTGATGTCGAAAAAAACGATTAGCATGGCTTTATATTTTGATTTCGACATCCTTGCTTTTTTCATTCTTGGCGATGCAGGAGTGTTCCAGTGCATGGATTGCCGCTTAGTTTCAACATCGTATTGGAATATCCATGTTTCATCGCAAGTGATGATGTTTTCCATCAATTCAGGCTCTTCATCTAACCTCTCAAGAAAATCTGAGCAGATCTGTTGACGGACGAGCTTTTGTTCAGGGGTCAAACTTTTTGGGACCAACTTCGCACAAACAGTTCTTTATCGGCGTTTACAGTCTCAACAATCATCCGATTGCTCATACGAAGATCTCCGCGCACAATTCCATTGATTTTGGTCACTGTTTGCGGAGTTGAAACAAAGACAGGTTGACCTGGACGTTTGTCATCTTCGGTGCTCTCTCGGCCTTCAGAAAACCGTTTAAACCATTCGTAAACACGCGCACGAGATACAGAATTCTCACTATAGGCCTCTTTCAACAACTTATAGCACTCAGTCGGAGTTTTTTTTAATTTAACGAGAAATTTCACATTGATCCGTTGCTCGTGTTTTTCGTCACACATTTTTATCGGCACGAGAAAAAAACACGTTCGTTTCTAACCTCTATAGAAAAATACTACTACAGCGACAAAAACATGTTTTCGTACTGGCATAGTAGACACTTCCAGCTATCCAACGCTGCATTCGTTTTCCCCCTTCCCTCTAGGACGTCATCTGTGCGCGCAGTTTCGTTATTTAATAGACAGACCTCGTATAACACACACACTTCCAATACAGAATCACAAAAAAAATGTTTCATAATTTCCTTCTTAAAAAGAGGTTCATTTGTTGCTTATAATTATAAATCATCTTGTCTTCCTCTAAGAACAATGTCTCAAATGAAATCAAAACGTTACAGCTTATTAGGCATTATTATTTAAATCAGTTAAACCATCCTTTACTGCATACTTTACAAAACAACCTCGATCGTCGAAATAAATGCATACTTCCATTCTCCAAATTTAAAAAGATTAAATTTGATTATTCTCAAAGTTCATCTCAGCTGCTGATCGGCAATGTAATTCATAGAGACCACTAACTTGTGTAACATAACTTTTTGTATTTTATTTTAGAGTGCTGTCCTTCAAAAATGCGCATAAGAAGGTGTTGGTTTCTTTTTATAGCCTTAAATTATGCTAATTGTAAGCTACAAACACTAGTACGTTAAGCAATATTCTTGTAATTTATATTCCAGCTGATTACATTATTTGCATGTAATGCCTCCTTTTACATTATTTCTTAAATCTTCTCTTTTCTATTTATTTATTTTACTTTCGCAATTGGTTTTGATACGCTAATTCAATTACTTACAATACATTAGTAGATCAAATTGTTCACTTTTTCGGAAAGCCTCTAGTTTTATCTTTTATTATTTAATTTTTGCATTAGTCACGCAAGAAAGGTTACCCACGAGACCGTCAGGTCGTATAGTTATGCAAAATCACTGTAGGAATAGCGTCATTATTAGAAGCGATATATAATTATTAAAATTAACAAAAATTTGAAAAAATGAATTCATAAAATCTGTAAAAACCATACTAAATTCAAATCTATTTTAATTTAATAAACCAATTTATAAACAAAAATTTGGTGTAGCTATGGGTCAACCCTTATCAAGTACTATTGCAAAACTAGTATTACAAGTATTATAGAAGGAAAAATAATTAACAACTTTAAAACAATATCAAGCTTTAATATATATGTTGATGACATCTTAATAAAAAATTCCATAAAGAAAATTCCATAAAAAGCATTAAGATCATGTCACAAAAATATGCTTTAACATTCAAAAATTCAAACATAACAAAAAGATTTAAAAAACTAATACTCAAACAATAGAAAACCAATTAAAAAAATTTAAAATTAGTATTGCATACATGAATCATAATACAATAGGAAGAAACTTTTTAGTAACTTAAAAAACAAAACAAATATAGAAAATGAAACAAATATGGTTTATCAAATTAATTGTAATAATTATAATGCAAATTAGATAGGACAATTAAAACTAAATTAAAAAAAATAAACCAACATAAGGATGTAATTAAAATAAAAATTTCAACGCCTCATAAACCAAACACAGCATTATAGATAATCAATTATTATAGATATAATAAATAATTTTCACAATTTTAGTTTTAGCTGTCCAAAAATATTACAAAAAGAAAAAATTAAAAAAAAAAGATTAATTTATAAAATGATAGAAATAAAACAAAGGTTCAACGGCTATCAATTACAAAACAGTTATTGACAATTTAAACACTATTTCTAATAATTTATTTTAAAATATAGTAATTTTTGTTATTTAAAATATTAAAAACAATTAAATACTTAAAATATAGATAACTTTAATTTTTTACTATTATTAAATACTACGTAATAGTAATTATATTTTCGTCTAATTCAAGTTGTTTCTAATTTTATTCCTCATTTCGATATATTTTATCATAATAAAAACAATAATAATTTGTTATACAAAACACGTATTTCAACATTTAAATAGATTATTCAAAAATTAATTAAGGTGGAATAACAAAAAAATGTGGTGTGCTTAAAAAAAAAAAAAAAAATATATATATATATATATATATATATATATATATATATATATATATATATATATATATATATAATATATATATTGCGGTGACCCTGATATATAAAAATATAAAAATAGTTAAATAAAATTTCCACCGTTCTATATAAATTATATACGATGGATTATGATTAGAATACACCACACATATTCTTTATTTCTCTCAGCTAGCTCAGGTTTGTTCGGTAGAACATAAATTATTTGAATTTCGAGACTCTTATATTCTTTTATGCCTGGAAACAAGAAAAAACTTAAACTGTAAGCACTTATGCTTCTGCAAGCTGTTCACCTGTAACTGTAATCTGAATTTGAAAGAGAATAATGCTGTATGCTTGTATTAGCATCAATTAAACACATACGTTAATTGAAATACAAAGACTTTATTCAAAAACAAAATTAAATTCAGGAAAGCAAAAACGAAAATATGATTCACAATTGGAAATTGAGAATAAATTCTCTGGTTTGCTCAAACGTTAAGAAAAGTCGTATTATCTAACATAGGATTAAATACAGTTATTCGTTTGAACAAACCAACACAAATAATTATTAAAATGTAAATAAAAATGTTATTCAAAATAAATAAATCTTTATTAAAGCAAATTTGAATTGTTTTCTTTAAATTGAAAATTAAACAAATTCTTCATAAGAATTTAATAAATTAAATCAAATAGATTTTTCTACCCTAAGATGAACTTTACAAATCAAATTATTATTCCTTCTTATTTATTTTTGGGAATCAATTATATTTTTTTTCACCAACCTGGTATTTATAGAATAATTTCCTTTTTAAAATAATCCAATTGGCAATACTGATGTAACCAAAACAGCTGATTGTTGTTTATAAAATATTCGATACGTTGATCGATGAACACAAATTAAATTCACTTGTTTTATTAAAATGAAAAGCACTTTTACTTTTATTTATACGTAGCACAATAATAAATCTTCATTAAAATTCTTGTAGATAAAACAGGTAAACACCTTTAAATCTATTTTTAATACTTTGTTTACAAAAATTGACACTTGTCAAAACATATGTGGTTATAAATCTAACCTCAAATTTTACAGATTTTAGTCTGGAGTCAAGCGTGGATTCTTTCAACGCAATTTTATGACTAAATTTGTTTCAAAATGCAGCAACTTTTATATCTTCTGCCAAAACAAAAGAACTCTATGACAGATCTTCAAAACAAAAGACGATCGGACCGACGCTCGTGACGTCATAATCCAAAACATGTGATTCGGATTAACACAGATACATATAGGACATATATCGTCCCAAAATGAATAATAAAGAAGGTACGGACGAAAAACACTTGACAATGAAGATTCTCGTTACAATTAATATAATATAATATAATTACATACACAAATTAACAACTCAAGAGTTCATCTTTACAAATTAGCTATCTGGATATACACTGTGTGTGATACAATTGTTTTACACATAAAAATATCTTTACAATTTCATACAAACATGATTTTGTTACAGTACGATATACCATATCTGCCAATAGATGCTTTCACAAACACCAACTTGAAAATAACATCTACGTTAATCAATTTGTGCATAAAATGTCCAGTGTACAATGCACTAAGAGCTCACTTAAAAACAATTACAAGAAAAACCAGGATAAAAGCTATAAAAGTCATTTTCGCGAACCAAGAGGATTTCAAATACCTCCTTTAAATAAAATGACCAGGTTTCTATTAAATGAGTTCAAAAGTTAATTGTGTTATATCAATCATAACAATATTAATCTACTTAATCTATTTACAGGAAAATAACCATGTATACTTGAGCTGGCCTCTAAGAATACCAAAGAATATGCTTAACGCTGAATCATCGTAACTGAAAATCCTAAATATGGAAATAATTTTCCCTATCAAGTGGGAAACCTGACCTAAAGTGTAACTTAGGTTGCCTATACATGATTGTGATCACACAGTCTAGCTAAATCATATCCTTTTTATTTATAAATGTGATTTATTTATTTATGCATGAGATATTAGGAAAGTAAGGTTATATTTGCACGAAATCTTTAATCATAAGTTTTTATTTTAAACATTTATGAATCTAACTAAGCTCCTAACTATAGTCTTTATTAATTATGTGGCCAAGACATAACATGCCCCTCTATTAACTTAAAAACCGGTTAAAAATATTCCTTTTAACGTTTCCGAAACATCATTCGATGAAATTTTCAAAAACAGTGATACGACATCACCTCAATATATATATATTTAATTTCATTCAAAATTTTCAAAATGTAATTGTGTATTGCAGATTTAAAATTATAATTTGTTAAAAAATCCATTGATGCAGGATATACAAATTAAGAATTCGAAATGATCATTTGAAAAATAGCATATTATTATTTCTCCAAAACCTAAATACGATTCATTATAAAATTTTGTTGCTATTGATTTTATACCAATCGCCTATATTATTAACTATTGTTTAGAAACCTGCACGTTTTCTGATATAGTAAAAACTAAAAAATGAAGCCCCACGATGGACTGTCAATTGTCCCATCAAAACAAAGCCCAGCGATTGGGTGCCAATTGTAACATAGCTTTGCTGTTTTTTAACACATTCTCTGCCCGCAACGCGACTGGCGCGGTTACCTGTACGACGGTGTGGTGCCCACACCACCCTACGCGCATTCTGTGTCTATGGGAATTCAACGATGATTAATAAGTGGAGCATTACTGGATTTGTATGAATATGTGGTAGGGCATTTAGTAGGCGTTCAGCCATTGCACGGGGTAGGTGGTTCGGACTCCTTACGTGCAGTTATAGAATAACGACCCATTTACTTGAGGAATTGTGTTGTGGCTCTTTAAAACGTAAGTATTTTATTTTAGTTATACACATTTGATTTGGTGCTTGAAATTAACATAAAGTATGACAATATACAAAATACGAATGTAGATGGCGTCAACTATACCCCGCCCCGTTAGATGACCGCGCCAGGCGCATTGCTGGGCACATGCTGTGTGCATATTTGTATTATTGTTTTATTACAGTAATTTGCTATGGAACACAAGCCGGGGCCTTCAAAAGAGGAAGAACCTCCAAACAAAAGGGTAAAATACGACCCTAATCGGCATAAAGCCCTAACCGACGAAGAACTCCTAACTCTTCTCGAGGAGTCTGATCCAGAAGACGACCCCTACTCAAATGAAAGTGACAGCGATCTTGAATTTTTTCCTAGCAGCGATTCTGAGGAGGACGTAGAATCATCATCTTCACGACCAGGTACAGCAGTTGCTAGTACAGCAACACCTTCACCACCGGGTACACCGGCTGCTGGTCCTACTGGAACACCTTCACCAGTTGCTAGTACTTCGCAATGGTCAGACCAAGAGAAGCCCAAAACTTACATCCCTTTTACAGGAGATTAAGGTATTCTTGTGAACGCAGCGGGAGCAGAGCCAATTGATTATTTCAACCTGCTAGCAACAGAAGAGTTTCTTGAATTCCTTTGTACAAAAGCTAACACACATGCGGTGGAATTACTTAGTCAAAGTCAAGGAGATCCATCAACGATTAGTCGCTGGAAAGACATAAATAGCGAAGAAATGAAGAAGTTTCTTGGGCTATTATTTCATATGGGGACAATTCGGTTAAACAGAATAAATGACTATTGGAATAAACACATTTTGTTCAACCTTTCAACTTTTTCAACATTTATGAGCCGAAATCGTTTTTTACTTATATTGAGAGCATTGCACTTTGAAGAAATGAGAAACCTGCCATGCACACAAATGGGGAAAATACTACCCCTTGTAAAATTTTTAACCATAGGATGGAAATTATTTATTACCCGGGTAAAGAATTATCCATAGATGAATATCCATGGTGCTTTGGCGTGGAAGTTTGAAATTCCGCCAATATATAAAAGGAAAACGTCATGTGAACATAAGACTTTGATCTGGTACAAAAAACTAGCCATCCATATATTCCAGATTATGCTATTAAATTAATTCCATTTGTACAAGAAAGGAACTGGAAATAATAAAAAAAGTTTATATGACAACAGATTACAAGTGATCGAGAAGTTGCTTGGGTCTCCACCGCCGGATTCAATACCTAAAGTAAAACTTCAACACCTCCCAGAGTACTGTCCAAAAGGAGAAGACGGAAAGGCTAAAAGAAGAAGGTGCAGTGTTTGCTGAAACGATTCTGCAGTGCGAAAAGATTCTGTTTACTATTGCCCTCAGTGTCCCCGTGGTCCTGGTCTCTGCCTTACACCGTGCTTTAGATTATTTCATGCGAACAAATAATTACTTCATTACTTATTTGTGCTTTTGTGACTTAATTTTGAATTTTTGTGTTATTTTTGATTTGTTTTGTGTTTATTACAATATATATTCTATAACATTATAATATAATAATACATAATATTTACCAAGATTGTAAATGAAGTCTTTTTTCCAAGATTTGCATACCCTATTTATAAAGACGCGCCTGGCGCGGTGATGGGCACTTAGAATGGTGTATCACTTAATCTGTGCCCCCAACGCGCCTGGTGCGTTTTGTTTTTTATTGCTTAAAAATGTATACAAACATGTAGTGGAATCATTTTCGAAACACTATTTGCAAATATTATGTTTAATAAATAAAGGAACACGGGGGCACCTGACGTATCACAAGCTTTGGCGTGGGCAGTGAATGTGTTAACTGAATTACTATATTTGAAATACGCCGCGCGATGGCCGTCACTGTAACCTCTATAAAATTCAAATACTTACTGTTCAACTCAAAGATGCACCGGCATAAGACATCTTATTGACAAATTATAACTCAGGCGCAGGTATGATTTCCATAGTTTACGAATTGTAAAGAAAAATAAGGTTTTATAGACATGATAAAAGGATATGGGCGTCAGTTATTTGAAGTCATCACAATTTTCGTCGAAACCCTCGAATAAAAACGGATTCCGATTATATTGATTAAGGTTAATAAAAAAAACTAATCATCATTAGTTTAATTGACGTTAAAGCAAGATAGAAAATTAAATAACTTCAACTAATGCTAGGCTCATTATCATAGTAGGATTTAATTTAAATGTTCATTTATTTGCAAATAGAATATTCACTTATCTCCCATGACAATAGTAATAGTTTTGGTAGTAATAAGAATTCGTATTGAAGGAAAATATGGACATAAATTTACAAGAAACAATCATTAGAGATAATGGTACAGATCATTTTCACGTAAAACTTATTCTAATCAAGCAAGTTATCCTTTAGTCCTGGTACATTGGTAGAATTTTATAATTCTTTAAAATTTCACAAACAACACTTGCACAATAATGCCCTTGTTTCACTTAACACTAGTACAAAATACCTTAAAAATTATAGATGTAACACAGGAAGAACTTGGAAAGTATAATCGTTGATACCGTTCTTGTTTACCCAAGATCAACGATCTAAAGTCCACAACAATTGTTTCTTAATTGCAATTTTATTAGCAATGAATTATTAGCCTTAATGAATAACTACAACCATATCAATTCAACAACTTCCATCGGTTATGAAAAATTATTGAAATGACACTTGTGGATGTCTCAAATTATTATGACAAACAGGATCGAAAAGATTATTTTTATTTTTAAGCTTAATTAACTCTTAAATTCTTTGTAACGGCTTTAAATAATCACTCATCGGAAATATCTTACTTGCTACTAAAACATTTCATTATGCGTTTTAACTTTAAACTTCTTCTGAAATGTCAATATTTTACTAGAAAGTTTTTAGTTTGCTAGTCAAATTAATTTTAATTACTTGAAGGATTTAAACTGCAATAAAACCTACTTCGGTATCATAAATTATTCGCAAATAATTTTATAATAAACTGGACGATAAACAAATAACTATAAAACAAACTCCGAACATAACTAACGGCAAGCACTATACGAAACACTAAAATCTTGCGTCATTTGACAAATTCACAACCTCCATCACTAGGTGCCCAAGCGAACCTTTGGGGTCGAACCGCTCCACAGAGGAGGCCCGAAGCCTGCTATGTGACTGCCGTCACCTTGCTCGCTGTGGTTTCTTACCAGACTGACTGAAATTAAGGAAGCAATCCTATACTGAACTCGAATTTTAAAAGGAGGAAAATTAAATACCCAATCAAACACGAGGCTAATACTTCTCTAGCCAATAAGAAAATAAACAGTTAGGAACTTTCTGGAACATTCTAGATCTTTGAGGGGAATTAACTGAACCTAAAGCTTGGTCCTCAGGGTGTAACTAATAACCCTAAGGGGTATTTTGCAGGTGGCATCAAGTTGTTTCTATTTGTCTGGGTGCATAAAAATCTATTCATATAAATTGAAAATAGGTCCTCGACTATAAATTTAAACTAAATGTCTTTTTTGACATTAAATTCCTTTGTTAAAAAGACGATATTATTTCGGGATATTATCATAAACTTAGTTTTGTCTGTATTTTCGCCACGAAAAACAAATTGTAACCATGGGAATGCTTTTGCAGTGAACTTTAATATTTACGAAGACGTCATTTGCTTTAAGATCAAGCCTGCATTTTTATTCTAGAACAATTTCATCTGTATGCACACTTTGGGGTGACCTTTGGTATTAAAGAAAACACCCTTTGTAATTCGAAATATATAAAATTGGGAATTTGAACACGTTACAATATGTAAAAAATATAGAAAAAAATCAGCTCTACCAAAATGCAACAAACCTTTTTCGTTAAATGATTTAAGACCCATATCTATATGCATTCTATCAAAATTAACCAAAAATTAATTATAAACAATTAACTTAAATTATTTATCGATTCTTACAATTTATCACCTTCTAATCAATGGGATATTAGAAAAAATATAGTTATAATACGCTCTTTTGCATGTTGCCGATGAGATTCTGAGAGCGATGGGCCATAGTAAACACTATTACTTTTTCTGGAGTTCTTTGAAACATTCGACTGGGTTAATCATGTGCTATTGCTAAGTATATTGTGATATTGATTTCAGCAGCGTGCCGTGCATACGAGACAGTGGAAGCACTCCCGATATGACGTATGCGCTATCACTCTCGTACACATTGCGTACAAGCGTAATAGCGCATATGTCGTATCGGGACTGCTTCCACTGTTTCGTATGCACTGCACGCTGCTGATTGGTTTATTATAAAAGGCGGTAGAGCTTTCGAGAAGTTAATTATTTAACCGAAACCAGTGTTTCAAACTGGGTGACGATTGACGAATATTCTGAGTTGGTGAACCCCATATCGGGAGTTCCACAAGGAGCGATTGATAGTCCAATTCTTTTTCGATCTATATGTCAAAATTGAAAGTATTGCAGACGACGCTCAGGTCTAGTTCGGTTTTGACATCAATAACCTGTAGATAAAGCCTGTGGGCAAATTAACGAAGACCTGACGAGACGGACTGAACTAATTAAGAAATACTGTCGTACTCTCAATGTTTCGAAATAAAAAAGTTCAACAACAGATACAAACTTTCAAGGTGATATAAACAAGTGCACCATAACAGCTGTTATTAATTTAAAAATGACATATCAACCTAAAGACTACCTCTCACTTAAACGTCCGTGTTTCTGTTGTATTTCAATTATCTTGATGTTATATATGGACCATGCCTAAAGGTACTCGCAGACTTGTACACATTTGTGTTGCGCAATCTGAAAAATGGCGCAAGTTTGGTAAAATGGCAATTTGCGATGTGTGAATACCGCTGCAAGTTCAAAAATTGCCCAATTTCAAAGTTGCACGCCACTTTTCAAGTTGCGTACACTTTTAAAATGGCTATGTGTGAACAGTTACAGATACTGAAGTTGCGCAATATAAAAATGGACCGACGTGTTGGTTATATAAAGTGGCACAATATCTGCTTTAGCGCAACTTTACCTTTAAAAAATTATTTGTTTTAATGAATCACGTTACATATTTATTACTCGTGTAATTATTATTTACATTTTTTTGAAATTCTATATTTTCCAGTGAATTAAGCAAATGAGTAATCTTTAGAATAACTTAAAATGCACCTTTACAAAACCGACAGCTATTTCTCTCAATAAATATTTCTCTCAAGTTTAAATTGTGATGGAAATTTAATTATAAAAAATAAAAACTCTTCGGTGTATACCATCCTAAAAAAACATTAGAATTGATTAAAATAAAATAATGAATGATAAATGAATTAACTAAAATAAATGGAAAAGATAGTAGACATAACTATGTATTTTTACTTTTAATTAGTAAGAAAAATTTGATTATCTGCACTCTAATCTGCTGTGGTACTTAAATCAAAATGAAGAACGGCATTTTTAGCGTATTCGCAGTAAACCAAGAACTAAAAGAAAAATTGTAATATTTAACATTCGCTCCAAACCGCATGCAGAAAATGTAGAATTCATGTTTCAGTCTAATTTATAAAAATAGAAAACAGGATCTTATCGCTCATAAACACTTATTAATCTACTAAATAATGAATGAAAGAAGATTTCTCCATTCCCTATTGTTTGTTTCACAAGATAATACAAAAAAAACACCTTATATGTACAATAAAACCATATACAGAACTGACTATAAGAATTTCAGTTGCTTACAAAGTTGCTGAAATTTACAGCGATATTTTGCACAATACAAAAACCTTTTAAAATTGCAATAAAGAATTTGTCGATAGATAAAGAAATTATAAACTTAATATACATTCCGCCGCTGTTTACGGTGTCGTCATCGGTTCCGTTTTTGCAGGATTCGTGAATTTTATTGTTAAAATATGTTAACTTCTTAAGCGCATAAACAGAAAAGGTTGTTTGGCATTTTTGCTCTTGCGCTTTTTGAACTCTCATTAAGGGAACCTACAGTGTAATGTTGACCCCGAGCCATCGGGGCCGTGATTTTGTCTTCGATTTTCCGGTTGACACTAAGTAGTTTTCATATGTATCTGTGTTCCTTTTGTAACATTAGCTTCCAATTTTCAAACTTAAATTTAGAAAGGAATCTGGCGATAAAATAGTAAATACAATAAAATACTTTATCTACGACCACTATAGAAAGTTACACATTACGCACAATCTAGTAACCGTCAAAATGACTCATTGCTCATAATCTCTGATCTGAACGGTAATGACCGTGGGAAATGACTTCCCACGATCAGTAGTTCTATTAAAACGCCATAGATGCCAGCACATGCAATATTATAATATTAATAATTATTTGAAATATAAAATGATATAAATTTTAAATAAAAATAAATTTATTTTGTTTAATTAATGTTTTACATTAAATTATATTTTGAATGCAAATCCATCTAGAAAAATTATCACTTCGGCGGGGACTCAAACCCTGGATCGTCTGCTTGCTAAGCTAGACCTTATACCGTTCACCTATCTAGGCAATTTAACATAATTTAGTTATTATTACTACATAAAGTTATTATAAAGTTGTTATTCAATTAACGTAAAATTGTTATTATATAATAATGAATGCGACTATAAATTCTAGGTAAACAATTTTTCTTACCTTTTGGTGGTTTATTATTTTTGTTGTGATCGTAGATAAAGTATAGTGTGTAACGAGTGCGAAAACGGCAATTTCATACTCGTGTGATACTTCACGTCAACTTCTCCACACTCGTGAGAATTGGCACTTTTCTGCTCTTGTAACATAATATACTATTATATTGGAATACCTTATGTTAGAAAAATACAAAAGCAAAGGAATAGCTTTTCTGTCATTAGATCTCATTTTTAATACTTATTATTAATGTAAACTATCTGATTTAATAATTTTGTAGATTAGCTTTTGTTTGAAACGTTGTGTAGCGAATTCTCTTTAATGAAACAACTTTTTCCAGAGTTATATTTTTATTGATTTCTATATATTTGCTTGAAGGCGTTGTGTAAATGTTGCTGCGTTTTTCTTCTCCAGTTCTACACAAGCTTAGATTCAGAAAACCTCTTTATCATTTGATAACTTATAGTAGAAAGTGATTAGTTAAAGTAGAATTCTAATATTTGATTAATTACATTTTGATTTATTTTTAGTTAAGACAGACAAAAAATTTCAACCTAATGTACATCCCAATTACATTTTAGTAATAGACAATTCAAGCAATTAACTAATTAGTAGAATACAAAATAATTTAGCTTTAATGAATTCTTAATTTTGATTACATACAAAAACAAATCTCGAATTCTAGTAGAAGCCTTTTATAAATGTTTACATCCTCATTTGAGCTAACCTAATTCTTGACCTACTCGGCCCTGAAAAGACGTTCTCCAGATTTTCCTTTTTTAGCCTAATTCGCGGTGGCGTCGACTAGTCTCAATAACGAACTCGATATAAATGAATCGTATAACACAAAGCTTTACACCAGTGTACAAATAATTTATTCTCAACTCAAATATAAACCAGATTATTTTTTATTTGGATTTGTAAAACGTAAAGCTCTTTTCGTTTATTGATTTTTCGTGTTAGTGTATCGCATTTTGTCATCACCAATGTCAAATCACAAAAAAATATTTATCGTACTGAAAAAAAAGACATTAGCCAATATCAGCAAAGTTAGACGCAAAAAACAATTATTTTGAAATGATAAACACATACGGGCCATCAAAGGATTTTCTGGCATCAGAAACAAAACATTTAAGTTGCGTATTTACTTTAAAACCGCATTATGTGCTTGTTTTGGAACAAGAAAGTTTTCTACGCATTTATTTAGCACAGCTTTTAGAATTTAAATTGTTTGATTCGTGTAGGTATATACAAAGGGTATTTTCAGAAATTACCATGCCAAGATATATCGATACTTAATAGAATAGTAATGCAACAGTAATATATTTTATAAAATGAATTCCCTGTATACTAGTCCTATGTATTTAGTCAATATGATTTCCCAAAAGATATGTGTAGATCCTGCACTGCACTACGTTTCCACTAGACAAATTGCTTAAACTGTAGGGTTAAGGTTCAGTTGTGTATCATGAAAAGAAGTAGGCACTTGCCTAGGGATTTATTAAATGAACATAAATACATCTACTTTCTATTGTTTCATTTCCCCATCTGCAAGTTTACATTATCACTCTTTCTATCGATGCACAACAAGGAGAGCGAAAAAATAATTTATAAGCAAAGCGTGTCTCTAGTCACATCAACTTTAATATAAAAATAGTTAATTATATTATATTATTATGTATTAACTCTAAAATTAACTAAGTTAAACTAATTTGGGTAATGATAGTTCGATAAGAAGAAAAGGAGATGAAAGGAATACTATGTAAAATTGATCAATAATAATTAATTGGACACTACCACATTATCATATCTACTCCCAATTTGGAAAAAGTGAAATCGATGAATTGTTCAAATTAAATCTGTATAGGTATTGCAAAGAAAATTGATTACAAACAACAATTTGTTATTTTCCAAATGGCACATAAGTTTTTAAACATCTTATTAGTCATTAGCACTTACTGACGAAATTCGAACATAAAAGCAGTATATAATTGTAACAAAAGATTTGTAGACAATATTAATTTATTGTCATAAAACAGTTTTAAATAATTTCTGGGTCATTTCATGCCACTTCACCAAATCACTGATCACTCGTGTCTCCGATTTTGTTGCCAATTTTTTTTTGGTAGAACTGAATATGAAAATGAAAATCCCAAAGAGATTTTATAGAATTTTGAAAAACGTCTTCAATTTCTCAGTTCTGTAACCTAGCAGGAAATTTCAAATGTAACTTTAAAGAGCCGTATAAGTGTTTTATCAAATGCAATTTGTTTGACCTTCTTTCTCCGACAGCTGTATTCATAAACAATTTTTAAAGATAGCCATGTTTTCTGAACGGTACGAAATCACTTATCTACTTGTACCATGCAAATTCGTTTTTCTTTCTGTTTTTATTTTGTACATATTACATACATATCTGAGCACATAATACATATTTTAGCTTTTAAGAATTATTAGATTATTATCACTTTCTAAAATAACCGTTATTATAATACACCCACTATACGTATTATATTTACATTAAAAGCTGAATTTTGATCTTATAGGTATCTTTCTTATTAGAATATCACACGGTAAGTATGGATCACTCATCCAAATTTTGCCTTGAATCAATAAACAATAGTTATTAAAATAATATATTTTCAAGTTTTTCAAAAGCTCACCTAATGCACTTTTTAACATCGTCTATGATTTTACAAAAATGGAACAAATTATTTTACAGTTATGATTATATCTGACTAGTTGCAATTTACTCGTATTTTGTTACAAATAATTTTTAACAGCATTTTGACATTAAAAAAGCACCAGCCACTTTATATAGTCTTGAACCTGGTATTTGCAAAATGTATTTGTATGTATTCGTTTTACGGTTTTATTACACACTAGGGAAACTTCATCAAGACATGACGGTCAAAAGGATTGAAGGATTTCCTTATATGCAACATTCGATGTGTGATTACAATCCTTCGGATTTTCATGAATGATTATTTAAATAATCAACCAAACATAACCAGTTGAAAATTCTAAGCCTAGCACTCTTTTCTTCCATCTAACCCTCCTCTATTCCGACATATCATCCACTCTGGCTTACCCCTGACCACCGGTTTATTCTACATACATACATACATACGGAAATTCTACCTTACGAAATGATAAGAATAAAATCAAAAATCGATCTTGTTTAAAAAATTCTTGAAAACGTCTGTTGGTTTCAAAAACATGACATAAAAATAGTGTTGGCAAATTTCCAGAAATTTATTTTTTGGTAACTTTCCATGGAAATATTTTCGGAAACTTATTGAAATAGCAAATGTCAAAAACAAGTGACACAATTCCCAAAGTGTGTTCCGTGAAACCCTGTGATTTCGTGGAAATATTTTGGGGTTCCGCGGGATCAGCTGTAACTCCTGTAATATAACAAAAGTATACCACTTTCAAAGTTTTAAACCTTCCTACAATAACGGTCTAATTGCTATTGTATTTGTTGGTGCCCTTTGCTACCACATATTTATGTGAAATACAAAAACAAAATATTGCAATAAGCTGGATGATACAAAGCTTCAATATAAAAAAGAATTACGAAAACCGGCCCAGTGGAACTCTTAAACGAACTGGAATAAAAATCAGCCTGTGTTTTAAATATATCGATTTATTTAATATAAAATATTTACAGGAATGAATTCCAATTATAACTGGAAGTATAACACAAAATAGCCACCATAGCACAGTATATATAACAATCAGTAGGTTTACTTGTGTGCGGCACCTTTGATGTTGTTAATCCACCTTCGAATATCACGCCCATAAACAAAGTAGTGCACCGAAGTTTATCGGTCGATATCGCCTGCAGATAATATCCAGTAACGTATTCAATAAAATACGAAATAGAATTGTTTGAATCAACAAAATTAATTGTCGCCTTTGAACAATTAGTTTGTTATTAACTGACTTATATTAACGTACATAATTGAATATTCATTTACAAAACGAAAGCTTTATTGTTAATTATGTTTCAATATAATTATCTTTTTACTACTTTTGGATGATTTAAAATTTCTGTTAACGTCTTTTAAAGTGTAATACACTCACAGTCGAGCATGTAAATGATATACTATATTATTATTATATTTAAAATTATTGCACGAATGTAGAAATGTTAATGATTTGAAGATGGATAAAACGCGTTTGACCACATTTTCATTTACACAAATATCTTGGAAGTGTTGTTGAAAAAGTATTTCCATAGATAAAATAAATTAAATAAAACTCAGGTCTGCATTAATGTACCGATAAACATTTTTTATCAAATAACCGCATATATATCGGATAAAGTTTTTTTCTATTTAATTTATCAGAAGTTTGGTAATCTTTGTCAATTAAAACAATCTGCACGGCACAATTGGAGTTATACGGGACTGGCTAATTTGATATGCTCGGTCGCATGTATGAAGTATAACTGCTCTCTATGTACTGTCGGCACATGCCAGCTCAGGATCAATCCTCTTCTAAAGTATTTTTAGTTAAAACTGATGAGTCCATGACGACTTCATAATGTAGTTGAATTAGAATGGTACAAAAAAAGATGAAGTAAAAGAAGGTGTTGTTAAAGGCCTTCATGATAAAATTTTATATTTTCATTAAATGATTTTAAAAATCAAACCTCCATTATTAAATATCAATATGCTAGTGCAACTTCTCGAGAAATTTTTGAAGAGAGCGTTTTGAAATTACAAGTGTTTCATCGTTGAAAAGCGAGAAAGTGAAAAAGTGCGCCAAAAACTAACAGACAAGTAAAAATTTCCCTTGTGGTGAAAATTTGAACTAATTAGGGAAGTGTCTATTATGCGGTTAACAGTAATATCCATGAAGCGTACCAAATGTTTCATTATAAATGGTACAAAAAAATACTTATTTATGAAGACACAGTATTTGTAACTAACAAAGGCTAAGTGAATGAAACATTTAAGTAATAGAATTTTCATTAATTATAAAAATATTATACTAATATATGTTATTATTATTATTGCATTTTGTTATTAATACATATGCGGTATAAAAAATTGCGGTTTTCAACTAATGTGGGATTGTCTAAACTTTTATAATCGTGAATAGTTCCAAAAGCTACCAACGCTGTGGACTGAGAGAGCGCTGCAAGTAGATTGTCCTTAGAGTCACTACATCTAGTCACCTAGTCAGCGCTGGTTGATCAGAGTACCGCAAATCGCCGCCATATTGGGACAAAAGAAGCACGAAATTGTTCATTATTTATATCAGTATTGAGTTTAATCAAATCCACGTTTAGTTTAAAACGTTTTTCTTATTCTGAAAGTTCAAACCTCTAATATGTCAAATACGTAAAATGTGGTTCACTCTTCTCTGCCCCAATATGGCGGCGGTTTGCGGTACTCTGATCGACCAGCTGGCCTAGGTGACCAGATGCAGTGACTCTAATTGTCCTTAGAGACCCTTTAATTAGTCTTAGAGTCTGGCCAATGCGTTGCCACGGTGTCCGCTATTTTATATCACAATATTTTTCATATCATATTTTTGATTTTGACATCCTAATGTTCATGTAATTTTACTGCTAAATAATGTTTTATACACAACCCACTATTTCGTGTTTTTTAATTGAGTCAAATACCGTTTACATGCGTGCAAATATTTGTCCGTGTAACTATTTCTGTACTTTTGCAATTTGGCGCCACGGTTTGTGATATAAAATGGCTGCCTTAGCCAGACTCTAATTGAAGGGTTTCTAATTGTCCTTCTCTTGCGTATCAAAATAAATGTTTTATATTTTATTTATTTATAAATATAAAACTTAAAAAATACAGATATTAAGTAGTGTTGACTAATATACAAAACGAAAGCTTCAATATAAAAAATTAAACAATTAATGCGCCGGCCTCAAACGAAATGAAACAAAAATAAGCCTTGTGTTTTAAATATATAGCTTATTCTACCCAACGACTCTAAATGAACCAAAAAGTGTGTGTGTCGAAATTTGACAGAATAATTAAATGTTGTATAAAAGTTATAAACAAGGGCCAAAGGATTACATAATTATTTATGATAAAGAAAAGGGTTCCAGTTATCTTTTCGTGCCATAAAGACAATACAATTTTATAAATAAACAGTGTTTAAATTGAAGACAATTGCAATTTTTCCATCTAAGGTCGAGTTATTAGCTCAGAAAAACAAAACGCATTGCGATCTGGAGTTAATCAGGAGCTGATAGAAAGTGTACGTCAACTAAATAAATTAAAGTTCTCGTTATATTACGAAAACTACCAAGTGAAGTGTGCTGACACTTTCTTGGTACATAAGAGTCCCGTTAAATCCAGAAGCTTGCGTGTCACCAATCTCGTATTTTATGAGCAGTAGAACAGTAAAATAGATTGTTCGCGAGATGTCTTGATAGAATTAATTGGTAAATTGCAAACAACTTCGACATTCATAAATAGCTAAATATCGACAAAGGTGTAGAAAGTTACTAGAAGATTAAAAACACACTTTTAGAAGGGATTGGTCATGAAAGGAAAAACACCTTTGTACCCCATATTCAGAGACACAATCGACAGCGATGTTACATATAATTCTCCATCTCTTTTGATTCTTGTGATGAAATGAAAAACAATTTTCAAAGTAGCTGCTCACATGAAGATTTAATTGGGTTACTGCTGCTGAAATTGAAGCACAATAATCAAAGTTGAGGGAACGATACACCCATCCAAAAAACAGTCACCGGAACAAGGAAGTATGGTTCTTTCAAACCAATCACCGTACACAAATTAAAAATTAGAATAACCTCAAACAGCTCCAATCATGGACTTATTGTCAGAATTTTAGACTGACTTAATGGATTTATACACAATTATTTATTTATTTATAAAAACACCCAAACAGGTAGTGACGCCTAATTACAAGGAGAAATCAAAAATAGACAATATTAAATCAAACATTACTTAACATTATTAACAATATAGAGGCAATTAACTCTAAAGACATACTCTATATAATAATTGGTTATTTACATGCATGTCCATTGCATTCAATATATTATATTTACAAAGCAAATTAAATACCCCAGAATATCAAGAGCTCCGATTACACAAGGGAAAAATATAATTGTTAACTGTAGCTTAAGGAAAAGCACTAGTTGTATAAAACTTATAAACATTAATCTGAAGTTTATTGAACGTTACATTAAATAAATCGACAGTTAAGTGCAGCTGTACATAATTAAGCAATTGCAGCATTTTTACCAGAGGCATATTGTTATTTGATCGAAATGGAATAAAAAATAAATTTAGATTTCTGGTAAATCTACTTGGTACCCTTAATGTGCACAATGATAGTAGTTCTTTACAGTCGTTGATAGCATTTACTATTTTAAAGCCGAACATCACCGTGGCACTTTCACGTCTATCATGCAACGATGATATCTTGAAGACATTCCGTAAGGTAACAGTTCTAGTTGTTCTATTATCAGGATATGTATTAAATTTTTTTAAATGTAAGAATCGTAGAAATTTATTTTGAATTTTTTCTACCATCAAGTCGTGATTTAAATATCTAGGATTCCAGATTAGTGACCCATATTCCAACTTAGAGCGTACAAACGAGTTATAAAGTTTAATTAATGTTTCTGTACGTTTGAAGTATACAGAGTTGCTAATAATAAACCCAAGTGCTCTACGTGCTTCTCTAATTATCTTCTCCAAATGAGCCTTAAAGTTCAATGCCGTATCTAATAAGATTCCTAAATCAGTTGTGCAAGACACTCTACCTGAGGTAAAATTCTGCATCTTGTATTTAAATTTTAGAAACTGTACTCTTCTACTGAATGTTAAAACATGACATTTATTAATATTAAAATAAAATTTGTTATTCATGCTCCATTGAATAATTTTTCCAATATCACTCTGAAGGTTATATGAATCTTTATCAGAATTCACCCTTTACAGAATGTCCTCATATCATCAGCAAATAACAGGCATTCAGAGTGCTGCACCACAGCGGGCAGGTCATTAATAAATACAAGAAATAATAGGGGCCCTAAATTAGACCCTTGAGGGACTCCTGAATTAATCTTATACAAGGTGGAAAACATATTGTTAAATTTTACATAGTAAGATCGATCTTGTAAATAGGAAGTTAATAAGTTAAAAATTGTACCACAAACACCATATTTAGACAATTTAAATAATAAAATATAATATATTATATGGTATATTATATTGTGCAGTATAATATAAAACAGTGATATGTACAAAACCAGAAATAAAACAAAATTGTCATGATACAAGTGACAAGTGTTTTGGTACCCTTTAGAAAACGCAGCTATCTTTAAAAATTATTTATGAATACAGCTGTTGGAGAAGTAAGATCAAACAAATTGCATTTGATAACACACTTATAAGGCGCTTTAGAGTAAAATTTGTGATTTCCTGTTAGGTTGTAGAACCTAAGAAAATTATGGGAAATGTGCATCTTTGAAGTGATCTGCTGCCTTTCTAGATGCTTGATGAATTTGGTATCATTTAAAAGCATTTTAAGAGTGCATGTTAAAAATCCCAACATCTCTGCTTCCAACTGATACAATCAAAGTACAACCCTTGGAAGCCCTGAAAAATTCTAAAAATATTGACAGATTTGCAGAATTTTTTTCGCCGTGAAAATATAAAACATATTAATTAAGTGTATGACCAGCTGAAACTAGAGATTTTTTAGTTTCCTAAACAATTTTCTAATTTCCAATAAGTATTACAGGTTATTCACAATAAATTTTAGAAGAATCATCTATTTTAGTTAAAAACTAGGGAAACTTCGTCAAGACATGACGATCAAAAGCATTGAAGGATTTCCCTATATACAACCTCTGATTTGTGATTACAATCCTTTTGATTTTCGTGAGTGATTATTTAAACAAACGCAACCAAACATAACCAGTTGAAAATTCTTTAGCCTATCAATACTGTCTCCCAGCTTACCCTCCCCTCTTCCCACATATATTCCTCTCTGGCTTACCCCTCCCCACCAGTTTATTCTACATACATACATACATACATACGGAAATTCTACCTTACGAAATGATAAGACTTAAATCAAAAATCGATCCCGTTTGAAACATTCTTGAAAACGTCTATTAGTACATATATCAGAAACATTACATCAACATAGTGTTGGCAAATTTCCTGCGTTTTATACAAACAATATAAAACTTCTCTGAATAAGCAATTACTATCAACTATTATTTGTATAATAACACGTCTGTTTCGATAATTTTCAACTATGCAGGTTTTGGCTACGTAACCTAATAATTCTTTAAACACTAACCGCATATTAACCGCTTATTAATGATTGAAGTGGACTGCTGCATCACCCTTTTATATTTATAAGCGGGAGTACTTACGAAACTAGCCACCGTAAAAAAGTGAGAGGGCGTCCCAAGTGAATGTCCGATTCGCCCGTCTCAAATTAAACATTTTATATTTGTTTAAATAAAAACTACAAAAATTAAATAGTTTTGACTGATCTACACAACGAAAGCTTTAATTTAAAATCGCATAGATCGGCCCAGTGAAACTCTCAAACGAACTGGAACAAAAAAAAAACCTTGTGTTTTAAATATATAGACAGGCTCGGTCTCCATCTTTAAAAATTTATACCTAACATGGAACTTTTAAGATTTTTTGAAATCCGTTTGGGATTTACTTTTCCATACCAACATTTGTTTAAAGAAATGAGTTAATTACAATATCTATGACGTAATTGACGATTGCAGAAATATTGTTACATATTACAAGCATTTTGCAAAATAATTATTTTATGGATTTTGCACATTAAAAATTAAATCTCTCTCATGAACATGCCACAAATAGAAAAAATAATTAATTACACACTGGACTACAAAACAATTAGCCTGGAACTCAGCTAATACGTAACTATGTTGTTTATTTAAACAAAAACGTCTTTCACTTACAATACAACTTAAAATATTTTCAAGTTTTACGAGTTAAAATATTTTTCAGTTGTACACACGCAAGTAACCAAATCCAAAGGTCTCCTGGAAGTTCCACGGAATTTCTAAAGTTCCGTTAGAATTCTAAAATGGAAATAATCGTATTCTGTATTGGATGTCACCCACACTATAAAAAAAATTGTTTTCACCACTAACTTGTTGAATTAACTTTAAACGCACTTTAATAATACTTGAAAGGATCACAACTGCATTTAGATTAATAATCCCCGGCAATACCAAGGTTTCGTTTACCTTTTCACAATTACGAGTATTTTAAGCTCCAAACAGATTTTAAACTATCGCCGTAGAATAAATCTACAGACGCCTTAAAACGATGTATATATGTACATTTGAACGGTACGGTAAATTCAACGGATTTTACTTATATACGGAACCCTTACTTAATTGGAATTGTTTAAACTTAACAAATCTCGAAACTTCAAACTTCAAACATTTTTACAAAATTGACTTAAGTAAACGGAGTGCAAGATGTACGGATACGTTGTCTCTCTAAACCTTAGAAGCGTTCTCGCCAACCCTCTAGTGTGTCAAACCTTTACATTCTATAAGAATATTTTACAAGCGGAAGAAATAAACCTTTTAATATAAATTGTGAACAAAAAACGAAGAAAGAGATATGTGAATGATTCTGTTAGAGTGTCTTTATGTCACGATAAACTAACGATAAAAAGGCGAAGATTACCTCTGTATTTGATATTTTCCGCAACCAACCTTCAACTTAAAGTGTTTTTTCAGGCTATTAGATTTTTATGGCAATAGTAAATTTATTCTTTATTTGTCAAGTTAGCTAAATAAATAAATCTAAAAGTCAACTTAAATCGTTGAACTTATTTTAACAAGCAAGAAATAAATTTGAAATTTGCAATACAAAGTATGTATTAATTTCTCTACGAAACCTTAGAAATAAATTCCACCTTTTGTAATACAAAATCGTATTAGGTTTCATTTTAATTCGAGATATAATGCAGGGCCGTGTTATGTTAATAAACAAGAAATGAATCCAACATATATATAATACGAGATTCATTTGGTAAATTTCAAATAATTTAAATTCGTAACTCAAGTAACACAGTTACAACAATCTCATGGCTCTAATTTCCTTAACAATTTGACTCTTTTCAACTAAGTTATTTTAAAAGTTAAGTAGAGCTATTAAGCGACGTTAATGTTTTATTAAATACTAAATAATTAAATGGTGAATAATTTACTGCCAATAGGTTAGAAAAAAATTCTCAGGTGTTATTTTGCCCGATTTCCTAGTAAAGTTATCGTTGTAGATGAAGCAAAATATTTTAGGTCGTCCAATTCCAAAATCAAAGGCAATGATGGTCTTTATACGGTAATGTACAAGGCGCTTCAGAACGACCAATCAATATTCTAATACGATCCAGCATTACACCAGAATAGCAAGCTGGTTAGCCGGATACAACGTAACTTTGTTCCCAAGGCGAACAACCATAGAATATTTTATGATTTTTTGTGTAGAAAAGTCTACGAAATATCAGAAAACTCGGTCGACGTTATCCACGTTGCTACCATCCAACATTGATTCTTATTAAGGAACATGTGGTTGTAGAAAAATATGATGAAAATGTAAAAAATAGTGCAGTTGATAGATTTTAATGTACAAAATTATTTCCTGAAAAGTCTTTAATGTTTTGAAAGTTTGTTTATGCATAAATTGCATTTAAAAATAACACGCGATCTTATGCAAAATGGTAAGTAATTGATACATTTATTATGTATGATATCTTCATAAAAAATAATGAAAAAATGACGAAAAAAAGTAAGCATTGCGAGAAACGAGTGGAAAACTTATAAGCTTTATATATGGCCGCTCGCAATTTCTACTACGTTGTAAATGAATCTAAATAAATAGTGTTTCATCCATCGTTTTATATACATACTGAGGTGAAATTTAATAAATAAAAAAATATAACACCCCAATATTTTTTCTTTCTCCCAATAGACTGACTCAGGTTTAATTCGCAAGAGCATGAGATAAATGAAATAAAGAAAATCTTATTGATTCTTATACCTGGAAGGAAAGAACTTACTACCAATGCACTTGGACTTCCGCAACTGGACAACAGCAAACTAAACTCTATATGTGAAGAGAAAAGAAATGGATGCTTGCATACACATCAAATAAACACATAGATAAATTGAAACACAGTCTTTATTTTTATTTATGATAATTAGAAAATCTAATTCAAAAGAGAAAATAAAATTTTTTTAAAACAGAACAGTTAAAAAAATGGAAAATCTTCCTTAAGCTTGCTCAAATGTGTTAAATATTCTCTCTCTCTCTCTCTCTCTCTCTCTCTCTCTCTCTCTCTCTCTCTCTCTCTCTCTCTCTCTCTCTCTCCATTTGAACAAACTGACATCAAATATGGTTATCAGTTAAAAATATTTACAGTTGCTAAAATAAATTTATCTAATGAAAATTAAATTTTTAAACAAATTTAAATTGTTTATTTGTTAAAACTCTGTTATTGAAAACTTTTTTGAATAAGAAAAATAAATCCTGAATTTATAAAGATTGTCTTTATGATTTTGTTATTTTCAAATTTGAACCAAATCATTTTATTTTCACCAAGCTTGTATATAAACTACGTCAATATCCACATTATTTAATGTTCATAGTACCATCGGTAATATAGGAATCTTCGAAACAGCTGATGCATTTCATTCAAGGTTGAAAACCAAATTGTTAAAATGGAAATCAATAAAAATCTTCTTTAAGTTATTTTAATAAAATCGTTCATAATTCCATATTGCTGAAGAACGAAAATAAACCTTCTTTGATTTAAATATTCAGGAACTATTCAATTCCGTAAAACACTTTGTTAAAATTTTCGATTGTTTACAAACAAACATATGGTTATTACTTAACCTTACTTAATTTTACAGATTTTTGGTCTGGAGTCGAACATGGATACACCCAATGCGTTTTATCGACTGAATTTGTTAATTTTTCCTGGCCTTTTAGATGTTTTACCAAAACAATTGACAACTATGACAAATTTCTACAAACAAAAACTAATCACTACGTTCGTGACGTCACTATCGAAAAATATGTGTTCATAATTAGCACTAATCTTAAATCTAAAGACAGAAATGTACCTGGCAAAATAACGATTAAAACAACATTATAGTCTAAAATTAACATCAACTGAGAAAATTAACAAAAACGACCAACGGTCAAAAATCTCATTAAAACTTAATTACAAATAAAACTCGTTAACTCTAGCTACACTTTTACAAATAATGATTACATAGTTACACTAGGTAACTCACACATATAATATTTACATAGGAAAATATTTACAATAAAAGAAAAGCTCAAATGAAAAAGGAGTTCAACGATGCTATACAAGATCCCACACAGATATCAAGATAAATGAAATCAAATTATACTCAAACGTGTCCAGCATTTAGTCCTCCAAGTGCTTTTGTTTAAACAACGGTGTAAAATATTATTTTAAAATTAATATTTGGAAAAATCGAAGCATATCAGCAAAGCCAATACCTTCACAAAGATTAACACACTTTTTGAAACTACAGGAGATTGTAAGTTACATGTACTAATTATAAATATTACAATAATGACCCGTTTTACATTTTTCTAGTAAAATATTTTCCGAAAACTGATTCAGTCGCATGGGAAACAGAAAGACTTGTTTTACGTTACTTATCGTTAAACTCATGTCTAACAAGAAAATAAAATCTTCCAGAAACATGGAAAAACGATCCTAACATGTGACTTGGGTTGCATAAAACATGTATTACTATAAAACAACCTAACTGATTGATATGCCTTTTTTTATTTATAATTCAAACTTTTTATGTAAAAATTGAGGTTACGTCTGCATGAAATCCATCCTTCTATAATTTCTATTTAAAATTGATAAATCTATCTGTAACCTAACATGTAGCTTATAGATTAATTAAACCTAATATCCTAGCATGTCTATCTTTTTATTTTATTTATGCATGAAATAATTATATTTGTTTTTACGGTCTATCGTAGTCTTGAAATACTTCAAAATTTTAAATTGTCAAGTAAATTTTTAATCAGATGATTCCATATCATCTCAATACATATATTTGTAATATTTGCAAAGATAACCTTAAAACTTCAGTCAAAGTCATTTACTGTATTAATTTGTTTTCATCAGAACAACAAATAAAATACTGGTGCCAACTTAAGGGTACGTTGTCACTTTTTCACTACTCTAGAAGCGTATAATTTACTTGTATTCTATAGAGATTTATTTATTTTTTAGTGTTTACATAGTAATATTATTTTATTTTTACTAATAAAAAAGTGCTTTAATGAAGTTTCTGGTTGGAAGAATTCTTTTTTCGTAATTTCTTACATTTTTAAGATGGGACCAGACAGTCAAGTTAATCTCTGACTTTAAAAAGACTAATAATTAATTAGAAACATATATAAATAATAACTAAACAGCTTTCACATGCATTGTCATCATTCATAAAACATGTATGATTTGAGCCAATATTTTAAGTAAAACAACAAAACTATGTAATTATTTCTATTTTTCAAAATAGCACATTTCCATAACTTTTGGCTCAGACTATCCCACCACAACTTCCTTAAAGATAGAGATAGGAACAACCTTCTATTGTTTAATAAGAAAATAAAATAAATTTAGAGTATAATTTTGAATTTAGTTTATTTTTTGAAAATGTAGGGGATATACCAAAACAATCTTATTAAAAGGTATTATGTAGTTGTAAATACCCCAAATATGAAAGAATATCAACAAATGGTGAAGTTAAAGATTGGAAGCGAAGTTGTTGATAATAATTTAGCATGGGAGTAACCTTGGTGACTGTGTCAATTACAACGAGTGATGGATGCTCTTCGTAATTTAATAGACAGGACCGTACAGGGTTGTGTACTCAATTACACAATCGTCAAGCTTTTAATATAAACTAATTAAATTTCGGTATAATGTTGATATAATATATGATTCGACTATAAATTATTATTAATATACTTCTGAAGCTTTAGTTTTCGTAAATAAGCCTAACTTAATGTAACCTAACTTAATTATAATTACAAGTTGTTAACTTAGAACTCATGACCAATATTATGCTTCAGAAAACTAGAAGACGTAATTACATCCAAGAAAGCTTCCTATCATAATTTAAAGCTTAATAAGCAAAGAAATAATTTTTATTTTGATCCCTGGGGCATTACAGGACAATTTTATGATACCCAAATTTTATTCGATATCCAAATTATAACCAATACCTATCACATACCTAATTTCCGAATTTTATCCATCATCGGATTTTTATGTCATATCCGAATTTATTTATACCATTTCTTGATCCTTATTTGTCAGGTAAATTTAAACGATAAGCAGTGTCTATTCATTATATTATATATGTTTATACATTGTAGTCAATTATACGTATATTTTCTGCACGACTAACGTTAATAAACGCGTTAATTCTGCTAATATGTTATTAGAACTGATACTTTTTATTGGTTTAAATTTATTCTAGATTTATTTAACACTACATACTATATTAAAGATATCTATACGTAATTCTTTGCTCGTTTTGTTTCTACATCCTAATATTTATCACTAGGCTTTAGAACTCATTCTTGGTTAAAAGTTACCATGAAATAAATTTCTACCATTATTCTACAGAGTTCTTCGTTACTTTGTCAAACTCATCAAAATGTAAATAAAAATTAGTGGTTAAGCATGTTGATCTCACAACTCAAACGTCACAGGTTCGATCCGAGAAACGCTGAAAAATTAAAACATGTTTTCTTCTCAGATAAAGCAGTAAAACCGTAGACTCGATGTCAATGCTTTGCTAGAAATTAAATTGCTATAGATTCTGCTAAATTCTAATGATCCGGCCATACCAGCTAAACAATCACTCCGATTACTCGCCCAAAAAAGTAATAAATGAAAATTGCACTTTAAATTTGACATACACAAACTCAAACTATACTTTTAAATATTTTTCAAATATTCAAATATTTCTTTGGCACTCGGTTACTTTTCGGGTGATTAGATTAGGTTCGGAATCTAGGACACCTTTTGGGTAATTCTCGGATACTCGTCTACTCTTCGAGCACTTGAATGTACATGATCTGATTCCTATTTGTCGGAGTCAATTCGAATCCTACTTTGTAACGTGTTAAAATTCCCAATTTTATAATAATGCAACTTTGTATGCATTAATAATAAAGGAATCTTAGTACGCTCCTGTGTAGTTCATCATATTCAGTTGGGTTAAAAATGCAGACGATATTTCAAATTAACAGGGTGTTTTCTTTAATATCAAAGGTCATCCTAAAATGTTTTTACACAAGATGAAATTACTTCTAGAATTAAATACAGATAAAAATTGAGTTGATAAAAATATTCCGAAATAATATCGCCTTTTTAACAAAAGAACTTAATGATAGATTTATCTGCACGCAGACAAATAAAAACGGCTTGAGGCCACCTGCAAAATATCAAGTAGCCTGAGAAGCAGATTTTAAGTCCGGTAAATTCCCCTCAAAGATCTAGAATGTTCCAGAAAGTTCCTATGTGTTTATTTTCTGACTAGAGAAATATTAGCCTCGTGTTTGATTGGGTATTTAATTTTCCCTTTCTTAAAAATGCAAGTTCCGTATGGGGTTGCATTATGAATTTTAGACAGTCTCGCATAGCAAGTCGGTCGGACAAGGGGTCACGTACCTCAAAGTTAGAAGCGTTTGCCCCTAACATTTTTTTGCGTTTGGTGCTATCGTTGTAACACACATCTACAGCACAGTTTGTCATACCGAATTAGTTGTTAGGGAATTAATCTCCAGTGAAGAGGATTATTTCGTAATTTTAGTTTGGTGATTTTTTTTATGCACGTATATATATCTCGCGTATTTGAACGCTATATTGGTTTAAAAGGATTTGTTTAATGCTAATCGACAGTTTGAATTTTTATAAGAATAGATTAATGGAAAGTTGACAATAGGATTACGCTATGTGTTATACAAAAGTTAAAGCCAGGATCTCTAGCAACATTCTTGTAATTTAAATACCGTTTCAGTTAATGTAAAATAGAGAATTTATTATTAATGGCAATTATTACAACGTCAACGAATCTCGTCAAGATAAAATAGTTCAGAATTTAGAAATAAAAAGTGTTCCCGCAACGTTCCAGGTCAGCTGTTTGATAGTGAAATTTATGTGTATGGTTAATATTGTTTTTGTATACTGTGTTTGAAGCCTTTCATGTGCCCAAGGAATTTATGAACATTATGTTGGATTAAGGATAACTGTTTCAAGGTATTGATAGTGTAACGAATATGGAAATTCTCTATAAGCCGCGCAGAACATACTGGAACATTCGATATATATATATATATATATATATATATATATATATATATATATATTTTACATTAAATAATATTTTGAATGCAAATTCATATAGAAAAATTTATCGACTCTGCTGGGATTCGAACCCAGGACCCTCCACTGTCTAGGTGGTATCTTTACCAACTGAGCTACAGAGTACTCTGTAGCTCAGTTGGTAAAGATACCACCTAGACAGTGGAGGGTCCTGGGTTCGAATCCCAGCAGAGTCGATAAATTTTTCTATATGAATTTGCATTCAAAATATTATTTAATGTAAAATCATTATTCAACTTAACAAAAATTAATATCATCTAAAAAATATATATATATATATATTTTTTTTTAGATAGAGTTAATTTTTATCAAGTTGGATAATGATTTTACATTAAATAATATTTTGAATGCAAATTCATATAGAAAAATTTATCGACTCTGCTGGGATTCGAACCCAGGACCCTCCACTGTCTAGGTGGTATCTCTACCAACTGAGCTACAGAGAACGACTACCAGCATAGCGAGAAATTTTTCATATGAATTAGATATCAAGCAAACATGCAAGTAACTAGATATTTTTTTTGAATAGTATTCAAAAAAATATCTAGTTACTTGCATGTTTGCTTGATATCTAATTCATATGGAAAATTTCTCGCTATGCTGGTAGTCGTTCTCTGTAGCTCAGTTGGTAGAGATACCACCGAGACAGTGGAGGGTCCTGGGTTCGAATCCCAGCAGAGTCGATAAATTTTTCTATATGAATTTGCATTCAAAATATTATATATATATATATATATATATATATATATATATATATATATATATATATATATATATATATATATATATATATATATATATATATATATATATTAATATATATATATATATATATGACACATCGGCTGGCGGCTAGACTAGCTACAATACTAGAAAATTCCCGGCCCATCTACGATGTTCGAGATATGACACATCAACGAGGTAATACACGAGTATGTTCCAACGTCTTCTAGAACGTTTACATGTGGGTATAAATTGACCGTCGCGCACAGAAGGGAATTCAATTAGTGTTCAACCGGTGCATTTAAATGTGCTTTGTGCAATTAGTAATATTCGTGAATAAATAAATGTTGTAATAATAAATAATAAAATAAAAAAAAGTCCTTATATAATCTACTTTAAGTTTGTGAATATCTAGCATTTAAGTTCGTTAACAGTTCATAATTATAGTGTTAAATAATTAGTTATGATTAAATTATTGTATGTAACTAATATTTTTCTTGTTAATAGACGATTAAACAGCATTTTTATTATTTTAAAAAGAACGTTACAATAGTTTAATTAAGTTGTTCATGTAAAATCTATTCGGGATCCTAAAATTATGCAAGAGTTAGGAAAGAGAATGTTTTTTATCTAATATGGTTATTGTGTAATATTTTCAACCTCTTTTATGCTTCAATATACAGATTTCAAATTTATTTATCGTTTTATATAGTTAGACCCAACAAACTGCTGATGTTTTTGTCAATTAAGATTTGTTTTTATTAATGACTAATGTGTTTGGTTAACTTAACATCAATTTTAAATGAGAAGTCATTTCCAGACTGGGACTTTTTGAATTTTTTGAACATCATTCAGTCTGGTGGCGCCCACCATTTTTTATTTGTTCCTGACTCTATTAATTAATCAGAAGTTTTTGGGGTTAACAACCAAACCTATATTTAAATTTGCAGATTAAGAGATCTTTAGCCGGTGCAATATAATACAGTAAGTATAGTTTTTATTGTAAAATAAGCGATTACAGTAACTATTCAGTATGTTACAACTTGCATCGTATTTGATACACAGTTTAGGTACCCAAGTGGTAGCTCTACTTATTGCTAACAATAGTTTTTAGGTATCGGTAATGCTATTAGTAATCATGCTAACTCTTACAATCTACCTTTTATTCTCCGACGAGCCGTATTTGACACTCTTGGTCTAAATGAATTAATCTAATTAATTTATGTATCTACAATTAAAGCGTTACCTACTGTTCTTTATTGAAAATAAATAGATGTGAGTACTGTAGAGAACTGTAGCTACTACGAACGTAAATAAATTTTTTTGTGATTTCTTAAAAAGCTATACATTTAAAGTAGGTAATAAAACCCAATCGAGGCAATAACAATTAACTTGAAGGGTGTTCTTTCGATTGCATTGTTCCAGTTCCAAGTTCTTTAAAACTATCATCTAGTAAAAGATTTTTTATATTCACAAAAGACTGAGACAGATAGTTACCTATATCAAAAAACTGAAAGCATAAGCAAATAAGCAAACTTTAGTTTTTATTTTTCTGAACAGATTAAAAAACAATACATTGTAACGGTATATTTTTACTAGTCCTGAACAAATGTAGTTTTGTCTACATATTTACTAAAAATCTTAAGTCCGGTTCTGCAAATTTGCGTTCTTTTTAAAATGTAAACTTGTGTTAGCATTTGGTATAAACAACCATATAAAATTTATTTAAAAAAAGGCTGTGTCTCGAACTTTCTTAGAATTATAAAAATATCTGGGCAATAAATTGTGCCCTTCTGTATTTTATTTATGCACGTGTATATTGGTTAAAACAGCTTCTTTGTTAACATCCTGGAAACTATTAAATATGAATATAAACTAAATTGATAAACTAAATTTTGTTCAATTCCCATAGATATTGTAGTTGGGCTCCGTGAACATGTCGTAAAGCAAGTCAACTTTATCGAATTTCATGTTTGCTATGTGTTAAAAAAATTTAACTTGAAGCGTCTGCAGTTTTAAAAAACAACATCTGCATTGCACGATTTGTCCGCGGGAATACAAAATCCGTAGTACTTGGTTCTTTGAGGTCAAAGTCTAATAGTAAAAACTAAGAAAATTCTCCCTATCGACTCCACGTGGACTACAATGCTCTGATTCGTTAAGATTGGATCAGGCGCTTTTTTGATTGAGTACACGATCTGCACCCTACTAATTATTATAATATAACCTGCAGTTTTTAAGAAGACGCGACACTTCCGTTCAGTTGCTGGTCCGAGTCACTTCAGTTTTGATCTTTATAGAATATAGTTGCAGAAAGTCCAGCTAAAGTTTTTGCGCGGTAGCGTGCCTAGTCCCTCGGCGGGGTATAATTTTAGTCCCGTTAAGTGAATTTAGTAATTTTCCGTTTGAGTATGTTGTGATTACCGTTCGATTTGTTTATTATAAAATAACAAATTAACTATTTAAAGTGCCGTTTAGTTTTTCGAGTTGTTTGAATAAAAATATAGTATTACAGTACCGCTTAAATAAGGTTATTTCGTGATTCCTCATTTATTGAAGAATGGTTTAGTTGCCGGACATTTGTCATTAGAACGTAATACTTAATCATTTGGGATTCCGAAATTTTATTCATTTTTTGGAATAATAACTATTTTAATTTGATGTGCTTTGTATTTTGAATTTGCAAATTTTCATTAATGAATGTATAACTTCTTTGATGTGTTTTGTATGTACCATTTTCTTTTATTTCTAATATACAGATTTCAAATTTAATAGACTACTTGACATAGTTTGGCTAAACGGACTGCTGATGTTTTTTTGTTTTCTTTGGCTAATCAAGATCTCTTATTGTTTGATTAATGTTTTAATTAAATTAACATCAAAATTAATAAGGAGGTTAGTTCCTTAGCTGATAACCTTCACTTTTTCCAAATCTTATTTATGTTTTTATGAAAAACATCCTCAGCTTTGGTGGCGCCCAACATATTATTTATTCCTGAATCCAGTATTTAATTAGAAGCTTTTAGGATTAACACAGTCGACCTGAATTAAAATTTGTAAGAAAGAGCTAAATCTCAAGCCGGCAATTTTGAGCATTTTTATATACAGTAAGTATCGTAATTTATGTCCTAAATTTAGTCTAAGTAATGTGAATTCTTCGTTTGAAGGTTTAGGCTTTGTTTAATTTAGTTAGGCTGAAAAACCTTTGTTTCAACATTTAAAATTATTAATGCAATTCTCTGCATTTTTTTGTGAATCTTCAACTTTACAAATATATATGCTATGCCGAAGTGAATTTCTACAGATTATGGATGTATCGACAATCCCGTACCTTTGTAACAAAAACAACAGCCCATATTTTGCATTTTTTGGGAAATTACTTTAATGACAACCGTTTGCATAATTAATACATAAATGGTTTTATATAAGACTATCTTAACATGTGTGATTATAAGGACATATTAATTAAAACGTTTCTTACCGAAAGTAACCGTAGTTATACAAAAAACCTTTTAGAACAAAAAAAAACAGTGATTTTAAAAATCGATAGACCCTGTGTAGTTAATTAAAAGTTTTATTTCATCAAATTTCAGAACAAACCTCCTTGTTACTTTAAAACTGTATACTGTAAAATGAATTATCTCTCAGCATATCTTAATCTTCCATCTCGAATTTTACGATTCTGTCGACGCCTTACTTTGGGATCTTTTATGTTAAAGTGACAATAAAAATTTCTTTAAATTTCCTCCTCTCGCCATTTCCTCTACAAAGAAAAAAATAAAATTTACTTTTAAGTACGCATACTCAGAAACCCAGATCTTCCACTTACATCCAAATCTTTATATTGTTGCTTTTAGTGTAATTGGATTTTTGGTTTCACTTCGAAATTCTCATCGGTAAACTGCTTCTTCTGTTTTCTGCAAAGCTCTATAGGGTTAATAACAATGCCCCTTCTTTATTTATCACGTCTTATATTTATAGTCACCTCGTAGTCGATACTTTAATAAAGAGAAATAATTTCTAAGTGGCACTAATTTTGGAGGATCAATTCTCCAATCTGAAAAGCAATTGCGAACGTCTCAAGTAAATCTGTCACAAAGGAGCCTATGTTCTTACTAATTGAAGTAAGCCCACACTACGGATGCCAAATTAATTAACTTTTACAATCCGAAAATAGAGTTCTTATTTTAGTAACAAAGCCCGGAGGTAAAACACAGTCAATCTGATTAAAGTCTTAAAGAAAAATTTATAAGGAAATGAATAATTAGTAAAAGTTCTCTGACAATCTCAGTTACCAAAAATGTAATTTTGTTAGAAAACATTTTCTGTATAATACTTTAGCGTTCTACTAAATAAAGCACTCTATCAAGAAATCTTGACGTTCAGGTACAGAAAACTTTTAAATAAATTTCAATTCAGAAAATTTTAATATAAGAAAAGTATAAAAGGACAGGATAAGCAGAGGAAAAAGTTATCATTAATCGAAATTAGTAACGATTCGGTAGTTGGCGAAAGCTTAAAATTTTTTTAATGATTATAAAACTGAATTTATTCAAACATAATGAAAACGGGTGATAAGAAATAAATTACTACAGTTGTCAAGCAAAGAGCAAACTGGAAATCTTGTAAGAATCTAAGCCTTATGAAAGATTCTTAAAGGAGAGAAAAAATTTCTGTTTTATTACAAATTTGAATGTTCAGTAAATAAAAAACTGACAACGTGGTGCGGTAAAATCAGATACAGTAAGTATGATTTAAAGCAGCATTTTTTAATATGCTCCATCTTCAAGATTTTCTTAAATAAATAGCATTTATCTATGAAACCATAGAAAGTTACACATTCCGCACAATCTAGTAACCGTGGAAATGACTAATTGCACACAATCTCTAAACTGAACGGTAATGACTGAGAAATGATGTCTCACGATTAGTAGTTCTATTAAAACACCATAGATATGATAATATTATTAATTATTTGAAATATAAAATGTTATAAATTTTAGATAAAGGTTTTTAGTAGATAAATTTATTTTGTTTAATTATTGTTTTACATTAAATTATATTTTTAATGCAAATCCATCTAGAAAAATTATCGCTTCTGTGGGGAATCGAACCCTGGACCGCCTGTTTACTAAGCCAGACCTCATACCGTTCAGTTATCTAGGCGATTATTTTCATTATATAGAATTATTAAAGATTGCCATTCGATTAACGTAAAATTGATTAATTTTTTATATATTCACACACTTCTTCACACTCGTGAGAAATTGGCATTTTTCTGCACTTGTAACACAATATTATAAAATATAACCATGAATTAATTTAATACTACCTAAAAATTTCTGTTCTCCTCAATATTATTCCAAATTACAAATCAACGTTACTTAAATCTGGGCTTTTCTTTGTAGATTTAGAACATTTCATTTATCCTCAAAGACTCCTCTACTAAATCTAACAAGGTACATTAGTTAGGAAATTGAACTATACTACTAGGGTTCCATTCGAAATGTACAAGATAAACACTTAGCTAAATGTTTTTGACAAAACCACCAAACCCACAAGTGGGCGTCAAATAAGTAGGATACATAAACACAAAATCCTTACGATTGGGCTAGCCAAAATTGTATTTTCAAAAAATTTAAAAACTAACAAATTTGTAACATATGAAAATCTAAAAGCTCAAACCCACGCATGAGCGCCAAATCTTTACGGTAAAACCCACAAATAAATTAAATGTTATACTTACTTTAAATGACATTAAAATACCTAAAGCGGCTTACGATTTAAAAAACTGAGGCTTTTATTTCTTTCTTTATAATAAATTATTTTCAGGTCGTAGATAATAATTGAAAAAGTTTACTGTTTCCAGCCTTACTGTGCCGAACCCCATAATCATAAAATATAATAAAAATCAAAAGATTAATTAAAGATTCACAAGTTTAATTAATCTATTGATTTTTATTATATTTTATAATAAATGAAAAGCTTACTGATTTAAGCTTTAGATTTAATAAGGAATAGAAATAATTACAAAAATATATATTGCGGGCGTTTGTATTTATGCGACCAAATTGTATGTATAAATGACCGTAATTGAAAAATGTTAACAGCAAGAGTTTAAAGGCGCTAAATTCGTTAAAAATAATAACTAGAACATTATATGACTACATTTAAAATTGATTCAGTTTAAATAATAATAGTTGACGTTACCTTAAATCTATGTTACCTTTACATAAATTTAAAGTTTTCTATAATTCACCAACAAAATATTTAATTAAATTTTATGACTTAACTGTGAAACTGAAATTAAAATGAATAAATCCGAAAATTATCCCGTAACATATCCCGTAACACTAGTTGAACTGAATCATGGAAAGTTTTTGAAGATTTTGTTTATGTCAAAATTAACAAATGACAAAAAGGCGAAATTAACCTATTACATTTAATATTTTAGACCATAATACAAAGCATGAGAAATAAAAAATTAAGCGTTGTAAAACAGGTTCCTATTATATTACCATCGGAAAATAAATTTTAAACATTTTTTCTACTCTAAGTCAATTATTATGCAATAGCCGTTTCATAATGATGTTCATTATGCAACGAGTTTCCATTATGCAATGAGTTGTTGTCCAATGAGAGCCAAGAATAACGAGCTGTTGACCAATGAGAGTCAAGAATATCAAATGGTTGCATAGGAACGAGCCAAAGTTAGTATATACTAAACTTGGGAACGTACCTCATCCTCCATCGTCACACAGTGAATAATAAATATTACTGATAATTACTATTATTTTAAATCTGTTCTAACAAATTATTCTTATTGTTAGTTTTATTACATATTAATTTTATGAAATTCTGAATGTATTTTTTGGTGCTTTTATTTATCAATTTCGTAAGTATGTCTTAAAAAGTAATAATTAAATTCGTCGCGAATTTTTATAACACAATAAGGGTTTAAAAAATTAGAAGTAGTATAGAAAAGCCCTCGTCTGATCGTCACCCAGTTTGCAGTTTGAAGTTACACCTTATAACAGTTTTAGAAGTCCACTTAGTAGAAACAAATCAGTTACGGTCGAAGAAAAAGTAGTGTATGCAACTCGCACATAATGGTTATTAAGACAATTGTATGAATTACGATTTACGATCGCTGCGCTCGCGTAATAACAATTATTATGTGCTCGATGTGCGAATTTTGCCCAATTACTAAAATAACACGTCAAATACATTAACACATCTGATAGTTGTGTAACCAATCTTATCTATTTTGACAGCTTGTTAAAAAAATTATAACTTATTAAACAAAATTTAAATACGACTATTTAATAATAATGTATACAAAAAGGAAAAAATAGAAATGTCACATTTTATCTGTTGCAAAAATCTCGATAGGCTAATAGGTTGTCTGGCTTATTGTTTAAAACAAAGAAGAGGCCATTTTAAATGCTTCTTGTAAATTGTTGTTGTCCAGGTTCAACGTTGTTATTCTCGTTCAGGTTGCTATGCATATTCATTAATATCGTAAATTTGATATATTGAATTTGTGAAACCTTTGAATTTGTTTTTGTCTATTATGAGTGTAGAAAATAAATTATTTTTATTATTGCTAAAATATTTATACATTTTCAATAATAAAATAACTAATTTATATTGTTGTGTAACAGAAAACTTCACACACGTGCATTAATCAATTTGCAGCAAATGGGCAAAACTTCATTACACAGATGGAATTTGTATTAAAATATTAACAAAAAAATTAACCAAACTGGAACATAAACCAGTTCAACCTACGTATTAAAAGCGCCAGTTATTCAGGAGAATACATTACATCAATATTTTGTAAGCTGTCATGTAAGATTGGTTGCATAAAGTGTTTCATGTGTTACTTTAATAATTGAACATTTATATGTAGGAAATTTTATAAGGCACCTTAAATTATCTTAATAAAAAAAAATTGAAGTTTAGAGATATAAAATTTCAGTCAAAATATTTATAATTATAAAATTATATGTATTTATACTTTTAAAAATTCGAAACTAATAAAACTTATGTCTATCACTATATATTACACTAGATATTGCACTTATATGAAATAGGAAAATATTTTTTTAAACATATATAGATTAGAAAAACTGCATGGCAGTTGATACTGAAATAAGGGTGGTTAGATGCCTTTTAACTAAAGAATATAAAATGCATTAAGACGGTTGCATACATATTTAGTTATATTTATTTTTAGATTCTAATAATTTCGGTCTATAATTCTGGCTTGTACCACGTGAGAAATCCAGTTGAATTCAGAATCGATTTATCATTAAAAAGCATAATTATACCATTTTATAGGGCCGGCGGTAGACGAGTGGTGTCAGTGCATCACTCGTGTTCCAAGGGTCGTGGGTTCGAATCCTACTTGGGGCGACGGGATTTTTCTAATTGGAAAATTCCGCCACCTCAACTATGGGTGTGTGTATTCGTGTTGCATGTTAGATGGGGGACAGATGACCTTAGCTGTTGGCTCCCCCGTAGTGTAGGCGTGAAATAAAAAAAATAATAAAAAAAAATATATATACCATTTTATAACCAGGTGGTTAAGGTATGTTATGAAAGTATTTCTGAAATAATTAGAAATTCATAACTGCAAAGTATTTATGCTTCGGAAACAAGTCTGAATCTAAATAAGGTATAAAGTTTTTTTATTACGTAATACATGCAGATAATGCAAGTTAACTTTTGAAGATAATTCCAAAAGGTAACACCATATAAAAGGCTGTAACAGAAAAAAAATCTTCAAAAACAAAAATTGCAAGACCAAATTTTTCAAACACAACTTTGTTGATAAAATAATTATGTCAAATCAGCAAGACATTACGTAACTGATGTCCTCATCATCAGTATTACGAGTTCAGTTATGACCATACATGGGTATCTCCTAGATTTCAAAAGCTACAAAATAGACTTCACAATTTTTATGCTCAAGTTGCACGCTAGTTCTCCACAGTTTATTCTATAAATTACAGAAACTTGCCTTTAGCTAGCAGACATCGTGGTACATGACCTACCTTGTCGGACACTTACCACCCTTGTGGAAAACTCTAATTTCTTAGTGGAAATATTTTACTACAATAAAGAGTGCCATCTAGTAAATAGCAAACGAAATATTAATCACCAAATTTTTATTACACTAAAATGCTTATGATGTAATCCCTAAAATGTAAATTATAAAAAATCAATATAGAATTAATAGTTTTTCTGGGCTAGAATTAAGGTTTCATGTTATGCATAAGTCACTCCTTAAGAGTCTAGTTTTCCTTTTCTTAATGACACAGCAAAAGTTTCGGTTTCGTGACTGATATATTAACGAGGAATATATATTTTCTGTAAACAAAATGATATTTCTAACTTACATAGGTAAAACAAAAGTAGGTAGTTATTGGAAATGTTTTCATGTTAGCTTTAGGATATTGATATGGTTAGTGAGCACGATTTTCAGTGCACTGTGATGGTTGTTCCACAACTAGATAAATATGGTGATTGTGTTTAGGTATTTATTTAGTTTTCCATTGCAATTCAATCTAATGTGAATAAAGTTCATGCTGTGTATCATTCAAAATTTTACAGGACAATTGTTAATGTTGTTACGATTATGTTGGAGATGTTAACACTGTTCAAGATCTGAAGCTATAAAATTGTATTGCAATATGTTGTCAATATTAATTGTCGTCTATATCCATATATAAGAATTAATTTTAGCTGATTAAGTAAAAACTCAAAGGGCAAACAAACTCAATATGAAACGATTCCATTCATTATGTTTATTTATTTAATATTCGTATTTATTCCAAATCGTTGACTTGTGGATATACTTAACTAAAATATAAATTCTCACTTAAATATAATTGGTTTTAATTTCAGAATTATCATAAAAAAGGATACTTTAACTTGTTAAGAATTTTATTTAATAGGGCCTTTCGTAGCAACGAGTGCGCATGCTCAGTTGTTGAAACTGCATAGTTACCTAAACGGTTCATAGAGCGCGTTTGAGTCAAAAAATGATCTGGCAACATTGTCCAGCAGGACATCGTCAACTGTCATTTGAAATAAACACAACAACAAAAAGATGGCTACTTCCTTTCCTTTTTATAGTGTTACTTTAAATGAAAATGACGTGCCTGCTGCTTCATTGGGAAATAAGAGACCATCAGAACTGACAAAATTGCAGCTTCAACGGTTTTTAAAGTGTAGAAATGTTTGTACAAGGGAAAATAAAAACGAACTGATTGTGAGGTTAGTATAAAATTGTTGCTTCTTATTAAACATTACTAATGCACATTTTTCTTATGTAACTGCCGAGAATCGCGAATTACTAATGCATGTGCAAGAGCAAGTGCAATATTATTTTTATTATTTTCACCGTTTTCACCGTTTAACCTAATACGTTTGACAGTTGTCAGTTAATCGCAATCGCCAATGTTGCCACATTTCTGCAAACATTCATAAAATTCACTTTCGCGCGGCGCATGCGCCACTAATATTTCTGTAACGAAAGGTCTTATTTGTGTTTATTGTATAAAAGATCATCCAAAACAATCAAGTTACATATGCTATAAACAGACATCGTTGTTAGTTGTGTAGGCATCTGTATATACTATCACCTACAATGAAAGGCACATATAGTAGAATAGTACCTACATTGCAATAGTGAACTTTAAAATAAGGGTTTCTAGGATAGACAATTAAAATAATAATTTATTATCTATTGATAAGAGGAAGAGATAAGTAGGAAAAACCTAGATACGTAATAATAAAAATAATTGATAGGAGATTAGAAATAACAAGCTATTAGAAATAACAACTAATAAAATTTGGAAGAAACTAAAAAACTGTATTAAACAATTAATATAGGCTGTTTTACCGATTTGCAAGAATCCGTATATGATATGGGCGTACCACTGTTTAGTAGTCAAAATCATTCCATCTATTAGTGACAAAAATAAGTGCAGAAAGGACAGATACATTTCAATAACGTGTTAACAGTGGAAGGGATAATTTATACCTAAATCTAATATTTGATTTGTTGTACTGTATAAAAGGTGTTAAAAGTCCACGTGGACTAGAAAAATATAACCGATAATAATCACCAAATGTTGCGAATTTTTAACGTAGCAATAAATATTTTTACCTTATTGATTTTTCCAATTGAGGGTCGTTTTTATAAAATTCGATATACATTATTTAGCGTAAGAAATTTTTATATTTTAATTAATATTTGAATCTGGATTGCACTTCTCGAGTTTTAAATACCTAACACACAGTATACCGTATGTTCTACCTCTATTACCATACGTTTTAGAAGAAAAAAAAATAAAAAAGATGCACCATGTTATTACCAGACTCCATTTGAACACCAAAATGGTTATAGACAATAGCAAATATTGTAATAAAATTTCTAACACAGTAAGATTAGTAATTATTCATTACTAGAAATGTTACATATTTAGTTTTATGTATGTTTTGTATCTACAGTTGCTCACAGTGAAAATCGTACAGCCTCACTTTAAATAATTTTTATTCAGAAGGGAATATGTACATACAGAGTGTTTTATCCGTTTTGTTGTAAAAACACAGTTTCTTGGATATTGGCTCCCCTAATTATGTCAGAGGAAAAATCAGTATAGCAAAATTTTCGGTCTTTTTGATTGCTGTTAACAACTGTAGCATTCTGTGCTAAATAGTTTTCAAAATACAAACGATTTTCTGTTATACAAAATTAACATTGTAAATAAGCAATTCGCTAATAACATTTACCAAGTGGAATTTAGACGTTAGATGTAAAATTACAAAAACACGACATCAACCTTGTAGTGATTCTTTAGATTAATTCGAAAGCTATTGCCATAGCTTTGCAGCTCAGCTATTGCAATACTTTATAAAAATAAGTTCCTTGCACAATTTTCATCTATTTCTTACACACTGGTAGCACATTCGTATTAGTGATTGTGTTCCATGTAACAATCGCTTGTATCTTGGAAGCTATTTAATACAGAATGCTAAATTTGGTTGTTTTGAACAGTACTCAAAAAAATTTAAAACTTTTGCTATACACTGATTTTTCTTTTGAAATATTTAGCCAATATTTTGAAAAAATGTTTGCACATGCTATTCGCCTATGTAACAATACCGATAATACACCCTGTATGTATACAAAGACAAATAATAATGGGAACACAATCCTTGTAATCTCTACAATATTAGACATGATTTGGGAAAATAAGTAGACTCCTTTCAATTATAAATTAAAACAAGATCTAAGTAAGATTAACAAATATATCATCATCACACTCAAAATCGTCTATTTAATTAATATTTTGAAAAATTTAAAAATCAGAAGAGAATGAATTAAGCAATGTTTAGTTGGATAACCTTCCTTATCCAGTACTGCTTGTAATCGGCGTGGTATCGATTCACTAGGTTTTTGAGATATCTTGTTCTGGATATTCTATTAAAAGGGCTGTTCATTATTTGGACATTTCACAATTCCTAATTTTTATTTCCAGATCGTTCCAAATATTTTATATTATACTTAAATCTAATGACTGAGTAGGTAGTTGGATAACTCTAGAACTGTTAGGTGTGTACATCCCTTGGCCACAGCAGAAGAATGTTTGGGATCGTTATATAAGTGAAACGTATCTAAAATGCCAAATCTTTCTTCATTACTTCTGAGATTATTATTCAATATGTCAACCCCATTTGTTCATTATGCCATCAATAAATATTAAATCTCTCGCGCTATTAGCTGATACACAACCCCAAACCATTTGTAAACCATCTCTATGTTTGACAGTACTAACGGTTAAGGTTTTCACTTTTAATTATTCATTGGGTTCCAATTATATTCTAACTTGCAATTCTGGAAACACGTAATTACGACGTTTCTGTAAAAAAACTTTCATCGTCTATTGAGCTGATAAAGCCAGAAACCGAGAACCACAAACAATACAGAGCAGTCTGTCAGCTCCACTCTTAGCAAATTCTGAGACGTAATTAAATCATATTGTCACAACAAAAAGAATAATCCGCAGACTCCGAATAGTTCACTGAAAATCCAATGGTCTTGTTCCTTTCTTTGTTCATAAAACAAACTTTTATCGGCATGCTTTTCATAATCGAAACACATTTTACAGAAAAATCCTATTTTAAAAATCCAAATTATCACATTTATTACACCAATCATCCAAACAAAACTGGCTAATCAGGAACAGTTATATTAATAAAACACTATGATCTACCTAAATATGAAGAAGAAATGCTTCAGAGCACATCCATATTACCATACGAACTCGCTGTTGCGGCTGTGTACGGTTTTCCTAGGCACAATATTGAAAAAGAAGACGAACAATTCTTTCGCACATTGGAACCTAAGATCATTGCCGGAGAATATTTCAACAGTAACCATACTATCCCGGAATCTTAATAAGTCACTACTAAAAGTAAATGGTTGTACAAAGTTATCCAAGAAAACATATTAGTCAAATCAATGTGACATCGACAAACTACATGATATTTCAGCAAGCTTCGATTTAACATTTACCAATTATAGGAACTATTAGTACATGCGTGAAGATAAAGAACCCTCTAACAAATCACATAATCCAAAAACAAACTGGAAGCTAAATTTCCATAAAATAAATAAATGCACAGATTTTAATATAAGTCCGAAGGAAATAGAAGAAGCTGTCAACAAATCCCATACATTGCGAACTTCCTCTGGACATTAAAACGGTAGTCGACCAAAAAAAGAAAAGCCAGAGCTTAATGATAAAGAAGTCACTACCCATTAAAATGAGACTGAACAACTTAAACAATCCACTTGATGCACTAAGGGACGACATACAAAAACCACGTATCGAGATTAAACAGATACATTAACACAATTTGGAGTCCAATAAAATCTTCCTTAAAACCCATAACTACCTTCCTCCAACATTAGGAGCGATAAAGGAAAAACAAATTTATTCGCAGAATTCTTTGCAGGCGTATTCCAACTACCTGTTGACATAACCGATGATGCAGTCCTAGAATACCTGACATCAACCACAACAACTTCCCCACCCATATCATCAATTACTCCAAAGTAAATTAAAGAAGAGATACAGCACCTAAATGTCAAGAAATCACAAGGATCGCGCCAAATTACACTCAAAATGTTAAGAGAACTACCAAAAATGACATCGTGCTATTTTCCTAAATTTTCAATGCTGTAAGACAATGCTGCTGAGACTTCATTATTGTCCCAATAAATTTAAAAAACCTGAAATAATTCTTAATTAAGTCAGGCAAAGATCCCAGCAACGTAACATCTTACCGCTCTACCTTCTTATATTCAGCAATTTTAAAACTATTCGAGGAGTTAGTGTTACAAAAAATTGACCATGACTTTACGTCAACAGACTGGATACCAGATTATCAGTATACCAGGTTACACTAAACCATCCAACAGTATCACTGCATTGCACACAAAATAAATTCTGCTGTAGAAGAAAAACTTATTTCACAACTACTTTTTAGACGTTAGCCAGGTTTTTGATAAAGTCTGACATAATCCTTCTTTATAAAATCAAACAACTTCTACCATCGCAATATTGCAAATTATTAGAATCTTACTTAAGAAACTCACAATTTAGAACAAGTCAGCGATGGAATTTGAGCTGTATATCCTTTCCAACCAATAGTACCTCAGGGAGGTATCTTGGGACATCTTCTTTATATTGTTCACCTCAGATCTACCAACAACACCAGGATTGTGCTTGGTAGCACAAGCTTGACATGACAGACTGTAGTTTTCAAAATTTAAAGAAAATTGGTCGTATAGTAGCCGAGAAAAATTTACACAAAGTTCCTACGTTTGGGAGAAAAGCCTTAAAACCTATAAATATATTTAAAAGTCAAAATATAAAATAATCCCTGTGAAAGTATATAAAAACAGATGGAAATAAAATAAATATTATTATATACAAATCCATAGTTGCAGTGTTTTCATTTTGATACCAGGCGAGGGTCTTGAATACCGTTTAATAATTTCTGACACAGCTAAAGTAGTCTAGAAAAAAAAAAAAACTGAGCGTCAAAATGACGAAGTAAAAAATCATATCCTTTTTATTCAACGTAAAGTGGATACCTTGTGTGAAGCAGGTCAGTTTGAGTATATGATTAATCAAATTTTACTCATTTACTGTAAAGCACATGTAATTTGATAATTGCAAATAATCTTTAGTTTTGACAATAAAATCTTGAACCCAAACTAAAATATTCAGACCGACGAATTTGATCAGTATGTGTCAAGAGTCATAAGTAGGGTTATAGAAGGATCATAAAATATAACATTTAACCATCACACATATTGACATCATATTTTGGTGTCAAAGATTGATATGATATTTATATGGGGATTTAATACAAAGGATACAGACACAGACAAAAATGTGATTGCAAAATGGTGAGTAAATAATTATTACTTACAACATGCTTACCTGATAATCTATCTATATATATAAAAGGGAAAGATTGTCTGTCTGTCTGTATATATGTATGTATGCGATTTTCTCCGCAACCACTGGACCGATTTGGATGAAATTGGTATCATTGGAAAGGTCTTGGCCCAGAATAGAAAATAATGGACCAAATTGGACTCTGATCGGCCATCGTGGTCCGAAATAACAGCGAAAAACCCATATATGGAAGTTAAAAATGGGTACTGAGATTGATGTGAATAGATATGTTGTCAATTGTCAAATTTGGTAATTTGACAATTACAAAAAGTAAAAACATGTAATTTCAATAAAGCGTAGCAAAGCAAAGCAAGCAAATAAAGCAAAGGGTATTTGCTAGTAAATAATATAATACACCGGCTAAATGTATTGCAGCAGTGAAAAGTTTTACTTTCCACAGAATTGAGAATGTCATGTGGGTCGCGTTAAAAGTTTTCTAAATTCTTATTAAATATTGACAGAATAATAGAAAAATACACAAACACATAAATTTCCAAAATAATAAGAACACAATTTAATTTTTATTAACACAAAACAATGAAACGAAAAACAAAAAATATTAATTAATACCAGAAAATAGTAGATTGTTTAATAAGTAAAGAAAAGTGATAGTTTTCCAGCGAGTGTAATTGTTTAATTCACGAGCGAGCACTAGCGAAGCGAGTGAATTAATAATTTCACGAGAATGGTAATAGTTATTTACGATACGAGTGCGGGAACACAATGCGTTCACGCATATGAAGGCCCTCGCTCCCTTCGGTCGCTCGTGCTTCAAAACTGCGTTCACGCGGGAACATTGTTCACGCAAGAGAATTGTACAATACTTTTTGAAACGAACGTAGTCATTGTTATAAATGTCAAATAAATTTTTTATCTGATTTCACAACTTTTATTTAAAAAAATAAACCAAAGCAAGTCATGACTGCAATTGACAAATGTGACAGATTGTTTTTCGGCAGAAATTTTGCAGTAAAAAAGGTATTTAAATTTTGCAAGGGTTGGCAGTTGGCACCACTGAGTGTTTCCCGGTTTACTTAACCGGGAAACAAGTGTTCCCGGTTGACTAGACAGTGCGTCGAACACTGCTTTCTAGATAGTGAGTTCAAAAAGCACTTTTCTTACGCGTTGAACATCCAATTTTTTCGTGTACTTGATGGAAATCACGTTCATTTTAAAAAATAAATATCATCAAAAATCATGAAATAAATAAAGATTATTAAAAGTTTCACAGTTTTATTAAAATACAACCTGACAATATTGTTTCTACAGCTATGTTGTCATTATCAAAGGTAATATAATTATAAACAAACACGTCGCTAAGGTAGATACAAAATAGGTAACTAGATAAAATAATAAGAATAATCAAAATTAAATATCTAATACGTCCAGTAACGGAGAATTACTGAGCTCAAGTTGTTCATTCATTAAAGGTACCCTGAGTTTGTGTTTGTATATCTCAAAGGCGTCTAAAATGTCTAATTTGCGTTTGTTATTACAAAAATGTAGGAATTTAATGTTATTTTGAGGAGTCATTGTGTGATTTTGTTCTAAAAGGTGTTTGGCGTAATTCGATTTTTCAGGATGTTTATTTTTGTAATGACGTACGTGTTCTTTATATCTTATGTCAAAATTTCGAAGTGTTTGTCCAATATATACCGAACTACAAAAAGAACAATTTAAACGGTAAATGCCCGATTTCATGATATCATGTGTTCTGTCTTTAGCATTCAATAAAAATGAAAAAGTGTTAGTGTTGGTTTTAAATGTTATTTTATAATTGTTGGTTTTTCTTAGTATATGTGCAATTTTTTTTGATATTTTGCCAAAATATGGTATAGATATGTAATTTGTGTCTTCTCCACGTCCATTAAATTTGTAGAAGTTTGAAAACAATCTTTTGAGATATTTGTCATAAGTGTGATTATACGACAAAATTTTAGCTAAGAATAAAATACAGTTTTACAGGACCGAACTTTAAGTTTTTTTCAATAAGTATACATGCAAAATTCACATACTTAAGGCCGATAGAAAATATACCGTTACACAGAGGAGCAGATCTACAAGTTTTGAAGAGACACGGGGGCTGGCGATCAAGTGGAGTCGCGGAATCCTATGTCGAAGATAGCATCGGCAACAAAGTAAAAATTTTGAAAAGAATATTTAGCGGTTCAAGTGAAGAGCAACCGTCCACATCAACAGTACCAGCAAGGTTGTCAGTTGCTGAGTTCCAGTCACTATCTTCATCTTCCTCTAATATAACTTTTAATAATTTGAACAATTGTATATTTAACATTTCTACAAATAAATTGAATGAATGAAAAAAAGCGTTGCTAACAAGAAAACTACCACTTTTCTTTATGATTTTTGATTGAACAATGTGCTTCAGTTCCATCAAGTACACGAAAAATAGATTTTCTATTATGTGAATTAAAAAGATTGAAATATCTCTTATGTATGACATCTTTTACATTAAATTACCAAAATTCATTCTATTTTTTATTCTCTAATAAAATTTGATAAATTCTACAATAGTTAAGTTTCCTATATTTGAAAACTAATGAAAGTGTTTAAAAAAACATCATTATCATTAAAATTTCTTAAAATAATTTTAAAAACTCATGTTTTTATTTTATTTATTAATATCCATATTATTATTTCCTTTTAAAAATTTGGCGCCACAAGATTCCAAGATTTCCACGAGATTTCCAAATCGCCATGTATAATACAAGAAACATGTGGCATCGAACTATTCATAATTATGTCATGTTTTTAGCAAATCGAAATTCCAAATCAATTTAATTCTTATAATCCAAGTAAGGTAAGGTAAGTACAATATGTTTATAAACATACAATTCCAATTATTTATTTATTGCAACCAACAGATCAAAGATCCAATTACAGGATACAAACAAACCGAAAATTCCAACCTTATACAAACATAAATGAAAAAAAGAAACACAATTAACTAACTATATACTAACGATGATATAGATATAGGCTATTTAACAATAATTGTAATAAATAGTTATTTGTTTAATTAGTGCGCGAAATGCTACTTTGGTGGTCAAGAATGAAAAACTCATTCGAGACCACCAATGTCATTTCGAGCACGAATTGCACATAGCGTTTTTTAAATAATCGCAAAAGTAAAAAAGAAATCATAAAAAATAACAAAAATTTTTTTATTTTAGTACAAGTTAGACAGTTTCGTTGTTGCTACGGAAACGACAATGCTCAAATATGCATAAATCGCATAAACAAAACCAATGTAGCATTTTGCATACGGATATTAATGAAAAAGTCATCATTTTTCGACAGCTGTAGAAAAAATATATAAATAAGTTGATACAAATTAAAAAGCAATAGACCAAGAGCCAGCAACGTATTTCGAGTTGTCATTTCAACAGTCGTGAAAATTTTGGTACTAAATCTTATATAGCTGCTGAACACTAAAAGTCGATTCTGGCAGCCCCCTGCGGCCGGGTTATACTACCCCAGCAAGAAGACTTCCAGCATTGCTTTGACCAATGGAAAAAACGAATGGAACGGTGTGTGGCGAGGGGAGGGGAGTACATTGAAGGGGATCATGCGATTGTAGAATAATTTTTAAAATAAAACTCTTTTTCATAAGCAGTCTCGTTATTTAATAGCCAGACCTCGTAAATCAAAATCTCCGTCATAATATTAAATACTCGTTAAAAACGTTATGTAACCTAATGAAGAAGAACTGTCAATGAGATAACGAGTAATTTTATAAAGAAAGATTAGCTCGGCTAGATTGCGCTAATTATTATTCAATAATATTTCCATGAATTTTTATTGTTGACAATTTATTATTCGAGAAATTAATTAAACGCTCGTTTAGCTTTAGGCATTTATCAAATAATCACTTTCGTTTATAAACTTTTAATTAATTCACTTTGACGCTTCTCAAAAATAATTCTAACCTCCCATATTTGACATTTGTTCAGAACTTAGATTTCTTCAATCTTAACAAGAAGTGTGCTCTTTTTGAAAGATGGAATAAGAAGAGAATTTAATAAAATAATGGCCGTCCTCTTATATGATTTGGCCAAAACAAAAAAATTTTGTACAAAATTTCTAAAAAACAAATGAACCTTGACGTTTTATCGAATATTTCTTTAACCTTGGATTTTGTTTCGTAATTTCCTTTTTCAGAAAAATTATTGCATGAAAATTTGATTTCGTAGAACTTGAAATTGCGATTCTAATGGTATATAACAATACAATACAATACAATGTCGATGAACAACAATCTTCTTAAAACTATTTATTGGCTTAATTACGCAAAAATACCTTTTTCACATTTTCTTTTCTTCATAACTGAACGTTACATCTTTTACAATATTGTTTGAATATTGTTAGGTACCAACAACATTGAATTATAAGTTAATTTACAATTTATAAAAACAATCCAACAAAAAGTCTTAAAATTCTGAAACACATGAACTATGAAAAATGCTTTAAATACATCAACAATTTCTATTGCATTGCGTCTTGAATATTGTTCAAGATCGTTTATTTCTTGTTTCAAATGTTTATTCTCTGTAAGTAAACAAGTGTTTGTAGCCTCTAAATCCACGATTCTGTCAATGCATTCGTTCACACGCAATTCTTGTTATTTAAAAAACTGATTAAGATCATTTATCTGTTCATTACAGCTGTTGACCGATTCTTTAATGAGTTTTTATTCTTCCAAAATCTTATTGAGAATAATAACATCATCCAGAGTCGGCTTTGTTAGTAGATTATTATCTTCGCAACAATTCCAACCACCTTTTTTACGTAAATATCCATAACTTACATCTCCTCATGCACTTTTTATACGAAAAACAGATTAATCATTTCTAACACATTCTCCTTGCATTTATTACAATTCTGCATGATGCCAGCTATTGAAAGCACGTCCTCACACCTTGACGGTTCTATTATATCTGCTTTTTGCTCTATTTATAAAATTTAGTATAGGTAATGATAATAATAATGCGGTTAACTTTTTAGTTGTCATTTTCAGTACCAAGATGATATTCTTTATCTTTTTTTTTAAATAGTGAAACCAACTTTTTCTCAGTCATCTCTGAAAATTTAAGATGTAGTGTACAGTCATTAGCAAATGTCTTGTCCCGAGTAAGGGCGTTGCTGCTTTAAGAATCGAAATACCCCTTATACTGTGTACGAAAGAGACTGAATTAAACAGAGATGGACTGGGTACGACTACCTGGGTAAGATATTTAAATTCTTTAAAGCTTGTTTTGAAAACACGCTTGTAAAAACTCTTGTTACTCATTCTATTCAAAATTTCTTTGACACACTTTATAAAATAGTCCTTTTAAATGGAAGCAGCTACTAGTTAAACAAAGTTATATAGCGTGTTTATGTTTCATTCTTTACCTTTAATAAAAAACTAGGTGCCAACTACTTACCCTAATGGGTAAGCTTTAGTAACTTGTTGCTTTTGTTGAAATACGAAAAAAGAATTCAAGCTCGGATCCTCAGCTCTCTTACATCGCGTAGTTCAATAGGGTTTGGGTCATCCAGCGCTAGGTAGCGATGGCTGTCTCGCCGGATACCGAGACACATGAATGAAAACACAATGCTTGTACTTACTAATTTAAGGATAACTAAACGAAAATAATAATGAAAACAATCATCAAGAAAAGGGGCTTAGGAGTATTTTAGATAATTAAATAATCGCAGAAACTAATGTAAGCGATAAGTAAAAATAAAGTAATAATATAGGTATTTATTTATGTAAATACGTTAAAATTTTAAAAAGTTATTAAATATTCAGTTGTTTTAATAAAAATACTACAAACTAAGAAAAAACTAGAAACATAGATATAGTCAGTACTAAAAACAAAACAGCCACAAAGCAAAAATTAAGAAACACCCTTGACAAAGCATAGAACCTTAGATCATATATATCATTAATATCTGTTCACCTCAAATTTTTAGAAAATGTTCGTGAAAGATTACAGATTTTTTAAATCCCGCCTCCTTTTAAGTAGATTAGTCAATGGGTTTAATTTTTCTCTCTAACACATTAATCTGTGAATTACCCATCTCTCTCTTGCATGTATTACCTGAGCGTAAAAGTTGGACCCTTATTATTAAACTTAATTTATTTGCCCGGCAACTACTGGGAATTTTACCTGAAGGTGAATAAACCGGTCCTTAATGTTTAAATATGCCTCTTTTGTATGACCAATCTGATTCTACTTTGGAAACTCGGAGAATGATTATTAGTTTTGATTATTTATTATTTTTACTAATTTTTGCAATAAAAACTGATTACAATTAGTACTAAATATTTAGTATTTTTTAGTGTTTACAAAATAATTAAACTTTGTAAATAAACAAATCAAACTCGTAAATAAATTAATAGAGTTTATAATAAAGTAGAAAAAAGCATACGATATTTATTTCTTAAAATAGAAGAAACGATAGTAGAAATGAAACGGCTGTTTTGTATTCCAGTAAAATAAGAAACTCACTTGAAAATAGCAGTTTTTATGTTGTTACACAAAGCCACTCTAGGTAGGGTAGCAACCTTTAAAACTGGTTAGATTTGCTGTGTTGTTTATAAACAAAACAAACTATGCACCGAAACGTACGTCGTTTCTTTTACCAGAATTGTTAAATGTGTTGCCTGGTCGGGACAAGACATTTGCTAATGACTGTACATATAGCATTGCAAAATGGGTGTTTTACTCTGCAAAACTAGTTGCACAACTACAAACGACGAGTAAAAACCACTTATTTTGCACATGCTGTATAAACAATTTTTTATATAAGCAATTTTCTGAAAAGAGTAAAAAAATAAACTCTCCTTTCAAATTGTAAATTTTTAGAAATGGGCGAAGTAAAGTTCTGTTTTTCACTCCCTTGCTTAAAAGAATTACTGCAATCAGTGTGCAATCTAACTTTTAGGGTACACTTAGCTAAGATGTACTGTAGGTTCAGTTAATTAGCAGACGAGTACGTTTAATCTGTTTAGAAAGCCGCTGAACAGTGGGTAGAATTTTGAAATATGTGAGTAACCTGATTTTCAAGATTAATACCACAATTTTGTTGATACGGGTTCTGTATTATTGTTCTCAGATAATTTTAGTACACATTATTTGTTCGAAAAGGCTGTTGTAAGTGCCTGAATTGGCTTTCAAGACGCATGAGTGATTCTATGTTTGTTAGAAATGGTAACCGCCAGTTCTTTGATGTACTCAAAGCTAATTGCTGCGAAATTTCTTTGTAGTATTTAATTACACATGAGCAGTTATTGTTTATTATTACAGCTATTTTAAAATGGCGCATATAAAGCTAATGATCATGCTGTCAAAGTGGCAGCCAAGTGGGAAATGTTCGGGCCACGGTGCAAACAAGACCCACTTGGGTGACTCTGTACCTAAAGGTGCACACAGAATCGCCCTCGGAAAGTGGACTTATTCCAGATAGTCTTGAATTTGTTTAAATAGATAGATGTACATACTTTTAAATATAATTATTTTTATAAATCTAGGGTAGATAAAAGTATTTTAATGATGATTATTATTCAAATTCAACTCATATCAACCATATAATTTTCGTGACTACAAGAAGGCAATCATTTTAAATTGAAGAGTTTAAACTTTCTAAAACCAATTATATTTTTTTAAAAATATACTTATTAAGTTCAGTTATTAAAGGAAAATAAAAAGCGAATAAATATTTAAACTGTGAAAATATTTACGGTTGTAAGATTTAAATTTCACACCCCAACAATTTCTTATGTTGGCTATACCGTCATGTAATTCCTTGAGTTCTACAGCTATATATCATCTAGAGAAACTCATTTGCAGAAACTTATATTAAAAGTCCTAGGGTAACTCAATTCTGATTTGTACTAATCGGTCAACCGGAAATTCTGCTGTATAAATAGATTAACGTTAAAGTCGACTGCATAAGCCAATCAATAACAAGCATTAAAGTTTGTTCAAGTTAAATAAACTCAAATAAGTTAAAAACTTTATAATAACCATTTCCTCCATTATACTGGCATGCTCCATTCCACCCAAGAGCAATACTTAATTAAAGGTCCTTGTCAGAAAGCAATTAATGTTTGTTTTGTCTTATGGATATTAATAAAACGAACTGTCTAAAAGATAATTTATAAATGATGCTTCTGCAGACATAATAGACACTGGAAGGAAAATGACACAGTTATTAAGATTGCCATTATATGAAATGTCTTTATTAGGAATTATTATTAATGTAGTAGTTTTATTTACCAACACTTATCTTTAGATAATTTCATTTAGCTTAATTAAGATTCTTTAGGATAGAGAGGGTGCTTAGAGTTAACTGAAAGCCAGTAATTAAGGACCCGGAGTAGCTACTTCTAAAGAATTTGGTGCACGAAATTTTCTAAAATGATAAGTATATACAAGGTAAGCGCCATAAATTCTCAGCCTGATATAGAAAAAATAAACTTGGTAAAATATAATAATTTTTATTTTTCAATATAATCTCCCCTAATGTCAATACACTTATTACAACGTGGAATTAATAATTCAGTGCCCTTGTAAAAATAATCTGAAGTTTTTCCTTCAAAATGTTCAATTACAGCTGCTTGCAACTTGTTCTCGTCCTTAAAACGACATCTCCTAAGGTCTTTCTTTTAATTGGAAAATAAATAATAGTCACTAGGAGCCATATCCGGACTGTACGGTGGTTGATCCAATGCTTCAAAGCCGAACGGCAGAAAGAAGACGCGGTACCCATCTTGCACTAATTTTATTCATATCCAAAAGGACATGAAGAATTCGGCGAACACTTGTTTCCGAAATGTCAGAAATCACTGCTAACTCCTTAACTTTCAAACGCCGATCTTCTAATACCATTTCTTCAATGATTGCAACTTTTTGAGGCGTTACCGCTTCAATCATCTTCAAGAGATTCTTGCCCCAAACGGAAACATTTTGACCACTTTTTTACAATGGAATATGAAGGAGATAAATCACCATAAACGCCGTCTAAACGTTGTTGATTTGATTAGGCGTGTGCCCTTCTTTTGTTAAAAATCTAATGACGGCGCGGTAATTAATTTTCGTTAGCTGCGACATTTTCATGCACTCGTCACGATTCTTGAGTGGCTACTAATATCTATTACGCTTCTAGTCGTAATATATATAGTGTAGGCCTCTTACATGTTCAACTATGAGGCAACCGAGGTTGAACATGTTGGCACTTGTAGAAGCCCGTCGGGCCGAGAATTTATGGCGCTTACCTCGTACATACAGCTTCGTTTATCAGATACTGCAAAATACTCAATTACCAAATGGGCAGAATTGTAGTGATTATTATAGCTCTGCACTATTTGTTCGCTTCTAACTCAATAGTTTTTCAATACAAATCTTGTGTATTTCAATTAGTAACTTTACAAATAATAATCAAAACAGACAGAACAATAAGACTTTTGCAGACAGAATCAATGGTTAACAGACGTAACTAAAACAACACTAGATAAATAATAATAATAATCCCCGGCCGAGTTGCTAATTTTTCATAGCGGAAAAAATTAAGAAACATGCCTTCTTCTCGGATAAAAATTTAAACTGTACATCCCGTGCCAATGCCATGTTTGGCAGGATAAAAATCCTTACTGGGAGCGGAATTCTCCAGATTCGGCTAAATTCTAGTAGGGTCGGCCAAATGATCATAGCAATCGGTGCCATGAGGTACGAAGGATGCTCCGCCATCCTGATTCCTCACCCAAAAATAAGACGCGCTTCAAAAAAAAACACCATAATAGACATAACTGCAGAATAGTTCGAAAGTTTTTAAATACAGAATAAGTGGAATTACCTTTCTGTATTTTGTCTAGCCGAATAGATCCTGTAACGGTATATTTTTATTAGTCCTGAACAAATGTAATTTTGTCTACATATTTACTAAAAATCTTAAGTCCGGTTCTGCAAATTTACGTTCCTTTTAAAATGTAAACTTGTGTTAGCATTTGTTACAAACAATCCTATAAAGATTATTTTAAAAAGGTTGGTTTCAAATCCTCTTAGAATTATAAAAAGCATTTGGACAATAAATTATTCTTTTCTGTATTTCATTTGCGCACGTGTACTTTGGTTGAAACAAAAAAATAACATGGTTCGTGGACTGTTTAACCCTGATTTGTTTAGGCCAAACCACGCGACCCCGCTATTGGTTGAAGTCGATTTGCATCTGGTAATGTATTCCTACGCAGAAAAGAACCCTGAGTTTTAAGACGACACTTCCGTTCAGTGGGTGGTCCGAGTCACTTCAGTTTCGATCTTTATAAAATATAGTTGCAGAGAGTCCAACTAAAGTTTTTGTGCGGCGTGCCTCGTGCCTCGGCGGGGTACAATATTAGTCCCGTCAAGTGAATTTAGTAATTTTCCGTTTGAGTATGTTGTGATTACCGTTCGATTTGTTTATTATAAAATAACAAATTAACTATTTAAAGTGCCGTTTAGTTTTTCGAGTTGTTCGAATAAAAATATAGTATTACAGTACCGCTTAAATACAGTTATTTCGTGATTCTTCATTTATTGAAGAATGGTTTAGTTGCCGGACATTTGTCATTAGAACTTAGTGTTAATTCCCACGTATAAGAAAAGGGGATTTTCATACCGTTACATTGGTCTTTCCGAATTATAATAATTTCCACAATTATTTTGAGCAACATTCAAGTGATGCCGAGTACCGTTCCAGTCAGAAGAGTAATAAAAAATTTATTATCGAAGGCAGTTATTGCAAATAATTATGTTAAAGTTTGATGAATCTCGCTAATAACGTTCAGTTCAAAATCTAGAAGACATCTTCGCGCATCGTTGCAGCTCAGCAGTTTGTTATTGTAGCTTTGTTTTAAGCTTTTATGGTGTTTTGATTGTCAAGAGTTCGAATCCTTCAACTTGTGAAAAGAATTGTACGAACACTACTTAGGATGATAAAAAACTGTTAAGGTATTTAATTCTATTAATAATGTATTATTTAGGTATTATTTAATCATTTGGGATCCCGAAATTTTATTCATTTTTTGGAACAATAACTATTTTAATTGATGTGCTTTGTATTTTGAATTTACAAATTTTCATTAATGTATAACTTCTTGATGTATTTTGTATGTACCATGTTCTTTTGTTTTTAATATACAGATTTCAAATTTAATTGACTACTTGACATAGTTTGGCTAAACGGACTGCTGATGTTTTTTGTTTTCTTTGGCTAGTCAAAATCTTTTATTGTTTGATTAATGTTTTAATTAAATTAACGTCAAAATTAATAAGGAGGTTAGTTCCTTAGCTGATAACCTTCACTTTTTCCAAATCTTATTTATGTTTTTATAAAAAACATCCTCAGCTTTGGTGGCGCCCAACGTATTATTATTTATTCCTGAATCCATTATTTAATTAGAAGATTTTAGGGTTAACACCTGCGACCTGAATTAAATTTGTAAGAAAGAGCTAAATCTCAAGCCGGCAATTTTGAGCATTTTTATATACAGTAAGTATCGTAATTTATGTCCTAAATTTAGTTTAAGTAATGTGAATTCTTCGTTTGAAGTTTTAAGCTTTGTTTATTATTGTTATTTTATCGTACAGAAAAACATTTGTTTTTATTGTTTATTTTAGTTAGGCGAAAAACCTTAGTTTTAATTGTCGCCCAATCGCGGGGCATTTTATTGTTGTTCTCTCGTGCAGAAAACTTTCGCTTCAATCCGCAATATATCTATTCGTGAATGAGAAAAGAAATAATAATAATAATAATTGCTTCTACCCATTAACTGTCTAATCAGACCCTAAAAGACTATGAAGCTTGTGCAGGAGGAAGGGACGATTATTACTATTACGCAGGCTTAACGTGCGGCTACAGTAGACTTAACAGATGGTATAGCACAAATCCCACATTTGTGTTACAGCTTAAGAAAACTGCAGAAAACCTTAACCAGATCTGCCGGTACCGGGTGTCGACCCCGGAGCGCTTGGGTGAGAGACGAGCACGCTAGTCCCTACACTACCAAGGCTACATAAATAGAGTGTAAAAAAATAAAAACCTATAAACATTTAAGAATTGAAAAGTTACATTTTGACAAATTCACCTCTTAGAGTTTATAGTTAGTTTCGCCACTTTGTACCACATGTGTACACCACCACCTTGTCGACATATAGGTTATGAATAAGCAAATAATACAAACATAATTGTTTACCCAAAAGTGGGTAAGAAGTAGTGTGCTTTTTAGAGTATTTAAAGACAGCATTGCAAAAGTATCTGGAAATACAATTGTCGAGATCTTAGCCACACATGTAACTCTAAATGCTATTTATCAAGATATAAAAAATTTTATGTTTCAGGTGCCCATTACCATCTTAGTGATAGGTCTTTCAGATGTGGTAATTATTGAGATTTACACAAGAAAAGTACTTGCTCTGTTAAGGCTATCAGGACGTTATAACGATAGCCTATAACGTATTTGTTTTTCGTAGTGTCTTTTTAAAAGATTGTCCTACTAATTATTGTATCAAGTTTCAATGGATATGATTTTCTAGAATTTTGATTTCATACAGATGAATTTATTGATAAGATTTATGCAGATATTATTTTCAGTCCTATGCTACTGTAACGTTAAAAAAGTCTAATAAACAGAAGCGCCGCGATTGGGCTAGCCAATTTATAACGTTAAAACCTATCAATAGATCAAAACACTTGCGTAATGAAAAAAATAAAAAAAGTTGCGACGAGAGTCTACAGTTTGGGAAAAGAAATCCGTCGTGTTTATGGTTTTGAAAGATTTTACAATTTGTTAAGGCAATCTATACCAAGTGATTGATTATGTTTAACTCTCGTTTATTAAATAAAGTTAATTGAAGTAGTTCAAAATAAAGTACAAGATTGTAGTCTAGGGCCAAACACACGTTTTCTTTTCGTTTAAACACAAAAATATAAAAAGAATTGCAAAGTAAACTTAATTGGGATTCCCTTCTAAATTACAAAGTTTTATTATTAGTTTACGAGAGGGCATGAGCAACGTTAATGTCTTTCGGAATTCTGATAATTATTTAACATAATAACTTACATTATTTAATCTTCAATCTTACTTTATTATGCAAAATTATCTAAAGAAACATCAAACACGTAATTAATATTTCTCTTTAAAATTTAATAAAAAACGTTTACACTTTAAACCATGCCGCTAGAAGAAGAAAGGATGATGAATGTTAAACTCTAAACTTTCTTCATTAAATAAACCTTTAAGTTTCAGAATCATTTCCACTTTTTAGGTTTTAAAATTTTTTTATTATACTTGATCGATTGAGTTAATATTTCGATAATAACTTATGTAGTTTTAATTAAGAAATAAAGAAGACGTTTATTTACGTTCTTATTAGGGTCGGAGATCGTTATATTTAACTTTTATGTTAAATTCTTTACGCGGACCTTAAGATTACAAAACTATAGTAGCACAAAACTAACATTTCCCTTTTCTGAATTTATACAACACGGACGTGCTGGTCCGTCTTGCAAAAAGCTGCACAGAATAACCGCTTGTGAACCCCAATCCTTGGTGTAATTATGCTTCGGAAGATATAAAATATGGTTGCAAGGGCACTATATTCTTAATATCTAAACTGTTTGGATTAAGATAAACACACTATTTTCTTGAAAGACAGATCATAAATTTCTGTATATTTTTGGTATCAGAAATTTATTTTCGTGCTTTAAGGAAATAATCATTGTTTAAAATAATTCTATTGACTATTACAATAATCAAAGTTAAGTCCATATGCGACTAAAACAGTAACTTGAATCTTCTCATGTGCGATAGTAATTCAAAGCAATAAATAATCGTAGTTTGGAATAGAATATTTTATTTAGCTATTTTAGGGTCATAATTTTTTTTAACTCCCAGTTTATAAACTAAAATTATCTATAATTTAAACTTTGCTGCATGTACCAATGCGGAAATCTTTTTTTTTATACAATAATCAAATTTAACATTAAAACGGATCGAATTAACTATTCGTGATAATTAGCCCGTTCTACTAGTAGTCCAGCGAATGAAGGGATTTTACCCTGCAAAAGGTCGGGTAGTTCTAAATTTCTGATATAATGTATAGATTGGTGGGTTAGTGAAGTTTTCCAATTCCCTATTCCTCCGCGACCCTCCCTCTGTCACATTGAAAAAACCGTCGAAAATCGGCACTTTTTTTAGTGTTTTGCCTATAAAATTGTTCCGGTGCATCATAGCGCAAACAAGTTATTTGGCAACTCGTAGAGGACAAAGTTCCCTACATATTTGGTATATGAAGTATGATGTATTGTATGATCAATAGCAACGGAGACGTGAAGCTCGCAAGAAAGGTTAAAATTGGGTACTTTGCAAAATTTCGAGTTACTTGTCCCTTAACATCGCGGTAACTCCGTAACACTTCATTTTAGCGTAAAAATCTTCAGAATCAATCATGTAGACAATTTAATTAGCTACAGATCTCATGTATCAATTTTTACGCTCCATGCAACGGAGTGGTGGTAAATTAAAAAAAAAACGAAAAGTGGCTTTTTTAAAGTTTAGTGCAGCAAGTCTCTTTGGTTCATTATTTATAATTATATTTAAGTATTACCTATGATTTCAGGCAGAATAATCTTTATAGATGCAAAATGAACGTAATTACTGACGTTGGTGAACGTCGGTGATGTGGGACTACTAGAAAAAACTTAAAAAAAACTGCACTTCCTTCGTTTTTTTGCCTGCGAATTCTCTCTACTGCACTTTAGCGCCGAATGAGTTATTTGCTGAGTATTCTAAGACTCATTTTTGTAAAACTTGAGCATATTGTCTTTTGTGAAACCAATAGCGATGGAGCTGTGCCGCTCCCAAAAAATGCAAAAGTAGCGATCTTAAAAAAATATTGGTTTTCTTCCCACTTTTCCTAGCTATAAATAAATAAAAAAACTCCTTGGCACTTGAATAGAATCAATCTTGTAAGAAATTTCATTATCATCACATTTCATTATATAGTTTTAATTATTGTATTCGCCAAACATCCATTTTAAAAATTTCGTTATTACCATTAAATAACTTAATCAGCACAATTATATACTACAAGCGTCATGTATAAGTTATGTATAGCCAGTTCAAGATTTTCACATTCAAGTTTGATTAATTCACAGTTTTCAACAAAATATGAAAAATGTAGAAACTCAAGGAAACATGGTAAAGAAACCAGAAAATATAACAAAAAATAATTATATACAATATTTACAACTTTCTACGTTTATAAGGGAGTGTAGTAGGGGCGAAGTTGTCGTTAGAGTCTACTTGTGCTGGTGGTATTGGATCGATGTCATCCTCGTCCTCGCCTAGAAGAACGTCTGGCCTGTTCTCGCAAGACTGCCCACGACAGAACTTGTAGAGGGTGGAGCATTTGAGGCCAGCTTTCTTGCAGCCACAAGCTTCCATGTACTCAGTTATACATTTGCAGGATACTGTTTTCAGTAATTTGAGTAGCAGCATCTTTCGCAGTCTTGATGGGTTGTAGGGTCGGCTCCCTCTCGTCCAGCCCCTGGATCCAGAGGATTTTTTCAATTCCCATCTACGCCATGACCTGGTGGTATGTCCGGAGATAATGGTACTACGCAGCATCTGTTGTAGGTGGTAGCTTTGCCAAATTTAGCTTGGTGGTGCTGCTCATAAATTTGGCTTAGCGGAGAGAGCTGAGGGATTGGTCATTATCCCCACCATACAAAATCACCAAAATGCGCTCTCCTACCTCTGAAATTTTTGACGACATTTGGTTTCCGCAACTCCTTTGCAAGTTCACGCAAAAGTGCATTTTTTTTTGAAAAGGTGGAAAAACTTATTCTTTCCGAAACCAAAAATGTTGGAGGTGGTGTCACATCCACTTATGGCATGAAGGAGCAGGATTTTTTTCGGCTAGTTGTACTTGAATGATGAAGAGGAGTACAGAATGTCAGGTGAATTAACTCTCCCAGGTTTTCGGAGGTACACGTTCTTGACCGTAGGTGTTGTTCCAGGCAGCACAACGAGCAAGTCGATATCTTCACCAATAATCACCATTGCAACGTACTGCGAAGCCAGGGGTTTTGCAGTGGTGACTATTAATACGTCAGCATCTTCTTCAGCTTGTTTGGTGTTGATGTTTGAAGCCTTTAGTTCAGTCATGAGAAGTGCTATGAATTGTTTTTTGTTGTGCTCATTTGGTAAAACTGTTCTTGAGGTGCTAGGTTGACAGTTGTTTTGTCAAACATAACGTCAGCTAAGATGTTCGTCTTACACCTCCTTGTTCGTTCAGCGCTCTTGGTGCTTCGTGTTCAGGTGCCTCACAGTAGTGCCATAATGTTGATGAATGTACTTGACATAATCTGCACAAACACCTCCAAAGGTTGTCACGATTTATTTTTGTCTGCAATATTCTCCATCATTTTAAGTTGATTTTGCAATGAAATACCATATTTAAAATAAAAGCTTTTCTGCCAATCTTGTAGTTAAAGTTTTGGTCAGGCTTTTAAAGCTACATCTGGTTACTTTTGCACAGGTCACGATTTTAATTTTGGAAAGACGGCCTTCCGTTCTGTTTCGTTTTTTTGTTTTCGTTGAATGTCGTTTTGACAAAAACCGCTTCTTTGTGTGTTAAAAGAAAAATTCAGTCCTGCCGCGACCTATACCGTTTTTTAAATACGTATGTATCAGTCAAAGGTACATTGAGTATCTTGCGTTTCTCTTTTGCTAATAGATATGTATTTTGATTTTAGCCTTTTTCTTATTTTGGTTTTATTTTCCTTTCTTGGAATAATTATTTTGCTGCCTATTACTACTTGGGACTGTCATACGTGCAAGTTCGAATCTGACAGATTGGGTTTGAGGTGATGGTAATGGGCTATTCTTGTTGTCGGCAGTCGTTATTCAGAACTTAGCATCGAGATTGGATCAGCACCATTGTTTTAATCATTGCTGGATTTGTATCATACGTTTGGTGAGATCTGCATATTATTTTGTTCTATAACGTTACGCATACTAGCTGCGATAGTAGCTGAAAGATGTTGATGATCCCTATTGAGGCGAGTTCATTAATTTAGCAGAGCGAACTGTGATTGCCGGTGATTATATCCTTTCATTTGATTTATATCATAAGGTTGGACTATGACATGGTATTAAGATAAATGGACGATTGATATTCACTAGTAGTTAGTACCTATGTGTTTTTAACTTACGATAATTCTTGGAAAGGAATAGTTTTGATCAGTTATCGTTAATTATTTTGATAGACTGCGTACTTGCCATACAATTTGCAATTATATTACTGGTGTATATAAACTATAGGTTTAAATCAGTGCTCATTTACTTAGATATTTATATGTATTTTATTATTTCAATGACTTACACGAATACCTTTAAATCTTGTCAAGACCGCCCAACGTATATGTTTATTTCTACTACCAGGCCCTCAACCTCTAACGTGCACGTTCGAACTTTCAGTTTATTGCAGGCCTATTTAACTACATTATTAAGGTTATTTAAAGAGGTACGTTGTTACGTCTATCTCGTTAATATTGTTAGTGTGTATTGATAATAAAGTACTGTTATAGTATTGGTTTAAACTCACTATTTGGCCTATTACTTTTTGTTGTTGTTAACCTTACTTAATCTAGCAAGAGCAACCTTCATTTTGAAGTTATCGTCACTACGAATCGTATATCGCTAACGATACGTTTTTCCAATTTGGCGGAGTATTCGAGCGCAGTAGAGAGCGGTTGGCATCTTAGAAATTCCATTTTGCCGAAAACCCACGACTTTGCGACTGAGCAAGCGGCAACTGCGACCTCGGATATGACGGTAAGTATATTTGGAATTTGAACTTCTTTTATTTTGAAGTTACGCTCCCATCTTTTGTGAGGTAATTCTATTTACGTAACCTTTGCCTATAACCCTTCTGGGTTAACCTCGCAAGGTCAAATAACGATTCCAAACAACTTTGTGGAGAAGATATCCACCATCAACTACAACCATTTCATGTTTAGGGAGTAGGAAGTGCTAAACCTGCCCTTCCTCTCCTCTCTCTACTCTCCCTTTTCTCTCTCGCGGTTCGCTTCACTACCCTAATTTCCTGCGCTTTCCCCCCACCAACCTCATCGTTTATCTGTTCCTCATTCCCACTTTTTGTGTTGCACCAGGAATGCAAGACTCCATACCTGCGACGGGTTTCCGTCGTGTTAATTCATACTTGCTTTGTATACAATACATATACACATAATTACGTTCATTTTGCATCTATAAAGATTATTCCGTCTGAACTCAAAGCAATACTTTCATAGTTAGAAATAATGAACCGAAGAGATTTGCTGCACTAACTTTAAAAAAGCCACTTTTTCGTTTTTCTTCTAAATTTACCCCCACTCTATTGTATAGGGCGTAATAAAAAAAATTGATAATAGAATTTGTACCTACTTAAATTGTCTACATGATTGATTCTAAATACTTTTACGCTAAAATGAAGTGTTACGGAGTTACATGATGACAAGAAACTCAAAATTTTGCAAAGTACGCAATTTTAGCCTTTTTAGCAAGCTTCACAGCTCCGTTGCTATTCATCATACAAAACAACTTCATACCAAATTTCTAGGAAATCTTATCCTCTACAAGTCGGGAAATAACTTTCATTGTGCTATGATGCACCGGAACGATGTTATAGGCAAAACACTAAATAAAGTGCTGATTTTAGAAGGTGTTTTTCAAGATGGCGGAGGGCGCTGAGGAATAGGGAGTTGAAAAACTTGGATTTTTCACTAACCCACGAATCTATACAACATATCAAAAATTTAGAACTACCCGACCTTTTGTAGGGTAACCACCCTTTTTCGACCTCCGTTTACTAGGCTATACATATATCTATATGACTATGAGTCTAAAATAGAAATGAACAAATATCATCTTTAATCAAACATATCTTTGTAAATATTAATTTACCACCATCGAAATTAGCAATCAGTAGCAATCAATCAATCAAACTTGTTTTAGAGTTTATATAAACAGAAAATTATTCAATATTTCAGGTACTTACAAATACGATTTTTGCAGAAAAAGTAGCAATTAAGTCTTGTAATCCTGTAAACGTACAATTATATCCAACCAAATGCAACAACAAAGTGTGTATATTTTACACATAACTTAAAGTTAAGAGTAAAGATTTTATAGTTAAAGATTAAAAAGATTAACAGTAGTTTGTGAATAAAATTATGTAATCTGTCCTAATGTTATCTTGGGTTGGTGAAAGACACCTGCTGTTTTAGATGCTACTGCAATGCTTTTTAACGGGGTAGTAGATAAAGCTCCCGAGAAATAATTAAAGTAAGAGTAAAGAAGAAGTCTAAAAAGGAAATTCTGCAATTAAAAGTTCACCAACGTAAAACCTAACATAAAATAAATATTTAAACTTCCTCGCACTTAAAAACCTCAAAAAGGGAAATTATATTTAAAATTCTACAAGTGAATGGAATACACACTTCTACATGTTTCAAGAGGAATCACAGCTAAAACGATAAAAAGAAAGCATTACCTTTTACAAAATTTTATAAAATACAGCGATAAACAAAATTTATCAATTAAGAATCCCAACTGTAGGCATTATCAAATATAAAGTAGAGATAAAAATATCTATACTGTGACCATAGTGACAAGAAATTAGTTATCACAAACACGTGGGCGAAATTGTAAAATGCATCTACAATTTCCCGAAGGTCACGCTGTAATCTAAATGATAAAATAAGCAATAAATGAGCTAGAAAGATTCATTAGCGGAACAAACCCCTTTTTAAATAAAAGTAAATGTGAACGAAGCAATGAAAATGTGTTGGTTCTAGCGTACGTCACTGAATTCTTGGCAACGTTAAATTTGCACTCTTATCTTATCTCACCTCGGGTCGTAATTCTTTATTCCGGTGTGATTACGAAAATGACTCATTTCATGCATTTTTGGCTGGAGTATAGTTAAAAGTATGAACAAATTAGGAATGACAGGATTTTAAGAAGAAAATGTTAGGTAACACGCTGAGGTGAAATTGAACTAGAGAGAAGCCAAAAAAATGCACTAGACTACTTTCCAAAGCTTTCACAAACTGGTTCGTAAACATAGTTTAATGTATAAGAGAGGTAACAACACCTTAGTAGGGTCAACTAATGGATCCTAAATAATGCTTTTCACATTTAGTTTTATTGTTAACATACTTGGCCATTTTTTCTCTTCCAATGTGAATACACGGCTCTATTATCTTATTCACGCAAAAACAGTTTTGCAAAACCACTCTGATGGTCCAATAACAAACCAATAACTTTATAATTTTAACAAACAGACTACTTATGATTTTGAGATTTTACTTTCTGCAATCTAGCTTTGGATCATTACACGATTAAAATTACGAAATGAACTATAGAAACGAAAGAATGAATATTATTGAAAATATGGTATTCGTCCACTGACAAGTTGAGTAGAATTCAAAATTACAATTTTTTGGGTCTTTTGAAGTGATAAGCAAAAGTTAATCACATTTTTGTGAACAACAGACATACAAGACTCGATAAAAGTTATTATTTAGTTTGAATTCCGCAGAATCCATGCTGGCGTAACAACGAACTTAAGTTAGTTCATTCCGTATTAAGGTATAGTTTCCAAGGTATGCACTGACAACATTCCTGAGTTTTCAAAACGTATTTCGGAAAATGTATTTTATTATGTCTAATGCACTATATATTGGACACACACTTCGAAATCTCGACATAAGATAGAAAGAACACGGATGCTGTTACACGTACGCCAAAGCACACAGTGACACCTCAAAACATCAAATTCATGCATTTATGCAACAACAAACATAAATTAGACATTTTAGAAAGTTGTTAAGATTTACAAATACAACACAAGGTATCTTTAATGAATAAACAAATTGAGCTTACTAATTGTCTGTTACTGGAAGTGTTAGATATTTAGTTTTATTATAAGTATTGTATCTAGTTACCTATTTCTTGTATATAACTTTAGCAACTTGATTGTTTATCTATATTTGATAATCCATACTTTGACAATGCTTCTACACCTTTAAAATCGAAATCAACCAAAATGTGATTATTAAGAAGACGTTTCGGGTCAATGGGTATTTTCATTTCGGACAATGTTGCTGTATTCCGCCTATGCTCATTTCTGCAAAATGTTAATTTTATTATTTATATTTTCTCAGAGTGTTAGTTTCATGTTCATGTTGTATAATTTATTTTTATATATTACACATTATTTGCACTCAAATGAGTCACTTGGAATTTTCAAATGGGATACTTACTGACCCGCGGGTCGTAGATTGCCGACGCCTGATCTAACGCATAATTTTAATAAATATGAAGAAGATATTTACTTCGCAGGCTTGGTTATTATTTAAATAGTTTTATATTATAAAATATTTTAATTATAAAATACAAAAATCAGAAATTAATAGAATCTATTATAGTTGTAGGACAGATATAAGATATAACGAATTCAATTTTCTAATAGAATATTATGTATTAAGGGCTTAATTGAGTTTGTTAGATTCCGCTCTAAAACACTAATTAAGTCTGAAATGCATACATTAGTTTACGTCCGGCTTAAGTTTAAATTAATATTTAATTTTAAAATGAAAATAATTTAAAAAGTGCCAAACTTCAAGTAGGTAGGTGCAATGGTATATAATTACTATGATTTGATGGAGACGGCGTAAACAAGGGTAGCTATTTTTCTAGCTGGCTCTAAAAAGTTTTAGAGCCCTAGAACTCTAGTTTTGCAACTTACGCTCTAAAAACAGGCCGCTAAAGAGGTCACAATCGCCCGACCTGACATAAATTATATTTACAGCAAAAAAATAGTTCCCATACCACATTAAGCTACAGAATATATAAATTTACGTACTACATACTAGTTAAATAACTTATACGTTAACTTTCTGTTTATTTACTTCTATATAAATAAAAAATACGAAAACTTATTTCGGATTTAGTTGGGCGAGAGCAAAAACATAAAATTGTGGGTTGCCCTTATTAATATACGAGAAAACTTATTTAGGTATAAAATTCCACCTTAGGTTTTTGCATTTTCTAGAGTTGCTATTTTATTTGCTGGTCATCAGTTAATTTCGTAGCTTATTGCGGATGTAATTACTTTAATGAAACTTTAACTAGCAAATTTAGTTTATCTCATTTTGTTTCTGATACTCATTATGTTTGGGGTATGCAAGTAAAACTTATGAAATTCATTGCTGTAATTATAGTGAACGATATTTGAATCGTTTGAGAATGTCTGCTCTGTCAGTTGGAAATGCACTACCTTTATCAGTGTCGAACAGACGACGTTATATACATTACAGATTAATATCGAAGGATGCAACGTATAATGATGCAATGAAGGGAGCTTGTGAATTTGTAGGTATACTACAATATGACAATGAGTTTGAAGCATGTACTTCGTACTCGTATAAAATTCTTCACAAACAATGCTGGAAGTAATTATTAATTATCGATTATGTAATTACCCTAGAGAACCGCTGGCCCACGCAACCCATCAAGCGCATAATAGTAAAAAAAAAGCTTTCTTTGAGTAAAGATTCGAAGTTTTTCAGTGATTAAAATGTATAAATGGCGGTCAATATATGACAACTAGACAAGTATAAAGGATTATATCAGCAAATGCCTGGAAATAATAGTCGTGAAACGTTTCTTAATAAATATTATCGTGCAGTCCAAAATCAATTACGTACATATATAATTAGAGGTGGGTATGATAAACAACCTGGAAACTAAGAAGAAATAGCACACGTTTGCAGCCACACTTGAAAATGTAAGCTACATTTTCAACTCGATGTGTGTAAGGAAAAATGGAGGAATGAATTATTAATTGTACATTGCTTTCATAGAAGTTATGAAATGTCATTGGAGATGATGCTGTAATGCTGTTGAAAATTTCTCATCAACTAGACTCTGCCTAGAAAGGACTGGCTCTCTTTTTATACCTTTCTGAACTATGAATAGGCTAAGATTTATAACAATCAGCAGTCACTAACCAAACGGCAAACAACTATTATCAGCTGCACTAAAGAAGTTGTAGTTTTAAGTAAAATTAAGTTTAATTTCACAGTTTATTCAACTACTGGATGAAAAGCCATTTTATTTTGATAATAATTTGCCATTAATAGTTACTAGCTTTTACCCACGACTTCGTCCGCGTGGATTTCGAGTTGTATTTCTCTAACTGATTTGCAATTTGATACGATCTGAGTTCACATTCTACCGTTTGCATCTCTGAAGTCAGTAACTGCTAAAGCCAGCCGGCCCAACGCACTGTAATACTCTATACCGTGTGTGAAGTGAATACTACGTTCATACATAGAGCGACTTGTTATGAGCCGCGCTCGCTCGGCCTGGCGCCTCTGCGGAGCACTTCCCTCGCTTTGATTGTAATATGTACATAAGTAATTCTAAATACACGCGCGGTATACAGAGTCGAACAAAAGTATTAATAATGGCTGTAACTCATTAATTTGAGGAATTACAAACAATTGTTAAATATAAAAGTATTCTCGTTTAACGGATGCAGCAATCAAACTATTCAATTAAAGAGTTTCTAATTATATCATTAGGATACGGCTATTATTATTATGATACGATATTATATTTGGGCGCGGGCGTTTAGGCGCGGCTGTTTCGGCGCGGGACATTTCGGCGCGAGGACACTTCGGCCCAGGGACACTTCGGCGCGGATCTCTAAGGTGCAGAGACACGTCGGTGCAAAGAATTTTCTAGTAATTGTAATGAACAAAACCTGCAGTAGGTACTTACAGGTAATAAATACAGTATAATCGATGAACTACAGTATTCGATAAATACAGTATGATGAGAAAAAAACTCAATATTTGCCAATCACAAAAGCTCGTATTTACCACAAGATTTAAGAAAAATTCATTTTTCTAAGCAACTAAAAAATTGAAATCAAAATTCTGCAAATATCTGCATAAGGGTATAATTTGTAATAAGAATTTAATTTGTTTATTATAAATCCCTTATTGTTTATAAGAGCATCATGTTTGATAATCATGTTATTAACTTTTATAAAATCAATTAAATGACATAGAAAAGTCCATATTTACATTGAACATCGTATCACTGTTAAATACGTCCCATTTCACGAATTTTGTCTCAGTAGATAACAATTATAAATGGATACTGCTTAGTGCTTATAGTCCAGTGCTTAAAGGCAAAAATCAGTGGAATAACGCAATTTAACCAATCCAAGCGAAACTCTGGAATTAACAAGGTGTACCTATGTGTGTGCATAAAAAGAAAAAAGGTTACTCTGATAATAAGGTAGCTTGTCCCAAAAAATTAGACTAATGGTTAAAAAAAAACGTTTTGTTTAAAGATCTCCGAAAGTTTTACCCTAATTTGTCGCGGAAAAATGTACATGCACCAAACTGTCTTTCCGTCGAAGTGTGCTTGCGCCTAAGGGTCCCTGCGCCAAAGTGTGCCTGCGCCGAAGTGCCCTTGCGCCAAACTGTCCTCGCACCGAAACGGCCGCGCCCAAATGTCCTAGACCGTTAGGATACTACGGCTCAACTTTAAGTTAAAGGTTTTCTAGATATTGCTTACTTGAACGTGAATCAAGCTAGATAGATAAAAATAACGATTGCCCGACTGTTTTCCTTATGATGTATTGAGCAGCTAATTAGAACGTCCACAGAAAGAAATTTAGGCGACCAAGGTAAACCGCTTCTGCAAATATCACTACATATATAGTCCGTTGCAAATTTCAAGCTCACTTGTTTGTCTCGAGAGTCAAATGGATAGTTATTGCTAAATAATCAACAATAAAGAAACGACCACACTTCCATTAAGTACGAGCAGTGCGTCTTCTTAGATACTGATTCAACGTTTGTTTGTTATGTTATTAAGGGTTAAACAAGTGAGCTTAAAATTTGTAACGAACTATACTGTTTAATATAGAATTATTTTTGATATTTTTAACGATATATAAAAATTAATTTATCTTAAATTACATAACTGACAAACCCATTTGAAATTTCTATCACTTATAAAATGAACGTTACTCTACACTGCTTTTACCAACACAAGACTTATTTATTGGCGCTTCCTCTACTATTAATAGTAGAAATAAAATATGTTCACATAAGATAATACTTGCACTACAAATAGTGATTCTATAACTAAAATTTTGTTTGATCAAAAATGAACGAAATACAACAAGAAATAAATAATAAGCAAAACGTAAAGTCAACCGTTTCCGCGGAGAAGCAGATAAGTCTCCACGTAGTTGTGCTGCTTTGTAATACTGAACGCGCTTTGAAGAGCGCGATTAATTTCTTTTTCATCATTGCTGTAATGCCGAAGTCGTAATCTTGATTGTTGATATTTTGGTTTTCTTGGTTGATAAGGTAGCTTTGAAATTTAAAGTTTTCCTAAAGTAAAACGTATATGCGTTTTACAGAACACGAATAATGTACAATTTCGTTCTACAGAGAATTTTAAGAAATGGGCAAAACAATGAAATTATTTATAAAATAAGAACTAAACATGCAAAAGCTCTGCTTACATTAGAGTAAGCAAGAAAACTAGCCTTTATCCATCATAGCATTCGAAATACGAAAACAATACTTTATAAGTAAATTCCTAAAAGAAATTGAAAACTAACCAAGTTTTAAAAGTGTATACTAAATAAATGAAGTTCTTGAATTATAAATGTCTAAAGCAGTTTTTAAAATATTTTTATATCAGATATCTATACTACAAAACTATGTAAACTTAATAGATATCCAGCACATGTCCTACCTGTCTGTAAACTTTTGCTTTTAGAATAAGCCATTGTTTGCCAAACTTCATCATAATCTAATGATTCAAATTCTATACCAATGTCGAATTAGTATGTAATCAACTTTTTATTACCTAAACTTTTAAAACATACCAATGGTCCTAAGGTTTAAAGGCGAGACATCAAAACAAGCTGAAAGCAAATTCATCAATGAACAGCATGTACCAGTAAACTGAAAAGAAAGAAAAGAAGTTCAAAATCAACAATACAAGTTGACGTAGGAAGCTAAATAAACTTTTCGACAAAGCTACCTACACGCTTTAGCAACTCCCAGACATCGAGACCAGAAGTTGAATTGCAGGGTATCAGCAGCGACGGTGAAGGAGTCCATTTACCGCAGACAGGAGCTGAAGGGATAGAAGAAAAACACATCTAAGTTCATCAGGTTTGTGTTATGAAACAAGGGTTTTAAATAAATAAAGAAAGAAAAGGGTTTAGTGTTTTTGTCTATATAAACGTTAAACAGTGTTGCTACAAACAAAGAAGGTTTATTATAAAAGTGAATACTTACCTTAAAACCCTCTACAAAAACCGTAAGTGAATTCCTATATGCTCTGAAAGAACAAATCAAGTTTAAATAAAATCTACATACCATAGAGGTGGATCTAGCACTTACTTGATTTTATAATATTCATTCATAGAGTCGTTTAGGTTAAATAAATCCATCTGTCAAGTTTAACAAATATTTCGGGACAGTCACTTTAAACTTTCATATGATGAAAATCGCATTAAAACAAAACTACTGGTGATCCCATCGTATAAAATTGTTATTAAATGAAAAATTAGTTCTTAATCAAAGAATCCAGTTAAGGGCTCATTCTTAACTAGAAATTTCAAAATAGATAAAATAAAACCAGATGTAGATTTATAACATCCTGATATTCCAACATCCAAAAAACATCAGTTATATATGAATCCTAATAATATTTCTATTGATAATAAAGTTTTGCCGTGTGTTGATACAGTTAGAAATCTAAGTCTTGAATTCGATACAGATTTAAGGTTCAAACCACATGTAAATAAATGTTTGCAAAGGGCCTATTATGCTCTTAAATTATTATATCCCTTTCGGCACATTTTGACCAATGATTTAAAAATTTTGCTTACTGACTCTCTAGTGTTAAGTCATTTTAATTTCTGCGATGTAGTTTATAGACCCTGTTTAGACAGTATTGACACTAACAGAATTGAAAGAGTTCAACGGTCAAGTCAACCACTAAACTAACGACTTGCATTGTCAAGGAAGCTTTACAAGACTGACCGTGTTGTAGAATACCAACGGGTCGCAGGGGGAATTGTTTCCCGCCACAAAAGCGTCTATTATTTTATTACTTGTTATCGAATTAGAACGCCAGAAAACATTTAAGCCCAAATAGGGATTATTGAAAAATTGGTATTTTGTAGTTAAAACACCAACTATAGATGACAACATAAAAAATATTATTAAATTTAATAAAAACGGACAACCAAAGCGATTCGAAAAATTGATAAATAGCAATTAAAATGTTAAACTTAATTAACACAAGAGAAAAATAAACTAAGAATTAACTTATGCAAACTTAACTTATACAAAGAAAACCATAATACTAGACCTAGATGACGTTGTAAATAAGTATTGAAAGTCGTCTTTTTATAGTATACAGAGTGTCTTCTAAAGGAAAACCCAATTGTACTTTTATCAATATACAAGCTCTTAAAATAAAAAATAGACAGAAAAACTGCCTGTTACAAGTTGACAAACTTTTTAATGCTAGTTTAGTATGCAATTTCAATATGACCCAGTATCTTATAAAAAAACTTATAAGAGTTCTTGAATAGTACTAAAAAAATTTACAGTGTTTATATTTACATTGGCTGCATCGCAAATGAACAGATTTAGAGTATAGGTTGAACAGGGAAAGAAAAATGCGAGTGGGTTTACATTTAAAATATGCCTCTGAACACAGTGTTCTTCTTGCTTCGCATATTCGCTCTCTTATCATAGCCATGTCTTCGCAAATTTTTATAAGTCTAATTGCAAATTTTTTATGTTCGCTCTTATTTTCTTCATCGCCTTTGTTTTCAGCAGATTTTATAAAATATTTATTCAATTGTTGTCGAAGTTTCTCCCTTTCTAACTCTTTCGCTGCCTTTCTTTTTCGGATTAACATTTTCGGATCCGGATAATTTTTCCTTCAATTCCATTTATGTATTTATTAGTAAGTAATTATTAAAATTATTAAAGGAAATTTTAAAGTAAGTGTTAAATAAATACATTAACTTTTTCTGAAGCTGTTAATGAAGACTATGCTAACATTAAATTCTTGGTGTGTCGCCAAATTTTTACATTATTAAACTGTTCCGCAAGGTAATTTTGGCGCCTTCGCGTATGGCGCCCCGATGCGACTCATCCTTTCCTTACCGTGTATATATACTGTAACTAAGTATATATCCACTTTACATTGAAAATCAAATTTAAATATGTTTAAAGCATTAAAAGAAGTACTACTTGTGGAGAACAGCGCCTAAGTACTGCCTACTAATAAAATTTTCCTTAATCCGTTCATCCTTTTCCATCAGTAGCGCTTTTTGTAATATGGTATTCCCATGTTTTATCTCATCATTTTGGGTAGACAGTCGCTAAACTTAGATTTTGTGGTGTGAAATACATGCGATATTTAGTAAATTTGCCTTTAATGACAAAACCGCTTTTAACAAATTGCGTATACTTACCTTAAACTTTGGCCCAACTTAGTTACGCGACAACGCCTAATTAGGCCCACCATGTTTTGCCACCGCGACATTGGAGTAACTTGATGTTCTTTCAAACAGGATTATTAATGAAGTATTTAGACATATTTACCTACGCCTTTCTTTTTCCTGCAAAACTGTTTAAATTTTGAAATAGCTCTTAACTACCAGCGAGACACATTCAAAGCCCGATCTAATTCTTTTCTTATGAGTTAACATAAATATAGAATTACAGATAATTTTGCATTATCTATAAAACTGCATGAAATGCTAGATCTTGAAATAAAAGAGATGTAAATGAGCACATTTGCAATTTCACTAGTTCCGGTTTCGTTGTCTAACTAATCAGGGGATAATCTAATATTGTGCAAATGTGACCTGCTATATTTTATCAGAGTTTTTGTTCATCCCTCTAACAAACCAACGGTTGTGTCAGCGACAACATTTACAAATTTATTTTTATTAAACTTGTCTGCTTTAGACAGAGGTTAAATTCATTTATGTTAAAGCCAGAAAATATTTAAGTTTAAGTTAAGAAAATGTATTGATATAACTGTCACGATTAAATAAAAAAGACTTATTAAAATAAATTTTATTTTTTAAAAGAACTTATCGGTTACTTTGATGAAATCTAAAAAACAGAATCAAATAATAAATGGTGGAAAAAAATCCTAATTGAAACCTCTACGATAAATATTCATAACCCAAGATCTTTTTATTCTGATTTTCACAATTTCCCCTTTACAAACGCTTCTGCAGCTTCTAAATTATCTTGGCTCTGTCCTCTGTCAAAAACACTTGTGCATTTTATTAATTTCCCCTACTCGCTGTTCAATAAACCTTCATGTTATTAGCATGCAGAGAAAATTGCCATGGCGTTCGCAGTAAAAGCAAAATCGGGTAATGAATGGAAGAACTAATTGCTTGTGTTAAAATACACTTATCACTCACAACAAAGTGTTTTAGATGATCAGTCTAATGTAGAAAAGAGAAATTTGTCAGCCGTGAAATTTTCAATATAAATTAATATGTTTACACATACCAAATACAGTCTGAAGTAGAGTCCGTTTTATGTATCAAGTGACAAAATGAATTTAGAATTCAAAAAGCAGAGTACGCGAAAATAAGCAGCCACATGCCAAAAATCGCAAAAACATGACCAAAACTTTTATTTTGTGCTGAATAGACATTTGTTGGTAAACATGCAGTAATAGGTATACTTTACTGTCCGATCGGGCGTTTTTGGTCATTTACAAGCTCCGCTTTCAGGGCGGTACGTTCAACTTACCGGCCATGGCAAGTTCATAAAGTACCTCATAATTTAAGTCAAAAAACAATCACTACCAACCACTCTAAAATTCGTCCGGATTGAAACAAAAATTGTTTTGTTTAATCAACTCCATAACAACTAGGCACATTAACCGACTGGATCAAACGAAGGTTTTTTTCTACACGAGAACACAACATAAAAACTATTAAATTATCATACTTACGTTATCATATTTGCTCAAAATCATTGCCACAGCTTGAGATTTAAACTCTCCCTTACAAATTTGAAATGTTCAGGTCGCAGGTATTGGTTCTGCAGTTGTCTTATTTTGTGAAAAGGATTAGATAAGGGTTTAGAACACAAATAGAAACACTAAAAGGGCGCCATCTGATTATGAAGCTTAATATTGATGTTTAATTAAGCCTGATTTGATATTAATTTCATTAATCAGAAAATGAATTAAATATAATAGGTTTTTTGGATAAAAATTTAGAAATGTTTAGAAAATTTTTATAGTAAAATTTGAACAAAACTTTCATAATTATATGGTTCCGTTTAGATCATTAGCATAAATTAAACATATTTATTAACTAATAAAAGCGGAAAATAGTTCAAACACAGGTATAATAATAATATTCAAACACATAAAAAAACACATAAACAATATGAATTGATTAAACTTAAAACTAAGCATTTAGTGAATAATCGTCTATTTCGTTAAAATTAATAGACGTAAGGCAGTTCCAAAGATAATTTGAATATTTGTCTAAAATGCCCACTATTAGAATATTAATAAATATTAATAGTCCCAAAAGTTCAACAAGATCAAAAAATTATCTAGATTTATTAGCCATGAATATTCCAACATAATATCAAACTCAAGAATTTATTTAAACCAGAATACTTTTGAAAAGTTTGACGAACAAATATCCGTCACTTTAAACTAAAATAAAACTAATTAAATATTTCGAAGATTTATAAGTAGGGAAAAAATGAGAGTTCTGGACCCACCCCCCACTCCTGACCTTGACCTTGAACCTATCTCTCTCTAACACATGGTGACCTTGAATCTATCTCTGTCACCTAGACGTGGCACCACCGCATTCTCAAGGTCACCAATATGGCACCACCGCATTCTCAAGGTCACCAATATGGCACCACCGCATTCTCAAGGTCAACAATATGGCAACACCGCATTCTCAAGGCCATCAATATGGCAACACCGCATTCCCAAGGCCCTCAGTATGGCAACAATGCATTCAAGACCACTCTTCAAGGTCATCAAACACCATTCAAGGTCAAGCTTTAGATATATATAGCAGGTCGCATGTATTGAAAATGCAAAATGTGTGTAGAAGCGAGCTTGCAGAATACGTGCCTGACAGAACGAGTGTTATCATTTCGTAATTGGAAGGGTATACAAACCCCAAAATCTTTAGCTGAGGCCGGATTTGTGTATACGGGGCGTGAAGATAGAGTAGAATGTTTTTATTGCCGAGTGAACATTTTCAAATGGGAACCGTCGGATAGTCCAATCGTAGAACATCTGAAATGGTCACCACATTGCGTGTTTGCAAACGTGTTAGCACCCATAAACGTTGAAAGCGGTAGAGACGTTTGCGGTTAAAAGAAGATACAACATAGAATATAACACTAAGGAAGATGTTACCAATCAAGGCGGTAATATTATTAGCAGCCTTGTACGAGGGTGTAGTGTACGTTGCAAAACTTCCAGACACAACAGCAGCTTTTATTTCATACAACTTCAATACGAGTGTGTGGTATGGAATGCAACCGGTGACGTTGCAACACATGGGAATGTTTAAACACGAGGTCGGCAATAGAACGCAAGAAGTACGATTCAGGGTCAAATTCGTGTACCCAACATATACCATGGATAGCGAGTGGCAAACCCTCGGGAATAGTCCGGTAGAACAATGTAAAGTCAGCAGCGAAACGTGTTACGCTTCAGTGGCGACCTTGGGCACCCTGTTAATCGCAGTAGTTGGTGTAAGCATGGGAACATATTGTATCGCTCGTTATCGTTACCACTAAAGACTATGACCTTGGCTCCCACCCGCCAACTGAAACCATGACCTTGGATCCCACCCCTCGACTCAGACCATGACCTTGAATCCCACCCGTCAACTCAGTGTATATAAACGCATACGCAAGAACACTTCAGTAGTACAGCATCTACACAAGAACAATTCAGCAGTACAGCATCATGAACGTGGTAGAGGCAACCGTTTTAGTAACATTCGATTTCGAGGACGACGAGGATGAAATGCGAGACGAAGAATTATATGGTGGGAACGTCGAGAAAACTTTAGACCACCACAAAGAGGCATTCATTAAACGCGTCAAAGAGAAGAGTGTTCTTGAAGCTGGTTATCTGGTGTTTGCGCTAGTGACGTTTGCATATTCCATGGACTTAAATGGGGAAAGGATATGGTTTGACGGAAAAAGTGGGACAGCGCCGAAACAATTGGAAGAACCGTTAGACGAATGGTACGATACAAATATAAAAATTCCCATCATGAGACGTATAGAGGAGTATAATACCGATAAGTTGCGAACGGAACATTTGTGTCGTTTCACCATACTAATAGCGGAGAGTTAAAGTGCTGTTTATAGACTAGTATAAGCCGGATAAGTTTCGAACAGAACATTGGCGTCGTTTCACCATCTTAATAGCGGAGAGTTAAAGTGTTGTGTTGTTTTTGTAAAGTCACAGAAACAGCCAGCGCATTATTTAGTGAAAAGTACGCCGAGGCTTAACTAATGTATTATTGAAATAATTGTACTCTGTAAACAAATACAAGATTGTAAATTGTAAAAGATAAATGTACTCTGTAAACAAATACAAGCGGGTAAATTGCATATGTATTTAGTTAAATAAACCACGTATTTATCTCATTATATCGTTTCATTTAAGACCGATCTCCGTCTCTTCTAGAGATTAGTTTAACGATTAAATCAAAAGTGAAACTAAGATTTAAAAATGTCATACCATTTTAATTTCAATTAGATTCTTACTTAACTATGAAAATATCCAGAGGAAAGATCAACACAACCTCAAGGTAAGAACGACACCAGACAGTCAGGAATGTGCAAACAAAGAAATTCCACAGACATCGTTGAGAACAGGTGAAACAAGGTTAAGGAGATTGTATTTACACAGAAAGGAGTGGCCAGACAGGCACGAATGTGCAGGCAGAACAAAAGAAATTCCGCAGACGTTGTTATGTTTACAAAAAAATGTACACGAAAGGTCAACACTACCTCAAGGGTAAGAACTACACCAGACAGTCAGAAATGTGCAAACAAAGAAATTCCGCAGTCTTTGTTGAGAACAGATGAAACAAGGTCAACGAGATTGTATTTACACAGAAAGAAGTGGGGGCACAGATATATCTATAACTTCCAAGCTTCACCACTCAGTTACATTTACAACAGTGAAGATGAACAACGAAATGAACAATGAAAGTGGAGTAGAAAGTGGAGTAGAGAGTTCGTCGCCGGAGGTCGACCGACCAGCGTCTCGGGGATCAAGTCTGTGGAGCGAGGATACGGAGATCCTCGTTGTGAACGACGTTGCGCAGGTAGAGGACCTGGAGGAGACTGAGGAGATGGAGGACGAGGTGGAAGACCTGGACGAGGTGGAAGACCAGGAGGAAACCATGGAAGTGCTGGTAAGTAACTAAATAATTTAACAAAATTACTTTTAACAAAAATACTTTTAACAAAATTACTTTTAAATAAAAGGAGGAAACGATGCAAGTGCTGGTAACTAACTAAACAATTTAACAAAATTACTTTTGAATAAAACACATAGATATGAGACATATATTTTTATTTTAATGTTTATAGCCGGAGAACGTTTTAGTGGCGATGTCGCGACCCGTACTAGTACGGGGGCGGTTTAGCACGCTGGTGCTGTGTTGCGTATGTAGGGAGACCTACATAACCGTCCCTCGGGACTATGACGCGGTGAGGTACGCCGCCACTCACCAAAAGTGTGAGGCATGCACATAAGTGAGTTAGAATTTGTATATTGTAATAAAAAAAAAAAAAAAAAAAAAAAAAAAAAAAAAAAAAAACTAAAAAAAGTTAAGGTAGGTTAGGTTAGGTTAGTTGAAAACTAGATGATACTACAAAGAAAACAAAGCTGATACTATAGTAACCCCCTTAAATGAATTTTAAGGGGTGTCAAGGTAAAGGTGAGGTAAACAACTGGGGGGGGGGAGGAGGCATGGGGAGGGATAAGTGGTGGGTTGAGGGGGGGGGGTTTGGGGCCGGGGGGGGAACGAAAATTGAAAAATCAGCGCTCTAGCTCTCAAGGTTAACGAAGGGCAAGAATTCGATTGCTCGATTTGCTAAGTAGAGATAAATGAAGGTCGTCACGGGTATGCTGTTGACCACAATTGAATGGTCATAGAGTATTTCCGGGTTACAACAAACTTTTGGATTTTGGTTTTTTTGGAATTTTTTTTTTTTTTTTTTTTTTTAAATTTTGGATATTTTTCAGAGAGTATTGTCTGGTTGCTACAAACTGTTGAATTAAAACAACATAGTGAGTAATGGGTCAGACGGTTTTAGTGACTTTTTGTTTACGGTTATAATATCTACAATTTCTTTTATTGTATACAATCAAATCATCAATTGTAAAGGAAAAAGAATTATTTCATGCTATTTTTTATTTAAAATGTGTTGGTCCTAACTAAATAATATTAACAAAAGTACTAAATAATATTAACAAAATTACTAACTATAATGTCTACAATTACACATCACTGCTGATCCATCTCCATCGCCAACCGTGCATTCAATATTTGAAAGTAAAGGCTGCCGTGACAATTATCATCGCAGGTACACTCATCCGCATCGTTGCCTCCAAACTGGGATACCGGACCGAGGATATGCAACCGTTCGCAACACGCAATTGGGTCGAAGGTGTTGTACAGCATCCGTTTCATGCAGCCATCACACCAATGGGATGGTACGTGGGAAATCGATCTCGACACCGTTGTGTGGTATTGCTGTGGTAGGGTGGCCTTACTACACACACTGCGTATGCAGCCCTTGCATAGACGCTTCTCTTTCCACGTGTAGTATGACCACCACAGACAGTACGGGACATCTGCCACTGTAAAGCACCCCTGCAATACCGTAGCCACCTGTTGAAACCGTAGGGTTCGGTTTGCACAATCAAGGTCCTCCAGGTCACCGAAACGGTCTTCATCATAATGTCTTTCGGAGTTAGCGGTTGTATACCAATACCATTTCCACATCACCCATAGTTCGAACACTAGGCGTTCAATTCCTATACCTATGGATGATTGTGGATTCATCAGCTCTCGATGGTGGCGGGCGATGGATACATGTGGACCCAAGGAGGCAGCGATGCAGCGTAACGATTGAGCCCGTAGGCTGAGCCAGCGATCCCATTTCTGCGCATCTGGCGCGGTATCTCCTTCAACGGAATGTGGTATGCGAGGTGCGATGACGGACATTGTGATGTGTTACCTGGTGTGGAAAACACTCCCTATTATATCGAAGTTACAACACCCACGGAGGGAGTGGGAAGTGGAACACCTTGAGGTACCTATACACCAATGCCCTTGAGAAAATGTAAGGTTTCTGTCTAGACACCGACCTATACACCAATGACCGTGAGGAAATGCAAGGTTTCTGTCTATACACCACTGACCGTGAGGAAATGTAAGTATTTGCGCGAATGCACGGTAAAGTGGTGGGGGTGATGGAGGGGTTCAAGGTGAAGGAGTGGGGGTGAAAGTGGGGTTCAAGGTTAGGGAGTGGGGGTGGTTCGACAAAACCGGAGGGCGACGAAGCGGAGCGTCAGTCTGTCTTCGTTCATCATGGATACATCATCTAGTAGTGTTACCAGTGTTGGTGAAGTGAATAAGTGTCGTTGTGTGACATTGTCCTTCTGGTCAAAATTATCGATGAAGAAAGCGTGCCCGGTACATGTGCCGCGTACACCATCTCCAGTTGCTGCGTGCCCGGTACTTGTACCAACTATCGAGCGTGCACCATCTCCAGTTGCAGCGTGCTCGGTACATGTTCCGCGTACACCTTCTCCAGTTGCTGCGTGCCCGGTACTTGTGCCAACTATCGAGCGTACACCATCTCCAGTTGCTGCCGCAAAGAAGATCATAGTACTACAAAATGTGGTAGTAAAGGCGGCAGCCGTTAATGTGGAGAAGCCGAAGTACGACATGCTTTCCGGGCGTTCACAACCTTTACTGCGAGAGCTGTTGACTTCGACAAATGTGTTTTACGCTGTTGGAAGTTTGCACATGAGAGGAATCCCCATCGTGACGGTCCAGGAAGCACCTGCGGCATCACCATGTTCGGGTGAGTGGGACTCCCAATTGTTGAATAGCCCACCGGGCAGCGAGTATGATATCTCAATTCGGGGGTCCCTTTTGGGGGATGCATCACCATCTGCAACCGATGATGAAGTGAACCTGCCCATGGAGATTGCTGCAAGTGCAAATGTAATTGTTGATGAAACGGAGTCGGACTGTTCCACATCAATTGCAAGCGATCCTGACGATGACGATGAGGAGTTAATCATTCCGGGTACCCCCTGTGATGACGGGGTGCATGACCATTTGGACATAGACACAGCGACACTTATGGAGGTTTCTGATGACACAGCGTCCATACAGTTGTCCGGCAGCATCAGAGACTTCACAACTTCGGCGATGGTCTTCATAGATGGTGTACCATGCGAGAAGCAGTCTTTACCGCTTGCTGTCGTTGATGACGCACAGCAGACAAGGATTACACGACGGTTAAGAGAAGTGGCGTCCGGTTTGCGAGGGTGTGAGAGTGAACGCATCGCTCTCCTCCAACGCAAAGCGGAGCTCTTAGCTGCTGTGGAAAGATATGAGATCAAAATCAAGAGTATCAAGACGCAGCAGCTACGACAAGTGATGGAGGAGTTGGGGTCCTGTGAGAGCGACCGCCTCGCACTTTTAACCGAAGCGGAAAACTTGTCAGCTTTGCGTCATCAACGACGTTAACGGTTGGTATAACTGTGACCTCCCACTAACAATAACCCAGTCCTCTTCCTATCCCGGTCGGGTTTGCATAACACGTCCTCGTCGTCCCGACTGGAAATCAGTATCGCGAACGTTAGTGGTAAAAGTTGATGTAAAAGCTTTATCGTTTGCCAGTGCGTTCCCGTTTACTGATTACAAAGAATATGCATGTGTGTAGCTGTGGCGCGTCCTTCACCCGACGGGATGCCTTAGCCCGTCACCGAAGAGAAAGCTGCCGTGGACCGCTGGACTACCCATCCACGAGCGGTAAGTAACCATTCCTGTGAAGTTGTATGATGTGATACGAGTATTTTGTTGATTACAGCTGGGGGAGCTTCGGATGCTGTAGGTTATACCGGTGAAGGACCTGCATCTAAGAAAGCGAAAAAAACCTCCCCGCAAGGTACGTGTACACATTGTTAACGGCTTTAGTGTTAGTGATCTGTGCAATTGTTTCAGGAAATACCTCCGCGACGGTGTATTGCGATGTGTGCGAGCTGGATGTTCCACGACGTGGCTACGCTGGACATCTACGAAGCAACCGCCACAATCGTCGTAATACCGCGTCAGTGCAGTCGGAGGAAGTGGTGGTCCTGGAGACGGCTTTCAAGTCGCGTATTGCCAGTTATCGAGTCTCGGTGAGAAATCATCACATAAATCTCAGAGAATTTACTGATGAGACCCGCGAAAATGTGTTAAGACTATTAGAAAGAAACGTTCAGCGCTTTCGTAGTGTGAAAGTCAATCTAGAAGTATTCGGAATGTACTTTTTGGAAAGTCAAAATTTGCACGAAATTAAATCGTTTAATACGCAAAATGAGATTGTGACCGGGACTTCGAATCTGACCGATTTGTATGATGATTTCGTTGAGGTGCTGGATACGAAGATGTCGGACTTTAATGATCGGAACTCAGGTAATGCATAGTTACGGGTTACGATTCGATTGCTAATTGTAGGGTCCTTGCAGGTTGGGTACTGGAGCAGCTGTTATTTATAGAAGTCAACGTCAATAAATACAACCCGCTCCGTGCTTCCTCCTATGTTCCACTTCCGCCGTCGATACAACATAAAAAGGCTGTAATCAACGTGCAAAATAACGATCAGTGCTGTTTTGGTTGGGCCTTGGCGTCCGCTTTGTATCCGCCGAGGAGACATTCCAACAGGACGACTTCGTATCCAAATTTTGCACAACTGTTTGATTTTGAAGGTATCACCTTTCCTGTCAAACTGGATGCTATTTCGAAATTTGAAGCGCGTAATCCACGCTTATCTATTAACGTGTATGGTTTGGAAGCTGCATTTAAAGACGGAGAAATGAAACAAGAAGTTGTAGGGCCTCTGCATTACTCTAAGCAAAAGAAAGAAGTACATGTAAATTTATTATTAATTTCTGATATGGAGGGTAATAGTCATTACTGTTGGATAAAAAACCTTTCGCGTTTGGTATCGTCACAGTTGTCGGCTCACAATGGAGAAAAACACTTTTGTGACGGCTGTTTGCAGTATTTTCCAAGTGAAAGTAGATTAAAACAACATACCCGTTTTGATTGCAATCATGTTTACACCAAGTTACCAACTATCGAACCCGTATGCAATAAATGGGGGCACGACCGGCCGGGTAATCTATTGAAGTTTGATAATTTTCAAAAGCAACTTACAGTACCTTTTGTCGTTTACGCGGATTTTGAAAGTGTGTTGAAACCTTTGGACACGGTTGAGCCGGATCCTAGTGGAAAATTTACCATGACATCGTACGAACACGAACCACATTCGTTTGCGTATTACATTAAGTGTTCCTACGATGACGCGTTATCTAAATTTGAATTGTACCGTGGTCCGAATGCAGCAAGTGAGTTTATGCTGCGCTTAGAAGGAGATGTTAGAAGGTTGTATAAGGATCATTTAAGACATGTTCAAGACATGCGACTTTTATCGTGCCGACAAACTTTCAACTATGATAATGCAACCGTGTGTCATATTTGTGACAAACCCTTTGGTGAAAACGACGTTAAGGTGAAAGATCACTGTCACCTCAGCGGCGAGTACCGCGGGGCGGCTCACTCCGGGTGCAATTTAATGTATCAAATTCCCGACTTCATACCGATATTTTTCCATAATTTGACGGGATATGATTCACATCTATTCATAAAGCAATTGGCATTAGAAAAAGAAGCAATCGAAGTGATTGCGCTCAATAAAGAGAAATACGTTTCGTTTTCGAAACAGCTTTTGGTAGATGAAATTAGGGACGGGTCCCAACGAATACAGGTATGTCTTAAAATGCGCTTTCTGGACAGTTTACGATTTTTAAATTCTAGTTTGGATAAGTTATCTCAAAATCTAACTTCCGACCAGTGTTTGACTATCAAAAAGTATTTTGGAGATGGGGTTAGCTTCGACTTACTGCGACAGAAAGGTGTGTTTCCCTATTCGTACGTCGACAGCTTCTCCAAACTCGCACAGGACACGTTGCCGACGTATGAGGACTTTTTCGATCGTTTGACAGGGGAACACGTCTCTCGATCGCGGTATGCTCGCGCTGTGGAGGTGTGGAATACGTTTGGTTGCACGACTTTGGGCGACTATTCGGATCTCTATTTGAAAACCGATGTCTTACTTTTGACTGATGTCTTTGAAAACTTTAGACGTGTATGTCTTGAAAATTACAAGTTAGATCCGGCGCAGTATTTTACTGCACCGGGTTTAAGTTGGGATGCTATGTTGAAACGCACGTCTGTAGAACTGGAGCTGCTCACGGATCTGGACATGCTCCATTTCTTTAAGAAAGGTATTCGGGGAGGTGTCAGTACCTGTGTTGGCAGGAAGTGTTTCGCGAATAATACGTTTCTTCCAAATTATGACGCGTCCAAGCCCCATTCTTTTATTATGTATCTCGATGCTACCAATCTCTACGGTTACAGTATGCGACAGTATCTGCCGCAGCGCGACTTTGAATGGCTTAGTCCGTACGAAATTGAACAGTTCGATCTAAATTCCGTGGCGGAAGACGCCGATATGGGTTACGTGCTGGAAGTAGATCTACACTACCCAACGCGGTTGCACGATTTACATAATGACTTTCCTTTCTGCCCCGAACCTCTGGTGCCGCCTACGGGAAACGCGCGTCACCCAAAATTAATTCCAAACTTGTTCGATAAAACGCGTTACGTTATCCACTATAGAAATTTACAACAATGTCTTAAGCATGGTTTAGAATTAACCAAAATTCATCGCGTGTTAAAATTTCATCAGGCACCCTGGTTGCGTTCCTATATTGATTTGAATACCACGTTACGTAATCAGGCAACTAACGAAGCGGACAGGGACTTCTTTAAATTAATGGTTAACAGTTTATTTGGCAAGACAATGGAAAATGTCGATAAAAGGGTGGACGTTCGTTTGGTTAGTCATTGGGAACGTCATGGTAAAAAGCATGGGGCTGAGACGTTAGTAGCAAAGCCTCAATTCAAAAGCGTTGCTGTCTTCTCGGAAAATTTGGTCGCTATAGAGTTACAAAAAGTGTCGGTTACATACAATAAACCGGTGTACGTGGGTTTTACTATTTTGGATCTTTCTAAAACGATAATGTATGAATTTTTTTATGATTTTCTCAAACCTTTATATGGTGATAACGTGCGCTTGCTGTACACAGATACTGACTCTTTCATTATAGAAATTAGTACTGAAAATTTTTATGCTGATATGAAGCAACACTTAGATAAATTTGACACCTCAAAATTCCCACCTGACAACATTCACGGTATACCGCGCACGGCCTCGGTGGTTGGTAAAATGAAAGATGAATATTGTGGAGTGCCCCTCTGCAGTTTCTACGGTGCAGGTGCTAAAACGTATTGTGTAAACGTGCTTGACCGCGACGGTGAAATGGCGATTAAAAAGGCGAAAGGGGTAAAAAGGGCGGTAATTAAGCGCGATCTCACCGTTGAGGACTACCGTCAGGTTGTGGAAGATGGTGTGGTGCTCTTCCGAAAAATGTTTATATTCAAATCACGTTTACATGCTATGTACACAGAACTTCGGAATAAAGTAGCGTTATCACCAGCCGATAACAAACGTTACATTATTCCCGGGTCGCACAACACTTTAGCATGGGGACACCGCGATATTCATCCGGGGCGTGATAGTTATCAGAATTTGGATCGTCTGTTAGAATTACTGCAAGCCGAAATGTAATTTTGGAACTCGTTTGTTGGTAGAACCGACGGTACTGATTAGTATTATCGCAGAGGCCCCCGGCTACGTTGACAACAGCCTTTTCTTTGTTATGAATTATTGTAAATAGTATTTATGCTTTGTAGTTTATAACCGTATATATTTGATGTATTTATTATGATATTGATTAATGTGAATAAATTATATACATCATACTCTGTGTTTCTGTAAAGGTAGAAGAAATAAAACACACTATTGATATCAAAAAGTGATTTATTATTGTTTACTGCTTACATAAAATGATAGTTATATATTAACATTGCAACACACTGCATGCACTATACTACTTAATGCACTATATCACGTGCTGCTATATACGAGTTGTGGGTATTATCAAAGCCCAACCACTTCACTAAAACTTGATCTCCCTTTTTTTTTAACACCTTCTCTACTAAAAATACTTCAGGATGTTTAACCATCTGTAATTCCTCCGTGTAGAAGCCTCCACGTATCTCTTCCCCGTTCATGTCTTCCAAGATATACGTTATGGGATTGGTTCGATTAACCTTTTTAATTTGAAAGATTTCGGTACTCCATGTGGGAGTATAACCTTTCGCAAACGCTTCCCGATGCTTGCTGATTCGTACGTGATCACCGACTGTGAATTTAGCACTTCGCAGGTCGATGGTTTTCTGGAAATCGTAAACTGTTTGTAAAAGAATCTTGGCGTTGCTGTGGTTCACTTCGATGGGTTTGTAGCCGGTGGTGCGGTGTACTGTATCGTTGTATTGGTTAACAACCTTTGGTAATAACTGCAACCACTTATATGACCCTTGCATGGAAAATTCCTTCCACATCTTGTTTTTAAGAGTTCGGTTTACACGTTCTACCGGACTTGCTTTCATACTAGAAAAGGTGCTGTAATGGTTGATGTTGAACGTTTGCATTAGCTTACGAAAATGCTGGTTGTAAAATTCCTTCCCCATATCCGTTTGTAAATTGTCGGGAGTACCTCCTGTTGATGTTAATAATTTTTTCATTGCTTTCGTGACGTCTTCACCGGTTTTTCGTTTAAGTGGACACGCCCAAACACGCTTGCTAAACATATTCAACAATACTAAAATATATCGAAAACCTTTATTTATTTTAGCATAAGGAATCATTTCCACAAGATCGGCCATGTACAAATCGTTCAGGTCTTTTACGATTACGCGTCTTCTTTGAAATCGTTTACGAGCAGGTTTATGCAATTCTTCAATTATTTGACGTTTTATACTCATTTAGAAAATGCTGGAACACTAATAACAGCTTCAAAAATAAATATGTCCTTTGATCCAGGCTTCTTCACTTTAAACTTATCCCCTTGCTTCAATGACACTCCGATGAGTGATTCGGCATCGTATAACGTATCGTTTAAAAAGATTTGCGCATCTGTGGGATAGTATTTGATTTGTTTAATGATACCTTTTGTTAGAGGAACGACATACTCGAAGTTGGTGGAGTTCAAAAGTGCATAACCGTTTGCATGGTTGTATATTCCCATCATATACAACATTGTCTCGTAGTGTAAATTAGACACGTCTTCTAAAAAGAATACTTTTGCACGAGCGTCGAGTTTAACTCGGACAGGAGTTTTATGAAGATGTTTACCGAACTTATCCAGAGTCATCGTCGTGAGGTACTGACGATATATGATGATATGGCTGACTAATAACAGCTTCGAAGTAAAATGGGACGGCTGTAGACGGATATAGCATCATTGTTGTGTACCTTACATTTGGTATATCGTCTAATAGGTACACTTTCGAACGAGTGTCGAGGGGTTTTGTGAAGATGTTTCCCGAATTTATTGAGCGTCATGATTGCACTAACGTTAGCAATATTATGAAACGGATCGATACGCGTGTGATGATTTATTCGATAATTTTAGCAGCTCTCAATTCATCGATAATATATATGATTTCATTAGTGTGACCGGTGTGGCCAGCCGACTTTGAACTTAAAAGGAGTCTCAATCTGTCCACTAGTTTATTAGGATCTTTCCAAGGTATAAATTCCACCTGTTTATCATTATAGTTGAGAACGCGCATATCACCACCGCCACGTTTTGGTAATGTGCGAGTTTTCGATCGCGTGACCGGTGTAGTAGGTGTAGACTCGCTTCGAAATCTTGCTCCAGGAGTAGTTAGAAGGGGTCTAATTATACTTGAATATTTCTTTCCGGTTCCGTGTAGCTGTGCACCCTCAATGTAACCTCTTCTGGTAGCATTGGTACGTGTAAGAAGGTCCTTATACTTCTGCAAGTCTGATTGGGTGTATCCAATAGGTGCTTTTTTAAATACTAATTCGTAAAAACCAGGAGTGCCTGTATATTTAAAAATTGTGCCTGAGGGTTTTTTAATAATAAAGTCGTTCTCGTCAAAAGTGAGTACGGCGTCTCCGATTAGGTACTGGTGAGATTCCGGATGGAATCGTACGCCATAATGATGATCGAACTCGTTCTTAGTATCCTTGAACATGTTTTCCATATACATTTTAGCTCTACCAGAAAAGGTCTCATCTATGTAAGTTTGGAATTCCGGACTGAATCCAACAGCAGCAAGTTGTTCTTTCAATTGATCCAATGTTGGGACCCCAGATTCTTCCAGGACTTCTGTTTCAAAAACTGAGATATCAGGTGAGGGAACGCTAGTAGTGCGCATTCTTTGGGTGATAGGTGATGGTTCGTGAGGTATTCGTCTTGCGGGTGGAAGTCGTTTATAAAATTTTTTTGGGGTCGAGGTAGGTATGGGAGAAGACACTTCCGTTTTTAAGGGTTCTTCTTTCGGAGTTAATAATTCCGTTTTAACTCCGGTTATAAACTCACGCAATGGTTGAGTGATAGGTTGATAGCGGCGTTGTAGTTCCACTTCTGACCGTGCAATTTCAGACTTGAGACTTTTGTATTTCTGTTTAACATGACGTCGTGCTTTAACCAAGTCTTCTGCTACACGCTTATCCATGTTTACTAAAACGTTTAGTTCGTGTCTTCGGTATTTATGGTGAAGTAACAGTCGAAACCTTTTCGATAACGTCCTCCATTAAGTGGATAATCTTTGTCGATTACTAAAAAGCCATATTTCTCCTTCCAACAGTGTAAACACAAGTGTTTAAACGCTTCGAGAGTCATATCCCCGCTAACATGATCGTTAAATATGTGTTTTAAGTTAGTATTATCCTGCTTAAACACGACAATGAGATTTGAATTATCTCTTACGAGTTGTTTAGGTATCGCAGAATATGTCTGACATAAATAAAAACAGTCGATGTGCTTATGTCTCCCGAAGCAGAAGTAATCACGTATGGTGCTTTGACTATCGCAAACTACATCGTCGAAGATAATAACCGAGTTTTGGTTTGCATCCTTAGGCGGTAATATAGTTTCAGAAGAATCGTATTCGAAATAACCGATGGGTAATGATCGAAACAGGTCGCGCAGATATGCGTATTTCGGTTGATAAAGAGATTTACTATAAACATATACGTTTTCGAAGCGTAAACCGTTTGGATGTTCTAGTAAACTTATCATTAGGTTGGTTTTACCACATCCGGAACTGCCTACTATTATACCGCGTTTGCATCCTGCACCCAACAATACGCTATGTTTAAACACTTGTGGCGTCGGTGAACAATTATCCCGATTTACAACCGGTAATCTGTGTCTCTGATGCACCAACTTTAGCTGCTCCATGTAGGACACGTTGTGAGGGAAGAGCACACGTGTGTGATATATATAAATATATGTAGACGGGTCACTTACAGTCACTTTTCACCTGTGATAGGAGGAGTAATGTGTTATGAAACGTACTCTGCGAAAAGCGGATAATCGTCAATCAACTCGTAAGGGGAAGGGAGTGATCAACACTCTCATTAATAAGTTACCGTTAGAATTACATTTACCAGGGTATAACTACTGCGGACCTGGCACCCGTTTACATCAAAGGCTTGCTCGTGGAGACAAAGGAATAAACCCGTTGGATGAAGCTTGTAAAGAGCACGACATAGTCTATTCAAAAACTAACGATCTTGGTAAACGTCATAAAGCCGATAGTATATTAGGACATAAGGCGTGGACTAGGTTTCGTTCTAAGGACGCTCGTTTTGGAGAGAGAGCGGCTGCACTTACTGTGGCCGGCATTATGTCTGGAAAAAGAAAATTGGGTATGGGTGTTCGACGGCGATCTAAGGTGAAAAGAAGGGGTACTTTAACGTTCAACAACGCCATCAAATTAGCTAGAAAACGTATTGGTGGTAAAGTAAAAAAGTTATCTTTAAAACGATCTGCTCGTCTTGCCCTAGCGGCCTTGAAACGTAAACGTATCATTGCTCCCAAAGGTCGGATTATACCTATTCCCAAGCAAGGTGGTTTCCTACCGCTGATTCCTTTATTTGCCGCTCTCGGAGCTATAGGCTCGTTAGGAACTGGAGCAGCTGCGGTTGCCAAAGCAGTGAATGAAGCAAAAGCAGCGAAATCAGCGCTCGAAGAAACGAAACGACACAATATAGCGATGGAGCAAGCGCCTGTAGGAAAAGGATTATATTTGAAACCGTACAAAAAAGGATTAGGATTGTATTTACGACCTCCAAAAAACTACCCTTAAAGCTACCACACCGACCACTGACCAATATCGATCTGTCAAAGTACGTAAACGAGTTAAAAATTCCATACTTCAGAGGTATTTTTATGCGAAACGGGTTACCGAAACGTATCCGTAAAAACGAATGTGGAATTGTGAATTTGGATGATACAGATGGGGAAGGTACGCATTGGACATCGTATGTTAAACGTGGTCGACATATATTATACTTTGATAGTATTGGACAGTTAAAACCCCCACTAGAACTCGTTCATTACTTTAAAAGTGATGGTAGCTTAAACGTTATTAGTTACAACTATGATGCTTTTCAGAAGCTAAATTCGTACAATTGTGGACATTTAGCGCTGAACTTTTTATATGAAAACACTCCTTAACATTTCCTCAGTCTTACTGGGAATGTTGAGATGTCTCAAACATTTATCTTCTCCGCTACAACGTCTGTTTTAACTTCTCCTTTTAACCCTCCCATATATTTGGATCCTACAAAACAATGGGTTATGCGTTTGACAAATTTCGAAACGTTCAATACTGTTCCGAACGTAACGGATAAAAACAACGTGTTTAAAATGGGAGAAAGAATAATAAAGATACCTACTGGATCATATGAGCTTGCTGATATAGCTCAATACATTAATTCTCAAGTAAACGGTGAGTCTGTTAACATCGATCCGAATCATAATACCCTAAGATCGATTATAAAAGCCGATCACGACATTGACTTTACAGTTGAACACTCTATCGGAACATTGTTAGGGTTTAAGAATAGAATCTTAAAAGCTAAGGAACGTCACATATCTGATTTTCCAGTTAAAATTATCAAGGTTAACTCGCTAATGATAGAATGTAATATAATAACAGGAAATTATATTAATGGTACACCTGCCCATGTGATACATCAGTTCTTCCCCAGTGTTCCTCCTGGATTCAAAATAATAGAAGCACCTGAGACTGCACCCTATTTACCAATTAATGTCAATACTATTTCAAACATTACCCTTAAAATATTGGATCAAGACGGGGATTTGGTTAATTTCCAAGGGGAAACCGTGACGATAGGACTTCATTTGAAGAGCGTGGATGATGGTGTTCAAATATAACACTCCTCGATGTTGCACTGATCGCTCTGGCTATAAAAGATCGTGTTGGAAGCGGAAAATGGTTAGTCAGGCATCGGTCGCTACTCAATTGACAAGGGGTAACCGCTTATTCTTGCAAACCTTAGGTTTTATTATCCCAAAATGAATGTGCTAAATGTAAACGAAAAAGTGCTCGTCGATAACTCGATTGTTGGAGCTGAATTTCACACTCACCAACCTTATACCACTCGTTTTGAGAATAATGATGAAATTCGAATACCTATTCAAGAGGATATGTCCACTTTGCCTTCGCGTAGTTATCTATATGTAGAAGGTACTGTACTGAAAGAAGATGGTAAACCATCAGCGAGTGGTAAATTTATAAACAATGGTATTGCATATCTTTTTAGTGAGATTCGGTACGAAATGAATGGAGTTGTGGTGGATTCGGTAACAAAAGTTGGTCTAACAACCACCATGAAAGCTTACCTTTCCCACAATTCGAATGAAAGCGTTAAGTTACAAAACGCTGGTTGGTTTCCGGATGGTACCAGCACCTTGCTAGATAGTAAAGGTAATTTTTGCGCCTGCATACCTTTATCAACACTGTTGGGGATTTTTGAAGACTATGGAAAGATTATTATGAATATTCGTCAAGAATTGGTATTAATTAGAAGCAATTCCGATGTCGATGCCCTAATATCCACCGATGCTAATGAAAAGCTTAAGGTTAACTTGCAAAAAATACATTGGAAAGTTCCACATATTCAACCGGGATTGGCTGAAGAATTATCATTAACGAAATATATTGGGAAAAATATTGACACTCAAGTGGCATTTAGAAGCTGGGAAACACATATTTATCCCGCTGTACCGCAAACGGATAAGCACAGTTGGTCTATTAAAACATCGACCACTCTGGAAACTCCCCGTTACGTTATCATAGGGTTTCAAACCGATCGTGATGGTCAGTTGCAGAAAGATATGAGCACATTCGACGCCTGTGATATTCAAAACGTGACGGTATTTTTAAATACGGAAAGATATCCTTACGATCAATTAAATATTAATTATGGTGAAAATCGATATGCTACTTTATACGAAATGTATGCTAACTTTCAACGATCCTACTATGATAAACCCAACGAACCTCTACTGACTCCTGATAGATTTAAGGCACTTACACCTCTAATCGTCGTCGACTGTTCGCGACAGAAAGATTCCTTGCTAGGGAAAGCTGTCGTTCTTCGAGTTACTTTCGAAACTCACAAAAGCATTCCAGCGAACACTACTGCTTACTGTCTCATTTTGCACGATCGTGTATTTACGTATAATGCATTGACAAAGCAAGTACGTCAACTGTAAAGGAAATCGTTATATACGTCCAAGGACCTGTTACCTTTATTAGTATAGTCGCACGCTTCGATCATGCTAGTTATCGATGTGCAAGGTTTCAAGACTTCAGAAAAAGACTTTGCACCCAAGGAATTAGCCGTGTTTGATGGACATCGTGTGTCTCACTACGTTTTCAAACCTCCATTCGCCTTTCGCAACTTACCACCCACGTTTCGTCAACAAGCTACTTGGTTAATGCATAATCATCATTGTCTGGATTGGAATGAAGGATTCACACCTCCCTTTATGCTCCCTGTAATTCTACAACGCTTAACTCAGCAGGCGGATACCATTTACGTGAAGGGATCTGAAAAGAGCAACTACATTCGACGTTTCGTATCACAACCGGTGGTGGAGTTACCAGAGGAACCAGCTCTACAGGCTATGCTTCCATCATGCTTTTATCATCATCATTCACTGTGCTATTGTGCATTAAGTAATGTATACTACTTATATAAAACTCATGTAATGGATTTTTCAGAATAAAGTTTTTAAATATTCATAATGGTTTTATTAAAACAACATAATAAGATTACAGCTATTTATTCATTGTCTATTACAACTTATATAACTATTCACGATTAAATATAACAATTACTAAACTTTAATACCCAATCCAGATAACATCATATGATTACAACTATTCATTGTCTATTACAAACTTATATAACTATTCACAATTGAATATATAACAATTACTACCCTTTAATTCCCAATCCAGATAACACACCAAACCCGAAGGAAAACCGACAGCAGCAAGGTTGTCACGTGCACGTTCAGTTGCAGCAATCCATTCACTATACGGTGTAACACATTTACATTTGATAAGAATGAAATCACATTTATCAGGCAACAAGTTAATAGTATGACGATGTATGAGCAACCCCTGTTCTGTACATGTGGAATTTTGTATATTTATAAGTTTACCATTTTTTAACAAATAATGGACTTCTACACCTGCACACGAAGTGTGTCGATAATCGTTTTCACTACGTACAACCACAGTGTTCGATAGTTTAGCTCTTTCGATTAACAACCCGGTATTGTGCGTTTTATAACGCGAAAATTTAATTTCACCCTTATCTGTTGTTTCAAGAACCCAGTAATGTTGCCAACCCACTTTGATTGAACCCATTTTTGTAACTGACGGTAAGCGACTGATGTGACTATTTAAACTATACCCCCACCACTTTTAAAACGTGTATTATAGATACCCTCTCTATACTCTTCTTTCAAAACTGGAGCGATTACATTTTCCACATAGCTTATTCGTCTCTGAAATCGTACCCTATCCCTTGCTATTATCTCCCATTGACTTCTGCGTGCTTGACGATGTGCATACTCCCATGTTAACATGTAATGTATTTTGTTTTTACTTTCATCAAATGTCACTAAACCACCCATTTAATCCGTCCTCTATTAAGTCATATGCAAAGTCCCTTAGATGTTGCGCAATGAGCTTTTTTACCAAACACTCATCACAAATCACACCTCTAATGAAGTCTTGACACAACTGCACGCCTTTTCTATATCGTTGTGCTAACTCTTGACAATATTCTGGACTGAATATCCCCGTACCATGAACAGCTTCGTGTACCGCATCCTCCTCTAGCGCTTCTAATTCACACCGTAGTTTCACCACAGCATTCAGTTTATCAATAGCTTTGCTTGATACGTCTTCACTGTTACGCGTCTCCATTGTATTTCACTACGTTACACCTAGACCATGTGTTCTTATATTCACCCGCCCCCACCCTTTCCGCTCTTCATTCTTCCATTACGCAATACACCTTTTGACTTCCACATCCACTATTACCTTTTCTGGTAGATAATGCACAACTTCTAGCATTCCAAACACGTTCGGGATTTGCATCTTCATTAATGGTTCCAATATGTTTGTGATGTTCACTATGCAGTCACCCGGCATGTCTACAACACCATCTATTATGCTATGGTAGAAATTGAAAAATTCCAAACCCTTCAGAAGGTTTAATCGATATGTTAGTAACGGTATTAACTGCCACAGCTCATATAAGGACTCCCACGCTAAATACAATTCATCATCTCCTGCATCAGTTATCTTTATGATTTTTGTTTTATCGTAATTTCTGTTAACACGCTCAAACGAGATAGTTTTTGTACCCATTTTCAAAGGAACCCCGACCTCTTCTCCTGCTTTAAAGTATTTATTAATGACTCCTTCATTGGTTATTAACGCGTTCCACTCCGTTTCATCAAACAGCATGCACTGATTCTTTACTCCAGCTACTTTTATTACAGGAGTGAATCCCAAATGAGCACATAATCCAACAAATACAACTTTACTTTTTGATTTGTTTAAATAAAACACTGATTGATTCACTAGCGGTGCCCATTTAGCATCCTTAGGAAGCTCGTTTGGAACCATCAACTGCTTTTCTAGAGCTTGCGCTTTCGCATTCTCAATTGATTTAGCGAGGCTTTCCATTGTAACACTGCACTGTACACTGCAACTGCAAACGCTTTACTCTTCCCATACATGCAACCTGCTATATATATCTAAAGCTTGACCTTGAATGGTGTTTGATGACCTTGAAGAGTGGTCTTGAATGCATTGTTGCCATACTGAGGGCCTTGGGAATGCGGTGTTGCCATATTGATGGCCTTGAGAATGCGGTGTTGCCATATTGTTGACCTTGAGAATGCGGTGGTGCCATATTGGTGACCTTGAGAATGCGGTGGTGCCATATTGGTGACCTTGAGAATGCGGTGGTGCCACGTCTAGGTGACAGAGATAGATTCAAGGTCACCATGTGTTAGAGAGAGATAGGTTCAAGGTCAAGGTCAGGAGTGGGGGGTGGGTCCAGAACTCTCATTTTTTCCCTACTTTTATAAATTTAACTTTTACTATTAATAATGTACTAAAATTACGTATTACTGAGAGCTCTCTTTTAATAAAGAACAACAAAATTTACTAGTTAAAATAATCCAACCTCAAAATAATAAAGATAAACAATTCTTAAAGTACAATACCTTAAACCTTTTGTTTATTTGCCTTACAAAGCAAATCATTTGATCAGTTTGAAATTGGAAAAGGCCTCTCTTGGAAGGAACCGTAGTTGATTCTCGATGATTTGATGGTATTAAATTGCAGTTTGATGGTAGCAGGTCCAAAGAAATACTTTATAACAATAGTCAATCATCCATACAATTTTTAGCACCAATGTTCGTTAAACACAGTTTAAACAATCTTGTTTAGTTAATGTTTATTGTTTAGAATTTATTCTCGAGGAGTAATTGTAATCTCCTTTATTTAAAACTCGACGGATTAAACCAAATAACTGTCTGTCACTATCGCCAGACAAAATGACAATCCACAATTTTAAACTATCACCCAAATTAAGTGATTTTTATAACAACTTCACTTTCTTCTGTTAAACAGCGTAATCGTTTTTAATGGTTCGTTACACATAAACCAGCTATAAATGATTATTAGCGAGACGATATTAGTTAATCTTCTCAAACGAAAATTCTCAAAACTCAATTAACTTTACAAGTTCACTTTTACCGCAAATCACAACTAAACTATACGGGAACTGTACTCAACAATTACATTAATTCTGAATAATCCACACTGAATTATAACACAATAAACCGACCCCAAAGTCGACTAACTAATCTCAAAGATAAACCGCAAATTTCTTAATAATTTCGACTTTTTTGCTCGGAGATCAAAAATGGGAGTCCACTGACTCAACGCACAGACCGCCAGCAAGCAAGTGTCTTTTCATGCTGCTCTGTCGAGGCGCGAAGAATGCCAGCCTCTGCAACCCTACTAATCCGCGGGATACTGCATATTATTGGTCCATTAGGACGCTTTTTGGTTGACCTTCTACAGGAATTTCGACCTAAAGCAATAGAAAGTAGTACTTGAAAAATAACTCTGAGATTGGTACAGAGTGACACCCAGGTGTAGTCTAGACTTCAAAAACGGTATTCTGTAAGGATTTATTTTGTTCAACTAATTGATATGACCTAACAATTTATTGAAACTATATCACTTGTTGGATAACAATTGATATGAATAACAATCCACCGCTTCGAGATTTTGATATTATTATTTACAATAGAAGTATGTTTCAAATAATCGCCCTAACAATTCTCATGGAAGAATTATTTTTTCCCTTTTATTCTTTTCAAGAAGTAGGGGCATTTCGACTTAGTACGTTGCGTTGAACGGACCTGTTGGTATTGCTAATAAACGTAGTCAGTTTCGTTGTTTCATAAAAGAATAATGGAGTTGGAAGGAAATGTGCTCCTGGGTATACTAGAAAAAGGGGTAGCAGCAAAAGGAGGGTAAAAATAAATAAATAGTACTTATAGTTGGGAACATAACCTAACATTTTACACGCAACTACGGGATAATAGTGACCCTTTTTCTTTACCTGAACGTAGTTTTGTTGGCATATTTCGACTTAGCAAAGAATTAGCCATGGATCTCTTCAGAAAATGAGCATTCATTACCCCGAACCTGAACGTTCAATTGGAATACCTATTTTTATACGGGTATGTGAGATTACAAGTCGTTTTAGTGTGTTCCACATATAAATGGCTTTATACGTAGCTACTTGCTGCTTTATAATTATTGGGCCAAGGCAGTTACCAGAAAGTGTTGGACAAAACTTTAATGTTGGATTGAGTAGACCGTCAATGAGTCGATGCCTCTCTCTCTCGCTCTCTATTCTGTGACATACTAGTGACTCGTTTTACTAATGTATGCATCCAGTTTCCACCACAAGAAGCAGAAACGTTGTCTGGCAAAGCTTGCTGTTGCTTTTTATAATAGAAAAGGGTTTTACAGTTTCTAGATTTGTGACACTAATTTAAAAATATTGGCAGTAAATGCACTATAATCTGGTTTTGTACATGATGCTGCAATATGGAGCCTCAGTAATATTTGTCGGCTTTTACAAGAACAATTCAATGCTGGTGAACAAGCTTGTTGGCTTTTAGGTAAGCTTAACTGTATGCAGAAATTTAATTTTTAATTTAATATTATATTAATAATTTAATGGTGATTGTGGTCATGGTTTGGAGTTTTGGCTTATCACTCCAATACCCAATCCAGCATGAAATACACCTGAATTTAGGTATTCCCAAATTCAGTGTTCTGCAAGAAATACAGCAGAGCGAACAATTGGTGTCTTGAATAATCTTTTCCGCTGTTTGTTAAAGGATCGAGTTTTACATTATTCAGCAAGAAAATCATTTACAGCTATTGCACTCTGCATAATATGAGACTACAAAGAGGTATGTAGCAAATCAATAGCGAAGACTTTACTGTTGAAGAACAAGATGAACCCGTCACAGTAGTGAATGACAACCAAGCAATGTTTAATGGTTGATTGCGGCAAGACCATTAAGAAACTTAATAGTTAGAAACCTCTTCTTGTAAAATAGTTAATATTTATTTTATAGTAACGTATAGTACGTAAGACACTAACGTATTTCCTTATTTTTTGTTTAGAAGTTGTATCGAATTGGTTACAGCATGCATAGCAGCAGCCATTTCACGCATTGCTGCTGCTAATTCATTGATGGCCCCAGTATTCTTAGCCAATTCCGTATTGCGCCCTTCCATAGCTGCTGTACATGCAGTTGTAGTCCTCTCTGCAGCAGATGGTGCAACAGCACGACTGGTCCTTCGTCCTTTGGGAGGTGCACCTCTGGATATTTTCGTACCCTGGGTGGTCAGGCTGCATATTTTAACATCTTCTACCTCCACTTGCATCGTTGGAGACTGTTCAACTATAATTTCACCCTTCAAATTGTCTTCAGTAACATCATGAATTGTAACATCAGCAGTGATCACTTCGACTGATGATGTTGATGGATTTGGTTATTCTACCAATATTGATAACTCTGGTTCATGTACTTCCAATCCATTTGTAGTAACTCGAGACAGGAGTCCTAAGAGCCATTATTCTCTGCCTGACAGATGTTTGTTTTGAGTTCACAACCGCCTGTTTTTCTCTGATCGAAACAAAACCTGAAACCTGAAACCTATTATTGAAAAATATTAGTTTCAAAATTACTACGCGGGAACTCGTTTTAGATTTCAAACACACATAGAAGACAAAGAAAATTTTGCTTTTGAGTCCTGTATTCTCGGAATATTAGCAAAAGTGTTTTTGTGAAATTGATGACCAAGTACTTCCCACAATTTTTATCAAGGTCTCTCACGAAGTAATTGATATTACACTAAAATATACGTAAACAAAATACTAAAAAACATCATTTTTTATGACGCTACGTTCTTTAATTGTATCAAATATAAAACAATCCTTCCTTGGAATGTTTTTATAGGAAATATTTACATGACGAAATTCTAGTTCAAATAAAGCGCAGTCTTACAGGACCGAACCTCGGATTTTTAATCAGTATAAAAGAAAATTTCACGTACTGAATGTCGATAGAAAATATACCGTGACATGGATAAGATTCACATTTGCAGTTTGATGTTGTTTAATGTTTACTCTGTCACTTGGGGTTTTCATGACTGAGAGTCGTAGTCAGAGGTAGAGATGGAAAGTAAACACAGGTCACAAATTAATTAATTATATACTAAACAACAAGTTGCAAGTATTACATTAGGTTTACAATTGTACACAAAGTATGAGGACGAACAAGTCCTCCTAAAACTAACATTAAACATGAGAGTGATCGGAACCAACCTTACTAGCAACAATCTCCTACAACTAAGCATTAGGAAACCAGGTTAGCCGTACCCCTGGGTACCAGGTTCTAGGCTCCTAAGATACTACAACTAACCACATTAGGGAATCAGGTATGCACTGCCCCTGGGCACCAGCTTCTAGATTCCCTATAAATTAATAAATAAAAATATTCTTACCAGGTCTGCTTCAAGTTATTAATTCGTTGGAGTCGTTGAAACGACTGAATCTGGACTTGAAACATCCGGGTATATATACTGTTAAACATTAGCATATTAATTTGAATCTGTAGGCGCGGCATTCCGCGTATCCGTTGTTATTTCCTTGTGCGGCATGGAATTGTATTCTAGCGTAGGTCGATCGCATGATGTGCTGAGTAGAGGTTCTTGGAATGAGAGCAGCTGGCTCGCGTGTGTGGTTATCATTAAGCCAACGCTATATAATGGTACGTAAGAAATGTATTAAGCTTGGATGATATTTGCACCAGTTGGAATGCAACTTACCTGTTTTTGGGAATTATTTCAAGTCTACATAATTCCGTTCGTGACAACTGTATATGTTTAGCATTACGGGCGTTAGGTACCATCGGTCGAGGCTAATATAGAGAATAATAATCCACTACACATCGGTGTCCACACTATACCGCCCTTAATACTTTAATTAATATTGAAAATTCTATTTACATAAAACTTGACCAATATTTTTAGTTTTTAACGATGTTAGCGATATTTACGTGTAACAGATTTCGCCAAATGAATAACTACTAGTCATTAACTTTAATCAAGACATATCTAACTAAGTAGAAATAGTTTTCTGGTTGTCGTTTAAAAATTGTTAACTAATAAATAAAATATAACAATGAATAAAAACGACAATTCATTATAAGAAATACATTTATTCAAAATTACTATCAGTAGTATGTGGCGCTTCTAAAAATTGCAGGACATCTGGAGGATAATTGTTCAATTTTGTTTGTTAAAATTTTCTGACACAATATAGAAATACGTACTTGGATCTGAAGACACCAAAATACCGTGGAATACATTCTCAATATTTTCGACTCTTGAGAGTTTCCTATAATAGCTTTTACAAATTATTTTGATGTTTTTATTGTGCGCTTCTTAAGCTTCCTTACCAAGTTGTCTAATTGGTAATTTAACGGGAGATAATATTTGCGGACTATTAATAATAATCCTTTATTAACTGTGGTGGGCATATTATACCATGGATATAGCTCAACGAATTTTCTGGCTGTTTCCTAACAATATTCTTTAATGAATTCTGAATCATCATTTCTACTACCATACCCTGGTTTAGGTTTGTCTACTAAACAAACCTAACCTCGTCTGAAATTATTGGTCTTGTTTTCTGACACTTTTGTTTTCTTGTCCTCGAGTTGGCGATTGTTTTATTAGTGATAGTTTATACGATAAATAATGTACACATTCGAATAGTCGTATCCATGAAAGGAAGGCGGATATTCCAAACTGTAATTTGGATTCGTCTATATCTACCTTTCTTCAAAATTAAATCCAATTTCTTGAAATCTTTTAAGGTCATCCCACATAGATAGAACCCTTGTGCATTTGTGTTGTCAGAGATTGCATTACCGATCCATCAATCATTGTAAATAATAATAGATGATTTGCAAACAAGTTCTTGTCATTAAAGTGAATTTTGGGTGGATGAAAGTATTTGTTATACAATGTTTTGAACGGCTTCCATGATGACAGCTGCACTTTCATTAACAAATTCTAAGCAAATCTTGTATAACCGAAGCGGGGATTTTGCCAAAGAATCAATTTCTTCGTTGAAGATATATCTTTCTGAAAGTTTAAATGTGAACATAAATAAAAGATTGATTGAGAATCTGAATTACGTGAAAATGTCTATTCTAACTTACAATCTAAATTCGGAAAGTAAATACAATAGCATGAGCCAGGGAGCAATAAAGTTAAATAACTAGCCCATCATTCTATATTTAGTAAAAGCATCTGAAAAAAAGAACGTTGAGTTAGTAACAAAAATATTTATACATAATAAAAACGCCATAAAAGATTCTGTTTGACATAGTCTCATAAAGAAGTACCTTGTCGGCAATATCGCATATACGAGGGTCACGCCAATTTTATTGAGAATAAGGAAATATATTGGGCTATGAAAAACAAAACATACAGTGTCATTTAAAGTAATTCGTTGTCTGTCATTTGAAGTTTGGTTGTTGAAATTACGTTAACTCAAGTTATTAATTTCATAAGTTTACATTACATGTGGAGAAATAGAAGTAACCAGAGAGTATATTAGAATCATGATTTATTATGATTTTAAAAAACGTTTAAAAGCTGATGAGTGTAAAGTGTAAAGAAAGTTTAGATTCAGCTTTTAGTGAACAGGCACGTTCATTAGCTACAATTAAGCGATGGTTTAAGAAGTTCTGCTCATCATCAAAAAGGATTAGGATATGATCCCACAGTTGTTACCGAAAAAAACATTACTGCTGTTAAGAAATAATTGAAGCTGACAATAAAACCACCTATGCGGTAATGGAGCATCAACTCAAGATTGGATCCTCAACTGTTCACTCAATCATACATTATCATCTGCATTTAAAATGTTGTTAGTCATATTGGGCCTCATAAGGTTTCAGATTTCCAAAAAGCAGAGCGTGTAAGAGTTTGCAATGAAACTTTGAATCTTCTAAACAATGGCGGACACCTAATTTTTTCCAAAATAGTAACAGGACGAAACTTTTATATTCCTTTTTTCGGTGTACTTACCCGTCAAGAGGGTCAACTAAAAGCAGCGAGCTGTGAGCCTAGTTAAGGCAATTAAGCTAGATCGATAAAAGACGTTACAGTTAAATGGTACACTGAGAAATGTTTGTCTGAAGTGTTCAGTGTTTTTTCAGACAAGGGGATTATGCTGCATAATGATAATGCATCTTCTCATTCGGCAACTTTAATTCGGTAGTTTTTGACTAAAAATATATAAAAATTATAAAACACCCGCATTACTCACCTGGTTTAGCAATGTACAACTTTTGGTTAATTTTTGGGCTTAAAAGGAATTTACGTTGTAGAAGGTTTCGCCTGAAGAATAGTATTTATTTTGAAGGTATTCCGAAAGAAGATTATAGCTTTTAAGCAGTTGAAACCAGTGGAAACAATGAACAAGTGTATTATTGCTGAAAGAAATGATTTTCAATATATTTAAAAAAATCGTAGAAAAAATTAATCGAATTTGTTATTCTCAGTAAAATTGGCGCGACCCTCGTATTAGCAGAACTTTTGAATTTTATCAAGTAGAGAAATGTCTTAGATATAATTAGTGAAAAAAGCTCTACTTAATTGCATTTAATAAACAACGAATTGATTACATCAAATAATAAAAGTGAATAATTTTAAATATGTCTAATATAAAAGGGCATAATAGCTTAGGTACCGGAATTATTTATTAAACTGTTACATAGCTCCAGACACATGTTCCATGGACATTTACTAGTTAAATATTGCGAAAGAATATATTACATAAATTAGAGACAAAAAAAAAACATTTCCTGAAATAAGCAAGTGACAGTTTACATTTGAGAAGTTCAGTCAGAGGACACTACCTTTCGTCTTGTCATTTGTTTGTTAAATTTAAATTCAGGAGTGCCGTAATAAACCCGTGTAATTATTTAATTTAGCGGACCATCAAAGTCAAATTTGGGACGGCATAATAACCCCGCGCGGATTATTTAATTCCGCAGGTCGTGATTTTATTACACAGTACCGCCATCTGTCCGTCATTAAGGTAAACTAAAGATTGACAATTATTGGCGATCAACAACTAAATCAAAGATTTAAATCAATCATTGGTATTTCACATAAATAGACATCCCACAAATACTCATTATTTTGAAGCCATCATTGGATAGGAGGGGAATAGAATGAGCGGACGGAAAATAAGCGTGTCCGTCTCAGTGAAATGCCTTTAGTTTTAGTTAATTTTACATTTGAATAAAGTACAGCAAAAGTTATAAAATAAATAATTATTATTTTCTAAAACTAACAAGTTCAAATAAAAAAAGTGTTATCGAAGCAGAGATAGCGGATAGTTGTTGGATGTGCTAATGCGCCTATTCATAGATCGCTACTGTATGATGTAATATTTTTAAAAGTTTGTTAGTGGAAAACTATAGAGCCAAAACACTCTACAATCACAAAAAAATTGTATCCATATGTATTTGTAGATTATATTTTGTGAAATCATACTTTTGTATACAAATCACCACCGCAGAAAATAATTTTTTTAAATTAAATTTTCGAATTAAAAAAATGTTTATTAATTATATTAAATATTTCATAAATTATTCTATTAAAAAGAAGAAGCCTAGAACGGGAACCGAACTGACGTTTTGTAATTACAAATCTAAAGCGCCCTCCACTCGGCCATGGTAGCTGCTGTTATACCTTTCTTTTTTAATGAATGTCTATTTTGTTTGTTTCTTTTTTATTAGAATCACTTTTCATCAATTAATCAAAGATTAATATTAGATCATTTACGCATGTAAAATATGGTTTAGAGTATAATATTTCATGCGTTGCGGTATTGGATTTTTTAATCTAAGGATATCTTAAACAACATGTAAATAAATAATTATTTAATACTTATATAAATAAACTATAATGAATTAAAATGTTATAAATAATAGTAACTAAGATCTATTACATGCATCGTCAAAGTAAAACTAATTTAGTTACAGACATAAAGTAATAATTCTTCCCAATGATAATTATATTTGAAAAATGTTGTAAATAGATGTTGCTGTTTATTATCAGATTTAATGGAATGTTAAATAAATCCGATTTTCTTTTTGTTGCAGATATATAAAGAATAAATGACTTCATAAAAGACTTTAATGCAGTGGGGAAACTCTTGGCGACACATAAAGCAAGCAGTGAAGCTCCTGTAAATAGCAATAACGTTTAAGATTCCACAAACCATGTATGCCGAGGGTAAACGGGAAGAGCAAACAACTCTATAATACAAACTGTTGTAATGAAAACTATCAACATAGATAATTAAAAATAAATTGCGTGTATACCCACTTTAAGATGCTGAAGTTAACTCCGCTCAATTGGATTACAACACAAACATGCAGTGCAAGAGCTTGTGTGGCTGAAGCACTTTGATCATTTCAACCATCATAAAGCTCACAATACAGTAGAAGTTGCCACCTACAAAAAATGGAACACGACAATTTTGACGATGAGGTAGGTGTGAGTTTTCAATATTACTTTTTTATTGATACTTTTATCCGATTATAACCTTGAAAGTATAATCAACCTGAATCACGTCCACTGTAGCGAATGGAATTATTGAAATGCAATCAGAATTTTAAGCTGGAAGTTCCATCTATATTTATAGGAGAAACAAGCCGGCGCATCAATTTTAAATTATCATAATAAATTCAGGCCAATAGAGAGATACAAACTTCTTTCACAAATTTGTAGGTTAAGAAAAAGGGCGTCGAATAATTTCGACTTAAGCTTGTTAAAAGTTTTTCTTCCTTTGAACATTCTGCGAAAGCGTTCGCTGAATTCTTAACAAGCTTTGCAGGTTTTCAATTACTTATCGTGTCTGCGTTCAACCTACCTGTAATTCCATAATCTATTCTATCTCTCTTACCGCTCTTTTCATTCCAACTAACCCTTAACACATCAATATCTAATGACTCTAAAAGAGAAAGGGGTAATATAAATGCTTAAAATAAATTTGTGTACATTAACCTCTAATGTACTCAGTTAAGGTTATTTGTTTGCCGTTAACAGGGTCCCTTTCTCGTTAAAGTTGAATAGAAAACACTTTAAATTTGAAACAACCACTAGATATTTTACCCTCACAAGTTTCAAGCTATAAATAAATAATAGTTATGGAACTTGAGGTTGCTTTGTAAAACGAATTTACAAAACGATCTACCCATAGTATAATGCCAAGGTAGAGAATTTTGTTATTTTATTATTGGCAAACACCCAACTAGAGCGAATTAAGTATTCTTGTGATATTTGAGGTTGGCAGTATAAACTTTCCCGAATGGATTACGTTTTTTCAGATAGGCATCGACGAAACTATTATAAGGACTGTCTTGTAAGCAGCGAATATAAATCAAAATAATCATGAATATGCTCAGGCTCACGAGCCATTTAAACTAAATAATTGTATAACCTATAAATATGCTAATTTTACAAGTTGCTTCCTAAATTATATCTACAATTAAACATTCCTAAAATTGTTGCATGCAGCACGTTAGCAACTGTAATGATATTTCTAATATGCATGTCAAGCAGTGATGTATTTGAATGCTCACATTTACATATAAAAGGAATCTTTGATGGCTTTGATTTTTGTACGCTCTTTGATCTTTGATGTTTTCTGAAATAACAAAACTTTTTCAAAGGCATTTTAAAATATTTGGTTTAAAGATAAGCCATCGGCATTGGTTCGAATAACAGTAGGTACTATTGCGAAAAATCACACATCAAGAATGGAAAATATAAGAAAATCTCTGATTATTTTCATTCATAAATAAAAATGATACCTTAAAGTTATTTATTTGGTTGTTTAGTTTGCACAAAATTTTAAATCTAGAAATCAACGTATTTTAAATGTCAGTTATGTTTGATTCATATGAAGTGTTGTTTTTGTGCAAAAAATTTCCTTATTGGTGTTTTGACACATCCAGGGTTTGCAGTAAACTAAAATGATTTGTGTTACTTTATACACATGCTTTGACAAAATGCCAAAAAACATGTATTAGGTTATAAGAATTTTTGGTGGGCATGGAGATTTAATCTCTTGTCAAAATAATCAACACCTTATAAAGGTGAAAAAGTATATCTTTTCTTTCAAGATGATAAATGACAAAGAATAATTTTATAAAATATAAAATTTAAACAATTAATAACTGTAAATTAATATATCTAAATTATGCACATTTAAAGAAAACTTTTAAAAGTAGAAGAATTTATTACATATAAAAGGTGTTCGTTCCAGTTATTAGCTGTGTTGAATAAAAATTATCTTGTCTTGGATATCACATTCCATATTTATGGCTGACAAAAATTAAAACAAAATTAAATTTTCAGGTTTTGTTAAGGCTTAATCCAATCACGAAAAGCAAGGTAATAGTCAGCTGTTCTAAAAGTAAAGAGAATAAATGGAAATTTTCTCCATACGCATTTAATTGGAAAGTAAGGTTGTTTTATTGCTGAAGCAGAGTACAGTAAAAGTGCTATTATTGAAAATTATTACAAAAGGAGAATAGATATTTACTTACCTGTATATCTTTGGAAGTTTTTTATATAATTAGATAAGATCAGGTTTTTTGTACAGTAAGTTGCACGCATGCTTAATAATCAAACTATTGCTTTAAATAAAATTTAAAATTTATTTAATCCATAGAAAAATCAATTACAAAATCCAAAGCTTACCTAGTAAAGTGAGGTAATAAACTTGATGGCAACTTAATAATTCTTTTCTTTTTTATCTCAATAGAAGGCGATGTTTTTGTAGTAAAAACTATTTCTGATTTTCAATTATAATTTATTTATTGGAAGACTTAAATTTTTCTTTAAAAGGAAAACAACGTTTCCAGTTAGATTTTAGGACTAAGTATAACTTGTGAAAATTATTTAAAACCTGTTATTTATTGGTTTTCACGTAAAACGTTGACGATCAGTTTGCCATTCCGTTTGCCAGTTATAAAAGTAGTTTTTGAAGAAATTACAATAATTAATCAAGAAAATTAGCAATACATTTATATTAAAAACAAACTAAATGTTTAGAGACAGTAATCGATTTCATAAATAATATTTCCAACAATTTAATACCTGCCTTATATAAATTTAAATATCAGAAATTATAGAGATACCATTTACCTCAAGATATTGTATTATGCGTTTGTAGAATCACATATGTCTTATGCCATTCTGGTTTAGAGCTTAGTATTGCCACCGTACCTCAAAAAGTATTACCAAAAAAATTATTTATTAAAATAATGTATTCCAAAGATATAACTTTTCCCTCAAATAAGCTTTTAAAGATACAAATTCTTGATGTTCGCCAACTTTACGTGTATATATCTGCAATTATTTTTTCAAAAAACAAATCGACACTATGTGTAGTAGACCAGTCATATGAAACTAGTAATAGTGTAGCGATCACGTTTATCTATAAATTAAACGGTAATAAAATAATTCAAATGTATTATTTATTATTATTATTATTATTATTATTAATTAAAATTTAAATTAAACGAAAATTAATACAAAAATAAATGCATCATAGAACACCATACTTACCTTAAAGCTTATGCCCCAGCTGAGACTTCTCATTAATTCAAAATATATTCAGGCGTTGTGGGTGTTATTCTCAAAGGTTTACTAAGTAGTAATAGAACGCAGGAGCAAATAATAAAATATAGGACGTCACCTAAAACTTTTGATGTTATGAATTACTAAGCCAAAATTGAGAAATCACACTTTGGGAAAGAATGCCCCTTCAAATTTATGTTAAATACTTTTTTTTATTAAACATAGTATCAGCAATCAGAATACAGTAGCATTCTACAAGTTAATTTGTTGTCTTTAGCACTGTCGTGGTGAGGGCCTCTCCAGCAATGGGTCCTCTTTCGTGCAGGTCAGTGGGCCAACGTCTCTTGAGTCTTCTGATAACTTCGTGATGTGGGAGGTCAGACAGCAGAGGATTGATATGGACTGCGATCTTGTTAAGGTGTTTTGATGTTCTCTCTTGTATGACCTATGTTATAAGTGGGATACCTAGGTCTTCGTGTAGCATTTGGTTGGTTATGTACCACGGCGCATTGGTTATTAGTCGTAGGATTTTAGACTGACATATTTGCATAATGGCGATGTTTGATTCAACCTGCTGCAACCTCCCAGTTCAACTCCGTATGTCCATATGGGCTTGATGATGGTTTTGTAGATTAGAAGTTTGTTATCCAGTGATAACGGTGATCTTCTTCCAATTACCCAATGGAGGTTTTTGAGTCGTAGTTCTATGTGAGCTTGTTGACCGCCAGGTGAGCTTGTTGTCCAGATGAAGTCCCAGATATTTCATGGAAGTGGACTGGGGTATCGCGATATTGTTTAGGTATATTGGTGGACATTGTTCTCTTCGTAGAGTAAACGTCACGTGGCTTCATTACGTTTCATTTACTCTTGTCTTCCATTTCTTGAGCCAGTCTTCAAGTAGATTAAGGTGGTTTTGTACTTGACGGGATGCTGTGTTTATATCGTTGTGGCTCGCGAGTATAATGGTGTCGTCAGCAAAGGTACCTATAGTTGTGGTTGGGGTGGTTGGGAGGTCTGAAGTGAATAGTAGATATAAGAGGGGTCCCAGTACACTACCCTGGGGTACGCCAGAGCTGATTGGGCATAGTGCTGAAGTTTCATCATTGACTCGTATTCGAAATTGTCGGTGGGTTAGGTAGAATTCTAGTAGTTTGTGGAATGAGGGTGGTAGGATTTGTTGAATTTTATGGATGAGTCGTTTGTGCCAGACCTTATCAAAGGCCTGGCTAATGTCCAACAGGATGGCTGTGCAGTACGATTTTTCTTCGAAAGCGGTATTAATTACTTGGGTGATCCTATGACACTGTTGTATCGTTGAATGTGATTTACGGAAACCAAATTGGTAGTCCGGTATCCAGTTAGTAGGTGTAAATTCTGGATCAAGGGTTCGTATCACAAGCCTTTCGAGAAGTTTGGAGGTTACCGATAATAAACTGATGGGGCGATACAATGTTACGTAGCTGGGGTCTTTACCTGGTTTAGCGATGAGTATTATTTCAGCTTTTTTAAATTTTGTAGGCCAATACTGAAGTCTAAGGATAGCATTGAAAATGTAAGTCAGCAGTGCAATTCCCTTTTTGGGGAGCTCTCGTAGCATTCTGGGTGTAATTTGATCCTGCCCTGGCGCTTTATTGAGCTTTAGACGTTGTATCTCGCATTTTATGTTTTTTTGGTGTGACTAACGGAATAGGTATGGGAGGGGTTTCAAGTGGTATACGAGTTACTAGGATTGGGTCGTCATGTGTGTCTACATGTGGTTGGAAGATACCGGAGAGATGGTAAGCGAACAGGTCAGTTTTGTCCTTGTCACTTTTAGCCCACCCTAGAGCTGGTGGTAGTCTCCGTATAGGTGGAGCAACAGTTTGAGGTTTTAGGGAGGATTTAATCGGTTTCCAAATTGAGTTGTCATACCTATTTAAGTTTGATACATAGCCTTTGACTGAATCGTCTCTTAGGTTCTTGAGCTTTGCTTTTAGTTGGTTACTTAGGTGGTTTAGTCTCGTTTTATCAGATGGATGGTGGGTTCTTTGCCATTGAACTCTGGCTTTCCGTTTACAAGCTACTAGCTATTTAATTTCTAGAGGAATGTTATTATTAATCTTCTTGTGAACGATGGGAGGAGTAGTTTGTTGAGCTGCCGTTGTTAGCACCATATTCAGTTGGTTAACTGCGGTATCAACTCCTAGAGGGGTCTTGAGACTAAGTTTCAGGTCTATACTTCCATGGAGGATATGGTGATAATGTTCCCAGTCGGTTTTGGAGTTGTAGAGTCGTTTAGGAGACTTTTTGTGAAGAATACTTGCGCTAATGGTTGCTATAATGGGTGTGTGGTATGATGTTAGGTCTAGTCTTGCGAAGATGTCTGCGTATGGTCTTGATATTCCATTGGTAATAAAGATATCGAGAAGGTCGGGAGTTTTGTTGGGATCCGTTGGCCAGTATGTTGGGGTTCCCGTTGACAGGTAGTCGTAATTGTTTTGTTGCATGACCTTGAGCAGCTCTCTACCTTTGGTGGTAATTAGTCGAGATCCCCATATGGTGTGCTTACAGTTGTAATCTCCTCCAGAGATAAATTTAGGCCCCAGAGTGTGGAAGAATTCTTCAAAGTCCTCTTTTTTAATATTGTGTCTGGGAGGACAATATACCGCAGCTATCGACAGTTCGTAGGGTAGGGTAAGCACTTTGATGCATGTGGCCTGGAGCATTTTTTTCTCGTATGTGGGGAGACCATAGTGTTTAATGCTTTGCTTTATTAAGATGGCGGTTCCTGCGTGTCCAGTTTTATCGGGATGGTTAGTGTGGTAAGTTATATAGTTGAGTATTGTAAAATAGGATTTTTCTGTGAAGTGTGTTTCACTTATTAGCAGTATGTCAATATAGTTTTGTTTGAGAAAGAGAATAACTTCGTCTCTATGTTTTAAGAGACCGTTCGCGTTCCATTGTGCTATTATGAGGAATTTATCCATTAGTTTGTTTGCTGATTAACATTGTTAACATGTTTAACACCATGCTGTTTTGTTGTATTAATTGGGAAAACATGGATTTGAATTCATCGAGGAACTTGGTAAGGGTGAGACAAGACTGCTGGTCGGTTGCTTTTACAAGTAGGGGTTTGGCAGTTCTGACGATATTGGCATAGCTCTTGGGACGACTGAAATTTGGGAAATTATTTTGTGAGTTTAAGGGTGGGGCTTGTTGTCTTGTGTTGGTTGTTTTAGATTTGAGTAGGTTGTGGTAGTACTCGCATCCACGGTAGTTTGCTGAATGACTTCCTGCACATAATGCACAAGTTGCTGATGTGTGTTTGCTCTTTCTATAGCTTGCGGTACTGTGTTCACCTCCACATTTGACGCATACGTATGGTCGAGAACAGTACGTTTTGGTGTGGCCATAAAGTTGGCATCGCATACATTGAACTAAATTTCTACTGGTGCGTGGCGGTTCTATTAGTATACGGTTGTGTTGAAGGTGTTGTATTTTATAGATGTCTTTGTTGTTTTCGGATGGTTCCAGGTCTACGAAGAACAGGTTCATAGGTTCTTTTGTGGTTCTGTGTCTTGCGTTGGTAATGTTCCTGACTCTGTGTCCTTGTTCAGTGATTTCTGCTTTTATTTCATCTAGTGGTGGAGGTGTTTAATGACCACCCGAAACGCCCTTTCCTGTTTCGGTTGGTAAGTATGATGGATTACTTTATTGTCTCGTAGAAATTTCGCTAGCTTTCGGAATTTCAGATACATTCCGAAAGCTAGCGAAATTTCTACGCGACAATAAAGTAATCCATATTACTACCAAACTATTTATATTAAATATCCGTTAAACGTAAATATTAAAATTGATAAGCCGATCGTGGCCGCGTTATCAGACAAAGCACTTGAACTTGAACTTACTGCACGTCTGTCGTCAACGATGTTTATGCTGTGAAGTTCAAACGAGCACTCCCCAAATACATTTGAACAAATCTTCCGTTTTATATTAAATTTAGTGTATAAGAGTAATATTAACAATTTGTCGTGCCGCTTAGTTGAAGCCTAACTTTTAACTGAAACGTAAACTTCTGCATTCGTCTACTTATGTTTTAAGTGGGCTTTTTTAATTTAACTATTCAATCCTGAACGTGACGACAGGTTTAGCTAATAGCAAAATTGAACAGATTTGTGTTTATTTCTCTGTTAAAAGGTGCACAGGAGTAATAAAGTGACAATTTGAAACAGTATCGACTTGTTAACCTAATAAAAGTCATTACAATTATAAGCACTTGATTCTTTTGAAATTCTACGAAACTCAATCTTGTACAAGAAATTATTTACATAATACAGTCATAAAATAAATTTTTATGGAAAATTTTGAAGAATACGTGCAAGGTTTAAACCATGAGAGAATTTATTATTTTTCTGTAGAATTGAACTTAGAAGCTTTTATTAGGCGAGGCTGCCTGATTTCTTGAATGTTTATTTAAGTGCAGCTGCCTTTCATATTCAACAATAAAACCTTTTATATTTTATACATCAACTAAATTTTCAGACAAAGCAGAATAATTCGTTTTTATACCGTGGGTTGAAAATTTAAACGATATGATCTAACTAACCCCTAAATTGAACTCGTTACAATAGGAAAGAGGAAAGGAAAGAATACCAACTAAAAAAGCGCTAGAACTAGATCACTGTCGTATATTTCCAATAAAATTTCAATTTCCTACTTGAACCGTATAAGTTGTTTTTAAAAACTTTAAAGTTTTTATCAAAATTATCAAAACAAAAATTAAACACTTTATTAAAGTTGCCGATTCGTCAATTCCAATAGGATTCATGCAATAATGGTAAATAACTAATCATATGTTTTATGTGTGAAAGCGGCCCGAGGTCGATTCGCCGGCAGATCTGGTTAAGGTTTTCTGCAGTTTTCCTTAGCTGTGACACAAATGTGGGATTTGCGCTATTCCATCTGTAAGTCGGCTGCAGCCGCACTTAAGGCCTACGTAATAATAATAATCTCCCCCTCCCTCCCGCACAAGCTTATGGCTTCTGGGGCCTGGTTTCCAGGCTATGGGTTGTAGCAATTATTATTATTATTATTATGTGGACTAGTCATAATTATTTGTAACATTATTGTAAATTATGATGTATATATAAATAGTATAGTGCAGTATTAATTTAAATATTTTCTTAAACATTTAAAATATCATGAAAAATATTCTTATTAATTTTTAACACATTCATGATATTAAATAAAACAACTGTGAAAAAATAACAAAAATTACTGCGCGCAAGTTATTAATTGCTTAATCGTTTCCATAGCAACAAGCAGCTTTCGTCTCCATAGATGAAAGTAAAATGTTTGTATAGAGTAAACAGCGAGCAAATGACCTACTTTCATATAGTAGGTATATAAGTAGCAAAAAATGTATATCAACCCTTAGTGGATTAGTGGAATAGTAGCGTTTAATTAGTAACCAAAAATATTGTGCAATTATTCAAGCGATAAAGCACGTTACTAAAAGCATAACAGAATATATTACCCTTGAATAAATTGAAAATAATAAAGTTAATCTAAAAATAGGTTTTTTGTTATGTACGTAGACAATATAATACGTAATACTAATAATAATAACAACTTCTATCATGATTCTATATTTTTGTTTAGAACTATTAACTTTTGTTATAATAAAATATAGTAATTGACACAATCACAGAGATATCTATCAAAGTTACGAAAACTCTTTAAAGTAGTTATCGATATTCTATTGTTCTGTAATGGAATTACAGAAGTTGAAAACTCCGTTACAAAATAAACGTGAAACAGTAACGCCATTGTTTCTGTGTAAATAACCAATACTATAAAAACTTTCGGTGAATCGCATAGCATAAACCTCTAACATAATCATTTTTTACAAGCACTACACTGGTTCGCCCTGAATAGTTGACATCAAATTTATATTTTTTCCGTTCACTGGTGATAGAGAGACATGAATTTCCTTTTGGGGAAAACGGCTGTCACGCGGGCTGCATATAAATATGATTCCAGGTCTGATAAGTCATGCCAAAAGGTTATTTCATAATGTGACATTTAAATCGGTTCTAAAAGCAACAGAAAAATAAAGTTAAAACTGAATAAACGTATAGAAAAAAATCAATCGATACTAGTTAACTTTGTAGAATTTCCAGTTCGTTAATCAAATGTTTCTGTGTGTATGAATATCCGCGTTGATTGATTAAGCACAGCTTTGTGAATACACTGGATTTAGATAGAAAGGTTAACATTCATCTACATAGACGTACTTTATGTACCTTTTCAGAGGTATTTAATATAACTTGCTTTGAATTTCCTGTTTTTACATAAAAATTATTAAATCGCAATTTCATTTCTAAACTCGACAATTCAAATCAGAGAAATTTCCATAAAGCAGCTAATTACATTTGATTACCCTTCTTGTAGTTGTAGTAGGCAACTAATTTAGGAAAACCCAGTTTAGTACACACTATGGTGACCTTATCGTTTCAATCTCTAGATTAATTAGAAACTAAAACATAACATTCGCAAGTAAATTGGAAGTACATGCTTGGACAGCACGAAGAAGCAGCATGTGGAGATGGCGATATTAACACCGTATATCTTATCTTAAGCTTCTCCTTTACGATCAGTCTTCCATTAACCAAACTGGTCACTAGAGATTGGTTTCCCACAAGCCATTCCCAAGTAGCAATGCCATATTGTTCCAATGTTAGGCCAATGTCGAAGATATATTGGGCCAAACAAATTACTCTATATTGGACTAATAAAAAGTGTGGACATTCTGCAATATTGACCCAACTACATATGCCAATATTTGCCCAATAACATATCCCAATATTTTCCCAGCAACATAGCCCAATATTTGTTCAACAACATATGCCAATGTTATGTACTAAAAATAAAAGCTAAGGAAACTCCCTACAACAGAGATCATATTAGTTTTGTTTCTATTTCTTATAGTTGCCGAGATAATTGAGCTTCGATTTCGCGCTTTATTCAAAAAAGCAATTTTTTCTTCATTCGGCAAGAATGGACACCTCAGATAAAGGACGGGTTTTCCTTTACATTCAATCGGCTTCGTGCCTTGATTTAGATAAAATATTAATTAGCATGCTAATCTTGAGGAGAATTCAATGCTCTACAATTTAGTTTTGTCGAGAAACGTACAGCTCAGACTTTATATAAACTACTTACATACAATAAAAAACTTGCACTATGCACTTCGAAAGAAGTGCGACATAAAAGCTTCATAATTATTTCAACAACTATTGGAGATAGGAAGAAAATTATTAGGAATTAGAAGAAAATTATTTAAAAATTATTAATTACTTATCCCCTTCTTTCAAGGGGATGTTCTTAGCTTTATTTTAGTACCTAAGTATTTTTGAGCTACGAGGCTACGACCAACCGTGTTTGAGATATTTGAAAAAACCAAAAACTCCGTATCTTTTTCGACGTAGCAACTTAAGCTCACCTCGGAGTCATCAGGCCTTTTGATATATTCATCACCAGATACCCTCAAACAAGCGTACAAAATCACAAAATATTACGAATTTTTCCCCAAAAAACCTCCATTGACTGGATTATTACGCTAATAATTATGTTTAAGTATATAATCATTTTATTTTTTAGACTCTTATAAGCCAATGGAAGAACTTAAACGCGACGCGAAGCCTGCTCCCAGCTCTGATAATAATTATAAAGACAAGACATTGGGGATTGTGCCTTTTCTAACTAATTTTTTCTAGATCTTCGTTTTCTGTATATAGTGTGGGTTTCTGAGATCCCAACGACAACTAACTTATTTTACATTCAAATTATTTATTTAATTTAACGAAGTAAATTTTGCACTAGTACCCAACCCGAAGCACTTAATTAATAATTGCACTTAAATTAAAACAAAAAACACATATATTATTATTTCATCGCTATTTGGAACTCATTTTCTTTGGCTTAATAAATGAATCCGCTGAATGCTGCTAAAATATACAGGTATCTATCAGAAAGAAGTTTAATGACAAATGTTACTACAACATTAAGTAAAATACTGTTCTAGTCACTTTCTTCTAGAGACTTTTGTTCTTTTACCAATAATTTTAGGATGTGTTAATATAAAGCTTCCTCACAAAATTATTTTAAACAATAATCTTATAAATTACATATTCTTTATAGCATTTTAATATTTTGTAATAAAATAAAAGTCATGAAATTATTCCGAAAACTTAGTGCAAGATATTTTTTAAAACTAAAGATGCAGTATTGGTATGTAAGGTATAGCTTTGGCAAACAGCTCTATTTTCTAGCGTTTTATACTTTTCGGCGTTTTGTTCACGTTCGGCCGTTTGTGCACAAATATGTTTCGGCGATTTGACCACAGATGAGTTTTGGTGTTTTGCCCGCTTTCCTCGATTTGTCTAAATAAACCTTTCGGTGTTTTGACCACTTTCAGCAATTTGTTTACAGATCAGTTTTGGCGTTTTAACTATCTTCGGAGATTTGTTCACAAATGTGTTTTGGCGTTTTGATCACATTCGGCGATTTGTTCACAGATGTCTTTCGACATTTGGTCTGAGCAGCCTACCTGTAAGTTCGACAAAGTTAAAAGGTCAGCACCGAAGTTTCCGATGTATTCGGCGTCGTTTTATGCTTTCGGAGATTTGTCCATTTATTGTTTATCTTATCTGTAAAATTAAAGTTCGTCCCCCCTTAGGTAAAATAAAATACTTCCGATGTCCCTAAGGGCACTGAGACAATTTTTGCTTCGGGGCGTCATAACCCCTAGGGCCGGCACTGTGTCTGTGAAACACATAAAAACAGTAGTTATTTCTAAGGCACGTATAACATGTCCACTGTCCAGCTAACATTAAACCTGCACCCATAATTATGCTACAAACATCAGTAATAATTATTTTCTAGTAATATTTTCAATTTAAATTAAATAAAATTCTAATTTACAATGACAGATGTGAAAACACATTTCAGATTAATTAATGAATAGACACAACTTATTCAATACGAAAGGGAACAAATTTTACATTTAAAATAGAGAGAAACTTTCTTGCACTGCTTGGTTATCAAGTATATTCTGTCAATCTTCTCGATCCTTCAGGTTCTCTATCTATAATTATTTTTTCGCAATTTCCAGATCCATTTTCTGCTGTTACTGCATAGTTTTTAATATTACATTGCTCTAATTAACAGTTTCTCTCAATTTAAAGTTCATTTAAAGTTCTCATCACCCTAAATCATAATATGATTATGCTCGCTGCATTGCTATATTCTATTCTGTATTTTAAGATTAAATTCTAGACTATCAATCATTATCAAAACACTATCTGAATTTTTGTTAAATAAAACCAACCAAATTGGTACGACAAGCACGTCAAGACACCACATTAGTTTAGTTTTGAAGCATAGAGTTATGAGTTTGTTAGCGGCAAAATTATACAGAGACTATAAAAATATATCCTCGCACCAATAATAATCCATTTGACGATTAATATTGGTTTTAATTAACATAGAAAATCTATACTTACATTTAGCAAAAGGTTTATTTAGAGGTTATACAACGTACACCATATTGTGAGGTACAAATCTCTAACAAGCGCTAGCAGTCAGAGTATGGATATAGACTGTATGATATCGGTTATGAGTCATAGTCATAATGTCAGATTAGAAGAGGAGGAGGTAATACAAAGACAAAAAATAGTTCCAGTAGGTCTGGTTGTTAGTTTAGGAAAACGTAACACAAAATAGGTCTTGCTAACTGTAGCAAGTATGGATATATTGCAATGCTTAAAAAATCACCTGCTATTGGGGTAATTTTATGTTATGATATAACGCAATGCAACATACATGTACGTTGGCTCTACGATTATTCCTGCGATATCCAGGTAACGCCGAAGTCAAAGCAACCATCAAGTAACATGCGGTACCTGGCAGATGAATTAGACTCAACCAAAATTGTAATATTAAGATTCAATAATTTGATAATTTTTTGATAACAAATACTACTGTGCATTTCATTTTATTCAGGATATTAGTGAGCACGTTTTTAATACGAGCCAACGATTTAGTTTGCCCTTGCATCGATTCATCTCTTAATTAAAGGTGATGTTTATGTTAATTAAATTTTTATAATTTTTCAATGTATTTTATTCAAATATATCGAGATAATATAATGTAATATATATTTTAGATATATTATAGATATACTGACAAAATAGCAAGAAAGTGCTTGTAAAAGTTTCCTTACATACTACATAAGGCTGAAAATGGGTTGTGGCAAAGCGATTTCTGAAATTGTTAAAAAGACAAATTCAGGAGTTATTACAAAATACAAACTATACCCAACGTTACATCAAAATACAATGTATTACAATCAGCAGTAAAAAAAGATCAAGCTTTAACTTATTCAACAATTTATTGAATCTTAATTTTACAATTTTGGTTGAGTCTAATTCACCTGCCAGGTACTGTATTGCAAAAATGATACATATACATTTATAAAATGCGGATTGTGTTGGCTATGTGATCATTTCCGTGATATCCACGCCAAAGTCAGAAATACGTTCTATCATAGCACTCATCAGGCACACATCGCTGAAATGCTCAGTGTGACAGCTGCCTCAGTGTAATAATTGTATTCGCTTAGCATGCAAAAAAACTGTTATACGGCTCGGTAGCAAGCTACAGCACTCTCTAGGCAAGAATCAGTTGTTTGCGTCTCTATAGAGTGATGGTTGATCTTGAAACCATGTGACTATTTCTTTGCCACTTAAACAGATTCCATACCTTAGTTTCGAAGACAACTGTGTCATCAAACTGCCGATTGCATCATCAAGAGTCGGTGAATATAACCGCAATTGTGCTATCTCGGCAGTCTAGACTGATGTTTGTAACACAGTTGTCGAAACAAACGCCTAGCATTCGGTTTTAAATTACCGTACGGCGACATTTATTATTACTGCATCTCGTTATTCTCAACGCAGAACTCATCCGAGCAACGTCAGTCGTAGTTGAAGCTCAACCTGCTTAATGTGGCGTTTGCTTTTTAGGTCGAGTTTTACATATCCAATATATCCAAAAATATTCAAAAATCAAAAGAGTCTGACAAAATGCTTGCAATAATTATTATGTAGAAATGAGCATACTAGCAATTAGAGAATCAGTTTAAAGTTTATAAAATCGACAGCCATTATTTTTCAAAGCACGGGAGCACTTGAGTGTTATGAATTTAAAGAGATTGGATTAATTCAACTTGTTGAGTCATTAGTTAGCAATGGCGTAAATAACTGCTCGCAATTTATCATACTGCTTCATTCATTTCATGCTGCTAGAGAGAGCTGGATAGACTTTTTAAAGTAGTCTCGCAAGTTCAATGATTCCAGGAAACTATTATATGTCAGGTCAAGCTACTTGGGAATATATTTATTCTAAAGAAAACCACGATACAAACCAATATACTGGTAGTTAAAAAGTTTTTAATTCTGATTAAGAACCAGCGCAAGAAAAGCCAAAGAAGGCTATACAAAAAGTGCGAGATCTACGAGGATACCAAATGGGGTACGTGAAAGAGTTCTCAGTTGCTTGTAAATCACGTAATTGACAAAACTCTCTTTCACGAAGGAAAATCACGTAGACACATGTAGAAAAGGAAATTGCTTTGGTTAAGGTAACGCATTTCTATTTTACATTCAAACCAAAATAACATTTCCAATCGGAAAGCGAAGAGCAAAAAACTCTAGTTAACTTATCGGTTTTTCTGTAGAAAGCTTACAAGTTACAGCTAACATACTTTCAATTTTAAAAATTTAAAAGGTTAAAGGTAAGTTGCCAATTATTTAAAACTGATTAATAATCGCGTCTGTATATTTTTGTAATACTTTTTAATCATATGGTAATTTTAAATAATAAGTGTGTAAATCTAATATGTACTGATTGTTAAGGTGTTTAAAATCAATTTAGTTTGATCGGAGAACCTCTTTAACAGTATGAAAATTTTTTTATAGAAAGAAATGCTCTAGAGAAATATTTGATATGCGGCATACACAAATGGGAACAATGCACAGTTGATAAAAAGAAATCTTAACACTTACGAGCTCGAAATTTCTTGACCTGCAAGTCTTTCTGCTTTGAATTTTTTCTGTTTTTCAGGTCATATTGTAACATTCTCTAGATACTGAAAATACTAAAATTACTGAACACAAGTTATTTAAACATTACTTACTGAAAACCAAAGAACGATACTTACTGTTACTGTACTTATTTATGCACCGACGGAGATCTCTTTTTGTTGACAAATTATCATTCAGGGGTAGGTACTTGTTTCTTAAGCTCGTAGTTTTTAAAGAAAAATAAAGTTTTAGAAATATTAAGAAACATGGACGCCATTCACTTGAAACTTATTACAATACATGATCGGAATCCACAAGTGAAAGAAGATTCCGATTAAATTGATTGAATTAAATAAACTAATCGTAATTCGTCAGGTTGACGTTAAAGCAGGTTCCTGTAATTCAACAACTTCAACAAATGATTGAGCCAACATTATCACAACCATGTGTAGCTCAAATTCTCATTTATTCGTAGATCAAAAAAAACATTGTTTTTGTAAAACAATGGAACCATTTTTTATTAAATATGATTACGAGGGATCCCTTTAAATATAAAAATAAATATGTCATAACAATAGGTACATTTAAAATCTTATTAACTAGAAGACGACTTACTTGAGAAATATCGTTCATCGGCTAATCCTAGATAAATTGTAAAATCTATTTAAACACACTAATTAAATTGTAGCAAGTTTGCTTGCTCACCTTTGGCGGATCCTAATCACAATTTATGTCATTGCGATTAATCCGATAATTTGGTATATTATGTAAATTCTAATCGCTTGAGTGCGGAATAGATCTGTGGTGAAAAACAAAAAAAAAAGAAATTAAAAACTATTCATAGCTAAGAAAGGTATTCATTTAAACATCAAGTGGTAGTTTAAAACTCCAAAGAAGGAATGTCTTTTATCTAGGCTTTTCTTTGCTGGAAGACAAGCAGGTTGATTAATCAAGTAAACACTAAGATTTAAATTAATTCTTTTTAAAGGCGACAAATGGAATGGATGACGTATTGTATGTAAAAACGTTGATTAGTAAAACCGGCCGTTTACCTATTTGTTACTAAAATCATTTTTGTGTCATTATACAGGGTGTAATTAACATAACTAGAAACCTCGTAACGGGTGGTAGGGTAATGATTTAAAATATATTATATTAATTATATTAAAAATAATAAAAAAGCAATAATTTTCTGAATTAAGAAAAATGTTTTTCGCTTGACTCATATTTTTAATGTAATATTATTAAAACAATGGGACCTCTTAAAATTTAAAATGCGATTTTTTCGAAAACTAGCAGGAAGCGACCACATGTTATTAAGGAAATAATTATAGTTCATAAGCATAAGGTCATTTCATTATTAGAGTTGGGTGGGAATAGTTTAAAATAATTTTAACATAACATAACATTTAAAGCCGATAACACTTTTAATTAAACGCAATAAAGCCACTTCTTGATTTATGCCAATGTATGACATTGTATGTCTTTACCTTTTATTTCAAATTGTTTTGTTATTGTGAAGTTGATGATGTTTATTTAAAGCTTGTTGTAGTATGAAGCCTGTAGGTAAGTTGTATATGTACAGTGCTGCACCAAAGCTGTGGGAGCTTGAAAATATATATTTTTTTATATAGGTTCTCCGTTACTTGCAGCTTGGAGCTTAGCTAGTATTTTTTTTAACGAAGTGTGCTTGTCTTATTGCCTCTTTGTTATCTGACCCAGCAACTCTAGCGAGAGTTCTTCTGGGGCTTCCAAGAAGAGGCACTCAGCTTACAACGGAGTTTATTAATATTCTTTTGCGGGGTAGTAGCGATATAGATCCCTTTCTTAACTGCAGGATGATAGCTTCCAACTTGACTTTATTTTCGAGAACATTTTGTGTAAAGGCTTAAAGTGCCTTCATCAACTTAATGGTACATATATATCAAGGTCATAACCAACGGTAGTCGAGCGGTGGATATTGCAGCTTATGAATCTGTAGGTCTAAAGTTCGATTCCCGGTAGCGACAAATTTTATTTTCTTATTTTTTTCTAATTCTGTGTATTTTTTATTTATTTGTTAGCCTATTTGTTTATTGTTATTTTTGAGGTTATTATAGTTATTATTAAAAATATTGTAAAATCTTTAAATAATTTCCAGTAAATGAGTATATTTAGATGAACTTATTTGAATTAACTAAAGCTTGAAAAAGATTTGCTCGCATCGATTCATATTTGCTGACAAATTAGCAAATGCATAATACTCAACAAATACTTGATATAAGGATTTACGTAGCAAGAAAAACAACTTTTCTATAACCTATATGAAATGTTTACAGTTTCGATTTCCTAGCAGTTTCTACAACGCTACATTTTCCCCCTTCAAGCTAAAATAACGGATGCAGGGTACAAAAGTAAAATATTTTAGCCTTCTATTTTAAAATTCGCTTTTTTCTTTTCTGTTTGTAGGATTTTATTTTTATTTTAGTTCTTTTTAATATTTTTTAGCGGTGGTTAGGTTATAGAAAAAATGGTATTATAAGCAGAAAAAAAAATCAGATTTTAGCGCTCTTTGTATTCGTCTCTCTTCGCTATGCGCCAAGAGACAAACAGAAGACTAAACAGAAGACTTCTTTCGCTAGAATCTGTAATTTCCCTATTTTATATAATAAATAGCTATTGTATAAGAACCAGTTGTATTAACATGGCTATCAGTTTCATGAGTTGTCAAAAGTATATAATGTCAAATTAGTCAAACAGGAAAATGGTTGTCTACTTTTGTTGTAATCCATTTTTGGTATGATTGCAAATTAGAAAGTTATTTACTATAATTTCTTTAGATAGTTTTCTAATTCGCTTTCTGTTATTGATAGATTTGTAGTTTTCGTATTTTTAATTAAACTTTATTTAAATTAATTAAACCAATATCAATCAGCTACAAATAAAGAATCCGTTAAGAAGTAAAGAGTTGTGCACAATATACACAACAAACTTGAAACTTCTTGACGGTTAATCGCGGACCAAATAGTCCACTAATCGGTGGATTTCCTGCTGTGACTGTGTTTAAACCCGCTTGCAAACCAGCTTGGACAAAAAGCGTCAACACGCGCTGGTAACCAGCGCGCAGGTAACCACTATTCACCGTATTCGTATCCTAAGATGATAAAATTGATTGATTGAATGATGACGGATGAGAGATGATTGGACGCCCCTGCACAGCAGCCTATAGGCTCAATGTGTTGTTCATCATATTGTACATCATTGTTACGTAAAAAAATTTGTAGCTCCAATCCGGTTTAATACTCTTTTTACCAAATTTCCTCTTATTAGAGTTTCGAGAGTAAGTCCTTGGTTTTGATGTCTTTTTATCCAACCTGATAGCCAACTGCGAGCTGTAGTTTTGGTAATTCTAAATATTGGCCCAGGACCTGTAAACATAGTTTCTGATCCCTTTTTCGCAAACAAATTAGCTATTTCATTGCCTTTTATTCCATTGTGTCCTGGAACCAACATAAGAGTACCCTTATCATGATTTTCAAGTGGTATAAGATTTTGAAGACAATCCCATACTCATTTTGAATTAATTTGGTGGCTCGCCAGAGCTTTTACAACAGCTTGGCAATTTGATAGGATGTGGACATCCTGGCCCTAATCATACTTTCTTATATTATTTTGCAGACATTGCCTCCCTGATAGCGTCTTTATATCAACCCTTTATTCCATTCAAGTTGGATATTAAAGTCTTTATGGAAATTAAGCTTTGTCGGCATGGCGTTACAGCTCATTTCTAATAATGAGTTTGTGATGCTATTTGTTATCGTGGCGTTCCCAACAAACAGATCTGGTTTGACAGTTTCCTTTATATCCCAGTTTATAGTCTCCTCACCAGTTAGTGCAGAGCAGTCTCGCACGCTTTTACTGATTGGTAGGCATGTTGGTTGGGATGAAATAGTCTTTCTAGAGATAGGCTTTCCCTTATACGTATGTCTATCTATCACTTTTTCATCAGCTTTAACATAAGAGATGATAGGTTGATAGCTCGATATGTCTTTGCCTGAGAGTAATCTCTTCGAGGTTTTGGGATGAATACGATTTTAGAGCGTCTCCATATGTACTTACACGTATATAATTTTTAAACGCTAATATTTCGCTTTTTGCGAGCAACCGCAGAGCAATCTGCAATTGAGCAATTCGGGCTCCAATTGAAAACGCTATAAGAGTGCTCTACATTGATCTGTCCCACGAGACAGATCAATTCAGATCAAAACAAAAACATAACCTCTAATTCATTCGCACCTGCGTTACTTTAACTGGAAAAGGGCATTCAAAGTATTATTATGAATGATGAAAGTTGTCGTTTGACTTTATTAGAAATTTTTATTTTCAGATTCGTCTAAGGATGAGGAAATTGAAGTTATTATTGAATATTTAAATGAGATACAACCATTATGCAAAGTTTTTAATTTTCTGGAGACGATAAATTCATTTTCTGATTAATCGGTAGGTTTGCTGTAATAATAGGTACGCAATGCAGTATTTTATTAATCGTTTTTGCACATTTTTGCGACCCACGTTTAATAAATAAATTCCTGACAATGTTTCTAAACAGTTAGTATTGCCAGGTGTTTTATTATTATTAGTTATAATAATTTATATAATAATGGTCACAGGGTCACACAAACATACGGCGATCAAAATGATTTTATTCGGTTGTGCATTGTGAATCACTCTTCGATCAATCTAAGGTCAATCTACATAAGAGTAATGACGTCATAACCGTTTTGCAAGCAACCGCAGAGCAATCTGCAATTGAGCAATCCGGTCTCCAATTGAAAACCCTATTAAAATGATGCTATTAGAGTGTGAGTACTAATGACAAAAGTGCGATTGGATCTGTAAGCAATAGTTACCTTCTGTCATAACTTTATTTTAGTCACTTTAAAATACATACATACATAATCCATTCCCCTTTTACCGCATTTGCAGTGTCGGGGTTCCACACAAACTCTTATGGGAGTGCAACGGAGATAATGGACCAATTGTAGCAAGTAAATTACGCTCCCCCAATACTTTATGACTCATACTACTTTCATATCTTATCTTAAGCAGCTCAAACACGATTGTACTAAATTTTTAAAATTCAGTCGCAACCGAAGTTTGAACTCCTGTCCCTATGAACGAGAGTTAGGATCTCTACTACTCGACCACGGAGGGCCTCACTTTAAAATTCATTATGAAAATTGCTTGAACAAAAACCATTGAATACACCCACATAGTACTGTATTGTGTTACTAGGATTAAAAGTGGCACTTTGTTTGAAGCCCAATTATATTTGCACTTGCGAGGCGAAGCGCAGCGTAGCCAAGCAACTGCACAAAATGAGTCAAACAAAATCGTTTCTATACGTATAGAACATGTTATTTTTTCTCCGAAGATTAAATGCAATGCTAAAATATTTTTAAGTCTAGGATTAAAAATATTAGTTGTCTTAGCAACGGACTTTTCTTTTCCTTGTTACAAAAATGTCAACACTATCTTTTAAAAATGCCATTAAAGGTGTCATATTTTAATCCGGCTGGAGAAAAAAGTTACACTTTTTACTTTCACTGTATAAATTTCAATTAAAATTTATTCTAGATTATGCTGGGAGTTTTCGAGTATTAACGAACATGCTTTTGCGTGTGCTTTGGAAGATTTTGCTAACGATTTTTAATAATTTATTCCTATTTATCTACGTCATACCTTTATCAACTACTAGCAAAAAATTAACTCAAAATTACGATTTATCATGAATATGCATTAAACCCTTTTTCGGGAAAGCCAATAATTAATTTTAAATTTGAAATAAATTAGAAAGATAAATCATGTTTATCTTTCAGCTAAAATCAACATTTATGAAATATTGAAACTTTTATTCTTTTAATAGCTTTTTCAAACATTTACTGAACAAATAACTTTTTCTACCTGCTATTTCTTTTTTATTAAATAATTTCTGCTTATGAAATATTGTAATATTATTTTTTAAATGAAAATCCAGCTATTTTCTACTTTTAACATGTTAACATTTTTACAAAAATAAAATAAAGAACAAAAATAAATGAGTTTTGTATAAATCCTTAGATTTATACAAAACAAAACTAGAACACGTATATTACTGCGGTAATGCTATGGAGGTTTTGTACAAAGTAGTACGCATAATAAACTTTATGAAATACTACATAGCTTTATAAATTCTTAATTAAGCTAAAATTTTCAGGGCAATGGATTTGAAAAGGTTTCCGCTGGAATGCACTTACATACAAATCTGTAGTAAGATTTTTCTTGTTAGGCTCTCACTCTAGTGTAATCGATACTTCCTAGTGAAATGTTAACTTGGAAAATTCCATTTTGAAATTAACATTTGTTTGTGACAAAGCATTATTATACATTTAAAAAAACCGTTGAAACTTTAATCGTTTGAATCTATCGAACCAAGATCGAAGTGTGCATCGTTTTTTTAAACTTAAGTTGCCAACGTGTTCCTACTTGTTAACAGGAAAATACCCTTACCAAAGGAAAGGAAAATAATATTACTTCAATGTTTGTACATAGGTTAAACCTTCGTTTTTTAAAAGTCCTCCCCCTTATATCACCCCCCCCCCTTATATCACCCCCCCACGCATCACACATTAATGAAGATGCTACACGTTCTTCAAAGGTTTGTACTAAAGAAAAACGCTTTGTGAAATAGGCAAAGTTATTAACGAGTCAGTGCGTCTTTTAGGTGTCTGTTATCAGCATGAAAGAAGAATCTTCATGTGTATGGCGCTTTCTAACTGTAGATTCTTTGGCAATCCATATGCTCACGCTTTTAAAACAGCGCTTTATCACGTATCGTATACCTAAGTATACTATGTATTATAGACATTTCTAAAAAACCAACTTTTAACAATACAGCTCTGCGAAAAAGATGTTAATATTTTATATAAAAAGTTGTCCGTTTATATAAGCCCCATACCCAATCTAACTATATGATTGAACTCAGCATGGACCAGAGATATGCTTTAAGTTGGACTGGTAGGCGTAGCTTGATGTTAATGAGCGTGGTAAACTTGTTTGTCAGTTTGTAGGCGTAATTGAAATTGACATGATTTCCATCCAAGTTGTATTCAGTCTGATTTGCACCAGGGCATAGCCGAACCGAGCAGCTAACTATTTTATGAGCTTGGGACATCAATAATTAATATAGTACTAAATAAAAATGGAAGCTTATATTATGTTGTGGAGGTCTTACGTTTTCACCACTCTTAACCCTTAGATACCTAAGCTGCACAAATCTACGTAAACACCGAAGTGGGGTCACCAGGGTCCCCCACCGATTTTTCGGAAATTTAGCTGTGTAAATGTACCCAAAATGCACATTTCTCGTACTGATTGTTTTCTGCATCTCAAAGCACCTGTCTTGATAAGAATACCTATAAAACATTCTAACTCGATGTGGTCTAGTGATTTCCATTCTTTTTGCGAATTTGAATGCTTGTCATTCCAGGACATAAAATATCGTTCGGCTTCCTGATTATTGTAGAGGCATATAATATCTTTGATTTCAGTACTTATGAATAAACTGAAAATTTCAAAAAATGAATCAGCAGTCCGACTATAAGGCGTAAGACCAGGATGAAGATTCACAATATTTCTTTCAAGACGTCTAGAGCCTCTTCTAGGTTTACTGGCCCATTTCATTCCCGATTTTACAATGAATGCGTCACCTTCGTTTTCAATAATTTCCTGATCTTCAGCTCCTGGTTCAATATCTGATTCGTCTTCAGATTGGACGTCTATACTCTATATTATCATCTTCTGACTCTGACACGTTTTCTTCCAAAATTAATTCCCATCAGTAACAATTTCTGGGTCTACTTCACCTTCATAAGCTATTTCATCCTCACAATCTGATAAATCACCGAATTTCCCAACAACGTGTTCAAGGTCTGCCTTTGATAAAGGTCTATTGTTTTTTGAACGGCTCATTTTCGGAATAAAACTGCAATAAATGCAACATGATTTGAATACACATAAATACCGAAGCGGGGTACTTTCGGGGCCCACTTACCTAATTTATCAAAATCTCCAACACCAACAATTCAATCACAACAAAACTGAAAAATACATAACCTTAAATGTCATCTAACAAATACCTGGAAGCAGTGCTGCCAACGGGTTCAAAAAAAAGTTAAAACAAATTATTCAAATGTGGAGGACCCAAGTTACCCCGCTTAGGTATCTAAGGATTAAGCATTCTATAGCCCTTAAACAAGAAGTAGGGTACCAGCCCATAGCTTGTAAAAATGACTTGGGTTAAAACGTTGCCGGAGCTTAGACTATCAGAAACGTTAATTAGATGAAACAAGAAAAACTAGATGAATGAACTTGCAGATAGAGGGACTATGGAATATTAATTCCCAGATTCCTTTTTTAAGTTATTTTGTTACCATACCATGTTAATATAAATACGTCCAAAAATATCAATGACTATCCAAACCCAAAATAGTAAAAGTTATGGATGCAATACCAAATGCTTTCCTAGAAAACAGTAAAATGCTTTACAGTAATGAATTGCAAAACTTTGCTTATCTTAAAAATTTCAACGAAATCTTTAAATCATGCTCGGCTGAATCATCATATTCAGAAGAAATATTTTTTGTAAAAGCATCGATAATTTTAGATAACACGAGATATAGTTGAAAAGGTATGAATATCATATATTGGCTAAAAGTGGTAAAAGGTTAATAGGTACACCTAAGTTGAAAAGTATGTACAAAAGAGCCAACGCAACCAAAAAATAAAAATTTCATATTCTGGGTTCCTGACTATAAGAAAAATATAGAGTGCCAAGCAGCCAAATACAAATAAAAGTACCCTTTTCACCTTGTTCGTTAACTTTATCTAATAGTACTACTCGACAATGACAACTATGCTATATGGTTATTCTCTATTGCATACACCAGCTCAAGCTGCAAAGGCAGGTTCATACAGAAGCAAACAGTTCATATTAGAAAAAATTGTATGAAGTTTTTCATTCACATAACCTAAGGGTAAATTATGACAGCTGTCAGAAAACTCGTTGGTGCAGTTAAATTAGATTCATGATTTAATCATTTTTGATGAATTGAAGAAGGGAAAAAGAGGAAATTATAGGCTTTTTCTAACATTATCATTTTGTTTGAATCTTTTATTAATTTTCTTTAAATTGTTCTGGATAACATAACCTAAAATTACATTTATGCATTTTGTTTCACTATAGCGTTTTCAATTGGAGCCCGGATTGCTCAATTGCAGATTGCTCTGCGGTTGCTCGCAAAAAGGGTATGACGTCATTGCTCTTATGTAGATTGATCTTAGATTGATCGAAGAGCGATTCACAATACACAACCGAATAAAATCATTTCGATCGTCGTATGTTTGTGTAAACATACATTATATAAATTATTATAACTAATAATAATAATCTTGTTTATTGTTTCCAGCCTTATTTTGTGGAACTCCATAATCATGAAATAAATAAAGATTATTAAAAGTTTCACTGTGAAACTTTTAATAATCTTTATTTATTTCATAATAATAATAATAATAAAACACCTGGCAATACTAAATTTTTTGAAACATGGTCAGCAATTTATTACAAGCGTGGGTCGCAAAAATGAGCAAAAAACATTAATAAAATATTTGCTATAATATAGCAAACCTACCGATTCATCAGAAAATGAATTGATCGTCTCCAGAAAATTACGAACTTTGCATAATGGCTGTTTCTCATTTAAATATTCAATAATAGCTTCAATTTCCTTATTCTGAGACGATTCTGATGATAAAAATTTCTAATAAAGCCAAACGACACCTTTCAGCATCCATAATAATACTTTGAATGCCTTTTTCCAGTTAAAGTATCGCAGATACGAATGAATTAGAGGTTAGGTTTTGTTTTGATCTGAATTGATCTGTCTCGTGGGACAGATCAATGAAGAGCACTCTCGGTGTGCTTTTACACAGAACGCTTACCGCAATCGAATACGGAATGTCCGGTGAACCAATAGAATACGGAATTTGCTCTCAGAGCAATCAAAGAGCATTCCAGAGCAATCAATTGAAAACGCTATTTAATTAGTGGTTAGCTACTACATCAAGTACTATTAGTCCGTCAAGTATCAAATAAACTTGATATAAAAATATTGCAAAAGTAACTTTTAGGTTACACGTGACAATAAACATAACCTAAAAGTAAACTATTTTCATTTTGTTTCATTTTTTAGATGGGTTGATAATAAATCAAATACCATGATTGAGAAAGAAAAAACTAGAGCAGACCATGGCCAAGCAGTCAAAATTAACCTATACAATTGATATTGTCAGTAATTTTTGTTATTGTCAGTAAATAACAAAGGGGGGGGGGCGAAGACATGAAAAGAAATCGAAGAAGTTATTAAAACAAAAATAAGGAAAGATATATTCTGTTAATACAAAAATAAATAGTCACCTTCAAAAAGTTAAAATAGGTAAACACATATAAGTAATACAATAGGTAACTTCTTGTAAAGACGCAAAAAATATATAAATAATTTCTATATTCTTGCGGAATTTTAGCCTCGTTGTTCAATAAGACTATATATTAAAAGGTGAAAAATGGCTGCTCTTATTGAAAACCTAAATAGGTTTTGTTGAACTTGGCTTTCGTTACTTTGTTGCATTTGTTTTGCGATGGTTTATTTGAAACAAAAAAATGCCGTGTTGAGTAACTGGTTATTTTTTATATGAAATGCATTTTGCATTTTCATCCAAATAATAGTAGTAGTTGTAGTAGTAGTTATGGGGAGACCAAACAAGTAGGCTTTCATAGGTCGTTTTTTGCCCATCCCTTGACATCTCCCTAACCACCATCGCTATCACCTACTTCAAAAATATCTTCTTTCTCTGTAAACTTTCTCGATTTTCCAATAAAGATTAGGATATCGGTCCGCGCTAGGGAGTGCAACTGTTCCCTTCGAAGGGTAGCTACACCAAACGTTTTAAACCTTATACGCCTTCTCCTAGGTAGTAGCAGGATGTTTCTTCATCTTGAGCAAATAGAGCCTTTCTCTATCCATATGGTGTCTTCTTAGTTTACAGTGGCATTTCCAGTTCTCCTTCCCATTAGCCAGACCGACTTTTTTGAGTCGAATCTCTCTATATGGTCCTTCGCCTGTCGACAGCCTCTATACCTTTTCCACTTCTTTTTACTGCTCTCATAGGTCTACTCCAAATAGGGCTGTTAAGATTTGCGGCTTTGTGAAAACCAGCAAGGGTTTCGGTCCTAGTCAGATGTCCTCAACTTCTAGTTTGGCCAGTTTATCAGCCTCTTCGTTGCCCTGGACTAGTTCGACCTTTTTCTCCCTTATCAACTCTGCTAAAGCTTCCCCGCATTCCTGGACGAGAGCTGATCTCGTCCTGGATGAGTAGATTGTCTTTAGTGCATCTTGGCTGACAGAGCAGGTATAGATTTTTATCTCTAGTGCTTGGAGTAGATTCTCTTGGTACTATATTTTTCTCTCTGCTGGTGCTCTCATCCTTGGTTGCCACCGATAGAAGGGCGTAAATTTCTGCCTGAAAAATCGTGGTAAACTTTCCTCATTCGGCTGAAACTCAACGTGTTTGCTACTCCCATTGCTCTCTAATTGGAATAATGTTAAGCTCCTTTGAAACCACATGGGCAATCTTTGTATGGCCAGTGCATATACATTGATTGCTCCAAAGCCCTCTGAATCCCTCATTCTTAGCCATAGCCTCTCTTTTGATCCAAAAGTTAAGACCCGGGAGACCCAGTATAACTGGTGTGGCCGTTAGGGATGGCTCCTTTAATGCCCAGACAGACTAGTCGTTGGGCCTTTGTTAGTCTTCCTGTTGTCCCCTGTTGGTCTTTCTACACTAGGCTACCAGTCTATTGGGCTGTACTGCACTCTTGCTCTTCTAGTTATTTTCCACCGATTTCTTTACAGTTTTGTTGACGTACAGCCTCCAACTTAATTTGATATTAAGGGTGACACCTAAGTACTTAACCTCTTGCAGTAGTGCAAGTGGTCTCCATACATTATGAATGTTCTGATAATAGTACATTGATTAATTTAATAAGTAGTCTTTAACTTTACATTATGATTATCTATAACTATTATAATTACTCTGTAACTCTGGAAGAGTCATTAAGTTGTGCTTTTCACTTTACTCTTTTTACTTTAAAACCTTTTCTCGAAAAGTGATGTGCGATAAGAAAATTGCTTAGGTAATCTATTTTCAATTAAATATTCACTAGCTCAAATTGTGATTGGTTGGTATACAACGCTAATGTTGGTCAAAATGTGTAGCAAAAAATTGCAAAATATGAGAGCGACCCTTTAAAGCGCAAGTATGGCAATGTTTAATTTTGCCCAATGTTTTCATCAATAACAAATTTTAAGACTGTTCTACAATTTATTAGTGATCCCTTAGCAATTTCAAAAAATATAAATTTTAAAGTCTATAAAAAGGATGACCAGCCCATAAACTTGTAGCTAATGAAACACAAAAACAGTTATTAAGGAAAATGTATTTTGACTTGGTCCATAAAACTAAGATATAATTAGTTTTCTGAATGAGAGTTCTATACCCTTTTTTTGTAGAAATGTACATTTAGGAAATTCTATAATTTTATTTGATATAATATTTTTAAAATCGATACAATAGTAAACTAATTTTCCAATTAGCTTTCTACGTCACGAAAATTTTATCAGGACCCTTATTCTGTCTAAGATTAGTGCCTCTAGAAAATAAGAGTTTTGTAACAAGAATAAAGCACATCACTTTTCTAAGTTAGTTCAGTTTTCCTTCGACTAAAAGAAAAAACACTTTAATCGAAACTTCTTATTGGAAAAATGTTATGAATGCATGTCCTGGAATTTATGTCTTCGGGGAGAAAGTATTTGATATTGAATATTTAACTAGATCTATTTTAAAATACGAGGTTTTGGTATATAATAAAATGCGCGCAGTATACCGTTGTTTTAAAAATGTACTGTACATCTAACAACAGAGTATACAGTTCTAAATTAAATTAAAGTAAAACATAACAAAAGAGAATACAAACAGAAAATTCTACAATTTAATATTATAAAAACAGACTTCGTTAGAGAAAAATAAGATATAATAAATAAGAATGCGTTCTGAAACAAGGTAAAAATTTTCCACAAAAGCAAAAAAACATTCAAAGCATTTTTTCATCTTAACATAAAAGAACAGGGTTTTCAGTAAAAATAGATGTCTACTTTTATTTTAGTTTCCTTTAGATTTCAGTAGAACCACACGCAACAGCGTGACATTTTAAAGAATTCCAACCAGAAAAAAGAGGTAAAGCTTGCTGATTTCGGGTGACCTGCTGATTTTCAGCTTTCAGAAACTGTGCTAGCTGTTTTTTTTAAAAAGGTATAGCATTTTATGTAGTTTTATTTAAGTATAGATTTTTTTATGTGGATTATTTAATAATCCACATGATTCCCCTTTTGCAAACGATATAGCGATCATTTCTCACTACTTTTGAAAGCATATGTTCATATATGATTCAATGATAAACATAAAAGAACTAGAAAATTTGTCACAATGTATTCAATAGAAAAACAGACTAATTTCTATTATATTTTCACGGAAACAGACAGGAATTTCGATGCATTGAAATGAAAAATCAAAAGGATTTTAATGGTTAACTACAGCTATAGGTTTTCAAAAACTATTGATAAATTTAGGCTCATATAGCCTTCTCTATAAAACTTCTCTTTGTTGTAATTAATATTTATTATTAAAAATGCCGCATAACAATTCTTCTTGGCAATACAAACTGATTAAACACAGTTAAAACTCCAACAATTATACGCTTTATTTACTACAAAACAAAAATTGGTAGTTTTTTTGAGAGAACTATTTCATCAAAACATTTTCACTATTGAAGAACGTTACCAGATAATTGGTCTAGTGAGATGTTTACTAATTATTGCTGTACATTGATATTGGGAAGTTCTAAAGCCCAGAAGAAGAGAAAAGATAATTTACCATTTTGAACATACTAAAATAGCGTGTGAGTAGTTGTATGTAATAACATTAATTGTTTTTCAAATCAATTTCTTTATCTGCCAAAAATCTGATGTTTTTATTAAAGACTAAAGACAGTTTTTTACCACAAAGAAAACAAGGTAGAATTTTCCGTGTTCAGGTCGTTATATTATTTCATTGATTAAAACAATGTTTAAACCGTTGATTTCAACAGTTGACCGTTGAAAAAGAAAGAAAATTGGTATTCGAATTTTAAAAAAGAGTGAGAGATTTTTATGTTTGTCATTAATAAAAGTGAGGTTATGTAACATTCATTATTAAAATTTAGAAAACGTTTTAACAAAGAAAGTATTTAGGTATAAAACTTTGTTGTGATATAATTAATTAATGATATTATTAATATACTTGGTGATTTAGACAGGTAAAATGTAAATAAAAAGGTATTTTCAAGAATCATTACCAGATTAAAAATAATAATAATAATAGCTAAAAAAGGGAATTTATAAACAAATTTAAGAAGAATAACGTTTTTTAAAAATTGTTAATTTATTAAAAAAGAAATTTACCATTATTATTGTATACAAAGTTGTGAGATACAAAAGCAGATGCACTTACTTGTGCAACGTGTTAAAAATTCGAGATTTCATCCTAATGCAGTTTTAAATGCATTTATAAATAATAATCTTAGGACGGCCCTGTATATTTCAGTATATATTCGTTGGGTTAATATTCCAGATTTTATTTCGAATCAAATGGTGTTTTCTTTAATATCAAAGGTCATCCCAAAGTGTTTTCACACAGATTAAATTGTTTTTAGAATAATATACAGAAATAAATTTGCCTTTTTAACAAAGGAATATGCCAAAAAATGTAGTTAATCCTTAACTACCCAGGTGCGGTCTCTGTGACCTCAGGTATCTGTCTGACTTTTGATGATTGGGGCAATATTAAACCTTTTTTGCATAATTGGGGCAATATTATGCAAGATTTAACCAATATTGGTTTTTGAGAATATGTTTTAACAATATTATATTATTATAATATTATTGGCGGAATATTTAAATGCATTATGGCGCTTTACTATAAAAGCCAATATTGCAGGATCATTTAAATGCAATATCCCAAAAATGTTTACAATAAATATTCTAACAATATTGTTTTATAGCATTTATTTTTAAATTATTGAACCAATATTGGCAAATTACTGGCATGGCAACAACTGTAGCATTTTTCTTTTAAATATCGTAAAGCAATATTAAACGATTATTTAAATACAACATCGCATACATATTTATAGTAAATACTCTAACAATATTGTTTTATAATATCTATTTATCTATTTATATTTATAACATTTTTTCATATTTATTTGTCTAGTTTTCTCAGTAAACGATTTAAACTGTATAGAGGACAATAACCCCAAACACAAAGCCGAAAAAATCAAAGTCTGGTTAGTTCGTAAATGTCCAAAAGTTATTGAAACTCATTCCAATAACTACCTCAAACTTCAAAGTCCGGACTTGAATGTTATTGAAAATTTATGTCAATTGAAAATTACAATAATGATTATAAGGAATCATGAAATTTTAAACAAAGAACATCTAAAACGATCGCTTAGAGAAGAGAGGTAAAACATTTTAAAAAGATTTTAGAGTTAGTTTTAGTTATTTTTTCTTTTTACTGCTTTACTAGGTAAAAAATCTTGTATGCTGAGTGTTAAAAGATACATATTTGTAGTTAACTAAAAAGGACAATTCGTTCCGCTACCTACCCCTAATCGGAGAAAGCTGCATTTCTAATAAGTCCGTTCCGGGTGGATGTTCACAGGTCAAGCCACGAGAATTTACAGTATGTTTTAGGATGCAACGCAACAAGTTCAAAACAAATGAGTGTCTGTGTGTACAACTTCATTATTTTGTTTAATAAATAAATTCGTGTAAGTGTTAACATGTGTGTGATGATAATTCATTTGATTATTTAATTCAATTTATTCATTTTCTGTGATGATTGAACATTGGCTGCTGCGAACATTTGTCAGTGTTGAACCAGGAGGCCAGGACCAATGCCGTTATTTTGTGTAACATCATTATTGTATGCATGTATTGTAGGTAAGTTTACGCACAGTCATAAAAAAGTAGTTACTGCATCGGTCAATACCCTACTTATTGAGACGTTTCTCATGCTGTTTATCTTTTATTACAGGTACGGACCAGTCAACCAGTTTTGGTGTGAATAGCCATCCTTACTTTTATTAGATGTTTCTTCTTATTATAAGTTCTAGATTATTGTAAGATTCATGTTCTTTCAGGTTAGATATTTTATTTTGTTTATAATTTCATTTAAATAAGTTTCCGTCGTTTCTTTTATTATCTATGTATTTTTAAAAATTAACATTTGATTCTTTCGAATAAACTTTTATATTTATGTATGTAGTTTTCAATTTTATTTTTTTATGTATTAATAATAAATATGATGCAATTAACTCCTCGTTTTTTATTTATATTACCTTTATTTCTCTTGTTTTCTAATACAGTGACAACATTATAAAGCAATGTTTACAATCAACATTTCGCCAACATAGCATACTATTATTGAGCAATGTCTAAAGACCATATTGGACCAATAAAGTAGAATATTATTGAGCAATATTTAAAATCGACATTGCACCAATAATGCAGATTATAATTGAGAAATATTTAAAATCAACATTGCACCAATACAGGATACTATTATTGAGCAATGTTTAAAACCTATATTGAACCAATAGAGTAGAATATTATTGAGGAATATTTAAAATCAATATCGTACCAATAAAGCAGAATGTTCACATTTCTATATTGGGTCAATATTTGTTAGGAACATTGTACCCTTATTGCCGCAACTTCTAGCCAATATTGCACCAATATTTTGTGCTACTTGGGTAGGTATTCCTAAATAGCATTATTTTCAGTTCGTAGCCCGCTGCACATCGATCTGTGTTCACGCGTTGCGTTATTATTGAAATTTAAATATTTCGTGCAGTCATATTGACCGGACCCGGGTATTTAAGTTATGGCTAGCTCTTCACTAAAGGTTCGCTTTGGTGATAAGGATTTTGAAAAATCATTGCTAGATATATCTATTGTAACTTAGTTTATCCTGTTTTGTAAGAAAATTGTTTTATTTCCTGTCTGTAATAAATTTTTTGATGTTAGAATCAACTAGGCTGTTTTTTCGTAATTTCCATCGTTAAATCAATTTTTTTAGTTATATTAATTTCTCATTATAAAAATTTAAAAAAATCTTTAATTGAGAATTCACACTATTCAAGGGCTATAACAACAAATTTAAATGACTTATTTTGCATTTTTTTTTAATTTTATATAGTCCAAGAGCCAGCAACGGGTTTGTTTACAGTATTTTTAACAAGCGTATAACTGCTATGGAAGGTCCCTTTGAATATACTGAGAAGGGAAGCCGACGCCTGGCAACTTTGCGATGGTGGTTTTAGCGTCCTCGCGCTTCTGAAGAGTGTAAAAATCTATTAAAAAAACAGTATAATAACAAGTCTGCCGCTTTGCTATGTTAAAGAAAATCATCTGGTATATAAATAAAAAGATTTACAGATGTGTTTGCGAGTGGTAAGTTTACGGCAGATTCGCATAATAATTAATAATAATAATAAATAACTCTGCATAAGGCTATCTCTCCGAGTTGACTTATGTCAAACGTGTTTTATGGTCTGTCGCTTTGTGTTCACAGCTTTGTTATTTTACTATAAATGGTTATTTTTATTATGCAACTTTATGCAAATCTGGCGGAAACCTACCACCAGCAAACACGTATTTATCGTTTTTATTTATACCAGATGATTTTCTTTAACATAGCAAAGCGGCAGACTTGTTATTATACTGTTTATTATATTCAAAGGGACCTTCCATAGCAGTTACACGCTTGTTAAAAATACTGTAAGGAATCCGTCGATGGCTCTTGGACTAATAGCGCTTTAGAGATCAGCGGTCACCGTGACCGGTCCCAGGCATTTGTGTTACTCTTACAGCACGCGGGTACTTAAGGGTTACTTTAAATTTTACTTACAGGTTTTCTACGTGTTATTTTCGTGTTAAGTGAATAGTGTCTGCACTAAAGCTAAGTATAGACAAGGGTATGTCTAGTCGGTTTTTTCGTAGACCTCCGGTGAGAATTTCATTTCGTTGCTGCAATTAATAAGATCTAGAATATTTCAGAAAGATTTTATATAGTTATTTCCCATTGGCTTAAAATGTGTCAGTCTCGGTTTTGATGGGTAGTTAATTTCCCTCCTTTAAAGATTTTAGGGCAAACATAAAATTTGCATCCCCAAGAAGTCAGTCTAGTACCATCAGTCTGGTAAAAAACTACATCGAGCGAAGTGCCAGACAAGTCACGGAGCGAGCTTCGGCCTACGCTCTGGAGGCGGTTAGCTCCAAAATTACCTTCAAGTGCAAGTTGAGTTTTGAATTTGTTTTGTGGATTAATTTTCTTTCGTCTCGTCGTCCGTAAACATATAAGCAAAGTGGTTTTATAATACAGTTGATTCTTTGAGTGAATAATTTTAATAATTATTCCAGTTTGTAGCTTGTTGTGATAACTTACAACAAATCTAATCTTAAAACGAAAGTTTAAAGTATATCCTGTTGCATTATCGATCCACATTGCCGTTGACATTTTATGTTGAAAATTTAATAATAAACTAAAAACGTTTATGCTTCTCAATTTGTATTGATTAATGGCCTAAGAATTATTTTGGGAAGTGCAAAATTTCGCGCGAGATTTAAAGATAGTTGTGTTGGAACAATTTAACGGAAATCTGCGAAAAAGTGATAGTCTTTTTGGAATTACATGACTTACAGTTTTTTATTAATGAAAGACAATATTCTTATTATAAACAACATTATTCTCGCAACTTCAGATATAAAATTCAGTTAATCACTTTATCATCTTTACCTGTGTTTACAATTCTTCATTTGGATAAATACTGTTATGGAGCTGATGTTTACTGTTTATAGTGGTTTGATGTGAAAATTAAGGGCAATATAGTGAAGCGAGGTCCTGGACGATTAAATATTAATAATAATAATAATAATAATAATGAAATAAATAAAGATTATTAAAAGTTTCACAGTTTTATTAAAATATTCCTGACAATATTGTTTCGACAGCTATGCTGTCATTATCAAAGGTAATATAATTATAAACAAACACGTCGCTAAGGTAGATACAAAATAGGTAACTAGATAAAATAATAATAATAATAAAAATTAATAATAAAAATCATAATTAAACATCTAATACTTCCAGTAACGGAGAATTACTGAGCTCAAGTTGTTCATTCATTAAAGGTACCCTGAGTTTGTGTTTGTATATCTCAAAGGCTTCTAAAATGTCTAATTTGCGTTTGTTATTACAAAAATGTAGGAATTTAATATTATTTTGAGGAGTCATTGTGTGATTTTGTTCTAAAAGGTGTTTGGCGTAATTCGATTTTTCAGGATGTTTATTTTTGTAATGACGTACGTGTTCTTTATATCTTATGTCAAAATTTCGAAGTGTTTGTCCAATATATACCGAACTACAAAAAGAACAATTTAAACGGTAAATGCCCGATTTCATGATATCATGTGTTCTGTCTTTAGCATTAAATAAGAATGAAAAAGTGTTAGTGTTGGTTTTAAATGTTATTTTATAATTGTTGGTTTTTCTTAGTATATGTGCAATTTTTTCTGATATTTTGCCAAAATATGGTATAGATATGTAATTTGTGTCTTCTGTTTGATTGTCAATGGGATATATTCTTTTGATAGCTAACCTATAATCTTTTTGTTTAATTAAAGTGTCAATCATGTTCGGATTATAATGATTTGCATGTGCTAGTTGTTTAATGGTTGATATCTCTTTGCTAAAATCTGATTTTGTTAGTGGAATAGTTAAAGCTCTGTGTACTAATGATCTGTATGCTGCTATTTTATGTGTATTGTGGTGACAAGATTCATTTGGTATTGTTATGTCTGTTTGTGTTGGTTTTCTGTATATTGAAAATTCAAAAAGATTGTCTGCGTTGATCTTGATATTTAAGTCTAAAAAGTTTATAGCCCTGTTTTGTTCTGTTTCTAGTGTAAATTTTATATTAGGATGGATATTGTTTATAAGAATTAAAAATTCATTGATAACCTCAAAAGAACTGTCAAAACAAGCTAAAATGTCATCAACATAACGAAACCAGAAAATAATGTGTTTAGAGAGGTTTAATTCAAATATTCGATCTTCAAACTTGTCCATAAATATGTTAGCTAATAGAGGACTTAGAGAATTACCCATAGGTAAACCATCTTTTTGTAAATAAATTATGTTATTAAAAGTGAAATAATTTTGACTTATACAAAGGTCAAATAATTGAATTAACTCTAACCTTTTAACTAATTCTATATTACTATTGATCAAGAAACTATCTAATAAAGGAATGCATTCTTGATCAATAGTAATATAGAATTAGTTAAAAGGTTAGAGTTAATTCAATTATTTGACCTTTGTATAAGTCAAAATTATTTCACTTTTAATAACATAATTTATTTACAAAAAGATGGTTTACCTATGGGTAATTCTCTAAGTCCTCTATTAGCTAACATATTTATGGACAAGTTTGAAGATCGAATATTTGAATTAAACCTCTCTAAACACATTATCTTCTGGTTTCGTTATGTTGATGACATTTTAGCTTGTTTTGACAGTTCTTTTGAGGTTATCAATGAATTTTTAATTCTTATAAACAATATCCATCCTAATATAAAATTTACACTAGAAACAGAACAAAACAGGGCTATAAACTTTTTAGACTTAAATATCAAGATCAACGCAGACAATCTTTTTGAATTTTCAATATACAGAAAACCAACACAAACAGACATAACAATACCAAATGAATCTTGTCACCACAATACACATAAAATAGCAGCATACAGATCATTAGTACACAGAGCTTTAACTATTCCACTAACAAAATCAGATTTTAGCAAAGAGATATCAACCATTAAACAACTAGCACATGCAAATCATTATAATCCGAACATGATTGACACTTTAATTAAACAAAAAGATTATAGGTTAGCTATCAAAAGAATATATCCCATTGACAATCAAACAGAAGACACAAATTACATATCTATACCATATTTTGGCAAAATATCAGAAAAAATTGCACATATACTAAGAAAAACCAACAATTATAAAATAACATTTAAAACCAACACTAACACTTTTTCATTCTTATTTAATGCTAAAGACAGAACACATGATATCATGAAATCGGGCATTTACCGTTTAAATTGTTCTTTTTGTAGTTCGGTATATATTGGACAAACACTTCGAAATTTTGACATAAGATATAAAGAACACGTACGTCATTACAAAAATAAACATCCTGAAAAATCGAATTACGCCAAACACCTTTTAGAACAAAATCACACAATGACTCCTCAAAATAATATTAAATTCCTACATTTTTGTAATAACAAACGCAAATTAGACATTTTAGAAGCCTTTGAGATATACAAACACAAACTCAGGGTACCTTTAATGAATGAACAACTTGAGCTCAGTAATTCTCCGTTACTGGAAGTATTAGATGTTTAATTATGATTTTTATTATTAATTTTTATTATTATTATTATTTTATCTAGTTACCTATTTTGTATCTACCTTAGCGACGTGTTTGTTTATAATTATATTACCTTTGATAATGACAGCATAGCTGTCGAAACAATATTGTCAGGAATATTTTAATAAAACTGTGAAACTTTTAATAATCTTTATTTATTTCATGATTATGGAGTTCCACAAAATAAGGCTGGAAACAATAAACAAGATTATTTCGTCTTCGTTAGAAGAACAAGCCAAGTTATACAAGAAACTTATGATCAAACACGGAATCGCAAGTCAGAATGTTTGGTTTAACCAAGAATGTCTGAAACGTCAGGTTATTCCTAACTACATAAACATCACTACCAGAACCAAGAATTCGATTACTGAAAAAGTGATTAGGAATGCCAAAAGAAGATGGCTTAAAGAAGAATCAAAGAAATGGTTTAGTATAAGAGACAATATGCACGTTTATATAAAGGTACTCTATACAGAACTTACTCATAAATTACACAATATCCAATTTGACATCTTAGATTTTGACATTAGAGAAACCGTCAGTCACATTAAATTCAAAAAATACACCACACAGAAAAATAAACTTCATCGACTTGTACAACAAAAACGTACACTACAAAATAACCATAATTGTCAGAACACTGCAAACTTTTATCCTCGTTTCATAAACTTGTCGAATATAACATTCAATGACAGAGAAACACGATTTCTTAACAAAGGTTTCAAATTTTGTCCTTTTCCAAAATTTACCAACAAAATTAAAGAAATTTTGGCCGTTGAATGCGAAACTATACTTAAGAAAGATCATAATAACTATGCAAAATTCCAAATTTCGAATTTGTTAAAAGAGATGTCTTTGAAACAGGACAAAATGTACAACACATCTAACATATCACTTCTTCAATCTATAAAACAGAAAATCACAGAGAACAATCTAATTTCTGTTAAAGCAGATAAGGGTAGCACTTTGGTAATTCTTTCTAAAGATATTTACATACAAAAAGTTAATGAATTTATTAATAAAGAAAATTTTGAAACGTTAAACAAAAACCCAACCACAAAATTCCAAAAAGAAATAAAACAAGGTTTAGAAAACTGCAATATCTGCTTTTCAGAATTAGAAAAGCAACAAATCATTAATAAAAACCCACAAATACCTAAAATGTATGGATTAGTCAAGACGCACAAACAGAATATGCCAATAAGACCAGTTGTATCATACATCAATGCACCTAATCACATTTTATCCAAAAAACTGAACCAGATTATTAACACGATAGGTTACAAATCGAAATACTCTGTTAGAAATTCTTTAGAATTAGTAGATAAGCTGCAAAACATACATCTTCTACCACATTCAAAACTTGTTAGTTTTGATATTTGCAACATGTTCTCCAGAATACCACCACAAGAATGCATTCCTTTATTAGATAGTTTCTTGATCAATAGTAATATAGAATTAGTTAAAAGGTTAGAGTTAATTCAATTATTTGACCTTTGTATAAGTCAAAATTATTTCACTTTTAATAACATAATTTATTTACAAAAAGATGGTTTACCTATGGGTAATTCTCTAAGTCCTCTATTAGCTAACATATTTATGGACAAGTTTGAAGATCGAATATTTGAATTAAACCTCTCTAAACACATTATCTTCTGGTTTCGTTATGTTGATGACATTTTAGCTTGTTTTGACAGTTCTTTTGAGGTTATCAATGAATTTTTAATTCTTATAAACAATATCCATCCTAATATAAAATTTACACTAGAAACAGAACAAAACAGGGCTATAAACTTTTTAGACTTAAATATCAAGATCAACGCAGACAATCTTTTTGAATTTTCAATATACAGAAAACCAACACAAACAGACATAACAATACCAAATGAATCTTGTCACCACAATACACATAAAATAGCAGCATACAGATCATTAGTACACAGAGCTTTAACTATTCCACTAACAAAATCAGATTTTAGCAAAGAGATATCAACCATTAAACAACTAGCACATGCAAATCATTATAATCCGAACATGATTGACACTTTAATTAAACAAAAAGATTATAGGTTAGCTATCAAAAGAATATATCCCATTGACAATCAAACAGAAGACACAAATTACATATCTATACCATATTTTGGCAAAATATCAGAAAAAATTGCACATATACTAAGAAAAACCAACAATTATAAAATAACATTTAAAACCAACACTAACACTTTTTCATTCTTATTTAATGCTAAAGACAGAACACATGATATCATGAAATCGGGCATTTACCGTTTAAATTGTTCTTTTTGTAGTTCGGTATATATTGGACAAACACTTCGAAATTTTGACATAAGATATAAAGAACACGTACGTCATTACAAAAATAAACATCCTGAAAAATCGAATTACGCCAAACACCTTTTAGAACAAAATCACACAATGACTCCTCAAAATAATATTAAATTCCTACATTTTTGTAATAACAAACGCAAATTAGACATTTTAGAAGCCTTTGAGATATACAAACACAAACTCAGGGTACCTTTAATGAATGAACAACTTGAGCTCAGTAATTCTCCGTTACTGGAAGTATTAGATGTTTAATTATGATTTTTATTATTAATTTTTATTATTATTATTATTTTATCTAGTTACCTATTTTGTATCTACCTTAGCGACGTGTTTGTTTATAATTATATTACCTTTGATAATGACAGCATAGCTGTCGAAACAATATTGTCAGGAATATTTTAATAAAACTGTGAAACTTTTAATAATCTTTATTTATTTCATGATTATGGAGTTCCACAAAATAAGGCTGGAAACAATAAACAAAAAAATAATAATAATAATTGCTACAACCCATAACCTGGAAACCAGGCCCCAGAAGCTATAAAATAATAAGATATTAACATCTATTTAGGAGTATCCGATGAACATTATTATCTAAGTAAGTTGTTTTAGCTTTTAAGACTGTGTATAGTTATCCTTGATATTTAACTTAATTAATTTTTTATATTTAAAACGGGATCCCTCTGCTTATAGTAATGAAGTATGATTCGATTGCTTATTAAACAATATAATTTTCTTGACTTATGAATAAACCAATTTAAATTAAATACAGTTGTGATGATATTGGACCGTTTACTTGTGGAAGTTATTAAAAATATATTAATCAGCCTAACATTAACTGAACTAACTATGATTAGTAATTGTATTCAATCAGTATAGTCAGAATCCTTTTTTGCTTACGGATTCTGAATATTAAAATGAATTGCGAGCAAATGGCGGCCATATCCTTATTATTTCTACAAATCTTGTTTTTCTTTACAATTTATAAGCTATAGACACCAGTACCTACGCCTATGAGATAATTTGTCATTAGAGATCTTAAGTCGGTGCATTAAAGTACAGTAAGTATAGTTTTTATTGTGAAGAAGCAATTGCAGTAAGTATTTAGTATTTTAAGAATAATAAATGAAGCTATGCTACACTTGAGCCTTCAGAAATCATTGTGTTTTGTCATTTGCAGCCAGTGTAAATACATAGCACAATCATAAGGGTATTTATAATTCTTGATGGCCATCTCTGAAAATAGAAGATTTGTATCCTGCATCGTAATGCAGAGGCATAAAAAAACAATAGTGTTACAAGTTCTTGGTCCGTGTAACTATAAAAAAAGGAATTCCTGTGATTGAATTAACTATTTTATAAAATGTAATTAATATTTACTTACCAGGAATATGTTCATCCACTATTTAGTAGCTTTTTAAGAAAGAAACTCACTTGTAAAGAGTTTTGCAATATATATTATTCCTAAAAAAGTAAATAAAAGTAAATAATTTTTATAAGCTAATTAAACTATCGAATTTTATTACGATTAGTAAAATATAAACAAAGAGTATTTAATAAACGTGCGATTATTTGAAATAATCAAATAGGGAATTTCAAACATCAATTGGACAAAAATATCCTTTTCTTAAAATTACGACACTCCACATCGTGCTTAACCTAACCATTGAACCATCAGCGCTCTTTGCAACGGCAGTTAACTACAAATTGTAAATTGTTCAATAAAGCGAGGTACATAATAGAAATAAGAAATGCATAACTGCATCATGCTACATAACACATATTTGAACCTTGTCGGGAAACAACAAGGGAGTGAGTGGAATCGGGCACTGCTTAAATATTAAGAAGGGGCTACATGCTACAATCAAGCTACGCACGTGTTTTTCAGGTTATAATAATCAGTTATTAGTTATACTTCAATTGATACCTACGGGATCAAATATGAGAGATATTAAACATTTGTGGTGAATTGTTGCGTAAGAAAATTTCTCATGAAGGGTGCAGGGGAAGAAGGGGGTTTGTCAAAAACTAGTAAGTTTGCAGGAAAGTGTTTTTAAAGATTTAATATCACGTCATTTGCTTTCTGATGCCTTCTGCTATGTGAACTTTTCATGTATGATTTTCTACTGTTTTATAAATGGATATATTCATTTAAAAGCCTGGTCGGGCGTCTTATTTTTGAAAAGGTTCTGGATTTTCAGGCCGATTTCAAAATAAAACAAGCAAGAAGGGGGATTGTCAGAGAAATTATTATACGGAAGAATTATACAAACTCAGAGAAAAATGTTTTTAATGTAAATTTTAACTAGTAGATAATACATAAATGAAGTAAAATCATTATTATGTCAAAAACTATCAAAAATTAACACAACTTAACTATTTAGGACTAATATTCTTAACATAAAAAAATCTTCTATTTTGCTTGCTTTGGAATTTTTCTTTGGAATGGACTTTTTGGCTTTCTTCACGATAGTATTCTTTGGTTTCTCTTCTGAATCCAGTACTCTCCTTTTGTTTGCCATTGGCATCTTTCTTCCTTTTTGTACATGTGGCAGCTCGCTATAGTCCCCAACAGCCGCGGAATTCATGCAAAATTTCGTGAGGCATTGCAGGTTATCGTATTTCTCGGTAGATATAGGTAGTAATTCTATAAACATAATTAATGTAATAAGGAATAACAGCAATCTCTAACTAGGTATTCATACCATCGTAAGATACACCGGCAAGTTCAAATTGATTTTCTCTTATTTTTGTGATCCAATAATTCTTCCACTTTTTTAAGTCCACCGAAGCTGCAGTTTCCCATGCCCCATTCCACGACGATCTGAAGTAGAATAACTGAGGATCTTCTTTTAGAATTTTTATTTCCCAAATGGGTCGAGATTTCAATGGACGTGTGGGTTTGTATAAAATTGTGAAGTATTCAGTCCAGTTTTTGATTAAATGCTGAGTAACTTGAACAACGTCGAAAGGTGTTGGGTTTGTTCTAGCTAACTCAAAGACCTTAGCTCATTCATTTGGAAGTTCGACTGGAGTTTTTTGTTGACCGGACCAAAGTCTTTATCACACTCCATGTAGGAATGGCCTCTTATTGGAAATGTGACCTTAAGAGAGTCGAAACTTTTTTGTACATGGACAATATGATGAATGTATCAAAATACTGTATAATTCTTTGTTTTGTCCTCCACATGAGTTGCAAAATATATCCAAATGTGGGACCCTTAAATCCAAAAAATCGTGCAACAGAGAGCATACCTCATCACTGCCCTTTCGTCCAATAGTTTATGGGTAGATGTAAAAGATACTCTGATTATTTGATAACACATGAATATTAAAAGAATAAACAGACAGCTGTCTTTTAAAATAGACGTTGCACACAGGGCTGAAACCTGATTCTAGCCGGTCAAAACTCCAAAAACCATTGTTAAAATCAAAGGTATTCTAAGAATTAGTATTTTAGTAGAAAGCTTATTGAACTCGTAACTACCTTCCGTTTACCGTTAGGGCAAATAATAACCATTAAAAAACTCGACAAATCCGGTGCAGCTCAGTGTTAACACTTCCGAAGGCGCCAATCTGTGTAGATGTATTTGTAGTTTGTTCATTAACGTGAAAGTGTTTTTTGTGGAACTGTTTTTTTATTGATTTCAATAATTTATAAAAACAGAATTGAAGTGCTAAAAAGTCTTAGAAAAAGATAAGTTTTACTTTCCGAATAATACATGTTTTATTTTGTGATTTATAACTTAGCAATCTTGCAAGCTCTTGCGTTTGTATTTTTAATTTTTTTGCTATAGTATAAAGAATAACATATTTAAAAATTAACATGCATAATGTTGCATAAACTGAAATACAATCGAAATGAAAAGGGATAGTTATTATACGATTAACAATATAATTGTGCACGTTATTTCATTTAGATATTAAAGAAGCATTTTAAGTTATGTAATATTTCTTAAAATAAAGAAGAACTCCTGTAAATGCTATTTATTTTACGTCTTTACCTTATTTTTTAATAAAATAATTATGTAAATAGCTTTTTCTTGGAAAAAGTATAAAAGTATCAAACTGATTCAGTTATAGTGGCTAAAATATTTGTTTTTTATTTCTTTTTTGATTATTTTATTATTTTTATACTATTAATTTTGACCGGCTAGAATCGGTGTTTAGCCCTGTGTAGCGTTGCTTGTAGACGTTTGGAGTGGGCAAATTTTTAGCAAAATCCATGCAAATTGCTTCTTTAGTAACGTCTTTTTGAGTAGATTGTTTTACTTCCCGTTTTTTCTTATAAAATTCTTGGGCTTTTATTTTATGCACCTTATTTTCCACTGAAATTTTGTTTAGTTCATTTTGAAGTTTTCGTTTTGCAAACCTGTTGGTTGAAGTTGAGGATGTGTTGTTTATCTAAGTTTCTAAAATTTTTTTCTTGGCCAAGTACTTCGTTCGTAGTTCGCGGGTATCCAAACAATATATTAAAATCTGTTATAAAGATAGTTCTGTACGTTTCATAAGCTGCATAATAATCAGGAGATTTTTCCAGGTACATACGATGCATTCTCTTAATATTTAGTTCTTCCGGTAAATAGATTTTTGATGAATCTTTCACGCTGTAATGGCTTTGACTACCTTTAAACGATTTGATGTGCTTAATAATACAGCCTTGGTAGTGTAATGTCTAGCGTGCTGGACTTTCACCCAAGCGGCCCGAGATCCACTCCCGGTGCCGGCAGATCTGGTTAAGGTTTTCTGCAGTTTTCCTTAGCTGTGACACAAATGTGGGATTTGCGCTGTTCTATCTGTAAGTCGGCTGCAACCACACTTAGGGCCTATGTAGTAATAATAATCGCCCCCTCCCTCCCGCACAAGCTTATAGCTTCTGGGGTCTGGTTTCCAGGTTATGGGTTGTAGCAATTATTATTATTATTATTATTATAATACAATGTCTTACGTCTAAGGATAGTTTATTTGGTCTGCTGTCATGTCGCCCTCGTTTGTCTTTTGGAGGGGCTAACGATAATTTAAGCGATTTTTCCAAAACTTCAAATTTCTTGCTCTTAATGCCATGCAGAACAAGACATGTTTTCTGACACACAGGAACTTCTTTCATCTCCCCACCTTTGTAAAAAATCTAACTCTGTAGGAATAAGATCCATCATGAAAGCTTGCTATGTTGTTTCTGTCTAATCTTGGTTGGCGTTGCTGTACGGGATGAACCATAATCATACCACATAAATGAAGGCTTTGTTCGTCCACGCTTTTCAATAAATTAAAGTTTTGAATTATCTTATTTCTGGCCGACAAAAAAACGTTATCAAAGAATTTTAATCTTCTGCAGTGGCAATTTTCTTCAGTTACATGACTTTGGAGGTTAATTTTTTTGTTCACATCGCGTAATCTTCCATAATTCTTCCTTTTGTTCCCCTCACTTTTAACGCAATAATTTCCTTCATCTTCTCGTTCTTCTCCACTTTCCATTTATACAACTTAGCAATAATTATTATTAGCAAAAAATAACAGCACTGATATAACAAACATAACAAGATGCAATAACAACAAAACTGCCGCTAAATACCACTGCGTAGCGACATTCCGCATGTAAGAGGACATTCCCCTTTTTGCATAGTTCCGCGTGGACATTCCACCTTCTTCCCCTGTACTGCGCAATTTTAAACTCCTATAACTTCTGACTTAACGCATTCTTGCCCAAAAAATTATACCATCAATAAAACTAGGCTTTGTCTACAAAATGGCATAAAAACCTTAATTTCCAAGTTTTACTAACAAATCGCCTTCTTCTCCTGTACCCTTTACATGTTTTTAATTTCGGAACGATTATTTAAGAAATGAGAAACTAATATTAACACAAAATCATATTTGCAAAAGATATTTTCATCGAATATTTAAAATAAACATATGAACGATAAGTGGTATGGTAATTATAACTTAAAATATAATATTCATATTATATGCTATCATTAGAAAGTAATTCTTGGACATCTTAAATAAAAAGCATTAATACGATTGGCATTTTTATGTTTACTATTCTTGCATAAAGGCAATTCCTTTATGCAAGTGGCATACTAATAATTTTATTAATACATTATCATTAACGACTACAATTTTATTTTTCGTACGAAAGAAAGAGTCTATTTAACACCACTTAATGTGGAGAACACCACTTAATGTGGTATATGACTCTACAGATGTCGCAACATTCATTTCTCGGTATTAATGTTATTTCCGGCTATGTATATAGGCCTGGATGATGTGTGTATAATTCACAGGAGACTATCTCTAGCTGATGAGATCTAAAAAGATCGAAACAGCTGTCCTAGAGTGTCTCCTGCGAATTATACACATCTCATTTATATTTGTGGGTTTAATATTGTCACACTTTGACTTATTTTGTAAAATAATTTCCCCACTTTGAATTTTTAATAATGCAATTATTTTGTATTATAATTTTTGGTTTTTAAACTTGAATGGAGGACAAACCATTCATATTTATTGTTGTTTGGTAGAGAACACCACTTAATGTGGTATATGACTCTATAGATGTCGCAACATTCATTTCTCGGTATTAATGTTATTTCCGGCTATGTATATAGGCCTGGATGATGTGTGTATAATTCACAGGAGACTATCTCTAGCTGATGAGATCTAAAAAGATCGAAACAGCTGTCCTATAGTGTCTCCTGTGAACTATACACATCTCATTTATATTTGTGGGTTTAGTATTGTCACACTTTGACTTATAATTAGACATGTTTAACCTATTATTTTGTACATTTTTGTATTTATTTAATGCTGCTTGAGTGCATTTCAATTAGCAAATTAATTACTTAATTAATTAACAACACTAACCCAATTGCGTCGACACACAACAAGACAAAAGCCACATAATAAGTAGAACAATCAACAGAAACTCAACTGAACAGTGGTCAGTTCCATTTGTAACTTGTTCTAAACACGCAAAGCGACCACATGCAAAATTAATTTCAGCAAAAAGCTGCAAGGGTTAATAACCACTGGCTGTTAATTGTTTCCAAAACTTTAATTAATAAAAATTTAAGCGTTATAGCTTAAATTTACGTTTAAAATCATTTTCAGGTCTCAGATGGTACTTTCTGCCCGGTAAACAATTTAGCAGACATCTTCTCTCGATAACGAAGTATTGAAATGATTTACTAATTTATTTATTACAAATGGTTATAGATACCATCTGTGCCCCTTTTTAGCCAATATTCATCAATCACACAGGCTGTTTATCATTTAATCAATCTCTGTTACGCTTCATGCAATAATCCTGTTGGGTAAATTAGAGAAGAGCCGCTAAAGCAAAATCCCAACCTTTGTATATAATCTTGAGGGTAAAGGCTTCGCCGAATATTACCGTGATATTAAACCTTATTCAGCTTTATCTACAACAGTTTTAGGCCGAAACTAACGGTGTACTTTGGAAAGTAACAAAATAAGCTCTCATTGTTATTGTTTTCTATTATCGTTAGGTTCTTGTTACTCTGATATCATTTTGCAATGGTAGTTCCCGTATAATTTTGTCCACTATTGTATTTTGTAACGGTTATTTCAACATAATTTAGTGCGTAATAACTTGTGGATTGATGCTTTCAATAATTCTGTAATAGTTGCTGCTATTTCTGTGCTAATTGAGTTTTATGGTTTTACATTAAACATAAATCCCTTTTAATTCCCAACTTCCAACATGATTTTCGATGTTATTTGACTAAGAGCCGTCTGGCAAAGGGTTTCCATGACGACTCAATACATTTTACATGGAAAAAGTGGCCACCTTTAAATGAGATTCGCTTTTGAAATATTCGTCGCATCTTAATGAGTTTGGCGAGTGAAATGGAAGCTGTGAAAACCTTGGAAATTCTCACATATCTACATTTTGATAAACCAATTAGTACAAAGGTTATATCATTTCAAAGACACTTGTCCAGTGAAAGGTGCAATGAATCTTTGTAGTCTAGACTTTTATAATGCAATCTGTCTAATAACACACCATTGTCTAAATGAAATTAAAATTCCTGCTCAATAACTAAAAAACAACCGTTTTTAATACAAAACCTTACATAAAAATATGGAATTAACTTTACATAAAGCGCAACGACTGAGCGCCGAAAATATTTAGGGTATATATTACAAAATATTTAAAAACTGCAATGTTTACTTTACAATGAGGATTAACCACGTTTAGGTCGTAAGTGCTAATTGAAAGGCTTACTGATTTCGGATTTAATAAGGAATAATAATTACACCAAAAACAGCGCCACCAAATTGTTTATAAACGATCTTGAATAAAATATCCTTAAATTGATGTCTGTCCACAATCTGGAAATTATGATATAGATCGGGTTTTACAATTAAATCAGCATAAGACAAGAAAATATATTATAAATCTCAAATGTCGTTTTGTTATTATTGTAAACACTTGATTTATCATTAGCCCTTGTTGACACAATTAAACATAAAAACACATACCACATTTGTAACAAAAGATTTGTCAACAATTTTCTTCCGGGGCCACAGAACAGTTTAAATTACTAAATACTAAGAATTAAGAAGGGAATTTCGATGCATTGAATTTATTAAATTAAACTAGTGAACTATTACTTTTTTATCAATTGTTTCGATAAATGATTACTGACATTATCTCTGACATAATTTAAATTTACAAAGGTATCGTTAAATTCTACACATTTAATCTAACCTAACCCAACCTAAATAAACAACTTGCAAAAGAAAATATTTTGCAATAAATTTCATATAGTGGAAACACTATTATAGAAGTAAGTTTTCTTTGTGCAAAACAAAATAAAAAGTTTAATTGGACACTGAGCAGTGAACAGCATAAATATTGATGTGGGAATCAGCTTATATGTGAATATTTTAAGCAAAAAACTTTATTAGGTCACCTAAAACGCGGTTTATTTGTTACATTACATCAGCGAAAGCAATCAAATCTGTGAGCTTCTGGTCAAGTTGAAATTTCTTCGGATTAATAGATTTTGCATTGTTGTTACTCGTATTGTTAGCCAACCCGGGATAAAAGCGCGTGCCTCTCTCTTAATTCGAATTTGTTTAGACTTAACAAATATAGACTACAACAGAATCAACTTAAAACATCACATTGTCCCTACAACGGAGTGCATGACAGTACGGTATCCTAGACTGTCGCAGACTATGATAGTGTTGTTCTCTTTTCTCGAAAACCACAAGAGAAAAAAACCACTCCATACGAACGGGAAATGAATTAAACGTATTGAATGAAATATTATAATAAGTGGTTTATTAAATAACTGAGAGACAATTTATAAATTCATGACAATTTATTTATTCAGGCAATTTATAAATTCGTCATCCAAGGAACACCGTTAGAACATGTAACTAAGAATCTCAATACACTGCCTGACTGTACGGGACGTCGCACTATTCTGTTGAAACCAGACATCAATATCTCGACTCGACGAAAAAACACCAGCAACGTCAGTAATTATAACTGATGTTTTGCATTACAATTACTCTTATATTGTTAATTGATGTGCAGATACTTTGTAGCGCTGTTTTAAATTCAACTATATTACCTTTCTTTGTAGATGCTAGACTCAGATGCTAAAAAAAACATCCGCTACACGCCTCACTTTCGGCACTTAAGGTTTATAGTATACATAAAGATGTAAGATGTCGGTTTACGAATTGGGACAATACACAAAGCAGACCTTTGATGCTTTCCCTTGACACCACTTTAATTTAGAACAAATAAAATTAAGAATTGCCGAAAAATATAAACTAAGCCAATTTAAGCTTTAAGCCATTCTCTTTCAAATTAAACACTATATTAAACTACGAAATATATTGCGGTGATATGGGCTAAATTATAATAATAAAATTATTTAATAAATTTTAACATATTCATAATATTTAACATAAGTGCGGATACATGCCTTATAGATCATAGACGTGTTTAATTATTAACTTGAGATCTTTAATTAACAGCGAATCTTTGGAAATACTCTTCAACTTGCCCTTTTTATAAAATTCTTATTTGATTTTGAAATGTTTTAATGAGGTTTAAATAATACAATAGTCATAAAAAAACTTACGTGAATCCTTTTTTAAATTCAAGATTACGTAAAATAAGTTGGGCACCAAAATATAACTTAAAGTAAATTTTTATGAAGCACTTATCCCAGAGCGATGTGAATGCTCGTGGTTGTAATAATAAATAATTATAAGTTAAAACTTAAATGGATATTAAATTGAATATCTAACAATTAAAATTGATTAGATCAAAATTGTTTAATTCATTGCTCTTCACTTCACAATGGTCGTCTTCTTCTTAGCAGGTTCCAATTAACAAAAAAAAATACTTTCCTACCTTTTGCTGTTGAAAAGGTCCATTCTGTTCCTTGATATTTGTCACCAATTTCTTCACCAAAACATTGGCAGAGTAGTTAGCTTTTACTCTTTTATTATTATTTTCAGTGCCAGTGCATTTGTCTTTGCTTCTAGTTATACCTTCCAAAACCTATGGACTTAAATTTCCACTATCCAAACACATAGGAAAAATAATAGTGATAATCACTTATGGTTTATTTTAATTATTGAGGGTTAGATTTCCGTTTTTATTTGTTGTTTTGATTTGATTTTGTTTTAATTAGTGACATATTTAAAATCTGAAAATTAATATTATGGACTACCGTCTTTAATTTGTCTTATTAGTAATTGATGTAACATCTGCTCAGTTTGGTAGTGCCCTTTATTTTTGTATTTGTTCCTGGATTTATTATCTAATCAGAAGCTTTTGTGTTTAACATCCACGACGCCTGAGTATAATTTGATTTAAATAAGATGTCTCGGTCGGAGCATTAAGATCGTTAGTAAGTAAAGTAACGTAAGTATTATGCCGTTACGGCATTGTTTGATTAGAAGTATTTAGAGTTTTTGAGTAAAAAGCGTGTGTTACAAACTGAATCTTAATTATTTGACAGTTCATTTGTTAACTGGTTGGCAGAAAAAACCCTTTTCCATAGTACAAGAAAATACTACACAAACGGATGTGTGAACCTAAACAAACACGAAGACTTGCACGACCTGTCTTCTGGAGAAAATACCCAAACACGTAACATAGAAAATTAGGTCTCTACTCTTTTTTTGGGAATGTTTATTTTTAATCTCCAAAATCTACATAATTATTCGTAGGTAGATTCTTTCTAATACAATACAAATATAATAAAATGTGGTTTTGAAAATATCAATTTCAGAAAAGTTACTTACGGTAGAAGAGTTTCTCAAATTTCCCTGCCGAGCATAAAATATTATAGCAATCATTTTCTGAAGTTAATTTTTATATAAATTTTTGATTATTTATACTACACTAATAATAAAATTATCGCACAATTAAAACCTCCACTAACCAAATTACACTTTAAGTAAAGAACAAGGAAATATTCATAGCATTCTATATGAATGCAATACAAATTAGATATTAACAAAAATTGTACAAATTTGTCCATATATACATTTAATTAAATATATGTACCTCAATGCTATTTTTGTGTCTATCTACTTTTTACTTATCCATGTTCAACATTTGTAAATATTGTACGACTGAAAATGTAGATTATGATTTTCATTTTTCAGTTTGTATGTCAATGTGATAGATATAGAATTTAAACATGGAATAACGCTAATGCTAAATAAGCAATCTTGAAGCAGAGACACTAAATTTTATACAAAGTTTTGTCAAAGGCTCCAAAGCTCCCTTATCCTAAACACCGCATGGTGTGGTTAATTACGCCTAAACAATTAGACTTGTATCTATATAATTCACGTTAATTCTGCGCCTGCCGGTTATTTACGGAACAGCTAATAGATGTGAAAACAGTATTAAAACACAATCTACACGGGCATAAATAACATTCCTGAACCAAAAGCCAGGAATTAAAAAAATGAATTTACTTCAAACTTAGTATTTTTATTAAAAAGAAGTTAACAAACATTACATCAAACAGGTATTCTTGTTCTTTTATCAAATGTTTTTACTATCTATATCAAATTAATTAAATTACATTAAATTTATGCCCAGTAGATTATTACAGAAAGAAACAAGTCAAATTACATTAAATATTAAAAACAAATAAACGACAATATAGATCTCCAATACGCAATAATCACTGGATAGGGTAGTACAGTAAAAAAAAAGTCTATTGACGAAAACTGGCAACCAAGGCGGAGTTGACTTAACTTTTTGAATAAACAATCTCAACAAATCTAATTCAAACTTAACTATGTTACATAATTATGGAGATAATTGGTTAGCTTAAGTGCAAAATTTATTCTCAAAGTACAGTATTGTAACGTTCTTTTTAAAATAATAACAAAAGTGCTGTTTAAATCGTCTATTAATAATTAATATTTATTTACAAACACTAATGAATACACTATAAATTAACGCTATGATTATAAACCACTAAAACTATTATGAATTTCTAATACAACATTTATCTTTACATTTACTATTTATTTCGTGATACCCATTTAACTACTCGCTGTTGACTGCCCCTCTTTTATCCGCGAAGTCGATTTTATACCCTCATATAATCGTACCAGAAGCCGCTGGAACCTACTATGTACTTCTGGAAGGCGCTAGATAAACCGCGTTTGGTTTACATGCTTGGTGCGATGCGTCATTCTCTCGAATGCTGTAGAATATTCCATTTGTTGTGTGAAGAAGAGGTTCTTTCTTTTTCTCTCTTGTTACAGTATGAATGAATTTTATTACTTTATGAATTTACTATGTTTTAAATTCTGGTTTAGGAAATTTATTAATTATGAAAAGGCTTGCTTGCAGACCAAACAAACCTTTAATGATATTACTATTCTATTAACTTCCTAAAGGATTATGGAGTAAGTGATTTCGTATCCCTTTATACATGCATTTGACGACTGCTTGTACACTCACTTTGCTCTGCTATTTTAAACAATTTCACAACACTGAAGTTCTCTGGTTAAGATGACTTTCGAATTAATTCCTTTCATTTTATAGATCAGGCACTATGAATATGGTTTCGTATCTTAATATATTCATAAAGTTTCTCTATATGCAGGATTCTGTTAACTCACTTGACACACTTTCAAAGGTAAATTTCTTCTATATTCTCATTTCATCAGTTAATATATTTAGTTTGTTTTAATTATTAATCTTTATTTATTTCATAACATATTTACAATTATTATTAACAGATAAAATATTATTTAACATGTTTAATTTCTTAATTAAATATGCTTAATCTTTGTCTAAATTATCTGAAACAAGATTCAATATTGGTCTTTTCGTTCATATTCAGTTACCTTATTAGTATAATTTACGATGCAATGTAGTGCTAGCTTACTAATTTATAAAGAATACTACCTATAGGACGTCCCATTTTATAATTTTAATTCATCTTAACAACTTTTTTGTACTTTTTAATTTTTAAGATTTATATAAATATATAAACTGAGAAGTCTAAATTATTTCATCGTACTCCAGTTTTGATAATAAAAGCGTACTTATGTTACCAAGGTGCCATGCACTGTACACAATAAGTCCAAGTTGCTTATAAGTCAAAGTTGCTTATAAGTCAAATTAGCCAAACTCTCTACATAAACATCGAAATTCAAAGGTAATATAAACCTGATGACTAGGTTCTTACAAGCATCTGTACGCTTAATAACCACCGAATTAATTGTGTAATTATGAGATTGCGCTTACGACTTTTAGTCATACATTGATAGATATACATTTCATAGATTTATTTATTTTAGAAACTACTTTCTTATTATTTCACCATTTGCAAATTCTGCTCAAATCGTTCTGCAATCGTTCGATCTCCTATACATGTTATTGTGACATACATTTCAGAAGCTTCGGCAAAATGTAATTTACAGGATGTTTACCAGTTACCAATGTGGTTGGCGAATATCATAAATAAAGCAGGACCCAGTACTTTACCCTGCGGTACTCCTAAAGCAGTGGAATATATTATTGAGCAAAACCATTGCAGGAAATACATCGATTTCGAGCGGAAAGATGAAGAAAAAAAAATTACTAAAGATGTATCAAAACCCAAAAGAGTAATTCGTAGGCAGAAAAGGATATTCAACCGTTTCGAAAGACTTAGGACTTCTCTCGGTTCTCACTTAAAGCTGCCAACTCATGCTTAGTGAATACTGATAGATTTGTAGTAAATAGTTTTCTTTTGCGAATAAAACCGTGTTGATCGGGCGATGTTAAATTTTTGGTTAATTTTTAAGTAAATGGTTTACCAAAGCTTCAAGTGCTCTTGAGAGAATACTCAACAAAAACAGTTTTTTGTGTCAACTTTGAGACTTTTTTTGAAAATAGAATCTACTAAACACATTTACATCTATCAGGGAATGTGCACGACTTGATATCTAGATTAAAAATAAAAATTAATGGCAAAAGTAAAAATTGTCGCAGCCCTTAACAATGAATTAAGAAACGTTATTTGGTCCAAGCGAAAGAGTATTCGAGTACAGCGAACAGCTTTCTTGAACATATATCAGCCGCAGAAATGCCAGGGAATCATATACAAGGCTACCTGTGTTACCTGCAACAGGTGCATAGCCAACATCTGTGTGTTCGATGTCATTGTTTTGAACGTAATTTCCTTAAAAGTTGTCAGCAAAGCTCTCCCCCTTCTTCAGTTGATCATGCACTGCAATAGGAAAATTGGAAATCATGTTGAGTGATTTAATAAGATTCTAAAATTGTATAGGGTCACTAGTTAGAATTTCATATAATATTTATAAGCCAGTTTTGTTAATTGTCTAGCTTCATGTCTGGATTCGCCATAAATAATGAAATAGATTTTATCTTTATGCAAACAATACATCTTCCTGTATTTATTTTTAGGATTAATTTTATGTATAATCGGTTTAGTGAACCAGACTGGGTATCTTGATTTACGTTTTCTAACTTTTGGAACACGTGTTAAACATATTGTATGGATAAATTACTTCTTAAAATTTCGAAAAATATTTGCTCAGTCGTGTTAAACTATACAAGAGCTAGAAATTTCCTTTTTTTAAATCTTAAACCCATTCCTCTTTGGTAGGAACGGTTAAAATTTTACAGCTGTAAAAGATAACTTTACTTACAGACTGAGGTCCACATGTACTGTTCCTGTGCTGTTTTGCAACCGTGTTTGTAATTTTTCCTGAAGCATACAAATTCTAGTGAAACGTTAAGTTCTTCGATTGTTTTCTCAACATGACACGGTCGAAACCCTGAAATTGTAGTTGTTCATTTGCTATTGGATACATTATCTTCAAGCCACGTCTCCAACTTCTTTCAGTTTAGTGTTCATACTCAGTTCATACTGTGCATTTTTATAATACATCGATAACTGCTCAGGTAAGTCCGTTGCAACAGGCGTTGCACCTGTACTAGGTGCACTTCACATTTTAAGTTAAATCAATTTCTGATGAGATCTCCAAAGCAGGTGCAGTTTCATTTTTTCTTTAAATTCTTTAATCTTTTAAGTTTTACACAATGCCTTCATTAGTCTACAAATATTTATATTGCAAATTACGTTTAAACTTCGTGGATGCGCTGCAGAAGACGCTTATTCGTACAGTTAAGGTGTTCATTGGCACCTATAAGATCAGCTTAAGTCGTTTACTTAATTCGTTCTCTATAAGGTCATACTTCACTGATTACCGCAAAAACTGTACACGATGGACCTAATCTGTGAATGTGAATGATTTCTGGTAGGTAAACGATGTAGCCTGTGGGCTGTTAATGTAATCATCTTATCTAGATATATACATAAAATTTCTCGACGACATATAGGCTCAGTATACCTCGCCGCGCTATAGGGAGCAGGTTAAGCAATCGGTCCCGGCAATCACGCAATTGCCTACTTAATTGTCGTTAAGATTCGCCATATACTACGCACAAGTATGTACGTATATCATACTTCTGCGATTAGACAATGTTAATTATAATTATCATTAATAATAATAATAATAATAATAATCAGCTATCATCTGCAGGAGTTATACCGAAGCAAATTCACCAAGCAATAAAACTGCTAGATCTTAATCCAGACATCTACGTATAGTCCACTCGGCATACATTGTTCCGATGTATGGACCAAACCCCGCATGCATCCATAATAATTTGCCTTTACGAGTTTTGCAAGACCGATCTCTATAATTCTTTTTTATATTGAAGCTTTTGACTTTATATCTGTTTTAGTTTTTAGATTTTTAAAACCATCAGTTTAAAATTTTGTAAACCTATTTAAAAATATTTATTTTTTAAACTTCGTTTGGGAGTTCTACCGGGCCAATTCACATGATTCCAAGTTAAAGGTCTTACGCAGTGTTGAATAGTCAGTTCTCCTTAGTTTTGCGAGTTTTTAATTATTTATATTTTTAATTAAATGATTATTTGTAACAGCTGAATTTCAATACCCTAGAGACCGATTGACCACAACGCGCTCTGTCGCTTTTTAGAACCAAGCTTGCTCCTTTTACCTGCTTACCACGCCACGAATCGCATCGCTTGCTTACAAACTATTCTCAGTAGAGTTTTATAGTATTTGCTGTCAAGCGTTTTAACGAAATTTGATGTGTCTACGTGTCCGTTCTTATAGAAAGTTTTTTAATTTTTACTTTAGATTCGGATATTTGATGAGAAAAAGTGGTGGGTGGGTAAGTCGGGGGTGTTTGTTATATAAAACTTTCAGGAATTTGTTTAACTAGCATTTGCATTTTTAACTGGTTTTGTTTGATTGCGTTTATTTAAATAAACACTCATGGAAATCCAAAAGATTGTAATCACACAACGAACATTGTATATAAGGATGCCCTTATAAGAATTGTTTATTGACAGTCATGTTTTGACGGGGTTTCCTTAGTCAATATGTAATATCTGCGCTGTTTTATCTAATATCTTAAGGCCGATATTTTCAACTCCATATATAACAATTATTTATTAGATAAACTTATAGTAAGATGGAAAGACCAGGACTAAGTAAATTGTCATCTTGTAGTTCCATAGCGCCACATATCTGTGTTGAATGATCCGCGTTATTTAGTTGTTGGTGAAAGCTTTTTATTTAAGATTTCTTACCTATCATTAAATGACTACATTATTACTACGTTATCTAAACTACATTAATTTTATTAAAATTTCAAATAACTTCAACTTCTAAGCCCTAAACCAAAAATTCGTTTCTCCAAGCTGTAAAACCTCTGATCAATTGTTACAGATTGATCTAATAATAATTATAGATTCTAATTGTCTACTGTTTTTTTACAAACTACGTATACACAATACCCTTAATAACTATCTTATAACTATCTATAGAGTATCTTATAAGAACTCGAAAGAACAATTGTATATATGAAATACAAAAACTTTATAGCATTTAATATTAACAGATACAAACACAAAGCTACAGTTGCCTTCGCTACAGTAATTCGCAATGAATCGTTGATAATTTTTAATTTTTCAATAACTCTACTGATAAATATTTTTACTTAATTCGCTATTTTAAGAGTGTTTGAACGTTCTGACTGTTCAAGATTGCCTCTGTCTGTACCTATAGCCAATTGGTAGCACTTGAATTGCCTATTTTCAAAAACGGTTAAAATCCATTGACTATAAATGAATTTAGCCACTGTTGATAATTAGTAGGTAACTCACTTATCAAACTGATAAGCGTTCACAGGATATCGATTATTGGCATAAATAAAGTTGACTGGACAATGAACTTGAATCTATATTTAAATTCAAAACAGCACATTGCATTTCCATAGATACCACAAGGAATAATCCATATACCCATGCCTTAATCACCTTTAATAACATAGCAAAAAGCACACGTTATTATATCTGCTTCGCTACCTCTTTAACATCTCCAGCGTTTTTATAACCTTTATTTTTGTTAACACAGTCTTGATTAGAATTGACGTTAAACTCATTACTGTGCCAAAATGTTTGGCTGAAACAATGTCATATTTTTTAATAAGATTTAAAATAGACCTTATTTTCTTTTGTTAATTCAGATTTGCGATAAAAATCTTAGCTCCTTAGATGTTTACAAAACCGACAATTTTCTTGAATTTACTTTAAAAAAAACATGATATATAATAATTGCATTATCTTCAATCTCGTTTCAGTATTTCGTTTTAATTTTATCCTGAAAGGAAACATTCCATTTCTTAATTTATTTTTAAAGAATGGCACCTGCAAATTACTAAAATTTAAAAGATGTCTTAACGCAATCAACTTACTGAAAAACTAATTAGGCCAACGTTTACGCTGAAAAATTTTCCTAATCTTCTTCAGTCGACGGTGTAATACCATGCAATATTTTGCAAAAAGAAACTTCCTACTTAAAAATTCTGCGAGTTCGCTTAGCCTTAGGGAACAACTAAAGTACCTCATTCATTTTATTCAACGAAATTGTGTGAGGTTGGTTTTTACAAAATTAACATTACTGCGATCTGTCTTCTGTTTTCATAGTGACATCGTTCTGGTTCAATACACTCTATCAGAAAAATCAACGTAGCATTTGTATATGGTGCATCGGAGAACTCTGCGAGATAAACAAGTTCAATTATAAAAAATAGGACGAAGGGTGTGAGAAAAGGGTTCGCTTTAAAAGGTTACTAATGGATATTTTGTCCAGTTTTTAATTCTAAATGGAAGATGAATTTATTTTCAAAATCAATATTTCATTAGGGCAGCGTAAGACGTTAGCAAGACCAACTTTAGGTTTGAGATTGCTTTTGTTAGTAGTGCGTGATCACGCATACGTTATGGTGGCAAATTGCACGAAACCTTTAAACGTGAACTATTTTTTTTATTAAATGTATGGCGATGAAATCGCATACAAAGAAAAATTTGATTTGTTTTGCCCCACGTTGGGCGCCATAAATATATGCGATGATATTGGCTAATTAAACAGAAAATTTCAGCTTTTTTATCCCACGTTAGCTAGCAAAATAAATATATACGGAGATATTGGCTAATTAAAAATAAAATATTATTTTTATTGAATGTATCCTTTAAAATTAAGAATAATTACTGTTATATCGTAAATGTATTTTATAATTAAATTTATTTTTAAAATGACTGTGAACTTTGGAAATGCTTTTCAACTTCCCTCTTTTATAAATTTTTATATGATTAGAAAATACCTTTCAATAGATTTAAATAATGCAATAGTTATATAAAAATAATGTTACGCGAGTTCTTGACTAACTCAAGTTTACGTAAGAATAAGTTGGGCGCCAATTAAATAACTTAAAATAACTGAATTAAATTATTAAGAAAGACTCATCTCAGGGCGAATGTGGATTCTTGTGGTTTTACAAAATATACAAATTAAAATTGAAATCACTTTTAAAATGGAAATCTTAATTAACTTTAACTATTACTAAATTGTTCAATTCACTTACTTAACTACACCTCACACAGATTGTCTTTTCTTTCTCAAGGTACCAGTTACAGAAAGGAAATAACTTTTCTACCTTTTTATATAGTTTCTTCTTTCCTTTTAGTATAGTTCTCGTTCCCAAACCATTGGCAGCGTATGTCACCTTCTTCTGTTCCAATTCTGGATTCCATTTTCGGTTTAAGAAACTTCGGATCGACTTTCCATTTAACACCATCCACACACTTAATATTGATTACACACTTTTGGTTTAATTAATAGCGGGTACTATTCCCCTTGTTCGAAGAATATTTGTTGTATTTGTTTTATGTGTTTAATTAAATAAAACACCAGTTTATGGTTTTAACGAAGGTTTATTCACTAGCAATAACTTTACTTTAGCTAGTAATTTAAATTAAAGGTGGTTCTTTATAACACTTTTACAATTTATAATAACTATACACTTTTGCCGTATATTAACACACCCATCAACTTGACTTGTCTATGCAAGACTAATTATTTACATTTGTACAATATTATTTTTCACGACTTTTACTCTGTCGCTTTATTTACTGGACTGAACTTTACATACATTCTCTTTCGTCGTATTTTGAAGACTGCCTAAAATTCTTTTTTCTAAGCTTAAATACTAACTATTTACATCATCACATTACACAATTTCACGTCACCTTACCATTTAATCAAATGACTAACTATATACAAGACATAATAACAGATTAACATAATTATAATAGTTGACTCAAACTATTACAGTTTATTACACAACATTTTAGACAAAAATAATGATCTATTTACATAAACAAAAACCTTAAGAGAATCTCATTTCCCGTTGATATTACACATTTGAAATAAATTATAAATGAATTACATAATAACAATAACTTGCGCATAATTGGATGTTACGTATTCTTAAGTATTTGGTGAGTAAACTGTTTGATAACAAATAAAGAAACATGGATTATTTAACCTTATTAAAAGTACATATTGGTGACACATGACACACAAATAAATAACTTAAAAATATTCTTAACTGGAAAAGTTGCTAAAATATTTCTAAAGTGTTAGTTTTTAACAAAGATTTTAAAATTTTACAAAATTAAAAAAAAAATTAATAAAAACTAAAATCCACAATAGTATATATTAGCAAAAGCGATATTCTCTTCATATTCATAAATGAGGGATGAGCGGCCTTGCATTAAGACAAATTGGGTAATATTCCATGAGGGGTTCACAATATAATATGAATGTGGTATTATCCAATAGGAAAAGGAGAATCACTAGAAATGGCAGCTTCTGCTTCACCTTATCTCCAAAAGTCAGATACGTGAGACGTTATTTGTTTGAAACTCGCGGTCCTGTCGCTATACTTCTTTTAAAAATCAAACGGACCAATGAGCGATCATTAGGGCTTTCATAACTCTATTACCACTTTCTTAAACGTACTATTTCTATCTTATCCAGTTTAACTACGCTACTTGTGGCTTTTTCAGCTGTTAGTTTCTCATAATGTCGTTCATTACTTGATTGTTAAATTTAATAGTTGAATAGGGAATAGTCTGAATCGGAAAGATTATTGTGTAATTGATTCACTGATTTATTGTTTAGACTCCAATAGGTAATTCATCTTTTACTGCATTTAACTCAATATTTTTCATTTGAATTTTTTAGTTTTTGATTTTCTTCTTTGCTCGATTGTGGTTTTAATAGACTTCTAAATAGAAAAGGTCTGTTAGAATTTATTGTTTTCCAGTAGGTAATAGAGAAGTGTCGTAAGAAATCGTGTTTTGGTATTTGATTGGAAAGTGTCATTAATTTTTATTTGTATCATTTATACTGAGTTCAGTGGTATCAGAAAAGTATTTTTTACATTTTATTCAAATTTTTAATATCCACTACACGTAATTTAAAAAAAATTCTTTTATATTAACTTTTATTAAACTCTATATTAAGTATATTTACAGCCTTGGTAGTGTAATGTCTAGCGTGCTGGACTTTCACCCAAGCGGCCCGAGATCGGCTCCCGGTGCCGGCAGATCCTTAGTTGTGACACAAATGTGAGATTTGCGCTGTTCCATCTGTAAGTCGGCTGCAGCCGCAAATAGGGCCTACGTAATAATAACAATCGCCGCCTCCATCCCGCACAAGCTTATAGCTTCTGGGGCCTGGTTTCCAGGTTATGGGTTGTAGCAATTATTATATTATTATTTCTATTATTATATTCACCAATGTATTTCGGTACAGTTTTAGGTATCAGCGTTTTAATTAACAAATCTTACAAACACTCACGTAGTGTTGCTTGATGATTCTGTTAATAATCAATTTAATTCTAAGTAAGTAGATGAAGACGCGCAATTAAAATAATTAAGTTGTTCAAAATTAAACCTACAGGAATATATACGTATGTTAGTATATTTTATCCATGCAATTATAATTGTCGTTTAAACTTTCTTTAATGATTTATGTAGTCATTTACTGTTACATTAATTTCACATTCCCTAATATCTAGAAGGCAGCATATTTTACCCCCATATCTAAAGTAACGGATCCTAAAGTAATCAAAGGTATACAACGGAAGATTGTATTCGTAGCCGTTTTATCTACTTCTATAAAACTATGGAAAAGATTGCTTACGGAGACACGATTACATAAATAAGTGGGATAAGACAATTATTATTTCCAAACAGTAATCTAGTTCAAAAGGGCCTTAGTTAATTGCACCAGTGCACTGCTAAACATCAGAGATGTTATTGTATAATACAAGGCTGCGAAATAGAATATGCAAAAACTTTCCTAGCCGAATGAATTATAATATCAATCGATGTGTTTTTGTGAGTAGATGAAAATCTGAAAATCTGAAAAATCTGACGACGCGTTTCTGGTTAAATCCGGTTATATTAAATTTAAGTATGTGTTTTTTTCAAAAATTATATCTCAGCAACCGCTTGTTAGATTTTAATGATCGTTGAGTCTATTTAAAGCTAAGGGTGAGTTCTAAATGCGTGTATAAAAATGTCTTTGAAAAAGTTCTAGAACTTCTAAGATTTTTAAAACTTTTTGAAAAGTCTTAGAACCAAGTTCTAGAACGTTTTCCTTTTTTTAAGATGTCCACTGTGAAGAGCATATTTGTTTTAGTAAAATACAAAAGAAAATGAGAAAATCAGGTGAGTAGTTTTGGAGAAAAAATGTTTGAAAATTTCTATGTAGAAAAAATTAAAAATTTTCAGATTGAAAGTATCGATATCCAATATCCTGAAATAAAGTAATGTATCGATATCGATAAATTCGATATCCTCAAAGTAATTTCATATAAATGTCAGTTCTTTTGTAGGGCTATTTCTTATTCCTAAATTTTATCACTTGTACCACCTGGCAAGACAATTTATTACATTTGTCAGGTGTATCGAGTATTTTTGGATTCCTTAGCATTTAATAACCATCGGTTATGCTTTACATCACGTACTGTTGATTAGAATTTCTCGAGAAACTTAGACTGAACTTAGAGAGTCTCGATAATTTTTCCACACAATATCCCAGCAAATCCGGATAGTAAATTTTACCTAGAATTAATAGGAATCAACAAAAATTCTAAAATTCATTTTTAAAATTTTTAGTTAATTCTCGAATCACTTTCTCCAAAAAGTTCACATTGAATAATAACTGTAGTTAATGAAAATCACAGCAGGTGCGTAAATAAATCATAAAATTCTTACTTTTTTCTGCTTTATGACGAAAACTTTCCTGCTTAGTGGTAGTTAGAAAATAGCTTTCCCGAAAATGATTATTCAGCTGAGCGAGTCTGACTTCAATAATTCGTTTGAAGTTTTAAAATAAACAAAGTTTTAAATATATTCATCTTTGTAAACCATTTTATTATTTACTAGAAAAAACTTATTATTTCTGGTTTATTGACTATTCATGAATATTTTTCGACGTACTTATCTGCTCAAACTTTACTACATCCACATTTTCCATACAGCGGAATTAATTATTTTTACCTGTCGCATAAAATCTGTAATTCCCGCTAAAAAAATAACTATGAAAAGCAATGAAAACTAAATTCGCTTTATAATTGGCCTTCACTAACGATTAAGAATTTAAATTAAATAGATTGTATCGGGTTATGTTTTCAGATAATCAAAATTTAAGTATTCCCGGGATTTACCTCTCGAGAATTTCTTGGGGAGAAACGTCCTTACTTCGTTTTTTAAAAATTCCCGGTATCAAAATGAACTATTTATATTTATATAAACCTCCCAAGCAGCATCGAAGTAGCAGTAACTGAGATCGGAACTTTGATTGAGTAGTTGTTGCGTAACTACAAATAAACTTAAGACTTTATAGGTTTAATTACTTCAATTCGGAATATTTCAGTAATTGTGTAGTTGTTTATACTATTTATTGAAACTATCTGTTTCCAATACTTCTAAGTAACTGTTAAAGTATGTGGAACGGTATTGGCACTTAGTATAATTACTTTAAAGTCGTTGCAACTTCAAAGTGATATTATGATTGTAGCAGTAACTTGCGCGAAGCTACTTTAAAGTTTTTAAAACTTTAAAGCAGTACTAAAAGTTCCTGACACCTGCCTGGAACCGTTGCTTAACACTGTAGAGTAACGTTTCGTTTTTTAAAAATTCACGATATCAAAATAAACTATTTATATTTATGTAAACCTCCCAAGCCGCATCGAAGTAGCAGTAACTGAGATCGGAACTTTGATTGAGTAGTTGTTACGTAACTACAAATAAACTTAAGACTTTATAGGTTTAATTACTTCAATTCGGAATATTTCAGTAATTGTGTAGTTGTTTATACTATTTATTGAAACTATCTGTTTCCAATACTTCTAAGTAACTGTTAAAGTATGTGGAACGGTATTGGCACTTAGTATAATTACTTTAAAGTCGTTGCAACTTCAAAGTGATATTATGATTGTAGCAGTAACTTGCGCGAAGCTACTTTAAAGTTTTTAAAACTTTAAAGCAGTACTGAAAGTTCCTGACACCTGCCTGGAACCGTTGCTTAACACTGTAGAGTAACGTTTCGTTTTTTAAAAATTCACGGTATCAAAATAAACTATTTATATTTATGTAAACCTCCCAAGCCGCATCGAAGTAGCAGTAACTGAGATCGGAACTTTGATTGAGTAGTTGTTACGTAACTACAAATAAACTTAAGACTTTATAGGTTTAATTACTTCAATTCGGAATATTTTAGTAATTGTGTAGTTGTTTATACTATTTATTGGAACTATCTAGTTCCAATACTTCTAAGTAACTGTTAAAGTATGTGGAACGATATTGGCACTTAGTATAATTCCTTTAAAGTCGTTGCAACTTCAAAGTGATATTATTATTGTAGCAGTAACTTGCGCGAAGCTACTTTAAAGTTTTTAAAACTTTAAAGCAGTACTGAAAGTTCCTGCCACTTGCCTGGAACCGTTGCTTAACCCTTTAGAGTAACGAACCTTACAGTAGTATTGAAAGTAAAACTTACGTTTTTGCTACCCAGGTAGTAAAGTAATTTTTCGTAAACTACTCCATCTCCATATTTACTTGTAAACTGTTGGAGGCCATTAATCAATTTGCAATTTGTTATTATTGTTATTAGGTGTTTTAGTACAGAACCTTCAATAAAAATAACAAATTGGTGCCAAATTGTGCCTTGGGAATTGTTATGTATGTAACTTGAAGTTAGCAACATTTATTTGTAGTGATGTAGTGATGTAACTAACCAATCCTGGCCCGTCTGTCAGTACCACTCGAGTCTGCTTGGAGAACACACATCTTGTACAGCGTATGTATTGTGGAGGTAGTGCTCCCTGCTCACTCAATATTAATAAAGTCAATTAATGACAATAATTGAGTATTTTTTAAACACATAGAAGAACATAAGAGGAATAACATAAAAATGGTATCTATCATGACATTTTTTATTAAAAAATATATTTAAAGAAGTTATTAAAGTTGTTATTTTTCAACCTATCATCACATTCAACAGAAAAGTTGCAATGGTTTATAATTTTGGTATACTGGAATGACAAAATAATCAAACACTTCAACGCTGTTTGTATTATTATGTACGTATTATAAATAAAATAGTAATCCATTTTGTGACACGATCGCAGCATTTGTATAGAAAATGAGAGAATATTTGTTAAATTGCAAGAGTAAAAGATATAGTAACCACGCGACATGATGTGTCAAAGAGAAAAGAGAAGAGAAAAGATGTACGATTGCCACGAAAGTAGCAATTACTACACCGCCACGTATCTTGCTACCCAAAAATTGTTCTTCATTTTGGTTCCAGGCACGTAATGAAACCGTAGCAATTACGTGCTTGTTACTATTGGCAAAAACTTAATAGTTCCACTGGTATGTAGCGATGACTAAAAATGTTACTTGTGCTACCTACGACATGTAAAATATCTTCTAAAGACTATATATTGTCAAGCTCACCAAAAGGAAGCATTAAAAACTGGAACTGCAAAATTTAAATTAGAATTTTGTATATTTACCAAAATTTCATCTGTTTGGTTTTAATTAGTTTCTACATAGAATCCTATATATACCTTTTAAAAAATAACCATTGATACGTACATTTTATTTTTATATAATAAAAACATACCTATAAAAGGTTTATGTTATATAATATTCGTACCGTATTAATATCATCTTTAGTAGGAGTTTGTTGAAATAATAATTCATTTCTATTTACAAAGTAAACCAAAAATACACAAAAATCTTCGCCGCATCGTTCCTGCTGTAGACTTAGAATTCTACTCTTTACGTTTAAACCTTTAAAACGAGATAAGAATTCGATTACAAGCCCGGTAAGCAGGTGGAACTAGCATCAAGTCCGCAACTAAATTGAATTAGTATTGAACATCTAGATGAAAATAAGATTAGGACGAATATCGCATTTCGGATACCCTATTCAATCAAACAAAAAATTACTTAACCGTTGTAAATAGCATTTTCATTACACGTATATGTAAGAGCACGTCACATATTATAAAAGGAATTATTGCTTTCTCTCGATAAACTGTAAGATGAACGATATAGCAGTCTTACTGCATACCAGCCAGAATGTTTTCCGTATAAGAAAGTGTGGAATAAGGTTTCAACCCTAAACAAGAAGACTGCTATGGGATTTTCGGTATGTGACTAGGGTCAAACTGTATAAGACATTTGAGGGTAGAGAGTTTCGACCTAGAAGTATTAGAAATGTTTTAATGAAATTGGAAATTCTCGAGAATGTGATTTCGGATCTTATACTGTTTCTTAAAAGTTACTTGTAGGTACCTTATTGGAATAATCGATCAATTTGCCCACAGAAGTTATTCCTATTATGCAAACTATTCCATTAACCATTATTAGATGTCAAATATTTATTTTAGTGAACTATTTGGTAATAGGTGATTGGGTTTCTTATGCTGCATTGTAATTATTTAAATTCAACAATATACCTAATTTCTTATTAACTAAACATTAATAAGCAAATTTTAAAGAGAGAGAGAAAAAAACACAGTGTACTCCACATGAAAAACTAAAAGATGAGGAGAGTTGAGGCTTATTTACAAGTACATACCCACTTATTTGTGGTTATTTGTAGCTCTAAGTTATAAAAATTTTCAAAAGTTGTATCTGACTTCGTTTCTAAAAAACGTCGAATGCTATCGCATGCCGATCATACTTCCCGGTTGATGGAATGCTTCTTAATTCTGTATCTTCTTATAAGTCGTCATCTTCTTCGTTTTCTGCCATTGCTATATTAATACAATCGTCGTCAATGCCGATGCAAGTAGGCATCAAACGGCAAACGAAACAAAAGGCAGTTATAAGAAACACGTTCCTTTATGAGGGTAAAAGAGCCTTTTAAGATAAATTGTGTTCCTTTAGGCGATATATTCTATTATGCGGTATTCTTATAACCGGATAAATTTCTTAATGATTGAAAGGAAATGGTTTGCTACCTAAATTTCTTTTTCTTTTACCGGTTATTTATATTCATTTAACAGGGAATCTAATAAGGGGAGTTTGCTGTACTAAATTTATATATAAATATATTTGACATATAAGGATAAAAAATATTTAGCGCTATCATTGCATGGCAAAAACTATTGAAACACAAAAGAAAAATCTTGATATGTTTATGATATAATTTACATGAGTTTGCGCTATTCAATTTAATGTTCACTTCTATTTATACAAGACGTAAACGATTCTTCTGTTTACATAATTGTTCCTTGCAATTTATCGCAGTTACACGTTTAGTCGCTCATTGTATAATCTTATATTTAAAACACAAGGCTTATTTTTGTTCCAGTTCGTTTGAGAGTTCCTCTGGGGCAATTTTTCGCGATTATTTTTTCATAATGAAGCGTTCGCTATGTACATCAATCAACACTACTTAATTTTTATGTTCTTTTAATGTTTATATTTTTAATTTAAATAAATCTAAAATGTTTAATTCGAGATGCACGAAATCAGACGTCCACTTGGGGCGTCATCTCACTTTCTACGAAGGTAAGTTTTAGAATTATCACGATTATACAACTTTACTGCAACCACCACTTGCGGTTAACGGTTGATTTGTTTCTAGGTTGCGTAGACAAACGACAATTATTGCTCATTTATATAGCTGTTTCATGTTGTATGGACAAAACAAATCATCGCGAAATACGTTTGCAAATTATTAAACAAGTTATAAATGACTGATGCGATTTTAAATTATTATAGGTCAATTTTTATTTACTAATCTATACATTTAAAACACGGCTCATTTTTGTTCCACTTTATCTACAAGATCTACACGACCGATTTGGTTTATTCTTTTTTATATTAAAGTTTTAACTCTGTCGATTAATCAACACTACTTATTTTTTATCTATATATTTAAAACACAAGGCTTATTTTTGTTCCAGTTCGTTTGAAAGTTCAATTTCTCCGGTTTACGTGATTCTTTTTTATATTTAAGCTTTCGCTGTGTAGCATCCAGCTTATTGCGATATTTTATTTTTGTTCATAATATGTGGTAGCAAAAGGCACCAACAAATAAAATAGTAATTAGGCCGTTATTGTAGGAAAGTTTAAAGGTTTGCAAGTGGTATCCTTTTGTTATATTACAGGACTTACAACTGGTCTCGAGGAACCACAAAGTATTTCCACGAAATCCGAGGGTTGGACGGAACACACTTTAAGAATCATTTTTTTACATTTGCCGTTTCAGTAAGTTTCCGGAAATATTTCCATGGAAAGTCACCAAAAAATAAATTTCCTGACATTTGCCAACACTATTTTTACGTCATGTTTTTTAAATATGTACTAATAGACGATTTCATCAATTTTTTAAACAAGATCGATTTTTGATTTTATTCTTATCATTTCGTAAGGTAGAATTTACCTATGTATGTATGTAGAATAAACTGGTGGGGAGAGGTAATACAGAGAGGAAGATATGTTTGAAGATATGTCAGGGTAAGCTGGGAGGGAGGAGTGCTTGGCTTAGAATTTTCAACTGGTTATGTTTGGTTGCGTTTATTTAAATAATCACTCACGAAGATCCAAAGGATTGTAATCACACAACGAATGTTGTATATAGGGAAATCCTTCAATGCTTTTGACCGTCATGTCTTGACGAGGTTTCCCTAGTAGATATGATTTCATATAAATATGTAGACATAGAAAACAACAACGACAAATCGAAATTACAAATTACAATATAGCTATACATATATATCTATAAATAAGAAGATAACAAAAGAATTTATTTAATTCTTAGTAAAAGTTTCTTCATTCTTATTTCTTTTCTTAAGGCCTTTGTTTTTACTAACAGACTTTTGTAGTTTGCAACTTTTGTGTATCAAATAGGGTAAGATCTGCGTTTCATTGCTTAGCTTTTGCTAAGCTTGTTGTATGCACTCAGTTTGTTTTGGGTTGTATAAATTAACAGTGTAACATTCTAATAATTTTTCAAAAGTTAAATGCTGTTCAAACCTCCACAACTGAGCACAATACGAGTAGTATAATACGTACTTACGTTAGACTCGTCGAGTACCATGGCTGGGCTATTTAAAGTAAACAATAGACAAATTCTCATTAAAACTTTTTTGGACACAGGAAAATTAAAAAGTTGGCTGATTTGAATAGAATTACGATAGGATTATGATTGTCTCTGAGCGCCACCTTGATTAAAAATAAGTTGACAATTCCTTAATTTATCGTTGTTTCCCCGACATGGGAACACAATTTCAAGCGGTTGATTCCGATAAACCGAACAACCATGATAAGTACTCTTCGTACATTTATTTCTCATAACAAATGGAATAAACAATGAAAACGTGTTATTATGATGGTATAGACAGAATAAAGGTATTTCCAACAAATACATTCTATAAATAAATGCTTTCAAAAAGGCCTTCGAATGTTCTACTGCAAAAGGTCGATATTATTTTACTAATTTTAAATTCTTACCTAACCAAGAACTGAATGAAATTTAAACAAATTTATTTTTGCTTCACAAAGGTTAAGCTAAACTATTTAAACGTTGCAAATTATTTTACACTCAATAAAATTACACTTAAGATTGGTCTGGCAATTAACCAACACATTAATCTTGAATTTTATATTTAGATTATCTCCTCTTTTTTATAAACTTTAATTATTTAATTGTTGCACACCAATTGTCTTACATATTTTTACACAATAAATGTTAAAATTACTTAAAGCAAGTGGAATAAGAAGTTGAATAATTACTGCAAACGAATTCCTGTAGAATGAATGTTGAATTAATGTTGCTCAAGCCACCTCTAATTTTGTTCAAGTTTTCAAATTTGACATCACCGCTCTTTAGGTTCATCCAATTCCAAGGTAAACTTCATGTTAATCGAATTAAAAAAAAATTCAATTACGATTTACTAATATTAAAAACAATATGTTCTGGCTGGTTGAAGATTCCAGAAAAAACCTTTAACAAGGTCAATTAAATTAAATTGTTGCATAAATAAAACTTGCCTAAAAAACTTATTTAGCGTGAATAGTATATAAACAACTAAAGAACGTTACCAAACTATAGAAAGTTGTTGTAATTTGCCATTCGCTTAAGGGCAGGTACAAGCAATCTTCCAAATAATAAAATATATAGTTCCAAGATATTTAACTCAAAAATATAAGTAACCAACACAATGGATTAAACTTCAGTTTAATCGTTGTTATATTTAACGACGAAAGATCCACAAAACCAACCTTTTTACAAATTTACAAGACGAACGCTTGCGGTACATTCTTCTGCCAAAAATGACTAGTAATATGAATAAGTAAAACAAGACGTTTAATTAAAGCTTCAAAATTTATCTTTTACATGCAACACATGTTAAAAACTCAATAAATCTTGACCAAATAGATAAGTGAATAGCAAGGAAATAATTAATTTAAACTAAGTAAAATTGAAATATTTGTAAATGGGAGTTTTGGATATCTATCAGTTTTACAATACAAAAACATTGTATTTAAATTCCTTTCGAACAGTACGAACGAAAAAGTATGTAACGACCGCTCCACCAATGTAGTGACCCCCGTTGTCACCATCGTAGCGCCCCCTCTGTAACCAAATGTAGGGACCGCTGCCGTTAACGTAGCGACCCCGGCTTTATGATTAACGGATACTTCGATCCCCTGATCGTTGCTTTGGTCCACCCGTACGGATCTAACCACGGTCGATTCCTCCTGCAGTTGGGTCCTGTAACAGAGCGTTAAGAAGGGATTCGCACACCTCTCAAATAATAAAAGTCCAGAAAAGCATTTACTAGTATTTATTAACTTAAACCATATGATAATTTGATAACGAAATATTCCCCACAAAAATTGAATATTTCTGGATTTATACTCAGCGAGACCAAGTCGCCATGAACAGTACAATTATAACCATTTAACAATATTAAAATAAAATACAAACAAACAAAATAAATATAACAATTTAAAATAAAAGGATTTACATTACCTTTATTTAATTATTCCTTAACACTGTAATCCTTATTTGAGGCAGGTAACAAATCACTTCGCGCAACTGAACTTCGCGGTAATTTCGAAAAATAGGCCGGTGGAGACTAGGCCTCGAAAGTCTCCACAAGAGGCTCTGTTCGCGACTGTCTTACTTGTTTTCTAAATTTTTGAATTGCGCGTTCAGTAGGATAAAGGTTTGATATTTCCTACAATTTTAATCTTCCATATATTAGTATAAGTAGAATAATATTTATTTCCACTGAACTTTGAAGTTGTAGAATAATCTAAATTTATTTTATTTTACTGATTCGACATTTAGGTGGTTTTGAATACTTTAGATTAATACCAGAAATTGAGCAGCCAGGACGTTACTATTTCTATTTATTGAATTAAATAAAAAGAATAATAAAATAACTTTAGTGCATTTACCTCAGAGTTCAATGAAATGTTTTTATAAGTTTTGTGCAATGTTATAATTTTATACGCTAAGCAATATCTCTTTATTATACTGTGTGTTCAACTATAACAATTCCAAAAATATTAAATCAACTCTGTAATTTGGAAACGCCGGTTGTTACAAGTAAAGCTCTAATTAAAACTTGACTGTTGGATTTTTTAAAATGGATAATTATAAATTTGACTTGATAATTATAAATATAATTTGACTTGTTAAACATTTTAATGTACGAGAATAATCCGAGCTTAATCCTAAATAAATCCTATATTAATACTAAATCCATGCAGGGCGTGCTACCGATAAAGCCCAAGTTCTGTTAAATCCACAGCGTCTGGCAAAAGGTGAAGGTGGTGAATAACCCACTGGAATTTGGCGAGTAGTAGGGCCAAAAGATGATGATAATTAAACCAGAAAAAAGGGAGAAGGTACAGCAAGGAGAGAAAAAACAAAAAAAATTATGTTATAAGTTATATTAGCATAAAATCGTCGAAGATACTCTAACTGATGAACTATTAACGAAATAAAAAATAAATTACTTCAAATTATGTGTAGTTGTAGTGCTGGATGTTTTTCCCAAAAATTTGCCAACGAGCTCTGACTAAACGTTTGACTAAAAAATTACCAATCCAAAACGTCAAAAACAGTTGTAAACACAAAAACTGCAAAAATTTAAAAAATAATTTTCAACACTGACAGAACTACGTCGTAGGACGTACAAATTTTCCTCCAAGACGACGCCTGCAAAAGGAAAGACATATCTTTTTTCACATCTATAAACTCTAACTAAATTTAGCAGAATTACCACGAAAGCAAAATTAAAATAACTGCGTTATAAGAGATACAATTACATTGGCGGGTTCGGGGCAGGCTACCAAAAGCGGTTCAATAACACTGTACAACAAAATTGGGCTTTAAGAAAATTTCCAGGTTCTAATACACTTTTTCTAGAAGTTTTTAAGATGCAGATCATGAATCTGATATGTGTTTTTTCGGGTTAGGTCAAATTTTAGTTATATTCCAATTTGTTTTCAAAAAAACTCGTTTTTAAATGCAAACTTTTACGTTTAACAACACCCTGTATAGCTACCTGTATCTGCAGGTACAAGCACATCATACTTGTCTTAGTAGATACGATTTGAAGGTTTATGTACAAATATATACTAAATACCTGATACAATACTCTTGTCTGAACTTCCAGACACATGTTTTGTGTTAAAAGTGTGTAACTACCATATTTAACAATTTTTCTACTCCTGTTCCTAAAGGGTTTCCAAAATGAAACTTACACCAAAAAGAGTCTAGACCTAGCTGTATAACATACTGTATTTCTAAAGAAATTGAAGGTAACTTTCTAAGATATTCAAGGTCAAATGATAAATCACATGACCTTGGATTGAAGAATTCAATATTTTTTATAAAACAAATTTTTATCAAAACTATGCTTTTTTAGTTTTAAAACAAGCCTAAGATAAAAGTTCTACGTTGATTAGAAGGAAAGTAATGAATTTTTTTGTTCAACTTGTAAGCGTAAATTTTACTTGTTTATTGTTTCCAGCCTTACTTTGTGGAACTCCATAATCATGAAATAAATAAAGATTAGTAAAAGTTTCCCAGCTTTATTAAAATATAACCTGACAATATTGTCAACAACACTTCGAAATTTTGACATAAGATATAAAGAACACGTACGTCATTACAAAAATAAACATCCTGAAAAATCTAATTATGCCAAACACCTTTTAGAACAAAATCACACAATGACTCCTCAAAATAATATTAAATTCCTACATTTTTGTAATAACAAACGCAAATTAGACATTTTAGAAGCCTTTGAGATATACAAACACAAACTCAGGGCACCTTTAATGAATGAACAACTTGAGCTCAGTAATTCTTCGTTACTGGAAGTATTAGATATTTAATTCTGATTATTATTATTATTTTATCTAGTTACCTATTTTTGTATCTACGTTAGCGACGTGTTTGTTTATAATTATATTACCTTTGACAATGACAGCGTAGTTGTCGAAACAATATTGTCAGGTTATATTTTAATAAAATTGTGAAACTTTTACTAATCTTTATTTGTTTCACGTAAATTTTACATTTTTTATCATATGTGCAACTCTGCTGTATGAATACCGTGTGTCACTGAGGGCTATAATTTTACATACATAAGTTACTTCATGTCGTCTACCATCCTACTAATTTCTTGAAAATCTGAGATGGTCGAGTTGAAAAGTTCATTTTTTTGTGATGATTTTTTGGCATGGAATGACCCGAATGACATCGAAAGAACAGTATTTAACCTGACCCCAAAAAACCAATAGCAGATTCGTGATCTTCATACCAAAAAGTTCTAGAAAAACCATATGAAAACCTGGAAATTCCTTTTGTGTTGTACAGTGTAATTAACCAAAAAAGTCTCTTAACTAATTTAACAATAGGAAACCCTCTTTACCTAATAATAAATTAGTATACGAGAAGAGAAATTAAGCAAAATTCCCTGTGAGACGCCACTGAAATCGTAATACTGGCAAAACAGTTCAAACGAGTTAAAAGATACAGAAAATACCCTATAGACAGAACAAGGTCAACCATGACCACATTTGAAAATTGACGTGCAATTCTTAAAGTACAAAAGGCTGGCATTTACGAGAATAAAATGCAATAAGTTACTTTAAAATCGAATATCTAAATCTCTGGAATAGACCGGCAACACAACTTTACCCAAATGTTAATTAGTCAGTTTTAGATTTAACATTGATATAACCTTTGTACTTTAAGGTCCTAGTTGGGAATAATCGTCAATTGAAATAATATCTCGTTGAAAGGGTCAACATGGGGTTTAATCAAAATCTGAACTCCTCGCTCTCTTGCCGGGAGGAAATCTACTCGAATAAGGTAGAGTCAGTGTAAACATACGGACAAAACATTAGCTGAATATTATTTACTATTTTATAATCATTTTGTACACACATTAACGATAAGTACGATGTTTAAACGCCAGGGGGCTTTACTAGATGGCCTGTTGCATAACTGGCATCCAATTCTAATATAGAATTACGAGGGTGATACCAGAAGTACCCGACCCAACAAAAAAAACAAAAATTTTGGAAAAAGATTTATTTATTTTTCAACGTAATCTCCTTTCAGCTCTATACACTTTTCCCAGCGGTGTTAAAAAAGTTCGATACCCTTTTTATAATAAGAACTGTCTTGCTCCTCAAAATAGCCATTAACTGCTGACATCACTTCTTCATCGTTGGAAAATCTTTGACCACTGAGCCATTTTTTCAAGTTTGGGAACAGAAAATAATCCGATAATTTTGGCCATTGCAATAACGGATTTGTGAGCTGGCGCGTTGTCGTGATGAAACAACACTTTCTTTTTAGCCAAATGCGGCCATTTTTGCTTGATTTCTTCGCTCAAATGTTGCAATAAGTTTGCATAATACTGGCCGTTGATAGTTTTTCCTTTTTCAAGATAGTCAATAAAAATTATTTCACGCGCATCCCAAAAAACCGACGCCATAACCTTGCCTGCAGATGAAACGGTCGTCGCCTTCTTTGGAGCCGGTTCTCCCTTTTGAGTCCATTGTTTCGATTGTTCTTTTGTCTCGGGTGTGAAATGATGGACCCATGTTTCATCCATTGTTACGAAACGGCGCAGAAATTCTGCTTTGTTGCTGTGGAACTTCCCTAAACACTCAATTGAAACATTTTCACGACACTGTTTTTGCTCGAGTGTGAGCAAACGCGGCACCCATCTTGCACACAGCTTTCTCATGTCCAAATTTTCAGATAATACGCGATGTACCGCACTTTTTGAAATGCCCGTAATGTCTGCTAGCTCGCGCACTTTCAGTCGACGATCATCAAGTACCGCTTTGTGGATATTCTTCACTATTTCTGGAGTCGTCACCTCATTTGGTCGACCACTGCGATGCTCGTCTTGGCAGCTCGTACGGCCTCGTTTAAACTCAGCTACCCAAAATTTAACTGTTGTAAACGAAGGAGCAGACTCACCCAGAGTAGAATCCAGTTCAGCTTTTATATTGGTTGGGCTGAGGCCTTTCAAATAAAAGTATTGTATCACATAACGATGACCAATTTTCTCCATTTTCACAAATTCACTGACAACGTTCACTATTGATGGCTGCCAAACAAATACTGAACAACTTGGCGCTTTCAAACTTGAAACATATGCTTTATAGACTGCGTACTTTCCAATACAGTGATATTTTCAAACAACTACCGCCACCCCTTGGTCAGGTCGGTTACTTCTGGGACCACCCTCGTATGTCTGATATCCGCTTTTTAGTATAATTATTACTTCTTTTTGTCATCCCGTTTTCCTAACTTGGATTTAGAAGAATTTATATCAGTGATGGCGAACCTTTTTAAGAAGTGGGTCAAATTTTGTTCATTATTTGTTTTAATACCAGCCCGTCGGTTACTAAGTTAGTGGCGTCACTTGAAAGGGGGGGTGTAAAAAGGGTACCAATAATTTGGAAACACCGACAATTTGTTAACAGAAAAACATGACAGTTGACCCTTTTTTTTGGTTCTCGTCTTAACGACATCGCATTCTTCGTCAAAGAATACATAAATTTTGTCCACTGCGTTTTTTTTTAGAGTGCTTCAATTTCGAGCAAAATTGAGAACAACAGTTTGTCATTTTTGAAAGTGTATAATAATAATAATATATATTTATTCCATAAAAATACAGAATCTCAAGGAGGGAATTCAACAAGGTTGTTCTTCCATTCCCCCCTTGTACAGTAATTGAAACATAAAAAGAAACATGGTCAAACTAGGAGTGGTCAATCAGTAATAATAATAATTTATAATTAATTATAAGAGAAAAGAAAAATGTAAAAGAAAAATATTAATATCATAATTTAAATTAATTAGTGTTCGTTAGTCAGACTGTTTACTATTTGGGTTGTCAATGATGATTTGGTGTGAATTGTTCAATCAAGGCTTTTTTGAATTGCTCGACTGATAATGCCTTGAAAGATGAAGGTACATCATTGTAAATCTATGTGACATTGTAATTAAATGAGCGCTCGAAGAATGTAGTGTTGTGCTTGGGTATAGTCAATAAATCTCTATGTCGCACATTTATATTGTGAACATCTGTTCTATACCTTATCTTATTGTATAAATAGGGTGGCTACCTGTTGATTATTATGTTATGGTAGAATGTTGATGTCCGTATATAACGTCGTTGTTTCATGTTTAGCCAACCCGCTTCTAGTAATTTTTAAGATATAAGAGCAAACTTAGGAATTCCAAAAACAAAACGTAAACAAGAGTTTTTAACAAATCAAGGCAACGGCCATATACAGGTATACAATAATTGAAGTGTGATAATACAAGCGATTCACTTAGTAAGATCTTTGCGTCTTTGTTTAAGTAGTCTTTATGCGGGTAAAGAAGTTTTAAATTATAGTAATCTTTTTGTATATACTTATTAATTTGTTTTTTAAATCTGAACGTTTTGTCAAGATCTAAACCTAGATTCTTGGGTCTTTCAACTATCGGAATATTAACATCTCCAATTTGTACGGCTGTCAGTTGATAATTATTAACCGATTTACCGAAAAGTAAAACACAAGACTTAGATGGATTTAATATTAGCGCATGATCAGCAGAAAATTCATTTATTGCTTTCAAATAATTATTCAATGTGTCAACTGCATCTTGAATGTGACCTATTCCAAAAACTGACAACGCCTACATCCTTTAAAGATCTACGTCCTATAAGTATACTACCCACCCTGTCAAAAGTCTTGGAAAAAGCCGTTGACAATCAGATTCGTGCTCACCTGCAGAAATGTAAAATATTACCTGATAAACAATCCGAATCTAGACCAGGTTATAGCTGTAGTACTGCTCTCTTAGATATAACAGATGAGATTATCAAAGCTGCATATCAGGATAAGCTTACATTACTTGTGTTATTGGATTTTTCTAAAGCTTTTGATACAATAAATCATAATATCCTCTTATCAGTTCTCCATTATATAGGATTAGCCGATTCAGCAATAAAGTTCTTTCAAAGCTATCTAACTGACAGGGCTCAAAGAGTCATTCTACATAACAACACATCGTCATTTGCTAACGTCGTAAATGGTGTTCCGTAAGGTTCGATATTAGGACCAATTCTATTTATTATTTATACTTCGACTTTTACCGAACTTCTTAAATACAGTCATTACCATAGCTATATTGCCGACACTCAAGTTTACTTTTCGTTTACGCCTCAAGAGAAAGATATTGTTTGTGCCAGACTAAATCATGATTTGAATGAACTATACCTAATATCAAAAAAACATTCCCTTCAATTAAATGCCGTCAAATCTAATGCTATACTTTTCGGCAGTAAAAATGCAAGACTACAATGTATTAGTAGCCTAAACGTCGTAATTAACAATACACAATTAAAATTTCAAGAGTGTGTAAAAAATCTTGGCCTTCATATAGATCAGAATCGACGATTTACAAATCATGTTAACAAGTGTCTCCAGCGTGCTTACATTAATTTAAAATTATTATATAACAACAGGCATATACTAAGTACGCATATAAAGATATGTTTATGTAATACACTGGTACTATCACAATTCGACTATTGCGATGTAGTGTATGGTCCGTGCCTAGTTTCAACAGATAAAAATAGAATACGAAAATTGCAAAACTCTTGTTTGCGACTTATTTTCGGGATACGTAAGTTTGAAAGAGTGTCCCACAAACGTAGAGAGATTGAATGGATAAGTTTATAAATTTATCTGTTCTCTTTTTTATGATATAAAAAATAAGTTTATGAAAATCATCACGTGAGTCATTTAAAATGCCTTCGTGGGTCAGTGTCGGATCCGAGGGTCATAGGTTCGTCACCACTGATTTATACAGTTGTGGGAGAAGTAGAAGCTTGTATTAGTCGTTTAACATACTCTACAACGAAATCCCTGAAATATCTGAATGCACCATTGAATTTTGGAGCTTTTTAAGTTTATAAATGCTTTGCACAAAAGAAAAAATCTGTTATGGATAGGAACTTATAGTGTAGTATATACCTACCTACTATAAAAAAGACCAATTGAGTTTCATAGTTCTACCGAACTTAAGTTCGTCTATCATTTACGTATCAAACTTTTTAAAGTTGCTACGATGAATTGATGCAATTCAATTGTCAATTAAATACACAATCAATAACGGACTACATGTTGACTTAATGCTTTACTAATTAGACCGTCACTGCTGTCACGATAATTTCATGAATTTACAGTCAGGCACATAAACTAGCAGGGTACATTAATTATCTCTATAGCAATTAACAGTTTCCTGCTTTTTAATATTTTCTAGCACTAACTTCATTTTACATCTTCTAAGGACCTGCTTTATATGTACTATTTTTGTTTTCATTGAAATTTTGTATACCAAAACCAAACATTCCCAGATAATGCCATAAAAGTTATGACAATTAAATAGCACTCGAATTCTAAAGAAAATCTCACTCTCAAACAAATAACTTTGCCACTGTTGTGTAAATGAATTCAATTCACATTAGTTATTTGCTGGTCCCATTTTCAGAGATTGTTACTAACAATACGTTTTCGTTTAAAATTATCTGGGGTGCACTCAGTGAGAAATAGAGCTGCAACGGAAACTGTTTTTCTTTAGCTGCAGGTCATTATTCTTCGTAAAAGAACAATCTATTGTGCTCCTTTTACAAGTTTTTTCTGTACGGATTATGTACGAGCAACTCATGCAATCAAGCAATCAGGAAGCCGAGATCCTTTATTCATTGCGCTTTTGTATAGTTAAGGGAAAAACCAGTTTTATATTGAAAAAGATTTGGGTGATTATTTTCTTTTCAGGGCACAGAAAGTTCTCCTGATGTATGAAAAGTTTAGTGAATGCCAAGGGCGGGATCTACAGAAATGGTGGAGAATTGAAATTTATAGCATACCTGACCTTCCAGTTATTAGTAACCATTCATCAGGTACTTTTTAATTTTAGGTTTTTTGAGCAAGGTTTTCATCGGTATAAGCTTCATGGAAAAAATTCATTAAAATTCTACCTGGATTTCGAGCAGATTGCGTGGAGTTTTGTTATAATTACGACAACGTTTTAATTAATAGTAGTGCTCGTTTCAAACATGAGGGATGTAACATTAATGCTCTTCTCGATTTTATAAATTGTTTCTAAAATAAAATAATTGATTAAGATACCATGGAGTAAAAATAAAAACCGCTATAAAATAGAATTGCATTACTTTCAGTTAGGTTATAAAATAACTTTTAATTACAAGTCAAGTATTGCCTTTTAAACTTTAAATCACTTTTAGTCATTTTTTCGGAAAAATAAAAATAATCTCCCACAGGAACTAAAAAAGAAAAACGAACGTACCACAAAGTAACTCAAATTAGAAATAATCAACACCTTCTAGAGGCATTCAGGGCATCTAATCTCAATTCATGAAAATTTATTCGTTCCTGTAAAAATTCTTCAGTCTGTTGCTTATTAAGCGGCGACACATTATTTTCTCCAGCACCGAATTTAGCACCCCATTTTCTATTCTTTTGCTCGTCTTACTCCAATATTAAGTTTATTATAATGAGCCTTCAAAATACAACTAAGCATTAAAGTTGAAAGCTTGAATAGTAAAACCACAGTAGCAGGGCATTTTTGTAAGAATTTGAATAGAGAACATGTAGTAATAGCCCAGGTAAATTAAGTCATTTCAGCAATATAAAGGAGAAAATGGGGGAAAATTGGTATATAGGCATAAAATGTAGTGCTAAAAACATATCAAAACTTCCCATGCGTGGACGATGAGCCGGCTGCGACATCTTGAAGAAATAGTGTACAAAATTGCTTTTTCGTTAATATCTCGAAAAATATTAATTTTATAGGCATCAATAATCCGACCGAAAATGTAGTTGACAAAATTCCCTCGTACGTCCAATAGTTTCTGAAATATAGTTTTTTTCAGTTCACTGTCATTTTTCGACATGCCGAAAAATGTTCCGTTTCTTTGCGCGTTTTTCGTAAATATTTTAAATTTGGCTGCTCCTGTACAATTTTATGTAATTGTTTGTAAAGCTCCATATCGCATACAAATATTTAGGGAAACTGCTCAAGAAGTGCCTCTCCCACCTGAGCCTGTAATAATAAGGTGGGGTACTTGGTTTTCTGCAGCAGAATATTATGCAACTTATTTTGATATTATTAAAGCATTTGTAAATAAACTTAATAAACACGATGCACTATGCATACAAAGCGCACAGGATGCTTTTAATACTAAGGAGGTGAGGGCAGAATTATTGTTTATTTATCTAAAGTTATTCAGAAATTAGAAAGTTAGGGAAATTTACTAGATGAATCTCTTGAGCATGTAAATTTGTTAGGTGTTTCTTTGAATAAAGTAAAAGGACCAAAGGGTTTGATATAGAACAAAAATTTAAATCCGTTATAGACAGAAATCCTGGTTTTCACTTAATTAAAAGCATAAACGATGCATTATCTGGTCAAGACATTTTAGACGAGCTAAAACATTATTCGCTTGTAGAATTAAACAATTTTAAGTATACCCCAATTACGTCTTGCGATGTGGAACGGAGTTTCTCAAAATATAAAACAATATTTAGGGATAATAGGCATATGCTTACTTTTGAAAATTTAAAAATGTACGTCATTGTGAACTGTAACGCTCTATGTTTAGAAAATATAATTAATTAAATTATTGCATAGGATGTCTAATTAAAATAATTTCTGTAAATAAAATGTAAATAACGCTAAACAGGTGTTTTTTAATAATGAAAGTGCATATATTTATTAAAAATTTCTAATAAACGCATATTTCAGGATTTTTAAGTGCATATTTAAGTGCATATTTCAGCATTTTTAAGTGCATACAAATCCTATACCTATTTATTACAATCAAATCAGACTGCACGAGACAGTTGTGTATACACAACATTATTACGTTCTTTAATGCCATTCGAAAACAGAAGAATACAGAAGAATAAATCCTAAAACTGAAAACACTATCGAATAAACTTTTGATAATATACCCAATCAGTTTATGATACCAAGAACGCTACGTTGTGTAATGATTTGAAGTTTGAAGCCCCACGATGGACTGTGCATTGTAATAAAATTTAGCTTAAAATTAAAACACTAAATATTTAAACATTAATTATTGAAAACCAAAGAACGTTACTTACTGTACTTATTTTTGTATTTCATTCCTGTTGTTTATAAATGACCTTAGTGAAATAATTAATAGCAACAACCTATGCTATGCGGATGACGTGAAGATTTACTGCAAAGTTGACTCCATCAACGATTGTCTTCTGCTTCAAGATGACTTATCAAAAATTAAAGACTGGTGTAGTGGTAATAATATCAACCTAAATATTACAAAGTGTAAAATAGTGTCCTTCACAAGGAAGATGTCAACTATCGCTTTTCAGTATAACGTCGATGGAATTTTACTAGTCGGTGTGATAACATTAACGATCTAGGCATCATCTATGATGATAAACTTAGTTTTGAAACTCATATATCTCGTAAAATATCTGAAAGCTTGAAATCATACGGATTTATAATGAGAAACTGTCATAATTTTACTTCAGTGAAAGGTCTACAACAGTTATACTGCTCCTATGTGAGATCTAAATTAGAATACGGATCTTTAATTTGGCATCCTCACTATATTAATCAGACTCTAGTTATAGAACGTGTCCAGAGGAAATTTTTGAAATTTTTATGCTATAAAACATATGGTACGTATCCAGAAAGAGGGAGTCCTTATGACAACTTATTAGTAAACACAGGGTTTCATAGCCTTGAAAAGCGAAGCGATTATAATATACGTAATAACATTGTTGACTGTCCTGAACTTATGCAAAAATGCAGTTTTATATCCCTAGGTTACAATCTAGATCTGAAATAACATTCTTTTGTTCTCGAGCGAATACAAATGTACTTTTAAAATTACCTGTTCATGTAATGTTTAAATCATTTATTTCATTAGTCTATTTATTTTCTTCTAGTTATTTAAGTTATAGTTTTAGTTAAATGCACAAATGAAACATGTACGTATTTGTATTTGTTTCTGAATTTGTAATTTTTTTGTCCTGTAAATGGGTGTTCCTGTTGGGAAATAAAGCATTATTATTATTATTATTATTATTCCTTTATTCACAGTTCGTAATATACATTATACAGAAGTAATTCAATACAATAAATTTATACATTACAAATATATAGGTATATTACATAACTGGTGACCTCGAGTACATTAGCAGCTTATAACAAATCTGCTGAGCTAATGTCTCTTCAACTCAACACTCTCCGGAGTATATGTGCGGTGCCTAGAAGTGCTACTTTTTGTATTTCAATGACTTATGGATGGCCAGGTATTTGACTTAGGTTATTATTGATACCCTTCTTCACTGTTCCAAGTGCCTCCATTATAACTGGTATTACTTTGGATCTTACATTCCACATTCGATTGATTTCTATTTCCAGGTCTTTGTGTTTAGTGATTTTCTCAACTTCTTTAGATTCAACATTGGCGTCTAACGGAATCGAGATGTCTATCAATAAGCACGTACCCTCTTTCTTATCGTGAAGAATAATGTCGGGACGGTTAGCGGGGATGGTTGTATCGGTGATTACCGGATTATCCCACATGATGGTAACGTCTTCGGTGTTGTATACTCTTTCAGGTACGTGTTCGTAATATTTATCAACCACTTCTATTCCTGCCTGTTTGCATATCTTCCAATGGATATAATTTGCCACTTTGTTATGTCGGTTGGTATATTCGGTTGGTGCTAATACTGAAAATCCTGCGATTAGATGACCTATATATTCGTCAGTTTTGTTGCACAGACGGCATTTGCTGTTGACTGCCATTTTCAATATGTGCTTTTGGTGGTATTTTGTGTTAAAGGCTTGGTCTTGAGCTGCGATGAGCAAGCTCTCAGTTTCTCCCTTAAGGCCAGAGCTTCTAAGCCATGCCATACTCGCTTCCCTATCTACTGCTGGTGTTTCAATTTCTCGGAAGTGCTGACCATGGAATGGTTTTCGTTTAAGCTCTTCGATCTTTTGTTTTTCGATGGCATTCTTCAGTTTGTGTTTGACGTTTTCACCCGTTGTTTCCTGCTGCAAGTACTTTTGTCTAAATGTATCGGCTTCTTTTTGGAGAGAGTATTTTGTCTTCGTTGCATCGTAGTCTTTTACAAGCCTAGCGAATTTGTCACTTTCACTCTTTATATATTCAGTCAGCCCCATAATGGCAGTATTGTAGGCGGACTCTAGATCGATTATTCCACGACCTCCATTTTTTCTCTTTATATACAGTCGATGTATATCAGCTCTTGGGTGGTGATATTTTTCCATGGTTAGGATTTTTCCAGTTTTCCTGTCCATCTTCTTTATATCTTCTCTTAGCCAGTCTACTATACCGTAACTATAAGTTATAACTGGGACAGCTAGTGTGTTGATAGCTGCAACCTTGTTTTTAGAATTTAATTCTGTCCGGAGTATTTGGCGGACTCGGCGATAGTATTCTTTTGCTATTTTGTCTTTCATGACAGTGTTGTCTATACCATCCCGTTCTTCCATACCTAGGTATTTGTAGGTGTTGTTGTTGTCTATATTTTGGATTATGGTGTGATTGTCCAGCTTGATGTTCTCGCTTTTTTTAAGTTTTCCTCTCCTGAATATTGCAGATGCGCATTTATCAAGGCCCATTTCCATATTTATGTCGTCAGTAAACGTTTTTACGACTTCAAGTGCTTGACGTAGTTGATCTTTGGCGAAAAGTTTCAAGTCATCCATATAAACTAGATGACTTATTTTGGTATTGCTTCCGACTTCAAACCCGATATTTTGACTGTTTAGCATGTTGGTTAACGGAATCATTGACATACAGAACAACAAGGGTGATAGGGAGTCTCCTTGGAAAATACTCCTTTTTACAGCTATATTTCCTGTACTGATGTGTCCTGCATTGTAGTATAACAACATTTCTGTTTTCCAGTCTTCCATTGACGTTTCTACAAAACTAACTATTGTTGGATTTATTTTGTAGGTTTTCATAGCATCAACAATCCATGTATGAGGTAAACTATCAAAAGCTTTTTTATAATCTATCCAGGAGACACCCAAGTTCCTTTGGGGCTTCTTTGCTAGATACATTATCATTTTTCTCAGTAATAGGTGGTCTTTACACCCTCTTGAAGCCTTACGGCATCCTTTTTGTTCATCTGGAAGGATTTTATGTTCTATTAAGTGGTCATAGACTCTACTTGCTATAGCGGATGTTATTATCTTATATATGGTAGGAAGGCAGGTTATCGGCCGGTAGTTTTTTGGATTTTTTTTGTTTCCCTTTGGGTAGAAGGTATGTGGTTCCTACAGTAAGCCACTTAGATGCAGTAGTTGGAGTTATGACTACGTTATTAATAGCTTTGGTTAGTTCTTCATGTAAAGAAGAAAACTGCTTTACCCAGAAATTTTGTAATTTATCTGGCCCGGGTTATTTCCAGTTGTTGGTTGATAGTAGTACTTTTTTTATTTCGTCTACTGAAAAATTCGTCCACGGGTCATGCACCACATGTTCAAATTTCTGTTTTTCTCTTTGGATCCATCCCGCCTGATGATTGTGGGTAACCGCGTTTTCGAGTATTTCACGCCAGAAGGTGTTTACTTGTTCTTTCGTTGGTGGCTCGCGTATTTCTATTTTCTGATTGAATTTCTATCTTCTATTGTTGTTTTTCAATTGCACTAAGATTAACCCTATTCAGTTTTTTTCGTTTATTTACATCGAGTGCTTTTATTTCTGTTAATTTAGACATAATTTTTTGTAGAATTTCCTCTATCTCCTCACTTGCATGCACTTCTGGTATTGTTTGCTCTGTATGACCATTGGTTTCTGTTTCGTCATAAATGTGTTGATGCTGATTTAAATATTCTAATCTAATTAAATCTTCAAGATTATTAAGGGTATGTTCAGTACGATTGTCTTCCGAATCAATGAGCTTCCTGACATCTTCTTGTATTTTATCAAGGACAGTGTTGGTTAGCTTTTTCTCTCTTATTATGAACCGCCTTTGGTTTGCTAGGGTCTTTGGGTTCATATGAGGAAAGATATCTGGGTTCCTATTCTTCCAAAGAGTAAATGTAGCGTTTGTAAGGTTTCTGTCAGTGTTTTTCTCTTCAGCATAGTAATAGCACCATAATATCTCCTTGTATTGCTCTGTTGACCATTTTTGTCTTGTTTTAACATTTGCAGCTTCTAAATTCGCTTGTGCTACACCAGGTAGATCAATTTGAGATGTATTTTCGGTTTGATGTCTATCTGGTGTGTTGCGAGCATTAATTGGTGTAGGTTGAGTGTTTTTCATTTCATTTTGATTTTGATTTCTAATAATATTGCTGGGACTAATTTGTAGTGCACGGGTTGATTGGGAGGTACTACTAATATCTATAAAAAGGGAACTGTTTATCTTCTTCTTCTTCTTAGCTTATTTTTCATTCAGATTTCCACTTCTGAATATAAGCCTCCTCTAAATCTCTCCATTTTGTTCTGTTTCTTGCAGTTTGCCTCCATGTTATACCGATCATTTTCCTTTTCATACTTCGCTGTGTTTTCTTCAGCCTGTCGAAATTAGCTTTTGTAAATGTCCATGTTTGTGCCGCGTACGTTAGAACAAGTAAACTGCAACTGTTGAATACTTTGGTTCGGAACTTCATTGGCGTGTTTTTATTTGTGAGAATAAATGTCATTTTACCGAAAGCCATCCAAGCCATGTGTATTCTCCTACCCCTCTAGAAACAATCGAAGAATATTTATATATCTGTGACAATCCGTCAATCTTAGTAAAGGAACTGTATATTGGGTGAAATTTTACTTATTACCTTTGGATTTTGTTGTTTATATCCTGAAACGCTTGCAGCTTCTCTGCCTTGAGTACTAGCTATATATGTCTTTAATATTCCTTGCTCCAATCTATGCTATCTCCAATCATGCGGATATCCTTTGAGATATCCGCCACATTCTTCTTCACTGTCATTATCGAGGTTATTTGACATTAAATTAGAATGATTAGTTGGGATTATTATAGCTTTATTTTTATGCGTTGCTGGTTTAGAGTTCCCTTTTACGAGTTTTCGTACCTTACAATTTGCACGTATGTTGTAATTATGTGAGCTATTATTACTAACTGTAATGTTAGTGTCTCCCGTTTTTGATAAATGTTTTTTTCTTGATTTAAAAGACATCTGGGTAATATTTCTTGCTAGTCTTAAAGTCCACTTCAAATGTCAAAATCAAAATGTTAAAAAATCTTCGTTGATTGCAATATATAATTTGATTTTTCAACTAAAATCTTATTTATACCATATAAAGAACATTTAATTCACCTCAGTGATTATTTATCTAATTTTCTTGTTGAGAAAATTAAGATCCTTTTAGTGACAAATTATTATGTCATTTGACACTGACGGTTTTTATTTATTATTATTATTATTATTATTATTATTTATGCACCGACGGTGATTTCTTTTTTTGACAAGTTATCATTCAGGGGTAGGTACTGGTTTCTAAAGCTCATAGATTTTAAAGAAAAAAATAAGGTTAACTGGAATAATAAGAAATATGCGCGCCATTCACTTGAAAGTCATTACATCACATCAAAATTCACAAGTGAAAAAAGATTCTTGAAAAGAGGAAATTGATAGAATAAACTAATCGTAATTAATCAGGTTGGCGCCCCTTATCAGAGCCTCGCGTCTGATTGGCGAATTATCCAAGGCTTCCGTGCGTCTTTTTGACCTCTATCTTTGACTGACCCTTTCTGACTGACTACTTGGGAATGCAAAACTATCTCCACTTATTTAGACTAAGAGAAGGAAATATATAGACACACTATCAAGCACCAAAAATCCTACTAGAATATAAGTTCGGTATTTATGTACAGTAGTTAAGACTTGTTTGTTATCATGAAACCTGATATTTAAAAACATTTCACAGGCTGATTTTTTATCGGTACATTTTGGAAAATCTATTCAACAGAAACGAAAATAAGCACGTAGAGGATACATAAATTTAGGTTAAATGCATTTATACATGTCATTTTATTTAAAAATTAATTCTTATTTTAGTATTTTCATTGCTAAAAAACAAATTTTTATACGTGAGAACGCCTAGACAGCCTTTTCTGTTAACGAAAAACATTATTAGGTTCAGAATAAAGTCTGCATTTTTTAACTAACAAAAATATATTCAAATATACAGGGCCGTACTTAGATTATTTACAATAAATACATTTTCAAATGTATTAAAATGGATCTCGGAATTTTAATACGTTACAGTTGATGTCATCGTTTACAAAGACTTGGGCTTTACCAATATTCCACCTTGGATATTCTTGTCAACTCGTCAGGCTAAAACTAAATACATATCGCATAGGTATAACTTTACATCGTTTTGGTTATCTCAATGCTCGACCACTTTTATTCACTACTTGAATTGAAACAGAATATAACAGGACCGTATTAGCCAATACTATTGCAAGCAATTTCTAATAAATTACAGAAATTTTTCTTTAGTTTTAGATTCTATCCCTGACGCTCTTTAATCCGCTGCGTTATTTATTTCTTTATTTTTGGGCAAGGAATTAGGATGGCGGAGCATCCTTCGTACTTCATGGCACCGATAACTATGATCATTTGCCAGACCCTACTAGAATTTAGTTATTGTTTGTTTATTTTGAGACACCCTGTATAAACTTAGTTATCTGGTTAAATGACTCGCTTCTTGAAACTTGGGATTTCTTGTATGAGATTTTTCTGCGTTAGTGTATTTTCTAGAATTTTCGTCACCGTCTAACTGGTTCATAGTTACAAATAAACAACAACAAGCATTACGGTACAAGCAATCGTTCAAGAGTGAATTAATGTTCTATAAAATAATTGGGTTGATAACATTGACACTTTAATAGCATACCGTCAATATATATGTAAATTGTATAAAATAGCGTGCTATATAATTGGTTGCCTATGTGTGCATAATATTTTTACTTGATTATTTTCAAATGCAACACAGACTATATTGCACATATTGCATTTTAATTTAATATCACTGTGTAGTCTGGTGCGTTTATCATCGCTGTGGCTCAGCTGGATACGTAGTCTAACGTGGTATATATTATTCTAAAAGCTTACCGTTAAAAGCGATAAAACTAAACTGTTGATATTAATAGTACATATTTAGTTATATTCTAAAATTAGTTGTATAAATTGTAAATACTGAATAAAAGAGTAATTTATGTTACTCAAGTGCTATTTTAATTAGCGTCCCTTTTCATTAAGTAACCCTTTAATAAGTCTGTCTCTTTTTATAGTGTGATAACGGTAACAAGGAAGTAGAATGAATATGCAAATTAGTCTTGATAAATGAATTAGAAGGGTAATTCCTTTCGGATTGTGTGTTCACCAACAAAGCTTTTATATCGAATGTTCTTTTAGTAATCAACCTCCACAAAGGTTCTTTGGAGCCGTTTATCGCATCACGCGATCAGGTTGTTTCATTATTTTATTGAAAGACATTTTTTAGAAGTTAAAGGTCATTCTTTAAAGTTTCATGTCTAATTTACTTTTAAACTATAGAATTGAATTTTATATATTTCTTTTTTATGAGAACACCACAAAACGAGTTAAGTCGAAACTCGGGAAACTGTTTAGTTACAACGTAATCCAAGTATAAAAAATGCTAGTCAGGTAGCTTTTGGATTGTGCGTAAACTCTCTTTAACACGATATCAAGAGCAGTAAGAAAGTGTTTGATTTACTTTTTCTAGCTTAGAAAAGCTTTTTTATCAGCCATTGTCAATAAAATTATTTTATTTTTATTGTTTTGAACAAAAAAAAGTATCACAATAGGTTTAAACGTAATCTATAAATTGGATTTAGATTTGAAGCTTTCGGAGTTTAAATCATTTATCTTTCAGATCCCATAAAAAATTCTTTCAGACCAACGAATTGTTCGCTATTTGTCAGCTTTATTGTAAAGCCACCTAAGTCATTTTTTGTTAAACCCATTTTATTTATTCATTCATCAACTTGTTGATTATTTTTATTTTTTCGTCCATGCAAATCTCGCATTTTTGTTTTTCCTTTGTCGCAGTGAAAAGTGCTGGCGATATTTAATGGACTTGTACCATTTATCTATTGTTATGCGATATCTCTTAATCCAGTGCTTCCTTTCTTTTGTGTATGACAGGTTTCCGATATTTTCTGACAGAAAGTGTCGTACCACCGTTAGGTCTCCACAAATCCTTCCTGAAAATAAATATCATTTTTTCATCTTCTAGTAAACACGCTCGCAACTTTTTTAAAATATTTTTCTTTAAGGATTTAAAGTAATATGACAGGTCAAATATCAAAGAAAGTCTTGATTGATTAAAGTATAAAAAAATAACAGAAAACTAGTTTGATGTATCATTAATAAATGTCGTATTGCAGAATTTGAGAAATTGGAGCATAAGACAAACTTGATGAAGACGTAAAATGTTTTGACAGTTGTTGTTACAACTGTCAAAACATTTTACGTGTTATGTGTTAACTTACGTGTTCGTAAGTTAAGCTAAATTGCTAAATTAACTATAAAATAAATTATTTACCTAACAACGTTTACAGTTAAAATAATTTAGCAAGCGACAGCAGGAAAAAGATATAAAATTTAGTGACGTTATCGATATTGAATATTGTGAAGCTATCGAGAGGGAACCAGTCATCGCAGTGAACGTTTTAAATGTCACCCGAGAAGTTTTAGGGTCAATTGTAATTTAAAAAGACGCTAATCTCAGATATGTAGAAACTTCTTTCGAATTCATTAAAATGCAAAGATATGCATATTTTTAATTTGCTTTCTGGAAAATGTAAGACATGAGGCTGCGCGACTGAAAAGCTTCAAGCTTCACCTCGAAGATAACAATGTAGTTATATAAAAACAGATTAGCTTTTTACATAGCTTCCATTGAATTCTCTGAGTTTTCCTGACGCATTTTCTTTCTACGTCATCTTCAAATAAACCACCAAACTAACCCCAGCATCTTTGGAAATAAATGAGTACCGATCTATCTACCTTAGCGATTAGAAAATATGTAAATGTAAAATTGCATTTCTACACTTTGGGCATGACAACAGCTAAATAATTGTTGAGTTGAGTTGGAGTATGATCGGGACAGAGCAGTCCTTCTCATCAGTACCCCCCTCTTTTTCGGTAATCTTAGTTTTCAGCTTCACTATTGCCCAACAGTGAAGTACAGACTCCCATGTTAGCTTGACTTTCTAAGAAAGTATACATACAAAACATCATTTACATCCCAAAACACCAATGAAACCTTCTCTGTAAATGTGTCAACATCTATTGACCTCAAACTGCTCCTGAATCTAAAGATCTGGAAGTCAAGCTTGATGACATTTTAATTATGCTACAAATATTAACGGAGTAATATTTTTTTTTAAATATGTAAAATATTTCAATTATTCGATAGCGTTCAGCTGCTGTAACACACGGCCTATAAGCACACGGCTTATTTATTGTTGTAAAAAATATTTGATCTGGATTCGTGTTGACATAGATAATAAACTTGTATGTAATCATTAGAAAAACAGACAAATTTGTTTTAGATTCTAACATGAAAAATCTTTCTTAACTTCATTAAAATTATTCTTAACATTATTTCTTAAATAGACTCGACTTACTTAAAACATTCTTTTACTGCAATTTAAGTAAACATTAAACAATAAAAATGCCGCATAACAATTCTTCTTCGCTAGACAAAGTGAATAAAAACAGTAACATTATAGATAAAACTTTATTTGCTCACCCAATGTTGCTAATTCGTGGCTTTTGCGTTGAAGAAAGCATATTTGCATCTTGCAAAATTTTCCACCATTTGAGTTTTGTCCTGTCTAGCAAGTTTCAGGAGCAATTTCCGTTGTTACCCAGATACAGAATCATAAAACACATCCATCAATCTTTATTTTAACTTGAACCTTATTGATTGATTTGGTTTGAAAAAATTGAACTCTTTGCTTTAGTGTACCGAGAGCAACAACTGTTTTTCCAGGGAATCTTAGTATGAATTTCGCCCTTCGACTTTTTGTCGTATTGCGTTTTTCGTATATAACCCCGGTACGTGAGACGAACATGGAATATTTTTGGAACGAATCAAGAACTAGACGAAATGCCATTCTATCATTTGATGTTTTTATCTTTAACTGATAATGAATTTTCGGAATGGAAATGTTTTTTTGGCTCATTGAGTTTGTAACAGAGCTTTTTTGTCCAACACTTAATAAATAAAAAAACAAAATTCCCATGAATTAATCAATAATAAGTCGAATACTTAAGCAAATTACTGCACCAGAAACTACGCTCACTTTAAATTTTTGCCCCGGCAAAGACATCTTTCTTGTTCAAATTGAGTTCAGAATCGTGGGTGCTAACTCTTGAAGCTTATAAATTACAGATAGGAAGCAGAAAATAATAAATAATATTAAGGGCACAACACAGTTGTTACTTGTTAAATAAAAACTGGAAATCCATTTTATTTTATGAGAATAAACCTTATTTTATGATTAAAATACTAATAATTGATAGTACCAATGTAACATAATGAAAAATGGATTTAAATATGTTTATTTGTTAAAACCAAAATTATTTAGTAATTTTGAAAACTACAACTGTTATCATTGCCTGAGATCCCATACTATGTACATATAGGCAAGTTAAATAATACAAAAAAAAACAGAAAAGTTATATTACACAAAAATAAATATCGAATAAGATACATTGTTGACTTACTAGAATTTTGTTTGTATCACAAGAATCCTTTTCCACTAATATCGACTTATAATTCCTTTGCCCATCAACACTTTACAAATAAAAGGCCAAATAATACTAAATGATTGTTTCAACTGGACGGCAGAAAACTCAAAGATACAAAAAATCCCGCAAACTTTTCAGATGAACACTGAACTACATACATTTAGTAATTTTAAACAAATGAATTCTATATAAGGGGTAACAATTTCATTCCCCTTTTTTATTAAAAGCTCAGATTAAAGACTACTTGTAATTATTTTCTAATGGACAACTCTGGCTCCAGATCTATCAATTGATTATTAATTCTGTTAATACTTAACTTAAATAATTGTACCTATAAGTGATATCGTACAAATTTAATTAATAGAAACCTCGGTGAATTGTTATTTCTTTTACTATTTAGCGGTCTTTTCTTGACCAATTAATATTTACTAAATCTGGCAGATCTGATTTCAATTAATAGCACAAAATACGAAATCATTCGTGCCTTTTGCCTAATAGGTTGACCGCACATGGCAGAATTTTCGTGTAGTTCCGTCGAGGAACGTAGGACGAGGGATGAGGAACACTTTTACATAGCTTGGTAGTTACAACAGCCTTGGTAGTGTAATGTCTGGCGTGCCGGACTTTCACCCAAGCGGCCCGGGTTCAACTCCCGGCGCTGGCAGATCTGGTTAAGGTTTTATGCAGTTTTCCTTAGCTGTGACACAAATGTGGAATTTGCGCTGTTCCATCTGTAAGTCGGCTGCAGACGCACATTGGGCCTACATAATAATAATAATCGCCCCCTCCCTCCCGCACAAGCTTATAGCTTCTGGGGCCTTGGTTTAGGTTATGGGTTGTAGTAATTATTATTATTATTATTATTATAGTTTTTAGGTTTTTGTGCGTTGCGCCACTCCCTTTAAACGCTTGAACTGAAATGCGACGACAGGTTCGGCCAATAACAAAATTGCACATAATTCTCTTTAATATTAATTTTAAAAGGTACACGAGGGTAATAAAATGAAACTTGAAACCATAAAGGGTTTTTAGCTAAAAAATAATTATTACCTTTTTGAGCACTTAGTTCTTTGAATAAATATTTTAATATATATATACAAAATTTGTTCCCAACTGCAAAATACAAAGAAATTCAACTTATTTAAATGCATTTTTAGCTGGTATTGTAATTCGTAAATTGGATTACATTTATTAACGTTTGTTCTATATTATTGCAAAAGAGAGCATAACTAGTTTTTTATCGGGGGATTTTGAAGAATACGTGACACAGCAAGATTTCAACCGTGGGAAGTTAATATTATGTCAGACTGTGTACATTTTTACGTATTCACGTACTCTACGTATCACTTTAGATTTTAACTAAAGTGGAATATTTCGTTATTATTAAGGGAGATGAAAATTTAATTACTTTCTTCTTTGTCTTGGCTTAGAACTTTTCCAGGACTTACATAATTTATATATAATGATCTCCTTGCTTTATTATTATTATAAAATAGTATTCATGCATTCTGCGTAGCAATTAAATCCAATTCCGATGATTTTACCAACCATCATGCATGTTATATATTGTGTGTATTTCAAGTTTGTATTAATGAACCACATCTACAATGTGTACTATCTCTAATGAAAATAATCCATGCTGTTTACATTTGTCAAGATGTAGTAGTTGTACTGATAGCTATTAATCGTATCAATTGTGTAAGAATTTTCTGATTTTTATTTTAACAATTCCTTACGTCAGTTATTTTACGCGCATCTATACAGCATAAGAAGCAATGAACACGATAGGGTACCTTTTATTTTTTGTTAGTTCTAACTTAAGATTTTCTATTGTAATAAGGAATTCAGACTAGGGATAGAATGTTTATTTAGAGAATCTCAAGGAATATCTCCTAGAGCCTACTATATCCAGAATGTTCAGTAAAACAAATGGTAAAAGGGAGAATCAAAACCGCGCACAAGGGAAGCAGCAGGTGTATTTGATTCGAAAACATGCGAGTTAGATAGCACAGATATCTATCTGTTCTTAAAGTTAGGAGTTACGATGTAATAATAAAGTACTTTAAAGGATTTTTAGAGTGGAAGCTGATATTGAACTTATATCAGCTGCTACTTCCTAGTAAATTCGTTTCTGATAACGTAGAAACCTTGAAGGCGCTCTGCAGATTTTTTTTTCTTATTGTTTTCTTCTCTCCCCTAAAAATTTCAAATAATGGAAGAGCTTTTTTATGTTTGAAAAGCGTGTGGATACAGACGTTCAATCAATTAGTTAAAGAAAATTTAATTTCACGTCCCGTGAATCAATTTTAAACTTTCAGAGTTCATTTCGTGATTTCCGATATTCCGTCAATAATTCAGACAAAATGAAAGATAATTTTATATTGAGCAATAAGAACGTTTTCACATTTCGACGAGTCATATACTGCATGATATTGGGAGATATTTTTACACACGACTGTTTGCAGCTTCGAATATTGAAATCTAATTTAATTTTGTATCCATTTCCTCAGATGCTCTAGTGAATATAGATCATCTCGTAAAGCTGTATAGTAAAAATCTTTTCAATTACTAAAAATCAACTGTATGCAATGTCATAGATTTCTTTGAAAGCTTAAAGATTTTATTCTTGCTGGAATTTAATATGATATAAACGCAAATGGTTGTTACTTGGTAAAAGTCTTTCTAAAGTCTGTCTAAAACAGCTTAATCAAAATATAGTACGTTTATTCATGAAAATAAGACTGAATAAAAAATTAAGTATTCATAGATATCTAAATAAAGCTCTTCTTCAATGACCTATCTAATGGTAACAAAATAAATAAGCGTATTCTATATCAGAAATAATGATCGCCATTTATTAAGATTATATAATAAAAAAAATATATATATATATATATATATATATATATATATATATATATATATATATATATATATATATATATATATATATATATATATTTACATCAGTCTAACAAATGGACGTCCGTACATTACGCATTTACCATCAGTTGGACGTCCGTTGTAATTGGACGTCCGTATACCGGACGTCCGATTGTATCACATGTTCTTTGAATTTTTTTGGGATTACTAAAGCATCCTCTATCGTTTGGTGAAAATTTGTTTTAGACGTCAAATGACCGATTTTTACCGGAGATTGTGTATACCGTAGTTCAAGCGAATTCCACTAGATGCGCTAAATTCGACAAATATATACAGCTAAGTATATTGCAAACGGAAGGATCTACGTGTATAAGACGTCCGTGTCCATCACGAGACCTACATTCTTGCTGGCAACATCGCTTTTGTATATTTCAAGATTACTTTGATATTATTCGTGCATTTGACGTCTCTTTGTCTCGGTAACAGGATACGGCTGACCTGATTGTTAACACATGTTTTGAAATATTTATTTTGCCGTTAAACGTAGTAGGAAATGGTAGAAAGTAATATTGCAATAGAAACGTAAATTTTATCTAAATACAATAAATACCTAAACAACAAATTTAGATTTCATTTTTGTTTTTGGGTTTTCGTATTCAAATATTTTATAGAAGAATAATTATCATAAATCCTGAAGCCAACAGCTTTTCGATTTTCAAGCCATACAGCTTAATTATTTCTTGCATTGGTATTACTTACTTTTTAGTCTGAAGTTTAATTAACAATATGTTGCTAAACGAAAGCAAAAGATTATTATACGCATGTGTATTGTGAATAACTACACAGTTATACACAATATATTAAATATGAAATAATATGAAAACAATGTTTTGCCAGAATTTCAATCAGGGTTTCGTAAACATTATCGTTGTAAAACTAATTTATCAAAAAAAATAATTTTTTTTAGTGATTTAGATAAAAATAAATCCGTGCTTCTTATTCTTTTAGATTTTACAGAAGCGTTTGACGCTATTAACCATAATATAATACTATCGATATTGCGCTTCATTGGTTTTGGTGCATCATCTATATCTTTAATCGGCAACTAAATATATTAAAGATTTTAATAAGATAAAGTCTTAAACAAAGATTACAAATGGTTCACTTATTCAATGAATCGTTGAGTGTAAATCAGTTCGTGTAAACGTTCAAATCAATTACAAGTAAATTAAGGTGTGCCGCAGGGCTCATTTCTCAACCAATTTTATTTAGCGTTTATGCAAGTACTAATCTTATTTTTCTAATTATTGTTTATATACAGATGCTACACAACTTGTTCCAACTTTGGATATAGGCCTCTCCATTCTCGTCAATTGTTTATGTTTGTTGCTGCTTCTTTCTAATGTAATCCAGCCGCCTTTTTCAAATATTTTTATCTTTTTCTGCGTTGCGTTGTGTTCTGTTCCATTTTAATCTTACGATGTTTTATTAGCTCTAGTTAGTGTCCAGGTTTGGCAGCTGTATCTAACGATCGGAAATATAAATACATTGGTTGAACACTACCTTTAAATGTTGTGGCATTTTAAGATTTCTGAAAATCAATTTTAGTTTTCCAAACCGTACCCATACCAATCGTGTTTTTCTAATTATTTCCGCTACTTGATATTCTTTATTTGGCTTCAGGATTTTCCCCAGATATACGTATTCATTGACCCACTCGAAGATACAGTCTTTATGCAGAAATTCGATATATAATCCATATCTTTAATTTCTTCAGTGTTTGTCATTATTTTTGTTTTTTGGATGTTCATCGTTAAACCTATCTTCGTAGAGGTTTTTGCTAGATACTTGATCATTGTTTGTAATTCCTTGAGTGTTGTGGTAATTAAAACTTTGTCGTATGTAAATGTAAGGCGAGTTAGTTCTTTATGTTTGTTACAAATCCTGTACAATCTAATGATCTAAATGCACCCTACGTTGCAAGAATAAATAGCTTCGAAGATATTGTGTCCTCCGAATCGCCAAACGTTTTAGTTGGTTACTACTGGTCTTTTGTTCCAATTGTATTTTCTTTTATATAGATGCTATTAAATATTATGAATTAGTTGCCTGTATCGAGAATCTATTCTACAGTTGTTCATGGCTTGTGCTACAGCCCAAAGTTCAACATAGTCGAATGGGAATATAGACAGGTGGTATTCATTTGCTTCTTTATGAGCGTTCTTACCGTAAGAAGAAGATCTAACGTGCTATATTCCTTCGTGAATCAAGCTTGTTCAACTGGTCGATACGAATCCATATTAGGCGTTAATCGGTTAATGATATTTTTATAAAAAAAAACTTAAGATAGCAAAGAGATAGGCCGATAGTGTTCTCATTCAGCTATGTGTCACTTCTTGTGTAATAAATGTCTAATAAAACCATCTCATTTATTTCTAAAAAGAAAGAAAATGTATTTTTAGATTGCAGAATAAAACTTGCAGCCGAAAAAAACATTTTGAGAGAACAGTTTTATGACAGTCTTATACTAATCTGTATGTATATTTGTTACTTTACCACTAATTATGTAGACAAATTATTTTGTTAGTTATACAATATACTTTTGTTACAAATAATTGCAAGCAGAAAACAAAAATGAAAGTTTATTAGTAACTGATAAGAGACAAATAAATATGTATTACATGCGAGGCAGGCGCGGTAAGACGAGAGATGCGAACGCCTTATGATTATAGGCCGGCCGCGGGTCGGTGGGACATCACAATAAATGATGTCTTACTTTTTATTACATATCTTGATTAATATTTATTTAAAATTCATAAATCAAAGACCATCGTAATTGCAAAAAAACGTGGTTACAATTTCACAAGAATACATGTTTTGTTAAATGCTACAGATATTAAATGCCCGAGATAAAACGGTGTAAAGCAAAAACTACTCGAGTTTAATTAGGTTTGTGCAGTGCTTGAAACGAGAAATCTGCATAAATGTAAATCCTTCTCAATTTTCACTTATGCGATTTACGTGCATTTTCAAACGGAAGCTCTTATTAAGACTTTAAAATCAATAAGAATCTCTACAAAAATATACACAATTTTGTATTACAGAGGTAGCTTATATCTTCTATTTTCTAACTACGTACTTAACTCGAAATTTTTAAATAGTGTCCTTTTGCACCATAGGGTTTTTTGACAAGTTGCAGTTTTATAATCTACAGAACCAAAGCTACAATTCTATTTATTTTATACATTTTTACCTCGAAGTCCTACAAAATGTGTTTTTTGTAAGTTTCCGGGCTCCGAGCACTTTACTAACTAGTATGTCCCCATCTCTTATCTAAATATTAACTTCTTTGTTTCATCACTTATCCTGTCTTCACTAGATTTAGTTTTTCACGCTACTTTTGTTCCTGCATTTAAAAGCTTTTTTCGGTCTGTTGGTTATTTCGTTTATGTCGTTTCTAGTTTTTCTTGCTGGCAACACTCTTCTAGACTTTCTACTGTATACTTTCTAAACTGTCTTTCCTTTCTATTTTTTTTATCAAATCAAGCCTTAGCACGTAAACTTCGATATACACTACCTGAGATGAAGTAGTCTATTTCATTTTGGGTCGTTCCATCAAGAGAGATCCACATCTATTTTCGACTAGCTTTTTTTTGAAGCTAGAATATTTCGGATTCGCCAAAATTTCATACTAATTTGCCATTAAAGTCACCTAAGGTGATGGCTGGTTTTATCTTTTCTTCGTCTAAAGGTTTCGTTAGTTAGAAGGCTTCAAGTTTTTCTTCTGCGTGTGCAGATGTTAGCGCATAAACCTAAATCATCTTTAATCTGACCTTATATAACAACTTATTCAACTACGATATAAGCGACTCTGCCGGATATGGTTTCAGACTTGACCACTTGAAATGCAAGTTCTTTCTTTATTGGAAATCTTACGCTTCCATATGCTTCGTTTCCCTCTGCCTTGTAGTAGAATGTGATTCCTAAATTTAGTTCCATACATTGTTCTCCTCTTCTTTCTATTTGCGAAAGCACACTATATCCTTTTCTACTTTTTTAGTTCTTCTAATTCATAGCCGACGGTTTTAAGCCGAGAAAAAGGTAACATCGTTACCGAAATACGTATTGAGCAATAGTTAAATAGGTACATTGTGTAGTTCGGAGACACCATTTAAAATATTGTGTTATGATAGACCATAGTCTTTACAATCTATTACTATTGCATTAAAATATACATAATGAAGAATTTAAATATGAATTAACTCCTGAAGATAACTGCTAAATTTTATTATACTCGGCGAGAAACTTGGAGAAGCTTTCGCTGTAAGTTAGTTTTTAAATTGATATTCTTGATACAATATCTTATTATATATTTGTATTGTAGTATTAGAAAGTATTTACCTACTAGAAAAAGATAAGATTTTGGAAGACTGAAAGACAAAATTAGCCCCAAAAAAGGTGTTGGCCAATACAGCTCCCAGAAAACTTCATTAACTGCTACAAAGTTTAGCACAAAATTAAATCATTGTCATTAGCAACTAAAAAATATGAACCAAATTTCAAAATCAAATACCAAAAGGATTACAAAGATATAGGCTAATTTAACTTGATAATTCCATTCAAATCAACCAATTGTTATTGTTATTGAGATGTGTGATCCGAAGAAGAGAAAATGTGGCATAATTATTGTGGTTGCTCAAAATTGTATAGAAATTTCAAGCAAAATATTATCGTAAGGTTAAGAGGTTAAGAGATTCAAGACAGTAGAAGTTGAAAAAAAGGTAATTAAAAACTGTCAAACTCACAATTTGCTGTTGCAAGTCTAGTGACCAAACAGAGACAAAACATCATAAAGGAAGTTTCTAAGGTACAAGATGGTTACATGAATTTCTCGTCGTTTGTTTATAAATCTCAGATAATCTAAATTCAATAGTAAAATGGTATTTTCTTTTGTTGCTAAATAACGTTATATCTATTCTATTCTTATATTTAAAAGGGTGTCTATAAACTACATATTTGTGTTTGACGTAACAATGCCAATACATATTTCGGAAACAAGGTTATTTTATTATTATAACCCTCTCTTCAGTGGGTACAAATGAAAGCATGGCGTTTAAGAAATATGTACTAATACAAAAGGGACAACCATCGGCCTTGGCTATTATGGGATCCATGTGTTACATAAAGATTTCTGACCTAAAAATATTTTGTTAGTTTTAAAATTAGGTACTCTATTTTTCTCTTACGTAAAATTTTATAACTTTAACTAAAATTGACGGTATTATTAAAAAGAAAATAAATACACTGTTTACAATAATTTTATTCTTTTTGTAAAAGTTAAAATTTAAATTGTTATAAATAACACAAATTCAATTTGCTAATTTAACCATTTCACAAAGAAAAATTGAATTGGAAGTTAGTAATTAAAATTGACGATATTATCTGTAAATTAAATGCACCGTTTAAAATATTATAAGTATCGTTTTGTCAACGAGAATTAAAATAGTTGAATACAACAAACTCGATTTTCTTATTTAATCACTTTGGGAATATATTTTACCTAAAAAGCTAATCATTTGTTTCTATCTTTGCTTACAAGTAAATCTTATGTTTGCGACCACTATTAAAGATTTAAAAACTGAAAGCCATAATTAGTAGTTTAAAAAATCATTTAGACTGACTCGTTAAGACAGAAAGATGGAAAGTGGGCAACAAACAACGAACAAAAGGCAAATATTTTGCGATTCATTTAGTAAAAACTATTTCAGTCACATAAAGAACAAAATGTACCTAATTTAAATGAGCCAATCCAACAAGATGAGATCAGACTTGCTTCACCTAAGGAAATAATGGCTAAAATCAAAGCTGACTTATCTAATAAATGCTGCCTGCCTTCATATTATTTAAAGTACGTGCCTAGATTGTGGAAAGTTGCGGAGGTCATCATGATTCCCAAACCTGGGAAACCATCTAACGATGTTTTATCTTACAGACCTATATCTCTACTTTCTGTAATATCGAGATAAATTACTGTTAAAAAGATTAAAGCCTATCATTGAAGAGAGAATTCCGCCTCATCAATCTATCGGGAATCTATACTACATTTATTCATGGTTTGTTCCTCAGCCCAAACTTCAACACAGTCGAATGCCTTTCCATAGTTGACCAAGTCAGAGGATATAGACAGGTGGTATTCATTTGCTTCTTTATGAGTGAGCTTTTCGTAAGGAGACGATTTGACGTGCTATATTCTTCCTGAACCCAACTTGTTCGTCTGGTTGATACGAATCCATTTTAGGTGTTAATCGGTTATTGATATTTTTTATAAAAAACTTTAAGATTTAAGATAAGATAGCAAAGAAATACTCCGATAGTTTTTTAATTCGTCCCTATTTTCCTTCTTGTGTAACAAAATGCTTATACCTTCATGTCGATCTAAACCTGCAAGTAGTTGTAATACAATTTGTTTGAATGGTTCCCTACTGCGAATTACACATAAAGACACCAGTAAAAGGTCTACCACTCAAATATGTATATTTTTCCTCGTCGCCTCGCAAGGAACACAGGCACATGTTTTGGCTTGTACGAATATACCCATATTTCATATGTTACAAAGATCCTTTACATAAAATTTCTTTCTTACTAGATGTGAATCATATTTTGTAGAATTCATATGACGGTCATTGTTAAAATACAGTTAAATATCTTTTTCTAGAACTGTCAAAAAATTGTATTTCATATATCATAGCAACAAGCTAGGAAAAATGGCTATTTGGTGAGTTTTTTGATCGAGACGGAGCCCAGATTAGAAACATCTCGTGAATGGAAATAGTTATTTGTGTATTTTATTTCAAGAATGAAAGTCTTTTCGAAAATCTCATTCGAGACCACCAAAGTCCTTTCGATCACGAATTACGCACAACGTTTTTTCTGTAGCGTTATTAAAATAACCGAAAAGGTAATAAAGAATAACACAAGGAAATTTCTATTTTAGCGCAAAGTCGACAATTTGGTTGTTGCTACGGAAACGATATTGCTCAAATATGCATAAATCGCATGAATGCACGAAATATTTTTCGCTCTAAAGCGAGAAATATTTCGTGCACGTTGTCAAGTAAACAAAACCAATGTGGCATTTTGCATACGGATATTAATGACAATCCAACTCGAAAAATTTTTAACCAATCGAATTACAGAATTTTTCAAATTGGGACCAATGAAATTAGTTTTATAGTGAAAAAACCACTAGTGGTTTTTTCAACAGTAAAAACACAAGAGCTTTTTTTTATCGGATAAATTTCTTTTTGTAACGAAATAATTTTGCAAATCAGTAATTTTACGAGAAAAACTGACATGGCAAAATCGCGAGACCGAAGGTCGAGCGATTTTGCCAAATGTCAGTTTTTCGAGCAAAATTACTGATGGAAAAATTTTGAGTTAAAAAGAAATTTATCCTTAAAAGAAAAGCTCGAGTGTTTTTTGGCAAGATAAATTAACGACTGAATATATGAATGAACAACAACAATAATTATTTTTATTGATACAATTAAATTATTTGAATGAACAGTTATTAAATACACAATTGTTATAAATTGTTTAGTTTGGTGTACTGATTTCAAAATTTTCTTCTCTGTATCAAGTATCAACAATACTTAATAATTATAACTGACAGGGCAGACATTAAAGTGACGTAAGCGTACTAGATGTAGTCTGATTATGAGGAACAGGCGTTTTTATCGGTGATAAAAAAGGATGCACCTTTTTTATCGCTGTCAAAATGACAAAACTGTCATCATTAAATGACACATTTTATATAGGAGTTAATTTATCAACAGTAAAAACACAAGAGCTTTTTTTTATCGGATAAATTTCTTTTTGTAACGAAATAATTTTGCAAATCAGTAATTTTACGAGAAAAACTGACATGGCAAAATCGCGAGACCGAAGGTCGAGCGATTTTGCCAAATGTCAGTTTTTCGAGCAAAATTACTGATGGAAAAATTTTGAGTTAAAAAGAAATTTATTCTTAAAAGAAAAGCTCGAGTATTTTTTGGCAAGATAAATTAACGACTGAATATATGAATGAACAACAACAATAATTATTTTTATTGATACAATTAAATTATTTGAATGAACAGTTATTAAATACACAATTGTTATAAATAATTATAACTGACAGGGCAGACATTAAAGTGACGTAAGCGTACTAGATGTAGTCTGGTTATGAGGAACAGGCGTTTTTATCGGTGATAAAAAAGGATGCACCTTTTTTATCGCTGTCAAAATGACAAAACTGTCATCATTAAATGACACATTTTATATAGGAGTTAATTTATCACTAAGAAAAAACCACTTGTCAAAATGAAATGTCAAATTCAATTAAATTAATATTAACTACACACGCTAAATAAAAATTTGCTCGGTGGATCGTCAAGCCGAATACAGCTCGTGGTCTAATTTTTTCTTGCAAAATTTATCGTTTAAGACTTTCGTAGCTTTTGCTTTTGGAAAATTACACTCGTCTTCTGCGTCGACTCGTGTAGTTTTCGTTGCAAAGCTACTCATATCTGAAACGACAAATGTTGTCGGAAAAAATTAGACCACTTGTGATATTATATATGAAAATATGTCATCATTTCTTGACAGCTGTAGAAAAAAAAAATTTTTTCCTAGCGAGTTAACGCAAACTAAGCGTACCTACTCGATGTTCAATACAATTCATGAATCTAAAGACTTGGTTTAAGGTTTAAAAACCATTGTTTATCAAAATTAGAAAAAAAATTTGTAGGATACGGATTAGGAAATGCGATTTTGTGTAACTCTTGTGTTTTAAATTTACGATTTTCATAATAACCGTAATTATCTTTCGACCAATAGAAAGCGAGATATACGCGAAAAAAATCAATTTTCATGACTTTGATCTTGAATTACTTTCGAACCGAATATGATATCGATGGCGACTTTTTGCATGTTACTTATAACGTCCATATAACGGCTGTTGTGTGCAAAAATTCAGCTTAGTGCAAATTCTTCAGAAGTAAAATGCTAATGTTACTAGTCGAATTAGAAATTCTATTCCTGCGCGTTATGTACATTTTTTAGTGCATCAAATTATTTCGTAAATGAAAGAAATAGCGAGTCTCACTTTTCATTCTTGTGTTCCCTGGTTACTGAGTTTAAAAAATGATTTATTTGAGCAACAACCTTAGTTTAGTCTTTTAAAAATAGTTCTGTCGTTAGCATATTTTAACTTACTGGGGTTAGTAACTTATTACTAACAGTATGTGATATCTAAAGTGAACCCTCAAAAAATAGTACTATTAATGTACTGATTTTGTTATTAGCTCTGATTATTAGATTATTATTATTATTAGCTTTCTAGTTAGTAGTTCTATTATCAACTCTAAAATGTAAGTTATTTTAAAATTCTAAAAGTTCGCTTGAAGAAATAAAGTTCACCATCAAAGTTACAAACTAATTTAACATTATTTTTTACATATTTTACAGCTGTACTGTCCAAAAAGCATTGTACGCCCACAAAAAAAGAGTTCAATAAAGAAATAGTGGTTAATAAGTTTTAGATATAGTGCAAATCTTTTAGTTTTGTTATACAGATTTAAATATTTATTATATAATATTATACTATGCGTTTAATATAATTTATGCTTTTTGAATAAAATTATTCTGAATATTATTTCTATTAGCTTGTTATCTCCGCATTCGAAAAAACATTAAAGCTTTAAAGGAACCAACTTGTACTAATAATAATGTATGAAAGGCAATAAATACACGCCAGAAAGGTTGTAAAACGATTTCGGGAGTTTGTATTTGTTCTTACTTCTAAACAGAAATATCTTAGGAATGAAACTGAAACTTAGAAATCACTATAGGGAATGCTTTTAATTCTACCCGCATTATCTTGTTGGAGTATTATAAAGAACTATATATTTGAACTATGAAAATATTAATGGCATTTGACTTTTGACTTCTTATTAAAGTACCCAAATAACAGAAAATTTTGAATTAGAGAATTTCAAAACATAACATTACAATTACATTGTGTTCTTGTATTCTTGTGTGTTGTTTTTAAAATGCTAAAGTAAAAATATTTTTTAAGTTCTCTAACTAATTTAAATTTCAGGTAAGTTAATATTTCTTTCATAATAATGTATCAATCCAAAAATTTACACTTTTATTTTATAATATAAATATACATATTTTACAAACCAATTAAATAATTATTTAGAATCAAGACTTTTTCAGGGATAACCTGATATATAATAACATAAGAAAGAAATTCTAAAGATTCTTCCCTACTTCCATAACAATATTACGAACACCAGATTTTTAAAGCGTCGTAAATATGTCTAACAATTCGTTTCGCCTTAAAAAGAATAAGACAACATACAGTACAACAGTGTAAGAAAGAGCCAGATGTTTCTTTTACACCGACAACGTTGCAGGACGTCAAAATACCGAATTCCACATTAGTGTATATCTCTGGGACGTCATTTTGTCGGAAATATTTATATGGATATACACTGGACGTTATAAGACTGTATTATGTGCGGACGTCGAATGACGGTGTATATTGACTTCTTTATTTTTGATTTTATTAAAAATCTAACTAGCACACGTAACACTACTATGTAAAATAGTGTATATACACGAACTAAATCTTCTCTAGCGTTATTAGTTGTGGTGGACGTCCAATTACTTAGATATGAAAGGACGTCCATTTGTTAGGCAGATGTAAATATATATATATATATATATATATATATATGTGTGTGTGCTTTATTATTTTACTGTTAAAGACCAAGAGAATGAATGCTACAAATTATCTACGGCACCGGTGATCATCATAGTACTTAATGTTATATATACTGTCTCTCTCAAAACCATGTAATTTATGTACAGCATGTAAATGAGTAACTGTCTTACCTATTTTATTATTATTATAAATTATTATTTCTCACCAAAACTCTACTATTAAACGATACATCTTACATATTTCCATGAATTTTGAAATTTGACTGGAATCCACTCACTGTTTGCTTCGCAAACTGTCCTTAAACGTTTACTGAAGCTGCTGCCAGTGTCGTGTACAACTTCGTCAAATATTTCGTTTCTTATCTTGGTAAGTATTTTCTTGAAGTCGAAAACGCTATATGAATTTCTTATTCGTTAATTTCCGCAACATATAGCCTCATATACGATCATCAGAAAGATTTAGATCCGGCGACCAAGCCATTCTTCGGCTATGTTGAAATTGGGAACACTCTATTTGCATCAAACCTGAACCACCTTTTTGCCCATTTTGTGGGTGGGGGAAAAGTCTTGTCTAAAAGATTTCTTTTAGTTTTTATATTATTTTGGGCATACAAGTAAGTGTACAAGTACAAGTTGGGGTACAAGTAAGTGTCCGAACCCGCAAATCGTAGGTCTAAAAGGTGTAACAGTTTACACGTTGTATATAATTCATTTTCACCCGTGATTTTCGTAATTATACGAAATCAATTGAAATTGATCTTGTTAACAACCCTAAAAGAATATGGTCTTACACAAAATCCAAAAGAAGTGATTCCAGTCTCCCCAACCAATTAAAATATCAAGATATAATTGCAGACGATGGTTTATCTATTTGTAATGCGTTTTCGCAGCATTTCAGTTCCGTTTTTATAGATGGTCAGTTAACTGATGATAATACGGATCAGCGACAGAGGGATTCTGCACCGATGACGTTAATTATAACAGAAGAAAGAGTTCTTCAGTACTTAAGTAAGTTAGATGTTAATAAAGGAGCCGGACCAGACAGCATCCCTGCGATATTCTTGAAAAACTGTGCAGTAAGTCTGGCACTACCTTTATCTATACTTTTCAATATGTCTTTGAGGGAGGGGATCGTTCCACTAGCATGGAAAAAAAGTTATGTCATCCCGTTATATAAATCTGGGGACAAAGAAATGGTGAAAAACTACAGACCTGTTTCTATTTTGTCGGCAATACCTAAATTATTTGAAAAAATTGTATATGACTTTATTTTAAGCTTTGTTAAACATAATATCTGTACCCAACAGCACGGTTTTTTCCCTGGAAGATCTATAGAAACAAATTTAGTTACATACGTAAATTTTTTGCAAAAAGCGGTTGACCAGCAAACCCAAGTCGACGCTATATATACTGATTTTAGTAAGGCATTCGACAAAATTGATCACAACATCCTTGCACGAAAATTAGATAATATGGGGGTGCCATCAGACTTGCTGCGCTGGGTGAAATCATATATATCCAATAGATCTCAAGCGGTTAGAGTTAGTGGATTTATTAGTGATTTTCTACCTGTAACATCGGGAGTACCGCAGGGTTCACATCTGGGACCTCTATTTTTTATAGTGTATATTAATGATATTGTTACATGTGTACAAAATAGTCAGGTGCTTTTGTACGCAGATGACATGAAAATTTATCGTAAGATCCATAATATGTCTGATTGTCTATTATTGCAAGAAGATCTAAGTCGCTTACATGATTATTGCTTACGTAATAAATTATTTTTAAATTTTCAAAAATGCTTTGTTATTTCATTTACTAAAAAATTTACGACATTTAATTTTCCTTACCACCTATCTAATAATAGAATAGCATCAGTTAATAATATAAAAGATTTAGGCATTATCATAGATACTAAATTGACTTTTGGTAAACATATTAACTACACTGTATGTAAAGCATTTAAAAATTTGGGATTTTTGAGAAGGGTTTCTAGATTATTCACAAATATAGCAAGTATTAAAAGTCTATATTTCACCTATGTATATAGTGTTATTAATTACGCCAGCGTAGTGTGGAATCCCCAGTACGATACGTACATCTCCATTCTGGAATCTATTCAGAAGAAATTTGTGAAGTATGTCAACTTTAAGTTTTATATGCCCATTATTAATTATAATCAGTCGTGTCTTGAAGTAGGCCTAACTCCATTAGTTAAAATAAGAGAAGTAACCGATTGTGTTTTTTTATTTAAAATATTATCGGGTTTAATTGATTGCCCTCAGATTTTGGAAACTATTTCATTTAATGTTCCGATTCGTTCAACAAGATGTAATCAACTTTTTTCATGTAGTTTTTCCCGAACAAATTTATATCGCAATTCTCCATCGCTCAGAATTATGAATACCTATAATAAAAAATATAGCTCTATTGATATTCTTTCCAATTCTTTAATTATGTTAAAAAAACAATTAAAATTATGCCGAACTTAGTGATATATTGCGTTTTTCTTTCATTACATTACATTGTATTTTTTATTTGTATTATATCATACTCTCATTCTATTGTAATTGTTAAATATAATAAGCATGCTTTTAATTTTTTATATATATTTTTAATTTGCAAATATTGCACATAGTTATTTTAATTACTTGCCACTTTTTTGTACTTTATTTTTCTTATGATAAACATTTCTCATTTAGATTATTAAGTAAAGAGAACACTCATATTTAATTTATGGTATGTTATACTGTGTAGTATTTAAGAAGTATTTGTATTGGGTTTGTCCTGTAAATACTTTTTCTGTTTAAATAAATAAATAAATAAATAAATAAATTTTCATGTAATTAAATATCAAATTTCACAAGTCCAGCGGCACATAAAACTCATTTCGGCGTCAGCTCTGCAATATGGTTAAAACAGGCGGAAGTTTTTGGCTGGTATCTACACTCTACAGTGTTCTCAAATGAAAATATGCACATTTTACAGACACTTATCTATTAATTCCCTATTAAGTGTACTATTTCCCTTTCGCACCTAGTGGTCACATATGTATACACAATTTCCACAACCATTTACATCATAAGCAAAGAAGAAAGATTCAATTAAAGCCCAGTGATCCCATCTGATTTACTTAGAAGCTATCGTTATCTGTTGGTTTATTAAAGAGATAGTGAAAACTGTAGCACTCTAAAAAATGAAGCCCCACGATGGACTGCATTTGTAACAACTAACATTTCACACACAAATATAAAAGTCCCACACGTGACTGTCAGTGTAATCCTAATAAAAAACCCAAATCATTAAATGCTTACTGTACTATATGCACCGGCTGAAATCTCTAATTATGCAAATTTAGATTCAGGTGTGGGTGTTAACCCCAAAAACTTCTAATTAATTAATGACGTCAGGAAGGATGTTAGGTTTAGAAAAATTAGGGAAGTCATCAGTTAAGATAATAACTTCCCATTTAAATTTGACGTTAGGTTAATCGGTCGCAAATCTAAGCTCTCGCTAGCAAACAAAAAACTAATCTACAACACCGTCACTAAACCCATATGGCTGTATGGAGCAGAACTTTGGGGATGTGCAAGTAACTCCAACATAGACATAATTCAACGAAGCCAATCAAAAATACTACGTCTGATCACGAACGCACCATGGTTTGTCTCTAACCTAACGCTTCACACTGACCTAAACATTCCCTACATGAGGGCCGCCATCAAAGAAAAAAGTACAAGGCATCATAACAAATTGGAAATCCACGACAACCCTTTGCTACACCCCCTGCTTGATGCGCGCAACGAAAGAAGGCTCAAACGTACCTGGCCAGCAGACCTGAAACAAGATTAACGCGCGGTAACTCACTGGAGATGTCCCGTCCACTCCCATCACGCCACAATTAAATATAATTAAAAAAAACACATTAGCTTATAGAATACGATGTAATTCTGATTGCGAATTATATATTACAAAAAAAAGAAAAGGTTAATCAAACATTTATCAAACAATAAAAAAATCTTAATTGAAAAAAAAACATATCAATAAATAAATTTGAAATCTGTATATTAAAACATAAAAGAAGAAAAAAAGGAAATACAAAGCACATCAACATCAAAAAGTTATCATTCCTAGAAATTAATTAATTTCGGGATCCCAAATAAATTTTGCATAAAAAACTTAATTAAAAAAATCAATGCCTTAAAACATTTTCATTAGTCCAACAAAATTCAAAAATTCCTTACACAAATGGAAAACTTCAAACACAATACACCATAAAAACAATAATGACCTCACACAAAAAAACACAATAACAAACTGCTGACCTGGTGGTTGCGGGAACACATTATTATTTTAAATTCTGAACTATTTTGTCTTAACGAGATTCATCAAACTTTAACATAATTAATTTCAATAAATTCCAAAACGAAACAAATTCTTCATGAATTATAATGGTAACGGTATTTTAGCTCTGCATACTTGAAAGCTGCTTAATAAATCTTTAATCGGTAATACGGAATTATATTTAATTTTCCGATATAAGCAGGCGGTACTATTTTTCTTCACGTTTTAATTAACTAAACTTAAAGAAATAATCCTGTATTGGATTAATTTCCAAACAAGGGAATCGGTACGATATAACACTAAATTTAAATTGAGGCATAAACGGTAGTACGGAATATTTTATCGAATTCACTAATTCCGAACTAAATACTTAATAATAAGGCCATACATTCACCGTAACGACCCTTTTAAAATATCCTCGGGGCGCAAAGCGCCCGGAGAAGCTTCGAGGTACCAGCCTCTTTGATGGTTTTCTTTGACCGTCTTGTTAAAAACTAAAATTGAACTAAGAGATCTGAATTTTATATCATGACAATTAAACTTAAGCGGAGACATTTTAAACTAACCTATAGCGAAATAGCGTGACTTTTTAAGCCAATCAGGAATAAGCATTCAAAAAGCTTCGAGAGGATTTTATGTAATTTTTTTAGGGACTTCGCCGCAACTAAAATCTGCTTACGGAAAAAACTCAATATCCACACGTGGCCTAAATGTGTTTTTATACGTCTGCACTCGAAAGAATTTATTCAAATAGCACGTACAGCAACTATCTTTTTTTGAGATTTTATTCCTTTGTTAAAAGGGTGATACTATTGCTGAATCTTTAAATATAATATTATCTGAATCCTTACTAGGAAAAAAATTCGCAACCGTGAGAACACTTTAATATTTACGAAGACGTCACTACTTCAAAATAAAATCTGCATTATTTGTTTTAAAAGAAATTCTATATGAAAAAATTTTATAAGGTGACCCTTAACATTAAAAACGTCGCTTAAATTAAACTGGAGTCAGCAGATTTTAACCCAACGAAAAATACATTGTAGAATGCAGGACCGTGTCAGGGTTTCTTTATATATTTCTATAATATTGAGAATTTGAGTACGTTACAAAACTAAATTACAGAAAATATCATTATTGCAAAAAAACGGCTAACAAGGTTGAAGGTAAGCTAATCTTTTACTATTTACTTGAGGTTTGCCTCAGAATTGTTATAATATAGCATTAGTTTCAACCTATAACACTACACAGTGAATATATAACTGGATTTCATATAGAGAATAAACAAAATAGCTTTGGTATGGCTTTTCAAATGTGATGTACATAAATGCAACCAGTGGCTTTCAAAGTAGGGTACGAATTTGAAAATTGAAAAATCCAATTTATGAAGAGTTATATCTATAAGTTTTTTTTCTTAAAGGGATAAAAGCTTATGATTGATGGAAACAGAAACGTTTCCTTTCCGACAAAGAGTTGCAAAAGGCTGCTGACGCTTTATTGAACTACTGTTACAGAATATAGTGACGCGTCTGATGATGAAAACGATGATGAAGGGCTCTGCAGGATGGATCGAAAATAATGAAATTTGCAAGAACCAAGGAATAAATCTAGTTTGTGACAAGGAAATTAGCCACGAGTACGACGACATAGAGCCTGAAGATAAGGAGAATGAAGATTTAAAATTTAAAGAACAATAATTCCGAAAATATAGTATTATATCCAGAAATAAAAGAAAAACAAGAAATAGGGAAGAATGAATGAGTTTATACCTCAAAGAAAAACCTTTTTGCGATATATCTTACAATGATTGTGAACCAGATATAAGAAAAGCATATGATACATCCCTGAGGACAACTATAATATAATGACTTAAGAAACTAATATGTATATACATATTTAGTTAGAGACACTACTAAGAATATAAGTACAAATAGAAATGAAATTAAAGATCTTGTAGCAATACCTATCATATATGATTGGACAATACTGGAACTCAAACACACAAACACCTACTATCATCAATTTTATGTCTATTTATGCATAGAAATCGATTTATTGCTTTGAGCTCACAAACAAAAAGCCTTATAATAACGACAGATTGTGGAAAGTCAGGCCGATAATTGATTGTTTTGAGAATCGTAAAAAACAAACTTGAAAAGAACACTCGAAGTGATGAACAAATGGTTTGTTTCAAAGGAAAATTGGCTATAAAACAATCCATTCGAAACAATCCAAACCCATGCTGAATCAAAATCTATGTACTGTGAGCGTGGTTTAGTATAAAATTCGATTATTTGTCAAGGGAAGACTAATATAGATACTAATGTTTCAAAATTTGGAATTAAAGGGGCTATAACATTAAAATTATTAGAACTAATTCCAAAACAGATAGTTTTTTACATTTAGCGTTGTTAAATTATCTTTCATTTAAATGCTACAGTTAGTTGTATATAATTCACAAATAGTTGTTAATGAATATTTACTGCATAACGCGGAAAGAAGTCAGAATTCAAAACGTTTTTTTGTAATAACTCAAACCTTAACTACAGATAATGTTTCATGACACCTTCGTAGGTAGGCAAAACTGTTGTAGACAGTTACTTTGAAGTCCCAAAAACAGGCCACGACAAGTTTTTTAGCCTTTTCGGCATTACTCGGATTTTGCACATAATATATTTGAAAAAAATATGATAATTTGCCAAAGTTTTTGCCTATTGTGGCACTTGAAGACGTTTTCCAAAAAAATTGAGATTTTGGGAAATTAACACAGTTACCTATAGACAACTTTTGGAAACTAGCCGCAAGTAAAATTCGAAAGTTTATTTATCGCTCCAACCTACTGTAGAATCTTAAAAAGTTCAATTATTCTTCCTACTGAACTCGTTTCGAATAGACTAATAGAATTCAACGAGTAAGTGGGTAAGGGGTAAAATAAAGAATGAAGCAGAATTTCTAAATAACGTATTATGGACTGCCAAATATTAAAAAATACTTAAATGTTTTAACTGCAATACAGAACATATCTGGACCATCAAAAACCACAAAGTGAACTGGACAGTTACAAACCAAGTTCAGTTTAATTTAAATGTGTGGGTAAGCGTTATGGAAAACCATATAATTGGGCCATTTATTCATGAAGAAAATTTGACAAGGTAGCAATACTTTCACGTTCTAAATACAAGATTTATGGAATATTTGGAGGAAATTAATTCGCAGCAGTTCGCCAGATCTGGCTCCAGCAGGATGGCGATCCACCCCATAATAGCCACTTTTTTACATTTTTTAACACACTTTTTAAATAAAAACTTATAGTCAGTTGAATGGCAATCGTAGTGTAGTCGAATGACCGATCAGATTGCTCCACATCATATTTAGTTCCACGCTAACGTGAACTAATCTTACATGCGACTATGTATTTACTAGTTGTGACGTACTCTATTCGCGTGGATGTAACACGCCGTTTAAAAACAGGGTAAATCAGAACCGGCACGTACGTACAAAACTGAGGTAAAGAAGTTTATATCCCTTTCCTTCTTTCCGAGGAAAGAGAAACAGAAGAATAGATTTTGCCTAAATGAACAAAAAAATTTAATTGAACATATTCTTTAACAAAAAAAAATTAGTGTTATTTATATTATTCATTATTTATTTTTCACAATACTTAGCTTCTAAAAATTAAAAATACAAAATCTTAATCTACCATTTACATTTATTAACTGATCTACCACTAACTGCAGTATTTAAATTGGAGGTAATTTATCAAAGATACACACTAAAACAATACTAACCAATTTATCTTGCTTACTTTTTCATAAATTTGCCAAAGAGGTACGAGCCGCCTTTAGGTGACGTGGATTACAAAGTGAAGTTGGTTTAATTGAAATAAAAATTTGATCAGATGGTTGGATAAAGTAAAAAAAAATACTATAAAATGTACGCTTTGTCACAGTATAAATAACATACAGTAACGTGACTCTCGCAAATAGTTACCATCCACCACACAAGCTGGCATGTGCCGGCAGTACAGAGAGAACAGTTATACTTCATACACTCGATCGAGCACATCAAATTAGCCAGTCCCGTATAACTACAATTGTGCTGTGCGAAATGTCCCCTATTACGGAATTAATAAACACAGAATCAGGAAACGATGTAGAGATTGTTTTAATTGACAAAGATTACCAAACTTCTGATAAATTAGAAAAAACGTTATTCGATATATATGCGGTTATTTGATAAAAAATGCTTATCGGTACATATTACATGCGAAACATGAGTTTTATTTAATTTATTTTATCTATGGAAATATTTCCTCCACAACACTTCCAAGATATTTGTGTAAATGAAAATGTGGTCAAACGCGTTTTATCCATCTTCAAATCTTTAACATTTCTACATTTCGTGCAATCATTTTAAATATAATAATAATCTAGTATATCATTTACACGCTCGACTGCGAGTGTATTACACTTTAAAAGACCTTAACAGAAATTTTAAATCATCCAAAAGTAGTAAAAAGATATTTATATTGAAACATAATTAACAATAAAGCTTTCGTTTTGTAAATGAATATTCAATTATGTACGTTAATTTAAGTTCAGTTAATAACAAACTAATTGTTAAAAGGCGTCAATAAATTTTGTTGATTCACACAATTCTGTTTTCTATTTTATTGAATACGTTACTGGATATTATCTGCCGGCAATGTTGACCGATAAACCTCGGTGAACTGTTTCGTTTATGGACGTGATATTCGAAGGTGGATTAATGAAATTAAAGGTGCCGCAAGCAAGTAAACCTACTGATTGTTATATATACTGTGGCTTTGTTCTTTGAATAGGTTTAATAATGGAACCAATAATTAGAAAAAATTTAAATAAACATTTTTTTAATATCATAAAAACTAAAGAAGATATTGTGGATTTTTTTTGTACCATATTATTTTTGTTTCCATTCAACCGTCCACGTATTTCTAATGAATCCGAGATCCCAAGCATGGAATTTGAATCAGTCTGTATATAAATGTAGTAAGAGAGCTCCTTGCAGTCTGTCTCCACATTTGAGGGTAGGTTTATCGCGGCTTTGGTCGATCTTTACTTCACTATAAAAGATTTCTAAAATACAAACCATAATGCAGATATTCAGGTTAAGCTAGAAAGTACCTAAGCAGTAAACATAGTTGAAAAGTGTGTTGTTAAAGTTTTAAATACTTGACTTGTAAGACACACCACATTGTATGTGTTTTATCTTCTTAGTAATTATATCTTCATGGATTCTTTTACTATTTCCTTATGGTCTGCAGTCAGACAACCTTTATTGTATTTTGTTTGCTGTTGTAAAATCTACCCGCCTAACCAGTTGCATGTGTAATCGTTCTGAGGGAACACGACTCACATATTCCGTTACAGCAATGACAATTAGTTTTAAAACAGCCTTTAAATTAATTGTTGGGTTGTATACAGCATAGCGTGATATTGTCACGAATAATTCAACTTACGAGCACGAGAAGTAACAAAGCAGATTCGCGCGTGTCTATCTGTCTCGCTCTTGTATGCGGACTAAATGCAATACCATGCATCAAGCACGTATAATCAAGAACATATTGTATACAGAGTGATCAAAAAATAATTTGATTTGATTTTGAGTTTAATGTGAGTTTATTGTTCAACATTTAGCAAATTTTATTATTTGTTTTTGTTACTACCAGATGATTGTTGTTTCTGTAATTTAATTAAAAAACTCAAATATTTAACTAGACTTACTTTAGTAACTTAATGGCTGATATTATAACTTCTTGTGTAAAAAGATATATTTAGTTAATTCTTAATATTAATGACTAATCTGAACATTATTAATAGTCATGTATACACCGTATCCCATTAAGACATAGTCAGACTTTCCCAGTGGTTAGATAACCATTAAAGAAAGAAAATTCCTATATACCATTTTTCTCGTATTTTTATAGTTTTGGAGGAAAACAGAATCGAAGTTCAGCCCAATGTTTTCAAATTTAATAGTAAGAATGCACATGACACATATTTTGTAGTTCAAGCAGATATCCAATACTACTTGTTTCTGGAATGTGCAAGGATAGCGTAATCAAGTAATAAACACGACTCTATTTTGGCCAAGGGTTTCGTAGAATAACAACAGATAAACAGAATTGAATAAACAAACCATGTTGAGCAACGACCTCTCGATGGATATAATGTTTCAAAAACTGTATTTTTGTTTTGTTATTTCTGATTAATAAGACAATTTCAAATTCTTTTAATAGGCACATTAACCCCTACGTGTAATACAATACTGCAGGTTTGTGAATAAAAAATTATAGTACACGTTATAGTGACACATATTCTCAGGTCAAGTTCATCAAGGAGATACACAATACTATTTGGTTTCTCAAATAATAACAAATTTCAAAGCCCTTACACTGCAGCTGTTAGTAATAAAACGTAACAGTACTTGTACTTGACTATGTAAACACATCCATCAATCATCAATCAGGGTCGTTGTATCAAAACATAAAAAAGAATAATTAGGTTTTACTAATAGAACTTTCTAGAATTCCAATAAAAAATAACAATACCTATTGGTGGATAGATCAAATTATCTAAACATGTCTTTACTTAATTAAAACTAATATCTGTTTATTAACGAATAACAAATCGAATTTAATGATATCATTAAATGGGTCAGTATTAAAATGATGCCATTTCTGTCTGCGTTTCCTATTAGAATACAGGGGAATCCCCCGGATTATAGAACTTTTGTTTCAACAGCATCCAAAAAGGAATGTGAGTCGTTTGCATTTTTGTTGTGCTTCTTTAAACAGATGTCACGTTTTTACTGATGGTGTCAATTTCTAAAGAGATATCATTTATTTCTATTCGACTTAACAACACTGACCTGCATCAATTATACGCACTTTTCTGAAAAGGTCGGGCAAAATCTTCCAAATTTTCAAGTTCATTTATCATCAAAAAATGTTACTAAGGTTTTATGTTTCTAATGACCAAAGAAGTTTATCCTGAAAGTCCTATCATTAGGTACTGAATCATCGTGTATACACAAACGCAAATCAAAAGAAAGTAAAATAAAAAAAATACAAATATTAAAATCAAAGGCACCCTTTTTTATTACCCTGTATACGATAAGTTAATTTTAATGGCAGTATATGAGGCTTTATGTAAAACAAAACTTTTTTAAAGAGTGTTTTTTCGAAAAACCAATAATTAAAAAGTTTTCCATTTGGCTTGAGACTCTACATACACGCTGTTTAATATGTGTTTTCTACAAAGATGAAAAGTTGTTAAAAACAGAAGTCTCCCACATTAAGTATATGTAAATATTAATTCAGTGCGGCCTTTTTCAAAGCAGCAAATGTTTATTATTTGCATGGCAATTAAAGTTAACAAAATACCACATACCCATACTTCCTGTGAAGTGCAATAATATTCAAAATTCCAGGATGTCGTTAAGATAAATTCTTTTGATCTTACTGAATATGAATATTTAGATTTGTTATTCACATTTAAAGTTTAAATTACCACAAAAGCCCATCTGGTACACTTTTTCATATTTCCCTAGCGATCTTAAAGTTATTGAGGACGACACTTTTACGGCTTAGAGCATTTTATACTTTTACTGACACCCATTTCATTCTTCCTTGCTTATCAGTACAGCAAGGCCATGAAATATCTTCTCATTTCTCTAACCTTAAAGTGTGTAAAATAGAATGGAACGACACTTTCAGAATTAACTATGGAGAGTTTGAAAAAGATTTCTTTTAGATATAGGCGATTTTTCAGCGGGAACTGATTTGCATTTATTAAGTCTTTCCTTTAGGGCTTTAGACCTTAAAGCGATCGTTCGAATTTAAAACCAGTTATTTCTGTTATTTAATTCGGAGTGTTGGTTTTAATGCATAGAAACTTCAAAACTTCTAGAATGTTTAGACAATTTTATACTGTTTGGAAAGTTTTGTTCGCAGCCAAACCGCTTTACACAGAAAGTTTAATGTGCATGTGCATTCTAAATAATATGGAGGTTATCTCTATTGCGGTGGCATAGCAATTTAAAACTTAAAAAGACGAGCAATAGTTTTTCAGTAAAAATCTAAAACAAAATGTGGTTTAGTTTAGCGTATATTTGCGTTCGAAGGACCCAGTTTTAATAACTCTTAAATAAATGCAAAAGAAGAATTAACAAAAATTAACTGTTGTATATATTTATATATCGTTGATGCGTTTATCGACAAAAACAAATCTTATTAAAAACCGGTAAAGATTAAAATTGTGACATCTGCCTTATGGTGAATGACACTTGGTAAACTAGTCTTAATTTTGTGGAATGCTGCAGAGATCCAAATACCATTCTGTGTGACTCCAACAAGAATACTACCATCAAAATATAAATAATTGGTATAGTGGTCTATTGAAATTAATCAGTTACCAGTAATCTTTTACGAAACCCACAAAATGATGAAGTATGCGGAAGTTACAAACCATATTCTAGTATAGTACCGTTTCGAGTTTTTTGTAATCTTATCAGCTGGAGCTAACCGTCTATAAATCACACACACATCATCCAGGCTTATTTATATAAGCTCACTCAAGAGGTGACTAATACGACATCTATAGCCCTCCTAATGCTAACGCACAAATCGGTAACACGTGGCATCTACTAAATAGAAGATATCAATAGAGATATTATCGTCGACTGTTTAAATATCAAAATATAAATAATGGGTGTAGTGGGTTATTGAAATGAATCGATTAACAATAATCTCTGCATTACCACAAATTTTACTTTTTGGCTGTTTACAGTATTAACAGTATTAAGAAAATAAAATGAATCGTAATTTTGATGTAAAGGAATGACCGTTAATAAACATTCCCTATTGTCATTTAAAATTCTATATCAAAATAAAAATTTAAATATCTTAGCAATTTTTTTAATATTTTGTACGTAAAACTAAAAATAATAAATTCGTTATAGGTATTAGCGTTCTAATAATTGTAATACCGTGGTAGGGATTTTTTTAAATGAAGTAGCGCATTTTAAACAGGGGATACGCAGCAAATCAAAACTGGCCGCTAACTAGATAGCCACAACCTAACATAAAATTTCCATCATTTCCATTATTGTTCTCGGCAATTACTTCGCAAAATAATTCAAAATGCTAGCGTCAAATAAAAATATTTAATAAAATGTCTTCCTTACATTACTGATTGAATGCATTCCTAAAACAAACATTCACGGGCTTGCTTGCGTGGTGCGACAGTAAGTAATTAAAATTACTTAGCGGGTGGAATAAAACCACTCGATGGGCGCATATTACCCGGGGACTATATATCAAATTGTAATTAACTAAACATAAATAAAATAAAATTGGGCAAGTATTGAGACAACCGCAATTACCGCGTTACCTACTGATATAAGTGCTGCTAGTTCTCACTGGTGAGAAACAGGTTACTATCCACTTCAATCTGCTGGACTTGGTTCTAGGTCTGTCTAGGTTTACCTACGATTTTGCCACCCCGACCTACCATAATAAAGATTAGGTGAGCCTTCGACTCTACCTAAAGTAAAGACCTGACATATACCACGTGGAGGTAGGGTTACCTTGATGTGAGAGGCTAAGTGAATCGGTCAAAGCAGAAACTGAATATGTCCCAACCACCTTGTTTTGAGAAAAACAAAAAAAACTGAATTACTCAATGTTGCTTTTATGGACTTTCGTGACTTTTTGGGCTATAAAAGAAGGATATCTATTAGGTAAGATCACATGGTTCAATTTACTTAAAGTTTTGTATTCTAAAAGAAAAAAATGCATAAAAGACGTGGACATGTTCAGTTTCTGCATTGATTGCAAATAAAATGCAAATAATACGCAAGAAACTATTTTGTGACCAGTGCCAACCTTTGAGGGGGTGCGAGGTCGGGCTCCGCACGAGGGCGCTAGGCTGTTTGGGACGCCGAAGTTTGTAAAATCATTAAAATCATTCAATAACAGTTACTTTTTAAAGTTAATAAGGGCGCTCTAAAGGACTCTGCCCGAGGGTGCCGAGAGGCCTAAGACCGGCACTTTTGTGACAAAAGAACAACTGAACTTAACATTAACAAAAGAAATCTGAAAATCCTAAATACAAATAAAAATATTTTTAAACATTGTCTGCTTTTACTGCGCTGTCTTCCTCTTTTACTCTCATACGCCATTTTAGGATAAAATTGCTGGTAAAATTCGTCAAATTCTTTCTCAATGTATTTAATAAATCTTTCAGTTTTAGAGAGGTTGTGGAGTCAGTGGGAAATACCTTTAGCTGTTTCCTAGGTTGTTCAGTTTTACTATCTTCTTCGTAAACACTGTTACTAGTTGATTTAGACATTTTTGCATAGAAAACTTCACTCAACAAAATATCACTTGCATATGTCAAAACGACGCGACGATGGCTTCATTTGATATCAGCTAAGCTGTTTTTACTTTAGCGCATCCTAGATATATAAGACATACCGCTACAGAGATTGAACACGTCCTATGTTTCTTCAGTTTCTGTACTATACCATCGCTTTTCTACATTATAGAAAAGCAGCACATGTTCAATTTTTGCACCGTTCGTTCGGGCACCCTTGAATTATGGTGAATTCATGTATAACTCAATTTACACAAAAAGTGGACATATTCAGTTTCTGCATTGACCGATTCAAGTGTTCCATGACATGTATTGGCATCAGCATCCCTTAAAGATGATTCCTCGGTATAGCCTTGTTGAGAACAGCGGATGGATTTCGTGTATCAAGTGTAGAGCAACTCGACAAATTCCCAAACCAAAGTTTTAACTACCACACTGAAACACATGGCAAAACGGTTTCTTCAAGACAGTCACCAGAGGGTCACTGCCAAATCTTACTAGTTTCACTTGCGTACTGAGGTTTAGCCTTGTGCTGGGCAGCCCTAAGACCAGTCCAGTCACAGTGAAAAACATCGCGCCTGGCCGCGAGACCCGTTGGCTGCAGGTAGTTATCTATAACTATACATAAACTATACATTCTATTCTATAGATTACTGCCGTATTTCTATAGACTAAAGATTGTAGGTTGTGGATCGCGGACACTAATGTATACTAGCGAGTGTATACTACTCACTAGGACGTGTAGGCTGCTGCATGCGGACTAGGAATTCTACTGTGTACTGTAGAGTGTGCACTAGACTATTATCCACAGACTAGAAATGTATACTGCAGACTATATATTACAGTCCGTAGACTGCGTAGTATAAGCTACACATACAGGCTACGTAATCATCAGAGCATACATCACGGACTGCAGACTATGAACTGTAGACTGCAGCCTGTGGACTAGAAACTCTGTACTGTGGACCGTAAAGTGTGTAGTAGACTAATAGCCATAAACTAAAAATTGTATACTACAGATTGTATAGACGACAGTCGGCTACATAATCTCAAGAGCGTAGATTGCACACTGTAGATCACGAATTTACATTATGGACTGTCGATTACAGACTCTACACAACGAATTGTAGATTACAGACTGTGGACTACACAGTTTACACTATTAAGACTAGGAATTGTACTATAAACTACGAACTCTATACTGCAGACTGTAGACGGCTGATGGTTGACTGTAGAGTTCGGACGGTACACGATTTTTACACTATAAATTGCAGTCTTCAGATTACCTTTCTAAAGGTTCCACCTAAAGGTTTAGACCATAAACTTAATGGTATGGTAAAGTTACATGATTAAACACAACGGTATACAAAAACTAAGAACTCCTTCGGATTTTCCTTTTTGAAATCATATCTTTGGGGGAAAGCTGTACGGCTTTATCGCTAAAACTTCCGCAGCGGAATAGAGTCTCTTATTTTAAAAATTTAAAGAAGGGCGATTATATTCCAAAAGATGCTATCCAACTACAAGTTATTCCTGACATTGTAACCAATAACATAAATTGAACCAAACTACTTTTCATATTTTTTCGATAAACGCAGACAGGTACAGAATATGTGGGAAAGGTTAAAGGTGTGTAATTGTGCCTAATCGAATAAAACTATGGTACCAAAGGATATTCTTTATAAACATGTAATATCTAAAAGGTTTCACTTAGAATTATCACACTAGTTGCTTGAATGGGGATCATAATAATGAATACAAATGATACGAAAAATGTATTAACGTACTACAGAGGAGTAACTTTTGTTTAAAATAATTCTGTTGATTACAATAAGCACAGTGATATCAATACTTGACCAAAAAAGTAACTTTATACATGTGCGAAAAAATTCGATGTGCTGAAAACAATAAACAAACCTCCTTTAAAATAAAACATTTTATTTATATTTATTTAAGATTATCTACAATTTAAACTTATTGCACGTACTAATTGGAAAATCTTTTCTCTGTTATACAATAACCAAATTTAACATTAAAGCATGGTGTATTAATTATTCGTGATTTAGTAGCTTAATCTTGATCGATATTCATTTCAGTCCAAAATTGGACCTAGGTTGTATTTTGAATTTCAGGTATCCAAGCGCACCCCTTCAATACCTATGTAAATTGTGTCAAAAAATTTCAGTAATATTTACTGCAATTTTTGAAGATTATTAGATCAATGTACTATTTTATAAATTGTACAGTTTCCTAATCGCTAATGATTCAAATTCTTATTGATTTTCAACTCTAGAACTAAAGATATGAGCTGCACAAGTACTAAGCAATTAATTCTGCAAAGTGCTTTCGCGACCTCTTACTTTATGTGACTTTGAACTTCAAATAGGACACATTGAATTTTGACTAAAATAGTTTTTACTAAACACTATCTGAATTGGCCATTTTTATGAATGAAGAGTGATATTGAAAAAATATAATAGTGGGTGCGCGACCACGTGTTTAACACTCCTGGTGTTGTATTGCACGTATTCGTCCACAGAGACATTCTAAAAAAACAACTAAAATGTACTTTAAGTGTACTTTGCTTCAACCTTTATCAATAGTTAAAGGAGAAGGGAAAACCTACTAGTCATTTTTTTTTTCTAAAAAATATTTAAATTTGGCAACGTGACTATACAAATTTAACAGAATTTCTGGCGGAACCAGAAGTTGGCCACATTGGGTCAGTATGTCAAAAGATTTAAATTTACGTCTAATATATCTATACCAAATTTCATTAAACAAATAAGTTATAATTTTTCCGGTGTGCCCTCGTATCGGTCGTACACTGCTGATGCTCTCAACATTTACAACTACAACAGTCAGAATTTTCGAAAATCGATACCATCCAGATACTGATCACATAAATATTTAAAACCATAAATCCAATCTCGAAACAAGTAAGTATTTGTTTTCGGAATTCTAAATCTGTAAACCCTAGGAATCGAGAGAATTTGATTTGCTGAAGTTTTGAAATTGTGAATTTCAGAATTTTTAAAATCTGAAAAACCCCAATCTTCAAAACGTTTCGATTTTAAACTTATCTTAAATCTGCAAAAGTTAAAATGCTTGAAAATTACAAACTTTAAGACTGTAATCTTTTGCAAGTGTCAAAAATAGAATACTACCCAATAAACATTTTTATTTATATAATAGTAACCACAAACTTATGGTCCTCAAGATTAGTAATATTAAGTTTGTTGTTACTATTATATAAATAAAAATGTTTATTGGGTAGAGCACATTAAAGTAAGCTTCAGCTTTTCAAGCAAACAAAATACCTCAACTTCGAAACTCTAAAGCTCCGAAGTTTTAAAATTGCATAATTTGGAAAATTTAGATAAACTTGGATTTGTCTACCTACCACTAATGAGAAACCGATTTGTCCGTTCACTCACACTCTACTTACAACTGCTCCCCTGATGTACCTAACCCCACCGACTTACCCCGGCCTAATTCCCTGCATAGATCATATATATTCATATGCTATGTATCAGTTTTATACATTTTGTCCATGTTCCCCTAACTTAAAAGAAACAACATTAGTTCTTCAGACACTCATATTCTATTTCCTTATCAAATATTTGAATCTGAAGTCAAAATTTAAGAATTCCGGAGAAGCACGTAGATACACATATATTATATCGAATCCATATGCACGTACTTTTTTCAGGAGTTCGTGATAACATAAACTTTCATATCTGAATATTAAAAGAGATATAGTGAACTGTGGTAGAGATAGATCAGAATTGTAAAGTTTAATGTAATGGAAACCAAAAGAAGAAACTGGTAAAGTGACTCCACGTTTAACACAGTATTAGAATAATCGATGGTTTTAAAATTCAAACCATACTTCCTATTGAAAAAAAAATAAGTGATTTGTGAAGGTTACAACAGATAAAATTTCGAAATTAGCTATACTACACTTATAAAAAATGTAAAATAATTACCGTATAAAATATTAAAATTTAATAACTAATGTCTAAAGCTTCTAAATAACTCTAGATAATCGTGCATTATTAAAGCCATCGTTAGTACTTCAAAACCAGAACTCATGTATCCTATCCAAAGTCATTAAAACTAATCTAAAAGTGGTTTCCATTAATAAAACTGAAATCATGAGAGCCGTATTGTATGTGACATTAGATGTAATTATTTATAGAACGAGAATAAACATCTAAACAGTAGAGAGCTTTTTCTGTGGAAAGATTACTGACCCTTTAAATTTTCTTTTTAGCAGAATTTATTACTGGAAGTTCTCTAGGTTACAATTTTAAGTAAGATGGGGTAAAACACTACAATTCTGTCAGTTTAATTTATAGTTTGTCAGATCTTCAGTACAGTGGTTTCTGCAGAGAATTTATAGCTCATTTAGTTAAAACTATTAAACCCTGAAATACTTCATGGTTCCAAAATATTTCATATTTCCATTTATTCCACAGCAACCAAAAACCACTGCACTTTGTCTCTACTACTCTGTTCAAGTTGTAATAAACACTTCATCCACCCAATTCGTTTGCAGAGTTGAAAAACACAAAGCGTAGGTAGCGATATTGGTTTAACTCTCCAATTCTATCCGTTAGCCCTGTTTTATGGTCGATTAATTCCCTACGACTAAAGTACAAAACAAGAACACGTACAACACAGCAGTGCCACCAATAACAACAATTCGAATTTCAGAATGTAGTAGGTTTACATTCCGTTTCCCGTGTGCACCGTAACAGTAAATTCGGGTGTTATCGCCCGTTTGCCACAATCCCTATGGTTGTACAACTTCCGCTTTATCCAGGAGGCTTCAAGTTGGCAAAACTAGGTCAGATTATCACCACTAAGAGCACCCTCAGTACATTAAAAAGCTGCCCGCTTTGTACGTCTTTTATTCCCTTTAACGTTGCCTCGTTTTATAGTACGTCTTCTTAAAACTTATCTGGATTTAAAACAAGAACGTAATGCCCAGAAACAATTGAAATCGTACAGTCCAACAAGTACTTGATTTCAATTTAATTGTAGTCTTGTTTTAGTGGTATAAGCGAAGCATAGTACGTCATTAAAAGTTTTAGTAGTACTGTAAAGGGAATGTAGATTTCTGTTTAAATGTTTTTGTAGAAGGAAATTGATGAATTCCAAAATGCAGTACATTGCGCCAAAAAAGCGTTTTTACCAATTTTCTAGGCTCTAGTTAATTAATTCTGATGCCTTTTGTCTTTTAGAACAATATCTTTGCTTCTCAGCCTGCTTTGAACGATTCAGTGAGTGAAGTGTTTGTTAACTATCTCTGCTATGCAGAGCAGTGCTTGGAAGATCCTTTTTTCAATGAGAACTTCGTACTCATCTAAGGCGTGTTTAAATTTGTTTAGTCATATTAACTTGACAGTCACAAGATGAGAATTTCAGAAAATTAGACTGCGTTTTTCTTACGAAGTTGTGTTTAAATTTCCTGTCATAAGGTAGAAGATAATAAGTATAACTGTAGCTTAGCAAGTAACTAATTATAAAAATATTCTGAAAATAACTTATTTATGTTATAGTATACTATTCTTACAGAAACAGACAGTTACAATAAAGATCGCATCGTAAACTACAAAAGTAAACTTGGAACTTGCTTGCTTTGGAATATAGTATCAAAAATCAAATACAGTCGATGACCTGTGACAATTTATAAAGTAATAAAATGAAATTGAAATTAGTTGGATTTCTACAGCACTCAGTGACAAGCACAGACAACCACAAATAAATTTAACCATAAAATAGCGGAGGTACAAACTTAGAACGTTTGAAGCACGTAGCATAGCTTCACCACCCTTTACTAGATTGTTGCAAATTTTTATCTATTGCTTCATCTGATCGCGTTTCCTTTTCATTTAATTATTTTAACTCTCAGATTGAATGTGCAACTGTAAAGGCCGCTAGGATGTTAAAATCTGTTTTTTCATCTATGTAAGAAAAGGTTAGTTAGGTATCACCTAACCTCACTATTTGCTTACGAACTAACAATGATTGATATAAATGTATTTAACCGAAAGAATCCTAACCCGCCCCCGATTACCTACACCAAGTTTACTCGGATTCTTGTTTAACTTATCGAAGCTGTCCTCAGTTGAATAAATTGTGTAATTGTGAATGTATCAAGAAATAAGATTCGAGCGTGTTATTTGTGGAATCCGATTTATTTTTAGTAAAAAGGTTTAACCTAGAAACTTTAGTGTATAGGTAAATGGTTGGTTGTCACTTCGTGTAAACAAGAACGTGTCCACTTCCCAACCTTGTTCAGATTAGAAGCTTATTTCACAACTAAGTTGGACCAGGTCAAATTGGTCCTATAGAGATGATAGTGTTCTAAACTACAAATTTTCTATACTTGAAATAATAGATATTAAAGATTTTAAAGACTTTCCCATATTCACTAAATTAGGTAAGTCGAGATATTCTATGCAAATTTCTTAGACATTGAAGACAGATGAGACAGCCAGTCATGAAAATTACGGAATAACATAAATGTAAAATGTCCCTAATAAATTAATGTGTAACTAATTTTTGCATTTATAACCCAATAATAAATTCATTATTCGATATTTCAAAATAATAAATTACAATCCCAAGGAATAAACAATTAAAATTAAAAATATCAAAGTAGTTGACCTTATTTACTTGTTTAGTACTGAATCTTCCAATCAAAATGTACCATTGGCTTTTTATTCCCAAAAGGAGTCACTCGATAAACGTATATATAAATAGGGACAAAGAGGCTGACACCTAATATACCTCGAAATATCGAGACCTTTATTTGCAAGAAGATTTCACCTGAGATGAAAAACGCCTTAAGAAGAAATACCGTTGTAGAATGTGCAAAAATAACTTATAACTCGTCTAAGTAAACGTGAACATAAATTACATAAATCCACTTAGGGGATCTTATAAAAGAAGAATTGGCGAAACGACGTACTTACGAAATTTTCAAAGTAAAAATGCATAGCGTAAAAAAGTCTAGATAAAGGAAAGGCTCTGCGCACTTCTAGATTGAATGCAAACTACTTATCAAAAGCTAACAGCCCTTGCGCAGCGTAACATGTGCACGAGTAGTAGATACAGTATACCACGTGACAGAAGCATAATCATTTTTATTCTTATAAAAATTCTACAACATGGAAGAACATCAAAGAGTACATGCTTCCTTTCTTCTTCCTTGGCAAGAACGGGAATTACACGAAAGGTATCCAAATATTTTCGATAACAAGTCTTTTTTGTTGTTCCGCGGCAGCTAATTGGCCAATATTTGACGGCACTATAAATGCAACAAAGTTGTAACCGGGCAAATGCACATGTAGGTGTTTAGACGTGGTAGTTTGGATGCGTTGTGGAGAAGTAATAGCTGAGGTTTGTAGAGTCAGTTTAACAATTTTGTTGAAGATTAGTTGGTTAGTGGATAATTTAACTAAGAACTAGGAAGACGTTGGGATAGATGAAAGATTGCAGGTACAAAAATCAGTCATTTCAGAACAATATCTCATAGCGTAATTCTCCGGGATGGTTTCCAAGCTGCGGGAACACAATTGGGTCTGTTGGCAGCCCATGTTATAATCCGCGGTGACCCTACAGTCATAATGTTCCATGATCTGATGATTATAAATCAAACAACTACCCTTGAACGAAGTGGCTCCTTAGTATATTGATTTTACCTGGGGGTTGTCTTGTTAATGGTACGATAGTTTTCCACCACACTAGTGTAAAACTCACAAAAAACGGCGCATAAGGGTAGAAGATCAAGTTTTTGGAATTCTTAAATTACCTGTCAGATGTTATTAAGAATGAATAGGGGCATTTTTCGTACACGACCTAAACACTGATAAACAGCAACGTACTGAAATAATACCCCCAATACTTGGTCATTTCATCGTAGCGCTTAAATCAAGTACATTTGTGCGTTTATTAAATGTACTCCTACTGAAACAGAAGCGGTAAAATTGTAAGGACCTTGAAATTGAGGGACCTCATCTACCATTGTAGGCAACAAAAGCGGTATCTAGAAATTCATCTACTATAGTAGTGTAAAAGCTTGAAATAGTACTGTCTGAAATTGGAACTGCTTTTTTGTATTTAAATATGTCAATTATTTAAGGTAGAATAGTTAGTTGTATCAGGTCTTAGTGTTTCTCGCCGCTGGAAGTATGAATCCAATAATATGAAACTTACTTCCCAGGTGTATTGACGCGTAGATTTGTTTAAACTGAAAAATACGTACATAGATATTTATGAATACTCAAAACAATCTCAAATAATAAAATTCGTGGGTGCAATGCTAAGTAATTTTTGTAGCACTACTATTAGCAAAGTGGTTAAAGTTCAAACCAATTTTTCAAATAATACTTGCTGTACTGAATTGTTGTATTCTGGTAAAATATCTTTTATTAGTGCTATGAATGACTTAAAACTTGTCGACAAACAATTAATACTAAAAGAGAAAGATCTTGCCATAAAAAAAAGAAGAAAAAGTGTCTTTTGTTAACTTACAAAGGAAACTTCTGGGGGAAGTGATTGGAGGATTAAGTAATTAAAGTGATTTTAGATAACCAATTTATGAATCTTTCTAGCTTCATATGTAAAATTACTACCCAACATTCCCGGGAATAGAAAAATTGTCAAGACTCAGAAACCATAATTACAACCCATGCTAAAGGGGTTAGTTTTAATGGGAACATTCCGTATTTATCTTAATTACTTAGAAATCGCATATTAAAGCAAAATGAACGTTATCTTTTAACAGCAACATTATCTTACATCTGCTAAACGTATGTTTTTCTTGTTTATAAAATAAAATTCCAATTTGTTCTGCTGTTATTATATTGATTCTCTCATAAATCAGATCTAATCTAAGTGGAAATTTAATTTTAACTGTCATTATTGAATTACCTTCGAAACAGTTCAAACATTGGCAGTAGCGTAACAAGATGCCATTGGGCCCCGGGCAAAATAATCATTAGGACCCACACACGGTCGCAAAAAAAGAGGAAAATGTTCATTTAAATATTATTTTAACCAAGAACCAGCGCGACAGATTTGACATTAGGTGCGACGGGAGAGTCAAAGCCAAAACATTTATTAACTCAGTGATTCTCAACTTGTGGGGCGCGCCCCCTTAAGGAGGCGCAAAATAACAAAATGGGGGCGCGAAGACATGACCAAAAGACAAAATATTCGAAAAAACTTAGTGAAAAAACGTTGAGAACCGTTGTATTAACTTCGAAGTTTCTAATATAAATTTTAGAACCAAATTATTAATATTATTAATTTAACGTGCAGTTAAGTATTAGTTAAAACTACTAAAAGTTATTTACATTGCCAGATGCATAAGAAAACTCTTCTATCAATGAGACACTTTAAGGCCTCCGAGGCGAAAAAAAGAGCTTACGCATCGTGTAATGTATTAATTCTTTTCCTTTCTCTCCCCAATATTTAATTGATGATAATGAAAAATTATTGAAACTAAAATCGTGTCGTGAGAACTTTGGAAATAACCTAGCGACCCGTCAACATTTTGAAACAACGGATTGCTCAGCATAAAAATTAGATGTAATTCACTTTTTGTTCTGGTCACGTGAGTACTACTTTCGTACCTAGCAACGAGCACCTTGCATGTTTCACTTTCGGTTGCAGTTGTCTCGTCAAAATAGTAAGCGACTTACGTAAGTGGGAGAAGGAAAATATTATGTTGTTATTGGGCACTGTTGTTGTTTAGCTCACCTGTGCTCACATTCTAAATACAGTTTGTTTACATACCGTACCGGTGCAATTAAAGTGAGGTTATAACAGCGCCCCTTGACGTTTATTTTGTTGTGCTTAATAGATATTTTTACGATTGCTTCCGAAAAAGCGGTTGATATTTACAATTTAGACTTAAATTACCCTCATTTAATATTATCTGTTTCATTATTATTATTATTACAAATATCGAATTAGGTTATGTCACTCTATATTTGCATTGAACTATATATAAATAACTGGAAGGGACGCGCAAGCGCGCTAAATCAGAAAACGTTTTGTCAGGGGCAACAGACAAGAATGTAGTATTCCCGTTTCTTTCTAACTTATGTTACCTGCATTATAAGGACACGTGGTGAAACTTTTTGCTGATTTTTATCGTAGATTAAGTTTTATTTTGTGTGCTATCAAATGTTTAATTTGAATCATTGAGTTAGAAAAGGATGAGGATCCTACATTGTGGCGGGTTGCATAAAATTTCATTTGTCTCAGCTATTTACACAAGGCATCCATTCCAGTTATTTATATATAGCTCAATGTATATTTGACAAGTAAATTTAAATTTTTCAACCGGTAACAAATTTTATCCAAGACCTCTAAATAAAGAAGGCTAAATCTTGATGTCTGTAAGCAATTAATAGACCAAGAGCCAGCAACGTATTTCGAGTTGTCATTTCAACAGTCGTGAAAATTTGGGTACTAAATCTTATATACCTGCTGAACACTAAAAGTCAATTCTGGCAACCCCGTGCGGCCGGGTTATACCACCCCAACATTACTAAGAGGGTGAAAAATAAGATTATCTCTCTAACCCGCAGGCCGCTATATAACTTTCTCGCTCGCACTAACATGTAAACCTACATATACCTACTTTATTTATTGTGTCAAAATTCAAGACTTTTAAAATAACACAAATGTCACTTTTTTAAATCAACATTTACAGCGTTTGGCAACATTGGGGAGGAAATGTTCTGGCAATATTTTTTATAAATAAAGAATACTATCGAAAGTAATCTCCTGAAATTTCATGACTGTTACTTTAAATAAATTGAATCTTATTTCTCACCTTCTTAGTGATTTTGGGGTAGTATCCCGGCCGCAGGGGGCTGCCAGAATCGACTTTTAGTGTTCAGCAGGTACATAAGATTTAGTAGCCAAATTTTCACGACTGTTGAAGTGACAACTCGAAATACGTTGCTGGCTCTCCGTCTATAAGTTTACTCACTTTTGGGTAGAAAAACATTGTTAACCCACTTTCGAATGGTGATTGGCTGCTATTATAGGTAGCAACCAATCACCAGCTTACATTGCATAATATTATTAAAGTCCAGTCATCGCACTAGAGTATTAAATTTATTACTGTCAAAACTACAGATTAACTATACATTGCAAATTCGATATTTAAACTTAAATAAAGAGGTGTTGGATAAAGTTTTGTATGGTACACGTGAGTTAATGGTATTATCCATTCAGAAAAGTTAACCCACTCGGGCCTGCCCTCGAGGGTAAATTTTTCGTTTGTGGATAATATCTTACTTAACTCACTTGTACCATAAATTACTATTTCATAATTCAGTTGAAATCTTCCGGTGAGCAGCACCGGTTTATCACATGTAAGTCTGTTGAATATGGCCATTGTGTTGATTGGGACAAATCGAACGAATAGATATTTGTTTGACATTTGTTTAATTGGTTAACAAAATTAATGAGGATTAAACTAGCTTAAATTAATGAGGATCAGTTTCACGGCGTCTTGTAACCAAACGGTCTAATCACTACATTTTGTGAAAATTCATCCAAAGAATAAGAAACATAGTTCAGTCAGTACACAACACGTTCATCATTAAAACAACACCTCTATACAGGAATGACAAATAATAAATATATCGACTTATCAACAAATACTTCGGTATTATGTATACTCATTCTTTATTTTAAAAGTCTCTTTTTCTAGCCTTTTCAGGTATCACAATCCCCCCCCAAAGTCGCCGGGTCCCGGAGCTTTGCCTCGAACTGACACATGATAGTTACGCCACTGAGTATTGGTAAAGAACTATATTTGGCGAGCATTAGCTAGTTGAAATAAACGCGATCTGCCGGTTTTCGACTTTTACACCACAGTGCAGTGCGCCGATGGCTTCTCAGACCTTCTTTCAAGGCTTGTCCTTCTGGACTTCAGCTTATACACTTTTGGGACTGCCACGACAAGAAGCTGTCGTATTACAGCAGCTCAAGAATGGTATCTTTACCGGAAATTTGCGAATTCTTTTGAGACATAAAGTAACAATTTTTGATATTTTATTATGTTAGTTATCAGTCTAGTTATTTGTATCATTAGTTAAAAAATACATGAATTTTGTGGAACGAATAAGAAAGTTGCCGGACGATTAGTTAGCGGAGTCCGGCAATCCTATGAGTCCCAAAAATACATTTTTTGTAGGTACTAAACATAGATTTTTTGTCCAAGCGGTTTTATGTAGCAAATTCCATGAAACAACTGTTTAGAACAAAACAACATGACCTTAAATTACTTATTATTTAGTGGAATCTGTTATCCAATTTCGTTCCTGGGCAAAAAGGGACCATTTTATTATTAACATAATAAAAATATTCCGAAATCTGTAATTTTTGTTTCCCATTTTATTGAAAATCACAACAAACTTTTGACAACCGGGGTACGCGTTAAATAAAAAGAGGTTAGAATTGAGTTTATAAATTTTGTGATGTGGTTGCGAGCAGCAACTAAGATTTTAATAGAGACGTCAAATTTGATTGAAATCTGTATAATATTAAAATAATTTAATATTTTAATATTACCAAAGAAAAGCTGAATGATTATCTACTATTATTAAATTGGAAATTTTTACGTATTTCGCATTATTGGTATAAAAGAATAGTAATTTATGATATATGTAAGTGTCAAAAGTAAATGTCTTTGTGAGAAGAAAAGTTTTGCCCACAGATAAATTCACTTTTAATACGTGTACCATACATTATTTTTTTCTACCCTATTAAAGGGGTAAAAAATGATAAAAATACAAAATTGTAAGGGAACGATCGGTTGGCTTATAATTACGAACACAATTATTAGCCCAACAACAATTGTTGTTATGATAACTTATTTATGCAATTTACTTTTTAAACTGGTGTCTAAAGTGTTACTTTAGATCTCGTTTTAGACACTGGTGGCATAATAGTATATTATTCAACGAGCATATAATAGGCGAGTGTCGTAAATCCTCCGAGTGAATAATAGTCATTATATGTGAGTAGAATACTATAGTTTGTCCACGACAATTAAATATTAATTTTAAAAATCTCAAAATACATTTAGAAATGTGTGAACAATGTTGACCATATCGAATTTAAGCAGGTTGCCACCTGACTGTCTAGCAGTGGTTAATCATTAATCACCGCTGGCAGTCAATCATGAACGAACAGTAAGTAGTGGTAGCCTATCAGCGACTAACTAGTAGTGATTAATAATTACTTACTGCTGGTAGCGCATAATATATATAGTTATAATTAAAGATAGACAACTATAATGAGTATAGTATAACATAGTCGTGGACAAAACAACATTTTCAACTCTAACAAAAGACGTCAAAAGTTCTACTTTTTGTAGGGTTTACAGAAGAAAATACTCCAACTGTTGCGTAAACCAATAGTTTTTCAGTAACTGCTGAAGATGATAGCCTACCTATTGAAACACGTGTCCAGAGTGATTAAAAGTGTGTGTGTAGTGAGGGTGAAGTACAGTTTTAGTTAATAGGGTTTGTATAAAAAATGTTTTAGAGGTACTACTTACCGTGAAAAATAATGTGTTGCGTAACATTTAATTACTTTTTATGTTGTCCACAAATTTCTCCGAGGATAAACTACGTAACTACACCTCGTTTCTGGCCTATAAAATGAATGTGTCTAAAGAATATATGCACAAGATACACATGTGCAGTATCTCACAACAGTTTTTCCCGATAAATGGTAATTAGTTACTTAATAACTGATGGTTAAATGATTCAAATGCAAAATATCTGTAGTTCTTTAGCTTAAGACAACGTTATTTGTAATTTAAACTTTTTTCACGCGTACATCTCAGATGAAGAGTGACAATAAACAGAAAAGTCTTGAAATTTGAAATAGAAGCTTTGCATTTTCTCGAAAGTTGTGCTAACCAAAGCTAGCTATGCAGTCAACGAAACCAACTTAACTGTATAATTCAAGAAATGAGTCAATTAAGCATGTGCAAATTTAGTTCATCTTGTGAGAATAAGTATACAGGGTGTCCCACAATGCTGTTTACACGCAATATCTCTCTTATTTGAAACATACACCCTTACACCCTTAACCGCTGGTTGCATAGCAACGTTTAAGAGATCATGCCAACTTGATTAATTTTTCAAATTGCACCCTCTGTTTTTTTTCACGGAAATGTATTCTTAACTTCATTCTGCATATGGTAGTATGCCTTACTTATTTATCTGATGTGCATTTAGGTGTTGAAAAAAATATTTTTTATAAATTGTACACTTCATATTCACTAACTAAATTATTTATTCAGAAAAATATGATTAAAGCTGTTTCTACAAGGGAAGTACTGAGGCACTTTAAAGCTCGTGTAGAGTCCACAGGAGGCCATTTCAGCATTTGTTTTAAGTTTAAGATAAATTCAATTTATAAAAAATATTTTTTTCAATCCTTAAATGCACATTAGATAATTAAGTAAGGCATACTACCGTATGCAGAATGAAGTTAAGAATACATTTCCGTGTAAAAAAACAGAGGGTGCAATTTGAAAAATTAATCAAGTTGGCATGATCTCTTAAACGTTGCTATGCAACCAGCGTTTAAGGGTGTTTTTTAAAGGTCCATTTTGAGTCATTCACAATAGTTTTTGGTTGATTTCTTTATCTTTTCAAATAAGGGAGAGATTGTGTGTAAACAGCATTGTGGAACACCTTGTATAGAAGGCATACCTGTCATAATTAGGCTCTTAAGTTAATGAGGTGGGTAAGCTGACTAGTATGGCGCATTAAACTAAATTAAGAGTGCATTGATTACAATTAAACCCTTATCTACATGATCTTGTCGGATCACCGTTATAAACCAATATAAACATAGTCAGGGAAATATAAAAGTTTAGTACTTAATTCATACGTAGATAATTAAAAGCATGATGAACAGTGAGAAATGCTTATATATACATTATACACACATACTTCGGTCGTATCCGGTTATAAGTAGGTGGTAGACGCAATCGGAACTGTTTGAATTTCGAGAAGGGGTTACTATTAATTTGAATAGTCATTGCACGTGTTTTACAAGTTGTATGCTAGCAGTCCAGCTTTGATTGATATATACCAAATTAAAACAATGCACAAAATTTCTTTTATGTGCTTGAATCAAATACGTATTAAATTAGTCAGAAATAAATTAAAGTGAAGTTTCAACAATAGTTACTTTATCTTGTACACTTTCTAGAATTACGTAGGATATTTCAAAAATAATGAATGCTTATTTCTTGTCGACCAATTTTTAATTTCTTAAAGTTAACAGCATTATTCCTACCTAAGTATAAAATTATTACAGTAAAGTAATTCTCAGACATCTTAAATAAAATACATTAATATAATTGACATTTGTATATTTACTATTATTTTATACATACAGTTCGTGTATAAAAATTGCACACTAATATTTTTATAATACATTATGGTTAAAGATTAAAATTTTATTTTATACCGTGTTACACATATTACAATTAGGACGAAGCATCCTGAATAAAACATGCCTACCTATACGTGTTTATGCGAGATCTAAAGCTTTTAAACCATTCTAAACATACTTTTATTACTTTTCCGCAAAAGCCTTTTCCAATTTAAAATTTTTTTAACCGGAAATTGTAAAGTAATAGCACTTAGCAATTTTCTTATTTCTTGTACTCCACTTTCAACTCTTATGGCATGAGGATCACGTTCCACAAAGACAATAGCAATGCGGCTTCAAATGTTTTTCTTATTATAGAGAATAGGTATTTTTCTTCCCTTTTAGTTTCTTTAAAAATTCTTAACGGAGACAATGTTGCCTCGTTTCTAACGCGCTTTTTCATATATACAAACGAAAGAAGTTAGACGTGAAAATATCTAGTCTCGAATCTCATGATTAATGTTCGCAAAACGGGGAAGGGTTGACGAATGTGGTCACAAATCCGATACCCTCTTAGATAGAAGCTCTTAGACGTAGATTTATCGTGACAAATATTATGTCGTTGTATATGTTGAAGAATGCAGTTTTTTAAATTTTAATTTGTGTTTGACTATGTGTTCTTTAAAAACGATTTATTTTCTATTAAAAAAAAATATATAACAATGATAGTTTTTGTGTTCGCGTGTTCAACCACAATATTAAAGCTGACGGCAATTTATAATAGCTAGATAGTGCATTGTTTGTAATAACGTAAAATTGCAGATTTGACATTTTCAGGTCGATTAGAAAACATTGTAACATGAAAACATTTTTCTGGTTAATTATGGACATTTATCGAAACTATTTTTGTCTTTATTGAACTTTTATGCATGCACGTTGTTGTAGCAATTTGAGTAAATATTAGGACGTATCCGAAATTTAGAACTTTCTAATTAATTATTTTTACCTTACACACACTTGTCTTTTGGAGATTCTTCCCCACTCGTATTTGTTAACGTTAAAACTCATAAATTAATTACAATACTTTTAGTAGCACCGTGTTTACATGAGACATGCATAATTTCTATTTACTAATTTTCTATTGTTAAAAGCTGATGAAAAAAATTGTTATAGCAAATTTTGTTGTCTATATTGAGATGATATCATATATGATATTTAATAATAATAATAATAATAATAATATAGAGGTGTTTGAATTTCCCGATTATTTGATATTTCATGATAATAATAATAATATAGAGGTGTTTAAATTTCCCGATAATGCAGGGAAACTTAGAAATATTATAAGACCATTTTAATCAAACTAATACACATGTAATAATAAAAAAAGACACACAATCTAAGAAGTTAGTTTATTTAGTCTGAGAGATTTACATGCAATGTTATTCTTAAAATTAATAAAACTGGACAGAATAGAAAGATTACAATTAACTTTCAAACATAACCAAACTTTTTAATTCAACATTTCAATATAGGATTTTATAAATAAACAAGCTAGGCTTATAGAATCAAAACATGCATTAGACAGCGAATTAACAAAATATGAGAAATAGTATCAGCTATTTTTGTTCAAATAATTTTTATTTCACGTATGTGAGCTTTCGCAGATAGGAATGGACGTCTTTCAATAAGCCAACTCAGTCTCAGGTTACGGTTTATCGGAAACAAATTAAATGAATTATTAGCTCTTTAACGCTAGAATTAACTTCCTTGTTTTTAAATCTAATTAAATTGAGTTTTTCTTCTTTTGGACTTTTAATTTCATCATGGAAATTTATGTTTTACTTTATGCTTTTTGTTGAATGTTTCATTACAGTTATTTTTAATTATCCATTTGATAGTTATTAATTTTAATGAATTCCCAGCTTACAAGGCAAATTAGACCACAAGTATGTTATATTAATTTGTTCGTCTTTTTACCAACTCCATTCCTATGCAAATAGAATTAAGAATTTCGATAATTCTTATCATTGTTAAATTTATGTGACGTCATAGGGGTTCGATTTTGTTAATTTCCAATTTTTTTTGGCAAAATGTAGGCGAAACAGTGGCGAAACAACGTCTACCTGATTCACAAATGTTATTTATTACACAATTTATTTACTTTTACAAAGGTTAAATAAGGCATTGCCTGTAATAGTTATTAGGAAACAATTTTTAAGAATACGTAATTTGCAGTTGTGTGAAAGTTAAATTTACATTTCATTCTGTTGAGATAAATTTTAATTAATTACCATCAATGGTCAATGAAAAAAACTACAAAAGTTTTAGTTAATTAAATAGACTCGTTATTAATAGTTAAATTGATTCATGAAGTGTTGTAAGAATTATCTTGACGTAAGTGTAACTTGGTTATCCTGATTGATTATCTTGATATTATTTATATTATTATATAAAATTTTAGGAAATCGTTATTATTATCTACATACATTTTATGAATAATTGTATGCGGAACAGATATGTATCATCGATTACTAAATCGTATGAATAATAAATATTATAGGTATGTTTTGCAAATAAAATAATATTTAAATTAGAGTATGGTATAATTTGTATTAATTATTATTATATATTAAGATTGTGAAAATACTTGTACATAAGTTTAGGGAACACTAATTTTAAGACATTTCTTTAAATATTGTTGAAGAGAGCAGTGCTCTTCGAAAAATATAAAAAATGAATTAATTTATTTATTTATTAATAAAAAAACCTTGGTTTACCGTTAGGTGTCAAGGAAAAATGTAATTTACTGTTTTAAATGCGGCTAAAGAGAGCAGTGCTCTATTAAAAAGTAAAAAAGTAACTCATTTTTGTAAGCTGTAAAACTCAGTCTTGTTTATATCGTTGTAGAGAGCAGTCTTCTGTTAAAAATATAAACAGTATTTAGTTTTGTATGTATCGTTAAAGGTAGTACTAATAGTATATTTCAAAAATAATATACTTGCTATAAGTGAAATTAGCAAGTTATGTTAAATGTATATTTAAATGAAGAGTAAACACATACTTCAGTTTCCTCCAGGTTTTCGCAGCATTGTAGGTGTAATTAACAAGCAAGCTGCTGTAATTTTATTTTGAAGTTCCTGAACACTTTGAGGAGTCTCATATAGTTAGTTGTTCAGAAAACATACAAAGAAATCAAGAATAGACAAGTCAGGTGACCTAGGAGGTAACAAAACAGGTCCTCTGTTACCGATCCGTTTTTTAAAAAATTTACTGTTTAAACAATTTGTTATTGCAGCGCCATTATGAGGTGATGCTCTGTCGTGTTGAAACCAGTTCGTTTCGTTGTGTAACTAACGGAAGATTGTCTAGATAATCTTGAAATTTATTTTGCAAAAATAATAAATTCGGTTCTGGGTCACAGTTCCATCGTAAAATTGAAATCCTAAGATTTCGTTGCCGGTTAATTTGCGAACGAGTCTCAACAATTTACCAAGGGTTCTCATCATCCTAATAATGCGAATTAAGCTTATTAAAAATTTAATTTTTGTAATAATTGGATTTCGTGTCGTTCTCCTTAGATTTTGGACAGTATGACCACAGTATATATAACATACAGTAATGTGACTGTCGCAAATAATTTCTATCCACCACACTACATGCTGGCGCGAGTCGGCAGTATGCAGACAGCAGTTCTCTTTCAAACACGTAACAGAACGTATCGAAATTACCAGAGCCGGCGTGCAGTATTAGAGCCACTATAAACAATGCATAGTGTTAGTCGTTGTGCCGCCAAAGGCTGTAAAAATACCTCGGAAAGAACTACAATTGGTTTTTTCAAGTTTCCGATTTCAGGTTATTTTTTCCTACATACTATTATTTTTTAATAAATACGCTCGTAAAAACAATGCCGTATTTTAGAATTCACTTTTGTATATTTTTACAAATTGCTTAAAATTGAATTACTAACACGTAATAGAACAAATAAGCGGTTACGAAATCCTGCATAATAAAATTTTTTATGCTGATTTATTAAAAGAGTTCAACAATCTAGGTCAACGCCTTATCAACAGGTGTGAACTACAGCGTCTTTTGTTACTCTCAACTGTTAAAAAAAGTCAAGCGTGCGTTAGCATTGTACTTTTTAGCATTTCGTTTGTCATTGTGTCTTTAATTTAATATGAATGAAAATAAATTTTATTATTATTAATTATTATTATTATAGTGTAAATTGATTTTATCTCCCCTATTTTGTACGTATGTGATTTCGGTGACCTAGATTCTCCATTTGTTTGTTGAACAGGTATTCAAATTGTATACAGCTTATGCATTTGTTCGTAATTATTTCTAAATACAATGAAATGACTATTGCAGCGCAAGAATATGGTTAATGGCTTGAAAGAATAATGTAACTTTAGTTGGTAATTAACGACGTAACAAGAAACAACTCTTCTAACTTAGTTTAATAAATGTTTTAAATATCTAAATTGATTATCGTTTTATTTATTAGATTCTCTAAGTAAACCAACTTCAATCAAATGGTTCACTACACATAATTCTACTTCATATTTTACTATACTATTATATAACAAGAGATTTTATTTACATATTTGTTCGAGACATGCGAGAATGCGGCTCTGCGTTTTATTTACCGGCGATGCCGGCCGATAAACGTCGGTCCACTACTTCGTTTATGGGCGTGATATTCGAAGGTGGATTAATAAAATGAATGCTGTAGCATGCAAGTGAATCTATTGATTGTTATATATATATTGTGGTATGACGTTTTGAAAATGCATCAGTGGGCGGTGAAATTTAAAAGCAAAAATCCACTTATGATATATCATTGTAAAGAGAAATGTATTAAGTACCTTTACCAAAAATATACAGTTCAATAATATAATATTGATATAATAATAATAATGAAGACATAATTTGAATAAAATAATATAATAATAATATAATATAATAATAATGTTCAATTTAAAAAGTTAAAATTAGATATTTTTCCGGAAAACAAGTTCAAAAAAAAATCGGTGCTACTTTATAGATCAGGTTATGCTGAACAAGTATCTCACTTAATTTTTTCCTCTACCATTAATATTTCGGCAGATATAACCTGGACAATGAAAAATCAGCCACCCTGTATATTTTCTATAAAATAATATTATTAGTTGTATTGTATTTTTGTCGAAAGCTTTTATGATAATTCTTTTTACATTTAATCATAATAAATATAATATCTTGCCTCCTTGTTTGGCATTGGCAACAATTTAGGAAAGTTTACTTAATACGTAAATTCTTCTTTAGTATTGTAAAGCAATATATTGAGAGTTATACAATTATTTGTGTTGTATATTTATTTTTGGATATTAAGTGCATATATCGTCTTAAGATATAACAACTAAGACGTCAAAGTTATACAATTATAATATTTAAATAACGTCAAGTTAAATTTGTATATCTTTAAAGATAGTTTCCACCACGTCTTATTAGAATACTTATTAACACAAATACAGTATTCCAACTTCAGAAAATATCTCTTGAAAGCTTTATGTAACACAGCAATTCCATTGCAGAACTCGGTAAGTGAAAATCTATGGAAAACGCCAAGTTTCCAACAGGAATCCGAACGGATTAACTTTTCACTAGTCTGACCATTAGTCAATTTTTTAAATTGCTTCGTCTCTTTTAGAATTATTTTCTTAATTTCTTCTTAGATTCCTTAAAAGAATATATCTACATTTATTTCAAAAAGGAAATATTTCTAATTAAAAACTGAAAATGTAAGCAGAGTCAAGAAAAGCGCCCCTCTTGACAGACTCTTAACGACATCATCTACATTTGGAATGTCAAGGAATTATTAAGACGAAAAACTTTAGGACGTGGCAAAAAAGCTTTTACTCAAGATTTGTCAAATAAAACAACTACCGAATGTTGTATCTGCTAATGACTCTGTGAGAAAGCAAGAAAAGATATCATTAGTCATGATATTTGTACATTTCTACTTCTTTTGAAAATTAAAAGAAAAACTTCTTGTTTATCGTAAAAACGATGTAATATGAGTTAGGTTATTTTAGGAATGGTTTTGGCAGATTGTTAAACTAAATGTTTAAATTGAGAAAGCAAATGTAAGGTTCTATTAATGTTGAAAGCAAAGGAAATTAGACTGAAGACTAAAAATTTTAAATAAAAAGTTTCTGAAATGACAAATTAATATTTTGAGTAAAGCTTTAGAATCTTGGATATAAGTAACATTTTATTTAAAACCCGTAATTTATGTAATTGAGTAAAAGCTAAAGGAACACATTACATGTATATCAAACTTTTAAACAATGGGATTTTATAAAACTGTTTTGATTCATTCAAGAAATTTTCATCTTTATGTTATATTGTGTTATATTATGCTTAAGCTATTGATTTTGTAAATGAGGCTGAAGTTGAAAAGGATAACTTGATTTCATTATATATTAAATGTAATTAAATATGATGGTACAAAGTAATAAAACTTAAGTTCTTAATTTAATCAAAAAATTAACTAAAAGCTTAAATGTAAATGTAAAATTATTATCAGATGCAATATTCAACGTACATACCGAACACATCAAATATAATAATCCTGAAGTAAATAAAATTCATTCATAAATTCCTATCGATAGTAATATTTAAATTAAAAATGCATAATTCATAATAGTGACTATTTCATACCATTTAATGAAATTAACACTAGCGCATTCATACGAAAGCAGTCTCAATCCACAAAAGATCAACTAAGAAGTGATTATGTGTGCTAGCGCTCATAGTGCTGATCAAGTGCAGCGGTCGGATATTAGCTATATAGTTGAGTGGAAACTAATCTTATTTCCTGAAAAATTTGAATTTCAAATTTTATACTTTATACTCATTCAATGCAGAAAAATGCTTTACTAACATAGAGAATGAAAAAAAAAATCATGATGGAAAATAAAATGAATCCCAAGATTCTGAGTATCTAGAGACGAATGCGGCGTTTTTTCCTTACTAAAGGTAGCTTAATATTTCTGTTAACTTCTGAGTACAAATATTTATGATATGTTCTTTTCTTTAACAAATGTGTCCAGTAATAAGATTAATAAGATTTCATAAAATTGTTACACTAGCCCAATGATGTTGATGTCAATATTTCAGTGTCAAATCCGTGAATGGTTAAATTTTAGTCAAATTTAGTCGATTTTAAAACAACATTTTTTAATAACACTTTTCTTCACTAATGAAAAGCCTTCTGCACTAAATCAATATAATATATACCGTTATACGAGGGTTGCGCTGAAAATTATTAGTTATAAAAAGACCGTTGCATTTTTTAACAAAAAATCTTTATTGTTTTTCAAAATAATCTCTATTCAGACTAATACACTTGTGCATTCTTTGAAACCACTTTTTAAAACATTCGGGAAATTCTGGAAAACTTTGAAATTATGTAACTGCTGCATCTGCGCTGGAAAGTCTTTTACCTCGCATTATTTTTTAACAGTTTGAAACAAGAAAAAGTCGCACGGCGCCAGATCTGGGCTATACGGAGGATGAGTTACCAATTGAACTCCCGTATCTTTCAAAAAATCCAATGTTCTGGCAGCTGTGTGGGAGGATGCGTTGTCATGATGGACTAAGATGTTACGCAAACCGGTCCTTTGACGACCTGTCTGTAATTTTGCAAACATCTGTGGTAAAGCCACTTCGCAGTACCATTCAGAATTAACAGTTCTGCGATCTTCAAGTGGAATGATAGCAACAGGACCACTTCGGCGGAAAAAACAGCAATCATTTTCTTATTGACGCTTCTGCCACGAATTACTTTTGTGGGCAAGTCTTCATCTTCGAATACCCAAACACTAGACTGCTGTTTAGCTTCAGGGTCGTAACTGTATACCCAAGATTCGTCACCAGTTACAATGTATTTATATTTTATATTTGCCGACAAAATCTGAAAAGAACAACACGTTTGCAACTACTACCAATGTGGTCGACTTTTCCCAATATTGGCTTCTCGGTAGCTGAAAATATAAACCTCAAATACCAAACATATAAGTAATAAATCGTCAAGTTTGGGATGTACAGTGGTTTATTAACAACTAAACAAATTATCAGGTAGATCAATTAAAAGAAATCAATCAAGTATGGTTATATTTTAGTACAAAGTACAAATATCCTTGGCAAAAATTAAATGTAGGTTATTGACTTGTATATACAAATTTAAACGGATGGAGAATTCATGCGAGCGGGACTATTTTCTCTACATCTGACTAACAGCTCAAAAACGTAACTGGCACGGTAGATTAACGGGAATACCTGTAATATAGAGATTGCGCAATCATTAATCGTCAGATTTTAATTGTTTAAGGTATACGAAGCAAAGGTTATACGTATACACACTCGGAAATATTTCTAACAAGGTAAAGAAGGTAACAAGGACAAAGCAACCAAGTAACTGTACGTCAGAAAGCTCAGCGTAGTGGTGTTTTGACAACCCAAATATACGACAAAGAGTATGCAGTTGAGGTAAAATAAAAGAATTATATAAAATAGAAAGAAAAAGGTCTGTAACAAATAAAGTCAATTACGAGAATGCACCAAGCAAACATTGAATAAATACCTTAGACAAAAGGTGACCTTCTGAAAAAGTTATACCTCTCCCAAATGCGGCTAACGTCGATTATATATATGGAATCCTTTCTAAGAATTACAGTATAAGAGACTGAAATCAAGAAAAGTTTACAAACTTACGAGAACGTGCTCCTAACCTTCAAAAAAGAACTAGCGGTAAATCCATTACGGTACCAATGAAATTGGAAATCTCCACTAAAGATTAAATATCGATCTGCACAAATGGCATTCCCACATCACACATAAAATTAATTTAACGGCGATGCCACTAAAATATTCTTTAAAGAATTTTCTTCACACTAACGATCAAAACGAAGTGACCAAATCTCTTATCAACAACAGGAAGTTAGTTCCAAACAAAATGGCAACTAAAAGGAGAGCGAATGCGAAAATCGCTAAACGCTATACAAACTAACACAAAAGCATAGCTATACAGGGTGCTACGAAATTAGCACGTAACAAATCACGCAAAATTCTATATTTTAAAAAGACTGATCTTTCTCATAAATAAAATTGAATTATTAATTTGTGAGGTGTCTTTAAGGATATGAATCATAAATCTGTCTTTCATATTACAAATAATTCATATGATAAATAACTTTATAATTTTTTGACTATGAAAAAAAATTTTCAATTATAATTCATTTATAATTATTTTTTTTATATTGGTATCTTGCTCTTAATAATAATTAAAGTTTATATTTGTATATTAAAAAAAACTAACAGGTTATCATTTACTTGAATTATATTTTTGGTTACAATCAAACTCCATCTCCAACTTTAAAAAGGGATCACATCTCTATTTCGATGGTAAGTTATTACCATACAGGTTGATCTGAGTTACTTGATGTTGATTGTTATAATCAACATGATTAAAGTCCGGAATTGATTCATGAACTTTGTTACGCCTATATGAATGAGTTCAGATATATTTTCACATAACAAAATACATCATATCACAAGGGACATAGGGATAGATTAAGAGTTATTTATTTAGTATCAATACATGATTAAAAGTAACATTATAAAATATCTATGGATAATAGATGTTCACTAGAAGTTTAATCTGAAAAGAAAATTAGAAATTAGTATTAATAAGAATAGAATTGTATAAAATACGTCTTGATTCTCAACTTATCCTGGGTATGGGTTACCATGAAAAGGCTATACCATTTATTACAATAATAACAAGTATAGTAGAAGTTTATACTATTCTATGCAATCAGAAAAATACAATTCAGATAGTCAAATAATGATTAAAAGCTAGTCTATAAAGAAATTGAATTAGAAAATAATTTTACCATTGGTTTTTAAGTAAACAAAAGGAAATAATAAAAAATATTTTATAAAAAGTATTGAATTATTATTGAGAAATACATTTGTTGTTATTATCAAATTTTGTTTATCCACTTTCTCAATTAAATTTAACATTTTGTTTAAAAATTTAAATTACTTAAATTATTATTATCTGACGTCTATTGCATTTGTTTCTTTTTATTAAACGTAACCTTATAAAAATTGGTTTTAGAGCGCTCTAGGAAAGCATCTTGTTCCTTCAACGATTTAGAGCTACTAATTTTTTAAAAGTTATTTCCTTTATATACTATTTTAAGAAACAATTGAATTTTCAACATGAAACAATGAAATGAGTTTTCAAAATTCCCACTAACCCTATTTCACTTTATAAATTGAAAAACTATTTATTCCATCTTGTAGATCACAAAATTGCGAAGCTGTCGATATATAACATTTGGGATAATATATTGTAAATCTATATTTTGTTGCCGACGGAACAACATTGCACTAAATTTTATTACTAACACAAATTTATAAAAACACAATTTTCCAATGCTCCTTGTTTATAAAACTATACTTTGCACCTTTTATGATCTTATTTGAATATTCTTCTAGATGATACAAAACACTATGCGGTCCAAATTACATAAAACGACTGCACGTTACAAAAGAGCAACCTGTAAACATGTTTTTCATATATTATATCAGAACATACATATCTTTATCTGATGATTTGTATCAATTATATGGTTAAGAAGCTACTGTACTCATAATACCCAATAAAGCATCTTATCAAAGTGCTTTGAAAATATCAAATTTGAATTTTACTCAAACGGTACTACACAAACAAAATACCTTTTAAAAATGAAACACAAAGTTTGTAATAATTTCTACAGGTGAGTAGTTATACACTTGCATACATCTTATATACAACCTGTTCTGCCTGTTTTAGATAAATCTTGACTTTGAAAAAGCACCAAAACTTCATTAAGTCTTATAAAGTGTTAAAGATCCCCACATAATTAAATGTGTCAGTGAAGGCTAATTTTTACAACGAAATGCAAGATTTTACTACACATCCTTTTTAAGTTTAAAGTGTTTTAGTGTGCATTAAAATGTTTCAAATTGAAAATCTCTATTTTAAAAACGACCATTTAAAAATTTTTGCAACGTTATTGTTGTGGGTGCCATGCTATTGGTAAAAACAAATTTCTTGTGTTACATTGTTTCTAATGTAAAGTTTTGAGAAGTCATAAAACGACCTCAGATGAAAGTCTTGATTAGTTTAAACTGTAACTGCATAGTTGGCTTTAAAACCTTTTAAATGTTATGACAAGACTGTAAATACGGACATTTGTTGTACATGGTACAAAGATTGTAATACTATTCTTGTTGTAATAGTCGTATCTATTTGACTAAGGTGTTTTACGGCATTTTGCGTAACTCGATTCAATTGTGCATTAAAGAAATCATGCGTTATCAGATCTGGCGATCTAACAGGCCATGCTAATGTAGAAATTGAGAAATTACACGTGCAGGGAACATGTTTCTCAAAATTATTATTTTCTGCATGCGTGCGCTGTCATGCGTTATAGGTCCTGTTGCAACCACATATTCTCCAGTCCAAGCTTTTCTAATTGACTGACACATATTTTAGTAACATCATTCTATAGCGCTTACCAATAACTATGACACAAAGCAGTGTCAAGAAATAGGGACCAATTACGCACCCTGATTATTAATTACACAGTAGTATTTTCCTGAAGAATATGAGAGATCCGTTCACCATTAGCAATAGTTCTGCTTATTATAATTCCACTTAAGTGGAAATGAGGTTTGCTGGTTATAATGAGTTTGTGTCAAAGCGTATGATGTTGTTCAAGTTCAGCACGGCAGGATGTTGCTGCTATCTATGCTGTAGCTTATGTGCCACCTACATCTTGTATGGAAACCTCAGAATTCGTCTCAAGGCCATCCGAGAAATGTCAATTGCATCGGACATCTTTTTGTTGACGTTCTCGGTTCTTCTGCGATGAGTGATATAACACGCTCTTTTGATTGTATTGTTCGCGGTCTCTTAATATGCTTTGCAACTACCGTTGTTCTTCGAAGCTGAAATTGTTCTGAAATGTCGTATTGTTTTTCCAGTAAGAGTGGGACGACCCGGATGATTTCGACTAAAATTCGCTCCGTCAAAATAACTGGCTTGGTTTTTAATGAATAAAGTTGCAATTTCCTAAAGCTTCTGGTGTAGTATAACGATTTAAATAACACTCAAGTGTACAACTAACTTACTACACGACTGTAAATACAAATATGATGCGAAATACGCAATGACAAAATGTACGAGTACTTCATTATAGCCTTCCTTATAGACATTTCTAAACATTAGAAATATCTTGCTGGTTTTATTAAACTTAACATTAGAGTGGACGGTAAGACATTTGCCAATACATAAAGGAGGGACTATTTTAAACAAATCTACACAAATACTGACATGGTCATTAACTCAATAACAATCAAACAGGTTAAATACATGGGGGGGAGTTTAAAGGAGAATCTACTAGCCAATACAGGATCACATAGAGTCGAATTGAAATAATTAAGAATTGAACGACTTGTATAGTGCAGCTAGTGTAGTGGGTAAGATTAAAGTGGATAGTGTGGGATGGCTGGAACACCTACAAAGGACGGAGGAAAATGGAAACGAGGAAAATAATTTTTAATGAAAAGTTTGAAAGAAAGATACCAAAAGGGAGACTTTGGACATGACAGTTGGATACGGTTGAAACAAATTTGAAGGCAGTGAGACTTGAAAGATGAAAAGTACATCACAAACAAAAATGAATGAAGGGAGATCAAAAAATAGTAAAACTTCCAGGACCAGGCGCAAGTCTAACAAATTTTCGGAAATTCGAAAGAGAGGTCATGACATCAAGGAGTAAGACATCTTTTAGTTTATTATTTAGTTAAAATTTGTTTTCGTTTGCTGATGATTCTTTATCTTGTCACGCATTACTTTCGATACGGTATTTTTATCAAAACAAGATAACTGTTTGTTCCTATTCGCCTTAACTCACCATGTTTCAAAGTATGGCAGTGGTCGATTAAGAGATTAAAGCAGCACGACATAGCAACTGAACAAACGTGCTATAAAGAACACACCAACAGTATGGCAATGAATTGCATTCTGAATAATGAAAAATTATCAGAAACCACGACAATAATGCATTACAACTATTTCTAAGTCTAAGATAACACTTTTTAACAAATACCTGAAGTATGTCGTTAAATATATGTGTTTAATAAATGCTTTCAGGGAACATTACTTAAATTAGGGTAATAATGTAGAAGGCGAAGAGAGCGCGTTTTCAAAATTATTATGCACTTAATTTCATTCTAACTCTTGTTAAGTAAAAAATTATAAATTCTAATAACGATCACACCATTATAAGATTATACTGACATCGTTATTAACTTTTCCACACCTATTTTCATACTTAAATGCTTGTCATCTTTACTTCTTGGTTCAATTTGACAAACGTAAGATTAAGGAACGCGCTTTCCATTTTAATTAAATCCCACCATTTGTAATAGTCAGCTCAAGAAAATTAACTAAAGCTTGACAAAGTTAAAGTCTAAAAGTCTGAATAAATAAGAATGCTGTTTGTTTATTTAAATTTTTCAATAAGAATATTTAAATTTATGCATCGAAACTAAGACGAAAACATCCCTCTCTAGATAGTTTTTATTTTGCTTTTGTCTTTTGCGGCAGACTTTATATTGAGATATTGCTTCTTCGTTGAATTTAAACTAAACATAAGTTAAATTGTCTAGAATTTTCCATTAACCTAGAGTCTACAAAATATTTCAGCTCTTATTAATACTATATTTCAAAGTTTAATTTTTTATAGTAAATAACGTAAATACAATAAATTATTTTCGCCTATCTGAACAGAAAGTGCTTTCTAAATGTCCTGTATTAAGGTCAGTTATCAAAGTTTTTTTCTGTTCTATTATGTCAAATACATAACCTCTACACTGTTATTAGATATAGATATACTCTTGATATTGTGTAAGATTTTGTTAATAAATAGGCGTTATAGTAGTTATTTACAATAATTATTTCAAACCGCGTTACTTAGAACTTTACGTGCAAGTACTGTACCTAAAAGCGAGCGATTAACGAGCTTGTTACCTGCGCAAGCACGTAGGGTTCGTGTAACGATCGAGCATTGTACAACGTTTTGTGGTGTACTTACTAGTAAATCTTTAATAAAGAATTCTTTCATTTACTAAAGCAGTACAGCACGATACGTAAGATATATATCAATGTTTTAAATAAATATGTATGTTGCTATGGTATTGATGATAAAGAGCACGCAATAATTTTTATTTTTACTTTCTATGTAAATGACACTTTACAGGCATTTATGGTAATTAAGCAAATGAGTAGTTACAACTACAGCCTTGTAAAACTTTACGGGCTTCTAAAAGAGACCTGTAAAATTCAACAATGCTCATCAACAAATGGCTATGAAAACTAATTTGTTGCTTAATTACAACATCATGACAATGCCTAGCTATAAATTGTGCTACCGCCTTTGATTACAAAATGTCTTTTTATAAAAGTATACAATTTATAAAAAACGCTGGCGAAGGTGGAAATAAAACTTTGTACGCGACACGCTTTGCAATTAACCTTTACTGGGCTCACTGGTTTATGAACGCTCGCTCATTCGTCGCCCGCGCCACAAACTTTCCAGCTCACCCTTAAAGATTCATTTACAAAACTTGGCACGTAAATAACTATGACTGGCTTCATAACGGGTTAGCCCATAAAAAGAAACTTTACCCATAGAGACAGAGCTCAATAAACAGATGTTTACGAGTCAGTATATAGTAAAATTATTTTATTATTATTGTTTACAATTACGTCAACAGCAACACACGCATATGGCATACTAACCGAGCACCCCTCTTTTAAATAACTTGAACTTGACCAGTCGGGTCTTGGGTTACCGCACATAATCACGTGATGCCTCTACCAGTAGTAAAATGATCAGGCGTTATTTTCGTTTAAATTCGCTCCATCACATCTCTCTAAATTAAGTTTAATTTAAGTTAAATTGCATTACTGTTTAAAATTTGGAGTTCCATTTTAATTTATAATAAGCAGATACGCCAAAAACTTTTGTATGTCACGCGGACAGAAAAGTATTTGCAGCCCGAGCGAAGCTAGGGTTTCAGACAATTACGGACTGCAAATGCTTACTTTCTGTCCTCGAGACAACATATTACTATTTTTATCTAATATGTAGTTATTAGGTGTTATTCAACAGCCTTGGTAGTGTAATGTCTACCGTGCTGGACTTTCACCCAAGCGGCCCGAGATCGATTCCCGGTGCCGGCAGATCTGGTTAAGATTTTCTACAGTTTTCCTTAGCTGTGACACAAATGTGGGATTTGCGCTGTTCCATCTGTAAGTCGGCTGCAGCCGCACCTAGGGCCTACGTAATAATAATAATCGCCCCCTCCCTCCCGCACAAGCTTATAGCATCTGGGGGCCTGGTTTCCAGGTAATGGGTTGTAGCAATTATTATTATTATTATATATGTACAGATTAGGCGATCCATTCGTAATAGTTGTACCTTCATTTCTGAAGAATTGGGAAGTACTATAATATTTCTATTGCAGGTATTAGCTGATCTTTCTCTGAATTGTATGGTTTAATTTGACTGGTTATTTATAATCAAATCGTGAATATAGCCAATTTGCTAGATCTCAATACTAGAACTGAAAAGGTGATTACTGTAATGACTAACAATTTTTAATAATTTTTAGGAAATTTAGTTTTAGTTCAAAAAAGGTTTAAAAAATATAAAATAGATAAGTATTGTAAGGATATTTAAATCATATGTGCAACTGTAGAATGAAGTACTTATAAATAAATACGTTTCTATACGTATACAAAAATCACTGACTTAGCCAATAACTGGTAATTATAATTATACTAAACATAAAAAAACAAATTCTAACATTATAATGATTATGATCAGAAAGATGTACTAAAAATATGAAACAAAGGGATAGTAATGGGAAATCGCGCAATCGAGTCTACACGACTGTAGACGGCTGCAACTTACTTTTTCTTCTGAGTCGATTGCCCGATTTCCTATTCTTGTGAGGGACAATAAAACAGAGGGTGTTTTATGTATCTTTACATGCATTCATATTTCTACTCATACTAAAAATATTATATACTGTAATAATATTATTTTCACAGAATGGTTTATTCATGCGTAGCTATCACGAAATACAAATAGAGTTGTGTTAATTTTTTATTACATTGTATTCGTTTCTAAAAAGGAAATTATCAAATTAATTTAATTGCTAACTCATATCCAGTTTTGTTCCTGGTAAAAAATTGTATTTATATTTCGGCACCTCCATTTTGCAATTTCACTAAAAAGAAAAGAAAAAAATCATATGTTTTATACCTACTTTGAAATTAAGTCAAATATTTAAAATATAATGTTAGAAATAATTTTGGTTGTTTAAGGAGACTTGATCTCATGAAAATAAAGTTTTCTTAGAATAATCAACACCTTTTACAGGTGAGGAAATCCAACTATTTTTGAAGATGATTAGTCAATTCTAACGTATACTTAGTCTTGAAAGGTAGTTTTTGGGCAATAAACGTCATCCATAGAGAATTGAAACCAGATTTAGCTTAGAAAAAGTTGTAAAAGAAAGTAAACAAGCATAATTTAAATACAAAGGAATAATGAATATTATGTTTTTTATAGTACACATGTAATAAAAATAACTATAGACATTCTAGGACACTAGTTTTATTTACTTAAAGGTTTATATGCCAGATTGTGTATAAAATTATAATTATAAAGCAAAATAAATATAGTACGATCTTTTCATGCATACATAACCTTACTTTAGTAAAGAAGAATAATTAATAAAAAGGAAAATGAGTCTATGTAGTTGTTATATTATCAAGCATGCTTTAAGTAGTTTAGGTTACAAGTTTCAGGATATCAATTTCACAGGATATCATTTTCACATTTTAGCTGGTCTTGAATGTTTTATCATCATGTTAGATTTTAATACTATCATAGGATATCGAAGATAATACTTTTTCATTTCCCAGAAAGCTAACCCAGTTTCGAGTGGGTGTTTTACTGAAAATTGTTTAATTAAATCATTATCTTTAACTCTATTATGTTATAATTAACTTACCTATCTTTGTATCTGGAAAATTTATCATTATGTGAGAAGGTATCGGGTCAATGTTAATTTGACAGTTTATCAAATTATTGATGTTTATTTAATGTTTTTCACTATTGTTCTGATTCTAGTACCTGAAGTGGTGTACTCTGGACGAGAATGGTTAGAATTTTGTTTAGTTTGAGGTTTTATTTAACCACAAGTCAGGTTTTCCACAAAGTCGTAGTGTTCAATTTTATATTTTGAGTTTTTTATTAGTATTTGTTTGTAACCATTGTAAATTTATGTAAGGAAGTTGCAATGTGTTCTAACGCAACTATCTCATGTACTAGATTAGCTGGAAATTGTACAGTTAAGATGTAATGAAGTATTAATTAGTTTTGTGGCAATTATCAGTTTTTGTTAATTTACCCATAAGTGTAATATATTGTTTTATTTGTCTGTTTCTATCGTTTCATTAATAGATTAAAGAAATTTGTTAATTATGATCATATGATAATTTTTTGTGACGTCATAAACATTTGAGTTCAAGTAAAATTTGAAGTTTTTCGGTTGTTTTTAACCAAAAGTATAAAATGACCTGTAACAAAAAACAACTTCAGTCAGTTAAAACCAATAGACCGACGCTCTGCCCGATTGAGTTTAAAAATTCACCAAATGAGTTGGGTTATGTTCCCTTATACTGTTTGTAAACAAAATAAACGTCAAGTATTGCAAAAATTATACATACCTGGACGTATTTCACTGAATTTAAAAAGAAATAATACCACTTTATTATGCAACTGCATGGAATTGTGATGGAAATTATCTATTGTCAACACCAAAAATTTAATTTCTGATGAGAATTTAGAATAAATAATTTTATTTTTCAAAAAAACTTAAAGATTAGAGCTCTTTATTGATATTCATACCTTTTTTCACGCTAAAAAACGCCTAAAAACTTTAACGGCTTCTGCGTTAAAAACATAGACAGCTTTTCGCCGTGGAAAACGTAACTTCGTTACCAAAATACATATTGGCATAAATGAAATATGCATGTGTCGTTAGGAGTGTTATTATTGAAAGACTATTATTACTGAAAGACTATCTACTTAGCGAGGACTATAATCCATAAATTAAGCAAAATGGTATTATAGGGATAACCAATCATAAAGATATTTATACAAGAAGTCGTAAATCTCTCAAATAAACGCCAAAAGATATTTGGATATGTAGAATTCTTTTTAAACTTTATGCATCATTCAATATTACCCAACTTGCAGATAATATATTTTTGCAGAACTTTAATGTAAAATCGATTTTTATTAGATTTACAACGCCAATAAGCAGATATTTTCAAGCTAAACACGTTTTCCCTGTAAACAAAATAATTCCTTTAAGAAAATATCTGAAATCTTGTTAATAACAATAACAATATCTTTCCTTGAAAAGTTCTTTAAAATTTAATCCAACTAATTGTACCCTTAACGAGATGTAAATTTAGCTGTACAAGGTAAAAGCCGTTTCTGTTAATGAGCGGTACAAACATTAGCGGTTCTGTCTAATGGTACAACAGGTTACTAGTGTTATTAGCACAATATCCTTTATGCGACCACAATTTCCACTACGATTATACTTATATAGAGAGATACGTTTTACTTCTAGTTGTTCTAAAGATAAGTTTAAGATGCTTTGTGATTATTTCGAAGTACTTTGGAATTTATAAAACAATACTATAACTTTCTGGAGAATTACTTCTTTAGGGGGATAAAAGAGAGAGCCAATTGTACTAAAGAAATTGACATTAAAGAAGCCGAATATGGAAAGAGAGTAGGTCATAAACATTATTCCAATTTAAAACTGCCAGTTTAACAGCAAATTCAATTTTCAAACAACCCATCCCTGACAGCATTCAGAGGAATTAATTTAGATTTTATTGTTTGTTTTAAAAACATTATAGCGAACAAAATCTTAATGACGAAAATAATCCTAATGTCAGTAATTAATTGCTTACCACAACTACTACGACTCAGAGAATCTATGCGCTAATTTAGAGTATAAAGATATAATAATTTTATACAATGACTACTAAAAAGTATTTTTATATTCTAGAAATCCAGTGATTTTGTTTTGTAATTCAATTTAATTGAATATCCCACATTCGGATGTTTCCATATGATTTTCATAGCAGCATAAATCTGTTTCATCCTATTTTGAGTATAGTTTGAAAGTTACTGAAGCATAAATTTTGTATTAAATTAGATTGCTTTTGTTTGTCTGAGTACTACTCGTATATTTTGTGAATTCAGGAGTAATGGAAAATCTGTTTTGCTTAACTTCACATTGAAATTTCGCTTTTCAATAACAGTTCCATTCTAAAACTAATACTTCAAATATAACTCCGCATATTGTAGATTACCTTCTACCTCAATATGTTTTATCGCGACAAGAGGACAGATTTATTAATACTAGTTTAATTAATGTTTCAAGCAAATTGAATTTAATTTTGTTTCGAGAAACAAGCCTTTCTTAGACATAATTTAGTACATAAATACTTACTACAACCTTACGGGAACCTACAAGTTACTATGTCAAAGACTGAAGAAATTATGTGTCGATATCCATTAGATTGTGGATTAAGTATTTTCCATTAGTTGTATTGAGTTTTATTCAAGCCTTTAATATAAGCTCAGTAACATTTTGTGGCCAAGGCAAGATACATTTGTGGATGCCGGAAACTCGTTCTCATCAAACTTGTTACTGATAACGGTTATCTGCGAACATCGTTCAGTACCTTCTTGTTCAAAGTATTGATTAATCTGATTGCATTGAACTGTATTATAAATTGATTATTTGTAAATTCAAGATTCTATTCATTGAACCTATCATTTAGGGTACGTTTCCTCCAGAAAACATGCGTTGTGAAGCCCTACTATAGTATAAAAGTCCCCGCTAGGCCTGCGTCTGTACAATCGGGCGTATTTATTGAGCATAGAAAGTTCTACAAAGAGTCTGTAACGGCATATACCTATCTATATTTTTATTTCCACTTTCTATGTAAATGACACTTTACAGGTATTTATGGCAACTAAGTAAATGAGTAGTTACAACTAGAGCCCTATAAAACTTTACGGGCTCCTAAAAGAGACCTGTAAAATTTTACAATGTTCATCAACAAAAAGCTATGGAAACTACTTTGTTGCTTAACCACAACACCATGACAACGCCTAGCTATAAATTGCGCTGTCGCCTTTGATTACAAAATGTCTTACTAAAGTTATAAAAAAACGCTGTTGAGTGTAAATAAAACTTTGTACGCGACACGATTTGCAATTAATCTTTACTGGGTTCACTGGATTATAGAGGCTCGCTCCTTCGTCGCTCGCCCCACAAACTTTCCAGCTCACTCGTAAAGATTAATTTATAACCCACAATAACCGTTTTTATGTTACAGTTTGCAGTACGCAATCAAAGTTAAAGTAATAACTTAATCTTTATCAAACCAAAATGTTTAAGTCGGTTCAGGTATCTAATGAAGATGAAACATGTTTTCGTATCATGTAATTGGCATTTATAATTTAGTCGTAGTTTTATTGAAAGCGCATGCAACTAAGATTGGGCGCACCTGCGAGGCTTACGTTTGCGCCCTTCATATATAATTATATGTAGGTAACTTTATTTAAAATACAATATGCAATAACTAATAATAATTCATTACATTTTCATTTGCTCGTATCTCTTTAACGAATTTATTTTATATGAATAATGAGATTTCACACCAATTACAATTTTTTGCGGGTTTTAACGAAGACGAATTGGACAATTAAACTGTCAAAATCCATTATGTTTACTATTTCCCCTATAAACCTCTTCTGGACCGCCATCAGCACGTACTATACAAGTATACACCATTCGATGCGTCTCGTCGAGATGAATAATAGTGTCCTAACCCAGACAATCCAACCTAACCTAACCTAGGTTTAAGTAAGATTTAATTTAGGTTTGCGTTATTCATCTATTAATACGTGTTTTAGTTAAGGTTAGATTAGGTTAGGTGAGGTTAGGTTAAATCGCATGCGCATCAAATAATGCATTTTCAGGTAGGTTGGGGGAATTAACATGGAAGGCTATGGCTTCCTTTTCAAAAAAAGTCTTTGGCAATTATTTCAAAAAGTACTGCTCCTCCCCAAATTTCACTTTTGTTTAACTCCTTTAGACGCATCGAATGGCATACACAATGTTCGGGTGGGCCTAAACTGGAGAACAGCCATACATTTCTTTGAAAATTATTAATCTGTTTTCGCTGATCGAACAAGTCAGCACATTTATTTTAAAGTTTCTAAACCAGTTTAAAAATTCATTACAATTTACAAGTACAGCACGAAGCAGGTACGACTAAAGTGTTTTACTTATTGTTAGCATTGCTGTCAAAGCAGATAAAATAATCACTACTTAATAATTTAATTAATCTTATTTAAACTGTTAAACACCTAATATTACTGTAACAGAATATCTTCTATCTTCAAAATTGTTTTGAACAATGTATATTGTAAAGAATGGGAAAACCCCTATACATGGGCGGCGAATTTGCGAGCTTTCGTTGTCCCGGAACTCCCACGTGGCTAGTGTATGACGTATCGACAGCCGCTCTTTCTATTTAGTACATTCTCGACACTTCCGTATAGATATATAAGGGGCGCCGCGAACAAAAAGGAGAATTATTGTTCAACCGGTGAATTGAATATGTGCTTTGTGTAATTAGTAGTCAAATATCAGAGAAGTTCACGGATGTTTGGCAACACTGTAAGCAGAGAACTGCGATGTGATCAAGTAATGTTTTTATTTACATTTTCAAATTTTAGTTTTAAAGAAATTAACTCGCTTTTGCCGACCGTAGCGCCATCTTTAAGTATTTATAGTTTCTGAAGCTTCCTATTATTAACACTAGCGGCGATAACGGGCTCTTAAAACTAGAGTCACTGCATCTAGTTACCTAGGCCAGCTTCTCGTTCAGAGTACCGCAAAACGCCGCCATATTGGGGCAGAGAAGGATGATCTTTAATAATGAACAAATTAAAACCACATTTTACGTATTTGATAACATAGAGGTTTGAACTTTCAGAATAAAAAGAACCTTTTAAACTAGACATGGATTTGATTAAATTCAATACAGATAAAAATAATGTACAATTTCGTGCTTCTTTTGCCCCAATATGGCGGTGTTTTGCGTTACTCTGACCGACCAGCTGGCTTAGGTAACTAGATGCAGTGACTCTACTTAAAACCGGCCCCATAAACCTGGGGCCTGGACCCCCTAGAGAAATTTTCTAGTTACGCCCATGTGCACGACATTGATATTTTCTGGAGTGGATACACAAAGGGGTCTTCTAATACGAACTTCATTATTTTTTAACTTGTTTTTTAATTATTCTATGCCCTATAAGTTAACGAGTTAATGTTATTTAAATAATAGATAGATGTTATATGCACAATTTAGCCCGTTTTCAAACCATCAATTGTTCTTTTTATAAAAGCTGATTCACCCAGATACCCGTTTATTAAACGCATTACTTTTAGATTAAGTTTGTTGCCAATTTAAAAGTTAGTTATATAGGTAATATAAAGTAAATTAAACAATAAAAGTTAGAAGCAAAGAGAAGGAAAATAAAAGTCGTTGTAAATGGTTAATCGATAAATGTTGTTATTACTTCAAAGGGATTTCATTTATAAATGTAAAACTTAATGCAAATAAGTTAATTCCACTACATTAACTTTTAAAACTAAACTTACGTGAGTTTTCTTGGAGTTTTTTGAATTAGAGCTACAAAGACCATTCCAGTAAGAAGTTTTAACATTAGCATAAATAAAAAGCTTTAACCTATATTACTTAAAGTTAAAGTTGTGTTTCACTGTTTATAGTTACTAGAATTCTCTAGAATTACTAGATACTCTAACTTAATTTTAGTCTAATAAACATTTTTATTTATATAGTGGTAATCGCAAACTTATGATCTCTAAAATTAGTGATATTAAGTTTGTGGTTACTATTATATAAATAAAATGTTTATTGAACTATTTAGTCGAGGCACCTTTTGATACAAATAAATTTTCTACAATTATATATATATTAATTTTTCTAGCAAAAACGTATGTACATGCTTTGGATAGTGCATCTAACTTAAACTTACTGGACTTTTTTTAACTTAAACTTATTTTACCCAACGTATTTTGATATAATTTTGTGAATCTTAAATAATACCTTTAGAGCTAGAAAAAGTGTAAATAGAATGCCCTTAAAATACTTAAATTAATGGAAAAACGTTATCTTTTAAGTTTAGCAATATTTATAACTAAATACAAACGCATAGAAACTACTGATAGAGATTTTTTAAATTAAAATATTTATAAGTATTATATATTAGTATTACTTTTATTAACATTACACGCAGTGGAAAAACATACAAAACAGGTAACCCACTTAACAAAACTATTCAAGATTCTACATACTGTCAAAATCTGAATTTGACTCTTCTAGTCGTTGGCTGACCGGCGGTTTATTACTGCGAGAATATCAGTTATTTTATGGACAGCTTTATGTATGTGGGACTTGTCATACAATATAGTAGTTTATGTTGTCGTGTTATGTAGTGTGATTAGAAGTACTTTTTTCGAAGCCATGGTAGCTCAGTGGATATGGCACTTGACTACTAATCTTGAGGTCCTGGGTTCAAATCCCAGGGATGATACTTTGGAATTTTTAAAATATCTAAAGCAGATCGGCCCAGCCTGTGAAAACAAGTACCTGGGAAATCATTTCCTGGGGTAATAGGCAGTCAGTGCGTAAAGCTAGCCATTTTACCACCCTTGGGTACCGAACTAACTGGGCTTGAGTAATACAGCCTGTCCTGCTATACCCTATGAACCATCATGGTCTGTGAAAGGGGACTATTATTATTAGAAGTTACTTTATTTTAACTTTGTTATGCATATAATGACCCCCTTCATGCTTCGGTGATTACATTTAATATCACTTATTTTACTAGCATTTTTCATAATTATATCAGTTACCTAATCGATAACTTCGACGATATGTTCCTTATATAGATTTGATCAGGTGACATTATCTAGTTAATTATTACAGGGTTTATAAAAGATATGATATTTTTATTGTCAAACCAGAAGTGTACTCTGAGCAAGGTATCGGAGTAGCACCATATTCTATATATTTATTTGTGTCGATTTTCGTACGGTCGACCCTTCAAAAATTCAGCCAAACCTAAAGAAACCTACTTGCAGTAGAAATGTTTGACGTGCTAAACATCACATTGTCACTATCATACTATGACAAATCCGGCCTAATCCGGAAATTGAACATGTCACCTGTCAAGACATGCTTTCAATTCCTTCTGGCTGGGGTTGGAAGGTCTACTGGTATTGCTATTTATATGGAAAATTTATTTACATTATAGTTATAATATAACTATACAAGATACACTTATTTATGTACAGATACCTGTGTTTTGTCTAATCAATGTAATTTTGATCTCTAAATTTTGCTTTGTTGCTCATTACGTTTTAAATTGTACCTACGTTAAGTTATTTAAAGATTTTAACGTAAAATTCTTTGATTTCACTAATTTTAATAACTTTTGAAATTGCAAAGTTTCAACAGTTATAACTGAGACACCTGTTGCAAATATATTCACGTCGGTTTACTGCGCGTAATCTTTTTTTACTTTCGCAGTTTGTTTTCATTATTAATATAACTAAAAACAATTTTACATATTAAACATTTTATTAATATATTTTATAATTAATTATTGTTACTATGATGAGTAAGAGGAAGCTTTTATCACTTGATACTAACAAGATATGTTCAACTTACTGTAATAACTTGTTAATAGTGTTCATTGTTCTTTGTATTTTGAGATATCTTGAAAAAGGTTAGCGTTTTGCATCTGAAGCATTGGTGGAATCACTAAACGTAAATTAGAACTTTTTAATTGATTCTCCTTAAACTCATAAACCTTAGTAAACTATTTAATACCGATTGTGAATTTTATGCATTTTGTTTGTAATTATGACAGTAAACGAAGTCGAATACAGCAACTGATTGTCGGCATTTATGTTATTATCGTTATTGCACACACGCTTCACTTGCCAAATACACTGTCAAGTGTATATTGGTGCCAATTTGTCTTATTTACTCTAACTGATGTAACATGAAAACTAACAAAATATTTTAACGGTTTTTTTCTCTTAAAAAATCTTTAAAATTAAAGTGGGCCTTTTTATACTTTTAGAGTAGATTACTCTTAGATTGAATATGCAATCTGTGCAGAGTTAATTAATAATATAGAGAGAAAATAGATTTGAGTAGTGAAGAATTTGTTATAAAAATATAGTGAAAAAGGTGTTTTCTACTCTAAATGTCTAAAAACTCTAAAATTTTTACCCAGTACTATAGCAATTGTTCATGGAGCTGATTTTTTACATTGTACAATGCAATTTTGTTTTATCTGCGTTGTAGTATTGGTTAGTCCAACAGACACTTTTCATGACGGTCTGTAATACTTTGAAGCTCGAATAGTGGCAGCAAAAATTTAATTACGATTTACAGGTGCATACCCTCAAACTGAAAGGTTTATTTTCACAAGTAACTTAGTAAAAAGAAATCGTAAAGGTCATTACGATGACTCATTATCTAAGACAGGGAAAGCAATCGTAAAGGTCATTACGATGACTCATTATCTAAGACAAAGATTCATATATCGTTTATGTCGCGACCCCGTTTTTGTTTAAATATAATATAAAAATTATTTTTTACGATGTATGGTTTTAGGCAGCATTTTTATGTTGATGAAAGTAAATAATATTTTCTAACTAAATTTTACTTACAAAATAATCTAACAGATACAAAATAAAATATCAGAAATATAAATTCCAAAATAAAATCAGATTCTAAAGTAATAAGAAATCTACAAAAATGGAAGAAAACATTCAATAACAATATTGACGAAAGGAATTTTTAATCACGGCCATTGTATAATTAATGGTTTCTGTGGGCTTGTTTCTTACTCTTACTAAATTCCGTCTATTCTCGGTTTCTTGGAGAGTTTGAAAATGTAATTTTCCATAAAAATGTGGAAGCAAAATCAAAAGAATATCAATAGTTTGAGAAACCAGTGCAGAATATTCTCTTTCCCCTGAAAACCTAACATTTGCTACAAATGAGCCGTGTGACAACCCAAATTAATCTTCTTTGTCAATTAAATTTAAACTTGCTTGCATGAGATCAAAGTCGAAAGGATTTCATATTTAGTCGATCGTAATGCTTTCGTGTATTGAGACATGGAAACATAAGCACCTTAATCCATTTGCACCCATAGCAGAAATCTTATTTTCTGGTATAAATATGTTATTTTTGTTTTGTTGTAGGCACAAATTGATATTAATATTATTAATAATAATAATAATAAATGCCTTTATTCTTCAAAACATGCAATAGTAAAAATTAACATAATGCCTAGAATTAATTCTGTGATTAACCCTCCCCACGCTAGATCCACTTAATAAAAAAAATAATAATAATAAAAGTAGCAATACATATGAACATATTAAATTAACTAAATTAACTAAAACTTTATCATATACTATGTTGATTGTTATACAAATACAAACCATACTTAATTATAAATAATTTGATAGAGAAACTCTTGAAATAATACGGAATACTGTTATAAACTTTAGAGATATGGTATGAAAAACTCCTTTCGAACAAAGCCGATTTATGTGTTGGTGGCGTAATTAATCCTTTAAAACGTAAATTCAAGGAATGCACGTCGGTACGAAATCTTATCTTATTGTACAAGTATGGTGGACGCCGATTCAAGATGATTCTGTGACTAGCTAGCTGCAGCCGACGTCTATTTTGCATATTCAGCCAACCGATGGTTGATAACTTATGAGAAATCCGGTCATACTTTCATATTCCAAAAATAAGTCTTAAACATGAGTTCTGTACCATTTGAATTCTTTTCGAATCGTCCTGTGTAATGGATGGGCCATAAATTTGTGAGCAATAACTAAAATGAGATAGCACCAATGTCTCACAAAGAAGAGATTTAATTTGGATTGACAAAGAGTGCCTATGAGGATAGATTAATTTTAAATTTGTATAAGCTTTTTTAATGTAGTTAGTTATCTGTGTTTTGTATCTAAAGGTATTGTCGATAACTAGACCGAGGTTCCTAGCTTCGTCAACAATGGGAATGTTATCGTGATTAATATTGAAATTAGCAACAGATCGTAATTCTGATACGTTTTTAGAATTGCCAAACAAAAGAATATTTGATTTAGATCCATTTATGATGAGAGAATGTTCCTTAGATATTTTGTAGATATTTTCTAAATCGTTGTTAATGTCCAATATGGATTGCTCAAAGTCGTTTAAATAAAATGAATGGTACAGCTGTGTGTCATCAGCAAACATATGTATTGAGCAAGTACTCACGTGTTTATGGAAGCCAGAAGTATACAAGGTGAATAATTGAGGACCAAGTATGGAGCCCTGTGGCACTCCAGTAGTCACGGGTCTATACCGGGAAATCCTTGTGCAAGCTGTACACATTGAAACCTGTCTTGTAGGTAATTCCTCAAAAGTGCAAGGGCAGACGAACCAAAACCGACATATTTCAACACTGCAAGAAGCACATCGTGATTTATGGTATCGAATGCCTTACTAAAATCGAGTAATACCAACACTGTTACCTTATTAGACTCGTGCGCTTTTAAAATATCATCAGATATGTGTGAAAGTGCAGTTGCACAACCGAATCCTGGACGAAATCCCGACTGGATATCGGAGAAAATCTTATGTTTGTCCAGAAATTTCTGAATTTGTAAGTGCATAACTTTCTCTAGGATCTTTGAACACACGGGCAAAATGCTAATTGGTCTAAGATCTTTTAACTCGTCAACATTTGATTTTTTTGGTAGCGGCTTGATTAAAGCCTTTTTCCATGATTTTGGAAATTTACTTTCTGATAAGCAATAATTAATAATGTGTGTTAAATAGGGTAGGATAATAGGACAAGACAGTTTAATTATATCGATATTTAGATCATCAGATCCTTTGGACTTACTTTTTATTTTAAGTATAATGTTTGTTGCATCTGATATTTCAACACCCTCCAGTACAAATTGGTCGGGATCTCTAATCAATTTATTGGTTGTATAGTAATTAATCAGTTCAGTGTTGTCAATTTAAATTGTAGATATGTTATCGATAAAAAAAATCATTAATTATTTCCGGGTTATGTAAATGAACTGGAATGTTGGCGCTTTTTGTTTTATTTATACCTAAGGATTTAAGTTCTTGCCATAGACGTTTGGAGCCTTTACTGCCAGAAACATAATTAAAGTAAGCAACTTTTTCGTTTTTAATCGCTTGTGTAGTTACATTTCGTATGGATTTATAATAATCCCAATGAGCAGGGAGACGAGTTTGTTTAAATTTTTTATACGCTTTATTTTTTAAAGTAATCATCAGTTTAATTGTATCCGTAATCCGTAATCGTCTTTTTATGGGTAATTTTAACTGTTTTAATTGGAGCATGGAAATCTAAAATTTCTAAAATACTATTGTTGAGGAATTTAACTTTATGATCCACATCGTTCAAAAGAAATACATTTTGCCATGGTACCAAACGTAAATCATTGTGGAAATCGTCAATATTAAAGTTTTGTAACTTCTGATGGTCCTGTATAAAATGTTGTTATAAGATGGTATCATGATCTCACAGAAAACGGTATCATGATCGGAAAATTTAACATCAGAAACACCAGAATTACCCACCAGATTACTGTCAGATTCTAGAATTATGTCTAATAGAGTTTGCGAATTTGGCGTTACTCGTGTAGGAGAATCAATTAGTTGTACTAAGTTGACAGAATCGATCATTGAAGCAAAATAGACGCTATCTTTATTTTTGACTAATAAATCTATATTTGCATCACCAAAATAACACACGAAATCATACATGGTAGACATCAGCGTGCAAGACTGCTCCAATTCATCACAGATCAACTGGCAGTGCATTGTTGGTGGCTTATACACAACCCCAATTGCTAAAGATATTTTATTTGATTTAAGTGTTATCCATACTTGTTCAATAATATCACTGGTATCAATAATTCTGTAATTGTATGCATTTCTCAAATAGATTAAAACACCACCACCATGTCCCCGTCTGTCGCGTCTTATAACAGAATAGCGTCCGATATCAATCGCATCATTTGAAATCATATCTGTTAACCAAGTTTCGCTCATCGCAAAGCAGTCTAAACATGAATTGATTATAAAATTTTGAATCGAGTTAAATTTTGGTAACATCGATCTAACATTAGCGTGAGCTGCTTTGAAAGATTTTTGTGACATAGTGCATGTTATTAATTTGTTACTTAGCTTAATTTCTGTATTAACTTAAACTTTTGCTATTAACTAGTCAAAGTTATTTTGTTTCTTTTATTTATACGCCAAGATAATATTAAAAATTGAGAGTTCGTTGGGACACATTATTAATTGTAATTAAATAATAATTTTACAAACTGCCGAATAAATGAGCAGTACTCTTTTCATGTTAACGGTGTGTGCGATCGCAGAAACCGCCTAAGATATTGTCACGTGGGGGTTTTCGTGACTGGAGGACATAGTCAGAGGTAGAGAGAAAATAAACACAAGTCGTACAAACAACTATATACTAATAACAATAAGAGAGTACAAAGGTTCACATACATAAAAAGAATACATCGTGAGGACGTACATGTCCTCCTAAATTAATACAATCAAGAGGGAGGTCGAAACCAACCCTATTCTAGCACTAGGTCTACATACTAAGCGTATGAGTTAGACTCCTAGTGATTACAACTAAGCTGGGAGTCTGGTCACAACTTCCCATAATTTTGCAGATAGTGGGCGTTTTTAGCGCAACCCACTTAACTAAACAAACTAAGCCATAATTAATCAAAAGACACTTACCCGCTTGTTTCTTGATGAGGCTTCTGGTGAGTCCTGGCACAGACTGATTTTCAAGCCAAAACAAGCGGGTTTATATACTGCTGAAGGCGGAAGCTTTACTGAATAATTGAATAAATTAAGTGGGATGCGAAGAATACATGAATACATAATGAGATGCAAACTGTATAAATTATTCTAATGAGATACAAACTGTATAAATTATTCTAATGAGAGGCAAACTGTATATTTTATTCTCAAGGCTATGCAGATCGTATACACGCGCGTGGCGGCGCTCTTGATAATATTTGCACTAAATGAATGCAAGTTGAAATGTTACAAAAAGGATTGCATTTAAAATAATTCTGTTTGTGACAATATGTATTGGTAAGAACTTTATGCAATTTTTCTTTTGTGTTATGCATTCAAAACATTTAGGTCTTTGTAGAGAACGACTCTCAACAAAATTCTGAAAGTTATTTCTTTTTCTCTTTATTTGCACTAAATGTAATTAAGCTGTGAAGCGAATGGGAAAAGTCCTGTGACGTCTGGCTTCTTCATGAAGGTAAGGCTGCGTTTTTATTAATTCATGATCTTGACCAGTAAGGTTCGTGAGTTTCTTTTTTCGTATGAAAGTATTCTTTGGCTGCACACTGGTTGGCGCCTGGGTTTCAAAGATCATTTTAGTGTTTATGCGTCGAGGTGTTAATCTAAAAACGCCTGCGACCCCTCTCCGGTACTTGTAGAGCTAGCTTGGATATTTTTAATTTGGTTTTGTAGCAATGCTGCCTCCGTTAGAGTTTGTGGAGACTATTGGTTAACTTGTTAAGCCGTGGACTAAGCCTCAGTGGGGAACACAACAGGCGTAGAAAAATCGTCGAGGTTAAATTCAGATGTATTTATTTAGACGTTTATAAACCATTATAGTTAACCAGTTAGTTATTTACAGGGGACTTTTTGTAAGGGATCTTGGTCTATAAACGTACAGAAAGACAGCATTTCTGACAAGGAAATTGACATTGAACAGCCTTTTTTACACGAGTCCACTTGCGGAAAGTGACATTGCAAAACTTGTATGATTGGTCTTCTGGCTGTTGCTCGTGCTTTAACTCGCTGTGCAATACTAGGTCTGGCTATTAAATAACGAGACTGCGCGCACAGAAGACGTCCTAGACTCCTAGAGGGGTAGGGAAGAAAACGAATGCAGCGTTGGATAGCTGGAAGTGACTACTATGCCAGTACGAAAACACGTTTTTGTCGCTGTAGTAGTATTTTTTCTATAGAGGTTAGAAACGAACGAGTTTTTTTCTCGTGCCGATAAAAATGTGTGACGAAAAACACGAGCAACGGATCAATGTGAAATTTCTCGTGTGCTATAAGTTGTTGAAAGAGGCCTATGGTGAGAATTCTCTATCTAGTGCGCGTGTTTTCGAATGGTATAAACGGTTTTCTGAAGGCCGAGAGAGCACCGAAGATGACAAACGTCCAGGTCGACCTGTCTTTGTTTCAACTCCGCAAACAGTGACCAAAATCAATGGAATTGTGCGCGGAGATTGTCGTATGAGCAATCGGATGATTGCTGAGACTATAAACGCCGATAAAGAAACTGTCAGATGTGACGAGTTGAACATGAAGAAAGTTTGTGCGAAGTTGGTCCCAAAAGATTTGACCCCTGAACAAAAGCTCGTCCGTCAACAGATCTGCTCAGATTTTCTGGAGAGGTTAGATGAAGAGCCTGAATTGATGGAAAACATCATCACTTGCGATGAAACATGGATATTCCAATACGATGTTGAAACTAAGCGGCAATCCATGCACTGGAAAACTCCTGCATCGCCAAGAATGAAAAAAGCAAGGATGTAGAAATCAAAATTTAAAGCCATGCTAATCGTTTTTTTCGACATCAACGGCATCGTGATGACTGAATGGGTGCCACAGGGTCAAACTGTAAACCAAACTTACTATTTGAAAGTTTTGGCAACACTGCGAGAGCGAGTTCGTAAGAACGGCCGGAGTTGTGGAAAAACAAGTCGTGGATCTTGCACCAGGACAACGCACCTGCCCATAACGCGCTGTCTGTGAAGCGTTAATTAGCCGCTAGAGGCACTCCAGTGCTCGAACACGCGCCGTACTCGCCTGATTTAGCACCCTGTGATTTTTTCCTGTTTCTGAAAATCAAGTCTGCCTTAAAAGGAACCCGGTTCGAGTCGATCGAAGTGGTGAAGCGAAAATCGGCGGAGCTCCTAAATGCTCTTACAAAAGAAGACTTCCAGCATTGCTTTGACCAATGGAAAAAATGAATGGAACAGTGTATGGCGAGGGGAGGTGAGTATATTGAAGGGGAGCATTCGATTGTAGGATAATTTTTAAAATGAAACTGTTTTTCATAAGCAGTCTCGTTATTTAATAGCCAGACCTCGTACAGACATTTCCACACTTGTATTACAATATACTATTGCGTTAGTTTTAATAGATGCGCCGTTGTAGATGTAAGTTCGAGTAGTACTTCCGATCGGGATTTCTGCAGCCTCTCTATAAAAATCAATTGTTTGTGAAATCGCAGCATTAATACCGCATCCACAGCACTGATAATTATCAGTGCTGGGCTGTGCTGTAGAAAGCAATTGCTTTCTAGTTGACATAGAGTAACTACAGCTAGTTATGCTGAAAGGGCTGTGATATATGCATCACTACAAAATAAGACGTGTTCTCGATGTGGTAACCTTTAAATTAAATTAAAGTCTGCGTCAGAGTACTGCACGTTTGCACTTAGCAACTGCACTTAAACACTTAAAATTGTATACTCATAAGACAAATGCAAACCAGGTAAAATTTTATTTCTCTCAGAAGACACGGACATTATTTATTATTCCCTTGTGACATCATGCAGGGCGCTTTAACATTTCTGAAGCGTAGGCATGAGCTAGATTTTAGCAATTAGGTACTAATAGAGAAACCTGAGGACCCTATATTAGACACGGAGCTCATATTCAGAGTACTTATCTTAGTCATGAAGAAAACAGTCCCCTGAGGATATCGCAGTGTAACTGTTGTTACTAGGTACTTTAATGTTCTTAAAGTAGATAATTCTACTGATAGGGTTCGCGTAATGTTAATGATTTTTCAGAAAAGTTTTGGGTGGTCATCTAGATAATGATAATTTGGGATACTCATCTATATTTAATTGCAATAGGAGCTGCAAATGTTCCATTGTTAAGTATTAATAGTTTTGATTCTATATTTCTGGATTATTGTGAACTTTAACTTCATGAATTTTGCTATTAATATTCCTCATTAGTCAAGCAGAATTCTATGAAAGTAAACTGTCCGATTTACTAACCAAGCACATAATTTATGACTTCTAAATGTAATTAGAGAAACATTCACAAAACCAGTATTAAATTTATCTAATAGCTGCCATCCTTGTGTTTCAAGTAAATTATAATTCCGCAATTATAATGCCAACTTAACTTGTGAGTCTTTAAATAATCCCTCAAACTCGCTCGTCTCAACCCTCATCAAAATTTGGTAAGTTGCTGCTGTGTACTAAATACTGTGCAATGTTTAGAACTGACGCTCTTCTGACTGAAATTCACTTTTTAAAAATTTATTTCACGATTTTAAAATTTCAGCAATAAATTCCTAAACTTACCGCGTCGTTTCGTTTGTAGATTCTTTCAAGTTCGACCGTACGGTAATTGACCGTCACAAAGAGAATTTGTGAGCTTGTCTCTAGAAGTTAAGAGTTGAAACTTTCTAAGAAAAGTTTATTCCTTTTATGGCAATGACAGACATTTAAATTGCAAATTTAAAGTTGGTGCTAACTTATTAACTTGTCAGAATGTTGAATAATTAGATCAGTAATAACCATAATTCTGTAGAAAAGTTATGCTTCAGATTTTATTAGTGTACTTTTTTTACAGAGCTTTATAAAAAGCTCTAAAAGCATGAAGGATATTTTAAGCATTTGAAAATTTAAATTTTCCCTAGAGATAAAACATTAGGTAGATGTCTACTTCTTTTTGTCCCAAAACGTCCATAAACTTAACATTTTATCTCTAAAGGGGGTGCTGTGAATTCTAACTATAATATAGAGCATAATCCTGCAGTTTATACATATAGTATCTCAAGCGTATAATTACTTGGTTAATCTCATCGGAAGGTGGAATTTGGCAAAATTATCCTGGTATACATAGGCGTAATTACTTTATATTTAAATGAATAACTAATTAGGGATACGTTGATTATATCTCACCCTTTGCTGTACAAGAGAATGGTTAAATGGCTTGACGCGGTAATGCAAATTTACTTTGAATTATTATTAATAAATAATATTGAAAGCAATTTTTGAAAATCAAGCTCATTTCTGAACTTCCAATAAGGTCGAAACCCATTACATTAAACTGTAAAGTATACCGGTAAGATCTTCAATTTATTAAGAAAGGTAAAAGCAGTAATGATAAATCTCGGCAGAGTTTTAAACAGGATTACTGTGCGTAGAAATTCAGCCGGAAGTTATTAAACAAGTGCTTTACGTTGTTTTAAACTGATGAAATTATAAAGGAATGCTAAAATTTCAGTAAAACCCGAGAAAGCTAATGAAGATAATCAACATCGGGAAAATGATAATGTTTTAAGAATTGAAGTTGCTGTTTCCTAGTAATAACACTAACAATCATAATTATTCTTGAAATTGTAACCCAATCGAATTATCACAACGCAAAAAGAAATTTTTCGATGGAGAAAACTCATTAAATACGTTATTTATTTACCGGAAGGCTCTGAAATCTAAGACTCTTGAGGGTATTGAATTTAAATTGCACATTTGTAATTTGCAGCTGGAAAAATTAAACGTCAAACATTGCACTGCAGTCTTTAATTTGCACGCGTATTAATTTTCACATAAATTTACTTCACTGCTGTTCCAGTAATTGGTAGTAACGTCAAGTTTACGGAAATTGATATTAAATCTATCGTAAAATAGTACCAGTTTATGATTATGATTTAACATAAAAGTTTAATTAACATTAAAGCATTATTATTATTTTAGTAATTGTAAAACTGAAAATTAGATTCTGAAATCTACCCACAACTTCAGTGATTCTTAGTTTTAGTATTAGAAATAAAATTGACCTGTCTCTTACGGTATGTAGTGACTAATATAAATGAATTATCTAATTTTATTTTTGATTGATTTTAACTTTTGAGTATTTGCCGCTCTTAGACTTTGTTTTCTGTCCTAGTGTCTGCCCGTGCAAAGGTAAAACACTGTAATTGCAAAAATATGATTATCGGGAAAACAGGTTTTAAGGTGATAGTGTATCGAATTTGTAGCTTTCTTGTTATCTCTATCCGGCTTGGAATAATATATAAAATATATTAGGCGTTATTCAAGGCGTATTATGCCTCAATAACGCAGAATAATTTTAAATAAATGATTCCCTATACGTGGATTCGCAACAAGTGAAATTAAACTTGTAACACACATTTCTAATGAATTGATCTTGACGTATTTCTCAAAACATTTTTAGTAAGAAATAAATTTCTATTTGTTTATCTTACCGTGCATTACCTAATCGAAAAGAAAAAGACACTCAAGTAAAACTGGTAGTGAAACCGGAGCGTCAGCCGTGAAATAGATACGAAGAAACATAAAGAGCGGTCCAAGTGTATCACTATAAAATATAAGCGACTTATATTTTACACACTCGCACTGATAGATATAGACATTACACTCGTCAACGGCGCATCTGGAATTCGACAAAGATTTAGCCTATTTACAGAGGGGAACTAAGATGGGCAATGCAACTTTTCATTTTGATTTTATGATTACGTTATCAAGCAAGATTTCATAAAATAAAAATTTGGGCAGTTACCTATATGTTTGTAGATTATTTGGAAGTACTCGATGTAGTTCAATTTAAAATATTTGTCTAGAAATTGAATGTTTTATTAATCTAACAACAAAGTTTTGTTTTTAATGTAATTATTGTCATTTATTTACACAACTATTATAAAGTTCGAAGCGATGGTAGCTTAGTGGGTATGACACTTTACTACCAATCTTAAGGTCCTGCGTTCGAATCCCAGGAATAATACATTGGAATTTTAAAAATATCTAAGGCTTCCAGGTGGACTCGTGAAAATGAGTACCTGGGAAATCATTTCCTGGGGTAATAATAGGCGGTCGGTGCGTAAAGCTAGTCACTTTACCACCTTTGAGTACCGAACGGCTCGGGAATAGCAGCCTACCCTGCTATACCCCAATGGGCCTTCATGGCCCGTGAAAGGGGACTATCATTATTATTGTAAAGTGCAGTTCAATGTCTTTTACATATTCTATCACGATTAAAGTATCAAATTGACTAATTCCTTTTCTGGTAAACATTTTCATATTGCTACATCTTTATTATTAAAAAAAATTTACATAACTCAGTCTATTTCTTTCTGTTGTTTCGTATATGGACGTTAGTTGAAGCTGTCACGACGCGGTACGCGTCTTGTAATGATCGTTTAATGCGTGATAAGCGTCTGCTGTCGCTTTAAATTATTACATATACACCCCTTTTTCAACTTTACATTTTTTTGAACACCGCACTTGTTTAACTCTTATTTTTTGCCAATAACAGTGAGATCTCGAAACTGGCTTGTCAATAACAGAGCGTACATTGTCGCCTTCGTTTTGGCTGTGGCCAGTTATAAGGCCATGATGGGCAATGCATTTTTGTATAGGACTGAAAGATTGCACTGATCCTTTTTGAAAATATAGAATGACAACTTAAACTACGTATGTATAAAAAATTTGTGATTTTTTTTTTTCACGAAAATGCACGAAAATTGGTGAAATTAACTTAATAAACATTTTTTATGTTTTTTTCAAAAATTCCCTGATATAAGGGTACTAAGATTTTAGGTCATCGAAAAGAGAAAAGAATCTCTTATCAAATGAGCCTAATGAAAGGGTACATTGCTATTTAAAAAATTAAAGTGTTATTCATTACTCATTTGTTTTCTGAAATAAAAACAATTGAATGCTATCTTATTATGGAAAATAAAATGTTAAACAACTTTTATATGACAAATTTTTTTTTAAGTCGATATTTACCGAAATATATACTATATTCCTATGGAATATAGTATATACTTATGTGTGTATATATAATATATATTAGTATATATTATATCATACATAATGGTGCCCATTATGTATGACATAATGGGCACCCTGTATATACAATTCATGAATACTTTCTAACTAGGAAGCGATTACTGTGATGTTACTCAAATCTTTTTTAATTTATTACTAAGTGATGTTACTTATTTTACTATTGTTATTAAATTATACCACTGTTATGACTCTTCCTATACAATTGTTAATTGTCTATGTAGAAAATTAACTATTATTATAACCTCTAATTATTTTTTTATAAAATCCTTAACTAAACTATCTTTATTTGGATGAAATACTGTACCTTCCTGTGTCTTTCTTGTACTGTATTTTTTGTGAGATCAATATATAGGATTTTTTGTTAGAAACCGCGGAAACATTTTCAAAATACCTGAGAATGGCATATTGAGCAGCGACGACCATGAAATGATCTGAACTTACTGAGGAATAACATTGTGAGAAGGGTTTCTTGAAAGTTCTTTAAAACCTTTTTTTGTTTAGCTCCATCTTTGTATAACACAAACAATAAAAATAATATAATGGAATTGTATCACTTCACATAAATAAAGACACAACTTGTAAAGCAAATTTGTTGTGAAAAATAATCTCCATTTGTTCAAAATATGAGACTGATTAGTATAGGGTTAATATTTGTAAATATGTATTTTTTTAAGAAATATTGAGATAAGCATTGGTTAGAATTTCGATGGAATGATACATTGCATAACCATTGCTAACTTGAAAACTTTCTCCATTAGTTTTTACTGGAGAAACTACTATAACTTTGTTTTTCATATCGGTCTGCTATGGATGAGTGTAAAATCCGCTTGGGAACCCAGATATTTCTCTTGCTTAACTTTAGGCTTCTCAATTTTTAAATTTTTAATATTAATGTCTCAACTGTCCGTTAATGTTCTCTATCGGAGCTCTAGGACTCCCTTTCCTAACTGGGCCGTTTGCTTGGAGTATTTGTGTTATTACTTAAGTAAGTGTGAAAGGCTCTCGTGAAGAGATAATTAGCCCAGAAGAACTCGATGGTTGAAGGGTTTCTAAAATATCAAAAAATTTATTGTTAATACGGTATCTCCCAAAAGAATATATATTAATGGCTACTGACTCAACTGCTCAAAAAGACCTTTAACGGTTTACATCCCCGGAGCTAGGCGTACTGATAAATACTAAGTAGTATATTGTAACGTTCTTTTTAAAATAATAACACAAGTGCTGTTTAAATTGTCTATTCACAAAGAAATATTTATTTACAAACACTAATGAATACACTATAAATTAACGCTATGATTATAAACCATTAAAACTATTATTTACAGACTATGAATTTCTAATACAACATTTATCATTTACTATTTATTTCGTGATACACAGTTAATTACTCGCTGTTGACTGATCCTCTTTTATTCGCGAAGTCGATTTTATACCCTCATATAATCGTACCAGAAGCCGCTAGCACCTACTATGTATTTCTGGAAGGCGCTAGATAAACCGCGTCTGGTTTACATACTTGATGCGATGCGTCATTCTCTCGAATGCTGTAGAATATTCCATTTGTTGTGTGAAGGAGAGGTTCTTTCTTTTTCTCTCTTGTTACAATATAATACTACAAATCTGGCATGAACTTATCATAACACAGTGTTGGATAAGTTACTACGAAAAAGTAACTAAGTAAGTTATTTTGTTACTTTATGAAAAACTGAATACCTTACCTTGACTCAAATGGATTGGCATTCAATAAATAATCATTGCTAGATTCTCATCTTTATTAATAAGCGGCAATAATGAGGCTATTTAACCTACGTAATCATGCCGAATACCTCCAAACATACAGCTGTAAAAGAAACTTATCACTTCATCATATCATCTGTCTTTCATTAATATTATTTACAATTACATTGCCTTATCCTTTTTATCCTTTAACAGTCCAAATAGTACCTAATGCTTTTATCTGCACCGAAATCATTTTTAAATCATTTTCCTAGAAAATCCTCAAAAAAGACATCAAAAAACCTTTTCTTGGAAATTGGGATTTTTATTAACTAAAAGTTGTACCGGTTGCACAATGCACATGCTGCAGTAAATACTCAAGTCATAAATAGATGACATTCAATGGGTCATATACAAAAATTACCTGGTTTTGGTTGTCATTTATCGATTTATAAGTGTGTAAACTTTATACCCACGTAACTTTAATTCCGACTTTTAATTTAAACATAAGAGGGGCAACTGTAAAATTTTACTGCTGCTGTGTGTTTGTCTTTTTAAAAACGCATTCAGCTGAACAAGCTATTTACACTTTAGCAGATTATTACTAAATATCTTGTGAAGCGTGAAAGTAATTTTATTTACAAAATTGAAAATATAGGAATTATTTAGAGGAAAAAAACAATTCTTTCAATAATAATTAAGAGACAAACAATTAAATAAATAAAAACAATCATTAATAAGTAAAACAGGATGTTTAATAAAGGCCCTCAAATTTATCGGCATGTAAAGGATTTGGAATATGAAGGATAAACACACCCTAAAAACTAATTCAGGCGCGAGACACTTAAAGTAGTAGCAAAATGTGAAAAGCCTGTTGACGTCATACAAGATGCGCGTTGTGTACACCGCAGTAGTGGCGTAAAAAATACGTTTTTAATTATTACTATACGAAAGACGAAGGTTAATATAAGACGAACGTTCCAGAACAACTTGACAAGTGAAATATCTTCTATAAAATAATCAGTTAGTCTGAACGTAGTTTCGTCTAGTACGCAGGTAACGTCAACAAGCTTTTCTCATTTTGCGATTACTTTAACTAATGTTGTCTAGATAACAAAATCAATAAACAAGTAATTTATACTACAATTGCAATATTTATAATAGGTTTTTGCATATCAAGCAGTTTCAGAATTAAACAAATATTGTATTCAAATTTATTTACATTTTAATACGGTAGCAATTCATGATTTAAACAATATAAATGATAGGGCAAACCACTTATTAAAACGACGATTGCTACAAATTTTAAAATGGATAAATATTGGTTTAACTTTATAAATATAAATATGATTTTACTTGATAAATATTTTAGTGCGCGTAAATGATGTTAGTCCACCTCGTTTGCATAAAATGTACGAAGATGTCGCTGCTAATAACTCCCGGATGTTAATTCGTGGTGTCTGACTTTTAAGATAACGGTAACGGTCCTGAAAAGTAACCAACAGGAGCTAATAAGACTCATATATGACGTGAACTAGGGTTGATTTAGAACTCTTGAATAACCCAGTAGAACCGATAAGTTAGTACGAACAGATAATGCATATGCAAGTAAAGCTAAAAAGGAAGAGAACAAAATCCAGAAGAAAAAACCCCAAAAACAGTCTCTAAAATCAAACAAATTCATATTACCCTAAAATCGTCGAATATATGCTAACTGATGATTTGCTAAATAAATAGAAAATGAATCACTTACTCTAGTTGTAGTTAACACGAAATGGTTGTCCCAAAATCCTTGTAAGATTTCCGGCAAATTCTTGACAACTCAGGTCTCCAGAATTTAAATCACTAAACGTCAAAAATGGTCGTAAGCTGAAAAAACTGTAATAAATCCAATAAAGCCATAAACCAGCGTATTGCATGTTCCGAAACCCAAAATTTTAAAAGGGGGTTTCGGCATTCAGATAACTACATCATAGAACGTGCAAATTTCTAACCAAAATAAAGCCGGAAAAGATAAGGGTTGCCTTTTATCTCACTTTCAACATCATTCAAAATCTAGCCTACGAAAGTAAAAACAAAAGGAACTAATTTTCGAGCAATAACGTTAGGGCAGTCAGAATAGGCTACCAGGAACTGTTCAATGGTCAACTTAAAAGGTCTCTGTGAATAACTACAGCAAATTTAGTAATGATCCTCAATAACTGTAATAATTCAACTTGTTTGCGAGAAGAAAGATAAACCAAAATTCTCGTATGGGACGCCACTGAAATCGTAATCTGGAAAAACAATTTGAAAAAGATAGAATACCTACAGATATAACTTTGTCAGCTTTGTCCTTCACGAGAACGAAACGTGGTAAATTGCTTTAAACTCGAATTGAATCTCTTCAATTAAATGTGAATAGACCTGTAAGACGGTCTCAGGTCCCCATCGCTTAGTTTTGACTATAGTACGGAGAGGCTATTTGGGCCTGTCAGCGACCCCCTGACCAACGACCGTGTCAGCACTACTCTGGAAATTCTTGGTTGGTTCGGATCCTTCTGGTTTTGAGAGGTTATAGAGTAGGCACTGTAGGGTGGAACGAAAAAACTTTTTTTTTTTGAATTGTAATAGTGTGGGAAAGTTGCGTATTGTGATTCTAAAAGCGTGTAAACAAGAATTCTCAAAATTATTTAACGTTTTGGGGTGCCGCCGGGTTATTGAGTTTTGTTAATTTTTAAATTTTTGATGTCATTTATTTTTTGTATTTTAGAGTCGTTTTTTTTACTGTAGACGACAATAAATTGTAAACGCGTGCTTAATTACATCTTAAAGGGAGGGATGTACGCCTGCTCGAATGCAGCGCAGTGCATTCTTCAGTTTATTATTACTATTAGGCAACTGAAACAGTGCAGTATTAGATAAGGAAGTGGCTGATTTGTGTTTTCAATCCAGTTTAGTTAGTGTACTCTCTCGTGAATTATTTGCCATAAGTTATCTAGTGCATTTAATTTATTTTTGTGGTACAGGCAAAATAAGATGGAGAAAACATTACGTGAAATAAAGACAAGACAAAAAGTGAAGTGTGCTATATTTGGCAGACCTGAAGAATTTACTGGGTTAGTTTTACCGACATACGAAGAAGTAATGAAGTGTTACCTTTGGGTGAAACATGATTTAAAACCTAGCACTTCAAGCAAAGAACCTACTGTAGGCGAAATCGGAGAATGTATTGCTAAAAAACTTGAAGATATTTGGCTTAGGGCATCTATTCCCGTTGTATCTCACAATAGAATCCTGAAAATGCTTCGTAGTTATCACGACAAACATAGGAATATTATGAAGTGTTTTAAAAATAAATGTGGCCGCGAAAGTTATAAATTGAAAATAAAAACATTTCAAGAAAATGCAAAGAAACTCTTTGACGTTTCAGCATGCCAGTGTAACGATTTTAGTCTTTGTTATTGTTCAAAAGAAAGAAAAGTACCAATTGAAGAGCGTGTTTTTCTATTAGATCAAAGATCAAAACGAACAATGATCATCAGTTCTGTGGATATTAAAAAAAGCAAACAATTAAATTGTAGAATGCAGAGAAAAATAAAAGAACAGATAAGAATTTCCAAATTGACAAAGCAATATGAACCATAGCCATCAACTTCGTATAAAGTGTGTGTTTCTTCACTGTCGGAAGCAAGTGATACAGTTTATACAGAAACAGATTCAGATTCACCACCTGAAAAGTCAAAACCGAAACGATCAAAAACCGAAACAACTTCTACACAAATGCGAACGCGTTTACCAAATTTAGCAAAAGCATGTGACCGTACCGGTGTATCCGATAGAAGCGCTGCTGTCATTGCTAGTGCTGTTCTGGAAGACATTGGATTAATAACAAAGCAGGAGAAAGACAAAGTAATAGACAGAATGAAGATAAGACGACAACGAAGGAAAGTAAGGTCTAATCTACAGATGCTATCAAAATCAGAATCACAGAATATAAGAGGTTTGTACTTTGAAGGGCGCAAAGACCAGACCCTGGTACAAGAAAAGAAGCAAACTAAAAATTATCGGAAAATCATTACTGAGGAGCATTATGTATTAGTGCAAGAACCGGATTCCAAGTACATGGGCCATGTTTCTCCCATTTCGGGATCGGCTGAAGCAATAAGTAAAAGTATTTTGGAATTTTTTGAAATTGCTTCTATAGATACTTCGAACTTGAGTGCAATTGGTTGTGACGGAACAGTCATAGATACAGGCCAAAAAGGAGGGATCATTAGAAGATTAGAAATGAAATTAAATCGTCCATTGCAGTGGTATGTATGTCAATTGCACGCTAATGAACAGCCACTTCTACATATTTTCCATTAACTCGACGGATCAACAGTAGGACCTAAAACCTTTACCGGGCCTATTGGAAAGCAATTAGAAGTCTGTATAAATCTTCCAGTGACTCAGTATGAAACAATCAGTGGTAATTTGCCGGTAGTAGACGCAAAGGATTTAAGTACAGATCAAAAGTATTTATTAGATATTTGTCAGGCGATTGAATCTGGTCAATGTTCCTTTGGTTTGGGTCAAAGAAATCCAGGAAAAATTGGTCACGCAAGATGGCTAACCACTGCGAATCGCATTTTACGTTTATATGTTGGCAGTGAGGTACCTTCAAATGAACTTAAAGTATTAGTAACATATATTTTAAAAGTTTACGCGCCTAGGTGGTTTTCGATCAAAATGCATTCATCTTGTAAAGACGGCGCTAAACATTTATGGAAAACTATTCAACTTAGTCGATACCTGAATGAAAATTTACGAAAGGTGATCGATCCCGTAATTCAGCGAAACGGGTATTTTGCACACCCGGAAAATATTCTTTTGTGTATGATTACCGATGATCGACAACACATAAGACAACTTGGTATTAGAAGAATACTAAAAGCCAGAACTCAACGAATAGGACAAGTGCGTATATTTAATGTTCCGAAAATAAATTTTGCCGCCGAGGAATATTTTAATTTAATTGAGTGGTCGCAAATTACTGAACCCCCTTTAATGTTCAACGTAACCGATGAGGACTTAAAAAGCATGGTTGAAACCAACCAATAAATCACCACTATAGACTTTCCTCGATTTCCCTGCCACACATAAGCAGTGGAAAGGTGTATTAAATTAGTGACTGAGGCTTCAGCTACTGTTTGTGGTGCTAATTCGCGAGATGGTTTTATCCGTGTCAGACTTGAATCTAGGAACATAATGCCGAGCTTTTCGACAAAATCTGACTATAAAACTACCGTGCAATAATGACTGAAAAATAGATTGAATCTAAGTTTCGTGCAAATTTGTAGGGAATAGATTTATATTAATGTAGAAATGCTGATTTATTACAATTTCTAAGAATAAATACAATGTTTCAACTTTAAAAATATGAAATATATTTTTACTTGTTTTTTTAAATATTTAACCGCTCGGCGGCACCTCAAGATATATTTTTTTAATTCCAGATTTTACGGGAATATAGGAAGGTCAATACTATCCCGCACTATTACAAATTAAATTTACAAAAAAAATTTTTTTTGCCTTTTTCGTTCCATGCCTTCCTCCAGTCCTTAAGTGGGGTGAGGTATCCCCAAAATATCCGATATGGCTAAACCCAGATTCTGGGAGACCACCTTAAGGGATGTTAAAGCGAGCATATAGTTTCTTACCTCTTGTGTATCTCTACTTTAGGTAGAGTCAAACGGGTAGCTGTCGAAGACCCATCAGACCTTTAATTGGTAACTCGGGTGAGCAAATTCTAAGAAGAACCCAGCCCACATTTGTACTCGACGTAGTATTACGACAATGTACTCGAGTCGTGATTAGTCCTCATGCGAGACTAGGGGTGAAGAGAGTTCCTCGGGGAGATGGATTTCCAATTAGTGAGCACATTAACAGCTATAGTAAAAATTAAGCAAATAGTTCTCCGCAAAATAATGTTTTTAAAATATAATAAAAATGAATAGATTAATTAAAGCTTCACAAGTTTTAATATAAATTCTTAACCTTACAAAGAACACGTACGCGCTTATAGAAATAAACACGCAGAAACACGAATTATGCCAAACACCTGTTGGAACAGAACCACCTAATGACACAAAATAACATCAAATTCTTACATTTTTGCAACAACAAACACAAATTAGACATTTTAGAAGCTTTTGAAAGATACAAACATAAACGCGCAGTACCTCTAATAAATAAAAAAACTGAGCTTAGTACTTAATTCTCCTTTATTAGAAGTGTTAGATATTTAGTTTTTGTAAGTATTGCATCTAGTTACCTATTTTCTGTATTTATCCTTAGCAGCGTGTTTGTTTATCAATCTTATTTACCTTTGATAATGACATTTAATGTCCATACAATTTTAAGGTTAAGAATTTATATTAGAACTTGTGAGACTTTAATTAATGTATTGATTTTTATTATATTTTATGATTATGGAGTTTATAACATAATTTTTTTAATAACACAAAATATGTGATACTTACTGAACTAATGCACCGGCTGAAATCTCTAATTATGCAGATATAAGTACAGGTATAGGTGTTAACCCCAAAAGTTTCTGATTAATTAATGGAATCAGGAACAAATAAAAAACTTGTTGAGCGCCACCAAAACTGAGGATGTTCTTAGATTAAACAAAAAAGGTCGGGGAGTTATCAGGTTTGGAACTAACTTCCCATTTAAATTTGACGTTAAGTTAATCATACATTTATCAGGCAATAAAAAAATCTTACTTGACAAAAAACATCAGCAGTTCGTTGAGCCAAACTATATCATACGATAATTAAATTAAAAATCTAGATATATTGAATAAGGTAAAGAAATCTGAAAATACAATACACAAACGAAACATATTAAAAAAGTTTTTTCTTTCATAATAATACCATAATAATTAATTATATTTTAAAAATATTTCGGGATCCCAAACCAACTATTAAACTAAACATAACTAAACTTGCAGAAATAAGAACATAATCCCAATACAAATCTCCTTCATTTTCATAAATTTCTAGCACAAACAGAAGGCTCAAAACGTTTCACAAAAACCACAAAAAAATGACCATAACACATACATAAGTTTTGACTATCAAAATGTTGACCTGAAAAACCAGAACGGGAACAAATCTGAACTATATTGTCTTAACAAGATTCATTAACATGATTAATTGCAATAGCAGCTTCCGTGCAGTGCTTCCGAACGGAACAGATTCTCGAAAAATTTCTACGGTAATGGCACTTTTTAATACTATTTACTTGAAAGCTGCTTAACAAATTATTAATCGATAATACAAAATTATACTTAATTTTTCGGTACGAGAAGACGGTATTATTTTCTTTGTCAAACTAACAAAACTTTACGAAATAATCCTAGTATGGATTTATTTCCAAATAACTAAATCGGTACAAAATAACACTAACTTAAAGTGAGACGAAAACGATAAATCGGAATCAATTATCAAATTTACTAGTTCCCAACTAAATAAATTTATTAATAAGGATATACATTTTTTGTAACTATACCCTGTTAAGAACATCCCCGGGACGCGGAGCGCCCGGAGAAGCCTCGACTTAACTAAAACAGCTTCAATTTTATATAATGACAAATAATTTTAATTTTGAATTTAATAATTCAAAAATCTAATTTAGCTGTGAGCTGTGGGTTAAATTGTCGCTAATCAGCGACAGCCTACTTTAACATAGCAAATTATAATTAGTACTCTCTTATGTGTTTACACATTATTATAACTTATATGAAGAACTATTACTTCACCAGTAATCGATCTCGGATAGCTCAGCGGTAGAGCATCTGCCTAGATAGCAGTAAGCCCGGGTTCGAATCCTGGTCAGAGATAATAATTTTTCATAATTCAAATTTTAAGAGGTATATTTTAAATTGACCAATTGCAAAACAACGCAATTTTAACAAGCCAATCAAAATTAATATTTTAAAACAAAGAACGTTCACGAAAGAGGGACTTTACCCATAATTAAAATCTGCTATATTTACAATAACACGATACGCTGAGACCGAAAGTTGTTTATCCAAAGCCTACTAAGAAGCACTTACAAGGAAATCATAAATTAAAGCCAAATGAATTTTATTAATGTGTTTTTCAAAGAAACTAAGATTATAAACCTGGGATCGTCTTAAAATGAATGTTCACACCAACGAAAACTTTGCTGAAATTTAAAATACTGTTTGTAAATGCACAAAGGTGACTCTTTTATACTTGAAAGAAAGCATTATTTAATTTAACGTAATATTTACAGTTTTGACACAATTTAATTTACTAGACTGCACAGGATCGTACTAGGGTTCCTTTATTATTTATGCATATAAAATGATATTTATTAAATTGAAAAACGTAACGTTACGTTCCACAAAGTAAGGCTAAAGACAGTAAACTCTAAAATAATGTTTATTTCAAATAACTTATTTTAATAATTATTTACAATCATTGTTTATTATAAAAGTTTTACATTTTTGTACAGTTTTTAAATGTAATTCGTAGTACAAACATGAAAAATATAAAACATTCTCACACCAATTTAATAAATGCCAGTTTTCTACAATTACGTTTTGTTTTTACAAGATTATGTGCAAAAAATAACAAACAAAGCCTTTTCTAACATTGAGTTGAATTGCGATGATGATAAGATAACAGACAATGTGCAAGGTACTGTATTCCGATTGCGTCATAACGCGTATTTAAATAGACCTATGCACTTAAGCAGCTTTATGTCAGAAAAAATGAATCAAATCCACACCACTCGTCAAATTTAATTTCAAGCAAATCTTACCAGCTCTTTAAGCTGCAAGCAATATATTTTGTTGTTCGATCTTAGTATTGAACTACGAGACAATATAGTTGAGATGAAATCAAGAGGAATCCCAAAGATTCCCTTAATACCTTTCTAAAGATAGGTTGAAACAATAATGAAACACTTTGAAGGATCCTTAAAATGGTTTTTAAATAAAATTTCAGTGGCTACATCTAAAGCTTCGCCTACACTATAAATCTTCACTCTAAACCCTTTTAGAACCGTTAATTACATTAATAACTCAATAACTATTAAGAACTATTTCTGAATATGAATCAGAAAGAAAAATATATACTATGTAACCCAAAACAAGCGTGAAGCATTTTTCTGTTTATAAAAATTTACACTCATTTTCTGTTATATTCGTATTAAAACGAAGTGTGATTGACACCCTCATACAAACTCGATTTCGTAACACTAAGACTAGCAAGAATCCCACTTTATCCAGCGAAATGATCGATTTTAGACGACCATAGTAAACACATTCCGACTTGAAAATACCTTTACGTAACTCGGAATTGAAATATAAAAGTTTGAATGTCACAGCGCTTTTCAAGTGATATTGAGTCATCAAAATGTTCGCGAAACTCCTTTTCTCTACTGGGTACTTCAATAATTTTATCTGGTATCCGTTGCGTGCATCAATACCAAAAATTATTTTGAATGTTTCTACATAATCAGATATTGAAGGGTACAGGAAATTAAAAAAATAAATTTAAAGATTGAAATTTGTTTCAATATTGATTCTCCAAATATAGAAGGCTGACTGATAAGAAAAATAAGAAACTGTTTACATTCTTACCAGAAAATAATTATATCAAGCTCTATTGACAAAAGGCCAAATAAATATGAAAAAGGATTCTTTAATTTAGCTAAATGAATGCAGTAAAAGGGCATACTCAAAAGGCTTTTATTAAATTTTAAATTACTTTAAGAAATGAGACTTTTCAAAATTAAACTCTATAATTTAAAACCTCCGAATGTTTCTCCTTTTTGTTGAAACCATTTTATGTATGAGTGGTTTTTAAAAGGCACAATAAGAAAAGGGGTGGGAGTGGTACAAAACATTGAAATATCAATTTGCTTCCATCGTGAAAACATAGGGTAAAGTGTTTTATGCGTAAAAATAAAAAATGTAAAACCGTAAAAGGAACAATTTAAAATTCTTGTAAAGTTGGCGAGAGACATTTTCACATGAAAATATGAAAGAAGGGTCTTGTATTATTTACAACTAACCATACACGCTATACATCTCAAAAACTCTCAAAAACGTCAAGTTGAGATGACAAGATGCTTGGGGTTCGATTTACAAGTTTATACTAACCTTTTATAAACAAAATTCATTTTTAGAACATCTGAATTTTGAACTGTTATACCTATAAATATTTCAAAGGTATTGATTCAAACTATTTTGAAAGCTACTAAATTTAAAAAATCACAACCAAGACTTTTTATCACGAAAGAAAGCTAATTGTCTAAATTTATAAGAACAGGGCCAGGACCTAAGATTGTTAAAGAAGATAAAGCCCATCTACTCTATAGCATATTTTTTAAATGGAACACTGTTTTCTCACTTGTCTACCTAGGTCGAGAATTTTATTAGCAATCCAACGTTACTAAAATCCTAAATAGTGCCTTTATCTCATCATTTACGTGTAATCATTTATAAAAAATCTTGACATAAAATCTACTATTGCTTCTATACATTAACTATTACTCTTTACCTTAGTTGTAGTGTTACCGATTAACCTTCATAAGATTGTGCCGGGACATACACGTCCCTACAACGACATTTGTATTTATAATTTGATACAAAAGCACTAGAGCACCTTCTACTACATTCTGTCTGAAAATTATGCTTTTTGTAGTACCATACAAATTTGATACTTCTGCGAATTTTTACTTTTGAAATATAGTGAATCTTTTATACTGGGATATAATAGTACCTCGCTCAGTTTTTAATAATCACCCAAAGTTTAGACAACATGACAGACGAAGTGGGATACCCACGGACCTCAACTCCTAATAGCATTTCCCATCATAAAAGTTTATTTGTAGTCAAGTTCGGTCGTAATAACTATAAACATCTTCTTCTTGCTAGGTGGAAGTTACCTGCGTTAATATGCACGTCCCAGTATTGTAAAATACCGTAGAGATACCACAGTGTTAGCATTTGCATTTTATTTTGGTGGTAACCCAAACAGCACAAATGCATCTTAAAGACATCTACAAGATGTAGAGTTTAGATATTCAAGACGTCTTATGGATGTCCATTTTCGCCTTGTTATCTTAAAGACGTCCGTTGTTACAAAACCCAACGTCTTTATCACAACATCTTAAAGACGTCTTTATCACAACATCTTAAAGATGTCTTCAACAAGATATCTTTATGACATCTGCTTGAAGATGTTCATTTAAGGAAATGTTAATACTAAGCGTAGAAATAAAATTCACAACATCAATCAAAAAAATATATATTGTCCTTTTTTTTTCTTAGAATAGAAAGTTACATTTTTTAATAAAGATGATTTATCCGAGGCCCTCCATAATCATGTCTGTTTGGTATTTTCAGTATCTTTTTGAAACTTGACAAGTCCCCTGATTGCTCTGCTGAGTCTAAAGAAAGATATATTAATTTACTATGTATTGTTTACATTAATTTATTATAAGAAAATTTAGCAATCCTCAAGCCACATATCGTCCCCTTCAAATCGAAAAAGCGTAACTCACATTTTGTCAAATCTGCGTTTGTAATTGTTAACAGTTTGTAGAGATACATCTTTTAATATAATCAAGTGATTTAACTAAAAATCTCTTTGTTATTGAAATAAGATTTTGTTTTTGTTAGTCGTTTCTAGGTTTATCTTAAATATTTTTCTTACAAGCCTTTTCAATTGCTCTCCTATCAAGGTGTAAAAAAGAGATACGCCTTTTCGTTATGAAGGGGACGATATTACTATAGAACTTTTACAATATTTAAATTGCTAAAACGCCTTTTTTATTTTCTTACCAATCAGCTGTATTGTAGACCTTGGTCGTTAGTGAGGATTAGTGTTAAAATTTTTTCAACCAGATCATAAACAGAAGATCCTCTTACGTAATTCTTTAATCTAAAAAAAAACAATATACTCAAAAAATATACAAGTCTATAAACGATGTTAATAATGAGGTTATGAGATAACTAAAAAACAACTTATAATAATAATAATTGCTACAACCCATAACCTGGAAACCAGGCCCCAGAAGCTATAAGCTTGTGCAGGAGGGAGGGGGCGATTATTATTATTACTTAGGCCCTACGTGCGGCTGCAGCCGACTTACAGATGGAACAGCGAAAATCCCACATTTGCGTCACAGCTAAGGAAAACTGCAGAAAACCTTAACCAGATCTGTCAGCACCGGGAGTCGATCTCGGGCCGCTTGGGTAAAAGTCCAGCACGCTAGACATTACACTACCAAGGCTGTTAATTACGTTGAATTAATTATGTTGAACTTCGGATGCACGAGAACGCAAAACTCACAGGAATAAAAAAATGTTTTACATTTTAATATAGTCCGTCACCTGTATAAACTTATTAACCACCAGAAATACGATAAAGCCTTGGGTAAATCATAAACAAACAGTAAACAAACCACTTTAGTTTAGACATGAAAAATGAAAGTTCTCTGTATTACCAACAAGTATAAAAAGACTTAATTATTAACGGCGATCGCTTTAAAAACCTTAGTTCAATGCTTGATTATCAACATCTTTAAAATATAAAAATTTTAAAAACTAAATACACAATCTAAAACAATTAAAACAAGAAAACTCGGAATAAACGAAAATTATAAATAATTAAAGTAGCGGCTTCGGGAAGTTTAAACTTTTTTCTTCTTCTGCGCCATCAAACGGATGTGATATCAACTTCGAGTAGAAATTCGCTTAATTCAAATTCATTGGTTTGATAGTTGTGCTTTCATGCACAAACCCATAACATAACATCGATTTTAACTTTTAGATTGTTTATAGACTATTGACGAATGACAGATAAAGAATAATTTTATTATTATTAGATAACTGAAATAAATAACTATACGTATATATAAATATTTAAAATAGACAAGTATGCAAGTACCTGTATTATTCATAAAATTAGGATGCGTAAGTTATTTAATATTAAATTTTTATAAATAAGCAAATGTGGGAAACAAAATAGATTTTACGAAACACGTTTGTTGTAATGATATAATATATTATTCCACTTTATTTTAAAAGAACATAACAGACATTTAAAAGACGTCTTAACGACGCGTCGTTAAGAAGTCTTGATGAACAACTTGAGCTCAGTAATTCTCCGTTACTGGAAGTATTAGATATTTAATTCTGATTATTATTATTATTTTATCTAGTTACCTATTTTTGTATGTACCTTAGCGACGTGTTTGTTTATAATTTTATTACCTTTGATAATGACAGCATAGCTGTCGAAACAATATTGTCAGGTTGTATTTTAATAAAACTGTGAAACTTTTACTAATCTTTATTTATTTAATGGTGAAAAACATTAAACAGCCTTGGTAGTGTAATGCCTGGCGTGCCGGACTTTCACCCAAGCGGCCCGCGATCGACTCCCGGCGCCGGCAGATCTGGTTAAGGTTTTCTGCAGTTTTCCTTAACTGTGACACAAATGTGGGATTTGCGCTTTTCCATCTGTAAGTCGGCTGCAGCCGCACATTGGGCCTACATAATAATAATAATCGCCCCCTCCTTCCCGCACAAGCTTATAGCTTCTGGGGCCTTGGTTTAGGTTATGGGTTGTAGTAGTTATTATTATTATTATTATTATTATTATTAAATAAACAATCGATAATGTCAATAATTCAAGAAATGACATTTATACCGATTTCTTCTTACATAAAACACAAGATTATAAGGGATAAAGATAGGTAAGCCCATTTGTGGCATAAAAGAATTCAAGATAATGACTTACTTTAACTAATTTCGGTAAAACATCAACGCGAAACTGTGTTACTTTCCTGAGAAATGGAAGCGTATCATCTGCGTTACCCAACGATAATGCTGAAATCTAACATGAAAATAAATCATTTGAGAAAAGTTGAAATAATACTTTAATCTTTTAATCTAAGTTACCTAAAGCATGTATTACTATATAACAACTAAATTGACTCGTATTCCATCATTAAAATTTATAAACTTTTACTAAAGTAAGGTTATGTCTGCATGAAAAGATCGTATTACTTTTATTCTATTTTTTATTAATAGTTCTACATGTAAACTGGCATGTAACCCTTTAAATAAATAAAACTAGTATCCTGGCGTGTCTAATTATTTTTATTGCATGAGTACTGTAAATAAACCTAATAATAATCATTAGCCTACCGAGACTATGAGAGACTTTGAAAGTTCTATATTTGTTATAAAATAATTAAATTTTCCATTTGGATGATGTTACATAATCTCAATATATACAAGTACAATTTGTTTATAAAAAACTTTGTATTTGTTATGTTTATTAAGTTTATTGCTACTGTAAATAAAGGTTTAATTACACTTATCAATCTTTCTATCTTTGCTTCTTTAACTTTCTATTATTATTATTTGATTATTTGATCACTGGTTGGTTTGCATCAGCCGCTTATATGAATCAAAGTATGAAAACCAAATGTATTTCCCTATTATTAAATCTAAAATTTTCCGTTTATTGGAATCACTAAATTCTATCTCCGCCGCATACTTGCATAATTAACCAAAAAAGTAATACTCCTAACATACAAAACTTCGTTTGTTCACACTAACCGATTTTTTACTACCTATTGTAATTCTTGGAGTTGGGATTTCCCATTTGCCTACATTACTTTAACGTCCCGCTTTTAATGATTTTAGGATTATAACGGATTTTTCTCCTTTTTTTATTTCTTTTTGGAAGAATTTGTTTCAAAGAATCCCCTTTTTATATTACTAATATATAGCATTACTAAATACTACGCTCTTAACCTCAAACTTTTTCTTCTTTTATCGAGTTAATGTTCATTTCTAGTTGTTATGTTAAAATCAACTCCATTTACAAATGCAGAAAAACAAAACAATAACATAATATACAGTAATAGGTAACACATCCGTTATAATATTATTTAGTGTTTTTAAAAACAACTTATTTTTTCAGTTTCAATCTTCTAAATTTTAAGGTAGAACACATTACTGTTATAGAAAAAATGTAGAATTTAACATTGTGGACGCTTTATTGATTTTTTCACATTTTTTTACATGAATTTGAATGTTGATTGATTAAACGAAACAGTTTTTTTAAACAAAATTTCTATCAGAATATTGTGTCTAAGCTTTTCAGAATTTTGAATTGTTCGACGACATTCACATCATTAATCGCGGCTTTGCCGGCTTTAGATTAAAACGTGAATCACATGAATCAAACTACATCAGTTTCAATTAACTTACAATTCTTGTTTCACTTACAGTTTAACTGGACAGACGTATGGCAGTTATTGAATGCCATATGTACAATCAAATTTAACTGGAGCGCTCAACGTAATCTCACATTTTGCAAGGATTATAGCACATCTTGAAAACAACATGGCACTAGATTGTGTTCAGCTTTTTATGCAGCCATTTCTCTGTTTTCCAAAGTTTTTCGTTAAAAATAAAATATGGATTTAAAAAAGCTGTTGTTATCAGTCATAGATTGATGATAGTCAAGATCTTAATTTTTTCGAAGGCTTAATTTAGATAAGCCAATCTAGATAAGCAGGCATAGGTTACAACTTAACTTGGAACTTTACAGTACTCAAATTGTGTTCTACAAATCAGACTGTAGTTTTCAAAATTTACAACAATCAAGTGGAAATTGTATACTATACCTATTGAACGAGAGTGGAGTTTGGAAGGTTTCCTGTTATAATAAAGCTTTAATCGAAACCCCGAACAAACCCGATTTGATGGTGGGCGAATACTCAATTTACCGTGCGAATGTTACGGCTAAAATTATTAAATTCTTAACTGGAATAGCAAAAATGAAGCTTAAAGCTATCTGTAGCATATTTTAACATTAAGTTCCGTATCCCTAATATAAAACTGGAAGGAAACTAGAATTTTAACCAAAAGATCTTAGGCTCTAAAATAATCCTTTAGAACCAACATTTTGTTTTATTTGTTCTACGACTTCTTGCAAATTATCTGAACGTCGTTTCTCGGGCTGTGCATTAAAAACATACAGCTGCATACCTTTAAGCCACATTTGTATATTTTTGGTTGGAATAATATTCCCTAAGAATTTTCCAAATGAACGCTTATTTTTCAATAAATTTTAAGATACGTAGATAAATTGTCAGTTAAAGTGAAAAATTGTTTCACAGATCACCGTAAAAAACCGAAAATGCGTTTAACCAAATCTTCCGCTATATACTAACTTTCCTCAAAAAAATACTCTGTATCCAATAAAAAACAAATTCCCTACAATTTATCGTTGTCAGGAAAATTCGGAGAATAAATTGAGTTTCTATTTACCCTTGACTTTTACAAACTCACTTATCGTCCCCTTTCGATAGTGCATCAATGAGTATAAAAAATAACATTGAGGTTAGGTAAAACAGGTAATATTTGATTTGGCATTAAATCACCTCTTGGCTTATTGCCATAGCGGCATTTTAACATGACGAAGGAACGGCCGTCAAATAGTGGAATAATCCAATAACGCGTTTTTAAATTGAATCAGAAAGGGCATAAAGCGAAATGTGTATAGCATAGCAACAGCTGCACGGTTTGCTGAACAAACCAACAGCATTATGAAAGTTTCCTGAACTTGACCTTATGGAATGTATCCGTCCTAAAGAGGTTTAATTTTTTATACCTACCCATGTAGAAATTTTCTGGAATTTATTTCCCTGTCCAAAGGGAACAGGCTCTCGTTCGGTATATTAAGATATTATACGTGCTATAAATTTTTTAAATGACCGTACCAATTTATCTTTTGCGAAGTTTCGATAGGTTTGGGTACAGTTTCTAACAGTTAATGAGTTTAATTGGAGATAAATATTTATAGTTGGCAATTTAATACGCAAAGAGGCGTTTAACGGGTTGTTACAAAGTAATCAAATTCCACTGCGAACCAGAACAATGCAAATATAAATTAGACGGCGTTAATAAATCTCGTAAAGTCTGTTAATAGCGAAATTAGTTGCTTTTGTTTAGCAATTTATATCGCACCATTGCTTTTACAGTTGAAGAGTCACCATAAAAGACGTCAGTTTATAGAGTTATTCATATTGTACGTATTAGAACTTTTAAATTTTAAAATCTTAACATTTAACTACTTTTTCGTATTTGGTTAAAATTAATGTATTTGAGCGATTTGCCATAGAATGAATGAATCAACCAAAATATAAGTTAAATTCTAACAATAATTAAAATGAGTTGAAGATGCAGCCATAAAGTTCTTCTGTGGAAGGTGATAGCCGAAACTCTAAAAATCTAAGGTTAGAAAACGAGTCCAACGTCAATTACTACACTAGACTGCTACATTCGCTAAAGGCTTCTCAGCAAGGCATGTTAGATGGCTTAATGGACCGGTACAAAGTTCACATTAAGTCCGCCTTCTCTTTGCTCGCATGGCATGAATATTGAACCGTGAACGTGAATTATGACGCCTTAAGAAAACTAGAACACGATAGGCAAAAAGACAAGTGCTATTTAGGTTAAACAACACAGTCAAATTTCACGGAAACCTACCATTCGACCCTACTCGATGTACAACCTGAAGTGCCCTAATACCTAGAGGCTATGACTATAAGCAATGGTCAACACTAGGTGATATAACAGAAACATAGGAAACTATTAATGTAATTAGATTTGATAAAAACAATTAAGCAGATAAGTAATTATAAAGTATGTCAACAATGGAGACGTCTACAGACACAATAAGTAGCGTTGAGAATTAACATGTTATGCCTATTATTGAAACTATGTTACCATCAGCAAAACTGCTACACAGAAATTTAATGTTGAAAATGAATTCCAGTAAATTGTATTTCTAGCTTGTCCAGGTTTATCTAATTAGAGTTGAAAATTAACTCTAAATGCTTATTTTAGTTAGCATGAATTACAGAGTAAGTATTACACTTATAATAGAGAGAATGTAACCAAGACAATGCTTTCATAGACTGAATTATCCTAAATTAGAGGTATTACTTTTACCAAACTTACTCTATTATTACCCTGAACTAGAGCTCGTATTCTTCTAGGTAAGAGGGGGAATTAAAACAATACTGCGTTTTACAAAAATAAATGCTTATTCTTGAAATATAATTGTACATCAAAACTTAATAATTAGAACTAAATTTAAATCAACTAAATGCTTAAGAAAATACCCAGGCCCAGTTTCGATTTAAGTCAGTATATAATAATTTACATTGTTTAATTTTGATAAAAAAATTCAGACTGGCTAATACCTAGATACTCTACATAATGTAATTTAAATGTAAATGTTTATTTCAATATAATAAAACTATGAACTACAAAGTCACTTGAATGCAATAAACATACTAACATTAAATAGCTAATCTACGTATAAACAAGTAAATATACCAAGCTATTCCAATCTCTGATTCTCATCCAACGAATTGTTAAAATTATTATTTCAATCTCTTCTAATCATTACGAAGAACAAAGCAGATAACACTGATGGTAACTAGCGGCAACGTATTGTGAACCCTATTGGGTTTTTGCACTATGTAAAGTACGTTTTACTAGATGTTACTTAATAAACATAAATACATCAAACAGTGCTTTTTCAGATCTATTAAAGCTCATCTTCACTGAAATGAGTTTGTAACTCTTGTTTGTAATAAATGGACAAAACAAGGACAAAAATAAAATATAACTAAAAAATTTCTAAACAAAAGCTAATTTATCGGTATGGATTATCGCAAAGAAACGTACCACATGGATTAGTTATTGAAACTCAATTGACACAGTAGTCGTAAATATAATTAAATAAAAATAACTAATAGTGTACCGTATACTGAATTCTTACTCGAGGCTTCATCAGAATAACACATAGTGTCTTGCTCCATAAGTTGCAAAGAACTATAGTACCTTTACAGCCGTCAATAAAATTTTACTGCTTTAAGTGGTAGACATGGTGGGTCAACTTGTTGCAAAAATAAATTCGTGTTGCGTTGAAGTTGATGTGTAACCCTCTTTTACCAAAGAATACACGTTTTTCCGATTATAAATCTTCATTATCACTCAATAATAAAATAAACTGCTTTCATACTTTATGATATAATTTTATTTTATCTATATTATAATCTTTTTATGTATCTCCGATGTCCAATAATATAAATAAATTTTATTTAACATTTTTTCAATTAAATTATTATCAAAATTATAATTATATGTATTAAAGTAAAAGCTTGAAATAAGTATGTTATCATAGGATGGCACCGTATACGCATTAAACAGAAATAAGAAAAACGAATAACATCGTTATTTTAACAGCTACAAAAACAGTCGCGTTTGTGAACGAGTAGAATGAAAAAGAATAAATAAAAAGTATAATTAAATCTAGGTCCTAACTTTTTATGTTTACTCCATTCACGCAACATCAATTACCATAACCCTACTTCGTATAAATATTTAAAACAAATCCCAGTTTTAATAAATGAGATGAGATTACCTCCTGGGGGATTTATTTGTTCTATTTAAATATGTAAAAGAGTGGAAATATGTAATAATGTAAAGAAAGGCATTTTCTAATAAATATTAATGAAAATAAATACTTCTACTATTTTTTGATAATTATAATCTAAATGATTTTCATTCAAATTTTGTCATATATGCAAACGTATAATGTGATGTAGTTTGATTTATTATCCCAAAACATTCTTATACTTATACTTTATTTTACATTCAGAATACTTGTTCTAAGTTATACTCATAGTAGAGTGCCAAACTGCTTGAAACATGTCATGAGATTGGGGTTTATAGACTAAAAGTTGACACATATTTTAAATTGAAGCTTATGCTCATTATATACTAAATCTAAATTCGTCCCATGATTGTCGTGTCAGTCCTGTGCAAAAGGACACTATTTAAAATATTCGACATTTATACGTTAAACGATCATTTAATCGTGAAGCTGTACTTCCGTAAAAGGGCATTTCGCTGTCTGTAGCGGCTTTTGTGAAAACAGAAATTCAATTTTGTAATTACTATTGTGGCTTATGGAGTTTTGAAACTTTACAAGCCGTTTTCTCGGTTTGATGCACCGTAAAAAATCGGAAATTTTGCTGCTTTTTAACGTTTATCACTCCACATCTCGCAATCTAAGCCTTTAATCAAAAAATTTTTTCTTGCAAAATTGTTTCCTCGTTTGGAATGACGATGACCTCCTCGGAATAATTTTTTAGTTAATATTAAGGATAAAAATGAAGAAAACATGAGGTGTTGCACAATGACTCGCTAAGTCTCTCGATCACCCTTTCCCACCCCGCTTACACCCGTGCTCGCTAGTTCACCATAGTTCAATCCTATATAATTATTAATTTAAAAACTGTTAAGTTAAAAAGATAATTAAATCAGAAAACGAATAAAAGTATTATAAATATATACAATAACTTACGTTATATAATTTATGGCAAAAATGTAATACGGCAGTTAATTACCAACATAATTGTTAATCAGTTGCTAACTTTATTTGTGTATTCTTAATTTTATCAGCGGTCTCAACTTACTTTGTTACAGTTTCATCGTTAAATGTAACCATTTAGTTGAAATTTTAATCTTTTGTGGTGCTGAATATTTTTTTAATTTAATACTACCATTACTACGAAGATGATTATCAATTAATAAAGCTCTCTTTGTTGGTACCTGTCGAATCTTGTATTAGAACCTTTAATAATATATGAAGGTAAAATACTTATTCATCTACTTTTAGATTAAAGAAGTATTTTAGTAAATTTTTTCTTGGTAGACTAATTTAAATTCATTCCATTAAAGGTTTTTCCCCAAGCACGTCCCTTGAGACTTTCCTCTAAGTATAACGTAGTCGAATTGTCTCCAAGTTCAATCAACCTGATTCTCACCTTGTAATTGAATGGAACGGAAATTTAAATAAATCTAGAAGTCGAATTTGATAAATTACCAAGACGCTGGTGCAAAAATAAACAGGAACTTGCTTTCAGTAAACGTTCAATATTTTTTTATTATTTTCTGAAAATCGTATATGACGGTGTTCAAGTTATTTCATCCTGTATCGCGGAAAGAAATTTAAGAAATACTTAGTTTGGAACAAAAAATTAAAAAAAATAAATTTTGTAAAAAAGAGAAATTAAACTAAATTTTAAAAAAATTAAAATTAATCTGTTTGACTGCAAGGTAGATTTTAAGCGTAATTTTATTTTAATTAAAAGAAGTTGCAACTTGAAACAATTTGACTTAAGCCTTGTAATACATAGCAATTTAAATAAATTTCCATTTTGATCTTGGTTACCGAATGAATCAAAATAGAATTTTATTGAGAGCTTGCCTCTTGCTCAACTTGGGTAGGTCAGTCGTAGCAATCCTCCACGTAGTTAAACAAAGAGATATATATAGCTTTTACAGGCCGTGCCGGCCCATCGCTGAAATTATCTTTCTCCAATTCCTTCTGTCTGCTGCTGCTCTCCTCCAATCTTCTACTCCTACATCCTTCAGGTCCTGCAGTACTTCATTCTTCCACCTACTTCTAGGTCTGCCTATCGCCTTAGTTCCTATTGGGTTGGTCTGTAGTACTTTCTTCGTCATTCTGTTGTTGTCCAGTAGCTAAATGTGGCCTAGCCATCTGATCCTCTGTTGTTTTATGTACTGCACTATTGTTGGCCCTTTGTATAGTTCTTGGAGTTCCTTATTCGTTCTTTTCTTCCACTCACCTTCCGCTTTTCTTCCTCCATAGATCCGCCTTAATATTTTCCTTTCCCATACCAGTAGTTTGAATTCTCTTACTGTCCCTAGCTTCCATATTTCGCATCCATAAGTGACTGTTGGTCTTAAAACCGTTTTGTGCAATTGTATTTTTGCTTTTCATGATACTAACTTCGAATTTATAATACGGCTTAATGCCCCTGCTGCCTTGTCTCCTTTAGTTAGTCTCACTTTTAGCTCTTCCTCCTGTCTTCCATCTTCTGTTATTTGTATGCCTAAGTAGGTGATTGTTCTTACTCTTTCTATTTCTGTTATCTCTTCGTTCAATTCGCCTATTATTAGATGTTGGTCTTCTGTCTTTTCTGCTTGTCTCCCTAGTATCATGTACTTCGACTTCTGTTTGTTTATTCGTAGTCCCACTTGTCTTGCATGTGTCTCTAAAGTTTTCAATGATCTTTTTAGGTCTTCTTTGTTGTTTGCGATTAACACTAGGTCATCCGCGTAAGCTATGCACTGGTGTTTTGCAGTAAGTATACTTCTTTCTCTATTTATCTTACTTTTTCTTATTACGCACTCTAGTGTGATATTAAAAAGAAGTGTTGATAATGGGTCACCCCGTCTGACCCCTTTATTTACTGTGAAGCTTTCAGACATCTTTCCTTTCCATTTGACTCTATTACATGTTTCTTGTAATGTCATTTGGGCTAATTTTATTAGTTTTCTGGTATTTATTATTTATTATTTTCTAGTATTTTTAGGTTTTCCATGGCTCTAAATATCTCATCCCTCTTTAGTAGGCCGTAGGCTTTGGTAAAGTCGATGAAAACTGCGTGCATTTCTTTGTTGTATTCCCAGTAATCATCTTGTGTTTCTTTTAATATGAAGAGTTGGTCAGTAACTGATCGTTTTTTTCGAAATCCTGCCTGATATTCGCCTATTTCCTTTTCTGCGTGTTCTTGTATTTGATCTCTTATTTTTATAGCTAGCACTTTGTATGTTGTATCCAGTAGTATTATTCCTCTGTAGTTATTATAACTTGTTCTTTCGCCTTTTTTGTAAATCGGAGTTATTGCCGATTTTGATAATTCCTTCGGCATTCTTTCCTGGTGCCATATTTCTTTTATTAGGTTGTGGATTTCTGTGAACAGCTCTTCTCCCCCATTTTTGATTAGTTCATTTTTTATTCCATTTTCTCCTGGGGCTTTTCCATTCTTCAAGGTTTTTATTATTTCTTTTATTTCTTCCTTTGTGGGGGGATCTACATTACCATCTGCCTCTTGCATATCTTCTTCAACATCTGGTTCTGCATTTCCTTCTGTTTCTTTTTCTGTTTCTTCTTCTCCTTCATACTGTAACAATTCTTGGAAGTAGTCTCTCCATCCCTCAATGATTTGATTTTCGTCGTTTATTCTTTCTCCTTTCTTGTTCTTGAAAGCAAGTGGCATCTGTTGGAAGCCTCTTCTGGTTTGTTTCACTTGCTGGTAGAAGTTCCTTATTTCTTTCTTTTTGTATAATTCTTCTGGTTGTTCTGTGAGTTTATTCCAAAAATTTCGTTTCGATTCTCTATATATATTTTTTGTTCTTTTTCTTTGTTGTCTGTACTTTTCTTTATCTTGTTGTGTACCAGTTTGCAGCATTTTGTTTCTTGCTTGAAACAAGGGATTCAAACAAAGAGAGATGCTTTGACGAATCCACTCCCTACTAGGTTGATGCCTAACTAGTTTATTGAGTTTATTAAGTTTTTATGTATTAATTTAATAGCAATAAAACATTAAATTGAATAAAACTGTTTTTATTTACACGAAGCATTTGCAAGTAATTTAGCGGAATAAATGGCAGAAATCATTACATTAATTAGTTAGTTATTAACACTTCAATTAGATTATTATAACGTGAATGGAAAATCTTATTAACTCGATCACTGGCTCCAAAAAACTTTCCAAACTTTCAAAAGTAAAAGTGATTACTGCATAACAGATTCTTAATGTAGCAGAAAACAAATTAAATCATAGTGTCGTGATGGCTTTTTGCGTATATTGAATTTATTATCTATGTATTAATATATTAATTTGCAGTTGTTAAAAGATCAATTATTTAAATTGCTTGAACATTGCTTTCTAATATATTTTTAATCTAAAATACTACAACAATAAATCTCAATTTATCAAATTTCCTATTGAAGAAACTGCATACAAATTAGTTCCATTTTAATGAAAGTCTTTCAACTCGATATTAAAGAACTTCTTTAAAATAAATATTGGAGTAGTTCCCTTTCTAATTACGTTGGATAATTCAATTTTTAGGCATTCGTATTTCCATTTAACAATAGCTACGCTTATTAATATATAGATTTATTAATTTTCTATTTAATTAATGAAGTTCATTTTTCTTCGGCAAATTAAACATGATTTTTTGATTTTAATCTAAGAACGATTTTCTGTTGCAATGTCAATTCAGGTAATAGAAAATATAACATGCTTTAAACTTGTGTCAGGATCGTCTGGAAACTATCGGAAGTTTTTTAATATTTACTTACTGAAAGAAGTTATTGAATATCCTGAATGACGAACAGATTTTTATATACTTATAGATTGTTTGTTTAACGTTAAGCGGTTTTTTGATATAAAAGCTATAATTACAAACTTAAATAATAATTTGTTTGAATGTGAACAATGATTGGTTTGCATAACGAAAAAAAAGTTAAACAGGCTTTACGTGTTTTGAATATATCAGATACAAATAGGTAATGATATAAGTAAAGAAGTTTTTAAGTTATAAATAACTGCAGCACATTTATATACATCTTATTTACGTCTTTTGTCTTGCCGTCGTTAACCCACGCCAGAAAAACATACCTTATTCACAGTCGTTCGCGCATCTTCTACTTTTTACATACTGCCCTACTTTTGGTATAACATCCACTTTCATCCGTACATATTACATAAATATTTACGCTAATGACTGCTAACTGTAGCACGTATTAAAGAGTAAGCCTTATTGTTTGTACTTGGTATTTGCTTATAATAGCGAAAATTAACCGGAGGGTAATTACCACAGAAATGTTTGTTGAGACAGTTATAGCTATCTATGGTAATAAACCTCCAGTTGCAAGGAGTCAAAAATTGGCACTAAATCATGTACGATAAATTATTAAAATATTTATTAATTGTCTTTTCTTAGAGTGACATTCTCTTCGTGCATATATAAATGTACACAAACAGAATTGCGTAGTGAATTAAATTTAAACAATGAGTTGTTTGATCAATATCAACATGCATCCTTTGTTCCAGAAGCTGGTGTCCAGCAACGCAAATCAAAGGAACTGGAGAGGCATTCTAATCGCACTACTTGTTATCGTCGTAGTTCTAGCGCTAATTGTAACATCTGTTGTTCTTTTAACACCACCTGATGAAGGGCCTCGCGTGAGAGGAGTTAGATTTCGATTACAAGATATTCTCAGTCACGATTTTCAGCCGTTAAGATTTAACGGCACATGGGTTTCAGGTATGTGCATTATAAATGAGGTACATAACATCACTAAAATTCCCTCTTCTAACAGCAACATTTATAAACGATGTTAGTAAAAGAGAATTTTAGTTAGAATTTAATAGTATTACTACCAAAGCAGAAAGCACCTTTAGCAAATGTTTATTTTTAGGGTAGATATTTTGTGCGCGTACATCAAAGCTACCAACGCACTTATTCGGTTGATACTGTTTCACCTATATTTATCACTCTTGAAATTTCTTTTAAAATCTATACGTTCCCTTTAACGTAATTTTACGATCGTTTCAGAATAGTATATCATATCGTTGACTTTTATGTTGAATGTTTTACGTTGAATAGACATTCTTCATGCGAAACGTCTCAAAATATTTCATCAAAGCATCGAGTTTTATATTTCATGTCGTGAAAATATATTTCCGTTTAGAAAGAGTAATGTTCCGAAACCAGTCTTTTTCATGGACAACTTTACTCGAATTCCTTTTTTATTTCGTATATTGTCTGTTAAATGTGTTTAGGTGCTTTTATATGAAATGATGCAAGTCTGTACAACTGTGCTTGAATTTTAATAACAATAAATCGGGATTTATTTAATATGTCGAAAAAGAATATTATAACATTAAAGAGAAATAATTTAATTAAACTTTAAAATCAAACTTTTTTGTGCTTTTTTGAAAACACACCGTTTTCTAGAATATTGATACTGCTATAATGATAAAAGAAATCACTGCAACGGTAATAGGAAAAAGACTTACGTTGCTCTTATTGCTCAAAAATTGAAAACGTTCTGAAAAGTTCTGATATTCGATTTCATACTTGACTGGAATTTTGTATTAAATATTGTAACGTTACGTTTTTTTAACTTCACTAAATATCATTTTGTTTGCATAATTGATAACAAAACCCTTAGTGCGGTCCTGCATATTATTGTATATTTCTTCTTGACTTAAAACTACGTTGGTATTTTGTATAAATATGAGTCCTACTAAATATAAAAAGTCATCTAAAAGAAACATTTCCAGACTAATAAAATTTGTTTCTAGAAAAATCTGCAGATTTCGTTTTAAAATGGAATATAATGTTCCAGAACAAAGTTGATTTTAATTCCGTGATAAGGGTTAAAATATAATATTCGCCTTAATAAAAGCTTCCTTATGGTTAAAATGCATGAAACTTCGAATTTACAGCTTTAAAAAACATTATGTTGAAATATTTTCTAGTAAATAAAACATCGACAAACAGAATCTTCTAGAATAAAATAGTCTAGACAGCCACCTGCAAAATATTGAGTTACCCCGAAAGTTTTCGTTGAAAATGTTCTGGAACAAAATGACGTAAATATTCCTCATTGGCTAAGTAGAATCCCGCCATTTTTTTATTGGTTCATTTGAAATTTTACTCTTTTTAAAAATTTCTAGATCGTCAAAATATTTTTAGTTTAAGACAGTTTACAATAGAATCTCATACAGTGAACAAGAGAATAGGCGGGCCGAGCGAAGAGTAATTTCTCGCGTTGTCCTGGAGCTCTCTCTTCAGAGAAGCCCCCGGTGAAGTTTATGTTAATTTTTGTTTTTAACATTACAGTTTTCAATATAGAACAAAGTTACCGTTTTAAGAGTATAATCAAGTTGTACTATTACCGTTTTGTGTGTTTAGTTCCGTTATCGTATCAGAAGCTCACTTGCTTCAATTTATCGTCGACTTTTCAGAGTTAATAAATTAATCAAACCATACAGTTTCCCGTTCTTTAAAAGTTGTGAAGTTTCGTTACGTAAAAGAAGCCTACTTATTTTAATTCATTGTGTAATTTGGCGGTGTTAATAAAATTAACCAAATTCCGTTCTCGTCCGTTAAATGTTGTAGTGAAAATTAAATCTAACATTGAATTTTAAAGTTTGTTTTTTGATCAGCATATTAAGGAATAATTCGGCGTAATTTCAAGTATTTGAAAGTGTAACCTTCTAATAACGAATTTCAGTTAAAGATAGAATTTGAAATTAATGATTAAAATACTGGAATTACTGCACTTTAAGAGTTTCAGTATCGTCAATTAGCGTCGAATTATTATAGAAATAATTTTTTTGTGACATCATTGAAGAAATTTCAGCTCATCGTTGCAGCATCTTTACCAAAATTTAAAAAAAAAAGTTTAGTGAATAAGGCCTTTTTATTGTGAGGTGTTGTTTTTGACGTTTTGAAGAATTATAAAATCTTAGTACCGCATCAAAGACATTAAGGATATTTGGCTGATGAATTTTCTGATTTTGTTAAGCTGAAATAAGTTGGATAATTGTATTTATGTATTAATTTTTTAATTACTATTTGCATGAGCATATTTTCCCCGTCGCTAAGAATTCTTACGTAGGGTATTTTTTATTAAATTTACAATTACGTCTTAAATAAAAACTTCTCATTTTTTATTTTTTATTTATAAATAAACTTATGTTTGAATTTAGCCATACTGAATGATAATGGACTTAGCATTAATTAAAATTATTTAATAATTTAATTTGTGTTAACGTCAATTAGACTAATGTTAAATTAGTTTTTTTAATCTTTAATCAACTTAATCTAGCCCTTTGTTATTTGGGAATAATTTCAAATAACTGGCGCCCATTCTTCTTTTTTTGCGTCTTTAAACCTATATCCCTTTCTTTTATAATTAGTGAGCTATGGAAACAATACCCGTGACCTGAATTTAAATTTGCTATGTAGAGATCTCAAGCTGAGGCAATCTTGAGTTGTACAGTAAGTATCAAATATTTTGTTTTGTACAGTTTTGAGTAAGAAGTAAAGTATTCTGTTTAGATCTGAGGAAAAGTAACTAGCGTTTCAGTATGCACCAAGTAACTGTAAACAATCAAGGAATCGAGTTGGTGCAGACAGTAACGGTTTCTAAGTTAACTTTTTTTAACAATTGCTACAACCCATAACCTGGAAATCAGGCCCCCAGAAGCTATGAAGCTTGTGCGGGTTTTGTTTTGTATTTTATATAAAATCATAATTTAATAACGTAATAAATCATGTATTTTTTTTCTTGTATTTCTTTATCATTTTAGAATAAATAACCCACGATTACTCTTCCGTATTTCTGAAGCCAATGTCTTTTAAATGATGTCCTGTTGCCAGTTAAAAATCCAAGATGGCTGCATCCGGCAAACACTTGCTGCACAAAATGAAACAAATGAAAAACATGTATAAAGATGGATTTTATGAACATTTTAACCCTATCAAATGCCAAACCATCATCACGTCATTCCAGTTGGTACAATACCTTTTACGCACCTTGTATGTTTCCATCAACATTATAGTTATTTGTGTATCTCTTCAAAAACTTATTCGAAACCCCCAAAGTAATTTCAAGCACGAATTACACACGTCTTTCTACAGCATATTTGGGAAGGAATGCCAATGATTGCAGAAGTGGCAGGAATGATTGTGACCAAGAAATGGTAGAATGTAATTCGTTTCTCACTATAGCAGAGAAAGAAGAAAAGTCGCCAACATTAACAGGTTGGTTCGAAAATCGAAAGCTATGAAAGAAAAGGCACATGCAGACAAGAAGAAAAAAGGAAAATACAAGTAGAAAAACCAAAGAGAAATATAACGTCATCAAGACAAAAAGAGTCCGTTTTCAAAGCTGAACACTCTTCGAAGAAAATGATCATCATTCACAATAAAGAGAACCAAAATCTTCAAGCACAAATCAACACCATGATCCAAAATTTAGCTTTCCGAAACACTTCGAGTATTAGCTTTAAGAAAATTAGGAAACAGTAAACTGAAAGACCGAAAAACATAATAATGGGAACAACGAAGAAAAAACAAAATTAAAACAGGACTATGTCGTGTTAAAAACGTCGAGGGAATTATCGCTTCAAGAAAACTGAAGGATTAACAGAAAGGGAAACACAGCTTCAATGCAGAAAGTGGAGAATTAGGTTCATAAGAAAATGAATAAATATTTAAAGAGTTTTAGTGCTGCTGAAAGTTGTGCAAAAAGTCGACCAATCTCTCCTGTTCCTGATTTGATTTAAGAAAATAAAAGAGAAGAGAAGAAAATAAAGCTAAAATTAAGATAGAAAATGTCCTTGAACGTGAAAGACGGTCTAAGATTAATTAAAAAAAGTTGCGGAGAAGTTCCAATTAAAAAAAACTATATTGGATCTGCCATTTTGAATTGTGACTTTTCAACGTCAGATTCAGTTTAAGTGGCCTCAGAATCTCTAAGACACCAAGTTTTATTCAAATATGGTGAAACTTTTAATATTCCGACGCCATGTAGAACCGCCATTGTATATTTCTAATATCAAATTCAGTTTTAGTAACCTCAAAAAAGTTCTGGCGAAAATCTGAATTTTAACCATGCAAACACGATTTCTGTCCCAATGTTTGGTACCATAAGGTAACAAGAGTTACTCCGTCACGCAATTCATTGCTCAACAAAAAAAACTGCTTATAGATTAGAACTATAAAAGATTAGAAAAGAAACATAATAACTACCCTGTTTGATTTGTTGAGGGAGTTCTTTAAGCTTTAAGTTTTTATCCCTTTTTTAAAATCTCTTAAAGTATTTGAGATATTAACACCAGACTGTTTTTAACTCAAAATTCAACCCTTAATCAACAGTTACCTTTATTTATTCTACCTCAACCTTGATCCAATTTATTTGAAAGAAATAATACTTAATACGGTCGCATCATGAGAGGCTGCGAAGGGGAAAGCGCTATACGTTCGTTTGCTCTATGGATCGTACAGTGGTGGAAACGCCGAATACCGAGGAACTCGGGGAATACGGAGCCACAGCTTCATTATGACATCACTGTTTACCATTACTGTGATTTCCAGAGGTCGCAAAATAAGCAGATAGAGTTCGCGCAGCAGAACGAAAAACGGCTATCAACTGGTAGAAATAGATTGGATTTTTATAGCTGCAGAACGCAACTTTCCACTTGTTGTTTTAAAAAATTGCATATTTTAAGTACCCAGCAGTGACGGCCAAGAAATAGTTAAAATAACTGAAGCTACTTTACTCTAACCTAATCTTATGTAATACTTTAGGTGCTTAAAGTACTTTATTATAATTATAGCAGTTCAAGTAAATTCAAAGCGCTTCAAGTACTGAAACAATACCACAAGTACATACTTGACTATATTACTTCAAGTACCCTCCAGAATATCTTGTTACATGTCGATTTCGTGACACCCGTACCGCTTGGGTTTTGTGCCATAATGTATAGCTTTTTTTGTGAGGATTTTTGCATTCTCCCTACTTTAGTTGCCGTTCTGAACTTTTCGAAAGTCAATTTCCTGTCTTGATAAGACTTCTTACGTTTGATTTTCGTTTCGTTCGAAAGGATGTTCTAGTGGCATCGGCTTAGTGAATTACCTTTTCCTTTTATGTTATCCTCCATTTACGTTTGGGAGCCTTCTGGAATTTCACACTATAATTTTTTGAAAATAATTATGAACACGTTCTTACGGTTTGTGTTTTACTTCGTTCACTTCACATTCACATTTCGAATTCAGAAGCGTTTCAGCAATTCCTCGAGGCGGCCTTCGAACTAAGGTAGTTATTTGAATGCTTGCGATGTGCATATTTGGTAATTGGTTTGTTTATTGCAGACCTCTCTTCTTTTCTTCTTGTCTTGATCTATTTTTTTCCTATTTTTAACTACCATTGGACTATCATCTTTCTATTATCTGGGATATGATTGCTTGCGGTTGCGCTCTTAAGCGGCGTTACGAATAACTGACATTTCTTTCGTTTCAACATATGGAAGATTTCTACAATCTACAGTAATTGAAGAACGTAGAAATATCGTGAGTTGTATGTTAATAAATTTCTGTGTACGTCTAATTAACTAGCAATCACTGTATTACCATAGTTAATTAATTAATGTATTCTATACCATTTTTCTGAGTTAAATGGTTTTTTCCAGTGAAACATTTAGGAACCTGGACATATAAACTGTGTTAGAATTTATTCTTGCGAGTGTAAGCATGTGTAAAGAGTATTAACTAATTACTATCTACTTGATTGACATGACCAATTGTACAATAGTTATAGTTGCAAGAAGTAAAGAAATGTAGTTTACATAGTACGTATTTAATTTTAAATTCAAGGTATAATCATGTCGAATACATCTGGTCGGTTTGCAGAATGATCGAAAATACTTTTGTAGAAACACCCCACGTGTTGCAACAAAACACCTCCCGACCTGGCGGACACGAGGTGTTCTATGGCAACACGTTTCAAGTATCAACAAAAGTGTTTTCGATTATTCTCGATCGTCTAAGTTGCTATTTGAATTTCGCTGAGTAAAGATGTGTCGTCGTGCTCCGTATCAAATAACAACAGTGTAAACGGAAATAAAACATTGTAATAATAATTATAAAGTAGGTCAAAACATGACCTGCATACCAAGTGCATTAAAGTGCAATAATTGTGTTATTTTAACATAAAATGTTTAAAATAAATAAATCTCCACTTAAAATTATAACAAAAGAAAGTGATTGAAATAAAAATCCTTTTAAAGGAAGTCAAAAAATTCAAAGATCTCCTTTAAAACAGAGATCGATATTTATTACATCTCTATATAATGAAGCAGGATCACCATTAGTGACCCAACAAAAAGAAATACAAAGGGAAATAACCATGCCGCAAGTTAATTCATCCTTACCGAGCACCGTAGCAGAGACCGCATTAATAGAACAACTGCGCCTTCAACTCAAACAGGCCTTGGATGAGATTAAAGCACTTAAAGACCAAGTTGCATTGTTGCAAGGTGAGAAAAACACAACACTGCCTTGGAAGAGGTTAATAATCTACTGTACGAAGAAATCCCTCCTGTTACTCCGAAGGAAGTAACTAATGAGATTAAGACTAATTAATCTAAACGCTAGAAAAGCACCAGGATTTGATCTCATCACTGGCCAAGTTATGAAACAACTGCCTAGAAGAGGTATTGTGATGCTTATGTACATCTTCAACGCATCACTCCGACTAAAGCACGTGCTTACAATTTGGAAAGTCGCAGAAGTGATTGTGCTGCCTAAACCGGATAAGTCACCCAACGATGTGAAGTCTTACAGGCCTATTTCTCTGCTTCCTATTATTTCAAAGCTCTTCGAAAAATTACTTCTTAAAAGACTGAGGCCTTTAATAGAGAACAATAGGCTGATTCCATATTACCAGTTTGGCTTCAAATAGAAACATTCCACCATAGATCAAGTGCATCGAATCTCAGATGTCATCGAAAAAGCTTTCGAAGAAAAGCAAGTCTGCTCAGCAGTCTTGCTTGATGTGGCCCAAGCTTTTGATAAAGTCTGGCATGAAGGGCTCATTCACAAACTGAACAAAATGCTTCCAAAACAATATGTGGAAGTTCTCTCCTCTACATATCGGATAGAAACTTCAGAATTAAACAAGAAGATGACTACTCGGAACTAAAAGAAATTAACGCAGGTGTACCTCAAGGTAGTGTCCTAGGGCCTATCCTCTACCTGCTATACACCAGTGATATTCCGCATTTGGGCGATGTTAAAATTGCAACTTTTGCCGATGACGGCACTACTCGCAATAGGTCAGGCACAGGATGTGTCCACCAGTAAACTACAAACAGCTAGTAATACAGTACTGGAGTGGACAAAACAATGGAAGATCAAGCTGAACGAGTTCAAGTCTATCCATGTAATCTTTACGAACAAAAGACTAGTTGATATACAGCCACTAGATATAAATGGTACCGTAAATATAGTACCATACGCGAACAATGCCAAGTACCTTGGCATGACGCTAGACGCTGAGCTCCGATGGAAAGAGCATGTAAAGAAGAAAAGAACCGAACTTGGTCTAAAATATAAACAATATTATTGGCTCCTTGGAAAAAATTCTAAGTTGGCACTAAATAACAAAATCCTAATCTATAACCAGATCTTGAAGCCGATATGGTTATATGGTATACAGCTCTGTGGTTGTACCAAAGTTAGTAACATTAAGCCAATTCAGACCTTCCAAAACAAGGTTCTCCGTAACATGGTAAAGGCTCCATGGTACGTCCGCAATAGTGACCTTCATCGGGACCTTGCCATTCCAACTGTTCAAGACGAGATTTAAAGGTTTTCTAGCAGGCATGAAGCCAGGCTACATAATCATATCAATGCAGAAGCTCTTCAGCTGCTGGACAATCAAGATCTCGCCCGAAGATTGAAGAGGACAAAACCATTTGAGCTTGTGTAGTGTTTTGGGTAAAAGCAGAGCATTGTGCACGAGTGAGAATGTTTAGTATAGTTTCAACCAGAACAAACTACAGGACATTAATGGATGAACTCTAGCTTATAAGTATTTAGTTTAAGATTTATTAGATAAAAATTAATGGTTGATTAGCTTTGATCAGTTTTAATGCAAAGCAACACACAGGTGTCTAATTAGGAAAAAAATTCTCGATCGTCTCGTATTACTGTATTGATAATTTCAGCACTAGTATATTATTGTGTGTCATTTGTGACTAGGCGAATTTTGAAAAAGGAATCTTTTGCATTGATATGCATTAGTCAAATTACAGATGATAATTATCGGAAAAAGATCCTGTTACTAAGTGCGGTTGCTAAGCTAACGAGCGTTTTTATTAACTTTTAAAATATATATTATTTTAGAACAACGATCGTCGCTAAAGATGCCATTGGATTGATAGATAAGTGTTTATAAAATGAAACTTTTAAGCTCACATACTTTCCCATATTTATCAACAGCTGAAGAATTCAATAAATTGCTGAGACGTATCTACATCTCACCCATAAATTAAAAAAATAGTTTTTATCCTACACTATCAGAAAGTATAATTTTACCGGCTTCTCAGAGAGGAGAAAGCGGTCGTTTCTACGGCTAGACTGGCAAAATATACGATAAATGGCTAGCCGAGAAAATAATTAACAAATTTTGCCGCTAGATGGCGGACCAATAATTTGTGAATTATTTTGAATTGGAGTGATCGAAAAATTATACCGTACTTAATTACTAGTTTTTCCCGTTTACATCCAACTATTTTATTTTAGCAAAAATACCAGTCACATTGCTCATACCAGATAAAAACAGTTCTCACCGTGACATCACACGGCAATGGAAACCTGTTTTACCGACGCACGAAATGACAGATGAGAATAACGATTCACTTTGACGAAACGCGAAATTTTTGTTTGATTTGTGTAATTCAGTGTTGTTTTTGATAAATTAAGTGCCATGGAGAAAAATTTACAAAAAGAAATGGAGTATCTTACTCCGCCTGAAATAAGTGATAAGGCGAACCAGGTTGCACTTGATTTACTACCGGAAAAATCAAAAGCCAAATACAACCTTCAATACAACCAATTTATGCAGTGGTGTGCTTCCAAGAAAGTAAAAAGATACAGCAAAAGCGTCATTTTAACATATTTATCAGAGTTGTCACAAAAATTTAAATCTTCAACACTCTGGTCCATTCATTCAATGATAAAATCCACATTATTGGTGAAAGATAATGTAGATATTGGAAAGTACACGAAAGTCACAGCTTTTTGAAAATAATAGTCAGTTGGGCACGTTGCCAAAAAAATCAAGAATCTTCGAACAGCAAGAAATTGAGAATTTTCTCCGTTTGGCCCCTGATGAAATATCTTTGTTGACAAAAGTAAACGGAGTAGGTATTATTATTTAGAATTAATATACTATTGAAAGATTGTTTTAGGTGGTATTAATTATTGGAATTTCCGGTGCTTGTAGAACGGACGAACTCACAAGAATGACGATAGATGATGTCGTGGACAAGGATGATATCTTAATAATTCATGTACCAGATACAAAAACCTATAAGCGACGAACCTTTACCACAGTAAAGGGACGTTACACACATGTAACGTCGAGAAGGAAAATTTCCTTGCTAACTCAGGAGCAGATATCCTTGCACTGAAAAGGCATGACGGATGGAAATCCGCCAGCACAGCGGAGGGCTACGTAGGTGATTGTTTAAATAATAAAATAACCGTCGCCAAAAAACTTTTAGACAGTAACGTTATAGCCGCATCTACCAGTACAAGATCGGAAAATTTGTGTAAAGTTAGGAGTGCGTCTACTGAAACACAATTGAACACTTTGCCTATGACTGTTGCGCACGACCAGGTACTGGATGAATCTAGTAGGAATGCTACATATACTGAAATGTCGGTCGCCAACGAAACTACCCCTTTCATCTCCACAGAAAAATCATCTTCAGTTACTACAGTTGCAGAGCAATTAAATTTGTCAAATTTATCCAAACAAGGGACCTCTTTTCTTAACTGTACAATAATTAATCCAACATTTGTTATAAATAATAACAATAAATAAAATAAAATTAAAAAATTAATTGTAGTTCATGTTCTAAAATAAAGTTCAAATGAAAATATAACCGGATGTTATTGAAAATAAATAAGGTGGTAATGTTGTGTAGGATAAAAAATTAAGTGTAAGGCCTCACGAAGTGGCCAGGCTCGGCTACGCCTCGCCTGTCCATATCTTCTTTCGGCCTGGAAAAATGCCATTTTACCGCTATGGTTTACATATAATTTTTTATCCTACACAACATTACCGCCTTATTTATTTTCAATAACATCCGGTTTTATTTTCATTATGAATTTTATTTTAGAACATGAACTACAATTAATTGCCTAGGTCTACAATATACTATTCCAACTAAACATTCTTGACATTTTTCACTAGTCTGTCGTAGTACTTAGTGCTTTCTAAAATTTATCATTTATGCTTAAATAAAGAAAATTTAAGTTGGGAATTTTGGCATAAAATCTTAGTTTTAAAATATTACTCTGTTGAAAGTTACCGTAAGTTTCCATTTTCATCATCCGTCTAACGTGACGTTCTCCTAAAATATTAAAAAATGTCCGCATTAAGAATTCATACGACGTGCTGGTGTAGTATTTGTTCGTATAATCTTTGAGTCTACAGTAGCACTTACGTAAATAATAAAATGTTTAAATATTCAAAGTGCACCTAAGTAAAATTTTATTGTTTTTGAGAGTCATTAGTATAACGGTTTTGAAACGAATCTGTATCAAAATGTAATTACCCTGAAAAGTTAAACTTTTATATCATTATATATAAGTTAGGTAATTTTATAAAATTACAAAGTTTCTAAACTGGTTAATTTATTAGTCTTTCAAGAAAGTTCTGAACGAAAATTAATGCACGGATGCAAAATTAATATAGTTGGTTGGTTGGTAACATTTTAAAATTTAAATGGAATATAGATTATAAATCTTTAAATCTCGTGCAGAACTTTTCTGTAGAAAATGCAATTTAAAAAAGTTCGACACATTGCGTGATCAACAGTTTTCATCACAAATTTGTTTTCGATTTTTACTTTGCATAATTTTCTTCATCAAGACAATAATGATATTTTTATTATAAAATCGTGAACAAAACTAAAATGGAAATACCAACACCACACTATTTGTCACTTTTCTATAATTTTACATATGCTGTAAGTGAGGGTTGCGCTTGTGTATCATAAATCATTGTTTTGCTCTGCTAGCTGTGTAAAAGAGCTTTATTTGACTAAATGTAGTGTGCCACTCAGTGGCGGATTTAACACTTAAGCGGCCAGAAACGTTACAAATTTTTGGCGCCCCATAGTATAAATCAGTTACTACAATTTACATATCTTTTATTTTTTATCAAAAATAATACAGTTATTAATATATAGGTAAATACATTTAATTAATGATTAATTTGTAATCGTATCATTTTAATTTTTTTGGTATAACTGACTTATTCGTTAATTGATATTACACCTATAATCAATATTAATAGTAGGTATATTGTGTTACAAGTGCAGAAAAGTTTCAATTTCTCACAAATGCCAAGAGGTTGCGGCATGAGACGATCATCATGTGATTCTGCAATCACACTAGTGTGGAATTGGGTTTTTGCAGGTGTTACACACTATACTTTATCTACGACCACAAAAAACGTAATAAAAAACCAAAAAGCTAGGAAAAATATTTAACCTAGAATATGATTTGCTTGAGATGTGTTGGATTGTCAAAAATGGACAATGCTCACATTTTGTGGAAAACAAGTGTTAGTTGTAAAAATTAAGAAATGTGTATAACTCAATGCAATAATCATGTATTTATAAAATTAATACTGAAATTTAAACAACTATTTGAGTTAATAACCGAGTTTTGTTGGTATCTTCAATTTTTGTAACTATCATAGACACATTTTTAAATGTATTTTTTCTACTCATGACATTGAAATCACTCATTTTGATATTGATAACGATGATTGAAATCGCATTTCAACCACTAGAGGTTGAAATTTTCGGACTGCCGGGATTTCGAATTTCAAACTGTTCGACATTCAATTGCTGACAAGAGAAATATCACTTTATGTATAATTTTTTCTAAAGTGCATTAATTTGCTAAAATGAGGGATGATAGTGATGTAGAGCCAGAAGAAATTATAAAAGCGGCTGATAATGCATTTTCCTAATTTAATTCCTCCCAAGTCGAAACACATTTACGAGTTCACTTATAGAAAGTTTATGGACTGAAGAACTAAAAAAACAAAGCAAATCATTTTCCGAAGAAGTCTTTGGTGCTTATTTTGCAGAATAGAAGAAAGTGTGTGAAGTGCCTGAAGAGAAGAAACTCTCAACACTTTGGGCCCAGTACTCGATGCTGAGGACTACTGTTTCGATTAAAAATGACGTCGATATTTCAAAGTATTTAAAGGTACGGTCATTTTTAAAACGAAAATCAGATGGGTATCATCCAAAAAACTCTAAAACCATTATGAAAGAAGAGATAGCCAAATTTATAATTGAAGCTCCTGATCATGTTTACTTGTTTACCAAAGTATGTACAAAAAAACAAAACATTTCTTTTAACTTTCCATTCGTTATAGGTGGTATTTATAATGGGAATTTTAGGCGCTTGTCGTTGCGACGAACTTCATAAGTTAAAATTGACAGATATTGAAACCACTGAAGGCATAATTGTAGTAACACTTCCCGATACCAAAAACAAAACCACAAGAAAGTTTGTTATTCCTCAGTAATACGTTGAAGTGTGCAAAAAGTATCTATCGCTCCGTTCTCCAGATTTAGAAAATTTAAGATTGTTTTACAATTATCAAGCTGGAAAGTGTACAAGGCAATTTGTTGGCATACATAAAATTAGCGCAGTGCCAAAAACCATAGCTACTTATTCAAAATTAAGCAATCCGCAAGACTATACAGGACATGCAATGCGAATAACTTCTGTCACTATGTTAGTTAACGCAGGAGGCAACATAACTATGTTGAAAAGACACAACGGATAGAAATAGTCGGCTATAGCTGAAAGTTACATCGATGAAACTTTATCTGCAAGAAAAAATATAGCGACCAAATTATTTATAGATAAACCATCAACAAGCTCAAGCTCAAGTTCAGTTATTCTTGATGGGTCCTATCAAATGAATACAAATGCTTCCGATAAATGTATAAATACAATTGGCGCTAATTGCACAAATTGTTCTATTATAGTTAATGTATATCAAAAACAATAAAAAATGGTTTATTAACGTTTTATTTCTACTATGTGTAAATCACACCAACGGGTTACATACAATGGAAACTTATAAAAGTTTAAATATACCTACATTAAAACAGCTATACTGTATTAATGTCTGCAAATTTTTTAGGAGACATTTAGCAACCTTAAAACTTGAAAAATTTGTAGACCAAAAACAAAAACAGAAGTATAAAATACCGTTGTGTCATAAAACAAATACACAAAGAATCTTCACTTTTTCATCAATAAAAATAATCAACTCCCTTCCTGATAGTTAAAAAATAAGAGAATATTTCTTGAATCAAAACATATGTGAAAATTTGTTAATGAGACCCTGTTATAGTCCAATTTTGTAATTCCTTAATATAAGTTGTTATTAATTCTTACATTTATTTATATTTTTAAATCATCTACACACTAGATTGATTATCTTTATAGATGGTTTAGTAAATATCCAACTACATACCATATGAACTCATGTGCCTCTCTATCTTATTAATATTACAAATACGAATTACATTTTTTTCTGTTAATTTACGTAGTTGTAAAAACCCTTTCATTATTGAATAAATTATTATTATTATTATTATTATTATTATTATTATTATTATTATTATTATTATTATTATTATTATTATTATTATTATTAAAAATTCATAGAAAAAATAGTATAGGTAACTCGTTGCTGATAAAGTTTCAACGTCTAGAGTTACTTTTTTCAACTCGCTAACTGAGAACTCGTTGAAAAAAACCTCTCAACGTTAAAATTTTATTTCAACCACTTGTCCCATAATATACACTCGAGGAAAAAAAAGCACCACTTAAAAAAAAATGAACGTTAATAAAAAAATGTTTTTATTAATTAAACATTATTCAAATTTTTTTTAATTTGGAAAAGAAAAGATTCAAACTCAACCGATAATAATGTCGATGGCAGAAGAGGAAAAACACCCGACAAATTGCAGGGTAAATTTCAAAAATTCATAACTTTGCGCCAAAAAAACTTAGGCACTCGAAGTTTTGAAAACTTGACAGAAAAAGAACTGAACTTTATTGCCTTGGCGGTCGATAAGGTCCACGATTTTTTTGGTACGCCGTACAAGCTGTTAAAGTTTGACATTTCTTTAATCAAAAACATTTTTTTTTCTGCGGGCGGTCGCGGGGGGTGGATAGGCCCGCGGTCGCTCACACGCCCTTAAACTAGACACTTTAAACTTTTTAGTACTCATAGGTTCATGCATTTTCGTCCAAAATCCGCCGAGTTATGACGGTTTGAAATTTTGGTATTTTTGGTGCGTTTTCAAGTGGTGCGTTTTTTTTCCTCGAGTGTACTATTAGATGTATTTCCCATGCCAATAATTTTTATTGGTCGCGTGCCAACTGCGGTCTTGGGCAGGGTCCTCTGCGGACCCCCCTGACTTGTGGGGCCTGAAGTGACCGCTTGTGCATAAATCCACCACTGGTGTAACCATAATTATTAGTTTTTTTAATATTAAGTGCAATAGCAATAATAAGAAATTTTACATCAAAATGTTGTTGCCGCATTGTTCATTTTAATTATGATTTTTTTGTCAAATTACAATCAAATTAATGCATTCTTTAAATGAAACAAAATTTAATCATTGAATTTTCAAATTTGTTGTATTACTGTCAATATATTTATTAGACTATCTCAATAACAAACGAATTAAAATAAACCACAATTTTTTATTTGTGTTTTTTTCACCTAGTATACAAGTATTCACTGTCAGTGTGTTTTTAAATTTAGAAATTTAAAAAATCTTTATTTTCCATTGGTTGTTAAAATGTAAAGTCGATAAAATTGAGTATATTACGATACAAAAAATAAAATATATTTATGCAAGCGAGCCATTAAACGACCTTTAGAAATTATGGAACTGCAGTCTATTGATAAAACATTCTACTTGCATCCCTTGATATATAAATAACTAAAGGTTATTTAAATGTCATAGGAACTACAATAAAGTGCACTATACACAAATGTAAAATAATGTAATAGCTTTTTATTCGCAATCGTATTGGTAATGAGTCCATTCCTGACCATTTAGAGGTCCGAAAATGCATCATTGTTTATAACTTTGACATTCTCATGGTCCGAAACGACCTATTTTCGCACCTCTACGTGTCTTTAAATTCAGCTACTAGGTGGCGCGCAGAAAATTACATCGCCAAATGCGGTGTATAAATGGCTGTATAAATCATGTTTGGTAATGTTGCGGACCTTGTCTGCTAAAGAACGAGTACCCAGGTATTATTATTAATTTATAAATACTCCTATTCAATAAAATCCTCGAAATATTATGCGATCGAATTTGATGATGTAAGTGGCGACATACGTTATGCCAATCCCAACCGATGACATTTTGCATCTGTCAAGAATTTTAGATAATTCGGTATTTAAAGGACGATTGTGAATAAAATAGTATACCTACAAACCTCGGCAAAAGTACCATTCCTGTGTCTCGAGAACTAGTTCACCTCGAGGCTATCGCCTCTCGGTAAACTATATTGTTCTCTCGACAGGAATGGAGTACTTTCGGCCTCGGTATGTAATGTACCTTTAAACGCTTTTTGAATTTCCTGAAATGCAAACCACCAGTTTTCAGTTTTGCCTGCAACTGAAAAGATTAATTAAAAATTATTTTTAAGATTCAAAAACAAATTCTTTATAGTTTGTGTAAACGCAATATAACAAACACGAACTAAAAACGAACAGTATCAATGGCTTACGACAGCACTATGTTGATCATTTTCAAGACTTCTGGCCATTGATAAATTCCTTATAAATTCCTCGTCGACTTCTTGCCAAGCTTGCTGAATAGCTTCCAACAACTCATCTCTAATTCGAGGTCTAAAAAATAAATCCCCCAACTGTGACCTTGTTTTATATATTTTTATATATATAAATAGATTCTTCATTGGATTAATGTTAATCGAAGGTCAATCAAACATATTAGTTTTCGGCACGTATAGACGCAGCAGTTGTCTTGCTATGGAAATCATCGGGCAACCGTTGAAAACTGTTTTCAAGATTGTAACAGTGGGGTAACTATCATGTGGGTAGTTCGGGACAAAAGCCCGAGGACCGGCGACTTTGAGGGGCAAATTGTGATGCCTGGAAATGCTAGAAAAGATACTTTTAAAATAAAAAATGAGTATAAATAATACCGAATTATTTGTTGATAAGTGTAACGTTACGTTTTTTTCAATCTAATAAATACCATTTTATATGTATAAATAATAATGAAACCCTAGTACGATCCTGTGCAGTCTAACTAATTTAAATGCGTCAAAATTGCAAATTATACGTTAAGTGAAATAATAATCTTTCAGGTATAAAAGAGACACCTTTGTGCATTTACAAACAGTATTTTAAAATCAGCAAACTTTTCATTGGTGTGAACCATCATTTTAAAACGTTCCCAGGTTTATATTTTTTTTCATAGAAAAACACATTAATAAAATCAATTTGACTTTAATTTATGATTTACTCGTACGTGCTTTTTAGTAGACTTTGGATAAACAACCGTTGATCCCAGTGTATCATAATTATTGTAAATGCTGCAGATTTTAACTATGGGTAAAGTCCTTTCGTGAAAGTTCTTTGTTAAAAATACTAATTTTGACTGGCTTGTGGAAGCCACGTTGCTTCGCTATTGGTTAATTTGAAGTATCCCTCTTAAAATTTTTTGCCATTATGTAGAATCAAGTTTTTTCTTAGTGAAGTCAGTCTACAACAAACAAAGTACAGAGCTCTAATTATTATCGTACAGGGGTTCTTTTGCCGACGGCGCTTCCCAAATACAGTAACGTGTTTAGTTGTTGTGAAAAGATAAAGATCTATTTTGATTAAGTTAGAATTGTTATTATAATTACAGTAAAGAAATCTAATAATTAGTTTCGTATAATTTAAAAATTTACAATTAAAGTGTAGCAAGTATTTTATTACCGCATTCTAGTTTTTTGAATAATATAAACAAATTAGCAATTCAGTTATTATTAACGAAAAACTTTAAATATTAACCAAAACGTAACGTTAACTAAGTCTATACGGGATTTTATTTTTAATTTAAATCATAAACGAAAGTTTTAAAATTAAATAACTTTTAAAATGACACATTTAAGTGTTGTGCTACTTTTAATAAAGAAAAATATTATTTGGCTTAACGTAATATTTACAGTTTTGACGCATTTAGATTTGTTAGACTGCACAGGATCGTACTAACGATTCCTTTATTATTTATACTTATAAAATGGTATTTATTAGATTAAAAAAACGTAAGGTTACATAAGTCGATATATTTATTATTACCATTCCTGTATAAGAGTAGCTATTTTAATAATTTATATTTTAATCTTGTTTTTAATTTTATTTTTGTGTTACTGAGTTATGTTTCTTATTCTTAGGAAGAACAAAATGTAGTAAACAGAAAAATAGTATGACTTTGCTATATAATATATGGTTTTAATTGTTAAATCGTATCCTACCTTAGTTTACTGATCATCAACCACCTCATTAATTTAAGCTAGTTAGTTAAATAATTAAACAAATGTTAAACAAAAATATAGTTACAATCAACACAATAAGTTATTAAGAATATATTATTGGTAGCGTTAACTAATACTTAACTGCACGTCCGCACATTAAATAATTTTTATCCCCAACCGATATATTATGAGGCCCTAATTCTGTTTAGAGACGTCCTATAGTATACTCATAAAACACGAGTGTCTTATAAATCATATGGTTTTGGCGCGGGACAGATCGGCGCAGGCACATTTCAGCCCCGAGACACTAGGGCGCAAGCACATTTCAATGTTTCTTTGAACCATTAGTCTATTTTCTGGGACAAGCTACCCTATTATCAGGTGTAACATTTTTTATTTTCATGTATTTTAGGTACACACCTTTTTAATTCCAGCATTTCGCTTGGATTGGTTAAATTGCATTGTTCCACTGCTTTTTGTCTTTAGAAAGAAGTCCATATGTGCAAAAACTGCAGTTTAGAAATATACTAAGTGAAATCATTAATGCGTGCTATTAAAAAATCTAGCGTATTTCTAATTTGCCGTTGTTTTAGATACTGCGTTCTTGCTAAGCACGGAAGCACTCGACTATAAGCACTAAGCGGTATCCATTTATAAGTATTAACTAATGAGACAAAATTCGTGAAGTGGACGACGTATTGATCAGAAGTGCGATATTCAATGTTAATATGAATGTTTCTATGTCATATGTTTAATGGTAGTAACCTGATCCTTAATTTATTGATTTTATAAAATTTTAAATTTTTTAAAAGTTATTAACAATGACACTTTTGCGCAACAATTTAAGAAAATTTAATTTTTCTAAGCTACTAAAACATTAAAACCAAAATTCTTAGGCAAATCTCTGCATAAGGGAATAAAGATTAACACGAAGTAAATAATTATATTTTTATCAAACATGATATGCTTATAAACAATAAGTGGTTTATAATAAACAAATTAAATTATTGAAAACACTTCTCTATCGAGTTGGAACATTTTTCTAATAAATTTATATTCTGTGTACATTTATCAAAACATTACCTGAAAAAAAATTTCTGCCCAAAATTTGCTAGGAAATTACAGCCATTTCTGTCTCATCGTGTCAGCAGATTTTAGCAACAATAGCAATAAACACAAAAACGACACAGCTATTTGGACACTAATACGGGTACTACGATGGTAGCGTACTTACGCGAAGTGTCTAATGGGTTGCTAAGAAATTTTTAAGTTATATGTACCTATTATAGGAAAAACAAAAAATATATAAAAACTATCATTTTTGCAACAGCGTTTGTAATTAACGTTGATTTAATTACACTAGCATTAGTTCCGAGTTATTCATTATGTTGGATATGAATAAGTCTGACTCTTCAAGAGACACTGCACACTGATACCATATTTATCAAATAGTGTATTTTTCCATCATACTGTATTTATTACCTGTAAGTGCCTATATATTTTTGGTTCATTACAATACTGCCACGAATTTTAAATTCTAATTTGAATATTTTTCCTTTTCTTTATGTCGGTTCCGATTGTGGATAAAGTTTTGTATTGCATTTTGTGTCTTATGAGCAGTAAGAACACTCGTGCTAACGCTCTCGTGTCTACCCTTTACTTACGTGTCTTAAATGCGTCGTAATAAGACACTTAAACAATAAATAACTATAATAATTTTGTTCGAAAAATTACATTAGAAGCCTCAAAAGTGTTTTGGTTTTGACTGTTTTATTATTAAGATTGGGTTTTATTTAGATCTTTCCTCTTTTTTGAGACTGTGTGGCGGCCTAATGATTATCTTGCTCTGAGGCCCAATGCCGTCTTGTTACGCTACTGGATTGTGATACTAATACTAAAAACCATTAAGTTGCTGCGGCTCGTTCAGAAGGAAGTGTTAACCGTGGGTCGCCAACTAGATTATCCTTACAGTTTGAACTTTCAAAAAAGAATAGAAAAATAAAGAAATTACTAGCATGTTCCATATACTCAATATTCTATTATAAATACACATGCAAGTATATTTACATAATAATTGTCAACATAAATTTAGAGGAAATTACTAATCTTAATTACTTTTTATATCTAATAAATAATCTTAGAAAGAGAAATATTAATAATTAACTAAATACCAGTTGGGTTGTGTAAAATTTTCAAAAATGTTTTGAACTATAAAGCTATCACCACAATATTACAGTAATCTACAAATAACTATAAGGTACGTATGTATAAACAAAAGTATATAAACATATAATCAACAAACTGTATATAATGAATATAAATATACACAAAACTATATGCTTAAAAAATATATTTACTCATAAATAAAAACCTCAGCTATGATATAAATCTGATGATTTTAAACAATTAACTAAACTAAATACTGTGAAATATCAACTTTAGTAAATCTGTTCACAATGGGTAACAAATTTAATTGTTAAAACCAATTTACCATGCCTAAATTTACGGTTTAAAAATATCAATAACAAGAAATTAGGTTCACTACTGCATATAATGTTAACTGCTATTACTTACTTTCATTATTTAAAAGAAAATCTATTTTTAATTTAATTAAATAGTAAGTAGCAGCATAAGCAGCATATGTTCGATAAATATGATATATATTCAATGATTTCATAGCTCGGACAATAGATTACTTTAAAATCCTCCAGATCTAACAGAGTACTTAGACTGTAAATTAATTCAAAATTGTGGACAAGTAAGAAAAGCGCGTTTCAATAATTGTTTCTGTATAAATACGATAACTCCCACAAAATAAAAACACTAGAATGAAAAATAAGTAGGTTAAGCTATAGAGACCAGTACAGTACCTACCCCTGAGTGATAATTTGTCTATAAGAGATTTGTCGCCGGTACAATAAAGTACAGTAAATATTATTGTTCTTTTTTAGTGAATTTTTATTGAGGTTACAGTTGACATCAATCGTACGACGTTTGCTTTTTAGTGCAGTTAGAGTAAGTAAAACGTCTGTTTCACTCTAAAAGTCAGCATCTTTGTCCAAATATTGCAAAGTAAATCATGTCTAAACGTTTTTAGGGGCTTGCGTTAGAAATAATTTCATCAGCTTCTCATTTGTTAATTAAAACGGTTATCTTTATACGTAGACGCACAGCTTTAACTGATCTGCAAAATTTGTTGCTTTTTATGTTTTACCTGCTTCAGAAGGACGCTCTTCTAGAAGGAAAAGAAAAAATGGAAAAACAAGACAAAAATCCGTTATGTCACCCGAGTGATAAAAGAGATTAATAGATGGTGGCATACCATAGTAACTCGATACACCAATAGTAGTGACTAAATGTTAATATTATAAAAACAAATAAAGTTAGGCGGACTGGAAGGATTGTAATTTTAAAAAATGTTACACTTTTACAAAAATTCTTTTGTCTACAGTTTTGCACATCAAAATAACATTCTAAGCAACTATTAAACCAGTTCGGAAGCAGTGCTATTTTTTTGAATATGATATCCATATAAAAATAAACGACATGAGACCTTTAACATGTTTTTACGATGCTCATAAAACTAAACGTATTTCATACATTTTTGTCGAACACGCTGCACTGATTTAATATTCCCTACCTTTTTTATTTACAAAACCATCTTTTACACTATTACTTGAATGCAGCATTTTTAAAGTAATTTTTATAAATTTTATAATCATTTTCAGAAAATATTTGTTTCATTAAGAAGGATTTGCTGCGTTAGTTAAATTGCTAAATAATTAAAATCAAGCGAGTGTCGCTAATGTAATAACATTTACAGCGTTTTCAAATTAGAAGTCGTTTTGCAGATTTACTAACTACTTAGATCCTTTTTTAAAAATAAATATAATAATTATCTGGTAACTAACCCTAAAAATGCTGCTAATGTATTGTAGAAGGTTAATTATTATTCCAGATAAGCAAATGAACTAATGCTGTAATTTCCTGTGTCATCCAGTATCAGATTAACACAGATTATGGGCCACTGGAAACTTGTAATTAGTTGAGAATTTTTAATCGCATTACTGCAGTGGGTATTGCAGTACGCTACTAAATACTATTTATCGATTTAACATTGCATTGCCTTCAGTTTATTAAACGAACCTTTAAGTCTGAACTTTATGTTGGTAAAAGGTAAAAAGCTTCTTAAAATATTGCACATTATTTTGTTGTTGGGATTCTCTTCTTCTTCTCGCAATAAATCGGTTTCAACTTAATGTGTTGGAAAACATTGCCTCGTATGTCAATCTATTAGTAACACCCTAGCAGAACAAAGACGATTGTATAGAAATGAGTAATCAATTTAATTAACATGTTTAACAGTAATTAGAGTAGTACGGAATTAAAGTATGCCGACAAATAGCAACCAAGATCAAAGACTCATTTGGTAATACCTATAAATGATTCTCGCACGTGTTTACCTGAATCTATAGCCTCTAACTTTGTGTAATTATTATTACTTGACTATCACAATCTGTTAAAGATGGTCTTCTTAATTTTTAATTAATTAAAAAATGGAATCTTTTTAAAAATTCTTCCATTTAAATTTGGAAATTGCCCGATTAGTGATAACCTCAGAATAGAGCAATTTTTACAACCACTTTCTAATTTCGCAATTAAAAATTGGGATTTGCTTTTAGCAAAACTTCATTACTATGGAATTTCAAACCAAGCTTATCAATGGTTTGATGACTATTTATCAGATCGCTACCAAGTAGTACAGATTGAAGGTAGTACCTCACAAATGCTTATGGTACTGCACGGTGTTCCACAAGGAAGTATATTAGGTCCTACTCTATTCGCTATCTTCACAGCTGATCTTCCTAACGTCTTACAACACCAGTGGAATATTCATCAGTATGCTGATGATACTCAAATATATAAGTCGTGTTTACCAAGTCAAGTCGATATATTGATTACAGAGCTTAATAGTAACTTTCAGTACATAATGGAATGGTCTGAGAAAAATGGTCTGCGTCTAAATTCCAAAAAAAACTGTTGTTTTGTGTATTGGAACAAGAAGAGCATTGAATAAAACAAATCAACAAGAACCCATACTATTAGGAAATACCGTTATAGCAGTAAGTGAAGGTGCACGTGACCTTGGCCTAATTATTGATGACAACTTAAATTTTGAAAAACATGTTGTGCGAAAGTGTAGTGAAAGTTATATGAAACTTAAATCTCTCTGGAGTTTCAAATATTTTGCCGCAAGATATAAAGTGGAATTTGGTGAATGCATTAGTTTTGAGTAATATTAATTATATTAGTTCTGTATATTTTAATTTTTTAACTGTGTATATGAAAAACAGGCTCCAGATTCTCCAAAACTGTTGCTTACGTTTTTCGTATTCAGTCACTCGCACTGAACATGTAACACTACACTATAATCAACTTAAAAGATGGTCTGAAAAGTTTCCGACCTTAACGTGAAGATGGCAACACTCGTCAATAAAAGCTAGGGAATGTAGTTGTGCATCTTTTGACAGGTACTCACCAAAATTTCAGCCATTTTGGACGCGCAGTTGTTATTTGACAATCGTTTGAGTGAGTCGATGTGAATGTTTTTCTGAAAATGGAAAAAATCGAGTATCGAGCTGTCATTAAATATTTGTTTTTGAAAGGCAATACGCCTACGCAAATCAAAGATGAGTTGGACTCTGTGTATGGGGACTCTGCGCCATCATTTACCACAGTGAAATTTTGGGCAGCTGAATTTAAACGTGTCCGTACCAGCTTGGGAGACGATGAACGTTCGGGACGTCCAAAAACTGCAACCACTGACGATAACATCGCTAAAGTTCACCAAATGGTGCTAAACGACCGTCGAATTAAAGTGAGAGAGATAGCAGAGGCTATGAATATGTCCAAAGAACGTGTTTGTTACATATTGAATCAAGATTTAGGCATGAGAAAGCTGTCCGCGCGATTGGTGCCGCGTTTGCTCACGTTAGACCAAAAACGTGTTCGAATGAACATCTCCAACGATCTGTTGGCGCAGTTTAGGCGCAATAAATCAGAGTTTTGGCGCCGATTAATTACTGTAGATGAAACTTGGATACACCATTATACGCCCGAAACAAAAATACAGTCAAAACAGTGGACTGCGAAGGGGGAATCGGCTCCAGAAAAAGCAAAAACTGTTATGTCGGCTGGGAAAGTGATGGCGACTGTTTTTTGGGATAGTCATGGAGTTATCTTAATCGATTATCTTCAAACAGGAAAAACCATTACAGGAGCATACTACGCATCATTACTTGACAAGCTGAAGGCAGAAATTGCGGAAAAACGGCGACATTTGCAGAAAAAGAAAATCCTGTTTCACCAAGACAATGCGCCGTCTCACACCTCCGAGGTTGCCATGGCGGAAATCCACGAATTACGGTTTGAACTGCTTGACCATCCTCCTTACTCACCAGAGCTAGCCCCAAGCGACTTCTTTTTGTTCCCTCATCTAAAAATTGCGCTCGGAGGACAGAGATTTTCGTCAAATGAGGTGGCATTCACCTTCGTGAACAATTATTTTGCAGAGACAAAACGCCGAGTACTATTTGGACGGGTTAAAGAGAAGGGAGCATCGCTGGGAGAAGTGTTTAAACTTACAAGGAGACTACGTAGGAAAATAAAAATAAATTTAAAGAAAAAATGTCTTGTATCTTTGTTAGGTCGGAAACTTTTCAGACCACCCTCGTAGAATATTGAAGCTCGATTTCAGATTTACACTTTTATATGGAACATTATTGTTCAATATTTTACATTCAACGCAACCTTCTTATCTATATGAACTATTAGATAAAAGATCTACTGTGCATACACTAGCATTAAGAAATATAGATTCATTTAACATACCTCGGCACAGTACTAGCAAATCTAAAAACTGTTTCCAGTATACTGCGGTGATAATGTTCAATGAATATAAAGAATTATTCTTAAATTGTTCGACAGTTTTGCAGTTCAAGAAAAAAATTTAAAATGTTTTATTAAATAAACAAGCTAGTACAACTCAACTGTAATAGTAAACATATGTACATATGAAACCATATTTGTATGGGCAAAGTGAAAAACGGCTATGCCGATCTTTTGCCCCTTTAGATGCAACTTTTTTTCTGTCTTTGTTTATGCTTTTTTATATATCTTCTTTTTTGCTTTTTATATATTTTCTTTTTGCATTATATTATATAATTACGTTATGCATTCAATAAATATTATTATTATTATTATTATTATTATAAGTGAATGTAACCGTTAAAGTAATTTGGAAGCACTTAATATAGCTGAAGATTGTGGATTAACGTTATTTTACCAGCCAGTGTCGTAACATGGATCGTTGGGTAAAAAGCCTTGAAAGTGAGAGGAGGTTATAAAGGAAAACTTTAACCACTCAAAGATTTAGAAGAACACTTTCCTCGTCCCTTCATATTTTTTAGTATTTTTTGATGAAAATACTATGCACACAGAACATAGAGGTTTTGTAAGGAGATTACATTTATATTAAATTTACAAAACCACATTAAGCTTAACAATTATCTACTAACATGAAACTCTCTGTCCGTCTGTTTGCCCGTCTGTCTAACCGTCTGCCTGCCGTCTGTCTGGGTGTACGTCTGTCTGTTCTAGAAAATTGTTGAAGTTTAGTATAAATTTTTCTGGAATTTTTTCCAGGAAAGATGTGGAAAATTCTAAACCTGGAAAATTGAAAATGTGAGGCGGGCTTATGGACCTAAAAAAGACCCATGGACCAAAAAATAAAGATTTTTTTAATTGCACTAAATCAACATTCGGGAATTTAATCAACATTCGGGAACACGAGTCTGTTTTAATTTTTCGAAATTTTAATCGACTAACCTTAAATCATTGCCTAAGTGGTACCTAAAAGTTCGGAAATTCAGTTAATTTTGACGAAAATTGACATGATAGAAAGTTCGTAGTGAATTATAACAAATCAAAATTGTAAAATGCATGTTTTGTCTGTCTGTCTATCTGTTTATTCGTTCGAGAGGTGTTTTTCGTTTTCCGGTGACCTAAAAGGTTGAAGTTTGACTGGAATTTCCTCCACTCGAGAAAGTAAAAAAATTGTAGCACTCTAAAAAATAAAGCCCCACGATGGACTGTCACTGTAATCTTAATAAAAAAAACTCAAATCACTAAATACTTACTGTACTATATGCACCGGCTGAGATCTCTAATTATGCAAATTTAAATTCAGGTGTGGGTGTTAACCACAAAAGCTTCTAATTAATTAATTTAGTCAGGAACAAACAAAAACATGCTGGGCGCCACCAAAGCTGATGTTGTTATTAGATGACTTGACGTTAAGTTAATCAAACATTTATCAAACAATAAAAAATCTTAATTGACAAAAAAACATCAGCAGTTCGTTGAGCCTAACTATATCAACCAATAAATAAATTTAAAATCTGTATATTAAAACATAAAAGAAAAAAAGGAAATACAAGCACATCAAAATCAAAAAGTTATCATTCCTACAAATTAATTAATTTCGGGATCCCAAATAAATTTTGCATAAAAAACTTAATTAAAAAAATCAATACCTTTAAACATTTTCATTAGTTCAACAAAGTTCAAAAATTCCTTGCACAAATGGAAAACTTCAAACACAATGCACTATAAAAACAATAATGATGATCTTACACAAAACACAATAACCAACTGCTGACATGGACGTTGCGGGAACACATTATTATTTTAAATTCTGAACTATTTTTTCTTAACGAGATTCATCGAACTTTAACATAATTATTTAATTTGCAATAAATTCCAAAACGGAACAAATTCTTCATGAATTTTTAACAGTACTGTAGCGAGGGTGTAACACTAAAGTAGTGTTAGGGCTACTTATATGTCTCTCTTGTAGAAGATAATAAAACACATGTAATAACTTCTATGAGATATTTATTCGACTTGTTTATTATTCACGTTGCCTGGTATCATTCCGTATCTACGCAATGAATGCAAGTTGTGAGCCATTCACAACATTTAGCCCGCCCGGTCTGAAACGAGGGTAATACATGAAAAGGAAAAAATACGGAATAGTATTTTGGAGAAAAAATGGAGTATTTTAAAGGAACTTGAATAAAGTCGTAAAATGCTCCAGCTACAAAAACTCCACCAGGTAGTATACAATAAAAAACTTAAGTTAACTAACAATACGGAACTTGCGACGGCAACTCTTGGAACCTGTAAACAGAAAAGTGTTCAAATTTTCAAAGTCAACAGATAAAAGGTTTTCAAACGATGCCTTCGCATAGCACTTGAAATCAGTTCATTGTTGGCTTAACATTATAAAATAACTAATCTAAAAAATATGCTGGCTTTAGCCTATCTAAAGAGATAGGGCCAGTGTGATTTTCTAAAGTGGCGTATTTAACTGTCCGTTCTAACACTTTATAGGGGCCTAAGTAACTGTCTTTTATGCCCAGAGTGTGCGTGTCATTACGAACGTACACGTGTGTGCAGTTGGTCAAGTCGCTGGGGACGAATGACTGACCGGAATACGTTTTTGTAAAAAAATGCTTCTGCTGCCTCATACGACGTTTGAGATTGGCTATGAAATTAGGGAGGTTCATGTCGTTAGCCAGTTGTTCTTCTTCAAAGAAATCTCCAGGTAGTCGTAAAGGGGTAGCATACAGGATTTCTGCAGGAGAAACATTAACTTGCGATTTCAGGGTTGCACGTAAGCTCAAGTGAATCCAAGGGAGATTCGTTAACCAGGAGGAAGTCCCTGTGGTTTGAATGGATTGCTTGAGTGTCCGCTTAAAACGATCGATACCACCCTGACTAATCGGATGGAAGGCCGTGCATTTGACGTGTTTAATTCCTAACATGGCCATGAAGTTGATCCATGCATTAGAAAGGAATATTCTTGCATTGTCCGTGGTGAGATACTTGGGAATTCCAAAGCGGAACACCCACGTGTCGACAAATGCAGTGATTACTGACTCCACGGAAGAATCCTTCAGAGGAATTGCTTCCGGCCACCGACTGTAGCGGTCAATAATGGTAAGGAGGAATTTATAACCTCCCGAAGAAGGAAGGTGTACTAGGTCGAGATGGAGCTTAGTAAAACGTTCATCTGGTTCTACAATAGATTGTAGATGGGTTTTCGTATGACGCCGAACTTTATGTTTCTGACATTCAGCACAAGATATGACCCACTTCTGAATATCGTGGTGCATAGATGGCCACAGATATCGCTGAGTAATCAATCTTTTAGTAGCACGGATACCAGGATATGCGATGTTGTGTAGTTGTTGGAATAAGGGATACCTGAATTTGAGCGGGATATAGGGTCGTGGTTGGCCTATACTAACATCCACCCAGAGGTTTGATTTGTTGGCAGTTTGAAGGGAAATGAATTGAAAATTACTACGAGATCGGAGCTGGTTTAACTCGGGATCTTGTTCTTGAGATAGAGCGACTTCGTCGTAATTAAGATCTGGTCCAGGGACGTTAATAAGATTAACTCTTGTCAGAGCGTCCGCCGGAATATTCTCTTAACCTTTGATATATTATAGGTCAGTTGTGAATTGAGAAATAAACTCTAGTTGTCGAAACTCACGTGGTAAATATTGATCACCATTATTTTTGATCGCCGTACACAAAGGTTTGTGATCCGTAAAGTTTTGAAAGTCTCGGCACTCAACGTAGTAACGAAACTTCTTTAAAGCAAAGTATATTGCAAGAAGTTCCCGAGAAAAAATACTGTACTTTTGCTCTGTGGTGTTTAACTTCCGGGAACACAAAGCTAGTGGTTTCCACATGCCATCTTCAAACTGTTGTAATACTCCAGCTATAGTGGAAGACGAACTGTCTGCAGCTATACTAAGAGGGTTATTAATTCGCGGATGTACCAATAAAGTAGCGGTAATCAAAGCATTCTTCGCGTGCCTAAAGGCTTCTATTTGCTCATGATTTAACTGGACAGGCTTTAGCGAAGCTTTACCAGGAATAACTATAGAGGTTAACGGTGCCAAAGTTTTCGCACAGTTTGGTACAAATTTATGGTGATACGAAATTAAGCCAATAAAATTGCTGAGTGCTTTCTGACTTGAATGCAATGGGTAATCAATTATAGCCTGGACTTTGAAAGCCATTGGTTTGATACCGCGTGTATTAACGTGATGTCCTAAAAAATCGAGCTTATTGACTCCAAAGAGACACTTTGGTAGGTTTATAATTAGTCCATTGTCTTTTAATCGGGAAAACACTTAGTGTAAATGCTCAATATGTTGCTGCGAAGCAGCACTAAAGACTAGGATATCGTCTAGGTATGAAAAACAAAATGGAAGCCCTGATAATACAGTGTCCATGAAACGACTCCAGGTGCTGGCTGCATTCCGTAGTCCGAAACACATCCGTTTGAACTCAAAAAGCCCCAGAGGTGTGATAATAGCAGTCTTGTGAATGTCCTCTGCTGCGATTGGTATTGCGAAGTAGGCCTTTTGGAGGTCTAGCTTCGAAAATATGGTTGCGCCAGCAAGTTTTCTTGTAAAGTCCGTTAAAAAAGGGATCGGGTAACGATCTGGTACTGTCACTGAATTGAGTTTCCTATAATCGCCAACCAAGCGATAACTGTCTGTTGGGGCGATGGGGTTGATGTCCTGGTCGTCACCAGGAGGTAGTGTCCCTGCTGTGCCCACTGCTCGCTTCCCTACGATGTGAATTGGCGTAGCGTAGCTAGATGATGACCGCTGTACTACGTCAGCTTCCAAGAGCTCATTAAGATGATCTTCTAGAAAAGAAAGATGATTAGGGTTCAGTTTGCGACAGCGTGCTTTAACTGGAGGGCCGGTCGTGTCAATGTGATGGACTACAGTATGTTTTACGGGTTGATGGTAGTCGAACTTACGCAAAAGCTCCGGGAAGTGTGTGTTTAGCTTTTTGCTATAAACATCGAGATCGCCAGACATGTTGTTAACAGTACCTGAAGATGGTACGTCAATGGGTGAAGGTAAGAGAAGAAATCGCAGGAGTAACGATTGACTCGGAAGGAGGAGTCAAAACATTAGCCTGAGCAGAAAATAGTTTGCGTTTAGTGCCAGTCCTAACTGGGGGGGTTGTGGAACCTCGACTACGAGTTCGGACGGGCTGGACATCTGCTGTGCAAATGACCCGCTGAGAAGAACAGTCAGTGAGAGGATTCACTGTTGGAGCTGGAAATTGACAACATTGGCTGCGGGTTCGGCCGAGCTTGACATCTGTCTTGCAAATGACTCGTCGAGAAAAACAGTCAATGGTTAGGTTGTGCTGCTTTAAAAAATCCAGGCCTAGAATGTCTGTAGATATGTCAGCGACATAAAATTTCCAGGGGCATGGCTGTAGGCCAGTAATCGGGAAATGTAACCTTAAAGTTACAATACCTGTCACAGGAATTGACGTGTTGTTCACGGCCTTAAATGAAAGGTTGGCAGGCGTGATGGTTTGGTTACAGGAAACTGCAACGTGGGTGGGTAAAATGGAATAATGAGCACCAGTGTCAACCACAAAATTAATTTTGTAGGTTAGGTCCTGTAAAAAGATTGAAGAATAAGTGATTGGTAAAGGAGAAGTTGGAGGAATTGAATCAACCCTGCATGGCCCTCCCTGGAGGCCAGGAGAGTGCGAAGTTAGTTTTTTTGTTTGGTATGAACAATTTCCCGTACAATTACGTGCATTATTTTGAAAGCGTCTGTGATAATAGCACGGTTGCAATTGTGAATTGGCATTGCCCGAAGGCATGGAACGGCGTTTATTGAAATGCTGAGGATTTCGGGGGTACGGAGAGATGTTGGGAGTTATAGGGGATTGTTGCTTGTGCATGGTAGAAAGCTCATTGGAAATGGTAGTAAGTTTAGTTGTCAAATTGTCTAGTTTAGCTTCTAATACAGGAGTAGCTAAAGGTTGTGGTGCCTGTTGCATAGAATAAATTAAATCTAATTTTTCTACAAAGGATATTAACGGCAAGACATTGGAATTTAAGGATTGAATCTTGAGTTCTGATGGTAGTTTAGCTATTAAAAAGTCTTTGGTTAATTCCTCAGTTAAATCCAGATCAATTGCCAATTTTTGGATGTTAAAAACTAGTTCTTTGACACTACCAGAAAATTGAAGAGTCTCCAAAACGTTATTAATTCGAGATTCTCGTGGTCCTAGGACAGATTATATTACTGCCCGTTTCAAGGTAGTGTATGGTCGTTGTCTAGGGGGGTTAATGGTCAGATCGCGATGAGCTCCTAAAACGTCGAAAGGCAAGTTTAGTGTTAACAAGTTATATTTGGCGAGCTCATCATTGATCAGCATACGAGTAAAGTTGTGGCGACACTCTCAAAAATTGAGCACTTGCCACCTTGATGTTTGCTCCGGCAGCTTGAATGGCTAGGTGGTACGAGCTGGGTTGGTGTTTCGCTTGGTTGAATAAAATTGTTCTTTGACCTACCTGTAATTGCTCAGAAAATGCTGGGCGCCAACTGAAGTTCTGCTTATTGTCCCAATTGAATGGCTTATTCTCCAGCTTCAGTTCCAGGGAATATGGACTAAATTAGGGATATTACTAATTTATTTATGCCGTACGAGTTCCAATTAATAAAAACCAATTTTCTAATTTACACTATTTAATAGTTAAAAATACGATATATTTTCTAAAAGACTACTATGCTACATAAATAAAGAAATAGTTGTATTTAACTAAATATGCAAAAAACTATTTACAAAATTATCCGATGAGCGGATAACGTTACCTAACTGATTAGAATAAAACAAAAGGTACTATACTAAATCCGGAAGATTCGAATCTTTCTTCACATACAAAAAAAAGGCATTCAAAACGACTTATCTTATTTTATCTTATCCTATTACATAAAAGAAATAAACGTAATGTTTTACTAGATAATAAACATAAACATTCAAAAAATAAAAAATAAACTTAAAGCTTTACTAAATAATTTACTAAATAAAAACGGTAAAATCAAACAAACATTTAATTATGTTCCTGAGGGGAACAAACACAATTATATGGTGATATTTTATCGCACTGATATGCCTACTGAATAATCTGACCTTATTATTGATTCTTTGCGTCGATCAAATTAATGGAACCCTTAGCAGAACAACGAGATGATAGATACTTGCATCTAAAGGCTCCTATTTTGATTTGCAGTTCACCAAACGGTTATAGGAGTATAGGTACGGTACTCAGATGCGAGGAAAAAGCCTGTGTAAACACAGTGAATTAATTTAAAAAATAAGAGAAAATTGGCGTGGCTTACCAGCTATTCCGATAAATAATTAGACACTAATTGCACTTCTCTAGTTGTAGATAAACGGTAATTTTTAAATTGTTAAACGGTAGCACTACACAAGATAACGATAAGAAGATAAAATAAAGATATCGTGGACCGGTGGTGTTCAACGGACCACGTCTTAATGTCCAGTCCTCTCTCCTAACATATCCCTACACGCCCTACCATCCAAAATGTGTTGGTGTGAAGAGATTATCATGACATTTTTAAACAATGATTTTGGACTTTTATTTTGCGCGCGTATTATTTACACGCTGCAAAGTATCTTTCTACCAAAATAAAATATAGGTCGATATCGTTACTCGTAAAAATTGGAAATGGAACTTTGACAATCGCCATTTGAAATATTAAATAAGTAAGTAAAAATAATTTGAAACTTATCGGATGAGAAGGAGCACTAGTTCTGGTTCCAACGGTCACCTCTAACCAGCCACGACAAGTCACGCAAGCGAAGCAGGTAGCAGGATCTCACGATGACAGAAGTCGAGTAGTAGCTGATCACAGACGATGAAGGGAGAACTAGCAGTTGTTCACCTGGAGAAATCAGGGCAGCAAGCAAAGACCAATGCTGCTAAATTCTTCTTCAAGAACGTAGGGTCACCAAATGTAGCGATGGTGTAACACTAATGTAGTGTTAGGGCTGCTTATATGTTATCTCTTGTAGAAGATAATAAAACACATGTAATAACTTCTATGAGATATTTATTCGACTTGTTTATTATTCTAGTTGCCTAGTACCATTCCGTATCTACGCAATGAATGCAAGTTGTGAGCCATTCACAACAGTACTTTAGCTCTGCATACTCGAAGGCTGCTTAAGAAATCTTTAATCGATAACACGGAATTATACTTAATTTTCAGATATAAAAAGACGGTATTATTTTTCTTCGCTAAATTAACTAAACTTGCGAAATAATCCTTGTATTGGATTAATCTCCAAACAATGAATTCTGTACGATATAACACTAAACTTAAATTGAGGCATAAACAGTAGTACGGAATATTTTATCGAATTCACTAATTATGAACTAAATACTTAGTAATAAGGCCGTATATTCACCATAACAACCCTTTTAAAATATCCTAGGGGCGCGAAGCACCGTAGAAGCCTCGAGGCACCAGCTTCTTTGATGGTTCTCTTCGACCGTCTTTGTTAAAACTAAAAACTGAACTAAGGGATCTGAATTTTACATCATCACAATTAAACTTAAGCGGGGATTTTTTAAACTAACCTTTAGCGAGAAAGCGTGGCTTTTTAATCCAATCAGGAACAAGCATTCAAAAAGATTCGAGAAAATTCAATGTAGTTTTAAGGGGCTTTACCGGAACTAAAATCTGCTTACCGAAAAGAACTCGATATCCACACGTGGCCTCAATATGTTTCTATACGTCTGCACTCAGGAGAATTTATTCAATTAGCACGCACAGGAACTAATAATTTTTAACTAAATATTTTTTTGAGGTTTTATTCCTTTGTTAAAAGGGTGATACTATTGATGGCTCTTTAAACTTAATATTATCTGAATCCTTACTAGAAAAAAAAAACAATTCGCAACCGTGAGAACACTTTAATATTTACGAAGACATCACTACTTGAAAATAAAAGCTGCATTATTTGTTCTAAAAGAAATTCTATCTATACGAAATCATTTTATAAGGTGACCCTTAACATTAAAAACGTCGCTTAAATTAAACTGAAGTATGCAGATTTTAACCCAACGAAAAATATATTGTAGAATGCAGAACCGTGCCAGGGTTTCTTTATCATTTATGCATATAAAATTATATTTCTATAAAATTGAGAACTTAAGCACATTACAAAATCTAGAAAATTTAAAAAAAGGCCAAACCTGCGATTCTAAAAATACCCTATGCTATTCAAAAGGTCCAAAAATCTAAGTTTTACTGTGATGCTTTGTAAAGGTTGGCTTTTTGTGACAATGAAACTAAACATGCATTAATTTTAGAAGGTCTAGCGTTTGTGTTCTTTTAATAAAATATTTACAAAAATAAGAAATTCTTCCAATAATTTGTAAAGCAATGCTAATAATTTATGAAACCCAATAAACGCCATGACATACGATAGTGACGATAGTCAAGATGTGTTTTAAATAAAAGAATCTTACTGTTAGTTTGGACAATTCTATAAGATATTCCTTATGATTTGATTTTGTTATTTGGCAACGTATTAACTTGTTATTGGAACATCTGGGTTTGTTTTCTGATCATTGTCAATGTCATTGGGAAAATTTAAGTATTTCTGGTGAAGATTTATAGAAAAGTGAGTTTTGTGAACTTAATGGAAAAGAACCCATTTCATAGAAAACATGAAGAAAAGTGCTACTTTTCCGCTTAGCAACACTTTTCCAGTTAGCAACCACATTCTCAGTTAACAACCACTTTTCCAGTTAGCAACATCCGTTGTGGTTAGTTGCTTACTGGTTGCTATTTATAATGTTGTCACGATAAACGTTACGCTTTCATACTTCGACCAAAATTATTTTAACCTGGTCAATAGCTATATACATGGAAATATATAAGAATTTGGAAAGTCCGAAGTACAATGAAACCGAATTTTATGAAAAGGAAAGAACTGTTAAAAATCGGACGAACTTTGGATTTTACTGTATAAAGCTGATTTTGAACACAACTTTATGTAGGAAGTTTGATATGATGTTGAAATATCTAATTTATGGATCACATTAGATTTATCAATTATTGAGGTTATTTAGAAATTGTTGTATTGAATAAGTTGGAAGAGGATCTTTGAAGCTTCATATTATTATCCTTTATTTTTTTTATTTATGTTTATGTAACGTAGATTTAGATGATTACCACACTGGTTTGCTTTTTTTGGTTGTGGGCATGTTAGTGGTCTGTCGCCTTTCAACGATGTTATTTATGGACATCATCTGATATGAAGTTCTGTTGTAAATTTTGTTACAATTTCTCTTTAAAGGCTTTTCCCCAGTGCAATTTCACTTAATGTTTAACCTAAAATTTTTCTTTTCGCTAGTGTGTTTATCACATTTCTGTCATTCCATATATGGTAGTGTTTATGGGCACACCGTTTTATTGGCTTTGCCATATTTGGTAATATTTTTGTTCAGGCTACCTCATTGGTGAATTCAGCGTTATTTCGGTTTTCTTGAACCTTTTTGATAAGATAATCACTTTTATGCTTTTAAAAAGTTAGTTGTAATTTGACTTGCAAATAGTGTTTACCTCATTCCAGTTTTAGGAAATTTTTGATAATTTCTCTCTTTATGAGTTTATTGTGGAATGTAGTTTAGTCTTGGTGATCAGTTTTTCACGGTGGTGATTGTTTGGGTCAAAGGAATCCAATTTATTGGTCTTTTAAGCTCTGCTGCAAGGTACACCTTTTTTTACTACTCTATCTTTATGATTATCTCTAACAGTTTCTTGTTTTGTAGGAATACTTTTCTAAACAAATACAAGAGGTGATAATCCACCCATATCTATCGTTTAAAGCCGATGAAAACATCTTTTCCGGTAGGCCTGTAGTTATGTTGATAAACAGTTAATTTATACAGAATTTCTTTCTAGGCTCTTTTCCCCCTTTTCCGGTTCTTTTCGTTTCCGTAACTACTTTACCTCCTTCTTCACGATCTGGTTATAGCAGCATTCTACCTGTAATTAAAGTATTTTTACTAGCTACCTACAAGTGTAAAAGAGGACAAACCAACACCAACATCAACACAGAACTCAACACCTATACGAAAACTTATTTTTCTCTTCTTAACTTTTAGGTTATGTAAACTAGTAAACTAGTAATTCATAAAATTCATTTTAAAAGATTATATTAAAAGCGCAGTTGCCGCTTGCATTACCTCTCTGCAGATAGTGTAAGTCTGATTCAAATATTCAATTAAGTTAGGATATGTAATTAAATAATTGTTATTTTGATTGTGCAAATTTATTGACTGTAGAATTGTATAAAGATTCCATAACGTAATATTTTTTACTTTTATTATCATTAAGGGTTTATTTACAAATAATTTTGTGTTCTGTATAATCATTGCATTTGGTGTGTACCGCACAATTTCTTTTATTTATGTTTAGAATAAATAACCTTCTGTTACTTTTATATCTATGCCTTTTATTTCTATCTACGCTTGTGCTGAGTTCAAACGGCAGCTGCTATCTTAGAGTAGACGTTTGCCGGACCCAGAAATTCGTTCATTTTAAGGTTAATGTTTTGTGTAATAAATTTTAATATAGCTGGGACTTTTAACACCGTGGGCTAGCCGGTCAGGAAGTTCCCGTTATAATTTCTACCTGAAGATTTGTCAATTGGTTGTTAGGGTAAACAAAAACAAACGAATGAATAACAAACAAATCGTATTTCATTTCTTGATGTAAGATGGTTGGTGCATTTTATAAGAAAACAAGGCATTTAAATAAGGTAATTGTGATTTGAATTTGTTTTTCTACCTATTATTACGGAATATTAGGTACCAACATCTGTTTCGGTTGCTCCTTATTTGGGTTAGTTTGATTTGTAGGAAACCATGATCGCTTATGCGGATTAGCTACATCAAGATCTAATACTTTTGGGGCACATTCAGTAGTGTTCCGCATTCTCAAATAATTAATTCGTTTATCACCGAATAGTGGCTTTCCAACTTAGGTATTATCATTATAATTTTTTTATTCTATTTTGATTTTAACTTTGGCGTTAGTTTTCTTTCAGTCTTTTAAAATCTGATGCTAGTTATCCTTTAATTATGGGATATTTGAGCTTGTCCTGTAATATTGTATATCATTTGGAACTGTTTTACAATTGGATTCATTTGGATTGGTTTACCCATACCCAATGCTGTAATTTGTAAATTGATGGATTTGTTTTTAAAACCTGACACAATTTTCATAAATTATTCAGGTAAATTTATCTTAAAACTTGTTGGGGTATAATTATTCTTCTTTATGTTATTTGAAAAGTTTGTCAATTATGACAGTGCAATTTAAAGTTATTTTGTTTTTGCATAATTGTAAATTTTTTTTCAGTTAATAATTAATTGTATCTGAATTATTACATCTACATTATTTTGTCAGCATTTGCTAGGTTTAAAATAAGAGTAGGACCACTGAATACTTTCATTGGCATCAAATTAGGTTTATGTAAGCTTACGTCGACTATTTACAATTACTTATTTAAAGTTACTGATTAATCTGAACTTGAGAATTATTATTCATTATAAATTAAAGTTTCTTAAGGACCTGTTGGCTCATATTTGCTACTTGGATTATTGTTATTTGGAAACCAGTGTAATTACACAATTATAAAGAATACCATATCATTTTTGCCAATAAGAAATCGATTATTTGGGTGCATTTAGTTGAGATTTTTTTCCTTTATTTTCTTGCCAATTTTGAACCAAAAAGTCTTTCATTGTAGTGTGATAAATAAGACAAACAATACCCGTTTCTTAATTTTGGTGAACCAATGGTGGCAGCGCTCTATTTGTTACAAGATTACGCGGCGCAACCTTACAACCTTTCCCAGCTCTGCAAGCTAGCCCAGGTAGGAACTTCTTAGAACCATCAAATTGCTTATTTATGAAGGTACGGTGCGATGTAGATGCGTAGCAGCATCAATCGAGGTCCTAGAATCTTTAACACTTCTAAACACACCATCGAGTCAATCTCCGAGAGATTCGTATTTGAGAGTCTTTGGTCAATTACAGCAAAGTTAACCAATTGATGCCATCATAGATGTACCCAGAAAATTATATGAACATATAATTTGGATAATGAACAATTTTCACACCAGTATCGCGTCATTTATAGTGCTCTTACATGGCACTGCTGACTAAATGTATTGACTATAGCTTAACACGCATTTTTAGCCTATTCAACAGTGCAACTATTAACTAAATGTGATGGTTCTCAAAGCCTGTAGTTACGGTTTGGCTCAAACACAGAAAGATTTGAAAATGGCGATTATTATGCAGGTCCATAGCGCGGCTGCAACCGACTTACAGATGTTATAGCCCAAATGCCAGATTTGTGTTACAGCTAAGGCAAAACTTCAGAAAACTTTAACCAGATTTGCCGGCACCGGAAGTCGATCTCGGGTCGTTTTGGTGACAGACTAGCACGCTAGTCGCTACACTACCAGGGCTATTAAAATGAATGTAGAAAATAATTCTCGCAACACTGCTCAATTGTGTAATAGTGTAAAATACTTTTTCAATTTACAGTAACAATGAAATAAATAATGTAAGAACCATTACCAAAGATTCAACTGGCTACAGATTTTCTATTCTAATACATCAAAAACTTTAAATTAATTTAAATTAAACACTTCATTTTGCTAAATTATCTAAGTCTACTTTTATTTATTCTTTGTTTATTGGGTTTTTGCGACACAATAATTTTAAATCGATTATTCTTTTTAGTTGAATGGATTTCTTAAAGTGTGTCAAGAATCAAACACGGGATACAAAACATATAATGTTCAAACAATACTGAAACATAGAGATTAATCTGCTCTGCATTGTAACTTTAGGAAGACATTTGAAGTAGAAAATATTGATTGTATTGATGGGATTATAGATCAGTGTCGGTATGGTAACATGAAAGCTAATTTATTTGAAAGTGTCTCCTGAGATTTCACTTAGGGCAGATTGAGTCTTCCAACAGGTTATTAATCTTAAGCATTCGTCACTACTGTCAAGAGGGCGGCCATTGTATGCTTTACTTAATCAGCTTCATTCTCCTTTCTAGAAGCTGGGCTTAAACAACACTAGAAATTTGCGACGGGAAATGAAATGGTCCTTACGCCTTTATTATTAAAATAGACGGTTAAATCAAGCAATCGCAAAAATGTGTTTAGGGAAGCTATTAAATACACAAAAAGTTTTTTTTAACAAGGTCTATTAACAATTCATGAAACATATATCAAAAACAATATTTATCTTGCCCGTACAGTGTCGTATCATTAGATTCTTCAGCATCACTACCTTAAATTTATTAATCTAACTATCTAAACATAATGTTTGAGCCAATTCGGCGGTTTTGTAGTTCTCTTGTCAGTTTCATTAGATTCAGATTTCCAAATCCCTTCTAAACTTTTACTATTTGCATTTGAACACCTTTCAGACTCAGTTATTTCACCATTATTTAAATAAACACGAGTATCATTTTTATTATCTATTATATCATTATTTAAGTTCTAAATGTTTTTGACATTTTCATTTAATCTACCTAAGCCCCCTTCTGTATTCTCAGATAAACATTTTATTTGAACCATACAACTCTGCATCTCTCGTATAAAAATGTCTATTTTTATACGAAAAGGATGCTGCTGGCAGATGCCACCTATACGGTATTCTTATCACATTTAACTAAATAAGGACTTTTTAATGTGACTAGTATACCAACAACTCTTTCATACTTTCTTAAATCTTAAACCCGTACATTTCTTCTTCTTTTAAAATAGGAACTTCTTTTACATTGTGACTTTTATTATAGTTCTATTTTTGTTATTCATTCTATATCTCTAATCTAAGTAAATGAATGTTATTGAGTTCTATTAAAATTTTGAACGCAATATTTTGTACATAACATCTTTAATACAGAATAAAATGGAGTAATTGATCAAAATAGTATATTGTGTTGGAAGTGCAGAAAACTGTCAATTTCTAATGAAAGTGAAAAAGTTGCGATCGCACGATTGTGAAATTGGTGTTTTTGCATGTATTACACTATACTTTTTCTACGGCCACAAAAGCTTTTGGTCACATTTTTTGGAAAAGAGATGTTTATTGTAAAGGTTAAAAAAATGTTTGCAACGCAAATTATTTATTTATAAATTTCCCGTGCAAACCATAAACTAACCCTTTGTAATATCGGCCTTTATTTGCAATATGCCGTTATGCAAAATTATTATTAAATCAGCAATCACTAATGCTTGTCCTGTATAATTTAAAAATACAAAATACGAATGGACGATAATAAACAAAACACAAAGATAGTTTTGGGTCTTAATGATGTTGTCTTTTTGATAGAACAGCTCAGATTACCATCCAGAAAACCGTCCACACTTCGGTATCATTCAGCACTTTCTAAAAGCTAAGCGTGCCTGAAGGCACCCATTCTCTACGAACATTTTAATAAATAATCATAATTCAACTCTCAACACTATTTTTCAAAGTAAACTTTTAATAAACATAATTGAATGTCAGACTGGAAGTATACAGTATTATTTTCGTTTCTTTGTATTGGAAGCATTTCAAGTATAATCTTCTTGTTAAATTAGTTTCTATTTTTAAAATTTTAACTTGATCAATTTAAAGAAAAAATTAAATTTATGATTACAACTTTTTGTATGTTGAACTAATGAAGTTTTTGTATTGTTTGTAGTTTTATTGACACTAGATATATATTCCTTCATTTGATCACGGCAACATATTTTTCCTATGTAACACGTTATTTTCTTTATTTCTTTATCATTACAATCTGCACAAGGGATATACTAAATCACATTAGATTTATTAGACATTTTAGTTGATTAAATATAATTTGCTTGTATTTTTATTTTGTTTAAAAGCAATAGAAAAATGTTACTCTTTGAAAATATCTTTTTTAGTTTTTCTGAGAAACCTTTAATGTGAGTCTAAAATACAAATTAGTTTTGTTTAGTAGAGTCATTTATTCCCTTACTGTGCCATTACCATGATTGTTCTTCTTGAGAACCAACTTGGTGAATAAGCATTACTTATTAAAATATTTTTTATTTTGTTTAAGTTTTCTTTATGAAACTTATTATGGCTAAGTTGCAAAACTACAAAAGAAAAAGAACATAAAAAACCCATACCACGTACAATTCACTATTGATGAAATCACGACTGTTGATAATTTGAAGTTGAATAAAACTTCATGGGATTCAGTCCTAAAATTTATTTATTACAAATTCATCAATTTGTCGACGTTTTGATATAGATTCGTTATCTTTATCAAGACTCCTGATGATTTTTAGAAATTAATTCAATTCAAGAATGAAATTATAAGAAATAGGTAATTATTAATTAAATTGTACATATTATTTAAATTATTATTATACAGAAGTTATACTGAACAAGTTAATTAAACAAGGCTTAAAAAGAAGTTGTAATAATTTAAGTGCAATTCTGCTCCAACATTTATAAAAATAGATGAGGCATATCATTATATTAATTTTACTATTGATTCCTGAATCAAATAGTTTTTGTTAAAACGCTTCGAATGCGATTCTTAGAAGTTGCAGCCACTCGCTTTCTGGCCTCATGGTGCAATCTAATTTTGAAATATCTTTTAAATATCAATTTAATTAATTCTGTGATATGGTTGTCTAAAGCATCACCATCATATAAATGATTCCCTGCAAAAGTAAAAATTTCAGCTGTCATATGTTGATATGCTAAATTGATCAACAAGCTTATTATGTCTGCTACTTGCATATTTGAACGAGTGTTGTCTTCATAAATATATCTGAAAGTTGTTTCTCCGACTTTGCAAATGTTCACAACAACAAATTGTTCACAACAAATTGAGAGGCATTAACTAATTTGGAATACTTTTTTTGTTTCTGGAGTTGTGAATGTGATTCCATGTCTTCTAAAAGTAATAAACATTTTGTGCAAGTAACACACTTTTTCAAACATCTCACAACAAATCCTGCAATATATGCCACCACATCTGCTACATAATCAGTCAAATGCCATACTGAAATTGAAAGATAAGCTTCAATCTCTTCGTTTACATCATCAAAGAAATTCTTATCATCCTCTGTATCTTCTCCAAGTTCATTGCTTGCTAATTTTGGTACTGTAGATGTGAGAATTGGGATTTTGTCTACATTTATGGCATTTCCTTTTTCACTAGATTTAATCTCGTGATGTACAAGTAACCGTTTATAGGAACTTTGAAACTGTCTAGCAGAAGGATTGTTATTACATCCACTTCTACTTCTGATAGCACCAAAAAAATGTTCTAAATGATCTTGTGAGAGTTTATATGTTAAGATATATCGTAAGGTTTGCGTCTTCACAACAACATCATTATATAACCCTCGTAAACTATTTATACAAATCAAAAACCCCAGGAATCCAGTGTATCTTGCTGAATTTAGAAGTACATCATTCTGAAAGTTGAGGCTTTTGATATAAATCTCGATTTTTTGCAAATATTCAAAAATTGCATTTGCATTTGTTGGACTTAAAGGACGTTTGAAAGAATATGTAGCAAATACATTTAACGAATTTAAAACATCAAAAAGATCGTTAAAGATTTCTATAAATCGTGCAGTAGGCAGCACATGCTGAAATTTTTCTAAATTCAAGTCATTGCATAAAAATAGTAAAGCGTCTGCTACACTTTTCGACAATAGCTGTGTTGCCAATTTGACCTGCATTGTTTGTTTGTTCCATAGCAAAGGTCGTTGTCTAATCTTGGTACCAGCATGGAGACCTTCTGAATATTGCAACTCCACCAAGTGTTCGATAAACTTCCATTCAATTAATTCACCATTGCCATTTCTCAAAACCTTATATGTGCCAAAACAATTTCTTACAAGTTTGATCATATGGCATGGATCAATAAATATATATACAGGCTCTCCAGTACGTGGATGTGGAAAAAACGTTTTCAAATTATTGATGTCTTCAAAGTTGGCTCCTAACTGTGATACCATACTGAAGTTAACAGGAGCACCATCAAATGTTACTGAAGCTACATGCACTCCAGCAGTGTCTACAAATTCAATGCATTGTTTTAGTATAGCTGCTTTTTCAGTAATATTCAACCCAGCTATGAAAAAATACCCGACTGGCAGTTTCCATCGTGCATTCAAAGCTACCAACATAAACACTAGTACTTCTTTTGCTTCAGGGAGTATGTCTCCATCAACATTAGTGCCAACATTTACATAGCCAGTAAATTTGCTTCCCGTCCATTCAATATGTCTCCTTATGGACATTTCATCCAATACTAAATTACTTTGCTACTACTTTGCACAACAGCTACTTTGCAATACAAACTACTTTGCTACTTTTCGCTGCTGCTTCCGTAACCTTTAACTCAATGGCAATGACAGCTTCTTTTGTGAACCCTGGTGCACAATCCACCGATTGATACCATATAGATATTGTATTTGGATGAGGTAATGCTTTAATAAAGTTTTGCCTTACATACAGGAAAGCCCTGGGAGAATAAAAGTGCAAGGTCAATGCAAAAGATCGCAACGATGATGGATATTTCTGCTTCATCCTTCCAGAAAGCATTCTACCAAATAATTGTCCAGTAGCTCCAGGTAGCGATGCCTAGAAAATAATTATTACTGTTACTCGGCCTAATCAACATATTATATTTAAACAATGTATATTGTTATTTTTTCATTTACCCTTACAATTAATTCTGCATTTTCACTTATATAAGCCTTGTCTTTCAACAGCTTTAACAGATCTTCAACTGTCGTCACCCGTGATTTTAACCTCCGAACAGTCTGTTGCAGAAGTTGAAGTTTTTTTCTTTGATTCTGTATAACTGCTTTAGCTTTTTTTACAACTATGCTTTGCCTTCTTTGGCGTTATAAAATCATCACTGCTTATATCACCCACACAATGCTTTCTACAATGAACAACACAAAAACTGTTACTGAATTTATTTAATTTTGTAAATATAAAGGCTAATTACCGTTTTTTTGGCTTTTGGATGGTTTCACCTTGTAATTGTAGTTCACCTTGAACATTAGCTCTTATTGGAGCAGGTATTTGTCTTTTGCTTAATCGAAAATAAAAAATACATTTATGATCGAAAATACATATTTATATAATTAACTTTTAGATAAAGGCTAATTTTTTATTTTGTGAATTAATGCGTTACATTAAGTTACACTTGGAATGCAAATTCATAGAAAAAAATGTATCACCCCAGCTGGGAATCGAACCTAGGACCTTCCACTATCTAGGTAGCGTTGTATGTTTGCTAAATATCTAATTCATATGGAAAAATTATCACTTTGCTGATAGTCGCCTCAGGTAGCTCAGAGGTAGAGATGTCGCCTAGATAGCGGAAGAAAGTTCTGGGTTCAATTCCTAGCTGGGATGATACATTTTTCTCTATGAATTTGCATTCTACATTTAACTTAATGTAGCATATATAAATAACTATTATCAATTTAATTAGTTAAATGTCAAACTGCATGTTGAGCTTTTATTAGCTTTCTTCATTACTATCATTAGCGTGCGATGACGATGCACTTAGAGTTTCTGAAGATGCTCCAGGAGCTGTAACAGTAGCAGAACTACTTTTATGATGGGATGGACTTAAAGCTCCTGATGATGCACTCAAGGTTCTTGACGATGCTCCAGTAGCAGTGTTTGTAGCAGAAATGCTTTTATCTTGAAGTACACTAAAATGATAAAAATAGTATGCTTTGCAGAAGACATTTATTGTAACTCAGAAACTATTTGATATTGTTTTCAGTATTGTAAATGTCTTGAGTGTTAATATCCATTAATTTTGTAAAAAGATGAAGGTTGGCAGCCTTTTGTTTTTCTGAGATTACAAACTATAAGGTGGATTATCGATAAGGTAGATAACTATGGTATAAGGTAGATTACTATAAGGTAGACTCGAAGTTCGGTCTCGTGGTGTTTCTGGCAATATGTCTAGTATAATCAAGTATTTTCGATCGTCTTGTTGTATAATATATGATTATACAACTATAAAATAATAAAATGACCAGGGGTGTCTTCTTTATAAAAATAAAACAGGACCAACTCTGATCTTTTACAAAGTGAATGGATAATACCACTAAAGACACTATTATTATTAATATAGCCTGCTCGTGTTAATGCACTATTGATTTCATAATGATCTAGGACAGTAAGTATATTTTTTATTATTTTATTCTATGCATTTACACTAAAAACAAAAGAATAAAATAACATCATGTTAGCCTTGCTGTCCTAGATCATTATGAAATAAATAACTAGTGCATTTACAATTAGTTTTTGATGTGGATACTAGATGCTGTTAAAACACTGTGCAAAATCATTTCTTGGGTGAAACAGAGATCGTTCCATTGACAATTTGATTTCAAAAATGCCATTGGCTTTGTTAACATCATTTTTACATCGGTCAGTTTGATATTAAAAAATGCCAGTGATGATAAGATATTAATAACATATTATAAAATTAAATTGTCAATAGGGTGGTTTGTTTTGTTTAAGAAAATGATGTTACTGCCTTTAACACTATCCAGTACGTATACACATTAAATTATTTTTATGCTTGTTGTGGATGCACCTGTTGTGCATCAAGTCTATATAATAATACCTTAGTCTTCGATACCACAAATATTTACAGAATAATGTATAATTTACCTATCACCATTATAAAATAGCAATAACTCAATTCTTTGATTTTTGTAGTTAATAATAATTTAACATTCTTTTACACTAAGTTCTCGATTTGTTTTTCATTGTTGCTTATAGTTACCTTGGTTGTGTTATTATATTCAATTCAGCAAATTCATCTTCATCAAATGTTCGAATGTTAGTAACATCTCTGAGACTCTGCTGGCTCCTACAAAATTATTTGATTTATATCACCTGTTTTACATCCTACATATAATTTATTATTACATAAAAAATAATGCACTGAAATATAAATTTAATAATTTAAACAACACTGGGTAAGATTTAAAGCTACGCCCATGGCAGTTAACCTTGAGTATGTAACAACCATAATAAAAGCCACTTACCACTTTTTACTCATAATTTTCACTTCTGTTGGTTACGTTTTTTGGAATTTTCACTTTAATAATGTTTAAATAACTTGCAATAACATTCACTAGGACACTCGGCCAAAACAAGCACCAAGATCACCCCTAAACAGCAAAAAACGCGATTGTAAACAAGCGTCTTTCTTTGTATATAGACAATCTAACATCAACACTTCAAAGCCTGGATTGAATGCTGCCTCCCTACCCTCTTTCCTCCTTGATATTTTGTTATCACTTTATCAGATATTGGACCCACAATAGTTGGCATTTTCGTTAGTCGCAGCAGTTGAAATAAGATAAAAACACTGATTTTGCACGTGTTATTATACGTGTATACTATTTTTTGCAATTTTCTACAACAGCGTGAAATTATTTAAAAGAGTGAAATAAGAACATCATTCCAACATTAAAAATGACTTAACTCTATAATGAACTAAGTGTCATTTTAATTAAAAATAATTTTTTGTTCCCTGAACCATTAAAAGCGGAGATTCTAGATATATTAGCTATTTATAATCATATACATTAATTTATATTAAAGCTTGTTGTTAAGTTATGAGATTTTTAATTTACAAAACGTTTACAGAGTTACGGGCCCGTTTAGATCAGCAGGGCATCACCCTGGCTAACCCCACCTGTCATGGGGCTTGAGTTTAGGTATTGCCTCTTAATATATAACCTTTAATAAATAAAAACTCAAGTCTGTGCTGGTAATGAGGGTTCACTCTTTTACTAATTTTGTTATATCTCTGGCCAATCACTAATGCGAGATTCTTTTAGTTTTTTGGCAAATTGGACTTGATTTTTAAAAATATCTAATCCAGTCTAAGATATTTTCAGCAATATACTTGAACTTTTACAGCTTCTCTTAATTTTCCACCTATTTCAAACTTATTTGTTTTTTGAGGATTTCTGAAAAGAAAATATACCTGTACTAACTGCTTTCCTGGAATGTAATTAATCTAAATAATTATATTTCATTATTGCAATTCTAAATCCTAAAGTCGAGTTTTTTATCTACATTCTTTTCCATTACAATTTGTATTAAAGCATGACGCGTAGTTGAGTACATCTGGAACGCTGGTATATGGAGGAGAGCAGCTTAGTGTGTAGCTAACACATTTTGATAAACAAAAGCCCTACGATCGGGCACCAATTACAACTAGCAAAAATTAAACCGCACGATGGGACCGCCAATCTGTAGCTAGCTAAAACAACTAAGCCCCACGTTGAACGCCAATTTGTAACAAGTTATTTTACAAAAAAAAAACAAAAGTACGCACGTTATACGACTATTTATGCCTCGGCTCAGCTTAAATACCATCAAATGATAACTCTCTCCCTCTTTTAAAATTAATACAGGTCATAGGTAGATTGAAGCATCATCAAATTGATAGATATATGGATATAGAGGCGCCAGCATAATTGATTTAAATTAATAAAAGCGTAACATCAATGCTCCAGGATACGAAGCTCTAGATCTTAAAATGGACCAGTCTCAATTATGCAAGGACATATTTCCAGTACTCTCTTATTACACAAAAATAGCACCTAGTAAAAAGTAAACAAGAAATAACACAAACAATCCCATTTATTTATTTATTTATTTCACATAAAAAAAGATTAGATAGTAAAAAAAGAACTGGAAGGCCTCCAGTTGTTATTTAAATAATATCTTAACATGGATTATAATAATATTACAACTAAGTTAAAAATACTTTGAAAATTTATACTATGATTGTTATTAGGTTTGAAGTTTATTAATTTTACTTAAAAACTGAATTCAGAATCTCATAAAATTTACTTATTCTTATATCAAAAGTTTTCTTTAAATTACAACTTTAAAATTTCTATCCGTAAATATAATAATCCATTCTTAAATTATTTATCAAATGAACTAATTAATGCTTCCACAAAAAAATAGGTTAGTACCTACCTGGTCATTTCGATAAACTTAATTTGGTTTACAAACGTTACTTCAAATGACTCGATGGGGATGACCACTACGTGCACCAGGTTATTCTGAGCATTTTTGGAGAAGACTTAAAGTGATACACTTGTGGGGTTTCAAAATACTAGGACTGCAAAACCATATTCGCATTAACATTAAACAAACAAACAAATGTGAAGCTCTCAGTTTCAGCTATGGAGATCAAACAGCAAAATACGTTTTAAAATCTGTCAATTTTCTTAAAACACCAACTTAATTGCAAGTCTGGATCATTATTCTCGAACTAAAAGTGTGGATTGATTTTCTTAAACTAAAGTCCGTCTCGACTTTTTCGAACTAAAATCAGTATCGACTTTCTTCAACTAAAATCTGGATCTATTTTCTTAAACTGTAGTCCTTATCGAATTTCTTGAACTAAAATCCGTATCGACTGTTTTCAAAAGGGATTCAAGATGGACGACGAAACGTGACAAAGAAAATTCTAATTTCGTTATCTACCAAACTTTCAAACAATGATTTTGTACTTTTAATAAGTCACAAATCCATTTTATGCGCTAATCATACTATAATTGGCATGTCAAAAGGGAATTTCACTATTAAAACAAAAAGTTTAATTAACCACCAAAGTAACATCTTGCATTTCAAGAGAATTCTACAAGAATAACCGTGTTGTAGAATGGCAACGAGTCACAAAGGAGAATTATTTCCCGCCATAAGAAGCGTCTATAATTTTATTGATTGTTAACGAATTAAAACGTCAGAAAACATATATGCCCAAATAGGGATTATTTAAAAATCGATATTTGAAATACCAAACCTAGATAGCGTTGTAAATAAACATTGGCAGTCAAATTTATTTTAGTATACGGGGTCTTACAAAAAAATAACCCAATAATATTTTCGTCAATATACAAGGTGTTTACAAAGAAAAGAATATACAGAAAATCTGCCTGTTACAAGTGAAAACGTAATAGATCCTTGGTTGAACTGTGGCTTACGATTCTTACCAACCCCCTGGGTAAGCCCTGGAAAAAAGCACCAAGTAACCTTTGCAGGAGGGTTTACTTAAATTACTAAACTTCAATATCAAATAGTACGCAGCCACAAAATATTCAAAGCAGGAAAAGTGGTACTCCATATTCAAGAAGCATCAACTGTTATGAAATCATGTAGTAGTAGATGCGAATGTAAAAATGAGATGGCGTAAATAGCGCGACCTTCACTATTTTACATGAAACGTTTCTTATATCTCTCACTCCTGTGTCCTTATTAACTAAATTTGTTGTACTAATATCATTAATTATTATTGATTGCTTATTATAAACATTGCTGTTTTAGCCTCAAGTTTGAAAATATAGTTATATTTTCACAATAAACCGTTTAAAAACGTTTTATAAAATGAAAACAAGGTTTTCAGACGTTGCCACGCTTCAACACATGTTTTACATATTTTAATTATGTGTTTTTAAATATTAATTTTCTAATATCATAGAAACATTTAATACATATTGTTACGATACAAGGGGTTATAAGATTTAAAAACAGTCGGCGGTGGCAATAATACAGACGCACACAACATAAAACTGACCACTCTCTTACCTTTCATTTAAAATAATTGCTACGGCGAAATAAAAATGTTGTGAAAAGTCTAACTATCCACAAATTCAGACTCTCAGGCGGGACGCTTCAATGGAGAACTAATTAATTATATAAATCTAGGTACACAGTAATATGCAACAAGTATAAAACAATTTTTCTTTTTTTATACAACAAAAAATTTATTTAATAAACTTAACACAACAAAGAAAAAATAAAATGAAAAGGAAATTTAAACTTGGATATCATAATTCTATAAAATAGCAATTCCATAATACTATAATTCTCTTTATATGAGGATTAATACTTCTGGCATCAATATAATTCTTACGTACTATAGATAATTATAACTATTGTTTAATAACACACATTTAAATATTTAAATGTTTGGTGCTATCAGTTTGCCAACTGTATTGTTATAAAATTTGCAAGTCTCTGCTCTCTGCTTTCATTCGCCTCTTTCAAATATTTCCATATTAATGGCTTTAATAAAATGAATTCCAAATCCAGTTGCTTGTCTAATCGTGGTAAGTCAATTAATTTTATAATTGTAATTCATATCCGTTTACAAAATCCAATCCTAGCGAAAATCGGATAAATCTATTATCAAATAAAAAAAAGATTGCATTGTTAAGTAAATTGTCACTTGAATAAATTTAATGTACTTGTTATTAAAAGAAAATCATTTGTATTCACAAAACTTCGTTAAATATTTACATACTTCAACGTTTTTCAAACTTGATAACATGAATAGTCTGACATCTTCTTGGTCTACATGTTTTTTAACTCAAACCATAACTTTAAAATTAATTTTTGTTACAAAAATGGCCGGGTTTTTCAACTATTCTGCGAAACAATTGAACTTTATTTAAAATTCTGCATGAAACAAAAGAACTCTAACATTTGATTTATAACAAAACCAAATTATTGTTTATACATTTTAACTAATCCTAAAACTAATAGATAAAGTGATAGATTATTAAATTTCCTATCTAATGATATATAGTATTTATGTTATCATTTAACAACAAAGCCTTCATTGAATGTCGATGAAATCTCATCTATTCACAACTGTTTATTAACTTATTTACATAAAAATACCTTTTCGCACCTTCCTATCTTCACAAATTGAAACTTTATATGTTAACAAACAAAATTTACATAATTTCATATATCAACATAATAAAAATTCAAGCCAATTACATTTTTTTAGTGTACGATGTATAACCGCACATACTTGTATGTTGTTTTACTGATATAAGTTGTAAAAAGCAACCCCTACATTTAAGATAATTTCAATTATGTGGCAAAGAAACAACTTCACAATCCTCCACCAAAATTATTTACCCAAGAACTGTAAAATTTTGAAATACAAGGAATCTAATAAAATCAATAATCTCGTTAACTTTGAAACATGTTTCTTTTTTATAAAATGCTTAGGTAAGGTAGTAAATACCTGTATACCTCCCCATTACAACACACCTTGCCTGTTTTAGGCTAAATCTTGCATTAACTATGGCCTTAACTTAATTTAAATGCCATATCAGATGATCGTCTCTCACATCGTTAGTTGGATAAAGAAAATTACCTAAATTCTATGGATAATCAGTTTTACAAATATCTTTTTCTGATTATAGTGTACTACGAGTAGTGTGCATGTTACTTATAATAAACCATTTCCTAGGTTCATAAGAGATATATTTTTCAAAAATACTAATTTAAAAGTGAGGTGAGTGCGTGACTTCCATATTCTGTGGGTTAAAATAATATGACAATATGTTAGATTTTCATATATTTGTCCAAATATGTATTAAATGTATAGGTTATATAAAGATTGAAATTGATCGTAAGTCTATAGTAATAATCCATTTATAAAAAATTCAAAAATTGCTAAAACTAAGAAACTTATTTTGATAAATGGTTGATTTTCCGTTTCTAGTGCTAGATTGTAGTTAAAAGTATCTTACGTTGGATATAAATTTTATGGCACAATGCATTCGCACTTCTTTTAAAGCCTTGCTAATGTCTATTTCATGAATAGCTTCAGGATGTGAAGATTTCATTCTACAATAGCTGCCTGCCATTACTGCCACTATTCGCCATCAGTTTATTACGTCGCCGTCGTCTCTACTAAAACGTGATAATGTAGATCACAAAATTTATAATACTGTAATACTGCACTTGCAAGAAATGCAACAAACAATACAATGAAATATATTATTCCTCAACGAATTAAATATTCTCAACTTTAATGAAACAATTAACTTTTTTATGAACAGTTAAACAATCTCTACTGCAGCTGTTGATTAACTCAGTGAATGATAGTAATAGATAATCTCTTAAGAATCAGCAGCAACTTTGCTCATTACTATTTTGTTATACCACCACAACACATCTGGAACCGCACTCAGCTAACAATATCTAATAAAAGAACAAACTGACTTTCCCACAACTTGCACCGATCTTTTTGTTCCGACATACACAACATTGTTGCAGTATAACAATTAACTAGCCGTGATAGGGTTATTCACGGCGGATACTGTAACTTGGTCATTAATGTCATGCAGGTTCTTATCTTATACAGTAAAGGATTTTGTACACGAGTATGTGATGGTTAAGAGTTATGTGTACCTCGGGAATTGTGTGCTAAAACATGTAAAACGCGCGATTCTCTAGCACCGATATTTACAAACCAATTGAATCAATTTTTTTCCCCGGAAACTACAAAGTGTGAACTACATTTTCACGTAAGATTTCAACAAAATGATGAATACTTACTTAAGGAAGAAAATGCAAAGTTACCCAAAATCGATGAAATTTAGCAGCGTTTATCTAAGTTTGTAGGCGTATTATAATTATAAGCTTACGTGAAAGTGTAGTACGATTCTTCCACTTTAAACTAGTGAAGGTAGTATTTAAAAATATTAAGTAGTTTTATAGCTACAGTAACTCCCGATTAACATAATTTTGATAAATTCGCACCCAGAATTTAAACGTGAACTCCCTTCCACTTGTCTGTTATCGTAATGGCGTTTAAGGGGAATACGGTCTCATATTCCCGGTAGATATAAACATTATTTTTGTAGTCAGAATTTGTTTTGATTATTCTTATTATGTGTGTTTTTTTCATATCATTATTTTATTATAATATTATACTTGTTATAATAGTTCTTTACAAATTAGAGATTTACTACTAAAAACCATTAATTGGATTTTTATGTGCATACGGTCCAAGGCGTATTAAGTAAGACAGGCGCACAAAGTCCGTAACCTTTTGCGCCCCTTTCAATTATGAATTTTCTGTTCTTATGTACACATAGTATAATTACAAGTTTACGCACATTTTATTGGAACAATAAATTTTAACAACATTTTCTTCTCCGATGACTCTTTCAAGAGATATATATTTTTTTATTTATATTAAATTGCAAATTTAGAACCATGCTTTTTAAAGCTATACGTCAATGATAAAGTAACCGTTCATTGACTTAAATCATCTGTAGGTCACTGTTTTCGTAACAGTCTTATGATTTTAGGCTTTAGCCTGAAACCAGAGTTATCTTAGTTATGAGAGGTATGCAGAGTTGTCTTGCTTCCTCATTGGGATGTCCAGGGAAGTGTTCGAGGTAATTCCTGGTTAGTCTGTTGATTTCTTCTTCCACAAGCTGTATACCAGATCATCAAGCAAGGTCTTATTACTAGTGTATCCTGGTGCATTCAAGTTCATTCTAAGTATCTTTGATTGGACTCTTTATTATTTTTGTGTTTGATGGTTTAGCAGAACCCCAGAGTTGGACCCCATATGTCCAGATAGACTTTATTATACACTTATATACCAGTATGTACTAGTATTTTATTTCATACTGTCCGGTAAAAGGGTATTTACCGGACTCATTTGAGTCCTACCGGACTCATTTGAGTCCGGTAAATGAATTATTACGTTACAAGGCCGGTAAAAAATTTTACCGGACTGAAAATCCAATTTGAGTCCGGTAAAAAATTTTACCGGACTGAAAATCTAATTTGAGTCCGGTAAAGAATTTTACCGGACTGAAAATTTTAAATGCATTTTTTTAAAAAATGAACAATGTGAGGCAGTATGAAATAAAACGCCTTACGTCATACTTCCGGTAAACCATTACAGTAGCTCGTTTCAACATTCGAGACTCGGCTCCTTCGTCGCCTCGTCGAAACGTTTTCAACTCGCTACTGTAAACTTGGGTTTACCGGACTTATAACGTAATATACTATTATTTTCTTTAGAGTTTTGATTTACGCACTATTAGCCAACCCATTTCCTGAATTTTTAGGTTTACTTGAGTTTTATTTGCTGTTATGTGTGCTTTCCATGCGAGTTTTGATCGAGTCCCAGATATTTCCCTTCGCTGTTCACTGATAATTGTGACTTTAATGTGACAGTAGGACATATTTCGATTACTATACCTGATTTCATAGGATATAGTTGGAGGTTTCAGTGTTGAATCTTTCTTGAAAGTATCGGTCTATGAGATATGATTTTAGGATGAGATAGTGCGGTGTGGGAAAGGATATTTTAAGTTTATACAGGAGACCTTCATGCCATATTCGGTCAAAAGCTTGTTAAACGTCCAAGAAGGCAGCTGTATATAATATTTTCACTTCATGACTTGTGAATAAGTTTTTAACGATCTTGTGGCATTGTTGTTTAGTTGAGTAACTTTTCCTATTGCGGTGTCGTCATAGATTCCTTTGAGCAGAAGCCTTTCTAAGGTTTTTGACATGATCAATAGTAAACTTATTGGCCGGTACGAAGCGACGGCATTCGGAGGTTTATTTGGTTTATTCATCATTATTATTTCAACAAACTTCAGTGTGATCGGGTAGTATGCAAATCTTAATACGCTGTTATAAATTATGGTTAGCAAAAATAGTGCTTTTCTAGTCAACATTCCCGTACATATAAAACAAACACATCGTTGCCCAAAAAGAAGAGCAAGGCGTATATGGCGTAATCCGAGTCGTAATCCCATAGAGATTAACCCGACTCCTTAATTTAGATTTAGATAATTTCGATAACTCTCTTAAGCAAGTTGTGGTGGGATAGTCTGAGCCAAAAGTTATGGAGCTGCGCTATTTCTACAAATAGAAATAATTACCTACGTTTTAATTAATTATTAGTGTTTTTAAAGGCAAAAACTAACTTTTGAATGTGTAGTCCAAACTTAAGAACGTGGAAAAATGACGAAAAACAATTCTTCTAATCAGGAATTTTATTCAAGTTTACTTTTTTATTAGCAAAGATAAAATAATAATATAGACACTAAAAAATAAACAAATTCTCTAGCATATAAATAAATTATACGCTTCTAGAGTAGTGACAAAGTGACAATGTTGCCTTAAGTTGGTACCAGTATTTCGTTTGTTGTTCTGATGAAAACAAATTAATGTAGTAATAGTATATTGTACAACTAGCTATGAAAGTCATACTGTTTTTCACAAATTTGCACTTTTGATTAACGACAGCGAAGCCTGAATTTATCAAGCAAATGAGTGAGAAAGATGGACTTTCATAATGTGTTGCACACGACATTTTTTGCATATTGTAAGTTGAGAAATTAATTAAAAATGATTTATGCTAAATTTAAAAAAATCACAAAAACATAGTATTCTATGACAATAGTCTTCGAAGAGATTAAAGTCTGTTTTTTACAAACATAATTAAAAAATAATTAAAAAAGTGCTACTTTTCATTTTAAAAATTTTCATAATCAATATGCAAAAAATGTCTTTGACTCAAGTTTTGAGGTTATCTTTGCAAATATTACAAATATAGGTTTATAAAACGATGGATGAAACACTATTTATTCAGATTCATTTAAAATCTAGCAGTAAAAATTTCCGAATTATGTATCTTTTTATAGAATACAATTGATTTAGTTTTCGAGTTGTAAATTACGAACGGCCAGTAGTGCTGCATGTAGCTACGAGGGTGGTCCCAGAAGTACCCGACCTGACCAAGAGGTGGCGGTAGTTGTTTGAAAATATCACTGTATTGGAAAGTACGCAGTCTATAAAGCATATGTTTCAAGTTTGAAAGCGCCACGTTGTTCAGTATTTGTTTGGCAGCCATCAATAGTGAACGTAATACTTTTATTTGAAAGGCCTCAGCCCAACCAATATAAAAGCTGAACTAGATTCTACTCTGGGTGAGTCTGCTCCTTCGTTTGCAACAGTTAAATTTTGGGTAGCTGAGTTTAAACGAGGCCGTACGAGCTGCCAAGACGAGCATCGCAGTGGTCGACCAAATGAGGTGACAACTCCAGAAATGGTGAAGAAAATCCACAAAGCGGTACTTGATGATCGTCGACTGAAAGTGCGCGAGCTAGCAGACATTACGGGCATTTCAAAAAGTGCGGTAATCGCATATTATCTGAAAATTTGGACATGAGAAAGCTGTGTGCAGGATGGGTGCCGCGTTTGCTCACACTCGAGCAAAAACAGTGTCGTGAAAATGTTTCAATTGAGTGTTTAGCGAAGTTTCACAGCAACAAAGCAGAATTTTCGCGCCGTTTCGTAACAATGGATGAAACATGGGTCCATCATTTCACACTCGAGACAAAAGAACAATCGAAACAATGGACTCAAAAGGGAGAACCGGCTCCAAAGAAGGCGAAGACCGTTTCATCTGCAGGCAAGGTTATGGCGTCGGTTTTTTGAAATGCGCGTGGAATAATTTTTGTTGACTATCTCGAAAGAGGAAAAACTATCAACGGCCAGTATTATGCAAACTTATTGCAACGTTTGAGCGAATAAATCAAGCAAAAACGGCCGCATTTGGCTAAAAAGAAAGTGTTGTTTCATCACGACAACGCGCCAGCTCACAAATCTGTTATTGCAATGGCCAAAATTAATCAATTAAAGTTTGAATTGCTACCTCATGCACTATATTCGCCAGATTTAGCCCGCTCGGATTATTTTCTGTTCCCAAACTTGAAATAATGGCTCAGTGGTCAAAGATTTTCCAACGATGAAGAAGTGATGTCAGCAGTTAATGGCTATTTTGAGGAGCAAGACAGTTCTTATTATAAAAAGGGTATTGAACTTTTTGAACACCGCTGGGAAAAGTGTATAGAGCTGAAAGGAGATTACGTTGAAAAATAAATAAATCTTTTTCCAAAATTTTTGTGTTTTCTTTGTTGGGTCGGGTACTTCTGGGACCACCCTCGTATATAAAGCATTCAAGTTTCCCATTAGTTTGTCGTAAAGCGACATTGTTGCATTGCGAGCTATATCATACGTTCAATCGACAAATTCTTCGTATTAACTGTTTTTTTTGGCAAAACTATCTTCCTAACAAATTTGAAACAACAACGACATACTCTTACAACGTTTTTACGTGATATGTTTTGATGTCAAATTTCTTTCTGCTTTTTTTATGAAGTTATTATAATAAATGCATCAATAACTTACCATTTTGCATAAGATCGCGTGTTATTTTTAAATGCAATTAACGCATAAGTAAACTTCCTAAACGTTAAAGATTTTGTCCATTAAAATCTATCAACTCACTAATTTCTTTTACACTTTCATTGTTTTCTCTACAGCCACAACTTCATTAAAATAAATATTAATATAAATATAAACAATATTAAGAGTCCGTTCATTGGCTTGGAATGAATCCATTTTTAGCTCTACGCTCTTAACGTTTTTCTGTAAAACAAATGAGTCTATCGATTTCAAATACAAAAATTATTCAAAATACATCTTTTTTTCTAGGTCCTCCTTTTAATACTTTTCGATATACTTTTTTTGTTTTTGAAAGGTGTATGAGTAACAAGTGATCTAAATCTGTTAATTTCTATTAGATATTTCCTGCAAACAGATTAAAAGGAAAAACGTTAAAAAAGGGACATAAAGGAATATCCCAGTTTTCCAATGAACCAAACCAACCCTGATTCCATAAAGATTAATTAAAATTTTATACTAATTTCTAAACGTCTTCTAGGACTCTCTACATATATGTAAAAGTATTATAATTGTCACTTTTGAAGTTGCAATGTTAAATTAATGATCTGAATCATATTGAAGTGCCACCCAGTGTAACCCAGAGCGCACTGTGTGGCGTAAACAGACTCTTAGGCTCGTGGAAATGATACCCCCCCCAAGCATATATGCGACTTAATACAGAACGGTTTAATTTCTTCACGTGCGCTCGTAGAAATGTATAATTTATCTCGAATCTCTCCTACTATTAACAACTTTTGATAAACAATGAGTTTTACAACTTAATTAAGTCATACGAAATATAGAAATATATTTAGTACTGACCCACTTCATATGTTCTTCACAAAATGTTGATAGAATCCCCCGCTCACCCATGCACCTTATAACTCTTTACCTCTTTTTTGAAATAAACAATATTTTAAAATTAGCATCCCCACTCCCCACCCCGAAAGAAAATCCTGGCTACAAATTTTGTACAAGGGTACAAAAAAATGTGTACCCTTGCACAGGTTCTTTCCTAGATAGAAGCAAGGGCTTATTTCCATTTGCTTTTATTTTTACGTTTTCAGTTTTTTGACTCGTGCCGTCCCACACTGGTGTAAAGCTCACAAGTTCTTGGAATTCTTAAAGTATGTCAGGTGTTATTAAGAATGAATGCGGACATCTTTTATGCACGACCTAAGAACTGATAAGTAGCCACGTACTGAAATAACACCCCCGTACTTGGTCATTTCATTGTAGCGCTAAAAGCAAGTACACTTGCGCGTTAATTAAATGTACCCCCAGTTAAACAGAAGGGTTAATTTGCCAGTTGAAAATATGGATTTAGATTTTCAAGATAAGTAGTTTTAGCCTATGTTGCACTTATTCCGCTTGTATTTATAACGATGTATTAAATGTAGGTACGAAGGTTATGGGTATTTTTTCGCATTTTAGCAATAATCTGTTATAAGTTTCGATTCCCGTCGATTCCCGCGTTCTAATTTATACATCAAAGACAAGTATCTTTAGTGAAGATTTCCTGAAAATGCCAGACCCCCTAACTGAGTCAGATTTTTTAAAGTTACTACTGCAATTTATAGTTTATCAAAAATTCAACATAAGAAGTGCAACAGAACATTCTTTAGATAATTAAACAAAAACTACATATATGGTATTCAGGTTTGTTCTAGCACAAGTGGAAATTTAATTTTAATTTTCGTTATTCCTACAAAATAGTTCAAACATTGGTAAAGATCGGTATTTTGGCGAGCGTTGTTGAGATAAACACGATGCGCTGGTTTTTCAATTTTTACACCATAGTGCGTCCCTAAAAGATTGCGCTCTAAGCCCCTGGGGCTTCCTGGACTACTCCTGGGACACTCCTGCATACGGTCCTGAACTTCAGTATTCATCCTCTACAATTTAATATTAATAATTTAAAACTACGTAGAATAACGGTATCTGTATAGAAAATGGCGATTGAAAAAAAATAATTGAATTACGGTAATCGAAAAAGAAAGTTACGAAAATACATTACAATAAAAAATATAAATTATATACGGTTATGCGTACAACGCACTGTAGTTGTAGCAATTATTATTATTATTATTATTATTATTACAAGAAGGTAGCTCTGAAACTCCAAGTGATAGTAGAAATAATAGTGTGCGATTGAAACAATATTTTGTTAACGACCAGTTACCAGTTATTCCAAATCCAATTAACGGGTTTAAATTAAATTAAGTATTGTGTGTTAGTAGTCCCTCAACTTAATTGACGGCACATGCAATAGAAAAAGTAAAACAATGGCGTTACATGAATGAGGTTTTAGTATAAAAATAATAACCAATAAGCAGTAGGCAATATTAAGGTAGATGTAATGAGTATAACATTATTCTATAATTATAAAAAAGGTACAGCTTGTAAATAGTTAATTGCTGTTGTAAGATTGCAGAGGTACTACCCCTGCACTTACTTCATGCGAACTTTCATGAAATCTTATTAGGAGGTTCTTTTGAACCACCGCTTCAAAGTTCTTCGGTACTCTACGATAATCTAAAAACACGAAATGAACGGTGTGAGATAACTCACCAATAGAATTTACTGAAACTTGGCATGGAGTAGATGTGCAGGGACATTACGTCACTGTAACAGCTAGAAACAGCCATCTGGTGTACCAAAAACAGTTTGGGGTGGGGGAAGATTGCAAAGTGTTCTTTCTGAGTTGAGTGTACGTACCACAAAATATGCAAATAAATGAACACATTTTGTAAATGTAAATTGTAAATTTCATATAAAAATATAATCTTTTAATTTGCATATATGTAAACCATCCTGTATTACCTACCCAAGCAGCATTTAAGTAGCAGTAACTGAGATCGGAACTTTGATTGAGTAGTTGTTACGTAACTGCAACTAAATTTATGACTTTATAGGTTTAATTTCTTCAATTCGGAATATTTTAGTAATTGTGTAGTTGTTTCTACTATTTATTGGAACTATGTAGTTTCATTACTTCTGAGTAACTATTAAAGTATGTGGAACGGTATTGCCACTTAGTATACTTACTTTAAAGTCGTTGCAACTTCAAAGTGGTATTATGATTGTAGCAGCAACTTGCCCGAAGCTACTTTAAAGTTCTTAAAACCTTACAGTAGTATTGAATGTAACACTTACGTTTTTGCTACCCAGGAGAATCACATTAAAGTAATTTTTCGTAAACTACTCCATCTCCATATTTACTTGTAAAATGTTGGATTAATCAATAATCATTAATCAATTTGCAATTTGTTATGATTGTTAATAGATGTTTTACTATATAACCATCAATAAAAATAACAAATTGGTGCCAAATTGTGCCTTAGGGATTGTTATGTATGTAGCTTGAAGTTGGCAACATTTATTTGTAGTGATGTAACTAACCAATCCTGGCCCGCGTCGCCGGCGAGCGTCAGTAACACTCGAGCCGGCTTGGAGGATACACGTCTTCTACAGTCTATGCATTGTGTATGTAATTCGCCATGCTCACTCAATATTAATAAAGTTAATTAATGACAATAATTGAGTATCTTTTATTTAAACACATAAAAGAACATAACAGGAAAATATAAAAATGGTTTCTATCATGTGTATCAACTTATTTCGTACAACTTACAACTTATCAAGTATTTCGTGTATATTTATCATGTTTTATTCAAGACATTTTTTACTAAAAAATATATTTAAAGAAGGCGCGTTGTTATTTTTCGATCTATCATCATCGTATTTAACAGAAAAGTTGCAATGGTTGATAATCTTGGTGTACTGGAATGACAAAATAATCAAACATTTCATCGCTCTTTGTATTAAGTACGTATTACAAATAAACTGGTAATTCATTTTGTGACACGATCCAGCATTATATAGTATAGAAAATGATAGAATATTTGTTAAGTTGCAAGAGCAAGAGAGAGAGCAACCACGCGACATGATGTGTCAAAGAGAAAAGAAGTTCCACGAAAGTAGCAATTACTACGCCGCCACGTACCTGCTACCCAAAAATTGTTCCCCATTTTGGTTCCAGACACGTAACAAAACCGTAGCAATTACGCGGTTGTGACTAGTGGCTAAAACTTAATAGTTCCACCGGTAGTTGCTGGTACGTAGCGACGACTAAAAATGCTGCTTGGGTACATGCTGCGGCTTTTACATGGTTACTATAACTTAGAAGGATACTTTGTTGTATTAAAAGCATAACAGGCGACTACATTTCAAATGAACTATTTTAACGTATTTCTTTTCTACTTCTCCAAAAAACATCTGCAGTAAAGGATAAATTATTATCCTATCATGAACAACCTAACCGAACAGAGAAGAGTACTAGAGTGCAGCGCCGGCAGCGAACTAGATACGAAAAAACATAAAAAGATGCCCAAGTATGTCACTATAAGATGTAACCAAGATTATTATTTTGATGTTATCTGGACGATTGTAAATCTTAACCACACGACAAACGCACATCTAGAATTCGACACTATACGACGAAGATAGTGCATAAAATAACCTAAAATAACTGAGATGGGCAATGCATCTTATTAGTTTGATTTGATTATTATGCATAATTTGTATAAAATAGAAATTTGGGCAGTTACCTATATGTTTATAGATTAAATGTGGAAATTGAGTAGTAGCTATGTTTCATTAGATCCTCAGGAAGTACCCAGTAAACATCTTTTTTACGCATTTGACCCCCAGGAGGTAGAATATAGTGAGAAAGTAATTTTAAAGGCAAAATCTTTCAACAAATTTTTGATATGGGTTGCTATTGACCAAAATGGATCAATTTTTGAACCTTATATTACTGAGAAAGCTATGACCGGCGACACGTACTTGGAAAAGTGTGTCAAGAAGAGGCTGATTCCTTTCCTCACAAAGAATAAAAATCGAGGCGATTTTCTGATTGAACATGGCAACTGCTTATTATACCAAAAAAGCCAGGAGTTACTTTCATACCCAAGTCAGATAATGCTCCTAATGTTCCTCAAGCGAGAGATATTGAACGATTTTGGGCATTATGCAAAAAGAAATATTCAAAGTGTACTATGGCAGCAAAAAATCTTATTGGATTTTGAAGAGTGTTTAAGAAAGTGTTAAGAGAAGTTACCGAAAGCAGTGGAAGAGAGGTGATGAAAACAGCTTGAAGAACTTCGCGTAAGTTTGAATGGAAAGGAATTAATGAATCAAATTTTATATACTTGTTAAGTAAATAATAATACTAAACAACATTATGTATAATTAAGCAATAAAAAATAAAATTAAGTTAAAAAAATATTTATATGTAGAGTCTCCCTAATTATTGGACAGCCCTTAAGACCAAGAAACAGTTTTAAAGTTCATCATTTGGGCTTCAAGATGATACACTTTAATATAAAAAAAATGATTAAGCCCCTCAAATCTTTGCACCTTGAATTTTTCAGAAAACACATAATTAAAAATTATGAAAAAATTGGGCATAGTTGCATATTTTTTAAATATGTGTGCCGAATTTCAACCTAGGATCTCAATGGCATTGTTACTAAATTATTTTAACAAAATAGCAATGTTGAACATTTTAATAAATGTATTTTTCAATATTGGGAACATTAGAGTTTTATTTTATGAATAATTATTCGTTGTTTTTAGTAATTACTTACAAAAATCTGAATTAGATAAAACGTTAATTACTAAATTCCTGGATAATTTTTTGAAACTTTTCATATTCTTGCAGATCTATGCCTGCCAAATTCCCACTTGAGATCTCAATGGGATCATTACGAATTATTTCTTTTTTTCATGTAAAAATAGCATCATATCAGCCTTGGTATCCTAGATCATTATGAAACCAATAGTGTCAGCCAGCGGGGGCTGGAAACGCCCCCCCAAAAAAAACATATATGCGACTTTTTTCACTTTAGATGTTTTTATTGTATTAAAGAATTTTTTTGTACTAATTATATATTTGATTTAGGGCCGGTATTATAAAACTTTTTACTTCCTAGATAAAATTTACTTTGAGAGTAAATTAATTTATTCTGTCAATTTGCATATGAAATTGACAGAACAAATGAATTTACTCTCAAAGTAAATTTTATCTAGGAAGTAAAAAGTTTTATAATACCGGCCCTTAATATGTTATCACCCTCTCCCAAAAGAAAATGTTGGCTACGGGCCTGAATACTTAACCAGGAAATGCAAGGAAATTAGCATCCAGTATTTTACTTCACTTGAATTAAATTAAATTTCAAACTAAAATTTTCTTTATTGTGTGTCATAATGATTTTAATTTATTTTACTTGGTAATTTGTACGTGTTCTGATAATACTGAAAAATTTTCTTGACAAATGTACCCAGGATATTTTATTTAAGTAACGTTTCACAAATAATTTTAAAAATTTTTAAAAACTCTTACAGGAATTTGTTAATTAATGTTTTATCTAACTCAGATTCTTTGTATGTAAGTACCCAGAACCGAGAATAATCATTTATAAAACAAAGCTCTAATGTTCGCAATATTGAAAAAATTATTTATGTTAAAATGCTGAATATTGTTATTTTGTTAAAATAATTGAGTATTGATCTCATTGAGATCCCAAGTTGAAATTTGGCACACATATTTAAAAACTATGCAACTCTTATGTCCAACTTTTTCAGAATATTTAATCATATGTTTTCTGAACAATTCTAGGTCAAAGACTTCAAGGTCCCAATATAAATGTTCTTTTCATATTAAAGTATGCCGTGCAACCCATTATTTTAAAATGCAAATAATGAACTGTAAAACAGTTTTTCTTTCATTTCTTTATCTTATCTCTATCAAGAGTTTGTTACATCTTTGTACACTTTAGAAGGGCACAACTCAAAAACCACTTTAAGTTAAATAGTATATTAAAGTATTAGTTTCATAGCACACGTTTTTAGCGCACACATCCGAGTTTTATTTACTACCCGCTATGCGGGTCGTTTTCTAAAGAGGACAAGTACGCTAAAACGTCTAATGAAACGAATACTTTATACTATTTTTTCTATTTGCGTTATTTCATTATTAAATAATTTAAAAATATTTAGTTTTCAATAAACCTTGTTAGGAATATTTTGGCAAGTAGCATGACAGTTGGCAACACTAGATATTATGCAATTGTTTTTCACATAACCTCGCTAACTTTAGGTAATCCGCGCGACGTAGAAATTCCGATCCTTGTCTGATACGCACAAATCCCGCTAAAACGGCAGGACCTCGTTTTAACTTCAAAGTAGAATGTATGCCAATATATTTGTGACATAAATGACAATTGTTACTTAATGAATTAAAAAATTGGATGAAATAAAAATAATTATATTTCACTTCATAGAATAAATACCTTATTTGTTAAAGAAATTAACGAGATATAAATGCAATAGTATTTTCAGCAAATAATGGTTTTTGTTAACAAAAATAATTATTATTCATGGGATCATTTGGATATTATAAGGTAAAGATAAAAAATGTTATGAAAGCAGTGTTTATCGTGAGCATATTGCACATAATACACAACACAATGCATCCCATGATGACCGTATCAAAATTTACAATTTCGTTAAAAGTAAAACCTGTTATGCCAGTAACGGGGCTACGGTCGACGGTTGCAATTTTCGTTTAGCGAGCGTCGCATTCCAGTTACAAGTTACGAGTTCACTGCGTAAATAAGATAAGTTTGACATTCTAAGAACAGCTGTCTAACAGTGATATCAACTTTAAAAAATAAAATGTTGCTGTTTCCAGTATTCTAATAAATTTCATTAGGACACGCAAAATGCATGTCCTAATGGCTTCATTAGGACCCGCAAATATAAAAAATATAATATTTTAGATTTTTACTTGTCTTTAGGAGTATAATAATTCTGTCAAAAATTTAAAATAAATCAAACAGGGTAAGTTACAACTTATTGGATTACTTGACATGGAATTACTCAAAAAGTTTTTAACGGCATCTAACTAATTGCATGCGAAATTTCACATCTACATGAATCCTCTGCAAAAAAATAAAACAATATTTCACGGTACTTACCATCTACCCAAGTATATAAATATCTCGATTTGAAAGTAGTCCATATCAAACAAAAGTCTTATACAATACACTAAAACCTAAAATATCTTAAAAAATTATTGTTTATTCCATTCGGTTGAACCTCTGTTATAATTATCTCTGATGATCTTGTTTGATTTGACATGAAAAGCCTACAAGAATAATTTCATATACGTTTATGTAATAAACAGAAAACAACGTAAATAAGATAAATATGGTTTTGTTTTCAGTATTCTTTAAATAGTGACGCATTTTTAAACAAAACAATTTTATAAAAAGAAATAACAAAATCTAATATTTTTTTATTTCCAGATCAAGAACTACTATTCAAAGATCAGTGGGGTGGAATAAGCCTGCTGTCCGCTTCCAATCTTTCAGTAAAAACATTAATGTCAAACCAAACATACGTAAGTATAAAGTGTTTTTATTTTTCTTTCCTTTAAAAGTTTTGCTCTTTTTCTTTTATATCATATTACATATGGAATTTCAAATGAAAAATTTGCTATTTTAGAACAAAAATCTTTCAAAAGACATAACATATTAAATATTAAGTAAACTTAACTTTTTCACTTAGTCTGGTGGCAAACATAATTGCCAATCAATATTAGCCTCAGTAAATCCCTGAATCAACATATCCGCAATACAAGCCACAAACCGCATTCGAGTTTCCGCCGCAATGCAACTTGCGTTGTTGAACAATTAATTTGAATAATAGATATTATGGAGTGAATTTATTAAAGCTTGAACTTTACAAGAGATAAGCATAACGTCCGCTTTTATTTCATTTTGCTTTTCGAAAACTAGCGAATAAGAAGTATCCACTTATTCAAGTATTTTTCTTGCATATTTCATTTTCCATCGCAATACAACTATCGAACTTAATAACTTACTGTACAACTATATAGCGTCTGTAAATTTTTTGCCAAATGGAAAACTTTTTTATTATTGGGTTTTCGAAGGAAACGCTCTAAAAAAAGTTCTGCTTCACCTAAAACCTCGAATTCTGCCATTAAAATTAATTTGTATACCGGGTGATAAAAACACAGATGCTAAGGTAAAAGATGACTGGACCACGATCGCTCCGGCTCTCAACGAATTTTTCTGAGCTACTTCATGACAAATATGATACCACAAAACTTACGTCCGAAAGTTCCTTGGGCAAATTTATTGGTGCAAATTGCTGATCCATGCATGACATATCTTCTTTCTTCGATAACACAAAAAGAAGGCGAGGTAAGAAAAAACATACGGACATTTTTGGTAGGGAATTAAATAAACCTTATTTTACCTAAGCTCCTACATCTTGATCAACCTAATAGTTTCCGAGAAAAACGACAAAAAAACGTTAGGGGGCGTGGACTCTCATTATCTCTTCGAGTTCACCATCTACAAGTGGTGACTTTTAAAGGCTTAGTTAACAAGCCACAAGGATACCCTATGCAAAAATCCAAGGGCTTATCTCAACTTTCCGTTATTTTTTCTAATTTGATTGGACTATTAATAGGAACTGGTCATCGATATGTCCTCTTTTTATATGGGTGTTACAAGGTCAAACACATAGCCTTCTACTATTTTCATTTTTAATAAAAAGTGTGCTTTTCACTAAAAATTGCAAATTTACCGGCATATAGCTAGTGAGATGTGTCCTCACACAGATTAGAACTTGAATTATTTTTCCTACATGTTCGGTTAATACATACCGACTTATGTATTTTTGCAATTGATAATGTACTGTATTTTTGCTAAAATATGTTAAATGCGGAATTACAACAATATGGTGAAAGCTGTGACCTTTATGCTTTTTCTGTCTCCTTTTGCAAATTAATTGCTAAGTTAGACATACTCCCAAGAAATTGGCACTCCTAATTATATATTCAATCAAACTAACATTTTACACACGGTTACTGATATGCTCAGAAAAAAATTCGTTAGAAATATTCAGTCGAAAAAGTTTCATTTCCAGATTGAAAACGAAGATTGTTATTAGTGATCGCGGGATTGTAAAACACCAGAACAATCCGAAATCCTGTCGAAAAATAACTGAGCCGCTGACCCTATCGCTATATTGATGTGTTTATTTCCCGTCTCTACAGTTTCACGTAGTGGTCTTAAATCTTCAATTAAAAGATTTTGTATTTAATAAAACTGCGTGGGAGTGATGACGTCATCGGACTTTTTTTTATTACATGATAGGTATTTTTTTACTGAAATCGATAGAGTATTGTGTTCTCATAAAGATTTACTTGTGTAAGAGTATGAATATTTATTATGCTCGAAAAGAGAATAGAAAATAATATTCTATCGCTTTTAGTAAAAAATATTATAATGTAATTTAAAAAAGTTCGTTGCCGTCATCTCTCTTTCGCCGATTTAGTAAATACAAAACCAGAACATAAAGAATGTTATGCCACTTAATAATATACAGTCGAACTTCTATATAACGAAGTCGGTAAATCCTGAAAAAGGATTCGCTATAGGGAAATTTCACTATAAAGAAATATCACCTTTTGTAAATATTATTTTAATGCTTTAATTTTAATTTGAGTGATTCTGCAAACTGTAACGCTTTGTGTTTAATTAATTGCCTTGATAATGGTGCATTTTTGTCGCCAATTAAATGCACCCACTTTAAAGCTGCTTTTTCTACGTCACGACGTAGTCATTGTTGTAAACATAAGTTCTAGCAGGTTTTGCTGTAAGTTCACCAACTGATTTTAAAATTGATTCGTGATTTTTTATTATAGTCGCTAAACTATTGACAGGAATTCCAAACTTTGTCGCCAGCCTTTCTTTTTTTTGTATACAGTTATCAATTTCCCCGCAACACGTTGATTTTCTCAGTATTGGTTAAACACTTTTGCTTTGGTTTTTTTTTGTACTACAGTGTAGGGCTGTTCACTCACAAAACTAAAGTTAAAATAAAAATTTGCAATGCAAGTTTTTAAGTTTATGTAAATCCTAATTGAATTTTAATCTTTCTTACAGGGGTGGAATCTATTTAGACAAGTAACAATAGGTATGCATCGAAGTTTAATCTTTTCTAGAACTCTCATTCAGATAAATTTTCGGAAATCCCCCGATAATGTAAAAAAGTATAGATAAACCAGCTGTAGGAGGCCTTTTAATGACAATTTCAACCCTTCTTAGAACTTCTATTTGAACAAATTTACAAAATCCTTTTGCAAGGTTTGCAGGTTTTTTGGAAGATGGGCAAATTTATAATCTTTTACTGCTGCTAAGAAAGAAAGATTGATGCATAATACATACATTTACCTGGAAAAAAATATTTTAGTTTGGCCTAAAAAATTCGTTATATAGAAATTTTACTTCGTTATTTAAAGACAGTTTTACAGTTTTATATGTATTTTTTTCTAAAAGGGCAGTGTACAACACAAACATTCGTTATACAGAGAAATTCGCTATATAGAAGTTCGTAATATGGAACTTTGACTGTATATGGCTTATACCATTTGTGACCGAAAATAAAGTTGCTACAAAGCGGAGCGCTTTAAATCAAGCAGATTATATAATAGCTTTTAAAATTCTCCCTATTGTAGCGAGATATGGAGAACAGTTGTTTGGATGAACATCATAATACACATAACAAGAACTAAAGTTATGTAAGAGACTGATGTGACCAACTGATTACTGATTTTTTCTTCAGGCAAAAAAGGAGTACTTTATGGACATTTCAAAACTTGTAACATGTAAAACTGTAACATCAAATAGTACTTAACTTAGGTTTGTAGTGAGACAAGGGGGGGTATCGTCATGTTCATAAGACGGGACATAACAGTAAATCAGGTTTCCGCTAACCTGTTAAATTTTCTTGCATGGACGTGATCATATAAATTGATAAAATAAAAATAACTAACTTATGTAACATATATGTTTGTTGTGTCAATTTCTTCTTGCTAAACCCTTTTTGTTTTTGTTGAACAAATACACAATTTTGATAACCTGCTCGCCTGTTGGTATGATTGCCCATCACTTTGGCTAAATTGAATTACTTTTGAATATACTTGTATTGCTTCCAAGGTTAATCGCCTACGCTAGCTTAACTACGCTTTCATGTACTTTTCTACGCTTTCGCCGTTGTCGGGAAATAATACAAGCCAAAAAAAACACACGATATAAATTAGACCAACAGAACGGTATGCATTCTCAACTCGATGAACTCCGACAAAGACTGTTAATACAGTCTTTGTCGTTATACATAATGTTGATTGATGATAGTTGACTGATGATAGTTAAAGATGATTGTGATGTAAATATAATTATAGTTGTTAGGTAATGTTTGGTCAGCTGCACTTTGCTGATACTGCCAAATACCTATGATAATTTCCCTCGTTGTCCTACTAGGTAACGAGGTCAGCTGCGCTTTGGTGATACTGCCTGTTTCCCTAGAGAGAAATTATTTGCCGATCTTCTGCTTCGTCCTCAAAGAACAACTAGTCAAGAATGCAAACATAGCAGCAACTAAATAGTACCCTAAAACCCTGAAGTGTCTATGATTTTAACTGTAGCTCTAAATTCTTTCATTCCTGCTCTAATTACCTTCCTAATCAGTATATATGTCTCAAATTTAATCTCCTCTAACCTACATATGTGACTCAAACTTGTCTATATGCTTCCTGTTTTCGACTTCAGATATCTGATGAACATCTTGCCTTTATAAAAGTACTATTTGCCTGTCTAACTCTTTATTTCCACTACTAAAATAAATAAGTGCCTCATCCTTAGTTATGTGCCTAACCTTATATTATCAGTCTGATCAAATCAATTCAAGTTGATGTTTGTAATTATTAGCATACTTGTAAAATGCCTTAAACGTTCGCAGATTCCTTTGGCAAAGTCCTACTTTGACGAATGGCTCTCCTGTCTTAATTTTAACTGCACTAAACTTAACTTTCTACCTAACTAAAACTTAATTACTCCACTTAACTAAATTCACTTTAATTTTTGACTAATTCACTTAGTTAACTGAACACAATTTTAACTACCCTTTCTTTCCACTAACTCTACACAACTTTTCCTTTTGCTCCACTTTATCTATCCGGTCTGCCTTGATCAGAGATCAAAAACTAACTCCTGCTATTTTCCTTGTTTAGTTTTCTTCTCCCTTTGCAACTTTTTTTACAAACTCCACCCTCTCCAGACTCAGCATCTACCCCATTTACAATTTAAGTCATCTAGCTTTACTCTGATTGGCTAATTCTTTCCCATGAAAGATCCCTCTCTACTTAACGTGAAATTTGCATCCCCTCAACCATTTTGTTAGATTTGAATTATATTAAGTGCGAATGATCGCAAATGAATTTTATAAATAAGATACGGCCTTGCACATCTCAATAAAAAAATAAGTTTTCAATGATATGATATGCTGATAATGTACCCGTACTAAAATATCTCTTATTATGAATTATGGTTACCCTGTGGTAGTTATTCTTAAATGACTAAATTCTATTTTATGTAATCTGTTTAAAAAGTTAATATACTTAAACCTTGAGTCTGGTCTTACACTTAATTCCTGAAAATTAGATAATACAAATACAATTTATTGAGATTCAAGGAAGGAATAAATGGTATTTGATTTAATTTTTGTTACTTCGGTCCCACGCTTGTCTGAAATTTAGGACAAATTGTTATGTAGCCATATTTCAACTTTGGTATCAGGAAACGTGTGAAAAAAACACCGACATCACAGAACTGCGATAACATTTGCTAAAACTGCTCCCCTAAAATTTCCTAACGTCGACTGTATTATTATTATTATTGTACTTTACTTAACTACTTACTTACTTTGTTTTACTTAATACTGCATTTTTCGAACAAAAACATTGTTTTTCTTCTTAATTTCCGAAAGCTACGAGACGATGCACAAAACGTATTATCTTAGCGTGAAACGGTCTGAATATGCTACACGAGACAGGATGGTACTTTCAGACTAACTGTCGCAAAACGTTCAGACTGACTGCTAAGGGTGCAAACTTTCTTAGCAGTTTACATTTTTAAGAAAGAGTAATTCGAATGCAGCTATCGGAAACTAAAATTAAGTTAACTTTTGCAAATAGCAAAAAGGCAAAATTTCTTACTCAAAATGCAGAACAAAGGAGTGCTTATCTCCATTAAAATTTCTCATTATACACAGGGCCGTACCAAAATTATTTTAATAAAATGCATATCCCAATTTATAAATTGATTCTTCGAATTTTACACGCGTTATATATTTTAATATTAAATTGCAGGTTTTCATATTATACTGTTTTGTACACTAGCATGGAATTTAATTGTTTACTATGCAACTTATTGATTGGAAATAAGATTATGTTGGATTATTCATCGGAAAGTTGAATTTTGCTGTAGAAATGTGGCTAAAGAATTAAGAAAATATATTTTTTAACATTGTTAAGAAATGACATGACGTCACAAGATAAAGTTGCTCTAATTTGGTGTTATGATTTTTCTTCCAATTCCCATACTAGTATACAAAATATATTGTGCATGACTCATATGAAAATAGTTTTCGCGTACTTATTTAATTCCAGTCTCAGCTGATATCTCGTACATAAATATCTTATCCGTACACAAAAACTTCACTTGTAATAAATATAATAAACCATTATTGTATTGATACTCTTTGTTGTATCTCTTGAATAGCGTAATTGTAAAATTCATACGTATATAATATTTCTAATTTAAGATTAAATTGCTTTTTAAAATACATCGCAGATACACTTCTGAACAGTCAGAGAATTTTCTTCGTGTAATAAACGAAAGCAACCGATTGTAAAGTTGAATTAGAAAATCACTTTATCCGTCTAAGGAATCTTACGAAACATTTTTAGTAGCAATATTAATTAAATTATTCTAAATTTTTGGTGCACTTTGTATAAATCTGACTATTTAAATCAAAATACATATGAATTTAAACTTCTCTCGCTATAAACCTATAGCAATAAAATTTGTGGCGTTAGCCATTAAATACCATAATATATTTATATCTAAAATAAACCTTTCTAAACAAATCGTTTCCAATAAAATGTTGTTAGCATTTCCATTTACGACAGATAAATCCTATCGAAACAAGAAAAACGTAAATTTTCTTTAAGCGAATTCCCATTAACTTTTGTAAAATGAGTTTTAATAGTTTTTGATTTTCCGTGGTAATAATGTCTAAAATAGCAAAGGTAAAACACGAAAAGCTATAGAGAAGTGGTAAGCGGATGTTGGATGTTTGAAAGTTTCAGCAAAACTTGACGTTTTTTGTAGATATTGGGTTTCAACTTGGAAGGGGTAGAAAATGTCAGCAAATATTGGGATTACGTAAGGGATGTTTACTTAAGATCATTGGCAATTTTCTTTCTTCTTCTTAAAATTATATTGCACTATTAGAAAAGAGAAGAAAATGCCATCGCTACAGATAAATATTTTCTAGCTATAATTTAAACAAATTACTTCATATCTAAAAGCAGATACACTGTAATAAGAACACCTCTAACTCAGATTTAGTTATAGGTACTACATTATTCATTCATTACTAAATCACAGTAACAGCTACTAGTTTGGTGGCTTGTGTCTTGCTGTGTCAGTTTTAATGAGGAAGCGCAGCAATAGGCTCAGATTACTTCATAGACACCATAGTTAGCAAATCCCCAATATAGAATTTCCAACTTCGTTTCATAGGTGCAAGAGCAGGAAAGCTTAATAGGGACCCTCAAGATCAGAAATTTGCATTAGAATATGAAAAGCGCTGTACATGAGTTCATTTTTAGTAGAAAAATGTCAATAGTCGGTAACTAAAAAACTTACAGAAACCGTGTCTCAATTTATTAGGAATTTGTTTTTCATAAAATTTCAGAAAAAAACAGATATGTACGACTTGGATGAAGTAATGGCATATATTAAAGTTTGAATGTTTATTGAGATAAACAGTTATCATAATTAAACGTTAATAATAATTCAAAAGAACTTCAGTCTCGAAAAATTCAGTGGCGTAGTAAAAAAATATATTATTACCTTTATTTCAACAATTAAATTTCATGCTGTATTACTTTGTATAAAATGAAAGATACACAAAATAGTACATGACAAGAAAGAATAATAATCAAACAAGCAAACAAGTAAATAAACATGAAAAGTGCGATAAGGAAGCAATCTTTATCATTATCACCATCCTCCTGAAACGTTTCGTTGTAGCAGTTCTCTCCATCATATGCGTAAAATTCTATACAGACAACCTGATTCAAGTAGCATTTGCACAGAGGTGAACTTCTTTTGCATTTGATAGATTTTCTCACAAGACCGGTAAATAGCTGAAAATAAATATTGATTGGAGGAGGAATTAAATAGTTTTCACCTGTTATCAAAATCCCATCCATAATCCGTAAGATAAGAAAGGTTTTGGTTGCTCAATCGACGTCTACTCCATACGAGAGTTTGATAATTGGTTCTTTTCAAATATAGAATGAGCGACGCCCATGTGGGTGGAAGCAAATCATTGAACATCTGTTTCTTCGAGAGCTGTCGTCGTAGAGTTCGAATGGCTGTGCTCTTAGCTTTAGGGCAGAATATATAAGACATGCATATCTCGAATATGAAAAGATGTTCACCATTTATCGCGTTATCGTTTCGAAGACTTTTTAGTGCTGTTAAAGCTCTCTAATTCACATTCAGGTAGGCGGCCCAAAAAGTCTCTGTTCCTTTCCTGTGTCGTGTCGATCGTATCTGATCTCATACTACATGAAAGCTTTAGACCAATAGCTTGATATATGGGACTTAGTAGTGTGAATCACTAGATGAATCACTTTTCTCCCTAGTGTGAAAATAGACTTCGCTAGGAACTTTCTTAGCTCTGAGTTTGTGTGAATACTTGTTTACACAGACTCAGAGCTAAAATAAGACATCCGTATCTGGTAAAAATACATGAACACACTTTTGTTTGGTTAAAAATAAGGAGTAGGACAAGATCTTGTCTGCTTCTTCTTGATCGGTGACCAAATCCGAGTATTAAACTTCAAATGGTGGTAGAAGGTACTACATTTTCAGCAATAAGTATTTGTCTAAAATTCTGACTTCATTGAAACAATGTTGAAATGGCACAATGGCTATCACTATTTTTATATAGAAATTGTAGTAATTACTGCTACTATTAAATACTCATACATGTGATACTTGATGTAGGAGTTTAGATTTTTCATCTTAAGGTGTTGACTGTAATTTGTCACATGTTGCATATGGCTTTCTGCAACTTTAGATGTATCATCATTATCCATTATGTAAAAGAAACATACAACATGCTACGATGCAGAAGAGCTCAGATCTTACTCGATTTAAAATTTAAACTTGAATCTCACAGTACTCGTACCATAAGCTGCAATACAATAAGTACAATACTCGAAGCAGAATATAGAATGAATGAACAACTGAATAAACAACCAAAAAATATATTGGTTCATGTCCTAAGTTATCTACGTATGTGTAGCAAGTATTGTTCCTAAGTAAACAAAATTTATATCACTAATGAGTCTCATGGTCTGCTTTGTAATTTTACATAGCTTCTTACATACACTCTTATATATAAAATGAAAGTGATTTGTAAAGTCAGCGTACTGGCAACTGTTCACTTCTTTTATGACCAGTAAACCATCCAGTGGCGGCTGGTTATCGACGATTCTATGGTTATTAGCAAAGAAAGGAATATGGTTGTCAATTATGTAGTTGAACACATAGCAAACTATGACCACATAGTTTCATGCAGTCGCGCGCTTGGAGTTGCGAGAAGTGATTAAAGTTTCTACGCGTTTTACAAAATTGCGCACTTGATCATACAATACTTTAATAAAAAACACTGTACTGGGAGTATTACAAAGAATAATCTATACTATTCAAGGTAAAGCTTAATTTATTTTCTTAATTAATGTTTTACATTAAATCAAATTCTGAATGCAAATCCATATAGAAAAAATTATAACTTATACTGGAAATGGAACCCAGGACATTGAGCTACCGGTCGACTTACAGTAAAATGATAATTTTTTTATACGAACTAGACAATTGCAAACATACACAGGGTACTAGATCTAATTGCTTTATAAAGTTTTTTGATGAACTGAAAAGAGAAGAAAATGCCATCGCTACAGGTAAATATTTTCTAGCTATAATTTAAACAAATTACTTCATATCTAAAAGCAGATACACTGTAATAAGAACACCTCTAACTCAGATTTAGTTATAGGTACTACATTATTCATTCATTACTAAATCACAGTAACAGCTACTAGTTTGGTGGCTTGTGTCTTGCTGTGTCAGTTTTAATGAGGAAGCGCAGCAATAGGCTCAGATTACTTCATAGACACCATAGTTAGCAAATCCCCAATATAGAATTTCCAACTTCGTTTCATAGGTGCAAGAGCAGGAAAGCTTAATAGGGACCCTCAAGATCAGAAATTTGCATTAGAATATGAAAAGCGCTGTACATGAGTTCATTTTTAGTAGAAAAATGTCAATAGTCGGTAACTAAAAAACTTACAGAAACCGTGTCTCAATTTATTAGGAATTTGTTTTTCATAAAATTTCAGAAAAAACAGATATGTACGACTTGGATGAAGTAATGGCATATATTAAAGTTTGAATGTTTATTGAGATAAACAGTTATCATAATTAAACGTTAATAATAATTCAAAAGAACTTCAGTCTCGAAAAATTCAGTGGCGTAGTAAAAAATATATTATTACCTTTATTTCAACAATTAAATTTCATGCTGTATTACTTTGTATAAAATGAAAAATACACAAAATAGTACATGACAAGAAAGAATAATAATCAAACAAGCAAACAAGTAAATAAACATGAAAAGTGCGATAAGGAAGCAATCTTTATCATTATCACCACCCTCCTGAAACGTTTCGTTGTTGTAGCAGTTCTCTCCATCATATGCGTAAAATTATATACAGACAACCTGATTCAAGTAGCATTTGCACAGAGGTGAACTTCTTTTGCATTTGATAGATTTTCTCACAAAACCGGTAAATAGCTGAAAATAAATATTGATTGGAGGAGGAATTAAATAGTTTTCACCTGTTATCAAAATCCCATCCATAATCCGTAAGATAAGAAAGGTTTTGGTTGCTCAATCGACGTCTACTCCATACGAGAGTTTGATAATTGGTTCTTTTCAAATATAGAATGAGCGACGCCCATGTGGGTGGAAGCAAATCATTGAACATCTGTTTCTTCGAGAGCTGCCGTCGTAGAGTTCGAATGGCTGTGCTCTTAGCTTTAGGGCAGAATATATAAGACATGCATATCTCGAATATGAAAAGATGTTCACCATTTATCGCGTTATCGTTTTGAAGACTTTTTAGTGCTGTTAAAGCTTTCTAATTCACATTCAGGTAGGCGGTCCAAAAAGTCTTTGTTCCTTTCCTGTGTCGTGTCGATCGTATCTGATCTCATACTACATGAAAGCTTCAGACCAATAGCTTGATATATGGGACTTAGTAGTGTGAATCACTAGATGAATCACTTTTCTCCCTAGTGTGAAAATAGACTTCGCTAGGAACTTTCTTAGCTCTGAGTCTGTGTGAATACTTGTTTACACAGACTCAGAGCTAAAATAAGACATCCGTATCTGGTAAAAATACATGAACACACTTTTGTTTGGTTAAAAATAAGGAGTAGGACAATATCTTGTCTGCTTCTTCTTGATCGGTGACCAAATCCGAGTATTAAACTTCAAATGGTGGTAGAAGGTACTACATTTTCAGCAATAAGTATTTGTCTAAAATTCTGACTTCATTGAAACAATGTTGAAATGGCACAATGGCTATCACTATTTTTATATAGAAATTGTAGTAATTACTGCTACTATTAAATACTCATACATCTGATACTTGATGTAGGAGTTTAGATTTTTCATCTTAAGGTGTTGACTGTAATTTGTCACATGTTGCATATGGCTTTCTGCAACTTTAGATGTATCAGCGTTATCCATTATGTAAAAGAAACATACAACATGCTACGATGCAGAAGAGCTCAGATCTTACTCGATTTAAAATTTAAACTTGAATCTCACAGTACTCGTACCATAAGCTGCAATACAATAAGTACAATACTCGAAGCAGAATATAGAATGAATGAACAACTGAATAAACAACCAAAAAATATATTGGTTCATGTCCTAAGTTATCTACGTATGTGTAGCAAGTATTGTTCCTAAGTAAACAAAATTTATATCAGTAATGAGTCTCATGGTCTGCTTTGTAATTTTACATAGCTTCTTACATACACTCTTATATATAAAATGAAAGTGATTTGTAAAGTCAGCGTACTGGCAACTGTTCACTCCTTTTATGACCAGTAAACCATCCAGTAGCGGCTGGTTATCGACGATTCTATGGTTATTAGCAAAGCAAGGAATATGGTTGTCAATTATGTAGTTGAACACATAGCAAACTATGACCACATAGTTTCATGCAGTCGCGCGCTTGGAGTTGCGAGAAGTGATTAAAGTTTCTGCGCGTTTTACAAAATCGCGCACTTGATCATACAATACTTTAATAAGAAACACTGTACTGGGAGTATTACAAAGAATAATCTATACTATTCAAGGTAAAGCTTAATTTATTTTCTTAATTAATGTTTTACATTAAATCAAGTTCTGAATGCAAATCCATATAGAAAAAATTATAGCTTATACTGGGAATGGAACCCAGGACATTGAGCTACCGGTCGACTTACAGTAAAATGATAATTTTTTTATACGAACTAGACAATTGCAAACATACACAGGGTACTAGATCTAATTGCTTTATAAAGTTTTTTGATGAACTGGCATTTGGCTGGAAAGTAAAGATTTTTTGTAATTTTTAGAAAAGTACGTGTAAAGTTACAACGCGCTAAAAGATAAAGTTAACTGTATAAGAAGTTTTAAATCCACCATTTTCAAGCGTCCGCTTGTGTTACATTGTACTATTACAGATCAAATTGCTTGCTTCGCTCACATAGGGGTTTTATGCTTAAATAAAGTACAGAGCAAAATGACGAATTGTAATTTATACAAAACGTATATAACGTATCAAACGTAAATAAACAAAGTTGTATTTATTTAGTTTCGTTTAAACGTGACTTAGATATCTGGTACTGTAAGATTATCAAAATTGCACATTTAGCACTTTTGTTAATTAACTTTTCGACAGAGAGTAACACATGACGAATAAACGGGAGTATATTAAATCCTTATCAGATTAATAGCAATTTTATTAATTGCATGCGGAATTTTAGAGAGATGCGTATTTACCAATAATACCAGAAATGAGTCATACAAATTACAAGTGTTATTCAGTTCAAGTTTTTTCATTAGAGAAAGTCAAAATTTTTAGTAATATTGACTGTCGGTTTTAGAAAAGTACATCTAAAATTATAAGCCTATTTATAGTGATATTAATATCTGTTAGTACTTGAATTTGAGAGTTAATAGACAAAAGAATTTGTCAATACAGCAATGTTTGTTTATGCTGTATAGAACTTGAAATAAATTTTCAAGATCGAATAACAACTTTAAAATAAATCTGATTTATAAAAGAATATCTTATCTAATTTTTAAAAAGAACATTTTATTTACTAATAAGATTAAGTTAATTAGATTAAAGGGGATCTATATTAGTGTGGGCGGCTTTAAATTTAATTTAAAAAACATAAAACCAATTGCTTGATATAAAATTATTTTACAAATTCTATTTATCCCTTGGGCTGGAACATCGTCACCCTTTCTACCATTATCATCATTATTATACTGCCTAAGCAAGAAAATAAAGAATCTGAGTCACAAAAATTACGATGGTAAAAATAAGAAATGCATTCCGATCTCGCAGAGATAACGTGATAGTCACACTGTAATTTAACTGATAAGATAAACAGCAGATGAACTTGAAGGAGTCAGTAACGCCCTTTTTTATTCATAATTAAGAAGAGAAGTAAAATGAAGTAAAAATATCGTAGGTCGCTGACATTTTTAACAGCTTATGTAATATCAGAGTTTTGCTTTCAATCTGATTTCATCTTATCTGTTTGACCACGCGTTGACCCAGATTCATTTACTTGTTTATTATTTAGGTTATAATATGCGTGATTTAATTCGGTGATCCCCCGAACGAATGATGCCTTGTTTTGACTATATTAATTAAATTACGAAATATTTTTGTAAGGAAAACTCTAGATTTTTGACTTACACCACTATCATTTTCATAATTATTGGCGCTCGCGGAATTATCATTTAAGGCTGACCTCATAAAATTGTATTGTAAAAAGGATCATTTTACAGGTTGCTGAATCAGCAATGTAAACATAACAAAACCACTTTTTTGAATTTGAAAGCATAACAAATCCAGTATGTGCTAAAATCATTATACCCTTCATTATTTGCATTTTTTTTCGGTGCTTTCTTCGCACATACTTTCAAGCGTACTTCTTCGGTCATTTCCTTCATACTCGCGGCTAGCTCAACTGAAACCTGCGAACGATAAATGGCCACATAGTGCTTTTGCAGATGTATTAATGGTTCATCTATGAAAGAATAAAGAGTTGAACGTATCTTACACATTGTTTCGGAATTCGTTTTATTTATTTGACGCCCTCCTTTGGTGTCACTTTTTAAAGTTGTAATGTAATATGCCTTTACGTTCATTGTTAAATTTCAATAATGAACTTTAATGTTAATTCAATAAGAAATTCCTAGTCTTATTTACTTCTTGCAGTCATTTCTTGAAACGTTACTGGAACAAGTCTCCGAAAGATAACGTACAAAAAAAACCACTAAAAATTATGTGATAGCAAGATAAATTTTAATATCTATAACATCTTTAGTATCTAACAATACCATATTCTACAGGCAGAAAAAGACAGACAGGTTTATCAGGGAGAATTTCAACCAAAATAAATAATTTGTTTAGTCTACACCTACTTATTTTATAGGGAAGGTCCGGTTTTTCCATCTTCCTATAAATGTATCTAGTGAATAATTGTCATGATTACAACTGTTTTAACAATGGTGTATCTAATAAATAACTGTCACATAAAATTATAAGAAGATGAAAAGAGCAACCCTAAGAAATAAATCCTTGAATTACCTTACTAATCTATTCTTCTACTGTTCTATAACAGTATAGCCGTTGCCAGCGTCTTTGAATAATTTTTAAATAATGACGCAAATGCTTTGGATGAAACTCTGATGACTATTACTTCAAATTAAAACGGGATGATAAAGACCTAAGCAAACGTTAAGTCCTTGTAATTACAAAAGTCTTATTAAGGATTTTAATTAAATCCCGTTTTAATAAGCAGAACTTATAAATAATCAAGAAATCCTGTTAATTAAAAAAATTAAAAACTTTTCATTCAAAAAATAAATAAATTCTCTTTAAAACTAAGGAAAATTTCTCAAGTGTGAAAATTATTCAGAAGACGGGTAGGGGACGTACACGTTCAAAAACTAAAGCCTAATGCGCGTCACTCCTGTTTTATTTTTTCAACTTCTCCTTTGCATGTACGAAGCTTGCCACAAAAATAAAGATTTATCTTTATATACTAAAAAAGAAAAAATATTATTATCGTTGTTGTGTAATAATTCAACAATTCTACAGACTATCAGAAGAAAAAATGGTTTCTCTGGGAATAAATAGCCCATTTATACGCAAATTTTACCAAGCACAAACGAATTTTGCAGTTGAAATAGGAGGCATTCACCTACAAAACTTTCTTATTTGTCAATGAACAACAACACAGCTTTTTTGATAAAAGAATAACAAATCGTTGTACATTTTAAACATAAAATGATTTTGTTCATAAATTAACTTTTGTATTATTAAGTGTTTTTATAATAATTATAATAACACTGAATAATAATAAATTATTTATTATAGTACATGCATTTGATTTGCAATTTTAATCTTTATGATAATGTCGAACCGTGCTGAATATCAAAATACGATTAATTATGCAACAAAGAGCTTGACATAATCAAACGTTATGGTTAATACATTCATATGTATATTATGATTAATGTTTGTTTCAGTTACGATTGAATCCAGCACGTTTTCAACTTTCACCGGATCAAAAATACCTCCTCTTAGCGCAAAATGTACAAAAATTATTTAGGCATTCTTATCTTGCTCAGTATATAGTATACGACATAGAAACAGGGTACGTAAATGTTTATTAACAAAAGTAAAGACGTAAGGACTACTTTGTGCATCAATTTTGTTTCAGAAACGAATTTCCTGTAAGACCAACACCTGATACAGATGGTCATCCATATCTTTTGTTAGCGGAATGGTCTCCTAGAGGACAAGGATTAGTTATGGTGCATAATTATGACGTTTATTACAGACCTTCTCCCACATCGCATGCAGGATATCGGATTACAAAAACTGCAGTACCTGGAGTTGTTAGTCATGGCGTTCCCGACTGGTTATATGAAGGTAAATCCGAAAATCTTAATTACTTTGTGTACTTTCAAACTTGCTAACGTCGAACTCCTAATCTTTATTTCAAGTTAGTTCTATGCCATTTTTTATGCAGTATACATGCTAAAGCGACAGATAATCAGTTTTAACAGACTTTCAGCGTTTATTGCTGAAAGCATTTAGTCGTGAAGACCTTTTCGAAAAGAATTGTAAACAACAACCGAGTATTTTATAGTAATATTGAACAAGTCAGTTTTTTTGTTAACGCTTAAAAGGGATTATTCAATGTTACAATTAATATTACAGTCGCCAATGAAATCTCCATTAAAAGCTATTTTACTACTTGATTTTCTTGTTCACTCACACTGGTACAAATGGTTGTTGTAATACAAAACGAAATTGACTGCGTTATCGGTCCCCGGGGACCTACATTGTTTACTATCAGAGTGCTTAAACCTTTTCTTAAGTTTACTATTCTAGACTTGCGGAAGCTTTATCTAATTTATATAGTACGTGTAATAAACTTTTGACAAACAGCATTCTGTAAGAAAGCTTTAAATAATTAAAGGGTGCTTAAGGAATGTGCCGTACTCCGTCGGTCGATATATCTTTTCGATTTCAAATCCGTAAATTCAAATTGGAAATAAACAATAATTTTAAATTGAAAACCAACAATTTTAAATTGGAAATGTACTAAACTACTTGAATTTTCAAATTCAAATTCATAATAAACAATTTCGGATTCATTGGCTTTAAACTTAAAATTGGAATAAACATTGCAAATTGACCAAATTGGCCAGTTTCCAATTGAAAATTAACTAAAAATAAATTTAATAGAGTAGTGAAGAATAAATAGTGTTTTAGATGAAGTTGGTCGTGACAGATGGCATTTCGAAATTTCGTACAGCAATGCATACTACTCTCCGGCGACCTATACTGCATATTAGTGAAAGTGCTTATCGGTCGTCGAAGACTGCTAATGTACAGTACAACAAAGAACATTATTTAACGCAGCTGTCAACGTGTTAATTCTATGTAAAACTATCAATAAATTAAGAACAATTTCAACGAAAACAAAGAACAAAAACCTAAGATTTGGTTTGAAACTAAACCGTCAAAAAACTAACTAACGTCAAATAACATAGATCATAATATACCGAACATACAAGACATAAAGAACATCAATGAAATAATATACCTTGGCCCACAAATAAATAAAGATGGCAATAAGTCCACCGAAATCAGAAGACGGATAGCACTTGGTAAAAGCGCGATGTCGAACCTCAACAAAATCTGGAAAGACAAACAAGTAACAAACAATACAAAACATGGCTTGTCAATGAGTTAGTTTATCCTGTTGCATTATATGGAGCCGAGACTTGCACTCTAAAAGCAATAGACAGAGCGAGATTGGACGCTTTTGCGATGTGGTGCTTGAGACGACTTTTGCGAATACCCTGGACCGCTCACAGAACTAACGTCTCCATTCTGGCAGAATTATACATAAAAGAGCGACTGTCAACTATTGTTAAACGAAGAAAACTGAAATACTTCGGACACATAACACGAAGAAGAGACGGTAACCTAGAAAAACTTCTAATTCAAGGAAAAATAGAGGGAACACGCCCCAGAGGACGCCCTCCGAAACGATGGGTAGACCATGTCAAAAAAATAACTGGAATTTCCTTCCATACAAACATAAGAACAGCTACAGAGAGAGAAAACTGGAAAGATATCGTCAGTTCAGCGACATGACAGGACAACATGAGGTCACGACATTTCATTTATGAAATAAACAACTAGAGAGAAAGATTTGTTTCCTGCAGTACCATGACATCAACGTTATACGTGATTAGTCCTTAGTACTAAGTTTTTTATTTTTCCTTCTATATTGATGACAGTGATATTTTAAGTTCTTGGTTCATATTTATTATCTTATCCAGTTTGTCACTTTCTATATTTTGTGCTATTTTCAGCGTTTTTTGTGTTTTTCCAAGCCCCTATCCACCTCTTTATTTACTCTCCTTTTTTGTGACAAGTCGTCGGTTGAATAAATAATCATTCTCGCTGCTTAGTTTGACTCTCTTTTTTATAGAACCTTAGAATTTCCTGACGTTCGCTTCCTATGTGCGCGTTTTTAGTACGGTTCTGATTTTCGTTTACTAACAGTTTTGCAGGGCATTCAGAACCTTCTTGCAATTCAACACCTTATACAAAATTATATGTCTAAAAATTCTTAAATGTAATCAAATTACCTATTTTATCAATGAATACATAAGCCGACTAAATTTTGATTCTACAGAACATATCCTGCAATAATTCGTTGATCGCTGCCGGGAACTGATCCTTGTTGGCTTAGTCCGCCTGTATGCGATCTACCGCATGTTAAATGTTCTCCTAGCTTTCCGTCAGAAATTAGTTATAAATCAAACTTTTCCACAAATAAGTCTTCAAGGCTTCGTAGGATGGGCGTATGGAGGTAAGGGAAAGGCTCGAGCAACTGGTCAGTGCTATTCTCTGACGAGTTGCTCGGAGGGGAGATGGGCGGCCTTATATAAAAAAAAAAAAAAAAATTAAATATAAAATTTTAGATATATAGCAACAACATTGGGAAATTTCTGTTAAAGGAAGAACCACTTTTATTTTACCCCTAACATCCCTGATAAACCACCTTTATCTTTTAAATATTTAACCACGCAGATTTGCACCGGGCATGGACCTTTTAAGGCACATCTAAGAAGAATAGGTCAAACTGAAGATGATACTTGCCCCACATGTCCTTTGGACATCGTATATACACTTGTCCATGTTATGCTAACAAAAGGCAACTGTTAATTGACAATATAAATGAATGTCCAATTCTACCAGAAGAAATCCCTCAAATAATCAATTGTGATCTTCTACATCAATTTTTAAAAGATTTCGTTTTAAAAACTAAAATTAAACGTTTCAATTTTACAATCTTAAAAATTTTTGTCAATGTATCGTATGATCAAAAAGTCTTTGGATCGCAATAGCCATGGAATATAAAAACCATCTATAGAATTATTTGCTTCTACTGCCCGTAGTTTTTGTGAACTGTACACAGTAGCGCCAATGTATCTTGAGTAGCGCTAATGGAGACACAGCCACCTGTGTCAAGAAAATACGACGCGCTGACACCGCTAAACAGAGCCCCATAGTACACAGAAAATGTTAGGCTAGCATACGCTATTATTATTTCTTGTGCTTGCAGTTATTTTAAGTATTACTTAATAACATTTATAAAACGAACACAGAATGGAATTTATTTGAACTATTATCTTTTTACTTGAAAGTTGTGAAGTAAATGTCAAAAATAATAGAAATAAATAATTTCATGTAGAGCTTGTAAATCTCACTGCAACCCTGATCCAAAGACTTTTTGATCATACTATACATAGATAACTATGTTCTTGTTTAGGTTTTTATAGTTATGTTAAAATCTAAAATATGTCATTGTTACTAATTGATCATATATAATAGTTAACATTGCTTTTTTCAACTAAAACATTCAATATTAACCTTCTTCTTTTGCTATTATAATTTTCATAACCTAGTAACCATTTTATATTTTGATAATGTTTAACTTAAAACGTTGTTTATTAAGTATTACCTATAGTTAATAGTTGTATAAAATATGTTTTCAAAAACCCCCAAGAATGTAACCAATGTAATTAATTAATTTTATTATGTAACATAACATAAAAAAGTAACATAAAATAATATAACATAACATTTCTAAATCTAAATATAAATCTAAATCAACTTAAGTTTTATGTCCTCTAGTCCACCTAATCCAATATAAGTGTAAATAAATGTAAATAATAAGTGTCCAATTTGACACTATTTCAGTAAATAAACGTAATAATTATATTATAACACCTCGAAGACTTTGGTCTTATCGCTACGGCGTTTATTTTGTTTCAGGCTCACAACTATTTTTCTACTCTTGGTCCGGTCAAAATAGACAATTCAATTTACAATAATTCGCATAGAGCTGAAAATTGGTACAGGTCTTAGGTACACTATTACAAATAAAATTTTAAAAATCCCCACTGATCCTACGTCTGCTAAAAAAATTATTCAAGGTCAAAGGTCAAAAGTATCGGTTTTTGCATTTTTCTCGTAAACGGTAAGTGTTATTATGAAAATAGATCAGACAAAAGTTGTAGATCATGCAATTATCTACAAAAATAGTTCTTATACTTTTTGTCCTACGAATCACCATTCCAGAGATATCACCATTTGAAACATCGAAAATAATAATATGCACGTCTACGCCCCCTTGAAATACTTTTATGGCCGGTTTCACAAAGCTTGATTAAACTCTGATTAACTTAATTGTGATTAAATTTGAAATCTAGAAAAATAATTGGATAAAATTGTGGCTGCAAAAAAGTCAGATTATTTTGTTCACCAGTATGTACCAATTGTCAAGGCCAGTCTTGCTCCAATGTTGAATCAAATGCAGCAGATAAGGATTTTTATTATATGAATGAGGAGGCAACTGATGCATCTTTCTTAGAAAAATTAACAGATATATAGCAAGAAGAAGAAAGTGAAGAAGACATTGCTGTTGAAGTAGCATTTGAAGATTATCAGTCAGACTAAAATTTTCCCGAAATCAACAATATTTATTGTTTATTGTTTCCAGCCTTACTTTGTGGAACTCCATAATCATGAAATAAATAAAGATTATTAAAAGTTTCACAGTTTTATTAAAATACAACCTGACAATATTGTTTTGACAGCTATGCTGTCATTATCAAAGTTAATATAATTATAAACAAACACGTCGCTAAGGTAGATACAAAAATAGGTAACTAGATAAAATAATAATAATAATCAAAATTAAAAAAATAATCTGATTTTGTTAGTGGAATAATGTGTAGCGGTGTTAACACTGTGGTGAAGTGTTAGGGCTACATTTATTAATTCTTGTGGAAGGAAATAAAACGCAAGTTTACTTCTATGAATTATTTATTTGACTCAAATAAATAATATTAATAATATTATTCCACTAACAAAATCAGATTTTAGCAAAGAGATATCAACCATTAAACAACTAGCACATGCAAATCATTACAATCCGAACATGATTGACACTTTAATTAAACAAAAAGATTGTAGGTTAGCTATCAAAAGAATATATCCCATTGACAATCAAACATAAGACACAAATTACATATCTATACCATATTTTGGCAAAATATCAGAAAAAATTGCACATATACTAAGAAAAACCAACAATTATAAAATAACATTTAAAACCAACACTAACACTTTTTCATTTTTATTTAATGCTAAAGACAGAACACATGATATCATGAAATGGGGCATTTACAGTTTAAATTGTTCTTTTTGTAGTTCGGTATATATTGACAAACACTTCGAAATTTTGACATAAGATATAAAGAACACGTACGTAATTACAAAAATAAACATACTGAAAAATCGAATTACGCCAAACACCTTTTAGAACAAAATCACACAATGACTCCTGAAAATAATATTAAATTCCTACATTTTTGTAATAACAAACGCAAATTAGACATTTTAGAAGCCTTTGAGATATACAAACACAAACTCAGGGTACCTTTAATGAATGAACAACTTGAGCTCAGTAATTCTCCGTTACTGGAAGTATTAGACATTTAATTTTGATTATTATTATTATTTTATCTAGTTACCTATTTTTGTATCTACCTTAGTGACGTGTTTGTTTATAATTATATTACCTTTGATAATGACAGCGTAGCTGTCGAAACAATATTGTCAGGTTGTATTTTAATAAAACTGTGAAACTTTTATTTATTTTATTTATTTCATGAATCACAATAGATCGTGGAGTATGCCTACCGGGGAAACCACGTTAAAAAAATGCGCCAAGTACACTATCTTACAGCTGGTGCGGAAATGAGTGCATATTATGTAGAATACGTCTTCTTCAACTTTTAGAATCGCGATATCTCAGGAATGGTGATTCGTAGGACAAAAAGTATAAGAACAATTTTTGTAGATAATTGCATGACCTACAACTTTTGTTTCACCTATTTTTATAATAACACTTACCGTTTACGAGAGAAATACAAGAAACCGACACTTTTGACCTTTGACCTTGAATAAATTTTTTAGCAGACGTAGGATCGGTGGGGATTTTTAAAATTTTATTTGTAATAGTGTACCTAAGACCTGTACCAATTTTCAGCTCTATGCGAATTAATGTAAACTTACTACTACTTTTTCGTCTATTTTGACCGGACTATCTGTATTCTCTTTTTCCGGCTTTACACCTCTTTTCGCTTGAATTTTATTATACGCCTATATTTATATTACCTCTCAGACTTTGCTCTGTATAAAATGTTGCCTATCTAACAGTCGTCGAGTTGTATCATGTGCCATTTGTCGTCTTTACAATAAGGTATAAGGTATGTTAAACTCCTAATAATTGTGACTTGTGGATAACAGCTCCAGCTGTCCCTGTCCGGTTGAATTCATATACAGGGTGACCGACGGGAAGCTGACGTTTTTGGGACGGGTAGTATTCTGCCGGTAGGAGGGACCGAATTACCAAGCATTAATCTCGCCGTTCTATGCCGTTTCAGTTTCAGTAGCGATGGAGCGGTGGACAGTTGAACATCGAATGTTTGCGTATGACGCATTTGTGCAGAATGGCGAGTCTGTTATTACCGTGCAGCGACTATTTTGTGTGCGTTTCAACCGTGGGCGTCGTGATACCGTCCCCAGCCGCAACACGATTCTCAGTTGGGTTAATAATCTACGGATAACAGGATCTATTGTGAAAAAGAAGCCACCAGGTCCGACAAAAACAGCAAGAACACCATAAAACATCGAGTGTGTGAGAGCCGCGATGATTCGTAGCTCTGCGCGCTCTGCACGTAAACACGCGCGCGAACTAAGGATGAGCCGTGAATCTGTGCGAACAATTTTACAGAAAGACTTAAAATTTCATCCTTACAAGATGTGTGTTGCTCAGAAACTTGAGGAAAGAGATTATGCGCAGCGGCAGGAGTTTGCTTTTCGAATGCAAGTGCTTTTGGAAGACAATCAAAATGCAGTCATTATCATGAGTGACGAGACGCATTTCCATTTGGGTGGAGATGTTAATAGACAGAACTTACGGTACTGGTCCTCTGAAAATCCCCGTATCATTTACGAAAAACCTCTACACTCAGAGCGCGTAACGGTTTGGTGCGCAACTACTCCATTCAGCATCATTGGTCCCTATTTTTTCGAGGACGAAAATGGTGCAACTGTTACAGTGAATGACGAACGTTACTGCCAGATGCTAAACACTTTCTTGCGTCCCGAACTGCGCAGACTGCAACTGGATTTGGAAAATGTTTTTCCAACAGGATGGTGCCACCGCACACACTGCTCATGTGTCCATGCAAGTGCTTCGAGGCATGTTCCCAAAAACGTCAGATTCCCGTCGGTCACCCTGTACTATGTGACGAAAGCGAACTCGATGAGGCAGCACTTGCAACTATGATAACCGTGGTTGCTGGTTGCTATGCCATCACTATCTACCTAAAGAAAAATAACAATTTATGACCTTAACTTATCCCATTTGCTTAATATGCGTAAGGAGTTGTATCACATACATACGTATAATATGTTAAAAATGAATGAATTATCAACTGCTTGATGTCAAAAATTCTACTTGATCAGGAGTTTTAATTAAAGTTTTTCTAGTTTATACAAGATTTCTTTAATTAAAATTTAAAAAACCCGTTTGTAAAAGTCAAGTTCTGCCATATTGAATAACTATTCCTGTTTTTGCTATTTTCGGAAAGAAAAGCTCTAGCTTCACACTTTTACTATCTTGTAGCATTTGCACCGTTCTAAAAGCATAGTATAATGTATCTTTTCATACAGTTCTGGCTATCAAATATTTGATTAAAGTTGTACTCCCCTCTACAGTTTATGTATTTTATTGACTTACCAGTTATTAAACTCGTCTAGCCAGCAGTAAAGAGTGTTACGTTGTTTCAGTAAGTAAGCATTTCATGTTATTATACTCTCTTAACATTGCTGATAATTGATTCAGAAATCAGGCAGGTTGTCGGTGGTGGACAGGGCTGCGGAAGGGGTACACGGTAACTAATCGTAAAATAACTGTAGCGCTTGTTCTTCAATGAATGCGTATTTACCGTTCTTTGCCGTTGTGTCTGTCAGGTTGTTCTGTCAGCTCTTTTGGAAATAAAAATGCTTTAAAAGAATGATTTAGTAGCGTATGAAAAGCATGAAATCGGAACGTAGAAAAAAAAACTATCAATTCGACACTTGAAGTTGGTACTTCTAATTGTGAGGGTTAGGGGGCTCTTAACCTATGTAAAACGCATTGTATTATTTTTATGCAACACCTCTAAATAAAAAGACTGTTGTCTTGATGTTTTTAAGCAATTAAAGTTGAAGTTTACTCACTTGCGAGTAGAAAAATAATTTTACCAATTGTAGAATGGTGATTGATTGTCAGTAGTAAATAGTAACCAATCACCAAATTTACCACCGTCAAAAACTAGACTAAACTATCCATTGCAAGTTCAACATTTAAATTTAAATAATGAGCTGTTGGATAAAACGTTGCCTGGCACACGTGAGTTAAGAATATTATCCACTCGAAAAAATTAACCCACTCGGGCCTAATGGCCCTCGTGGGTCAATTTTCGTTAGTGGATAATATCTTACTTAACTCACTTGTAGCATAAATAACTGTTATGCACACATGCATGCATACTTAATAGCGATTTAGTAAAAGTACAAGAAAAAACGCAAGCTCTTTATTGTAAATTTGAGTGATTATTACTTATACACAAAATAAAACATAGGTGCATTATTATCAGTTTCCTCTTTGCCATGCACAACATTTAGATGATATAAATCTTGCAAATACAATTATTATTATTATTAAATCACTCATTCAGTTTAATATAGAATTTAACGTTGACGTATTCCATGTAAACTCATATATATGACGATGTACAAGATCTCATCAGTATTAGTTTAGCTTCAGCTTTATTTTACTCTACAACTAAAGCAATAACTAATTGTTTAAATCTTTACCAGCTTATTTCATCTTTACTGCCTTTCTCTTTCGTACTCAATAACAAAATAAATTAAAACCCTGTATTATATAAAAGAAGGAACATTAGAAGGATTTTATTAAATGTCCTCATATATCTATTGACCCTCTTTCACTTACACTTAGTCCTCGCTATTTTACTTTTCCTAATATGTCCTTTAGTAGTAACACTAAAGCTAGAGAGCGGCAACGGGCCTTTCAAGTTGATAGCTTTAGAAAATTTATATATCCAATAAAACACCCTCTAATATTCTAAATCTTTTCAGAAGAAATATTGGGAACCAATAACGCAATTTGGGTATCAAGCGACGGTCACATGCTCGTCTTCGCGTCCTTCAACGATAGCATGGTAGAGGAATTGAAGTTTCCTTGGTATGGATCCGTAGCAGAAGGCCGTCTATACCCGGATATCCGGTCCTTGAGGTATCCCAAGCCGGGGACAAGGAATCCTCAGGTTTTTCTCACAGTCGCTGACTTGGCTGATCCCTCTAATATCCGGACGAGAGAAGTAAAACCGCCTGCTGCTCTCGGCAACTCGTAAGTTATGATATTTTTATAATGAAATCCTATACCCTTTTTTTATACGCAGTAAGGAAAGAGAATGATTGTTCCGCCATTGTTTGTTTCCGTCCTAAAAAATTATTAGCGTTAATTAATTTTTGTTTGTTATATGTGTGTTTAATCAAACGCGAGGGGTCAAAGAAATTACAAAATTTTTTGTAGACGATAATATTTTTCGTCTTCTAGAAATTCAGCAATATCTCAATGAAGATGAAATGGAAATACGGAAAAAGACTTTAATTTTTAATGCGGTCACCAGAACATAAAATATTTATGACTTAAATTTTATACTTTCATCAGGATGTCTATTACGTATGTATGTTTTCTACTTTGAAAACTTTTACATTTTTCAACAAACCAACATGGCGCCTTTTTTTAAATAAACGTTTTTATAAACGAGCAACTTATTTACAGATGATTCTTCTAAGAAATATAGTTATTAGAATACCAATGATATCTTCATTATAAAACATATATTTATAACAAAACAATTTATATATTTTTACAAATTAATGGAAAGCTATGTTAATATCCCTTTTCCAGTTCGATCTATTTAAATAGAAGGAAAAAATAATCCATAAAATTGTTTTTCAACTTTTTAGGTTAGCTTGGATTAAGTTAGGTTATGTTTAGTTAATTCAGTTTAGTTTAGTTAAATTAATTAACATTGTAATTTTATAAGATTTTACTAGTAAGTCATTGTCGTTGTGAGTCAGTGTGTAACAGGCAAACAACGCTACTTTAGCTTTACTCGAAAATCAGATTGATACAAAAAAAGCCATAAATGCATAATACTTACATTAGTATACTCACTAAAGATTTTAAGCTCCGATCGAACATCTTATTAAATCAAATTATACTCAGGCGTCGTGGGTGTTAATCACAAAAGCTTCTGATTAGATAATAGATCCAGGAACAAATTAAAAAGATAGAAGGCACCACTTAAACTGAATAAATGTTACGTCATTTAAAAAAAGTCGGTAAAAAAAGTCCATAATTTCGGAAACGCCCTCCCTTTTAAATTTACTTTGAATTGATCTGAACAATTCTTTTTTAATAATAAAAAAATTTTGTTAATAAAATATACTTCAGCAGCTTGTTGGACTGAACTATATCAAAGATAATTAAATTTGAAATCTGTATATTGCATAAAAAATAAACATTGAAAATATATTACACAAAAACCATACTACTTAAATTCATCATTCTTAAATGCCTATAATAATTCCTACATATTAGTTAATTTCTAGATCCTAAGCTGGATAAATTTTACACAAATAGCTTATTTAGACATTACACTATTTAAAAATTTCACAAATGAACCAAGACAGTCTTAATTAAACATTTTTGTTAAACTCGGTATATCTATAACTCGACCTTAATCCTTAAGACGGTCATCCTTAAAATTTGTTAATTTCACCAAACACCACACAAAAATGGTTCAATCCTTATTAAACTAAAGACCGATTAACCAAAAACAAAAACAACGTTGCAGGAACACCTTGAATCTTGAACTATTGTTTATTTCTTTTAACGAATTCCATTATCTTTTGCAATAATGTCCGTTACGGAATAAATTCATTATTGCTAATAACTATAACGGTACTAACACTAACTTTAAACTGGACGATACGTAAAAGCTATTAGTTTGAATGTTGCTGGAATTGTTCTTATTCTTAAACACGCGTTTTAACATAATGCCATTGGTTAATAGCTTTAACTAATTCTTTAATCAGCTACCAAGATCAAACGTAATAGCCAAAATACTAGGTTCTAATCTCAATAAATTGTATCGAAATACACGCACGATTAGATTATTAATATGTCATTTTAATTTGACGAGACGGAAATGTACATATTCACACTTATTAGTACTAAACGAGATTCACAATGTTAAATTTATGACTAATTCTCGTCACCGAATTAATTTTTCAAGAACATACTCTACAATCTCACTCAACACTCAAAAAGATACATGCGATTTTATATTAACTGTATGACAATAAGAACAACTGCCACGCTGGCCAACAGCCCTGTTCTGGACTCACTTGAAGTGGGTACGGAAACTTTTGCATTTTTACAATTTTAAGATAGGGGTAAAATTAAACTGTACAAACCAACCAAACTTGGCGACATTTTTATCCAATAAGAAAGAATGCAGAATTACTTATTATATTTTTGCATTTAAGAATACTTATCAAAACCTACCGTTTTCGGTATTTTCGGTATTTATTATTTTGTTGACTGTTAAAAGTCTTTTTCGTAGCTTAAAATAAAAAGGAATTTATTACAAAAAATATTGCAGTCAAATAAATTATTTTTATGAGTTCTGTACGTGCTTTTACACTAAAAAGAATTTCAATATATTTATTACTTAGCAGAATTATCAACAATTTCCTTTACATACATTATTTTGACCGTATAAAGCGAGATAAATACTATTTTAATTTTTCTGTTTAAACTTTGAACGCAACTGTCACGCAAGAATTTAGCGTGAGGATTTATTTAAACCTAATCCAGACAAAATGTTTCCTTATCGTACAAGGCCTTTCTAAGGTTATTATTATAAATTGACTCTTCAAATTTTCCGAACGTTACAATTGTCGTTGCGAGCTACTGTCGTAGCGAGCCAATGGCGCTGCGAGCGATCGGAGATCGAGGATCCAGTGTCGGAGAGCCATGCTGGTGCGTGCCAATGTATTCTGAGTCGCCATATAGCTGTAAGAGAAATGACGGTATTTTAGGGTTCAACAAGTAGAACTACAATAGTCTATTAACAAATTGCTTCAATGAATATATAACCTTACCGACTCTTTTGGTAGTGCTCGGCTGTACTACTCTGATTTCGTCGAGTCCTTTGCTAGATTGTCCCATCTCGGCTCTTTAGACAAAACTTAAAATTTGATTGAGTTTAAGCCAAGTTGTAAGGGAATACGAAATAAACTTCTAAATATCGATCTCCGAGTTTCATTTATACTTTTTTTTGATTATGATCAAAACCAAACCGAGAAAAGACCGCAATGAAACTTATGATAAGGAGATCATGCACCTTTCTTACTATAATGGGCGTGTGTTCCAATGTGAATCCGAATAAAATAAAACAATTCATTTAGAAGTAATTATTGACTTTTACCAAATATTTTACAACTAAATACTTAATAAAACGATTTTTATAATTTAATATTATTACCAATAGTGCAACATGCCTCCCTAGGGCACGCGTGATTTTTATTTCAGCTTGGTTTAACTGTAGAAAACAGCCAAAACATAGAAAATCAATTCAAATCACTGATTAAACTGCCAAAATCACTTTATTAACTCAATTAAGAGGTAGACATTAAAAGCCAAACTAGATATTAAAAGAGACTGATGAAATTAATAGAAAAGATTGTCACGTGGGGCTTTCGTGACTGGAGGACGTAGTCAGAGGTAGAAAGGAAAATAAACACAAGTCATAAAAACAACTACATATATACTAATAGCAAACAATAGAATACAAAAGGTTATACAGTGTGAGGACGTACATGTCCTCCTAAATCTAGCATAATCATGAGGGTGGTCAGAACCACCCTGGTCTAGCACTAAATCTACAAACTAAACGTAGGAGTCGAACTCCTTGTGATCTACAAACTAAGCGAGAGAGAGCCTGGTCACAACTCTCCCATAACTAAGCATAGAGAGGGTTTTAGCGCAACCTCTTCATAGCTAAGCAGAACTAAGCATTAGATAAATTAAAAGGTACTCACCAACTTGCTTGGAGATGTAGAGTGTTGGAGTCATTTTCACTGACTGAATTGTAAGTTCAAGCAAGCTGGTTTATACTGCTCGATGCTGAAAAGATTAACATAATAGTGGGAATCCGTTGATTGGTGTTCCAAGTATGAAACTAAGGAAGCTCACGCTTCCTGGTTGCAGGCTGGTGGGTAGTTTGCATTCGAGTCGGCCGTACCAGGCACCCAACTGTGGGTTGAGCGGAAGTGTGCTGGTTTCTTCTGAAGGAATGTGCAGCTGGTTGTGAATTACGTGAGTTGCCCAGCATGTACGGGAGTAACGTAGGCAGATATGCTACATGCCAACTAATGCAACTTGCAGTTGAGATTGACATAGGAATGACCCGTCGTGGGTGAAGCGGAAGCGTTTCTTCGAAGGAATGCGCAGCTGGTTCCAAGTCGTTTGCTGCGAGATCGCGGCTGCTTGACTAACGTGGGCAACTGAGTGTTACCTTGCACGATATATTGTACGAACGGAAGAGAAGTTGAGTTTTGTATGTAATATTGAATTGTAAATATTTCCGTTTGTGACAAGATAAATCTAGTAGAATTTTTATTCTGAATATGTATTTATTAATTGTATATTATATATGTCCGTCTGAAGAGTAAAGTTACTTTCTACTTATTCGAAGAGAAGCGTCATTTTTCTGTCGAAATTGGTTAAGCTAGGTTGACGTTCTCTGTTTAGGCTTAGGCAACTGCTTTTTCGTAATTTGCAATCGACTGCTTAAAAAATAGAGTGAAATCGAATACATATGGACTGTAAGTCTGCCACTGTATATAACTACAATATTATTGAATAGAAAAGAGTTGCATAATACTTTCTGGTAGTAAAAGCGAGACAACAGTATGAGCAGTATCATTTAGTGTGTCGTTACTTATTTTTGTTTGAAGCCTAGTAACAAGCAACATTTAAATAAACAATTTAAACCAATGACATCTAAATCAATGACAGCGGTTGAATAAAATAAACATAATTTACTTTAAAAATCGTTAAGTTGATTTGAAGTAGGTCCAATAATTTAATATATTCCTATAAGATAATCATACAGACTATACATACTGGAGGTAATTATCCAATAAAACCATGTGAAAGTTTGCTTACCAGCAATAATTTTAGTCGAAATTGAAAAGCAACTTTTATAAAGCAAGTTTTTATTGCACAACATCAAATTTGGGAAACGAGGCACGAGTTAACTTTTTCTTGCGTAGAAACGTGTTTCTAAAAAGTTATTTTATTATTAAAAACACGAAAAATAGAAAAGAAGTTTACTTTCAATTGTATTGTTCAACGAATTTATTATCCTACGGCTATAGTTCATAAAATTCACAAATACAAATAACTTTATAACGAAATATAATTTATTAATATAAACTGCTATTATATTAATGTTTCTCATTTGAAGTGTAAACAACGATTATTATAATACAAATATAATTATAAGAAACTCCTAACATTAAGATTACAATACGCCTGTATCCCCTGCGGTAAAACCGGTGGACATGCACGACTTTGGATGTACCGTACATCTCGTAGTTACCGGCTTCTAACCAGAAAGAAACTTACCGCGACAAGCAATGATACAAAAAAAAGAATGCCAAATTGAACTTCAGCGGCATTCAAAATGTTACAACTATCTTACTTAAGATCAAATCTTAATTTAAGCGACACAAATGAAATTTAAAAAATGAAAGATCTTACTTATTCAATCAGATTACACTTTAAAATGTAAAACTCGTTGGGATAACTGATTTAATTATATCACGTGAAAGTAGAAAAAGCGAAAACATACTGCAAAGAAATGCATTAAATTCCACGGATAATAATAACAGTGAAGTAATTAACCTTTAAACTGCTACCAATGCCAATAACTAAAGCAAGAAATTCTTTTGGAATTGTCGTATCACACAAAACGTTTAGGAGTAATACATTACCGCCCGTGAGGTTGTCTGTAAGATTGTTTCTATTTCGAGTAGTTCCGAAAAAAGAAATTACTCCAGTACTTGGCAGGCAGGTCGTAGTAAAATAACTGAATCTGTCTATAATGCCATAGTAAATAAAATTTTAATCTTTAACTATAATATAATTAAAAATGTTAGTATACCATTTTTATGTGCGAATTATTTGTATGAAATAATAAGTTAACTGATTAACTACAACCTGAAATGGGTAGCTTGATTGGTGCATGTAACCCCTATTTAAAACCCGACCACCTGATTGCTTCCACCACGTGCTCTAAACTCGACACGTATGTTACAATATGTTACTTCTCTGCCATTAAGACAAATATAATTTTATTATAATTTTTACAAATAAAAATAAAATAATAATAATGATAATATAATTTAAACTGACCTGCGCTAGCCTAAGGTCATAGAATTTGAATTGACATCAGTTGAATCTTCAGTTTCTTTGGAGAATGTTAATTTAAACAACTTGTTAGCAATGATGCAGTTTGCAGTACAATAATATATAATGCTTATTATCATAGCTACCAGTTTAACTGTGATTATTAAAGAACTGTATCTTAAAATACATCTAAATCTACAAAAATCTACAGCCTTGGTAGTGTAATGTCTGGCGTGCCGGACTTTCACCCAAGCGGCCCGGGTTCGACTCCAGGCGCTGGCAGATCTGGTTAAGGTTTTCTGCAGTTTTTCCTTAGCTGTAACACAAATGTGGGATTTGCGCTGTTCCATCTATAAGTCGGGTGCAGCCGCACATTGGGCCTACATAATAATAATAATCGCCCCCTCCCTCCAGCACAAGCTTATAGCTTCTGGGGCCTTGGTTTAGGCTATGGGTTGTAGTAATTATTATTATTATTATTATTATTAAACGTGTATTCTCGATTGGGTTGATATTTTCAAGGGCGGTATTTCTTTTGTTGATTTGCTTGGTTTTGTATTAGATTAGGATCAGTTATGGACGATAAATCAATTTTAGTGATTTCAGATGCATGGCATAAATCAAGCTGTAGTTTTCCAGTAGATGCTATCTCTGTTTTTTTTTTCACAGAAGACGATTTGAATATAGTTAAAAAAGTGATTTATTAGGACAAAGCAATTACGCGTAGTGTGGAGGCAATGTTGATCAAGTGCCGATTATTCTTGTTAAAATCAATGAATTTTTATTATGTAATAATAGTTTATTTATTTTTAATGGGGGGTATGTAATTCACACACAAAAGATAGACTTGTTTGTCTTCGTAGGCTAATAGTAAAGATATAAATTTCCATGGTTAATAGAGCACATAACATTCAGATTTCATCTAGTAAATAGTTGCCTGTAATTATTTTAGAGTTGCGTTAAAACAGATGATAAATCGTTATTATCAATTATAGAAAAATGCTACTGATAATTTTGATCAAAGGTTAGGAAGGTTTCTAAATCCCTGTGATTGATAGTTGCGGCTGTACGGCAAAAGTAGAAATGGTTCCTAAGATTTCATGAATTCATAATGTACTGTTACCCACAAAATGGGGACTGCCTATTGGGAAACGGTAACAACCTTTAACCGCAGTTAAATCTGTCGACTGCCAGCTAACTAGTGGGAGGTCGTGGGTCTCATTAAAGGTCTTCTGTAATGGGCGCTAAGAATCGTCTAAAATAGCTACAGTATTGGCCGACAAAATCTGAAAAGAACAACACATTTGCGACTACTACCAATGTGGTTGACTTTTCCCAATAATGGCTCCTCGATAGCTGAAAATATAAACCCCAAATACCATACATATAAATAATAAGTCGTCAAGTAAGGAATGTACAGTGCTTTATTATTAATTAAACAAATTATCAATTAAAACACATTAATCAATGTGAAATAGCCTTGCCAAAATTGAATGTAGGTTGTTGATTTCTATATACAAATTTGATCTAAGTGAGGATTGATGCGAGCGATTTATTTACGCTGAATCTGACTTGACCTCTAGTCTCAGAAACGCAATAAGCAAAGGGCACGGTAAAATTTATCGCGTCTACAGGTACCAATCAGATTGCGCAATCATCAACTCCAGTAGTGAGCTATTCAACTATTACGGAGCAAAGCTTATACGTATTTACTCGCAAATGTTCTTAACAATGTAATAAAATAAGTAACATGTGATAAAATTATATATATGAAACAGATACTAGATATAAGTGCTACACGCACACTGGGGAAAACCATTTAACACATAAATTTATAATATACAAATATGTAGAAATGTTTTATATACAAAAAGGGTTGTTAAACGTTATTGATGTCGTAAATGGTTGCTACAATATGACTAACTCACGATACAGATGTATGTTTAGAGCTGAAGAGGAACGTCACCATCCAGGCCGAACGTAGCGTGTTCCAACGGGACAACAGCAACCAAGTCTGCGTAATGGTCTTTTAACAACCCAAATAAACAACGTAGTGTATGTAATTATTGTGAGACAATCAAGAAGTTATGAAATGAGTAAAGGTAAACCCATAAGTAAAAAGGTCTGTAACAAATAGAATCAAATTACCAGAACGCACTACACAAACACTTTATAAATACCTTCGGTGACCTTAAGAGATTATAAATGTGACCTTAAGAGATTATAAATGTGACCTTAAGAGATAATTACGTCGCCTCCAAATGCTGCTAACGACGATTATACATCAAAACCTAGCAAAAGAATTAAGTATAAGAGACTGAATGATAGAAAAGTTAACCTATAAACTTACGAGAACGTGTGCTTCATATAATCTCTAAAAGAACAAGTGGGAATATCCCCGAAAGGTTCCAATCATCGGGATCAACGGGATGTCCACGAAATATTCTTTATAAAGGACTAGCTTCTCAAGCGTACGAAATCGTAGTGAGTGTTCTGCTATCAACCGGAAGTTAGTTCCAAAACAAAATGGCAACTACAAGGAGAGAAAATGCGAAAATCCCTAAACGCTATACAAACTAACACAAAAGCATAGCTATACAGGGTGCTACGAAATTAGCACGTAACAGTACGTATTAAGAATAATTTTCATGAGATATTGATTTAAAATTATGAAACTAAAGTATTGATGCGCCAAGTGCAGGTGATGCAATTTGGCAGAAGATTACATGGAGAAAATCTAAGATATGTTTAGAATTCCAGAATTACAGCATTGGTAGTTCTCAAAAAACGGCAAATTTGTCTTCTCTCGGGTGTTTTACCCTACTCTACAACTTTCGAGTAATGGAGCAATTTTTGTGAAAGGATACAAAGTGAGGAAGATATTACAAAAGCAAGAATTAAACCAAAGTACGTTAAGACATTCTATGCATTGTTGACAATTTATGTGTGGTGACTCTGCATGGTTAATAGGTCACATAACATTCAAATTTCATCTAGTAGTCGCTTGTAAGTGTTGGAATTCTTTGAGAGATGCGTTAAAACAGATAATAAATCGTTATTATCAATTATAGACAATGTTATTAATGATTTTGATCAAAGGTTAAGAAGGTTTCTAAATCCTTGTAATAGATAGTTGTACGGATTGAATCGACTAATCCAGAATGGCAAACATAGAAATGATTCCTAAAATTTCATGAATTCGTTTAATGTATTAAGAATAATCTTCATGAGATTTCGATTTAATAGATTTTGATTTTTTACAAAAGGTTCAATATGTGCCTGGAAAGTGTTTAATATTTGTGCTTGTTCTTGAAAGATGATTTTTTGTAAGTCAGTAGCTTTGGCCAATTTTTGTATCGTTTGCCATGTTCGTCATTGGGGTTACCTGTTATCAATTTGATCGCATTTCCGGTTGTACCAAATAATGCCCCATTTGATCTTTGGTGTATATACTCGTACAACTCGGAAATAGTGCTGAATAAATTGATTTCAAAGGTTTGATAATTATTTAACATAATAATAAATAAAGGTTTCCATAAACAGTACCTTAAGAAGCCCTCTTAACGTACTGGTTTTAGTTTGTTAATAAACTCATTCAAACGCCAAAATAGAAAAAAGGTGTGTTAGATATGACAAATAATCACACATTCACTTTGTTTTGTGGAATTTTTGTAGAATGGGGTAACATTACTGAAACTTAAATAAAAATACTTGAAAATGTTGTTTTTAAATCAGTAAAGTAGTTTTAGACTTCAAATATAAGCTGACAAACTCTAATTGTTTTGTTAGTAAATACAGAGACAGTAGTATAAACCGTTAGTAGAAGCAGAAAAACGAAATCTGAAACCTTGTAGTAAAAAACTTGAATCTTTAAAACATGATGAGTATTTTTAGAATAGCTTTTAGTTTTACGATTTTGCAGTCTGTATTAAGTATTGTAGTTAAACGATTAAAACTACCTGAAATATAAAATAGATTTTTCATTTAAACACACATTCATTTTCCATTGCCATAAAGAACATTCAGGCCTACGTTTATATTATATAAGAAAAACATTTTTCAGCAAAACCTGAATAATGTTGTAAGATTGTTTCAAATTATATAGTTAAGCTATTTAGCTACGCCTCTGAGGGAAAAACATTACCATTTTTATGTAAACAGTAATGGTGCTGAATAAAAATGAGTTTAATTATTAACCCTCGATACTTGCAAGTGTACCATTTCATTTGCCAATTCTTCCATTTCCTTAAACGAAACATTTATTACTTCCTCTTATAATCTTCCCGGGCAAATTATACTAATTGAACATAATTAGTAATGAAAATTAAATTAAAAGACGTTGATTACGTAATTATTCAGCGCACTCAACCTTTAATATTATTTCTTATTTTCTTGTTTGCTTTGTTCTTTACCTTGCTAGAATGTAGTCCAATATAAATTCTTTTTGGTACTTAATAAATTATGTCTCTCCTTACTACTAGCGTTGCATCTAAAATAAGTTTTAGATGCACATAATGGCTTTCTGAAGCCCTAACAGAAAATCATTATTTTAAATTTTCTTTTTATTTTCAGCGAATTCTACTTTACAGCAGTTTCTTGGATAAGTTTGACCGAAATATGTGTGGTGTGGTTGAACCGGCCGCAAAATTTATCTCTTGTTTCGATATGTAAGACTCCCATGTGGAACTGTCAAGAGGTAAGGCATTTAACTTCCCTCACAACTCTAGACGGTAATATTATTTATCAAATCTTTACTGACAACTGATGAAAATAGAGTTAGAATTCCTCTGATTTATTTAGACACCGACGCTGCCGTTCACGAACATGGCAGTTGAAGATATATCAGTTTGCATGTTGCTATTTATAGCTCCCTTTATGCTGAAATAACAATGAAAACTGGTTGAGCGAACGTATATACCAACATACGATTTAATATGCATTAAAGTTTGCTAAACAAACATTTACCATAATAGAATGTTGTAAAATTTGTATTACATCTGCTGTGCTCTGCAATTAAGAAATAAGGATTAATTAAATCTCCATTTATCCCTCTCTGGCTTTTCCTCTTAAACTTCATTTTTGCCATTTCCTGGGAGATTTAATGGCACCATTAAATTCTCATCAATATCAGTTTTAATATCCATTAAATGAACTCAAATTGATTTTTGCAGACTCAACGGATTACTACAGATGGTCCAGGCTGGGTGGATATGGGAGATAGCCCGCTTTTTGGAAGGGATAGCGCGAGCTACATAACCGTTGCTCCAGTTAGAGATGGTCCTGCTGGATATTTTAAACATGCTGTAGCTGTAAACATTCCCAAAGGGCGAATTTTACCTCTTACACATGGGAAGTTTGAAGTAACCCGTGTACTGGCATGGGACCATTCAAACGATGTTATGTAAGTTTTTTTTATATAAACATTTTTAAAGCAAGTTTAATTCAATTTCAGCTCTGCATATATTTTTAAGATATTTTAGGAATCAATTATCGTTTTATTGATTGATAGCTTCTCATAACCTCCCTTCAGATCGATGAACTACTTAAATTTTGGCAGTTACTCCCGAGTATTCTAAAAGCTAATGCAGTATAGTCTAATAGTAGATCCTGAATATTTTATACATAAAGAGGATTATACTACCTTGTGTTATAGAATAAGCTATTTTGATTTTCTCCCCACGAAAGGGTTTAGCTATTAGATGAGGCAATTTTCCTGAACTTCCTAATGCATCTATGTAAGTAAACATAGGAACTAGGAAGCGGAACTCAAAATTTGGTTGTTTAATGGCTCCTGATTTACATGTTAAAATCAAATCCTCAGAGAAGCTTAAAGAATCTAACAGAATGCGCGTAAAAAACACAAAAAAGAAACTTACTAACAAACCATTTTATGTAGGTTACAAAATTGTCATGTTAAGAAGAAACGCGTTCGGTTGTAAACTCAATATAGTGTGAAAATTCAATGTTCTAGAAAGTTTTCTAAAAAGCAAAAGCGTTCATAAAATGCAAGCTCAAATATCGTGACGAACAAATCTGATCCGCTGTTGAAAACATAACCTCACGTAACGGTAATTTTTAACACTTTTTGAATGCAATAATATATAACTACTTAATAACATTAAATGAAATGACTAGCTCTGTTATGTGATCTCATTTGTTTATTAACTATACTTTTGTAAATTAGTAATTTCAAAATTCCAATGTACAAAAATCTCTTTAAATTTATATTTATAAATAATAATAGCTTAATAGAGTAGATTGGTTAAATTTCATCATCGTATGTCATACTTTTTCAGCTGCAACTTTTGTGATCACTGCAATGATGTATTTTTAGTCGCTTTTTGTGCGTTCTGAAATACCGCATAAATAAAAACAGATTTACTTTTACTTTATATTTTCCAAAGTCGGTACGCCTATGAAATCGGATTAAGATTCCCACTTCGTCATCGTTTAAAACCATCTAGAACAGCGGTTCGCAACCCTTTCCTTTCACGAACCACCAAACGACGCAATAATATTAAATAATAATAAATAAATTTTTAATTACACTGTATAAGAACAATCTCAAATAAATAAGTATCCATTCTTTACAATAACAAAAATCGGTTTTCGTACCTCATCCACTTCCCGCATACCAAACCTCGAACGACCAAAACGGGGAGCGACCTGAAATCTTTTTTTTGTCAAAAATCTGTCGAGAACCGATTTCAAAGAGGTATGAGGCAGCACCGAAAACCATAATCGGGTCTCAGATACATAGATACATAGAGCAGTCACAAAAATGCCCCAAAAATGGTAGAACAGAACGAAACGCAGTGGAGTTAATTTTTGTAGTATCATTCTTACGAAAAAATTTCCGGTATATTTAAGAAGGGGGGAGCTTTCTACACATGCTTGAGCAAGCGGAGTGTTGCTTCTGCAAGAATGTGGTTGCAGAAGCAAATCAAAATATCACAAAAATGCCCCAAAAATGGTGTGATATTTTGATTTGTTTCTGCAAGCGCATTTTTGAGAAATAACACTCCGCTTGCTCCAAAATGTGCAGAAAGCTCCCCCCTTCTTAAATATACCGGAAATTTTACCTTAAGAATGATACTACGAAAATTAACTCCGCTGCGTTTCGTTCTGGACTACCATTTTTGGGGAATTTTTGTGATATTTTGATTTGCTTTTGCTACCGCATTTTTGCAGAAGCAACACTCCGCTTGCTCAAGAATGTGCAGAAAGCTCCCCCTTCTTAAATATACCGGAAATTTTTTCGTAAGAATGATACTACAAAAATTAACTCCACTGCGTTTCGTTCTGTTCTACCATTTTTGGGGCATTTTTGTGATATAATGATTTGCTCCAGAATGTGCAGAAAGCTCCCCCTTCTTATCTAAACCCGAGATTTTACCGTAAGAATTATACTACGAAAATCAACTCCACTGCGTTTCGTTCTGGACTACCATTTTTGGGGCATTTTTGTGATATTTTGATTTGGTTCTGCAGGCGCATTTTTAAAGAAGGAACACTCCGCTTGCTCCAGAATGTGCAGAAAGCTCCCCTCTTCTTAACTATGCTCGTGATTTTACCGTAAGAATGATACTTCGAAAATTAACTCCGCTGCCTTTCGTTCTGGACTACCATTTTTGGGGCATTTTTATGATATTTTGATTTGCTTCTGCAAGCGCATTTTTAAAGAAGGAATACTCCGTTTGCTCCAGAATGTGCAGAAAGCTCCCCCCTTCTTAAATATACCGGAAATTTTACCGTAAGTATGATACTTCGTAAATTAGCTCCGCTGTGATTCGTTCTGGACTACCTTTTTTGGGGCATTTTTGTGATATTTTGATTTGTTTCTGAAAGCGAATATTTGAAGAAGGAACACTCCGCTTGCTCCAGAATGTGCAGAAAGCTCCCGCCTTCTAAACTAAACCTGAGATTTTACCGTAAGAATTATACTACCAAAATTAACTCCGCTGCGTTTCGTTCTGGACTACCATTTTAGGGGCATTTTTGTGATATTTTGATTTGTTTCTGCAAGCTCATTTTTGAAGAAGGAACACTTCGCTTGCTCCTGATTGTGTAGAAAGCTCCCCCCTTCTTAACTATACCCGAGATTTTACCGTAAGAATGATACTACGAAAATTAACTCCGCTGCGTTTCGTTCTGTACTACCATTTTTGGGGCATTTTTGTGATATTTTGATTAACTTCTGCAAGCGCATTTTTGAAGAAGGAACACTCCGCTTGCTCCAGAATGTGCATAAAGCTCCCCCCTTCTTAAATATACCGGAAATTTTAATGTAAGAATGATACTACGAAAAGTAGCTCCGCTGCGTTCTGGTCTGGTCTACCATTTTTGGGGCATTTTTGTGATATTTTGATTTTCTTCCGCAAGCGCATTTTTGAAGAAGGAACACTCCGCTTGCTCAAGCATGTGTAGAAAGCTCCCCCCTTCTTAAATATACCGGAAATTTTTTCGTAAGAATGATACTACGAAAATTAACTCCGCTGCGTTTCGTTCTGGTCTAACATTTTTGGGGCATTTTTGTGATATAATGATTTGCTTCTGCGAGCGCATTTTTAAAGAAGGAATACTCCGTCTGCTCCAGAATGTGCCCTTCTTAGATATAACTGAAATTTTACCGTAAGGATGATACTACGAAAATTAGGTCCGCTGCGTTTCGTTGTGGACTACCATTTTTGGGGCATTTTTGTGATATTTTGATTTGCTTCTGCAAGCGCATTTTTGAAGAAGGAACACTCCGCTTGCTCCAGAATATGCAGAAAGGTCCCCCCTTCTTAACTAAACCAAAGATTTTACCGTAAGAATGATACTACGAAAATCAACTCCGAGCGTTTCTGACGGACCGACACCGGTCCTGGGACCGGCGGTTGGGAAATCCTGAACTAGAAGCCGCCGTCGTTCACAAAGCTCGTGAATCTTTGTTGCTATTATTAATTATAAAAAGTAACCGCAAAAGTAAAAGTAAAGCAGATTTTGCTCAGCATATGTTTATGAAAGGGACGATTTAAATTTTAAAAGATTTTTATAGTTCTCTTCCTACCTAGAAAAAGGTTAATCGTAGTCGCCTATGGACGAAGAGACTACTATTGATGGGCTTTCGTCTTCAAGCTTGTGGTTAGCATTATAACTATTTATAAAAGATGTGATGACGTTTCTAAATTCAGTTTTAATATTGCAAATCCGATACATACTTAAAACTGGATAGATTTCGGGCGGCCTAGACGTGGATGAGTTTTTATGGAGAAAATTGAAAACCGGGTAATAATTAAATTAAAGTTAATCAAGGGATGACGCTCATTCTACAGAAAAAGATAAAAGGTTTAAAACCGTTTACCAGGATGCTTCTCTATTAGAATCGACCGTCCATGGACAAATGAATTGAAGCATGGCAAGAAAAGTCTGGAAGACGATGCAAGGAGTGCAAAAAGGCAAAAAACCCTGAAATAGTGGTCATAGAGGAGAGGTTAGAGTTGGAAGATAGACGCATTACTGTTAAAACGTTAACCAAGATGTAGAGATTGACGAGAAATCGGTTACATCGATTACTCAAACAGGATGGAGCGAACCTGTCACTTGTTGACACTTGTCTTGAGCTTTTTACATGTACTGATGTAAATTCTGACATCTTTTTTTTACAAAATTGTTATTACGGGCCAAAGTTGGATCCATTATTATGACCCTGCGACCAAACAAGTTAGTATAGAGTGGTAGCATTTAAACTCTCCGCCTCCAATTATGTACAGAATGAGATCAAATTATCAACTTACGAACGTAACGTTAATATCAACGTTAATATATTAATATTAACGTACGTTAATTATCAACGTACTTGACGATGGCAGTACCTTCAACGGCACTTATTAGTGCAAGCTTTTGATCAATTGCGTGACAAACTAAAGATAAAGCTACATGGCGCCTGCGAAAATCGTCATGCAAAATGCGTTGCAGAGATATTAAAAACTATTGAAATGGGTTTTAAAATTTTTTCCAAGCCAGCCCACATTTTTTCCTGTTCGGGAAACTGAAAGCTCACCTTCATGGGATGCATTTCCGAGACGATGACGATGAAGCTTAAAAGTGGGATAATTCACAGTTAGGGGGTCAAAGTGCGGACTTTTATAAGGAGGGAATTATAAAACTGAAGCATTGATGGGCCAAGTGCGTCGATTTGGCAGATGACATGAAGAAGATCTAAATTGAATCGGTCAATGCAGAAATTGAATATGTCCACTTATTGTGCAAAAATTGAACATGTCCTGCTTTTCTATAATTATTATAGAAAAGCAGGACATGTTCAATTTTTGCACCATTCGATCGGGCACCCTTGAATTATTGTGAATTCATGTACAACTCAATTTACACAATAAGTGGACATAATAATAATAATCGCCCCCTCCCTCCCGCACAAGCTTATAGCTTCTGGGGCCTTGGTTTAGGTTATGGGTTGTAGTAGTTATTATTATTATGTTATTATTATATTCAGTTTCTGCTGTGCTTAGATTTCCAGAACTGCAGCATCGGTAGTTCTCAAGAAACGGTAAATTTTCCTTCCTTCGGGTATTTTACCTTATTCTACAACTTATCAAACAAAACCTAAACGTTACACAAACTTCCTAGTAATGGAGCAAGGATACAGACTGAGGAAGATATTACAAAAGCAAAAATTAAACCAAAGTACGCCAAGACATTCTATGACATTGTTGACAATTTAGGTTTGGTCACTGTGTGATAGCTCTCGTACAAGATAGTTCTGGGTGTGCTTTGGATGTTTCACAAAAACCCCTTTTCCAGCACCTCCCAAAATCGGCTGCGCATGGTATTATACACGATGATCGGATAAAACAAAACCTGTGACCTTACTCGCTGCTTTCGATTTCTGGTATTAATTGTCATATTGCTTATTTAATTACTTAGCTTTTGTAAATGGCAGAACTCCTCGAACTAACTATGACATTATTTGGTAATGGTAATCTCTCTTAGTAGAATTTGCAACAAATGTGTAAAAATCAGTTCGCATTCTCTAAAATATTTTTTTAATTAAAGAATCTCCCACTTCACCTCACTCTGAATCTATTGCCAAAAATATTCTTTCTTATGTGTTAAATGTCGCTGCCAGAACTACTTGAAATAAGAAAATTCATAATCGTACCCTTTTCTATTGAAGCTTTTTATTCTTTTCGCAAATGGTTTGAAACTATTTGTTGCAAGAACCGAGTACATTTTACACGGCAATTTATTACCATGGATGAAACTTGTATTTACTACTACATCCTCGAATCTAAAATCCAGTCAAAACAAATGGTTGAATGAGGCGAAACAGCATTAAAGAAAGTAAAAATTGTATTTTCTGCTGAAGAGTGGCGACTTTTTGTGGGATACAAAGAAAATCCTTTTGCTTTACTACCTTCAGAAGGGAAAATCTGTGACCCAAGAACACTACGCCACACTTTTGGAGAGGATAAAGACAGTGATTGCTGAACAGTGTCCAGTAATTATCAAAATTCAAGTGCGGTACCACCATGACAACGCATTGTCTCAATCTACCACTGCTGTTTGACAAAAATTGAGCGAATTAGAATTTGAACTGGTTTTCCTCTTATTCGCATGAACTCCCTCTAACGTTGGATCTGCGATTTGGATCTTTTTTGATTTTTCTGGTTTTTTGAATAGTCTGTGGTCAGATGTAATTGGATTTGCACCTAAAATTTCCCGGGTCGACGCAACTCTGAAGTTTTTTGTGAAATCGCACTCATAGGTACGAATTTGATGATTAAACTTCAGTAGCTTAGATATTTTTTGCATAGTGAGTCGCTGTTAAGTCAGTATAAAACAGTGTAGCTAGTGTGCCTGCAAATAAGAGAAAAGGGCCATTTTCTTCGACACTCTTATTGCGTATCTGTGTTGCATGTTCCCAGACTGAGTTTCAAGTAACATTGACACATTGCCATGATTTTTCTTAAAATTTCTCTATGGTGATTGAAGTTACAGAATCTTAAAATAGCTTATCAGGTTTTGCTGAAGTGGAAGAATTGATTTTTACAAATGCTTTATAGTTCATTACCATGGAGACGCCTTCATGCACAACCAATTGCTATAGAATAATCTTGCACACCTTACAACCACATTTTCTGTTTATTAGTTCTTAGTGATTACTTCCACATTTTGTACATAAGTCTGTAAGTTAATGCATTTTTTGTGTTGTTTTTACCATACCTCCCATTTATCATACTTTTTGATATACCGTGCTTTACTTATATGTCACGCAAGGACATGGACCTTGAATCGTTACAATATAACGTATAAATTTGCAGACATTCAATTTGCTCGTTTTGCGTAATTTATTGCGAGTACTACTAGAACACGACATACCAGGAATCTTTCACGTTCGAGTAATATTTTGATCCCAACTTTCTCACGTTTGTTCTCCATTTCTGTGAAATTACAGCTAAATCTCGATTGTAATACGCCGCGCAATTGTAATGAGTAGTAATAAATGTCACTTCAAGAAGACGAATCTTGTTCCTTTTCGAAAACACTTTCTATACTTTACTCAAAACAGTCTTTAGCTTTTTATTTCGAACTAATTCTGTATCAGTTGACCTGTCAGAATACTAAAGATTTATGTACTGTTAGACTGCAAAGCTTTCAAATAATTTTGAAAAGTTTCAAATCAGTGTAGCTTTGTCCAGGAACCTCTTGAAGGCTAAAACATTAGAATTAAGTATTTAAGTAATCAAAAGATCTGGTCACTGAGGAATAAGGATTTTCATTTTGTCACACATTTCCGTATACCTTGCTGTTACAGACCTTACCGTTCTAAGATCAGCAGCTATAATTCACGTGTTCAGTAAAACTATTTTAAAGCTTGAGTATCTTGAAGCGTTGATGTTAACCTGAATTGCTTCACCGTGAAGATAGAGTTGTATCTACACACATGTTGATGATATGCACGTAAACAGCCGGTCACTACTATTGGAACTGTATTTCGTTGACGTCAGTATCAATTTGGAAAACATAGCTCAATTTCAAGGTCGGGCGTTGCATCTTATATTAGCATCATTGTATCATCCCCTTTTGGCTGGTAGATAAGAGTTCGTAATCGATGATGTAATCTAGAATCTCGAAGATGAGGTACTCCCATACCAAGTAAACTACTTAGAACCTCTTTTGATAATAGTGCCCATGAGTCATTATTAACAATTCAAATCTATTGCTGAGCCGAAACTTTATCGTCATTTCATTACTTGAGTCCCCGTTAATCTATAATTGGGTGGGTTTTTAGCTCCTCTGTTTTGATAGATATGATGTGGTGTTAGTTTATAATCGAGTGATTTGTATCCATTCTAGCATTTAATTATTTGTCTCTTAGGCTACAAATGCATTCTTGGGGTTGTCAATAATAAAGGATCGGTGAATTGTACTCCTCTCCTCGAGTGACAAATATGTAGGGAAGGTATATTTTTGCTAAAACTACTTTCTTCATCACGAGTTCTCAGAAATATTGTATGCTATCTCATTAAGTGCTGTACATAAATAAGTTAGAGTCAAGCTCTTTAAAGGGCCTGTCTGACCATAACTGTTTTAGGACCATTGCTTGGCATGCAGTAATGAAATTTCGTAAAACATGGCGCAGATTTTTAATAAATTCCTGAAATTTCAAACAGATTTATCTAATGAACAACGTACCTTTTCAATGGAACAGAAGACTGAAATAAGGATTCTATTAAGTTCGCATCGTCTGCATGTCAAGATTTTCAACTTATGTAAATGAACTTCCTTTGTGCTTTTAGAATGAAAACAATTGCTAAGCTGTTGTAGCAAGTTTCTGTAGTTTGCTACTAAGAATTATAATACCTAATAGCATCGTCCAGTTCCGTATTTAAACTTCTAAACGGTAGTAAGTTGTTACCTCAAACTCTTACAATCTTTTAATTAGACGAATACAGTTTTAGGCGTTTACTATATATTAATAACAGTTGTTACCAGATGGGCTTTTTCAATTAGACAATATCTAATGCTACAGACTTGAGACATGTAGACGAAATCCATTCTGGAAAATATTGTCATCTAAAATGTTATACGTGTTCAAAATGTAAATTCTTCCTATCTGTGGTCTTTGGGTTAGTGATGAGACGTAACTCCATCATTCTTTTATCTCGAAATTTATACAAATCAGCAGTTTAATTTATTTTTAAATTAATAAGCAACTGTAAGATGCTGGAGTAGATAAGTAATAAAGTAATAACAGGGCAACAAACCTTGCATAGTTACTTTTCGCTAACCAAGTCATATCGCAAAAACAAGTAATATCGTGATAGCGTTTTAATATTATTTCTATAAATAAAATAATGCCTAAAAATCTATTAAGGTTCTTACTAACAGAAGCGCCTTTTACAAACTAAATTCCACAAAGAATCTTTTCCTATTAAATTTTATTTTTATTCCCTTAACAATGTCAAGCCACAAAAGTTTTTTTCTGTGACCGCACTCAAATCCTATAATGGTGAACACACAGCAGTTGAGAGATTTTGGTGGCACAAGTGGTTAGATATTTGTAGACTTTTTAACAGAAACTTTTATATTTAAAAGCAGATTCTATACCGCACATATGTATTACTTACAGAAGTTTTTACTTTTTTTCAGTTACTTTCTGGGCATACCAGAAGGAAAACCGGGCGAGCAACACTTGTATAGAGCAACTTCTGTACCTCCACGTACTGGAGCATCCCTTCAACCTCCTTTATGTTTAACATGCGTAAAAGAAACACCACCGACCGTTTTGCCTTATTTAGAATTCGGAGCAGAATTACTTCCTACAAAGTCTCGCCAATGGGATGATGAATGGATCGACGAAGATTCTACAATCACTACAGAGTCTCCAAGAAGGAAAAGGAACAAAAAAGATAATCAATCTGATTTCGAACAGCCTTGTTTATTTCATAATGCTGTATTTAGTCCCAATGCGGGTTATTATGTGTTGGAATGTTTAGGACCGGGAATTCCCACAAATAGTTTGTTCAGAGCGAGTGTCCCTAAACCGAAACTATTAACGGTTTTACAGAATAATTCTTTGTTGAGAGAGAAAATTTATAAAATGGCCTTACCGCAAATTAAAACGTTTCCTGTTCAAATTTCTGGTGGTTATCAAGCTCATGTGCGGTTACATTTACCTCCTGGTTTGAGAGAAGATGAAATTACTAGATATCCTTTGGTTGTACAAGTATACGGCGGACCTGGTAGTCAGTTAGTAACCGAACGATGGAGAATAGACTGGAACACGTATTTGACAGGAAATAAAGATTTTATTATAGCACAGATTGATGGACGAGGTTCGGGCGGACAAGGGCAACAACTGATGCACAAAGTTTATTATAAATTAGGAACAGTCGAAGTTTCCGATCAGTTAGAAGTAACCGAGTAAGTTGGAAACAATTTATTGAACTCTTAAAATTAAATTTATTGTTCTATTAGGTATTTAAGAGATACACTCCATTTCATCGATAAGAGAAGAGTTGCGGTATGGGGGTGGAGTTACGGTGGTTTTGTTGCAGCACTAGCACTAGCAAGTCCCAAAAGTGTTTTTCAATGCGCGATTGCAGTTGCTCCCGTTACCAGTTGGAAACTTTACGGTAAGTTATGATCTTATAATATAGAAACATTATTGCCGTTAAAAACCGCAAACGTTCGAATTAGATAACTTGAAATAAAAATAAGGTCTTACTTTGTTTAGATTCCGCTTATACTGAAAGATATATGGGTCTTCCAAACGTTACTGATAATTATAAAGGATATGAAGAAGCTGATGTTAGTAAAAAAGCTCAACAGCTTAAGGATAAAATGTTTTACTTGGTACATGGATCTGCTGATGATAATGTTCATTTGCAGCAATCCATGGCTTTGGTTAAAGCATTATCGGAAGCTGGAACGTTGTTCAGGCAGCAGGTAATAATTTACACTTCATTAACTTCTACACCAAAACTGATTACGCTACGTAAACTTTTTATACTATAATAAAATCATTTAGAAACTAGTTAACATCAAAGTTTAACCTCATCTAAAGTGGGTTAGTGTTTTTTTTTCTTATTGCATACATAAACAGCGGCTTATAACTTATTTAGTTGAATAGCTATTATTTACTATAGAGGAAGCCTTTTAGTAAAACATAATAGATATAATGTTTTGTTTCTCTTTTGAACTATTTAAAAATTACAAGCAACTTTTAAAATTTAAATTTTCTGTAATTTCAAATGTGATGCCAAGTGATAAATCTTACTTACTTTTTCGAGTACATTTTCGTCTTGTACACAATCTAGCCGTTGAAGATGAAACAAAAAAAATGGAAAATTCAATGATGATAGATTTAGTACGCACGACAAGATGTATGTCAATTTCGAGAAAACCTAAGTAGTCCAGTCGACAAAGTAAAAAATCGGCATGTTTGCTGAAACAATGTTGGAGAATTGCAAATTGGTCATTTTGTACAGTTTATGGTCTGAAATAACACATCCGTTTTACAACTTTCAACTTGCTGACGGTACTATGAACAACCACTTAAGCAAATATCTTAAATTATGACAATTCCCGAGATTAAATCTTCTATTCAATATTTAGTCCAGTTACATTAGAAAAACTAAAATAGTAAGTTCTTTGGATTTTTGCATTAACCTTCTTTGTAGGTTAAATAACCCGTAAAAGTCACAGCCCGTGGGTAGTGAACCGAATGATAACCACCACTCCCCAAATGGTTTTTTCGTTTTTCTCAGAAACTATTATGGAAATTATAAAGGCTAGATAAAATATAATTTATTTAATTTTCTATAGAAAATCTAAAACATTTCTTTTGTATCTTGTCTTGGTTTTGTGCCGTCAAAAGAAATGCCAAACATTTACCAACAGTTTGCACCAGTACATTTGCCGGAGAAACTTCCAGATATCACTTTTTGTGATTTTGTATTTGTCGTGAGGTAGCTAACAAAATTTGTTAAATGCTAGACCCGATCGTGGTTTAATAATCCTCATCTCATCTCACTGCAATAGTGTCTCAATCTCACTGCAATAATATTTCAAGCGCACTGCAATGGTGTTGTAACCACCTTACAATGGAGGCTACAACAGTATCACAGTTACTTTACAATGGTACCATATTAGTGCAACATTGCGCACCATATTAGTGCCGTACCGCAACGGAAGACTTATCGCAGAAATTGTAAAACAGATGTTGTTTACATTCATGACTTGTGGCAAATCCGCGATATCCCTGCGATTACGCCGCGTGACTCATGGTTGTCTGGGTAATCATCCAACAGTTAGTTAATTTAAAAAGATTTTGAATAGTTTTTTTAGTATAAAACCACCAGCTGCTGAATTTCTTGGTGGCAAAATTAGTAGGGGAGAGTGAACCGCAACATGACCTGTTGCGGTTCATGTTCACGTTAGACTATCGTATTTATCAGTATACTCATATTTAGTAAACCTGTGACCCTTTATTGGTTATTTTTAGTACTAGTAGTACTACAAGATGTTTTAAAGGTTTTTATTGAGTATGTTTGGCAGTTGCAAGAAAAATATTATATTATTATTTAATAATAGTATTATTGTAACGTTCTTTTTAAAATAATAACAAAAATGCAGTTTAATCGTCTATTCACAAAAGAAATATTATTTACATATTTATTTATTACTTGTTTTGGCAGTTCTTTTGAGGTTATCAATGAATTTTAAATTCTTATTAATAGTATCCACCAAAACATAAATTTTACACTAGAAACAGAACAAAACAGGGCTATAAGCTTCCTAGACTTAACTATCAAGATTAACGCAAACAATCTATTTGAATTTTCCATATACAGAAAACCAACACAAACGGACATAACAATACCAAATGAATCTTGTCACCATAAAACACATAAAATAGCAGCCTACAGATCATTAGTACACAGAGCTTTAACTATTCCACTAACAAAGCCAGATTTTAGCAAAGAGATATCAACCAACTAGCACATGCAAATCATTACAATCCGAACATGATTGACACTTTAATTAAACAAAAAGATTATAGGTTAGCTATCAAAAGAATATATCCCATTGACAATCAAACAGAAGACACAAATTACATATCTATACCATATTTTGGCAAAACATCAGAAAAAATTGCACATATACTAAGAAAAACCAACAATTACAAATAACATTTAAAACCAACACTAACACTAACACTTTTTCATTTTTATTAAATGCTAAAGACAGAACACATGATATCATGAAATGGGGCATTTACCGTTTAAATTGTTCTTTTTGTAGTTCGGTATATATTGGACAAACACTTCGAAATTTTGACATAAGATATAAAGAACACGTACGTCACTACAAAAATAAACATCCTGAAAAATCCAATTATGCCAAACACCTTTTAGAACAAAATCACACAATGACTCCTCAAAATAATATTAAATTCCTACATTTTTGTAATAACAAATGCCAATTAGACATTTTAGAAGGCTTTGAGATATACAAACACAAACTCAGGGTACCTTTAATATGAACAACGTGAGCTCAGTAATTCTCCGTTACTGGAAGTGTTAGATATTCAATTCTGATTATTATTAATTTTATTTTTTATCTAGTTACCTTTCTTCCATTTTACTTAACAACAAATTAGTATCAATTGCGGGTTCAGGTATTTTGAAGCGGAAAGTTTCGGCGTCCTCGTTATGTTCTAGAAACCATTGTTTTACCCGATTTATTAAAACTTCTTTTTTTCTGTTAATATCCAAGTCTCTCTCTTCCAGTTCTCTTTTCAAATCTATTACTTTGAGTTCATTTAACAATTTCGTCACCATTCTGATTATTCGTTAAGTTTGTTTTTAACACTAAAAGTTTGTTCTCACTGCACTTTATTTATTACGCGATTTTATTTATTTATTTTAAAACCCCAGACCTCACACAAATGTAACGTTCTTTTTAAAATAATAACAAAAATGCTGTTTAATCGTCTATTCACAAGAGAAATATTATTTACATACACTATAATTATAAACTGTTTAACGAACTTAATGCTAGATATTTACAAACTTAAAGTGGATTATATAAGAACTATTTATGTATTATTACTGCAATTATTAAACATTTATTTATTCACTAATATATTTGATTACTAACTAATTACACAAAGCACATTTCAATGCACCGGTTGAATACTAACTGATCTCACTTCGGTGCGCAAACGTCAATATATCCCTATATAAGGTTCTAGAACGTACTGGATTAGACTAGTTGGTGTATTGTTTTGTGCAGCCGTCGATGACTCACGCTGATGAATCATACATGCAAGTGTTGATGAATCATACATCTTGCCGCCAGAATCTAGAATGTTCGCTGACGTGATGATGATGGCGTGTAGGGGTTTTCCATTCGTTACATTATATTGAATATTTAAATTAATAAAATGTATATTTTTAAAATTATTTTGAATCTTTATTTTTTTATTTCTTGCCTACACTAGGGGGAACCAACAGCTAAGGTCATATATATCCATCTAACTTGAAACACAATCATACCCATAGTCGATTTGTGGGATTTATCTAATTGAAAAATTCCGAAGTGGGATTCGGACCCACGACCATATTTGATCATTTATTATTTACATTAGCAGATATTTATGTTTATATTTCGAAAGAAAACTTATTATTTTTGAACTTTTAAATCATTTCTTACTTCATTGTATGTTGACCCATCGTGGAACATGTGTGATCCATTGGATCCCACAAGTGGTCTACAATGGGTAAAATATCTTATTTTTTAAATTGGTGTTTTTCTAGCTGAGATGTTATGTTTTTAATATTGAATATGCAGATGTTATTGTCAATTGACTAAACCTCCTATTAAAAAGTTACATTGTTTTCTCCCCTATATTAGTAGGATACTAAACGACACAAATTTACAATTCTCCAACACTTTGTTTCGCTAAAAGGTTCCTGCTTACTGGACTAAAGTCTGAATACTCGAGTAACGAGCAGATGATACAATTTCTAGGTCAGTGTTCTGTGAGACTATTTAGAATGTTAAATCCTCTGTGCATGCTCATTACAGTTTATTTTGCTCCACAGGATTTCACCTTACTCGTACTTTTAAGTCCATGAATTTAGTAAAACTGTCTAAGTAATGACTTTTTCAGCAGTCATTGAAAAATTACTCTTTTGGTTGGATAAGCAGATGTTTGTTCCCCTGGTTGCCATTGTCATTTTTATTTACGCGTTCATATAGAAACTATGACATGAACTGCACAGATATTGCAGCAGATGAACCTTATCCAGAAAATTGTAAAGGCTTTTGATATTTACATTTTTAGTGCGACTCCGCAACTTATTTCAGCTGAATATGACTCAGTAGATTTAAAATAAGCCTTTCCGCGGTTGTTGAAATAATTTGAAAGCTTTGTGTCTGTTGCACATTTTATGACCCCCTTAATGTATAGACTTTACCTATCTTGCCTTGTCAATCATAGACTTTATGATCAAACATGAACCGAACTTCTTTGTCAGAGTCTCCACCATTTTTCAAACTTGTAATTGGGAAAAAGCACGAGTTGTACGCCTTTCCTAGCTTTTCCTTTGCAATCTCTTTGCAACGTCAACATACAACCTAAATTCGAAATATGACATTTCAAGCTCTTAGCTATCAAAATTTATTAGAATGTCTCACCATTAATACAAATTTACATAAACGTTGAGGTTTTCCAACGTATTCCCACTTCTTTACATTCTCGTTTACGTTCTGTTATACTGAATCTGATGAAAGACAATAAGACCTGAATCTATTTAACTTCTGTTTTATATGATCACTATGTTAATCACATTTTAGAAGAAATGTCGGCGGAATCTGTAAGTGCTAAAGACTAGGATACTAAATTTTTGAAGAATTGCCATACGTACAAATATTCTGGTTTTGTTGACGACACGAACTATTGGATCAGCCATAATGGGGTTTGGGGCTTGGACTTTTTCTAAAAGTAATAAACCTACAATAAATATTGGTAATGGTAGGGCGATTTTAAGAGAATATTTCATTAGTAATACTGTTAGTACTTCTATTGATAAAAATGGTTCAATTAAATATCTTAAAATAAATGTCTAACAAGAAATAATATTTCATGGGGCGACCATTTAACTAAAAACAAGGGTGAAAAATTAAGTTTGTGTCATTTTTCTAAAGATTATCAGAAAATTACAGTTTTAAATATCTATGTTTGGCCTTCTTTGGTATATTCCATACAGACCGTATCCTTGCATAAATTCACATTTCCTTCCTCACCAGACATGGACAAATTAATAAGATCAGCAGTTCGTGAAAGTCTGAGCTGTCCAATGATATCTCTAGCCCATGCCTTCCATAAAAAATGGAGTATTGGCTATAATTCGAGCAAGTTGTAAACAATTGTTAATAAGATGTTTATTTAATACTTTGCAATGTGTGAATCTCTTGAGGTGTATGGGTAACCCGGTAATTGAAACCTGTTACAAACTTAATGTTGAGTAAAGTAATGCCCAAATAAATAGAATTTAGTAGAGGATAATTTAACAGGTTGATTTCCCGCATGAAATCAAAGTCTGTAAAAGAAGTATTACCCTAGAAATGATTTCGGCTGTGGTTCTGTTATTTCCCTAACACACGTAGATGGGTAGAATTGTGTAGAAAATTCAAAAAAAGCAAATGCTTAGTTTTATAATCCTAGTTTTTAAGCAGTTTTGAATATAAGCAGTTGTTGATTGAACTGTTAGGCCGATCTCCAGCAGAACTAAATCGGACAGATATCAAGTGTAGGAGATATCTCTCTAACAGTGAGATATTCATCCCTGAAACTGTTCACGATGTCCTAAGAATCTACCCATTTGAAAAAATCTACCAAACACGCAACATCATCGTATACGATCATGGTTATAGAATTACCAAGTCTAGTTTACGAGGAGATCTATGAGTTATATAATAGTGGTAGCAGCCAGAGAATTGAGATCATAGCTAATTGATAGCATAGCGTTACTTATACAAGGTGTCTTGTCTAACAGTCTACGCTCAATCATTCGGATAAACGTCTGGCTATTTCAATGAAATTAAAAGAACTTTGCATAATTCGACCTCTAGTTTACGAAATCAGTATTAGAAACTATCTTAGAACTTCTGCTGGTACAAAAATTACGTCATCGGGATTTCTTTAAGTGGAACGATTAGAGGACGAACTATACAAAGTTCTTTTAATTCCATTGATATAGCTAGAAGTTTGTTCGAATGATTGTGCGTAGACTTAAAACATATCCGGTTATGACGTCATCGGGATGTTTTAAATGGAACTATTAGATTTGAAGTATGAAAATCGATAGCAAGTGCGATTCTGAATAAAAAAGTATTTGGGGTACTACAGGTGTAAAACGCATAATAACGGAGCTAGAGCCAGTTATCGAGTTCTGCCATGTTTAACAGTCTTAGGGTGAACGGACAAGCAGTCGGTGGAGATGTCGGACTCTACTAGTATCCGAGACTAGCCCGAAGACGGAGGGAGGGCAGTCGTTAGAGGTGTCGGGGAGCACCAAGATTCGTTCGTCCTTAGTTCGTCCTTAGAACTGGTCGTTGTCTACCCAATCCCAGGACTGTCTGGGTAACGGATGACGCGATCAGAAGGAAATGTGTGGTAGAGTTACAGGTAGGTGTTTAATCGAAGTGATGACTCTAAAACGTTGCGAAGGGAGCTCTGCTAACAAGAAGGTCCGTGTGGGTGGATTGACTCTCACCTGTAGTCAGGATCTTTTATGGAGCTAAGTATTCCGCTGTCTGACCTAGACGAATGGAGGAGAATCAAGTGAGGTTTATCTCCGTCAGGGAGTTCGCTCGCTAGCCTATGAGAAACTGCATGCCACCAGGAAGCGTTTCAGAGGTGACAGTATGGGGGTCCGGCATTGGCTGTGCAGTTCTAGCCGTGAGATGCTTAGAAATCGTCTAGAGACCTACACTTAAGGGGCGTTGACGCGAAGATACACAGCCTCTCACGTTCAAGACAACTTCACCTTAGCGGGTACACACCGGGATGCTACTTTGATGAGCCCTATAAAGTAGCCTCGAAACGAAGCTCTGTCAGGAGCACACCAGGCCTATAACTGGGAGATCGGGGTGGCAAAACCGTTTAAAAACCAAGTCCCGCCATATCTGAGGTTGGATTCGATCGGGCAGTGGCTCCAACCCTTGTTCGGTGAAGGAACTTATGTTAGAAGGTATGAAAGATGATTGGAGGGTTACGATGTACTGACCTAGGTTGGGAGAATAGTCCTAATGCTAGACGAGGCACTTGATTCCGTATGAAAGAAGACGGTGAGGGGGTGCCGGCGGGTGAGCACGTTAATCGCTCCGGTACTAACCTGAATAGCTAGTAGAGGGTGGATAGGCAATCTCGCTCCGACCAGTGAGCAACTGGGTGCATGTGCCAAGCATATGTGCTCTGATTGAGCGTATCTCAATTACTTCCTTCTGGAAGGAACGTGGGGATTAAGTCTAACGACAGGTGCTCCACGTGCAACATTCTTGGAATCATGTATAACAGTCTACACTCTATCATTCGTACAGCTTTTTGGCCTTAGCAGCGGAAATAAAAGAACTTTTGTATAATTAGACCTCTAGTTTACGAAATCAGTATTAGAACTACTGCTCGTACCGGATATGATGTCATCGGGATTTCTTTAAATTAAACGATTAGGTTTGAAGTATGAAGATCGATAGCTGTGATTCTGATTAAAAAATATTAAGTTACTACAGGTCTAAAATTTTAAGATGTGTTCTTATCTGATTTCGTAAACTAGAGGTCGAATTATACAAAGTTGTTTTAGTTCCATATCTATAGCCCCAGAAGTTTGTCTTAATGGTTGATGTAGACTGTTCAACAGGACACCCTGTATAGCCCTGTAATAATGCTTAAGTTTAGTCGAAATATTTAAAAATAGATTAGTAACGTTTTTATATACGTAGTTATTTTTTAAAATTTTTAACAATTTTTGAGGTATTCTTTGTATTTTGCAGCCTGAGCTGCCAGAAACGGGATTATTTATTACTCAGCAGTGGCCACTCTGAACTTTTCTTTATTGTAAAAAATTAAGTTAGCCGGTTAAATGTTGTTGCTAAGCTAGGAGCATGGTGTGAGAGACTTATAGTCACGCATTTTGTATATTCTTAATAAGCATACAGTAAGAGAGGTAATAAGTTTAAGCTACATGCAGGAGTACGTTCATAAATATATGGTATTTTTATAAACATATGATTGAAGATTGTATAAGAGTTTACCATTATAGACAAAAGACATTTACAAAGGGCCATTTACATTACTTTTATTTGTAATATAAATATGTTTAAATTAGCATAGGTGCGCTTGTTTCAACAAACATGTCTATGGTAATTAATCTCTGATATGGATTAATAAAAAGTTAATAAGCCAGCCCTACAGATACCACAACTTAAAGTGAGTACACAAATGATCCAATTTTAGGTTACCATGACAACCTCGGTCAAACGTTTGTTTGACCCTAGTAGGTCAGTTGACCACATAATATATAATCGGGTTCTAATTTGGTGTTTTGGAGAAATGGCGAAAAATTGAATCTTGGTGAGCCGTTTTGTGGTTCCATTACATTTTGTAAGCTATTCGTTAGACATGAAAACTGTAGCTTAAATTAGGATAACTAGTTCTATTCTTTATTCCATTTTAAGATACTGCAATACTGAATCCTGACGCTGTAATACTAAACATTAATATATAGTAAACTTCTAAAATATTTTGTAAGATTTGCAATGAAAGAACAACGGCATTGCCATTGTTCCTTATGGCACAAATAAGTTAAGATATACATTTACCAGCGTCAACCCATTGAAGGCTTAAAATTATTGTAAAAGATACTCAATTAATATTTATACAAAATAACATCAAAGTGCATAAACGAATGTCTAATAATAAAAATTGTTGTGTTCCAGATCTATCCTGACGAAAGTCACGGTCTTGGTGGAGTAAAGAAACACTTGTATAGAAGTATGGGTCAATTTCTGGACGATTGTTTTAAAAAGCAGGTTCCACCTGAATTCAAAACGGGTCTAAGAAACGATGAAGAGTAGTACATTTTTTAATAAGCAAAATGCGATTGTAGTACATAAATATGATGAGTGAAATTTAATTTGTGATCGTTCAAACACATGCCAATGTAACGAATTTTTTAATTAGGCTTAAATTGCATTTTGTGATTTTCTAGTGACCCGTATACACACACGGGTAAAAACATGTTCATTCTAATCAATCACTATCCTTATAAAACGCGATTTAAAAAAGATACTTATTTCCCACTTTGTTTTTCTGTTGTTGTTTTGACGTATCCATTTTACCATGAATGTGTAAAGCATCCTTTATATTTAGGATGTCTAGTGATGTAAGTGCCAAATTTTGACAATTTTATGAGTGAATGTTGTGTAGTGCGAATTATTATTATTAATTCGATACGTCGTTGTATGTACATTACAATCCTATATTCTAATTTTCCCAAACGTAAAAGAAAAAAATACTAAAGGCGTGTTTACACAATCAAAGTGAATAACATTTTAAATAACACATCAATAAATATAATGAGATAGAAAAAAAGGAGTGAAGATATACTCGAAATATATATTTCGTAGACATTATGCCGATATAGAATGCTAGTTAATGGTAAGTGTGGCCTTAAAACGTAAGTGATTAAAAATAAGAAAGAAATGAAAGGATATTGATAACTATTCATTAATGTTTATTGAATAACTTAGAATAATCATTATGATTAACCTGTGATTTGAGCTTGTGTGAATTTGTGAAAATGACACAATTAAATCAATCATTCTTCCCAAGCTACTTACTAGAAGATGATGAGTGCAATCGCGGCCTTAGCAATTTAATTATTTAATTTATCAATTATTACAAAGTTAGTCGCAGAGATTATGTATATACGCCTTTCCAATATTTGTAAATGCAAATCTGTAACTTACGGCCAAACACATACACAAAATGTAGCAAAATTTGTAAGTATAAAGATAGAAACATAGTTACTATTCATAGCAAAGTAATATACCACAACTTTAACTGATTAGATATACAAATTATGCGGCGTCGCATACTTAGTAACCCAAGAGCGATTCAGTAGGTACAAGTACATGTAATAACTAATCAAATAAACAATATTGATTAATAATAATGTATTAAATTGAGCTTACTACTTGAGCTTTAGGTTACTTTGTAATTACATACAACTATGATACTATTACCGTTGTATTATTATAGAATCATGCTATCAAAATGATTTGAAATAGCCGTAAGGTACAGTTTTCATTTACTGGCTGTATTAAAACCACTCACGCATAAAACGATATTATTATTAATAACAATAAAAAGCGATTTATAAACCAACAAACAGTATTATGTCACATTCATTACTTAACACTGGAGACGATGCACTACATATCTTTATGAAAAAAAAGTGCTTAAGAATTTTAAATGATTTGGGTTTTAGTGGTAACAAAAGAGTTTCTTATTAACAGGATCGATATCAAACAATAAGTTATTGCATATTATAAATGGAAATGCTGTTACTTTTACTAATAAACAATTTAATAGTCAATAAAATTTATATGTAGGTTTGTGAATATTAGTTGGTAGTTTTAGATTAATAATATTATTAAAAGACCAAAAACCATTCTTGCATTACGAGTTCATTGATTGTAGATATTGTATTTTAGATCATTTAAAAAAAAAGTGAATTTAGCATTGCCTCTTAGATGGGTATATGTAAACATTGTAAATGACCTGTTCTTTCATCAACTCGAATTACCTTAAAATGTTTATTCAAAGAAGTAATTTTTAGTATCGATATTATCAAATTTAAAAGGAATATTTTTTAGGTTAAGTGCTGTGGTTAGTTTGAGTTCAATCAGAAGATATATCAATTTTGTCAAATTATCTTCAATACCTAAACAGTATATCAGATATTATACAGGGTGTAAGGATTTACTATGTATTAATTTTAAGGGGCGATAGAAGACATGAAAAGGAAGAAAAACTTCCTAATAGTTTTTTTTCTATCTTAATTAGCTTTCGAGGAATTTAGAAAAACAACATTGCCATATCTGGCAACCTTGCTTGAAAAAGAATAACATTTCACAGCTGATGTCCCTGACATTGTTTCTGAATTCAAATCGTAGCCTAAACAAACCAATCAGCTTTGTTTATCGTTTTGCATATTACTTGTTGAATGATGAATCCCTAGTTTTGCTGTACAAGCTAAATTAAGCACGTTTTATTATTTTTTATTACAAAAGGCTAATGCTCTGCCTCCCGTAATTTTAGTGGGAAGTACTGATTGTATTTCTAATAATTTAAAACATAAAACTATTGGCTCCTTTTCGCCTATTAAATAATAAAAGAAACTAAAACGTGTTAAGCAATAAAAAGTAATAAAAGAACTGTTTTGCGACCGTCCGTCAAAAAGTTGCTTACGCAGACTTTTTGTGGCGTCGTAATGTATTGGAGACGTTGCAGAGTTGCCACATTTCTAAATTAAGTAAAACGAAATTTTAAATGTTAAAAGAATTTATGCGATTTAACGATCATACGAAAAAATGTTATTGACGTTTTTTGTTGTGCTAGGCGAGATGCTTCTTCTGACAACCTAAGCGATACATATAGAGCAATCAATTTACAACTTAATAATGTATGTTTAATTTTGGAAAGACACAGAAATAGGTACATCAGATGAGAAACGCAATAAAAAAATAGATTAATATAAATTTATTTGATTGATCAAAAGCAAATTGTTAAGAAAGAAAATGGCATATAGCACTTCCTTGTGTAGTATCCAATTATGTATATCCCTTATAGAAATATCCATAAATAGTACACAACAACTAAAACTGTACTTCACCCTCACTACACACACTTTTAATCTCACGTGTTTCAACGACTAGGCTGTCATCATCAGAAGACACTGAAAAACTTAAGTAGTATACTCTCTTCAGTATACAAGAAGCTAAACCAGCAAATCAAAAAGAGGTAGACCAGCTTCCAACAATTATTATCAATGCAATGAAGATTAATCGAGTAGTTTGAATAAACAGTATTTACCAAAAAACAATTTGAGAAGAATTATACATACATATGGAAATTATTATAGAAATAAATTTATATGGAATTTTCAATAAATTTAATATAAATAACTCTGAATATCATAGGATTTTAACTAACATCATAAGTAGAATGATTGACTAAAATCTCTTTTTTTAAGTTAATAAAGATGAAGATTTTGGTACCTAAGACGACAGGGTAAGAATGAAGAAAGAACAGACTGGTGCCATTTTGACTCAAAGTAAAAAGTTTCAAAATAAAATGGGACTAATGACGTAATCCTAATTAGAAGTTTAACTCATGTAAAATAATAATGATAATAAAAATCTATAAAACTCTTGCAGAATTAGTAGTACTTTGATCAAAATGCAGAATTAGACAGCTTTTGGTCTATTATCTTAAATTCCAGTAGGATTCAGCTGATTCAATGCATCAAATTCAAAATATAGATAATATATGAATAAATTATTGAGATCGAATATTAGATTAGTTATTTATGAGATAGCTTCAGTTAGTAAGTAATAGTTATCATAGTGCTGTAATTATATAGGTACTAGTGTTGGGTTCGCGATACGACCCGCGTATCACGACACTTGCGAGTCGAAACCATTAGCCGTGTGAAGTGTCGACTCCTTCACGACTCTTTAACGATACTTCGCATTTACACATCATGCATGCGCTAGTTCATATAATATAATTGAAACGAGCAGTCAAGATTCATAGCTAATACGTAAATCATAAACTAGGGATTAAAAAACAATTAGGTTTATGAGTAAATTCTGTTATGGTTATATATTTATGCATTAAGTACATTAAAAGACATTAAATTATTTATACACCGCATTCGTTCTAACATTTGCTATAGAAAATTAGTATGGGAAATCTGAAATATGCCAAATAGTTCGTTCTCGAATAAAAGTCGGTGAGATTAATAGTTGCAAAACAATTTAAATAATTTGTTATTATTCTTTTATTCGAAAAACGTACAAGAAATAATACATTACAAATAAAAAATAAAGATACCCAATTAATAAGACAATGTCTTATTAATTGGGTATCTTTATTTTTTATTTGTAATGTATTATTTCTTGTACGTTTTTTGAATAAAAGAATAATAACGAATAAAATTTAAAAAAAAGTTATGCTTGTAACGGGGTTCGATCTGCATTCCACCAGCCCGTGCAGTTTAGCAAGCCACGGTTTGCCATCGAACCACGGAGGCGTTGCGTCAACTTTTCAGGTTTCGGCTTTTAAATTAATGTTTTGCAAATAATTCATGAATTTATAATTTTAACTAAAAAATCTACAACAAAATAGTTTTATATGTACGTCTTATTCAATGATTGTTGGCCAGTTCAACAAATCTGCCTTTAATTTCTTTGTAAGAATGATCAAGTAACTTCGAATTACACTCTAATAAGAGCGATACTGTTCGACACGAAGTGTCGCGACACTTCAAGTGTCACGACCACGAACAGTATCACGACACTCGACACCCAAGTTCCCATCACTAATAGGTACCCAATGTATATCGCTCTCTCACTAGTGGCCGGCTAGTTTGAGAGGGGTATGATTAATTAGAACAAAAGTAGAATATAAAATTATATTTTGTAAAATAATAATTATATTAGTGGAAATACCTTAGTCAAAAAAATCATATAAGAGAAATAAATTGTAAAACACTATATTAATTACTAATAGATCTCAGATTAACAGAAGAGAATAAGGAAGAGCAGTAGTGTTATATTTCAAAACAAAACTCTTACAATTTTTCAAAAACACAAGATAAGGGTAGTGAAGCTACTTTAGCTCAGATTTAACTAAATGTTACTAGTAAATGATTCATAACCAAATTATGATGTACCGCCTCATACTTACATATTATTGTAGAGGCAACACGAAAATGAGAGAAGCAGAAATAAAACCTGAACTTTCAAACCGACGAAGATGCACACTTAAAATTACAAAGAGTAGTTAAGTAGTGTGCAAAATACCATAAAATAGTAGTTATGTTATAAAGTTAACTATCAGAGGCTTGTTCTTTGCTTCAACGTGAAAATTAAATAATAAAGAACGCAAAAAAACTATAAAATAATTTAAGAATGACTGACTACTTTTTGAAGCAAATGCTTGTATACAATGTTTATGAAAGTTAACCTGGAATTCATATTGTCTTTTAGATGCAGTGTTTAATGTCCGTTGCCCATTTTTTAACCAGACAACTTCTGTATTTATCTATATGATCATCATCAAATTGGTTTTGACTGAATTATTTTTTACACGGAGTCTTTTCATTATAATATCTTGACTAATCATTTTACTAGCATCTGATGTATTTAACATTTTTACATTTGTTTGTAAAAAAATTTTCTACTACACCTTTCTTTATTTGATATCTAATGCTGTTACTAGTCATTTTCAAAGAAACAAATCTAGTGGAGGCAGTATTTAATTAGTGTACATATCCTCTGTTTCGTTATACAAAGTAAGACAATTATTTAGCTACAACTAAATCCCTTTTCAGTAAAGAAAAACAACAAATATATTTTTTAATTTACTAATGCATTTTTCATCTTTTCACTTTATCTCTTTCAAGTTCATAATATAATTAAAACTCTAATAAAAACGAGTGTTGTTCTAAGAGTTCAAACGGCATATTCCAAAAGATTTATTTTTGGTGCTTTGTAACAGTAAAGAATGTTCTCTCTATAGAAACTCAAACAGTAGTTTGGAAGATTTTAACCGCAAAGTTAATTGAATATATTACAATTAAAAAAGAATTATTATTACATTAGTTTTCTAATTAAACTTGAATTAAAAAATCCTATCCACAGCATTTATCCGCTCCTCTTTGAAATCTTAACTTGAGTTTACTTTATCAGACGCGTTAGCATGTTTTATCAGAAATATTATCAATCATATTTTTTGTACATTAATATCTGTATTAAAACAATTTAATACAATTATTGTATACTAATGGTAACAATTAAAGCTTCTTTGAATAAATGTTTCCCTTAGCTAGTAGCTGTAATCTAATAAAACAGGTATCAAAATATTAAGATATTGTTTTAAAGTTGTTTCCAAACAATCTCCAGATCTTATTTAATAAAATATAATTCATCTTTATAAATATTACAACAATATCTTAATAACAATGTACCTGAACAAATTATTGCCTTTGGTGCTCAGAAATTCTTCTAATAATACTAAAGTGTTAACTGTAATGACAGCTATAATATAATATTAAAATCTTATTAAAAACACACATTCATCAATAGTGAATTAATGATGTTCACTGAAAAATTAAATGTTTCTGCATCTAAAACTACATAGTACAACTCATTTCAACCTATTTTTCAATTACACTTAAATTTGATAATTTAATATACTTTATAAGCCGAACAGGTAAGGGTCCAATATAGATCTTTCATAGGTGCTTTTAACATTTCTTCCACAATCTACATTTGCTTCCAATATAAGAAAGCAATCGTATAGTGTGGCGAATAGTTAAATATGTCTTTTCAAGTTTAAACAGTTTGTTGTGTGTTTTGGAAAAAGCAAAATGTATATTCTAGCAATAAATACTTCCTTCAGAATGTTTTCCTTTTAAATACGTATCACTTCACATAATACGTACAGCATCATCTATTTGAGCACAAAGCGAAGTACCTTTCCATTACTAAAATACTATCAAGCCATACAATTTCCTTGTCATCTATTTAGAATTGTGATAACATTTTAAAGTTTTAAATTATTTTTAGACTTTTGAACAATGTACAGCATGTAACAAAAATTACAAAGTACATATTTACCATTTCCTGAGTATTCCTTAGAAACGTGACACTTGAGGGTATCTCAATTTTCCTAAATTATTAAAAAATAACAAATTAAAGCAAATTGCATTAACCGTGCAATTTACTGATAAAAGTTTTCACGTTCTTTCGCATTTCTGTGACAAGCTGTACTGATTTTAGAATTGAATTGAATCTTTTACCATTGCGTTAGTAAAAATTTAGGTAATAGACGTTTCAGGAATCCATTGAAGCGCTTTAATCTTAAGAAAATTTTAAATACATAGTTAATTAACTATTTTAAAATGTATAAAATGAAAGCTTTTAGTCTATTTAATTTACAAATTGTATAATAAATTAAATATTTTTCTTCTTCTGTAATAACTTCCTATTCTTGTATATAACATTTCATCAATCATTGAAATGATTGTTAATATACTTACATTTTATTAGACATTACCAAAATCATTAGTATATGATATTATTGAAAAATTATAAAATTATTAAATAAATATTATTAAAAATTTAATATTGTTTTATTTTATTCCAACCAATAAAATGTACCTATGCAATTGTATAAATAATATAGTATTTATAGTAGTAATAAAGATAACATCAACAAAAAGGCACAAAAGAATAACACACATAAAAATGAAGTTTTAAGTCACCGTCATAATACTTTTTAGTTATTGTTATAAAGAACAGGAATGTTTTCCTTTATCCAGTTGACATACTTTCTGACATTGGTGTATACACTTGGAATTCCTGGGGCTCCACATTGATCCGATCCAAAAGATAAAATTCCCACCTAAAATAAAGAATACATTAACAACTATTTCATTGTTTTATGAAGAAATTATCACGGAATATAAAACTAGAATTCATATGTATATTATTATTTAACATTTTTTATTCTAAGAAAATAATTTTACTAAGCTTATTTCTTGTGATTAGCAGAAAATTATAAAAAATAACTTTAGCTCTATTGAGAATGGTCAACTGTAATTTTAGGATTTTATATACTGAGAATATACTGAAAACTCATTTCAAGTCTACTATGAGCAAATCACTTATTATTTAGTTAAATATTTATATTAAAAACACATTCAGATGAAATTAGCTTTGATATCAGTTCTTATAATCATTTTTGTGGTAATTAAAGATTTACAAAAAAATAATAACACAATTAACAAGTCTAAAAGTGAACAGAATTGCAACGTCCAAAAATTCAGTTTCTTAAGAAGTTCAGAGTTCAACGACAACTGACTAGGTTCCAGCATCTTTAATATATTTAATATATGACAGTGTTCTTTTTATTTATTGTGATTATTAATCTTTATATGTGTTTAGTTTATATGTAAGAGGTTAAAACAAACGTACAAGAATAAATTACTTATTGGCAAAACATACCTTCACTTAAATAATAATAATTTTTTAAATTCATGTACGAAATTAATAAAGTAAATTGGTTCTAGATTTAAAATAGCAACAATTTATTTAGAGTGAAATTCCTAAATAAGTTAATGTGTAATGTCCTGAAATGTTATTAGGTTTCTACTGTAATTACTTGTTTCTTTTTTTTTCAATAAACATAAATTATGCATTGCATATTTTTGCTAACCATTTTCATAAATTTGAATTAATAAACGAAGTTATAAATCAATAATCATTCGTTATAACTTGGCACGACAAATTGTGGTTTATTTACCAAAGACTTAACCGAACTCAGATGGAGGTATTTTTCCGAATTGTAGATTCCAATCGTTGTTTTTAAACAATAACAACAAACAATTTGAGTGGCGCCGTTTATATTGTTCAATTATTCCTATGTCTTATTTGAAATCAGTCGACCCACGACCTGTCTCTACCGAGAGCTATAATATTTTGTGTAAGTATACAATACTGCAAAGTAAGTATAAGTAAGTGTAAGTATACAAGTATACAATGTTACAAATTCTTCAGGGTCACTGTCAAAACACATATACTGATACAACACCTAGTTTCGTTGCTGCACAGTCGAAAATCCCTGAAATGCTTAAAATTTCAATTAATGTTAGTAATAATTACTACAACGTATTTATGTAAAAATCAAATTCAGTGGCATTATAATATAATGCCACTGAATTTGATGATTGGAATATTATTCCACCAAAATTACCGCATTTTGGGGGCAGAACCATATAAAACCCCACAAGGTCTTCTTCTTGTTATCCTATTAAATTATGTTTCTTATTTACTTAAAACACCTTTACTCACCTGATAATACATATCACCATTTCGTTCCATTAATGGAGATCCTCCAAATCCAGTGCAAGCATCTCTCCCATATTCACCTCCCGCGCATATTTGATATTCAGTAATTGGTAAAGTTCTTCCAAAAGTATTTGTACATTGTTGTAAACCCACTATTGGAAGTTGAAGTACTTGCTGATATGTAGGTGCCTCTGTAGTAATGTTTCAATACAAATCAAAAATACCTTTGGTATATACTAATTCACACTCAAAAAGAATCCTTATTTAAAATTAATAAAGAATAAAAGTGTCCTTGTTCGCATTTTAATTACTGACCTACTTGTGCAGCTGTCTTTCCCCATCCAACTAATGTTCCAGAATTTGTTGTAACTGACCACGATTCCGGTAAACAAATTGGTTGGGCCGTAACTAAAATACATTGACATATGAAGGTCTATTAACATAATAATTACTACTATTTATATTTCATGAAAATAAATAAACAATACGAAACCTGTATAATTCATTTTAGAATTTAAAACCAACAAAGCAATGTTATCCTTGTATATTTCTTTCTGATATCCTGGATGAAGAATAACATGACTAATTGTAATATCCTGTACTGGTAATGCACAGAATTCCTCTCCACAATCTATTTCAGAATTTGTTAAATATTCGCCTACACGAGCGCTGAATCTGTAATAGATATTACATTGATGTTAGAATCGAAAAGAAATTGAAAAATATGTTTATCTTAGTTACAATTTATAGTTGTCTGATTTAGCCAATGCACAATGAGCTGCAGTTAAAATAACTCGACTGCTAATAATAGAGCCTGAGCAAGGATATTTCATTTCACCCGTAGCAACATCTGAAAATGGTCAGTTAATAATAAATTTGAGTAAATTCCTCTTATTAGAGAAGCATTGAAGCAATTACTTCTAAATCCAATTCTAACTACAAAAGGAAATGCACCAATTCCGTTATAATTTGGCCCTTGAACGGCTGGTGAACCGCATTTTTCACCAAATTGATTAACAACCGGTGGTCCACCGAGTTGAGGACAACAAACTAATCCTGATCCTTCGTAGCCGCATCCTAATGATGTAATCCTAAAATTAAATTATTTTTAATTGTATGTTATGTAATGTTAATTATAGCATTTTGAAGCTGAAACTTAATTGATGGGGACGAGTGATGATAAAAAATGTACCGTGGTCTACCTAAAACATAAATAATCTTACCTATTACTGTATACACAAGCATGATTTACAATATTACTTAAAACTGGACAAGAAGCTAAAGGCAGGCATTGAGTATTTGATGGGCAAAATCCTGGAATTCCATAATGTTGTTGACTAGCACCGCCGTAAGTTGGCCTCCAATTAGATCCTAATCCCAGTTGATTGGCTGAAAGCAAAATTTTATTATGTATTTTTTAATGCTTTGGTATTGTTATCAATACTCTATGCTGAGCACAGTTATATCCTAACTGATTATATCATGGACATATACCCCAACTGTAAGGTGACTTAATAAAACAGATTTTGAGAGTAGTTCAGCAGCGATCAAATCAAGTTCCGGAAGTTTCCTATATTACGAGCTCTAACAACAGAATATTCGGACAGCTGTAATTTTGAAATAAAAAATTAGTCACTTCAATGTGTCAGCAATTTTTTGAATTCTATGTTTATTTCTCCAACTAGTATTATTTCAAATTACACCATTTCCATACAATAACCATTAACTTTTACAAAAAAACAAGATCCGCAGAAAACAATTTTCAAAAATTCAACAAAAATAGCTGACAACTAAATATTCGCACAGCATTTGACAAACACAACTTAATAAGAAGTAACATCTTCCGTTATTCTGGCTGGCATACGAGGGTAGATCAGTATTTACGGTCCCTGACATAGTAGGCTTTGCATGATATCGTCACTCATTTTTCTATGAGAACTGTCATTACTAATTATTTGTTGTGTCAAGTTTTGCGTAGGTGCGTGTTGTTCTTTGAAAGTTATTAATAATTAAGCTGGTCGATAACAGACAATTTTTAAAAATGGAAAAAAGTGAAGTCAGAGCGGTGATAAAGTATTTGCAAAAAAAAGGATTAACACCTACTGAAATTTACAAGGATATGACAGACGTGTTAGGGGACTCTGCCCCTTCTTACCAAGTGGTGAAAAATATGTCTCGTGAGTTTAGATTAGGCAGAACAACTTGTGTACATGTGAAAGGTCCAGTCTGTGTCACCGTTGACAAAAACATCAATTTGATCCATGATATGGTAATGGCAGATAGAAGACTGACTATTCGCCATATCGCGGAAATAACGAACATCTCTTATGGGTCAGTTGAAAATATTTTAAGAAATGTTCTTGATCTCAGAAAAATTTCGGCGCGTTGGGTTCCAAAGATGCTGACCGTCGATCAGAAACGCTCTAGAGTGCTGCATTCGGAAGCTAATTTGGAGTACCTGAAGGCCAATCGGAAGCAATTTCTCACTCGCTTTGTGACTGTGGATGAAACATGGGTGCACCATTTTGATCCTGAGACGAAAAGACAAAGTATGGAGTGGCATCACAGAGGTTCTTCACCTCCACGCAAATTTCGAGTTCAACGGGCGGCTGGAAAGATTATGGCCACAGTGTTCTGGGATGCAGAAGGAATTTTGATGATCGATTATTTGCAGCGTGGACACACAATAACGGGTTCTTATTATGCAGGGTTAATTCCAAAATTGCGCGAAAGCATCGACCGAAAAATCTTGTTCCATCAGGACAACGCTCCAGTCCACAAGAGCTGCATTGTCATGGCTGCCATACAGAACGCTGGCTTTGAAATCCTAGAACACCCTCCATATTCACCAGACCTGGCACCCAGTGATTACCATCTATTTCCAAAATTAAAGGAAAACCTGCGTGGAAAAAAATATGGAGACGATAATGAAGTTATGACCGCAGTAAATGGCTGGTTTGAGGAGCAACCGGAAAACTTCTTCCTGAAAGGCATTGAAGCATTGGAACATCGGTGGACCAAGTGCATTGAAGTCCAGGGAGATTATGTTGAGAAATAAATAAATAATGTTTTAAAAATTCTTTCTCTTTCTATATCAGGGACCGTAAATATTGATCTTCCCTCGTACTTCTCACTTGGGAATTACAACATCCTAAAGTGAATGATGCCCAATTTCCGGTAACTTCACTTTCTACTCAGGAATTGTGCTTTGAGGACTCTTTCTCGGGTGTTGCTTGATCATATTTACTAAGAATGCAATTATAGCATTGCGATTCCGAACTGCTTGAGAGCCTCTCTAAAACTCTGAAATAATGATTTTCCATCTTTTGGTCGTTTTTGCTGTGTAACAAGACTGATTAAGTCGCGGTCAGGATAGAGGGCTTCAATCCTTGGTAACAAGTTGGCATTAAAAATTTTCTGATACTCTTCAACGTTAACTGTGCTGTCTATAAACTAATATCTTCTAAATCCTCTGGCTAACATACAGCCAAAAATCATTACGACTTGAGGAAACCTAACAGTACGTTTTAAGCAGTTTTGTTCCAGTTTCATCATGATGAAACTGGGTGTATTGACGTAGTATAGTTGTTGTTGGAAAAACTTCTCGTCGTCTAAGATTAGTGTCTGATCGACGTCTAAGAATGTTGGTGGAAATTTGTAAAAGTTTTCGCTGTTACTTTAAGGAGATTACAGTACTTTCCGTTTTTGGTTTGCACTACTATCGTTTATTTTAAAGAAATATATTTCAAACTGCATCCTAAAATATATTTCAATTACTAAAACGATGTCTCCTCTTCGTCATCTTAATACTCTTAATCTAAATACAGTTATTTATAAATATATGAGATGACACTAACCGTGACATTAGATTCATACAAATTGTACTAACCATTTTTATTTATTATTTGTTTACCAACTAGCTATGTATAGTGCAGTCAATCTATACATTTTATCTTACAAAAGGCCGGGTAGTTCTGATTTTTGAATGTTTTGTATGGTGGAACCCTGATTAAAAATTTAAGTTTTCGACCTTGGCCGCCGCGCGCTTCACATATCAAAAAAATGATAACTCCGACCTTTTTTGGTTTACACAGAATATCTCCGAAACGATATGTTTTGTAAAAGTGGTTATGTTTAATTTTAAAGTAAATTAAATTCGCTACCATTTGAGTGAAGAACGACGTTTCTCAACCCAATAGTTACCGAGATACAGCGATTCAAACTTCTTACTCCAAAAAACTGCAATAACAAATAAATTTATAATTTATCTCTGATAGTTCTCTACTCCCTATCATCCTCAAGCTGTTCAATTTCGCAATCATCGCTTTCTGCTTGCTCATCTAATTGCTCAATCATTGATGGAGTGTCTACGTCTTCGGTGTCACTATCGAGAAGAGCTTCGGGTACGTTTTCGCACGATTGTCTTTTGCAAAATGTGCATATCAATAACAGTCGACCCATGCTTTTCTACATTCATTTTTCAATTCAATTTCAATTTCATTTTTGCAACTACATGAAATGAATTTAAGGATTAGCTTAAGTGTAGAGAACTTGAAATTACTCCCAGTCCTTCCAAACGACGGAAATTGTAAATTTTTTCTATTACTGTGGTTTTCACAAAGTAAGGCTGGAGACAGTAAACGCTATCATTTCATCTACTGTGGTTTTTGTTTTTTGTTATATTTTGGTTATATCTTTTTAGCTATTAAACCGATTGATTTCAAAACTACTCTAAATTTGAAAAGCTGTATCTCAGTAACTACTGAGTTTCGAAACGTCGTGTTGCACTCAAAGTATCTATAACAAATTTAGTCTACTCTAAAATTAAAAAATAACCAGTTTTACCGTAAAACACATCTCGCACGGCGTCCCGCCAAGGTCGAAATCTTGGATTTTTAATAAAGACCCCAACATAATGAAATATATTCAAAAATCAGGACTACCCAACCTTTTGCACAGTAAGGCCCTTGTTTCAGATAGACTGACTATGCTAATCTAACTTCATTTAATTAACTTGTCTGCGCCGAACTAAGCTATCAGAAAAGTTCTTGAACTATAAAACTATAAGAAGATGGAGTCAACGTAGGTTGGCTTCGAAAGACTGGTTTTTATTTATCTACAAAGAATATTTTGGTATCACTAAACGTAATAAAACTGTCTTCATTTTACATGGACTCGTAGGCAAGGATGTCTACATGTTTACAGGTTAGTTACAAAGTTGTTTAACATCTTCAGTCAGTTTAAGCACACTAATAACATACGAAATGTAACTTTTCCTAAGAACACTGAGATTATACCTAAACACATTTCTTTCGGTGAGTAAAATTTTCCAAATTGTGTTTTTATTTACATTTATGTTGCTTCTAAGTATAATTTAGCATTTTCTGTTGTTTAGATAAATCACTACATTCAATTAACAACTAAGTATTATTATCAACACAAAACTGATCTACATATGTACCAGGTATGTATTGGAACTCAATTAGGTCGTTGTGTGGTCAGGGTATCTCACATAATGTTCTACTTAAGGTTAGTTATCTCCAAGATCCGATATTGGTTTTCACAATTCTCCTAACAGCGCATGGAAAATAAAATTTACAATAAAGTTTTGGGTGATCATGACAAAGCGTTCATGCATTTTTTAATTATCCACATAATTATCATTCACATATGATTGGAAAATAATCTACTAAACTAAATGCGATGATGTAGACTTTATTGTATGATGTTTATTAGCAAATACAAAAGATCCATTAAGGTATTAATAAAAAGTATTTTTAAAATAATATTAAGAATAAATTAAGAATAACGCCATTATTCTTAATCCGCACGAAACGAGAAGGGTTCAAGTAGACTTACGTCGGCGTTAATAATTCTTTTTACAATCATTTAACCAATCATGTGTTTTTTTAAACCAATTTAATCCTTTACCTAACCTAACCTAGATTTCCAAAAACAGCTTCGAAGAGGTCCAAAATTGCCTCTTAATTTTTGCTGTTTTATTTAAGTACGATTTATAAAAATGATTTAAAGAGCCATAGAATGCTCTATATTCAGATATGAGCAGGTAAAGAGGTTCAGGTAAATTACAAACCAAATAAGAAGTCATAAATGCTATCATTTTTATTCCGCACGAAACGAGAAGGTTTCAGTTAGACTTCGGCGAACGAAACGCTGCACACAAAACAAGACACCGCCGAAAATCTCCACGTGTTGGGTTAACCATCCAAAGCTGAAGAGAAATACTTGATCAACTAAATCACACTTTTACTACACTGCCGTTCATTTGAAACGGGTCACTACAGAAACTGGCGATTTTGTAACGTGAAAATCATTATTTGTGTGTTCACTGATATGGTAATGTTGTAAAATCAGCGCTATTTGTTGCTAAGTATATTTGCCAGGCTCTATCAAAAACACTTTGGTGAGCCACATTAAAATGGTGAGCCACGTTTCGTTGTGATAAACCGATTTTCAACATTCCAACAACGCGATTGAGCTCTGACGCTTCCAACCGTCTATAAGACATCCATTCTGTATGCTTTTGTGCTTTTTGTATTTAATTGTTGTAACCTGGTACAAATTATTGCAGCACGTGGTGACGAATAAGATACAAATCTTGTAAAATAAGGCAAAATACTAATATTATAATAATTTGGTGGCGGAGTAAATTGACATAAGTTTACTTAGATATTTTAGGGTAAAATAAAAACAAATCGTTACCACAACATTACTACTTAGGTAAACACATAAACAATACCTTCCACCTATTAAATCGCTAATTTTTTAGTGACTCATTTCAACTGAACGGTAGTGTTTGTTATTAGAGAGTTCTAACACTATAAATAAGATAAAGACAAACTAAGTTACACTGACTGATACTTAAGTTGGAAAATACAAAGGATTCAGGATGTAAGAAGAATAACGTGTGTAAAAGTAACAAATATAAACAAATATCAAATACAGAATCATTGGCGTAACTAGGAGGAGACCAGGGTGGGCCCGGCCACCCCCAGAATGGCCATGCCCCCCCCTAGGAAAAAGCCAATTGAGCGCCTGGATGTTTAAAACTCGCCGCGCTCTATGGGGTCCATAAACCTGGAGCCTGACCCCTCCCAGAAAAATTCTCTAGTTATGCCCATGCGCAGAATATCAAATTTTATCATATTTCAAGTAATTTGAGTACTAAAATTGGATTTTGTATTGGAGAAAGATCTCAAGAAACAATTAGCGTTTATATTGTATTGGTATAATCCGTAGTCATGGGTGTGACTTTGATTTTCGAAGCTTTAATAGAATAAGGTTAAAGCATTTATCATATGTTACATATTTTATTCACCTATAATATTAATCAGCACAATTAGTAATTGAAGATTAATGCTTTCCCCGTGTGGAGTTTTTGAAAATGAATCGTCTAATCTAATGAACCTTTCTTTTATCATTGTCGACATGATCAATGATTTCGCATTGTACTTTTAATGCTGGATGATGCAAATCTTCCGGAACAAGGGGTTCATCATTTCCTGCTAAATTTGTCACAATGTTTGATACTACTACGTCCAAAATGTGCGTTTTGATAGTATATTTCAGTACTTGCTTCAATTACACTTTCTCTATCTTTATTTTATTGATTTGGTAAATCCTTTTCCGATTCGATTTTTATTAAATCCGAGTTTTCGTTTTTTTTCATATAAATTGTTGCCTTTTTTATAAATACACGATTATAATGTAGCTCTTTTTGTAGGTTTTTCGCTCTCCATAATAAATTTTTGTTCAGTGGTGTTAATTGTTCATTAATGTAAATTGTTGTATCTGATGCCTCTTTCCTGATCATTTTATTAGTCAATTTCATTTGCTTACTTTTTTCAATAAATTCATCTCGGGTTTTCCGGCTACTAAATTGAACTACCACAGGTTGTTTCTTGTTGGTTCTGGTTGGGATTCTATGAATCGCTTCGATTTCGGGTTTGCCTTGAATCTGCAAAATAGTAGATATTTTTCGCAGGACATCTTCTAGATTTTCGTTTTTAATTTCTTCTAAGTTGTGAATTTCAATATTTTTATTTCTGGTATATTGATCTAAATGATTTAGTTTCCTTTGTGTATCATCATTTTTATTTTCACTAATAATTAACTTTTGTTCCAGGTTTATAATTTTTTGGTTTTGAATTTCGTTAACACTCTTTAGTGCGGCCATATCTTCATCTAAAAGATTCATTTTGTTGTTGATAGGGGCTAATGAATTCGATAATTTCTCTACTTTTTCGTTTAATAGCGGCAAAAGTTGAAGTTGTGTAGATATGTGTTTAAACATTTCTTCCACAGATTTTACCGTCGATACCGATAGCTCTAAAGGCGATAACTTGTTTACAGTATGACTGTTAATATTGAGTTTGGTATTTAACTCTTCACTTAAACATTTTGAACACTTCCAATTTTTAATTTGTTTGTCATCCATTATCTTTTTTAAACCATCTAGAGATACCCCAACACATTTTATATGAAATGATGCTTTGCATATTCCATAACAATCAATTATATCCTCGTGTCGGCTTAATTTCTCGGAGCACTTTCCACAGCACACACCACGCGCAGCCATCTTGAATAATTTGTAATTGAATAGTGATTGAAGTGTATTACAGTTGTTACAAGTGTATTACAAAAGTAAGCAAGTTTTTGTCTATATTCACCGAATTCCACAAAAAAAACAAATCTTATATTGATAAAAAGTATAAATATGATGATAGGTCTATAGGGCAGATTACTTAAATTATAACTACTAGCGAAACCTCGCAAGACATGACGGTCAAAAGCATTGAAGGATTTCGCTATATACAACATTCGATGTGTGATTACAATCCTTCGGATTTTCGTGAGTGGTTATTTAAATAAACGCAACCAGACATAACCAGTTGAAAATTCTAAGCCTAGCACTCCTCTCTCCCAGCTTACCCTCCTCTCTTCCGAGATATCTTCCTCTCTGGCTTACCCCTCCCCACCAGTTTATTCTATATACTTACATACATACGGAAATTCTACCTTAAGAATAGTTTAGAATAGAATAAAAAATCGATCTTGTTTAAAACATTCTTGAAAACTCTATTAGTACATATTTCCTGCGTTTTATACAAACAATATGAAACTGCTCTGAATAAGCAATTGCCATCAGCTATTATTTGTATAATTCGTCTGTTGTCCATAATTTTCAACCATGCGGATTTTGTCTACGCTACCTAACAATGTTTTAAACATTAACAGCCGTACTTATAGAGAGATTACACGCGCGAAACCTAATAATAAATAGTATGTTACACGCGTGTAATCTCTCTATAAGTACTACGGCTGTAACTGCTTATTAATGATGGAAATGGACGGCTGCATCACCCTTTTATATTTATAAGCGGGAGTTGTTACGAAACTCACCTCCACGGTGGTGAGTTCCGTGGTCCGTCCGTCTCAAACTAAATATTTTAGAGTTTTTCAAATTAAAAATATAAACATTAAAAAATATTAAAATTAAGTAGTGTTGACTAATCTACATAGCGAAAGCCTTAATATAAAAAAAACTGGAACAAAAATAAGCCTTATGTTTTAAATACACTCGAGGAAAAAAACGCACCACTTGAAAACGCACCAAAACTACCAAAATTTTGAACCGTCATAACTCGGCGGATTTTGGACGAAAATGGATGAACCTTTGAGTGCTAAAAAGTGTCTAGTTTAAGGGCGTGTGAGCGAATGTTTCGTTTAAGCCTTTCCGCTCCCCGCCATCCCCCGAAGAATAAAAAAATGTTTTTGATTCAGAAAATGTCAAATTTTAACAGCTTGTACGGTGTACAAAAAAAATCGTGAACCCAATTGACCATCAGGGCAATAAAGTTCATCCCTTTTTCTGCAAATTTCTCAAAATTTCGAGTTTCTACGATGACTTGGCGCGAAGTTATGAATTTTTGAATTTACCCTGCATTTTGTCGGGAGTCTTTCGTCTTCTGCCAGCGACATTATTTCCGATTGAGTTTGAGCATTTTTTCAAAAATGTTTTTAATTAACAAAAACATTTTTTTATTAACTTTAATTTTTTTAACGTGTAACCATCGACATCAGCATTACCCGATGTGCACCATGAGCAAGTTGTCGGTCGGATTTTGCACATCGTGTGTGTGTGTGTGTGTGTGTGTGTGTGTGTGTCGCATGCTAACGCCGTTAACCTCCGTAACATGTCCGTTAATTGCGGCATTGCAACGCTTCGAATAACTTCCTGATACTGATTAATTTCAAAACATTAGTAAAATAAAAATTAAAACATTAATTTAGGCACTTGCACATCGGGTAACGTTGTCGGCGGTTACACGTTTAAAAAAAATGAACGTTAATAAAAAAAATGTTTATATTAATTAAAAATTTTTCAAAATTTTTGAATTTGGAAAAGAAAAGATTCAAACTCAACCGATAATTATGTCGCAAGCAGAAGAGGAAAAACACTAAACAAAATGCAGGGTAAATTTCAAAAATTCATAACATTGCGCCAAAAAATCGTAGGCACTCGAAGTTTTGAAAACTTGACAGAAAAAGGACTGAACTTTATTGCCTTGGTGGTCGATAGGGCCCACGATATTTTTGGTACGCCGTACAAGCTTTAAAGTTTGACATTTTTTAATCAAAAACTTTTTTTTTGCGGGTGGTCTCGGGGGTTGGAAAGGCCTTTACGTAACATTTGCTCGCACGCCCTTAAACTAGACACTTTAAACTTTTTAGCACTCAAAGGTTGATTCATTTTCGTCTAAAATCCGCCGAGTTATGACGGTTTGAAATTTTGGTATTTTTGGTACGGTTTTAAGTGGTGCGTTTCTTTTCCTCGACTGTATATAGATTATATCCACAAAATGATAAGAAAACTGTCATTGGATTGTTCTCAGCAAGTCTGTATTTAGGTTAGTGGTAAATATGACATAAGATTTACTTATTGTTAGTTATTAACAGACTGTAAATATGCAATGCAATATAAAAAATATATATCCACAAAAGTGGATGAACTATTGAAACTTGTGTAACTCCCTATTGTCTTTGGCTGTAACTTATAAAGATATAAGTATAGATGAATCATGAATCCTAATAGAATAATTATATATTTATGGAAAAATATATGTTTTGGTAATTCAGTAATACTAAGTAATTTAGAGTGTTTCTAAAAATAGTTACCAAAATGTAAACATTTGTACTCTCATTGAGAGTATTAACTGATTGAGTCTATGAACGCTTATTACATTGGTTATTCCTAGTTTTCATATTCGACATTACGAAGTTTTTCTACTATTGATAAAGTTAAAATATCTTATGGTATTACTATAAACTCTTATTTTAAACATAAAATAATCTAGTATTAGCCATATTACCTCTTAAAAAACAATCATATTATTAGATTTTTTTAGACAGGCGGATATTATTCAGATGTCATCAAGGTTGTGTCTGCCCGAGCGTTGTGTTACCATTATTTCATTACTATCATCTAGCATATCAACATTCACATAGGGTAATCAGTTAAAGGAAGAAAAATGAATATTATTAAGCATATTCTGGTTATTTTTTATATCGACCTTCGTGAGTTTATTATTTTATTTGCTATTGCAGCTTTAATAACAGACATTATTGCAAATAAGCATTTACATTTTAAACTACGGTATAATTAACAATTATAATCTTTTTAATTCTCAAGTTGTTTTGGTTAAATTTTTGATTAAGTTATTATTAAAAATTCTAATTCCCGGGAAAGAAGTTACATATTTTTTTTGGAAATTGAGATAGATTCGGTGTTATCATTAACAAAACACATCGTGATTTGTAACAAAAACAGTTTCACGGTCAATGTGACAGAAAATTATGTCAGTATGCAAACGATTTGTTGTTTTTTCAATATGGAACTCAGACTATTATATTTTTTCTCTAATTTAGAATAATTCGCTATTGTTAATAAATTCAATTATGGTTGGTGTATGTATCTAGAGCATGTTAATACTTAAGCTATAGACGTTGATTGATTTTTTTTTTATTATTTAAAAGATATTCTGAACTGTGCTTTAAAACCTGAACAAATAAAATATTAAACTCATGAAACTTTAAAACTGAGAAAGGCACAAGGTAGACAGTATAGTTAATATATAGATGCATATACAAATACTATTAAAGATCATAAAGCTTCTGTAGCTATTGGTAGGGTTATTTTGAGTTTAATGGAATTATAATTTTAAATATAATTATTCTAAACAAAAAATATTTTTGGCCAATAAGTGTATAGCATCTAATAACTATAGTGTTTACTCTATCCTTATTTTATTAAAATCTTTCCAGTATTTCAATTGTAACTTAACTGTTTTTATTTACAAATTATCGCGATATATTACAGTATACAAAAAGCCCTTACCAGTATTAGCATTTCCTAAAGCACTTTCAATAAAAAACATCAAAACTGTGCACCCATATCCCACAAGCACAACCATTGTTATTTAATTTTGAAACAGCAATGAAAATGATATTCAAATCGCGAGTTTGTCATTTATGTTGACCTTCTCTAAAAAAAATACCCATCCACGGTTGATATGACGTAACAAAAAGCAGGTAATATTTATAACATCCCCACTAAGCAGTGGACGCATAGATAATGTTTAATTACTTATCAATCGATTATAACTGCGAGAGACTATGGACCCTGATTGAAATTGAATCGGTACAAAACGCAATGAAAACCTGTTACAGTTATTAGACATTAAATTGTATTTATAACAAATACACAGAATGAGTAATCTAATGAAGCAACCACGTCAAAGCATTACTATTATCAGTAACATTATTACAGTTTCCTGGTTTACGAGTAAACTTTTACAGTATCAAAATTAGTAAAGTATAAATACAAAACTACACACCACTTAAAACGAAGATTAGAAATAAATATTTCTAATTTTCTAATAATTACGAAATCTAAAAATGCCGGTACATATTAATAACCAAATTCAAATTTATTATAAAGAAAAAGGAATAAGGGCCAATTAATTAGGCAGCTGAAAAGCCAATAAATATTCATTATTCGAATTGTCTGTTTACAGTGTTTACTTACCTAAATCTATTTATAGTAATGTGACAATTGGGTGATGAATTTCAGTCAAGCCTTAGGTTGTTTGTCATATGCATAGTTATTATAAACTACTGTTCTTTTGAAAAGGTAGCCCTCAAAGTATTATCAGTAAATTAAATTAACAATTTACTAATTTAGTTTGAGTAACCTAACCTAAATAACAATCTCCAAATATCAACAACTAAATCAATACATTATAAAAACAAGACTCCTTGCTGATAACGATGATTCTGACTGAAAAACCCAAGACGCTGAATTTTTGTTAACATGAGCATTTGAACAAGTATATTATTTACAATAAGGATACATTATACCCATAGTTTCTTCTTAATTTCGCCCTTCTGATTTATAAGCACCCCAAGTTCTATCTTTCACGACTCTTTAATAAATATATTCTACAAGGGGGAATTAAATATAAACGGGCCTTTAGTGGCTCAGAGTGGGGAAGGGTATTTGTGTGTGATTGGGCATTTGTAGTCGTTAGGTGGGGATACCTAGAGTAGGGAAACCACATCAGCCGGCTTCTCCAGTGCTTAAGTTAGTAGCCCTTACGATGAGTGAGAGGAGTGTGCCCGTCAGTGTTGAGCAACGCATAATTATAAAGTTCCTCGTCTGTGAAAACGTGAAACCAGCCGAAATTTACCGCAGACTGCATGCCCAGTTTGGGGAAGCTACACTTTCATGGTCAAGAGTGAAGGTTTGGTGTAACGAATTTAAGCAAGGCCGTGAGCGTGTTGCGAATCAAGCGCATCCCCGTCGTCCTCGCATCAGTGTAACTAATGAAAACATTGCACGTGTTCGTGAGCTTATCGAACGGGATCGACGCTTCACAGTGCTTCAAATTTTGGAAGAACTTGGTGTCAGCTATGGAAGTGTCCAATCAATCATCAGAAAGCAGTTGGGCTTCAGAAAAATCTCAGCACGTTGGGTTCCAAGGTTGCTGAATGAAGATCAAAAAGCCGCACGAGTTCGCATTTCTCAATTGCTTCTAACTCGTTTTGAAGAAGAAGGGGAAGCTTGTTTGCATAAAATTGTCACCTGTGACGAGACATGGGTGCATCATTACACCCCCGAATCAAAGCGTGCAAGCATGGAGTGTGCATGCAGAAACTGGTGGAAATAAACTGGAAAACACTTAATCATCCACCTTACAGTCCAGACTTATTGCCATGCGATTTTCACATGTTTGGACCTCTCAAAGAAGCACTTGGAGGCAAGCGATTTGAGACCAACGATCAAGTGGAAACATTCGTGCGCAACTGGTTAGATACCCGTCCAACTTCATTCTACGAGAACGGAATGAAAAAATTACCACAACGTTGGGAAAAATGTATAATAAAAGAAGGAAATTATGTAGAAAAATAATTTGTAGAAATGTAGCTGTTTCTTGTAAAATAAATTTTGTTTATACAAAAGGCTTGTTTATATTTGATTGACCCTCGTAGTTTTCTTAAATAAAGATACTTTCGTACGCAACAAGTTCATTGGCTGAATGAACACTTTTCAATAATTTCAATTTATCAACTTAAATCTAGTGCGTTGTGTCATATATATGTTGAGAGACACTTTAATTTTCTATGCGATTGTATTTAAAATCCTCTATATGTACTCTAAATCCAGTCTACATAGACCTCTTTGTCTTTCCATTATACATTTTGTAATACTTGGTAGTTTCGTATTTGTTATAATGTAGACAGCAAAAATTCGAGGGTTCCAATATTTCTCTAAGGTCACATTTTTTCTGTCCTAACATTTCTGTAGCACGCTTTCTTGGGCTGGCTCGTAGGCAATTTGTTTTACTGACGAGAATAAAGCTAGCAAACGTACATGCATAAAAATGTAAGTTGTCCTCTTCTATTTATAACAAGCAAACGATACCTACCCCGATAATTGCCTTTTTTAATCTATAGTAAAAATCATGCAAGACGAAGCTTTGATCGATGAGAAAATAAGAATAATTCAATTGAGTAGGTATAATATGGGGTTTCTAGAACCACCCCCACCACTTTCTGCTTTCTGCCAACGTCAAGCTTCAAGGTCAGATTTTCTGGAACCTCTCCCCATCACTTTCTACTTCAAGGTCAGATTTTCTGAGACCTCCCTCCACCACTTCTCTGGTTTTAAGGTTTTAATGGTTTTAAGGTACAGTCGTAGCATCTTAAATTTCAGAGGATTTTGTCGCGTTCTTCTCCTGTTAAAGGTGTTTCCCGTGGCGAAATATCACGAAAAAGAAAACCACTTCATAACGAAAGCCATCAAAGAAAACGGAAATTGTTTTAAAAATCTTCATGAGATTATCATTAGCCAACAATAAATAAGCAAAAACTATCTCTAGTTGTTTAATCCCAATCACTTTCTAAGCTTCAAAAGTACTTGAAAAGAACATGCCTGAATTTAGATTAATAACCTTCCAACAGTACGGCAGAAATTTGCTTAAATTTGTTTTACGATTATTTTCAACATCAACAGATTTTAAACAATAGTCGCAGAATGAATCCAAAAATCTCAAAGTACATAAATACACTGGAGCGCATATACATATATTCTAATGGTACGGTAAATCCCAACGGAATTCTTACTGAATTCTAATTTTTTAAACTAACAAGTATAATTCAGCCCCATTTTTTGCGCCTTCAATGTGGTACAATCGCAGCGTCCCAAACTGCAGATGATTTTGTCGTCTTGTTCTCCTGTTAAAACTGTTTTCACCGGATGGCGTATCGCGAAGAAGTAAAGCACCCCATAACATAAATGCCATCAAAGAAGAAAGTTTTAAAATTTATTATGAGGACATGATTAGCCAACGGTAAATAAGCAAAAACTATATCTATATACTAGAATTAAAAGTTATAAATTAATACGATTAATTAATTAATCAATAATTAATCTTAGAGAATCGGCTCTCACTTGAAGTTGTTTAAATCCAATCACTTTCTAAACTTTAGAAATACTTGAAAAGATCACATAAATTTAGATTAATAACTCTCCAACGTTACGGCAGTAGTTTGTTCAAATTTGTTTTACGATTATTTTAAGCATCAACAGATTTTAAAAAAACGTCGCATAATAGATTTAAAAATTGCAAAGTGCACCACAGAACATATACATATATTCTAATGTTACTGTAAATTCCAACAAAATTTTCAATTAATTCGAATTGTTTAAACTTAACAAATACACTTCAAACCAATATCTTTTGCATTCAATGTGGTATAATCGCATCGTATTAGATTTCAGGGAATTATGGCCTTCTCCTGTTAAAGCAGTTTCCCTGGACGAAATATCATGAAAAAGGAAACTACCCCATAACATACGACATAAAAAAACTAAATATTTTAAAATTTATCATGAGGTCAAATAAACAAAAACTACATCTAGAATTAAATATTTTTCTAACTCAACATTTAACATTAAATGGGTATCTAGAATAAAATAGTTTATTTATTTTCCAGACTTTTAAATTTTTGTAACTGTGGTGGAAATTGTGGGATGGAATGTATTCAAAGTGGGTCATAAGTAAATCTAAAAGTCAGCTATCTTTTGAATTTGTTCTATGAAGCAAGTCGTAAATTTGAAGTATTGCAATACAAGGTTTGTATTAATGTTTATACAAAGCGTGAGAAATAAATTCGAAACGTCGTAATGCAGGGTTGTATTATGTTTTTATTTTAATTCGAGATATTATAATACAGGGTCGTATTACATTTCACTTTAACAACGGGAAAAAACATTCGACATATTATTTATAGTACAGGGTTGATCGAAAAAACCCCAAACAACTTAAATTCGTAGCCCAAATAACAGTGTTACAAATAATTTACAAATCAATACTTTACATTATATTTTTGGTATACAGCGTGTCAGGAGTTAGAACGCATTAATTTTAAGGGGTGATAGAAGACATCAAAAGAACAAAAACGTCTTAATAAGTTTTTTCTATGTTAATTAGCTTTCGAGTAATTTAGAAAAAACTATTGCCATATCTGGCAACCTTGCTTACGTATAAACGCAGCTAGGTCTTGACCTTGTTTTAGAAAATCAAACAAAGAAACTGATGATGACATCCTCGTTTAAAAATAATAAACATCCGAAGCAGATTAGTCGGGCGACTAATTCTACGAAAATTGTAATCGACACTGTTCTTCCGTAAATAAAATTTTTACGTTGCACGTTAAAAACACGCTGATTCATAACAAACCAACTGTAAAAATAAAACAATAATTGACCTACATTTTATATTTATTAATTTCCGGAATATTTTCAAAATTTCTTGACGTATTTGTTTTCTTATTAAAAAATACTATCTTATGTAAAAAAATTTCATTAAAGCACCTAATTACCATAAAATTAAAGATTTTTAATGTAGCCAAAACAAGGTGTCAACAAAATCCCTTACCCTAATTACCTAATTTAAATTAGATAAATCTTCTCTTTAAAAGATATTCTCTTATAAAATCATTAAAAACTGTTATTAGATAAACAGCAACTCGTGCGTTATTGACAAATTATTTCAAAGTTCAACAAACTACAAACTCAGTATTATCTCACTCTAAAAGGGTATTATTTATCACAGCTGTGATCAAGCATTGACCCAAATATTCGTCATTAAATTGCAAGGTTGTCAACAAAACGTGCTTTATTTCAATGTCATCAAACTTCCCACATCAGCATTTTGTGAGGATGTGGAGCAAATTTTATTACAAACTTTACAGGGTTGTCACTTTCTTAATGGAGTAAAAAGAATTTTTAATTATAAAAATAATTCAATTCTAGAACGAAGTTGTATAAAACTTTTTTGTTCCTGTTGATGTCTTCTATCACCCCTTAAAATTAATGCGTTCTAACTCCTGACACGCTGTATAGCCTGAAGCAGCAACACTAAGCGTGACACAAAATGTAATAAGGTACATCTTTTACGCTAATTTATTTGATTAGTTAACAAGAAATATTAATAAAAAAAGTAGTTAGGAAATATTTGAAAATAACCAATCTATTATAGCTAATAATATTTATTCCATCGATTCTAGAACCTCTAGATGTTATCTAAGATTGTAACAGATCAATATGGGTTAACTTAAAAATTTTATTCTTTCATTTCGTGCTTCCGTTATCTAAATATTGACCTCTATTGAGAAGGAATTATTTAAAAGTAAACTTTTGGTCGAAACCTTAAATTCCTTTAAAAGGGGCAATTCTGCTTGATATAGATTAATACGATAATGAAGTTAATGTCTATAAACAAAGAAATATTTTCCCTGCTTGATTAAATATTATTACTTATATATCTACGGAACAAAGCTTTGTGTGCACTTAACCACATAATAACTGCTGTTGACTCAGAATAAAACTCCGGACAAATATTATTAAACATAATTATCTACTAAAAATGCCTTTGATAGCTGCAAGTAAGTATATAAAGAACAAAATGCATAAAACCAAGCAACATATTGAAAATCACAGAAACAGCTTGAATATCATCATGACCAATCGGTTTGGTCTGAATTTTTTGGTTAATATTTTATTAAATAAGTATTTTCAAACTTCCAGATGTATTTTTATTTTCTCCGAAAGCTACAGTTTTAATTACAAAGGTAATCTGAGTGTTGTCAATTTAAACGTCCAAAATTCTCAGATAAATGCAGACGTACTGTTTCATAGCTTTGGTTGTCAAGGGTTCTTAATACATCACCCGAATGCTTCAGATATTTTAATTCAAATCGAGCAAGAGATTAAATTACATAGTGACAGATTTAATTTTAGAAGATATTTAATATTGCCCACGATTTCGTCAGAAGAAGATACTTTAATGCAAATATTTAACCTGACTGAATTACAACACATTCTCGATTTTCTTGTAACAATTCCGGTAAAATCAGATTTTAATGAAACCTGTGACTCAGTGTTTAAGATAATGTGCAAACGAGAGGCAATATACAAATTTGTAACCCATAGATATGTTGGTGCAAATGATAACAATGCTGTTGAATTTCTAGACTTATGGTTTTCAGGAAATTATAGCTTTTTGAAGAATAATAATTTATATCCCGATAAAATAAGTAACCAACAGGGAAGACCTCTACGATGTGCTACATTTAATTACAAGCCTTATAGCATTATCGGTGAGTATTTTACAGGAACTTAGGTAGGTTACAGGAACAGTGGTATTCAATATTTCAAATATCCTTTTTGAGATAACTTTGAGATTATTTAGTATAAAAATAAAAATTCGATAGAAAATTTAATTAGCTTCGATAAACAAGAGTAAGATGCTAAGAGTGCTTATTTTTACCTAATCGAGTGCTGGCCTACCCGGATACCGGCAGTTTCACGGTGGGCCTTTGTAAAGTTGCCTCGAAGGGCCCTACGACATGGCTGAATTTAAATTACCAACAATTAAATTATATTTAAAGTAGAAGAAATATACCTCGCCGCTGTTTAACTCGCCTGCACCTGACGAACAGCGACGATTGAATCTAATCTTCTTCATCAATCAGCCAATCATATTTATATTGATGACGTAATTTGGGGGATATGATTTTTTAGGTTCTGCCCAAAAACTTCAATTGGAATTAATACAGGCTCTGCGATCCGGTGGCTTCGAGTTGCGAAGGTGCACAAGTAACTGTCCTGAACTTCCTGCGGTTGTACCATCGGCTGTCCAATCTTATCCAAATCTTTATTAAGTTTTTAAGTCTTTAGTGAGACTCCATGGCCGACGTGTTTTTCTACTTGTGTGACCCTATAGACACCCTTGCACAAAAATAAATATCTTATTCGAAGTAGCGAGAATGTACGATCCTCTTAGACTTTTAACACCAGTGGTTCTCTTTGCAAAAAGGTTGATGCAGCAAGTATGGATGGCGAAAATAGATTGGGATGACCCTGTTCCTGAGGCAGTAATCAATAACTGAAATTTGTTGAAGTTGGAATTTTCTAAGGTTTTAAATTAAAAATTGTCTAGATGTATTAATTTAGACTCGGCCGTCAGAAAAGAACATGCATTCTCGGATGCGGTGCTGTAGCGTATTTAAGGGTTCAATATTCTGATAGTGCTATAGTCTTCTTGATGATTGATTTTCTTTCCAGAATCTCCATCCCACGTTTGGAATTGTGCGGTGCTGTGTTTCCAGCAGAATTGTTGCAAAGTCTCATTGAGGCTTTAAAGAAGCAGATCACGTTTGACAATACGATCGCTTGGAAGACTTAAAACGTTTGTGGCTAACCGAGTAACTTTCATACAAGATATCATCGCTCCTTCGTCATGGTATTACGTTCCGTCAGCAAAAAAAACGGGCTCATAGTGTACGCGGACTTTTACCCTCGCTATTGCTAAATCACATTTTTGGTGGAAAAGACCTCCATGGCTCTGTCGTCCCCCAGGCTCATGGCCACAACAATCTTTATTTTCTGCAAGTTTTTTTTCCGTAACAGGAACGTAAAATTGTACTGGCAGGTATTAATGAATCCCGTATAATAGATGATCTAATAATTAATCTAAATAAATAAATTACCTTTAAGAAATTAACCGAAGTGTAGTGGTGGCCCTCTAAGGGAATTTTTCCTTGACACTAAAATTGACCCAGCAATCGCCTGAGTCGAGTCGAGTATAATGTCGAAATTACAAATTTGTTTTCAATCTATATTGGCAATAGTATGCAATCAATCGCATGTGTGGTGTTTTTAATTGTCAATTGAATAGATATCTTACAAAATATCTTAAAGTAGAAGTTGCATATCCATTTTGTCGTTACATTAATGGCAGTCCCTGTGTGATGAGTTTGTTGTGCAGCGTTGTAGTGTAAAACTTTATTTTAGATTGGCTATACTTTTGCTTCCTTCTCAAGTTTGACCTACCATACATGTAGGTAACATAATGCTATTTTTCTATTTAGCATCTGGTATCTGATCCTACCGTACTTTTACTGCACTTACCACTAATGTTTGTTAACTCAAGATCAATTTTAATATTTTAATACTTCACTCCTCTATCTGGAAATCTGACATAGAGCTCCATTAATCTAGCTTCCTCAGTTGCACCTCCATGCAGGTAGCAAGTGCTTTCTCCTTCCTCTAATTGCCAGTAGTGGCATTAATCTAGTTTTTAAGATTGTCGTCGTTCTGATTTTAACATCTGGTTTCACGCCTATTAGGGGCAAAAAAAATAAATAACAAAGAGTTAGGTACCAGTCAATATATTTAGAAATAGCCATTGAACTTAAGCTTAAGGTTACATAATCAAAAACGCATAATTCAAACTCAAACGCAGAATTTTCTATCAGAGAAAAAGCGATATCATAAGCTTACTCAGAAATGTGGCACTTACTTGCTAACCTAAAGATTACAAGATAAAGATTATTTTATTTAACCCCAAGCTGAAAAACCAAGTCTCTTCCATATATTCCAGCTACTTTTTTTTTATTAAGCTACAGATGACATGATCACTTGGTTTATTAATCTCTAAAGCATACCATTCTTTAGATAACGAAATGCTACAGTAAGTTAAATATATGCTAGGAAATTGATTGATGAATGTCTACAGGCTTGAAATGCAGTACTACAGGTATGCAATGCCTTCAAGCATTTGTGCATCCATTACCACTTTTCTATATTCCATATTTTTACTTGTCTTTCTCCGTGGCATCCCAATAAGTATTGCTTGTTCTGTTCTTAATATATATTGGACAATGTTCCAATAAAATGTTATAGAAAAAAAGAGAATCAGATATAGATAATATAACGATCTTGTTTGGGGTTTATATCCTTCAGAGTGGTCTAGATATCTCGCGCCACTACGCGCTGCGAATTGTTAATTTAAGCGGAGAAAAAACCTGACATGAAAGCAGCTTTATTTTGCTATACAAACAATTTCAAGGTTCGTACGTAATTAAGTGAATTTACTTTTTAAAGTTTGGAAGAACCGTCGGTGTTCGCTAGTATTACACGAACGAGGTAACAGATTGGATAAAGAAATGCAGATAATGCTAACATAACCTTATTGCAATCGAAAAAAAACAAATAAATAAAGTTTTAATTGCGATGCTACAAGTAGTAGAATAATAATAGACTACATAAAGAGAAGTCCACAAGTCGCTTGAATCCTCACAAAAGGAAAGGAAAATACGTTACTAAAATAAATGTGTAGGTGTGATAATTATCTCATTACATTTTCTTAGCCAGGAGCTGATTGAAAATACAGTGATAAACTAATTAAGGAATAAAGTGGTGCAGAATACCCATGAAACAATCAGAATAAATTATAAGGATGTTTCCTGTTGATTAAGTTCCGCTGATTGTCTTTTTTGCAGTTCTTTGACTCACCAGTCTTTCCTACACTCTTTGAAATTAAACGAATTAGCGTTTTAATTAAAGACTCCAACTTTAATCAGGTAATAGCTGCCTGGAGGCATAAATTATTGACATTTTGATATTATTTGGATAAACCTGCGACCGCCACATGTCGAGCGAAAGGCATTTTAGCTTTATCATCGCACTAGAAACAATGGTTTCATCGTCTACCAACTAAGCTAATATAATGCTAATGAGGGATGGTGTTATGGCCTTTACCTTGACTGGACTAATCATAAGACTCCCATCCGTTGGTGTGAGAATGCGCTCAAACCAAGGTTGGACTCAGCACGGGGAGTAACTAGCAAAGTCTATCCCGTCAATGGCTCTCTATGGATCACTATGGCAGACCGGAAAAGCGATACTGGTACATATAAGGGATGATGATGTTGACTCAAATATACAGCCTTTCACATTCAAAACAATTCCACCTCCACGTTGTTTTAGGCCGAGTCTCTACTTTGGTAGATTCACCGAGACAGTCGGGGCTTAGTCGAAAGGACGCCAATCTTTTATCTGGTAGACCGAGGCGAACAAATCAAGAGTAATTCCAGGCGAGCCTACTAGGATCCATGCTTATTGCCCAGCTAACATTTGAGGTTGGACTCGACCTGGAAGTGGAAGTCCACATGCTGGACTAGGGGTGAAGAGTCTCAATCGGGAGATGGACGCCGACGGGTGAGAACATTAATAGCTTCGGTACAAGCCTAGCGAGCTAGTTCAGTTGATAGCAACCTCTTTTAGCAGCCAGGGAACTGGTATAACACTTCTATAATAAAATGTAGCGTTAATTCACCGAACTTCAATTCTTTTCTCAATATGCTGTAAGATTAACGCAAGTGAGTCCCGTAAATTCACACAATAATGCAATATAATGTAACTAACTTAACGAGAGAATTTGTAAACTTATCTGCAAGTACATCATAACAATTGTAAAACAGCAATTGAATGATATTACATAATCATATAATCAACTTAAATAGAAATTGTTTACAGAATACTGGTTTTAAGACCTCTGACATATTCTATGTTACACTGCGGACACACATATCGAAGGATTATGCTCATCGGGGGAAGGGAATCAAATGATTGTAGAAAGTTATCAACAAAAGAAAAAAATTATTGTAGTCAGAGATCATTACGACAGCACACGAACAAAAGGATAGTTCAGCTTCAAGAAAACAGAAGATGTAACCGCACTAGTTTTGAATTCCGAAGTTATATCTAGTCAAAGATTATACAAATTTTTCAGTCATTTTAGATCTTTTAGAGAAATTAATTCCCACCAAGATACTTCTTTGCATCGAGCTGTGCTTTGGTGTTATAAATTAATGTGGGATTTGGTGTGCGCTTTAAAAGCTACAAGAGGCCAAAGGTCAATAAAATCAGTTTTTATATCTTCGTTATTATTGGTCGGGCGGTAAAATAGTTATTATAAAAAATGTTGGTCATTAAGTGTTTTACAAAAAAGGCTTGTATGCTTTTTTTGTACAACTAGTAGTTTGTATGTAATACGCACACATTTCCATACCACCTTTGAGGTAGAGTGCAAGGCGCATTTTTATTCTGTAATTGATACATATCTTGTAGATATAAATGCGCTGTTTTTGCACAGAGAAAATATCGAGCAGCGTGATCATCTTTCCAATAGCATTCAATGACCTTGAAGCTGGGAAGGCCCAGCTTCCTAGTCTTTCCGACCGTATAATTTCTTTGGCTACGGACACCATGTGAAAATATTGGATCTACAATTTTGCTGTAGGACCTCTTTCACAAAATTCTTTTAATTTTTGTTGGGGTTGCGCAAGTAAAGGCTCATAAATATCATTTTCATCTTGATTTACTTTTCCATAAGTCAGTTTATATTGCACTATATCTTCAGTACAACCCTTAAGATACTCATTCGCGTTCTCATCAATGGTGATCCCGTTCGAAATTAATTTTGATAAAGCAAGGTGAAGGTGATAAGTGAAGTAAAGACTGTCCTCTGTCAGCTCTTGCATAAGCGTGACCATCTAACATCTTATCTATAGCATTTGGAGCATAAACAACACTGAGAACTAGTGCTAGTATGGAGAAAATATGACACCATTTTTATTAAAAATGTAATGGTAACATCTTTTATAATAACTATTTTTACCGTCCGACTACTAATAATGAAGATATTAGTGAAAAACTGATTTTCTTGATCTATAACCTTATATCTTTTGAAGCGCACACCAAACACCAGCGGATTTTTCACACCTTTTTTATTACACGAAAACTCAGCTCAATATATACAAAAACCAGCTTAGTGGGAATTAATTTCTCTAAACTGTCAGTGTTAGTCTAAAATGACTGAACTAAAAGCACATTCAAAATTACACCCCATGTGTATTGGTTAAGAAAACAGCCAATAAACAAGAAGGGTTCCTGCATTCGATTAATAAAGAAGAGTTGCCATTGCAAATTTATCATATCACTCATTTGGGACCAAAGAAAGGGTACAAACACGTATTTATTGTTGTCGATGACCTCACGAAGTTTGTTTGGTTGTATCCCTTTTAGAACTCGGCAAGTAATTTCAAGGTTAGACCAACAAAAGTTAACTTTTAACAATTCTTATTATTACCGATAGGAAAAGAATTATTACCGATAGGGGAACGACATTTACGTCCAACACTTTTAAAGACTACTGCGAGCAAGAAATTATCGAACTATGAAAAGTTGAACATGCCAACAAAACTGTCATTCCAGTGTTGACAAAGGACGAAAATTGGTATAAATTTGACATCACCTACGACAGATCGATCGACTCTACACCATCAAAGCTAAATTCTGGAGTCAATATACGGAAACTTGAAGTTATTATATCGGTTAGATTTAAGCAATTCGAGAATATATAAACTTATACAAAGATGGAAGAGAACTGGAGAGACAAGAAGAAAAAGCCCAAATTAAAAGTACAAGAAGAAAACTCCTGAAACTATGAACGTAGAAAGAAAGAACTAAAAGAATAAGAAATAGAATCGGTGCAATAGGAAGACCACAATTTACTAATCTTGGTAAACTATGATATGATGTTGAAAAAGTTGGCGCTTCCCAGGGGTCAATACGATCACGGTAGCCTTTTTAAAGAAGTGGTGTATTTAAGAAATCGACATATTAGACGAAAACGATGCAAAAGAAAATTCCAAAGACGGAATTCTATTAGAAATGGCCGAGATGTTAGGGATGAAAGAGAAGAAGAAATAAGTGAAGTATGGTAAGAATGGATGTTATGTCAAAAGTAGAGCGCTGTGTGAACAGTGGAAATATTTTTCTCTTATTATTCATTTATTTACTTCTCGTATATTTTTAACGATTTTGTCGTATAACGTCTTTCTTCTTTTTAGAGTGATCTATTCTTGCACTTCTAAATAATTGTATCTGCTACAAGGATTTAATTGAGAATTCTTTGATGCCCTTAAATTAATTTCCATAATTAAATAAAACACTACAAAGTTCTATTAAAGTCAATTTGTATGCCTACATAGCATACTGTGCCTTAGCAGTTATAGTCTTAAGTGAAATCTAATAAGGCTCTGTTCTTTGTTAAAGTTCAACTTTGCTTTTTAAATATTTGTTTATTATAATAATTGCTATGTCGATATTGGCAATAAAAATATCTTACATCTATCTACTTCAGTGCATCGCCGCTATTACTAGTAGATAGCCATATTAATTGTCATATTCTATGTACTTAAATATTATATTACAAGATATTTATTTCAATATTACATGACGCATTTCGTTTTCAAACTAGCCCTTTTGCTATAGTTATGGTTAAATGGCGTGTTTTAGGAAAATGTAGCTTCTTACTCCCGTATAATTGTATGCTTGTACATGAACATTTGCCAAATAGGTACTTTGATAACAAAATGTTTCTTGATCTAGAGATTAATGCAATAATGTAATATTCCATATGCTCAAATATCTTAAATATTAATTATACGCGGTTCAGGAAGAAGTGAAGCTATTGTAACACATCAGTGAGTCTTACCTTTTTTTTAATTAGTTTCGGTATTTTAGTATTATTTGATTATTACTAAAACTTTTAGTTTCAAAGTCTTGGCAATAAAGAAATTTCTAAACTTGTTAATAACACTTCTTTATATTATTAATTATATAAAAAACTACACATATTCTAATTTGTGCATCAAACTTTACCGTTTACACTTAAACATGCTGAATTGAAGAAATCTAACGTTACAGCAGTAGATAAACTACAGACTTTTTTGAATAGGTTGAGTTGCGTTGTGAAATTACTGAAAAACGTAGTAGTTGCAAACCTGCGTCTCTTCATCGTCAAGGGGACTTTTGGACTAATGTAAATTTTGTTGCATAATTAGTTGTTATGTATCTAAAATATTCGATCAAGTTAATTAAACACATTATGCAGGTGTTTAATGCTATAAATCAACTTGCAATTGTGTTTAAAGTAAAATATAACTAGTAGAGTAATATAGAGAAAGCGTTTTGTCTTATCGATATTTAAAAGACTGAGTAAGATGAAAAATAGCCTGAAGTATTTCATTATCATCGTTATTAATTTTATTTTTGTCAATCGTTAATAATAATTTTAATACAATCAGTATTTCTAAGTCTCTTAAAAAAGCTATTAGTATCGTATATCATTTTTTAAATTCTTTTCTGTTAATTTAAGATTTAATAAATAAAACATTGTGTTCTTTATTTTGTGTATATTTTATTTATGTATTTTATTATTTGTATGTATTATTTTATTAACAGCTATCATAACAGTTTATGAGAAAAATAGCAAAGCGGGACACCCTGAAAAGAGTCTCATACAAAGTCCTGTGGAAAAGATTTCTCCACAGAAATATTTCAAAGTAGAACAAAACGATTTTTAAAGATAAGAAGGTTAGGTACTTACAGTGTATGGTAAATTTATTGGTCCACATTTCAACATTTATATCTAGACAACGAGGAGCACGTTTAAAAAAATTACAAGTGTATAATATATAGCAATATGTATGTCATCTCTCCGTTAATGGAACAAGCAGCAATTTGTTAAAACTTTAATCTTCTTAGAGAATTCTCCACAAATAGCCAGAGGATCAGAAAACAGTGTAGCTAATGAATATGCAAACTACCACAATATGACTGTCGAATATATTACCGACGACGATGAATGGGGTATAATCTATGATAACTGGACAGGAAATGGTATTTTAGGTAACTTAGCACTGGACAAAGCTGATATTGGTTACGGTAAGTTTGTAGATGTATCGCCAACATCACTTTAATTAAGATTGTATAACATCCTTTTTGCTTATTTTTGTATGTCAATTTTAAACATCTGAAATATGCAGGTGCTTTATATTCTTGGGAGCATGAATATGGATTCTTGGATCTCTCGAAGCCTACGGTACGAACTGGAATAACATGTTTAGTTCCAGCACCACGGTACTCTGACAACCTTTAAAACTATGTTAAAGCTAACCTATTCATGTTTGTTTTTCAGTTTAGCAGCTGGTTGGCTAACACCACTGTTTCCATTTTCTCTAGAAATGTGGATTGGTACTGCAATTTCTTTTGTTTTCGCAAGTCTGATTACTATGGTTATCACTTCCATCATAACAAAGCACCAGTTACGAAAGTAAGTTATATTCTACATTCTAACTTTATGTAAAATTGCCAATTATACTATTTTCAAACATACAGACAATCTCGATATATTAAATTGAAGAAGATGGAAAAGATAGATTACCAGGCGATATCAATACAATCACTTCAAAGTATATATAGAGTTTTTCTGATACAGTCGTTACCATTTACGAATAGAGAACTAACGCTAGCTCTAAAACACATGTTTGTTGTTTTTCTCTTTAGTGTGCTTTTAACATCTTCATATAGTAGTGGTCTTTCAACCATTATGACTGTACCCAGGTAAATATGAAACTTTATTTCATTATGTGCTGCGCCCCTCCGTAATACTTTGCATGTTTATAAACACCTTCAAAACGTCATAATAGAAGCCATATGCTATGAAATATCTGTTAAAAAGTCATATTTCCAATTTTTCAATTTGCTTCTGGTTTGTTTGAAAATATGATTTTTTCTTAGAGTCTTAGTTTGGCTAACTCAGCATTCAGCCAACCTTTTGGAAAAATAAATACCTAAAGTTAATTTTTTAGATACGAAGATTCCATTGAGACAGTATGGAATTTAGCTAGCAGCGGATTACATTGGGGAGCAACTCAAGATGCTTGGATTTTTTCTATCTTAAACGAACAAAGGGTAAATGATATGACCTCTTCTATTCTTATTGACCTACTTATTATTGACAACTGAATATGACATTATATTTCATTTTAACTTTTAGCCTCAATATGTTACTATTGTTGATAGATTCATTCCTACATCACAAGAAAATCTAATGGAATTTTCCAAGACAAATCATTTTGCGTTCTCCATTGAACGTCTACCTTCTGGTATAAACATAAGACTTGGTTATGCATTTACAGCATCTTAAATGTTCATTTATTGCAGGCCAATACGCAATTGGAAGTTATATAACTGAAAAGACTGTTCGAAAATTACGATTAATGCATGAAGACTTATATTGGGAGTATTGCCTTATTATGATGACAAAAAACTCCCCGTTGTTGGAATCTATTGACAGTTTTATTCTAAGAGTGTTTCAAGCTGGTTTGATTATAATTTGGGAAAAGGCTGTATGTACCCCAAAGTTATATATAAAAATTTGTTGCAAGATATTTTCTGTTCTAGGCAGCAGAAGTTCACATGGACTTACGAGTTCAAAATATAGTAAGATACTATTTCTATGCAAACAAAAAGAAACAAGAGGGTACGGTGAAGCTAAGATGGATTCATGTTGAAGGTGTATTTGGTATTTTAGTAATTGGATTGGGCTTAGCTGGAGTGTGTTTCATAACAGAAATTTTGGTGTACAAACACAAAATCCAAAAGTTAGCATTTACAATATAAATATTTAAAAATGTCTATAGCAACTGTAGGCATAGAAAGTTGTTATTCGATATTTTTTGTTATAGTTGTAGGTGTTATTAATAAAGTGTTGCACAATGTTGTTTATTATCTTTAATTTTCTGCAATTATTTAAAAGTTTGAGTCAGTCATAGACCTTTCTAAAACGAGTCTGATATATAGCCTATAATAAAAAATGTTTAAACACTTGCCAGGTATACCACAGTATAGTATAGTTGGTGAGTTCAAAATTGAATTGGCTTTACAACTGTGAGAGGCATGTTTAAATACGGTTTAGGTATCCAAAGTCGCGATTAAGCAAGTGTCAGGGTTGCTGAGTTTATAATTATAACACGTGACAAAATGTATTACCATGCTTCAAGCCTTTTATTGTCTTCTCGCCAATTCGACTTTTCTCCACAGTATTATACTTACAAGGTTCAATGTTATCAATCTTGCTTGTCTTTATTCGTTGTATTGCTTTGTAAATGTAACTTAGCTTTTTCTTTGTTACTCTTACGAAAATACCAAACATACGCCGCGCGATGGACGTCACTATAACCTCAAAAAACTTCAAATACTGGGCGATACTTACTGTACTTTAGTGCTCCAGCTTTTAAGATCTCCCATTTACAAATTATCTCATAGGCGTAGTACTAGTTTCGATAGCTTACGAACTGTAAATAAAAATAAGGTGTAGTAGACATAATAAAAGGATATGGGCACCATTTACTCGAAGTCATTATAATTCTAGATTCCCAAGCAAAACAAATCCAGAGTATATGGATTAAAATTAATTACCTGAAAGAACTAATCACCATTAGTTAGACTGACGTTAGAGCAAGTTAGATAACTGAATAACTTCAATTAATGATCGGTCCAGTATCGTCATAATAGGGTTAATTTAAATACTCATTTATCCGTTGATAAAGTAATTCTTTGTCTAAAATAACAATACTGAGAATAGTTATTATAGGTTTTAATAAGAATTTTTATTAAAGAAAAAATGTTGCATAGTTAACAAAAATTTTCATAATAAAAAAGTGGTACAGATAAATTCTACATAAAACACACTCCTATCAAACAAGTTATCCTTTAGTCCTTGGTCATTTTATAAATTTTTATAAATATTTTTTACCTTTTATAAATTGGTAAATATCACAATCCTTTAAATTCTCACAAAATATACACTTGCACGATAATGCCTTTAAATTCACTTAACACTTGGTACAGAATGCCTCACAAATTACAGATGTAAAACAGGAAGAACTATGAATTCTGGTAAAGATGCTACAATAATTACCTGGGATTTCTTAACTGATATTACGAAAATTATTTCTGTAATAATTCGGCACTAATCTACGATACAAAAACTCCTAAACTGCAACAATCCCAATAATTCATTTGTTAAATACAAGTTTTATTTTTTAACCAAATTTCGTTATTCAACTGTTATATTGTTTCAGCGTAAGAATTTCGTAGAGCTGACCAAATTCTGCAAGTCGACTATATTACTGCCATTAAAATGAAAACCCCAAAGACAAAGATTATTAACATTGAAATTCCAAATGCTATAACTTCTCTTCTTAAATTGGTAACTAATAACACTTTAAATTACTCATAAGTTCGTTAACCAATACGACAAACTTTAAAATTCAATTCGAGATTGAACTTCCTTCACTAATTTTCAACGAACAGGAAACTGGATTATTTGGTTAATTTTATTAACACAGAAAATTAGACGATAAATTGAAGCAAGTAAGCTTCCTGTACGGTAAACGAAACTAACCACGAAAGGGTATTAGCACAACTCATTTGTACTCTTCAAACAGTAGGTTGGTTTTATATTGTAAACTGTAATTTTAGGAACGCAGACTAACGTAACATTCTACCAGGAGCTTCCCCGAGGAGAAGCCTCAGGTCGTGAGAAGACCTCTATCAGCCGGCCGTCTTTCGACTATGCTAGACTATATCAGACTGTCCACTTGTAGATGCTAGAATATTGTTTGCGCTATGATTTTTTTAAGAGAGGGAAACCCTAACTGTCCTATCAGAATTACGCTTACATATTTTAAACCAATAGTAGGTCCGTTCCAGAACCTTCTATGGGGATTCACAGCGGCTAGAAATTGCGTTGCACGGTGAAACCTGATATTTTTAAATGTGGCTTTAGAACGTTTTTTATTTATCTGCGTTCAGAAAATCTATTTATCCAAATTGAAGATAAACGCGTACAGGAAATATAAATTTAAGCTAAATGTTTTCTTTGACATATAATTCTTTTGTTAAAAAGGCAAATTTTATTTCTGAATCTTTATAAACTCAATTTTATCTGTATTTTATTCTACAGACCTGTAAATTGATATAGGTTGACCTAGAATATTGCTTTAATTTTTTAAATATTTTGTTAAAACATATTTTACCTTAAAATCATTTTAAAGGCTTATTTACTAAACATTTTTATGTGTTCTCCTACCTTTTCAAAACATATGCATGTTTGGTCCCAAAGGTAATAACACAGAAACATTTCAAACATTATATCAATATTCTAGGTAAACCTATATCAATTTCCAGGTCTGTAGAAGCAATTTTATCTTGTATGAAAAAATTTTAGGATGACCTTCGATATTAAAGAAAACACCCCTTTAATTCGAGATATCGCCTGCAATTTTAACCCAACTAAAATATACTGAAATGCACAGGGCTGTACTAAGGTTCTTTACCAGTAATACATTTAAATTCGCATTAAAATTTAATGCGAATTTCAACACGTTACAAAATCAGTTGATTATAAAGTGACCTTCAACAAATTTGAAAATAGTGGCGGCATAGAAAGGTGGACTCTATCGATGAGACAACTATTTTCCCTTATTTAGTAAAACCTCTCACTTTTTATGGTTTGAATATCCATTTAGTCATTTCGGAACACAACATGATATACATATGTGATGGAGCACAGGACAAGGTACCTAAGTCGGAAAAACCGATTTCTGTTTTTTAATGTATCACATTCAGAAAATTTTGGATTGTATTTGTAAAAGAGAATTAGCTTGATTACTGAAAAATCTCTTCTTCGACCTCATTTCCTTTTTTTTAGTTAGGGCTTGATGCAGTGTTGCCAAATGTTCCTAGAGTCAGGTGCCATTAAAATAAAAAATCGACAATTTCGGTCTTCATAGCGTTGTTCACTGTCATAACAAATTTATGTTTCCGACTTAAGGTACTTTTTACTGTGCTGTATTACATGTACAAAGCAGTATTTCTAACTGTTGGCCTTTTTTAGTTGGAGCTTGATGCAGTGTTGCCAAATGTTCCTAGAGTCAGGTGCCATTAAAATAAGAAAATCGACAATTTCGGTCTTCATAGCGTTCTTCACTGTCATGACAAATTTATGTTTCCGACTTAAGGTACTTTTTACTGTGCTGTATTACATGTACAAAGCAGTATTTCTAACTGTTGGCCTTTTTTAGTTGGAGCTTGATGCAATGTTGCCAAATGTTCCTAGAAACAGGTGCCATTGAAATAAAAATAATCGACAATCTTGATCTTCATTGCGTTGTTCACTCTCATGATAAATTTATGTTTCCGACTTAAGGCACCTTTTCCTGTGCTATATCACATGTACAAAGCAGTATTTATAGATGTAGGCGTTTTAAACAAAGCTTTGTTGGATACTATGCAAAAAATCAAAAATATTCTTTAAAGTAGAAGTTCAAAATTCTTTGACTGGCAATAAACTATCTGATATATGCGCTGAGAGGAAGTACAAAAAATAACTTTAGACAATGTACAGGATAATGAGACTACCACAAAAATATTATTAACAAAAACAGAGAAGCTAAAATTTTTTATAACAGATGAGATAAAAAGGTTAAACGTAATTTAATGTACCACGTAACGACATTTATTATTACTAATTATAATAATAATAACAATAACTGAAGGCGTGCCTGAACTAAAATTTTAATCTATATAGAAGTTAAGAAGTTACGCTTCCTAGGCATTTCTAGAAAATATTAGACTACAAGTATATTATGTCCAAAACCACGTTGAAAGCAGTTGATTTCCGAAAGCGTGTGGCAAAATGCAAAAGTATACTCTGTCAATACTTTTTGATACATTGACGCATTTTGGCGTTGCATGCGAAGAAGATATAATGTGTATGGCGGTACGTGGCGTGCACAACTCGTTGTGTACATTAGAGAAATAGCCAAGACACGTTATGTAGGATTTACAACGCTCAAGATCCAGATCTCAGTTTGTTACTCAGGTAACTTATGATTTTTATTTTATTTTTTCTGCCTATTATTATTATTATTTAATTAATTAGTATAAATAAATAATTACAATTCACAAGAACAAAAAGTAAGATCGGTTTCTGAGCGTTCTGAATCAACGAGCGTATCGTAGCGTAGTCGAACCAGTCTTGCACCTTCTAAGGTCCACAATCTACTATAATTCAGGCTTCATCCGAAGATTAAATTGTCTCAATAATTTATGTATATTAATAATAATTGGAGCTCAATCCCACTCTCTGCATTGTTACAACTTATATTACTATCAAATTTAAACAAATATTTTATCCACATACCAATAAATAACATCATCGTAGAATCATAAAACAGACCTCTGAGTGTAGAATAGTTATGTGGTGTTTGTTATTATTATATTTAATTTTCTACGTTACATGTATTTAGTGTCATCTCTTATGACTATTAATCAAAAGGATCATAAAAAAATATATATTGCGGTGTCTTTGAAAGAATAAAATATAATATAATATCCACCGTTCCAAATAGAAACATAAAGTATATACGGTGGATTAAATTCAGTATACACCACAGATATTCTTCTTTATTCCTCTCAGCTAGCTTAGGTTTGCTCAGTAAAGCATAAATTATTTGAATTGCGAGACCCTTATTTACTTTTCTGCCTGGAAAGAAAGAAAAACTTATATCGTAAGCACTTATAGCGTAAAGCTCCTGCAAGCTGGACAACTGCTGCTAAACTCTGAATTTAAGAGAAAAGAACGCTGGATAGTTGTATTAACCTCAATTAAACACATATGTAAAATTGAAAACACAGAAACTTTATTAAACAAACAAAAATAAAATCAAATAGAACGTCAAAATAAAAATAAAAATGTTTTTCCAGATAATACAAATGTTAAATTGAGAAATGACTTCTCAGGTTTGCTCAAGCGTTATAAATATTTGTATTGATCTGACATAGGATCAGTACGGTCATTCGTTTGAACAAACCAACACAAATGAAATTTGTTTATAAATAAAAAAATTATTTGTCAAATGAAAATAAATTTTATATAAAGAAAATTAATTGTTTTATTTACTTCAAATCAAATCAATACTGAAAAGAACTTAATCAACTAAATCAAATAATTTTGTATTAGAGAATGAACTTTATAAAGTAATTATTATTTATAAACTCAACAAAAATCATTTATTTTAACCAACCTGGTACGTTATAAAATAGTTCCCTTTTATATAAAAATTCTTTTAGTGGTAACACTGTGACAGAACCTGTCAGCTGATTTCTTGTTTATGAAATATGGTCGATACGTAGATCGATGAGGAAAAATAAATTCACTTGAATTTAATTAAATAATCACATTCACTTTTTATAATAATTGTTGCACAATAATGAAATCTTCCTTTAATCCTTATAAAAATGTTCAGGTAAAACTTTAGTTTATTTTAAAGTTTGTTTATACAATGACATGTGTGTCAAAACATATGGTTATCTATCTAACCTCAAATTAATTAAAGATATATTTTATCCGGAGCCGGGCATAGCTTCAGCCTTCTACGTTTTATCGACTGATTTTGTTACAATTTGCCCCAGCTTATATACTTTCTGCCAGAACAAACGAAATCTATGACATTTTTTCAAAACAGCGGAACATCGAGTAAGCTTGTGACGTCATTAATTCGGCACAGCTGATTTTAATTGTCACTAATCCTAATTCTGTTATTATAGGATTGTAGCCCTTAATACAAGGATAAAAAAGTATTATACATCTATGGTCCAAAAATGTATCGTAACGAAGATATTCGAGAAAAACGTTTAACAATGTACAAAACTCATTACGATCTAATTACATATAAAATTCAACAAATCAAGGTTCATCCTTTACAAGCTAATTACATGAATACATGGCACATGTAATACAGATAGTTTATCCATAGAAATATCTTTACAATTTACTATAAACATTATGTTTACAGTACGAACTGCAATAAATAAACCAATTGATGCTTGTACAAATGCCAGCTTAAATATTAAGTCAACGTTAATCAATTTATGCACAAAATGTCCAGCATACAATACTCTAAACACTTACTTAAAAACAATGCTGAGAAAAAGCAGGATAAAAGTCTATAAGAGTCAAATTAACACGAACGACAGGATTTCAAAACCTTCATTAATAAAAGTGACCAGAAATCTTGTAAACAATTTCAAAGATTAATTGTATTATATCATTCATAATAAGATTGACCTAATTTATCTATTTTCAGCAAATTAACAGCATGAAACTGAACTGGTCTCCTGGAATATAGAAAAATCTATCTGACGTTAAATATCGTAATGTGTAAATTTCAATATGGAAATTACTTCCTCCTAACAAGTGGAAAACCGTCCCAAAGTAACATATGTTGCATAAACATGATTATAATCAAGCAATCTAACTAATTTATATCCTTTTTCTGAAAATGAAACCTATTATTACTATGCATGAAAGAGCTAGGTTATGTTTGCATGAAGTCTTCATTTTTAAGTTTTAATTTAAGTATTAATGAACCTAACTGTGGTCCTATCTATACCCTTTATATTAATTATGCCCATGACATAACATGTCCCTCTTTTAATTTTAAATCCGATATACAATATTTGTATTAACGTTTCTGTTCGATCGTTCAATTCGGTGAAATGATTACACCGCAAAAAAAAAATATATATATATATATATATATATATATATATATATATATATATATATATATATATATATAATTTATTTTTTGTTGATGATCTTACTCCAATTTTGGACACTTAAATTAAATTTTATATGGATCCTAATTTGAAACTTTTGTATCCAGTAATGGACAGGATAGAAAATAGTGATGTTAAGAAAAGGAATACTACAAAGCATACAATTTTAAAGACTGTGGCTGTATTTGAAGAGTTCTATACGAGATCCATAAATATTTAACACATAGGTAATGTTATATTATTTATTATAACAAAGTACAAAATACTTTGGTACATTTAATGAGTATAAAAGTATTGTTGAAAAAGGTTGTTATAACTAGTCTGCTTCTTCCTTCCAATCTTCTGATACCTACGGCTAGAAGTGTGAGCCGATATATCTGCTTCAACTAGAAGAACTGAATCTATGATGTACTTCATAATTAAATAATACGCAGACGTACACATATAAATATATATATATATATATATATATATATATATATATATATATATATATATATATATATATATATATATATATATATATATATATTGTTAAACCTAGGAAAAAATCCCAAAATATTATAAATTACCAAAGAATAGGTTAATGCTACAAGATTTTAATTATACAAAATCAACATTTACTGAGTTATCTCAAATATTATCAATTAATAAAAAACTACTGTAATCCGCCAGATCACAGCTAAATATTAACACCCTATAATAAGTGTATATAGAATAAATAAACCATAGTAAATTCACCTGACTTTTATTAATAAATCAAAAAGTCATCAAAACTTTATTCTTCTTGAGGCGGTAACAAAAGTTAATTCTAACATTAAGTCAACACCGAAGTGCACGTTATTATTCAGAGATAAGGGAAAGTGACCTACAGTTGGTTAATTTAGCATTTATCAAAATCAAATCCTTTATATACCAAATCAGTGAATTGTTATCTCCGGAGTATTTATAAAACATGGTCCGATGTCATAATAGAAATCACTTTTCCCCTCAGTTTAATAATTTAACAATTTAACTTATAAAATTATGCTTTTTCAGCAACGTTAATAATAACACGTGTTATTGGTACACAAACAAAATCGTTTAAAAAAACTAAAGTATTTAAATTTCTTTACTAGATTTACTAGGGTGACTTCAATTATTATAAAATAAAACTGGCTAATAATGATAGTAATTCTACCGGATCTTAAATCTCATCTAGTGTGTATGTCCTTGTCTTGTATTTCTGTAGGTACATTTTCTTGATCTGCAGTCCAGGACAATTACAAACCAACACAACAAGGTAGAGAATTAAAGGTGTTGTTAAGCGGATTTACAACTTCAGCTTAATAAATTAAACAAAAAATGTAGATAGCCATTTCACAAGTAAATTTCTAAATTCTTAAAAATAAGCCTGTAATTAATTTTTGAAGCTGAAGCATCCGAAGCGTGTGACGTCACGCGTGCACGCGCATAATATGCAATGCATACTAAACTGCTTTGGTAGTAGAAATCCGACCACAAATTAGTGCATTTCACGTGTTTGGAGGTAAATAAAAAGTGTTTTTTTTATTAGGTTATTTACTGGTTATTACTATTGTGTAGTTACCCATTAAAACAACATGCCTCGATGTTGTATATTAGGGTGCAAGAATACCGAAAAAGCTGGCGAATATAATTTTTCTTTTCCGAATACAGATAAAAATCTTAAAATTTACCGGCAGTGGTTGCAAAGAGTGAAAAGGGTCGATTGTATCAAGAAATTTTTCCAAAAAAATTGAATGAATTACGGGAGAAAATAATAACTATAATAACTTCGCTGATCCTACGTATTTGAATATTGAAAATTATAAATATGCAGCTATAATTTCTGCAAATATAGCCACAGCAGAGCGTCCTTCGTTGGGGAGGAAACAAAAAAACTCATATAATCATTAGATGTCCTTATTATTATTATTAATAGAACGTATTTATAAATGTAAAACTAGGAGTACATGTTATTTTTTTAAAAGTTATTTTTACTTTTTTATAACTTATGTAAATATTTAGTTAACACAAAATATTTAAAAAATTATTCCATTTTCTTAATCAAAATAATCTGGACCTTCTCCTTCTGCAGGACGAAATCGTATATACATATCATTATCTTCGGGATATTTTGCTTATTTTTGAAATGACACAAGCAGGTATTACCTTCCTTTTATTTTTTCCCCAAGGCCACTAAGAATTTTCCCAATAAATAAATTGTTTATATTATATATGCCGCCACTAACGATTGCTTAATTCGGTAAGACGTTTTCTATTAGTTTGATCCGCTCGTAATAGCATCTGGTAGCGAGAAGCTTGCAAAATATCTAGATTTAACACTACACTATGAAAAGATTCGTGCAAAATTATACACTAACCCACTTTTGAAATTGGAAATTTCATTTGTTCTCACACATCAATGTGATTCATAATTTGTACTCATAGGAGCACAAACTTGCAATTAATTACACCAAGCGACGTTTCCGATTCTAATATTGTCTTCGCTTGTTATAAATCGTTAACCGATGCCTCCAAATCATTCAAAGTGTTTAAATGCATATGGTATAATTTTATCCATTCTATATTAACACACTGTATCAATAAAAATTGCAATAAACCCTTAAATAAACTAACACTAAACCCTATACGTATAGCAAGTGCTTCTGTCGCATGCACGTGTGACGTCACACGGCCGCGTTCGAGTCAAGCGACAACGGGTTTACACCTTTAAAAGTAACGAAATAGATTTAGAAACCTATACAAACGGAACGCTTTAGTGCGCATTCAAATATGTTAGAGAGAGAGAGACAAACAATAAAAACCCAACTATTTTTATAGTAATAAACAGTCAAAACAAAATTAATTAACAAGATGAAAGATTACCTGAAGATTTTCAGATAAAATATAAAACAGAAAACAGTAAAAAAAACTCACCCGAATTCCTTTGTTAGAGAGTCAAACCAGCATCCAGTTAAACGCTGAATTAATAGAGTAATTAACAAATTTTTATAAAATAACTAAAGTTACTCTATTAATATAAAACCGGGTATGAACCATAAAATTTGCAATTACAACTTCGAAAAAACACAATTATTTGCTAACATGAAGGTTTTTGAGAAAAACAATGTAAAGCTAGCCCGGCCTGCAGGAATCAAAAATCGTAATATATACCGCGATATGAAATAGAACGATTTGGGTTGCCTACCCACCAGGCGCTAATGTTTCCACAAATTCGAAAATAAGACACAATAATAAGACCATTTCCTAAATCATTTCATTGGACGCTTTTCTAATTTTTCATCCCTTTTAGGCATTTGTATTTTTAATTACGTATTCTTAGAATCTTTCGCGCACACAATGGTATTATACGGTCTTAGTTGCGCTGAAACGCAAGTGGATGTTAATCGCAAAGGCCCACTAATTTCAGATTACACACAGGAATAAATAAACGAGATTATAGAGGACACCACCCAAATTGTGTTATTATTGTTTAGAAAAATTGCGATGGAAATCTGCAATTAAAGAAAAGAAATTGGTGTTATTTATAGTTTTAAACGATTGACTGCAAACATTTTGCAAAATGGACAAAAAGTTAATGTGTTTCAAATGTTTGACGCTAATCATTTGGAAAAATAACACAATACATTAGTTATCCAAATTAATCCGAAGTAACACCAAACACTTATAAACTTAATTGACTCTCGAACATAACTAAAAAAACTTTCTCATCTTAAAGCTGCAACTTGAAAAACATACGATAGTTAATTTAAACTCTGATCTTTGTTGATACACACACACTCAATTATTTTCCTATAATTTTCGCTTTTTAAGTTATTATTGTTTTCCTCAACTTAGTCGGTTTACTACTCGAACGAATTACCTGTAACTTGTTTCGTTTTTTGAAAAGAAAAATGATGTTTAGTTACATTATTATTTAAAATTGGAGATTATTATAATTCAGCTTTTCTTCTTTACAGCTTCCACAAAATATACTAATAACATATAAGTATTAGCAGGAGAAGTAAACGGATTTATTGGTACTTCAAAATTCAAAGGGCCAGATTTCACCTGCAATTTCTGTATTCTTTGTCGACATCGGCATTAAGTTAACAAAAGTAATTATCGTCAAATTGTAAACGGAAAACAGAAAAGTGTAATTTCAACTTATAGCTTTGTACCATAAACACTACAAAACAGTAAACGCAAAGTCGAATTAAAAAACTACCACAACTCTTGTATGAAATATATAATTAACATTAATTAATTTCGGTTAATATAAATTTTAAAACGGATTAATAATTAAAAGTGGTTTATTTATATAACCTACAATGTCCTTATTGTAATTACGCCTTCTAAAATATAAAATATAGTTTCAAAGGCAATATATTATTTTTACAACATTTTATCTAACAGGTTTGGCTTAGAATAAACACATCATTTACCTGAAAGGACGTTATAAATTATTCTATATTTCTGATACGAAAAATGTATTACTATGCTACAAGGAAACAAAAAAATGTTGACTATTACAATGAAGAAAGTGATTTCGATACATGACCAGAGTATCTTGATACATTTTTGAAAAAATTTGTTTTGGTGAAAGTGATAAATAAAGTATAGTTTCAAATGAAATATTTATTTAGCTATTTAATGGTCATAGATAGACTAAAATTCCCTACAATTTAAACATTGCTGTTTATATTTTTTTATACAATAACACGAATTTAACATTAAAATAGTGAAATATTAATTTTTCGTAGTAAGGAGCTCGGTCCAACCTCTCTATAACGGCAACCCTCTTTTATAATAAATTTGCGTTGTCCATCCTATTTTCCTTCTGCCCTAGACGGGTCACCCGGGCCTTAAAACCGATTTTGAATCACCTACCAATTAAACTGATTGCTCGAGGACAAACTGTAGACCAAAGAAGAAGGGCTGAATTGAGTTCCAATTTAGAATTGAAAATAAAAACTACCAGGAAGTTAGGAATTTGCTGTAAGTATATGTTATTCAAAGTTGATATTTTTTTAATAACAACTTTATTACTAGCAAGTGTACAACTTCTAAGATACGCGTAAATAGCAGATAGAAAGTCAGTACCGTACTTTTGTACAAAAATTATCAACATTTTGATATTGATGGATTGATATGAATATTATTGCATAAATATTTCTCTAAATGATTATATATTAATATAATCATTCCACTTATATCTACAAACAAGAATTTGTATGCACTTAATTCGATTCCATTGGATATGCACTTAAACACATAATCACTGTTGACTCGCAGAATAAATTCTCCATAGATATTATTAAATATTATTATCTGCTAAAAATAACGTACTGTATAAATACTGAGATGTATAAAACCAAGCAACAAACAAAGAAAAATCAAAACTAATTTTTTCAAAGATGAAGAACCTTTTTGCTTTAAGTGTGATGGTTAATATTTTACTAAACAAGTATTTTCAAAATTCTAGATGTATTTTCATTTTCTCTGAAAATAATTATTTTGATTACAATGGAAACTTAAGTGTAGTAAATATAAATATAATAAATGGGAAAATAAATGGAGAACTTATTTTCCGAAGCTTTAGCTGCCAAGGGTTCTTAATACACGATCAAAACACTTCAGATATTTTAATTCAAATAGAAGAAGGAATTAAGTTGCATCACCACAGATTTAATTTTAGAAGATATTTAATATTACTACCGTTTCAATCGAATGAAGAGGATTCAAAGCAAATATTTAATCTAGCCAAATTGCAACATATAATTGATTTGCTAGTTATTATTCCTCAAGAATCGGACTTTTCTGAAACTTGTGATTCAACATTTAAAATGCTATGCAAGCAAGAGAAAGTCTATAAATTTGTGACACGTAAGCACATTGGAACGAATAATAATAACTGCCCAAAAATATTAGACCTGTGGTTTTCTAAGAATAACAGTTTTCTTTATGACAATGATTTATATCCTGATAAAATTACTAATCAGCAAGGTAGATCTCTTATAGCTGCTACTTTTACCTACGAACCATACAGCATTATTGGTAAGTATGTAGCTGGTAATAGTTTTTAATTCAAATAGTTAGTTATAAATTTAGAGCCCTTAGCTATTCGTCATTCGTTTTTAATAATTAGTTAGTTTATAACGGTTTCAACGCGCAAAAACCCTTTACTTGCTATAAAACAATGCAATTGAAGTCTGTTTAATGATGGAAATCAAACGCACTAATAAAAGGCAATGTGCGGTGTGAGATTATCAAAAAAAAAACTGACATTAGAAAACAATGACGATCTTCCAAATAAAATCTAGTTAAGTATAAATCCAGTTATTTCATTACAAATTTACATTTGTTTATAATATCAGAGCAATTCGAATGAACTTAGTAAATTTTTTAATTAATGCTATTTTGAAAAGCAAAATCTCAGAATAAGCAAATCTAGTAGCTGATGGCTAATCAATAACTAATAAATTAACTTTTCAATATTAAATCATTAAATTAACAGATCTTAAGGTTATATGACTTTTCTCGGAATTGTTTCTTGTTCTTGAACTGCAATGAGTATTAGGTGATCGAATACGGCAGGCAATTAATTGCTTCCCATGTTTGCAGACGTTGAACGAACAAAATAAAGATCAGGTAATGCACCCTAAATAAGATAAAACGGTTTTATAAGAAAACTGAGGCTTAGGAGTAGATTTTCCCCTATCACCAAAGACGAAGTGTCAGTTACAGCAACAACTAGGAAAAAAAGGACTCTTCAAACATAAATTTCTATATAAAGGAACAAGATAGCTTATCAAGAATACAAGGACCTAATAGCTTTACGAGAGATGGTATTAAACTGAAGGTTACGGTGGATTTTGAAATGTAGAGAGAATTACTTATACCACCAAATGTTGAATTTCGTCGTCCTCACATGAAATGTGTATAAGTCCGAAAAGACTGTTTACAAGAAATGTAACGCTTTTCATGTTGCTCTCAATGTTTTTGCACTTGTGCCTGATTTTATTTTTGCTATTTTCGGAATTTCTCACATTTTATTTTTTATTTATGATTTATTATTTTTGGGCGAGGAATCGGGATGGACGAGCATCCTTTGCACCTTATGGCACCGATTACTATGATCATTTGGCCGACCCTACTAGAATTTAGCCGAATCCTGGGGAATTCCACCCCCAGTAGGGATTTTGACAAGGGACCTACAGTTTTAGTTCCTATCCTAGAAGAAGGCATGTTTTTAATTTTTTGTTCGCTATGAAAAATTACCAGCTCGACCGGGGATCAAACCTGCGACCCTTGGATTACAAAGAAAACATGAAAACCAATAATCCACCGAATTTATTTTATAGAAAAAATAATATTTAACCAGATGACGTTAAAATCTCAACTTTTTAACTTTGGCACCACTTTTACTTTTTAACTTTGGCACCACTTTTACTTTTTAACCCTCATCTGGGCTTAAGCCCAGGGGTTAACCCTTCGCACTTTATTGATAGCGATGGTGTCTACATATTTAATTAATACCAGTATCAGCTAATAGAACCAGGCTTTTTTCTGCAGTGGTAAGCGGGAACCTTAATTTAATTAGAAGAGCGGTCTGCATACTAGCGGTTCTCAAAGAAAACTATAATCTCTTTTTTTGGTTTTATGAAGGTATAAAATTCAACAAAACATTTCCTCGGCGCATCAACAAGATCATCAAGACTGACGATCTCTGCTAATATATATTGTGAACTACCATATTGTACCCCATCAAGAGCATGATAGTGTTATTTTACTGTGGCCTACCTACCTTTAGGCCTACAACCACGGAGCCCCTTTCAGAGTCACGAATTGAGATACGCTCAATTAGCGCACAAATGCTAATGCAGATGCTTCATGAGGGAGCAAGATTACTATCCATCCTCTACTAGCTATCCAGACTAGTACCGGAGCTATGATCGTGATCATCTATTGGGTTCCTTCTTCTAAGAGATGGGCCCCTAGTCCAGCTTCAGACTTCCCCCTCACAGAATGGGACCACTTTCCGGCCTAATTCAACCTCAATGTGGCTGGGCTTAGAAGGTTATGCCCGGGTCTAACAAGTTATAGGGCCTAGTGTGCCCTCGTCAGTGCTTGTTTTAATTGCACCGAAGCAAGATCCCGGAATGTACCTTTAAGGTGAAGTTTACTTGAGCTACAACTGAAAGATTAGGGTGTTACCAATTATAAATAAACGAGATTTATATCTATTATTCGATGTTTTTGTGCCTAACCTAAATATGCCCTTGACAAAAAATGTTATTTCTCAGATTATTAAAGTTTATTACAAAAGTCAGCTTGGACGAAGTACATTTTTGTTTTTCAAATGACGTCTTAAATAAATCCAAAATCAGCTTAATATTAAATTTATCGCAACAAGTGGAAGATAAATTCGAAACATTTTGATATGGTGGTTATATTAGGTTTATTGTAACGAGTAAAAAAACAAGATATGATACGGAGTGGGATTTACCCAATCCCAGTCCAATTAAGATTTTGTCAACTAATAATAATCGAACCGTTATAATGGGTGAATGCTTCAGTCATCAAGTCGTCAGATTTAATTAATACTACTTTAAACTCCCCTACTTAGAATGCAGCAAAGTATCCAATAAATAAAAATCTTAAGTCTTATAGGTTGTACTTCTTCTCATATTTTCAAATAGACATTTTGTACAACACGTCTCATGCCTTGCAGTTAATACAGAAAACGTGACTTTTAGTGGCCTCTATGTTCACTATTGTTCCCATTCCAAATTCTAGTGTCATCAGACAACTTTTAATTTAAAATGTTGAATCGCTCAACCTAGGGGGTGCCGACCTGCGACATATTTTCGTTTTTGTGATTATTTTATAAGACTGTCGTGGGTTCTCTTCTGTGTCTCAGCGTTGCGAATGCTATTATGGAATCTTTTGAAACGGTAGCTTTCGAATCTAAAGTTTTCTCTTAACATATTGCTAGGTTTGTTATTACTGTATATAATTAGGATGGCCCCGGGTTCGGACAACAAGTTATTAATAATTGATTTATATGAGAGTACAAACAAATTATAGTAGCACCAAATAGGTAGTAGCACAGTGATGACACATACAAAATATAAACCATCTACCTCTACCATAAATAAATTCTGCTTCGGCTAATTACAAACGTGGGGAAACTTCAAAAACTCCACCACACTGAGACCTTCAGTCGGGTCGCTTGAATAGGTCAATAAATAAATATAGATCTAGGAAACACAAGTAATGTACACAATATAAACCAAATTTTCTATAAATTGAAATGACAAAAAAAATTGTTTACAAATGAACACAAACAAAAGAAATAAAATTTAAAAAATTGGATAAAATGAACAAATGAAAAGAATTAATCCTAAGAAAGTATTGCCTTTTATCCGAGGAGTAATATTTCTGGGATCATCCTTCATTACTAAATTTTTATTTAAAATTAGATAAATATCTTAAATTTTTAAATAAAACCAATATTGGCGCCAACATTTTGCCAACTGAAATTGTTACAAAACATCAATCTTCTGTTTTCTATTAAATACTAAAATGGTGGAAGAACAACCACCTACATCTCTTCCAAATACTATTCAAATATAGTATTAATAAATAAAATTAAAATCCAGCTGCTTGTTTTAAACATCCAAATTATAACGAAGGTTAAAAGTTCCATTATCCAAATAAAATCTCCTCTCGTAATTAAATATTATTGCACAAACAAATTCTCAGCACTGATTATTATATTAATTGAATGTAATTATTATTAAAAAATAGTCAAGTTCAAAGAACTTCGATGATTATTTAACACTTTGATATTTCAACATAATATAACCTAACATTTTTGACGTTTGGTTTGTTTCGATTTTTCAAACTCACAACATAACGTAAAATTTTAAATTTTTGCTATCAACATGTGTGCACTGTTTGAAATTTTAAAATAACAGAGAGTTTGTTACGAAAAAGGTCAGACTTTTTATACCCTTTTTCAAACAAAAAAGGGCTTTAGTGATATTTTTAGTTGCAAACAAACCAATTTTTAAAACTAAATACAACATAACCACGTAACTGTTTATAACTATTAATTATTCTTTGAATAAATTCAATAAGTAGATAACCAAAGAAGTTTCCTTTCCAATGATATATGACACTTGTACTGACAGAACAGAACAAGGTCACTATACTCCGGATACTGAACAGATATAGTTAAAAAAATCAAGGCAGCACAGATTGTTCTGATTGGTTTTATGTGAAAGTTAAATTTACAATAGAACATTTTTGTATATGAATTGTTAATTCGTTATAAATGATGTCACTTAGAGAAATTTATACTAGTATAAATAATAACCATACATTTTAAAAAATTGCATTTTATTAATTTAATAAAAAAGCCATGAAAAGTTCGCGAGTGCTATGTGTTTACATATATTATAATATATAATAAATATTTTTTACAATAAAACAAAGAAATTACATACAAACATACTATATATACGTCGCATGGTAAGGTGGCAATCTCAGAACAGTTCTGTTGCTTTCCTGTGTTAATTCGTCGATTACGTTAGCACTCACTGTGTTTAGGTGCATGCTGTTTTACTTAAGATAACAATTCAGCTCTCACATACTGTCTTCGTAGGGGATAGTTTTTTCTGCAGCCAGTTATGTATGTCAGCTTTCTTTGTTGCTAGACGGAATTTTTTCAATTTTTCCTATGTGATAACTTGCGTTATCCAAGACGATAACGCAACCTTCTTCAAGACTGCAAAATATTTTTAAACCATTGTTCAAATGTATCTGCGTTCATTTCTTCATGGTAGTCATTTGTTTTCTTGGATTTCAATAACAGTAATCCATTATCTACAAAACCGTCATCAGATCCTATATGAAGGGTGATGAGCCGCTTTCCTTTCCCCCATGGATTTTTCAAGTCAGTCGATAACCCTCTTAAAAATGCATCTCGTGGATTTGTTATGGACATGTTAGCCCCCACTTTTTTTGCCATTTTTGTCTTCTTCGGAAACATTGTCCAAAATAGCTCTTGGTCTATGACACGCCTTAGGAGCAGCAAAATAATCAGGATGTTGCTTGTGCTCACGAAGTATGTTGTAAACACTGGCCAGACCAATTCATAAAATTATAGTAAATAAGCAGTGGGATTGGAAGGTAAATTAAAACATGACCTATCAATCTAGCAACATTTTCCTCTTTTTCGTGTTTTTTAAAGCGTTCATAATTATTTGTTTCACCTCTACAGAAAAGTGCTTTTTTGGCGTTTTTTTTGGTGGTGACAACTGAATATTGTTGACGTTTTCATCACGAAATATAGTAAAAACAGGAAAACGCTGATAACTTTGAAACTGTTTACTTTTAGATAGAACATATATACATGAGTTGGTAGGGAATCAAAAATTAAATCACATAAAATTTAAATATACAGGCTGTTCCAACTTGAAAAAAGTGAGATTTCCCTGTTCAAAGATTTATACCTTTGGTATATCAGATTGAACACCCTGTATACTATTTAGTAATAAATTTATGCAGAAACGCGGATTTAGATATATATATATATATATATATATATATATATATATATATATATATATATATATATATATATATATATATATATATATATATATATATATATATAAGCGTCGTGTATTATTATAATCGTTTAAATGTAACTTGCACTATGTAAATTTATTTTTTGAAAAAACTGAGTTTGCTCAGAAACTGTGCAGACTTTTGATATATACATTAGGCAAAAATACTTAAAATAAAGTGTAGAATCAAAAACAGTAAAAATATACAGAGTTCCATTAAAAATAAAAAAGTTGATAGTAGCCACATCAATATGACTCACCCTGTATATACAAAACTAAAAATTTGTTTCACACCAACCAACTTTGGTATTTAACATTTTTTCGTAACTCTTACAGTTTCCAAAATAAGGCACAGGATGATCTTGTGTGGGCCACCCTGTACATGCCTTAATGATATACTTATTTCGTATTATACCTGAATGGTTGCATGAATTTTCTCCTCCTATGCAAAATTTAGTTTAGTTAAAGAAATAATTAAAAAAAGGAATTGCATCATGGTCCTGAGAGATTAGTCAGTATTTTGCTCTTTAATTTCTCATGAATTTATATTCTTTGCACAAAAGCTACTATCTTTTAGCTTTGAAATGCCATCTTGAACGTGTATGTATCTATAATAGAAAGATTTGTACAGCTTAAAATATTAAAGCATAAAAATGACGATTTTAAATGCTTTAATTAGAGCAGGCGGGAAATAACGCTTGCGAAAATTAAATGACGATGGATTTCCTTCTTTGGAACCCTAAAGAAGATTCTCACAAAGTATGAGCAAAATCTAAAATAGTGGAGCAACAAAAAAAGAATTTTTTTAGACGATTTCGTATGGAATGACTCAATACTATTAAAATGAATTCGTGGAAATTTAAAAAGGGTGAACTAATTCCTGGAGCTATTTTATACAGTAGTTTTCTAGGAAAGAATTTAACCTACATTTATACTTAAAAACTACTATAAAAATGAATTCGCGGAAATTTAAAAAGGGTGAACTAATTCCTGGAACTATTTTATACAGTAGTTTTCTAGGAAAGAATTTAACCTACATTTATACTTAAAAACTACTATAAAAATGAATTCGCGGAAATTTAAAAAGGGTGAACTAATTCCTGGAACTATTTTATACCGTAGTTTTCTACGAAAGATTTTAATCCACATTTTTACCTACTAACTATAGTGGAAGAGCCTTAGTCAAAAAAGGTCGTTATCTCGGAACCGGTTAAAACTACTCGCCTTTTCATGATTCTTTTTTAAAATGTTGTAAATATAAAATACTAAAACATTTATAAATTATAAATTGTCGCTTAGATCGGGAAATGCGATGAAACTCGAAAAACCTAAAAACTCTCCAAGTAGTCCAGAACTGGTTTCTCGATCATCTCAGAACAAGTAAATTTTTTTGTGTTATCACACATTGGTAGTTCGAAACTAATTTATTTCTGTTACTTTTGGTTTAAATAAGGCAGCCATATTTTTTTCATATATTTTTTAGAAAAGCATTTGTCAAGATTTGGTTCCAACAGAGAAAATTGCGATAAACTAAATGCTGCAACAATTATTTTAGTATCGTTGTTTTTCTTCTACTGTCTTTCTTACTAAACTATCAAAGTGTAAAACTACATTTACAAATGATTTGTGAAGAATAATGCATATGTTTTCTCCACTTTTGTCCATTTGCAAGAGCATATTCCTTGCAGCGAATACATCCCCTTACGGTTGGCATAAGCATACAATTATTGCATTTGCACCATTTTAGATTGTTTAATCTTGTAATATTCGACTGATTTTGATCTTCTCTTTTTTTTGTCTTCTTTTATTTGCCTTAATTGAGACTGTATATTTTGGTTAAAATCTAAACGCCATTGTTAAAGAAATACGATCAACGCGAAAAGCGCAGTGCATCTATCTAAAGTGCATGTAGGACTATTGAGGTTTCACGGCTCCGTGTCGGTGCGACGTCACGAACGAACTCTGACAAACTTCTATTGGCTTGATCTCGGTTATTAGTTATCTTACAAATGTGCGGGTTTCACTATTGGTCTTAGATTGCTGTTGTCCAGTTGCGGAAGTCCAAGTGTCTTGATAGTAAGTTCTTGTCTTCCAGGTATAAGAATCAATAAGATTATATTATTTCGTTTATTTCATGCTCTATCGATTTAATTTTTAATAATTTTGCAGTAAGGAAAATTCTACAAATTAACCAACTCATTATTATTATTAACTTTTCATATAATTCTAACTTACTTATTGACAACCGTTCGTGTATTGAATGGTGCGAGTCTTAATAAAGACTTGTAATGTACCTAATATGTAACACAGTTGAAAAAACTGACGGAACTTTCAAAACAACTGACGTAAACGCATGCGTAACAAGCTGGCGTTTGCCGTTTATGTTTGTATGTGTAAATGAGACTTCTATCGAGTACCGCCCCATTTATTTCAACCAATGGATATTCAAGTTTCAAGTTGCATCTGAATGTCTCTGGTTTTTCATTACTATATCTGTTGGGTAAACGCAGTATAGAAATTACCTATTTATATCTTCCTATCTTAACATTATACGAGGGTGGTCCCAGAAATACCCGACCTGACCAAGAGGTGGCGGTAGTTGTTTGAAAATATCACTGTATTGGAAAGTACGCAGTCTATAAAGCATATGTTTCAAGTTTGAAAGCGCCACGTTGTTCAGTATTTGGTCATCGTTATGTGATACAATACTTTTATTTGAAAGGCCTCAGCCCAACCAATATAAAAGCTGAACTGGATTCTACTCTGGGTGAGTTTGCTCCTTCGTGTACAACAGTTAAATTTTGGGTAGCTGAGATTAAACGAGGCCGTACGAGCTGCCAAGACGAGCATCGCAGTGGTCGACCAAATGAGGTGACGACTCCAGAAATGGTGAAGAAAATCTACAAAGCGGTACTTGATGATCGTCGACTGAAAGTGCGCGAGCTAGCAGACATTACGGGCATTTCAAACAGTGCGGTACATCGCATATTATCTGGAAATTTGGACATGAGAAAGCTGTGTGCAAGATGGGTGCCGCGTTTGCTCACACTCGAGCAAAAACAGTGTCGTGAAAATGTTTCAATTGAGTGTTTAGCGAAGTTTCACAGCAACAAAGCAGAATTTTCGCGCCGCTTCGTAACAATGGATGAAACATGGGTCCATCATTTCACATCCGAGACAAAAGAACAATCGAAACAATGGACTCAAAAGGGAGAACCGGCTCCAAAGAAGGCGAAGACCGTTTCATCTGGAGGCAAGGTTATGGCGTTGGTTTTTTGGGATGCGCGTGGAATAATTTTTATTGACTATCTCGAAAAGGGAAAAACTATCAACGGCCAGTATTATGCAAACTTATTGCAACGTTTGAGCGAAGAAATCAAGCAAAAACGGCCGCATTTGGCTAAAAAGAAAGTGTTGTTTCTTCACGACAACGCGCCAGCTCACAAATCCGTTATTGCAATGGCCAAAATTAATGAATTAAAGTTTGAATTGCTACCTCATGCACCATATTCGCCAATCTGGCCCCCTCGAATTATTTTCTGTTCCCAAACTTGAAAAAAATGGCTCAGTGGTCAAAGATTTTCCAACGATGAAGAAGTGATGTCAGCAGTTAATGGCTATTTTGAGGAGCAAGACAGTTCTTATTATAAAAAGGGTATCGAACTTTTTGAACACCGCTGGGAAAAGTGTATAGAGCTGAAAGGAGATTACGTTGAAAAATAAATAAATCTTTTTCCAAAATTTTTGTGTTTTCTTTGTTGGGTCGGGTACTTCTGGGACCACCCTCGTATACTAATTAACATTATTTACCTACTTTTGGATATCAATAACGTGAAATCGTAGCTAGATTTCAGATTGCTATGGCAAAACGGCAAACTTGTATTTTATTTCAAAGATATCTTCTATAAAAAACAATCCCAACATTCAAGATTGATTTAAGATTGTGCTTAAGAAACTGCTTGTACACATCACTACCATGCACCTTGTCTGTTTTATGAAAAATTACCAATATTCTAAGAAGAAGCAACTTTAAAATTTATCCTTTTAATGCCTAGTGTTTTCTAAAGTGCATGTTTATTAAATTGAACCCTTTTCTTTGGCTTCATAAAAATATTTTTAAAAATAATTTTTTTTTCCTTGAGGTTATACAGCCCATCTAACATCTCGTTGGAAAAATCTTACCTGGGGGTGCATACTTTCTATTGCATGTAAAATATCATGACAATATACTATACAATATCTTTATCATTTCTCCCCCCCATTTTGTAACCGGAAAGACACGTTACTAAAGTTCTGAGATCACAATCAACACCGAGATTTTTAGCTTACTACACAAGTATATATTGAAAATGGCGGAAACCTTTATTTCTTTTACATTCTGTATGTAGAGTATTTAAATTATACAAAACTCACACAATGACAGGTACCGACCTACCGAGTACTATCAGCACCTGGCGTAGAAACGCATCATTAATTTACTTGTATGTATATTGTGGGGCTACGATTCCACAATCTGACAATCTTCAAGTTGCAATCAGTCATGTTCAACAAAGTTGTTCTCATCGTTCTGACCGTACGTACAAGTATCTTAAAATCCCATAAAAAGTCTTTTAATTGTTGTCATGCCCTAAGGATATTTTTCGCATTGTATCATCAAAATGTGATCGGTTGGTTTTCAAACATTAATGATGTGTGATCTTTCTTGCACCTCGGCTATTGCAGAGAATCTAAATGTTTCCATTTTCCATATTTTTTTAATTCTATACCTATGCGCAATAATCTAGAAAAAACATTGTATACTGTCAAAATATAAAAATCGATACCCAAATATTTTTATTTATATTTTTTATTTGACCAACAAGCAGAATTTTTATTATATATTTAGAGAAATCTCCACTAATAGCAAGAGGATCAGAAAACAATTTAGCTCATGAATATGCTAAATATCACAACATGAACCTCCAGTATACTACTGACGACAACCAGTGGGGTATTATCTACGATAATTGGACGGGAAATGGTATCATAGGCACCTTAGCAACAGGGAAAGCTGATGTTGGCTATGGTAAGTTATTTAGAAAAATGATTTAATCTTATCCGTGATCATATGTGATGTTCCTAACTTCGTCCGTTTCTTAACTCTAGGTTCTGTATATTCCTGGGAGCACGAATATCATTTTCTGGACTATTCAAAGCCTACTGTGCGAACTGGTATAACGTGTTTAGTTCCAGCACCACGGTATGTGTTTCAAATATCTAACTTTATTACCTAACGTTCTTAACCGGCTTTTTACTCTTAGATTGGCAGGTGGATGGTTAACGCCAGTCTATCCATTTTCTAACGCAATGTGGTTAGGCACTATAATATCTTTTGTTCTCGCAAGTCTAATTGCCATTGTTCTGACAATTCTCATAACAAAATATCATATACAAGCGTAAGTTTATTTCAGTTGGTTTGGACATAACGCCTCTTTAAATGGTGTCAAATTATAGGGAAACCAAGAATACTCAACATAATAGAAAAAAGAAGATAGATTACCAAGAGATTTCTATTAAATCATTCGGAAGTGTCTTTAGAATTTTTCTCGGGCAGTCTCTTCCATTTACCAATAAACAACTTACTGCAGCAATGCAACACATGTTTGTTGTTTTTCTGTTCAGTGTTCTTTTAACGTCTTCGTATAGCAGTGGACTTTCAACAGTTATGACTGTGCCTAGGTAAGTCAGTTAATACTGTACTATGAAAAAGTTCTCATATATCTACGGTAAACAAAATACTGATGGTATACTTCAACAAACAAATGAAGAATCTGTGTTACATAAATCACGTGGAGTTAAATGAAAAACGTATCACGAGCCACGCGTTGATCACTCGACGATCACGTGGTTGACTCGAGGAATGTAACTGATAAGAGAAACAGCAGGTGAGCTGGAATGTTTCAGTAGCGTCAGGAACTGATTTTATTTAAAAAGAGCTAACGTGACGCTTCAATTATAATCGAATATACGAGGTTGGTTTGATAAGTAAGGTAAACGAGGAGGAAAAAACCAATTGATCTAATTAACATGTTTTTATTTTTCAACGTAATCCTCATTTAGATCGACACACTTGGTTCATCGATGTTCCAGAGCGCTTATGCCATTTTTATAAAAGTCTTTGTCGAGCTCTGCAAAATAGCGATTTACAGCGTCGATAACTTCATTCATCGGTTGACAATTTTTTTCCGCCAAGCCATTCTTTAGATTTGGAATAGGTGAAAGTCAGATAGGGCTAGATCTGGCGAGTAAGGTGAATGTGACAACAATTCGAATCTCAACTCGTGAATTTTTGCCATTGCAATTACACTGGTATGAGCTGGTGCGTTATCCTGATAGAACAACACTTTCTTCTTTGTCAAATGAGGCCGTCACTTCTTGATTTCTTCATTCAGTCGCTGCAATAAGCTAGCATAATACTCTCCATTGATGGTTTTTCCTTTTTCAAGGTAGTCAGTCGCCATCACAATAAACAATAATAATAAAATTTATTTTCATTCTTATTAAATTAATTTTATCTTTCCTATTTTTTTCTAATTACTTTTCTTTAAATTATCCATTACACTATGACACTTAAAACGTAATGATGTTTTTAATTATAACCCGTTATTAAGGTGTATTTATTCAACGATGACAAACGAAATGTTAAAAAGTACAATCCGAACGTACGCTGCTGACTTTTTTTAACAGCTACGGTAACATAAGATGCTGCTTACACTCTTACCTTATCATAATGTGTTTCACAGATGTTGATCACGCGTTGACCTATTTTCTTCATTTGTTTGTTGAAGTATAGTAAAATTTAATTATAAAAATTGGACATCACATCAGAAGAATTTGAAAGGGTACTATATACATAAAAAGTGATAATTTTAGGTAATAAAAGAACGTATATTTTGTAGGTATGAAGATTCTATTGAAACAGTTTTAGATTTAGCTAATAGCAGTTTAACCTGGACTGGAACTTCAGATGCTTGGACGTGGGATATTCTGAACGACAAAAGGGTAAATTCTAAATTCACTTTTTAGTAAGAACTACTTATTTACTAAAAATGTTATTTACTGTTTTAGCTTCAATATGTATCTCTTGTAGAAAGATTTGTGACGGAAGCTCCAGAAAATCTAATACAACTTTCCGAAACAGAGCCTTTGGCATTTCCTATTGAACGCCTACCTTCTGGCAAGTTTACGAAAGTAGAGCGACTGCATTATATGTTGAATGAATATCATTTTTAGGTCAATATGCAATTGGAAGTTATGTGACTAAAAATGCTGTTAAAAAATTACGATTAATGCATGAAGATCTATATTGGGAGTATTGTATTATGGTATTACCAAAGAGTTCACCACTTTTGGAATCGGTTGATAATTTTATTTTAAGAGCATTTGAAGCAGGTTTGCTCATGTTTTGGGAAAGACGGGTATGCATAAGAATTTTTAAGAAAATTTAGTAAAAGTGAAAGAAGTAAAACCACCCTTTCTGATAGGTTCTACTCTAATGTATTACTGTAATTAATAAAGTTTAGAATAGATAATGTAGTATAGCTTAAACAAAAAATTGTTCTTAAGTGATTAGTGTCAGTCGCAGTGGAGTTTCTCATTGTGCTACCAAATTAACTACGTAATTTTGATTTTAGGCTGCAGAAGTTCACATGGACTTGAGCGTTCAAAATATAGTTAAATATTACTTCTACTCAAATCAAAAGAAACAAGAAGATACCATAAAGTTAAAATGGATCCATGTTGAAGGGGTCTTTGGTATCTTGCAATTAGGATTATGTTTAGCTTTTATATGTTTCTTGGCAGAAATCGGCGTCCATCGGTATAAAAATCGAAGAGTAGCAGTTGCACCGGCGTAAGCAGGATTTTATGGTTGTAGTATTGAAAATTATTTACCTTACAGTGCTATTAAATTAAAGTGCAATATGCTGGGTAGTTTGGCTTAAAATAATCATCTCAAACCATTGTATTTGCTATTTGCTGTATGTTTATGCAACCAACAATACATTAATGCTCAAAATACGCTAGCCGTTTAACCTTTTATTTCAATTAAAGACAATTTAATTCTTTACACACAATTACTTCAGTGGTTTAGCAATGTTAATTACTATTAACATTTATAACATAACATGAAGAACTGGGCATCAAAAAAATGAGAGGTTTCATAAAGAAACCACCAATAAATGCACATCTACCATTGCCTAGGAGCTGCATTCTTCAACCTAGGACAAAGAAATATCCACTGAAAATTAAAGAGACAGCTACCACAAGATCTGTGTGAACAGTGAACACAAAGTAATCAGTGAACCAGTGTGAATCATTGAAAAATAGAAGACCACGTGAAATTTGTTTGCGCAGATCTGGCTAATTTAAATATAAAAGTCATCTATATTTGGTCGTCTTCAATGTTGTTATTTTAATCCTACAAAATATAATTATATACCTTTATTTTCGCGCTCAGTTGTCTTTGCATCCATTTATCTTGCGCCAAGTTGTCCCTGCGCCCACTTGTTCGAAACCAGTTGGGCGCGTCCACTTGGCCGCATCCAGTTGTCCCATCCCGAACAGGCTATTTCCAACTGTGAGAAATTTATTGACCCTAGACAACAGTACAGTAAAACTTCTTTAACAGAAGATACACAAGAATAAATAATGTCAATGTAAAATGTAAGTTTACACGTTATTTATGCCAATGACTTTTGTTATCGAGAAATTCTAATAATAAAGAAAGGTCGCGGATAAAAATATCAGCTTTTTCCTTATTTTACCAATTCGAAAGCATTTGAGTAAATTTTTCAATAGTTTAATTTTATGGAATAAATCAAGTAATTTTATGTCCGGTCGGGCGATTTTGACAATTTTATGGGCCTGTTCTTAGAGCGTAAGTTGCTCGATTAGAACTTTAGGACTGTAAAACTTTTTATTTCATTTCGTATTTCAAACAATTGTTTATATACCACAATTAGTAATATAAAGTATATCTTGATCTCCGTTGTCAATGACACCGGAGTTCAAGACGTTCTTGATCTCCGTTGTTGTTGGCAACGTAAATAATTTGATGTTGCATTATAGCCACATGCATGCACGCATGCTGCTTTTTATCTCCTTAGTTACGCGAATGATGACACAGACAAGGCAACTTGCTTCTTTATGCAATAAATTCGGTTGGATTTTAAAAGGGAGAAATTAGGATTGAAATACGAAATAAAATAAAACAACTTATGTAATACGGAGATCAAGCGATACTTTAAATCCAAGAAGATGTATAACGCCGAGGCGCCAGCCGAGGCGTTATAACATCTTCTTGGATTTAAAGTATCGCTTGATCTCCTAATTACATAATATATATTAGAGCCCACTCAAGAGTGTTTAGAGCTAAAAAGATGGTTACCCTTGTTTACGCCGCGCCGTCACCATAGTAATAATAGTAACTAAGACCATTGCACCTACCTACTTGAAGTTATGTAATTCACAAATTATTTTTATTTTAAAGTGTTTAAAGTCTGTGTGTTTAAAGTGTTATGTATATCTAATTGTTTTATTACTCTAATTATTATGCAGTAGTCATGATTAATTAAATTATAAAAATAATGCCATGTTACAGTCTTTGTCAATAAACCAAGTCTTTCATAAGTCTGATATATTTCATTTTAATACACTATTAATACTACATAACATTGTGTCAGGTACATCAAGGTATCCAAAGATCAATTTCTTCTATTAAAGGTATAGTATTTTGGCCTAACATTTATAATGATAAAAAAAAGTTGCCCCTAGCTGTGAGTCTTGTATCAAACTTAGCAATAATAAACCTAGACCACCTTTATTACCTCATGAAATTCAGTGGACAGAAATATCTAGTGTGTGTAGATTATATCTCTAAAATATGTTGAATTGTCTCTTTTAAAAATGGTTTTACTAGTGTATAGTCATCCGAGGAATGAAATCAATATTTGCTCATCACAGGGTTCCTATTCAACTCATGTCAGATAATGGTCCTCCTTTTAATGCAAATAATTTCTACAACTTTACAAAATATTGGGATATTGAACAAATCCGGTCTAGAACATTTAGGCGCGTTCATTTCGGCGCGAGAACAGTTTGGCGCGGGACAGTCCGGCGCAAGGACACTTCGGCGCAGGCACACTTCAGCGCCGGGACACTTAGGCGCAAGCACACTTCGACTAAAAGGGTGGGCGGCCGAGCAGTTGCTTGAGGTGTCGGACTTCCACAGTATCCGAGACTAGACCCATGGTCACAGAGACATGGGCAGTCGCTTGAGGTGTCGGGAAGCACTAGTATCCGAGACTAGCTTGGGTGCAGACCACACGGCGTCCACCCCTAAAACTGGTAGTTGTCTAAATTGCGTTATTCCAGTGCTTTTCTGCTGTAAGCACTGTACTATAAGCACTAAGAAGTATCCATTTATAAGTGTTATCTACTGAGAAAAAATTCGTGGGACACGTATTTACTTTCCTATTTCATTTGATTTTATAAAATTTATATTAACATAATTATCAAACATGATATTCTTATAAACAATAAGGGATTTGCAGAAGAATCTTGATTTTAATGCTTTAGCAGCTTAGAAAAATTATTTTTCTTAAATCTGGCAGTGCATACGACCTTTTGTGATTGGTAAATATTCAGTTTTTTTTCTCATCATACCGTATTTATTGAAGAGTGTATTTCATCGATCATACTGTATTTATTACCTATACGTACTTACAGATTTTGTTCATTACATTACAATACAATCATTACAATAATACTAGACAATTTCTTGCGCCGAAGTGCCCCTGCGCCGAAGTGTCCTCGCGCCGAAGTGTCCCACGCCGAAACAGCCGCGCCCAAATGTCCGGCTCCGTGAACACATCACATCTAGTTCATACTATCCTCGTTCAAATGGTCCAGTTGAACGTATCATTGGTTCCCTAAAGAAGTTTCTAAATAAATCTTTTCATTCTGGGACAGATCCATACATTGCTTTACTATATTTCAGGGACACACCCAAAGGCAGTATCGCCTCCTCAATTATTGATGTCCAGGCGATCTTCAGGCTAATCTATCTAAGGCTAAAATCTTCAAGTTGTAAATACTAATCATTATAAATCTGTCACAGCTAACATGCAGAAGAAAATGTCATATTATGATAATAGAAGTGCTCATAATCTTAAACCATTAAAAAAGGGGATGAAGTGTAGTGTTTAAAAAGTTCCCAAGTGCATCATGGATTTCTGAACAAATAATAGAGTTTGGTCCTTCTCCTCGGTCGTACATAGTTGGAAATCAAGATGGCATATATGGGCGTAATAGAGAACATATCAAACCTGCTTCAACAGAACAAGAAATTATCTTAAACGACAGTAACAATAAACATAAATAAAATACAAAAAGAGCACAAACGTGTTTTAATAAAGATAAGCTTGGGAGATGTGTGTAGAATTCACAGCGAGCTACCCCTAACTGAGGAGATCCAATAGCTCGAAACAGCTGTCTTAGGGTGCCGTCTGTAATTTATACACATATCACTATAAAATTGTGAGTATAATAGTCGTCCATTAACAATTGTTAACTTTTAAGTAACAATAAACGTTCTAATATTGTTAATGATATGGTCCAACAAAATTACAAAACAAGATTCGGGAGAACTGTAAAGTCACCTAATCGTTTAAATATATAAATTCTAAAACTCTTTCATTATTCATTTTAACTATTACTACCCATAATGTTGTCTCGTTCAACTTTGTTAAAAAAGGGAGGATGCTATCCTTAACCTAACCTAACCTATTTCCTCATAAAATTTAAAAACTTTAAAAAAGTTATTCCGCGTGTTTGCTTGAGCTGTGATTATAACAACAAAGTGAAATGAAAAGATGAAGAAATGACAACTTTATATGACCCCAAACTTTGGTATTTCTATCTTTGACAGCTTCATATTTTCCCTTATTGCTAGGAATTCACATAAAGCGTTGTTCAGACTTTATAATCTGATAATTGATTAAATTGACTTTATAATAAAATAAACAGCATACGAATCATTCTCAGATAACTTGAATTTTCCTGAATCTATCGTATATTTAAATATCTGTGTGTTAAAAACGAGTGTCTTGTTATTAATTAGAACTAACAAATAGTAATGCAATTACAGCAAACGTTCAGCAGGTCATAAAATAATTATTTATTTCAGGGTATTGGTTACTTCTCTGGTAAATGTCACATATGTTACCTGTATCTATACATACAGTCAGTAGAATTAACCTGTTATTTTTATAACACGGATTTAATTAAAAAAATTTCTGATTTAATTTTACTAAGCATTTTGGAATCATCTTCAAATAATAGTTGTTACTTTTTATTAAAAGTTCACTAACGCTTTGATAATTTAAAATTAAATGTGTATCAGAAATAGGGGTTACATAAGTTACTCCGCGGTTTTTAAGAAAATGAATATTCATAGCAACATTTTAAAATAAATTTGTTGTGGCTTATTAAATGTGCCTGTTTATAGTGCTAATGACCAGTGATAGTTTTGTGAATAATTAGTATTTAATAAAATATCTGCGTTAAAGTTGCTTAAACCTGTACGTAGTATATGAGATATACGTATCTGTACGATACATCTCAAAAATTATTTTGTTATTGACATCTTAAAGTATTAATATTAAATTCTACCATATTAATGTTAATGTAATCCTGATGAAGATCCAAAATGGGTCGAAATTTAGGTTTTGAATAAACTGAGTACCGAACCTAATTGCATACCAAAAGTTAAAAACATATAAAAGAAACGATTAATAAATAAATATTAGTACTTTTACATTCAGTTTTTATTAATTTTGTAATAATATTCTTATTTAAGTTTTTTTTATAAATATCAATGTTTAACACTTTAAGAAATAAAAAAACTACTTCTGAGCTTAACAAAAGTTACTTTTGTTTGTTTACTTTAGTTCTATACGATTTCATATGATCTATTTAATAATGTTCCAAAAATAATTTATACTGTAATTATTTTACAGCTTTCATATTCAACTATTCAAATTGTAACGCTGATACTGCTCTCTAGTGTAAGACAGTGAGACTTGTAGCGTTCTGGCTGATATAATTGCCTTTTTTAACAAGCTTGTAGTACGATCACGATCACCATCTAGTAACAAATAAAATAAACTTTAGTATTATTATTTCAGTTTGAATACACGTTCAATGATATCTATAATGGAAATTATGATGTAATTACTGTAATTGCATAATTATAACTTTACGAACCTTTACTAGGCCACTAAATGAATACAAAACTTTGCCCATAAAATTAAATAGTAGATTAACTGTAGAAAGTTCACTAGAATGTGTATATAAAAGAAATGACTTACATCTAGTCATCTAAAAGATGGGAAAATTTTAGTAACCGACAACCACAACTATTACATAGAATAGAAAATCATTTAAAGACAAATACTTTATTTGTCCTTATTTATTGTTCCTTACAAGAGAAAAAATCTCGGAATATAGATATTCGTTTAACTTCATAAATTATTTGTTTAATTTCAAATAATTGAGAAATATTTTTAATATCAGTGCGAAGTTCGGCTATGGGCAATTATTTGTCATTCTTTATAGCAAATTTGTTTGATGAGTGTTAACGAAAGGGTAATCTAAATATTTTCTAAGAGTTTGTCTAAGATACGTAGACGGTATTCTCGAAGTGTCTAATACAAAGCACTGCAACATTGCTGAGTTTATGAACAAATTAAATTCGAAATTTAACACCATTAAATTCACGGTAGATAAAAAAGTGAAGAAATAACTGCCCTTCTTTGACATTTTAGTAGTTAAAAACAAGTAATAGACTAGAAATCGATATTTTTAGAAAATAAATCAGTACCAAAAGGTGCATTGAAGCAGAATCAAATTACCGTGGACAGATTCCCGTTAAACAAAGATCGGTTAAACAAAGAATTAAAAATAAAATATGTAGCCTTATATAATGGTTCCTCTTGTATTAACATTGATACATTATTGAAGAAAATACAAGAATAGCATTCGGAACGCAAGTACCTTATTATCAATAGAAAACGAGTGTGAAAAAGAAGTTTATTAAACTGCCTTTTCGCGAAATTACTAAAGATTTAAAATAAAAACCATTAACATTCCCTTTTTATCATGATTTTAATTACGTTTACATTTTAAATTTAAGAGACAAATATGCTAATAATAAATTGAAATAACCCAAAAAAATTCTTTTTATGGTTAAACCTTATCGCTGCCTATAAGATAATGCTGATAATATATTCAGAACCTTATCCTAATATTATTCTACTGTATCCTAACGGTTGCATCTATTAGAATAATAATGTATGTTAATGTAGGCACCATTAAAACTTTATGGTGCCAACAAATGTTATGACTACTGAATGGTATATAAACACCGCAACTTGGTAGGATAAATCAGTTCGAGTTGCGACGAGTTTGAAGGCTTAGAATCGCATCCAGGGATGTTGTTTACCTAACCTTTCGAACTACACTCAGAAGCCTTAGAAACTGACATCTAGGGATGTTGTTTACCTATGTTTTCTGAATATTAGTACCAGTTTAATGTTGAAACTGTATAATAGTATTTAAGTTATTATGCAAGTGCAATTGTGTAATCAACAACGAATAAATATCTTATTGTACTTAACAGTAAATTCTGTTCATTCTGTAACTTGGACTCCGTCTTTGCAGTACAGTACAGCACCGTACACCACTTGATTTCCTATAAACAAAATTAATATGAAGAATTTTTTATTCATGTATTAACACATAGTGGTTAATATTATTAATTAATATATTAAAAGAATTTGATTGTCTTACAAATCACACAACAAAAATACCGTTTTTATAACATAATATCAAACGAAAGGTCGTTTTCCAACATTTTAGTTATTAAGTTGTGTTTATCTGTTATTATTCTAGGAAACACTTGGGAAAAATAAACACAGATTTGTTACTTTATTATCAGCTACGATGCACATTTTCGAAAACAAGTAGTATTGTATATCCTATTGAACTTACTATCTGTGAAATGGTTATACAGATTTACGTGCTACACGCACACAAGGAAATAACCATTTACCTCAGGGAATTATACTATACTATTATACAGTAATGTTTTAATTTACAATAAGGGTTGCTAAACGTTATCGTTGCCAAATACTGATGTTACAATCTCTGCATCTGTGCAATAAAAGAAAGTCGGTAACAAATAGATCGATTACCAATATGCACGTAACAAACTTCGAAAAAGTACATTTGATGGTAGGCGACCTTGTGATATTGTTACACCGCTTCCAAATACGACTAACGGTGATTGATTAACGAATCTTGCTAAAAAAAATTACACTATAAGAAATAGATCGTAATATAACATCTGGAAATACAAACATTAAGAACGTGTTCCTAATCTCCAAAAGAACTAGCATAAAATCTCTGACGGTACCAATATAAATTACAAATCACCACCCAGAAATTGCACTAAATCCGCGCAAATGCTATTCCAATTAATTAACACAAGGTAAAATGCAATTTAAAAGGCGATGCCAGTAATGCATTCTTACAAGACGTTATTCAACAACGAACGAAAGATAAGTCGACTTATCAACAAACAACAGTTGATTACTTCCGATCAAAATGGCAACTAAAGGGAGAGCGAATACAAAAATCTCCTAACACTATACAATATAACACAAAAGCATAGCAGTACAGGGTGCTATGGAATTCCCAGTCGGGGTGATAATATTTGTCTTATGGATTTACATTCAAAATATGGTTTAAATAAAATATACGTTAAACGATGCTCCACTTCTATCAAAATAAAGCATTGGACCAATACAATTATCGCTTTTCAAACTTGGTATAGTTTTGGCAGCTCGCTACTTTGTTGCAAAAATGTTAAATCACAGCCTACTCTCAACTCTAATTATGGATTAAACTATTCCTTCCAGATAATCCAATTTTTCACACTACGCATCTCATAAACCATAAATAGGTGAAACCAAAATTCTAGATATGTTAGTACGGTTCAATCTTCATAATATCAATTTGTTTTTTCTGAAGAATTTGAATATCGGGCGTACTTATTATATTAGACTTATAGTATATTATTATTATTATTATTATTATTATTATTATTATTATTAATTACCATTTAAATGAAGTAAAAAATATATATTTCGAACCCGAATATCTTCAAATATCGAGAAACACGGAAATCTTTTTTAAGGCCGCATCTAACACTAGAACCAAAATACTTTCTCTAAAAATTTTATGAAACTATAATTTCTGATACCGGCTGATACATATGAAAGCTCCATATCATCCTTTAGTAATATTTTGTTGCAGGTTCGTAGCGAATGTCATAAATATATCTATTAAAATAAAATTGTGTCATTTGCTAATTACAAGTCCGGATGTTACATCATATTAGCGAATTTTTAATTGCATTATATACTATGATACTGGTAATAAAATAACTGGTGTTTACTGACTACAAAAAATTTGCTGCATTAGTTACGTACATTAAGAAGGATTATCTAATTTCCACATGCCCGTAAAAGATCTTGTGTATTTTTAAATGCAAAATTTAAGTAACGTGCAGCAAGATAATAGATTATATTCCACATTCTGTGCTTCCCTTCTAATAAGGAATTGTTCTGTTTACTCGATATAAATTGACAATTCCTTAGAAGTCCCATGGGATACATAAAATGCGTGAGTTTCGTTTGTGTTCAAATGAAACGAGTTTTTAAAAAAATTTTTTGTTTTCCCTTTATCTTTATTTTAAACCAGCGGAAGTAATGACAATTACAATACACAATAATATAAATGCTCATTAGAGCTTAGATGTAAACTTAACTATGAACTGATCAAAACTTAATGAATCTACTGTCTAACACACTATATATATGATTCTCTTATCTAAATAAAATATTACTCAGCAGTTCCCACAAGAAAGGTAATGCAGTACTATCTGCATGATAAGCAATTCTCATGAGAAAGCTAATACTGCACACTAAGCATTTCACACGAAAGATGATCCTTTCTTCTTATCTTGAAATGTAATATGAACTTATCTATTTGCTGATAGTAAGCAGTATTTCTACGTAACTCCTCAGCGCTAAAATGTTTTAATATAGTTTTTATTTAAAACAATATTAAAATTAGTAAAATGAAAACTTTAATTTTCTGTGTTTTTATTTATCACAACTAAATCTTTATTTAGAAACTCAATGAATTTTATTTCTAAGGAATTACGTTTACAGTATAAATATACAAAAATACTTATAACTAAAATTATAGCAATTATGGTTAAAAGGGAAACATGAAAATGTGCAGGAAAAACCATATTTCTATTAATATTATAATTTAAAAATAACAAGGGAGGGTTGTTCAAATTTGAACGTTCTACACTTCTTGGTCGTCTTGGAGATCTTGAGCGATTCCTTTGCATTAATAATACACTTTTATTACTATATAGGATTTTTAATTATTATTCTTATGTTAGTGGGCTTAAAAATTAAGGGTCCTACCCATACATGGCAAGCATGAAAGGCTTTATAATGTCACTAGTTGACACTACCTATCGGTTTGGCGTCTACCATGTAACGTAAATTAGAAACTAAAATGCAATTATTAATTACCAAAGTGTCAAACTATTCCTTTCGTCTATCGAAAGCAAATAAATTGAAACAGATTGTATAATTAAATGCTCTTACTACTAGCTTAAATTAATTGTAAAAACCATGTTAGTAAATTTATGATTTGAATTTAAATTTATTTTTTAAAACTTTAAACTTTTCACTTTAAGATTATAAATTTCACTTACATTTTCTTGTAATGATGAATTATTGATCGCGATGATCAGTCGTCAGCAGTTGACGGGGGTTCACTATGAACAGGGTCCTCGCAATGGACAAAGCGGTTGTTGTTGAAGATTTATTTGCCTTACTCTAATAATGTTGTTTACTAAGTATTTTGTTTGTCATTTTAAATTTGAGAGGTGAACGTGGCCTTAGAATCAACACCGGTAGTTAGTTTGCAAATAGTTGTTATTCGTAAAAGTGATTTTAAAAAAAGAATAATTAATTCGGGAAATTTAGTGTGCTTATGGTATACAGTCTTATCATTGGATTGTTATTAATGAAAAAGGTGAAATTATCACCCAGTTTAAGTATTAGTAAATCGATCTAAAAGAAACGGTGAGGTTAAACTGATATCAATTATCTATACAACAAACTTCGACATAAATTGATATGAACTAAAACTGTTTTCACTGCTTATTTCCATTTTCGTTTTAACATACAATTAAAATTCCTTGTACATACATCAAACAATCTGTCAATGGATTAGTAATAATTAAAGTAAAAAAGGTGAAATTAGCATCAAAATTATATAAATCAAACTGAAAAGAACGGCGAGGTTAAATTATTTGTGTTTATATAGAACGGACTTTTATATAAACTGATATAATCTATAGCTGTGTTTACACTGTTATATTCTCACTCGCATTTTACTTACAAGCAATCAATAAATTTTCTTGCAATAATGGTAGTTTGTACACGTTGTGATGAGACAATCCCAGAAGTAGAAGAAGTGGTTAAGTGCTATGGCCAGTGTGAGGGAAAATTTCACATAGAATGTACCCCGCTGAGCTACCGTACATACAAAGCAAAATCAGAAGAGGTCAAAAAGACGTGGCGCTGCATAAATTGCAGAGAGAAAAAGCAAGGAACTAAAAATAAAAAAGAAAAAATAGAAAACTCTGATGAAAAAGGAAGTGAAGATACTGACAAAAAGGATGAAAGACCAAAAAGAGAAAATGGAGAAACAGAAAGTGACGAGGAAGATGATATTTTTCAAGATAAAAAAAGCCAAGTTGATAAAAACATTGAACAGCTAATGAAAATGGTGGAAAACCTCACTGGAATTATTAAAAATATCGAAACAAAGCTAAACCAAAAGGATGAAAAGATTAAAGATCTTGAAATGAAACTAAATCGTCTGGAACAATATAATAGGAACAAAAACCTAGAAATACATAACCTAAAAGAGAATGCTGATGAAGACTTAATAATTACGAAAATCGGAGAAGTGGGGGGAGTGATTATTCAATCGCATGATATAGACAAAATTCATCGACTCCCTAGTAAAAACTCCCCAAAACCAGTTATTGTCCAATTTACGACAAGGAAGAAGAGAGATGCTATACTAAACTTACGAAAGCGAAAAATCAGTGAAGATGAAATCTTAAAAACAAAAAACAAAGAAACCAGGATTTACATAAACGAAAATTTAACTCCAACAAATAAAGAACTTCATTTTAGGGCAAGATCGAGAGCAAAAGAAAACCAATATAAATTTGTATGGGTACGAGATGGTAAAATATGGGTCAGGAAAAATGGAACTGGGAAGGCAATTCGAATAGAGAAAGAAGAAGATCTAAATAAAATAGCATAAAATGTAAGCGAACCGGCGTATACGAGTGGGAATGCAGGTGAGGTAAATTTTAATTTTAATGTAGATGTTTTAAATGTTAATTCAATTATAAATCAATCAAATAGTGAAAATGGGGATGCGAATGCTACCACAGGATACCCGAGTGTTGTAAGTTCAATAAATAAAAGTCATAGTAGTTTAAAGATGACGACCTCTGACAACAACATTTTGAATAAACATGACCCTAAAGACGATAACGACATAGACTATTGGAAACATACAAATCTTGAGCTCAACAATTTTTCTGAATTGAAAATTATCAATAAAAACAATATAAAAATCTGTCACCTCAATATTCGTAGCTTAAGGAAATATAATGATGAATTACAACTATTTATAAACAATTTTGATATTTTAGTTTTAACAGAAATAAATATAAAAGACTTTGAAGTAAATTTGTATAAAGTGGAAAATTATGAAACGTTCGTTTATTGTAGAGACGGGAAAGATGGAGGAGGAGTTTTAATATATACAAAACCAAATTATGAATGTAACCCAACAAAAATAGTGACCAACAACTTCGAATCAATACTACTAAATCTAAAAGATTATAAAAATAATTTTGAATTTTCAATCTGGGGTATCTATCGCTTACATACACAAATAAAATTATTCATAAACGATATCAAACCTATACTTGAAAACAAATTAAAACAAAAGGCAGTTATAATTGGAGATATAAACATAAATATATTAAATCAAAATAATCTAACAAACGACAAATATATCGATTTACTAGTTGGTATGGGTTTTACATCATGTATAAACTCAATAACTCGGGAACAGATGAAAAAACTCAAACTTGAACAGTCATGTATAGATCATATTTTCGTAAGAAATTTTGAAATTATCCAATCCGCGGTAATCAAACAAAAAATATCCGATTATTATTCTGTAATGGCGGAAATTAATCCGAGAGTTTTAATGCAAACCAAGCAATCTTTGAGGTTCACAAATCAAAAGTATGATGAGGAATTAATCAATACGCTTATCTCAAACACTAACTGGGACCTAATACTTAACAGACAGTATACAGACACAAATGACAAATATGACGATTTTTTTACTACTATGAACGACATTTACAAGACTGCTATGGAACGGACGACATACGCGAAACATAGAAACAAAAAACCATGGATTAATGAAACTATAATTAAACAAATAGAAAAACGAGATAAATTATTTAATACTTGGAAAAGTTGTCCCAAGAATATGATACATAGAATTAAATATATAAAACAAAGAAATTTAACATATAAAATCATAAACGATCTATTCTTCTATAACTGATAAGAAGATATTATGATTTATTGTGTCAAATAGACACTTCTATGAATGGCTCATCATTTCGCGAACTAACTATTAGATATTAATTACTCGCTTATATTAATGTTAGTATTTTAAAAATGTTTCTATAATAAAAAACTAAATATAAACGTACAAAAAGTGGAACGTGAACGCTGACCTGAAAGATATTTTGGCGACGGAAATAAACTGAAAGCATTATTTGGGTGCTTAGAAAAACATTTTTTTAATTGGAATACAGTTTGTAACTTCTTGGCTAACTTTCACGTTCTTGGGAAATACCTAGTACTTTATTTTTATTATACAATTAACTATTATTTAAATAAATTATTACTTAGGTACTTATTATTCTACAGTAAAGTACGTATAAGGTGGATTTTTACGATCTTGTAAATATTTGGTCCTAATTATTGCCAGTTCAGGAAACCTCGAAGAGCCCTTCTAATCTGTGTTACGAGGAAAGATAAAAAGTGTAGTAATTTTCAGCTATTTTGTAGTATGCCATTGTTGACTGTTGAAGTTACTGATTTATAATTACGAAAAAGTAGTGTAAAAATAGTAACAGTACGTAATCATGAGTAAGGCTGTGCAATTATGTAAATCAGTAATCGAAATTCGATTAAAAAATAATTGATTAAATCGATTTAACTGTTCATTGATAAAAAAGGCCAGAATTGCAAAAAATTAAACCACAAACTTGCAGGTCAATTAAATATGGGATACCAGGTACCCGTTAGATTAACGATTTCTCAATCATTCAGTTTTAGTGACTGTGTAGACTGGTTTTTCTCCAATGATTTGACTTTTCTTTCATGATTTTGTTTTCAATGACCTCGTTCATTATTTGTTTGATTATTATTTATTAACCTGAGTTTTGTTACGTTTCTAAGCAACATGAATTTTTTTCAGATGCAGAAGTCTGAATGGTGTCATAATATTGGGGTTGATTCATAATTAGCAAATAATTTATTCGTAGTTACTAGTTTCCAAACTCTTTTTGTTCAAACAAATGCTATAAAAACACATAGCTCGCCCTCAACATGTGGTTTTGTTTTTATAACATATTTTGTATTAAAAAACCAACCACATAAAAGAAAAATCACTTTTAAAATATCTGTTACATTTATAATTTTCTTGTAATTAGTTTTCTTTTTACATCGACGTTTATTGATAACCTTAAGTACAAAAACATGTGTAGAGACGACCGACGGTATTACCAATGTTTGTACCTAATAAATGATATAGTAAACTATGTAGCAATAAGAAATATGATTAATAGTAGTACATTTGATGTAATAAAGCTCAAATTGCACTGATTGAACTATTGATCAATTTAAAAAAAAACTCCATATTCTTTTGCAAACGTCTACCTGATTCGATATCGTTCCAGGTACACAATCTCAGAACAGTAAAAATAATAATTAATATGAAGTTGACGTTAATTGAAGCAATACAATGTGTTTATTGGAGATGGGTCACTATAAAATTACATAGGTCCATTGCATTCATCTACACTATTAGATATTTAAGATACAAGTATAAAAAGCCATTCTTTATTGCGCGAACAGTTTAACACACGAGCGAGGTACGAGCGAGTGTCTTAAAGGATGTGAGTGCAATGAAGAGACTCTTTATACGTACATCTTACAATGTTTTATCTACGATCACAACGCTTTACTAACGTATTCATTGTATTTGATATTTTTTTAAATTCGCGAATTATGTCATGTATATTTAGTATCATATAGTATATTAGCGTGCTTAGATTTTTATGTTCTAAGTTGTTTAGCAACCAGCTTGTAAAATATGCAAAAATCATTTGCCATACATGTCTTGTTGACATTAGTAGCGTACAATAAAAATTTTATAACACTAGCTCAATGAACGTTAACTTTTTACACGAAAATCAGTGTAAAAAGTAGTTACTTTTTGTATGATCGTAGATAAATTAATTAGAAAAACGTTTGATTTCATTTCATGCAAAATTTTATTTAAAACTTTTTTTACTTGTAGTAATTTTCACTAAAATTAATAGTTTTTTGAATAGGAAACCATTAATTCGAGATCGAGAGTATCGAGAGGCATAAGATTTTCGTAGTCTAAAGCAGTGTTAAAATGTGGGAAAGCGATAAGTTTCATTGCCAATAATAAAATCTTCATAATCGTCCCAGTCATTTTATTTAACCTAACTCACGATGACGTTTCTGGGTTTTGTACAAACAATATGGAACAGCTCTAAATAAGCAATTGCCGTCACCTAATATTTGTATAATTCGTCTGCTATCCATGATTTGTCTATGCAGATTTGTCTAAGCAACTAACATTCAAACGTTAAACAGTTAATGCTGGAAAGTGGCGGTCACTGCACACTTTTATAAACGTTAGTAATTCCAAAAGTTAACACGCTGGGAACTAAGAGGGAGGTACAAGTAGATGTTCGCTTTCTCAAGCGTATCTAAATGAATATTTTAAATTTATGGAATTAAAAATATAAAAATTAAGAAGGGTTGAATAATCTACATAGCGAAAGCTTCCATATACAAAAAACATCACATAAATCGTCCCAGGAAAACTCTCAAACAAACTGAAGCCAAAATAAGCCTTGTGTTTTAACTATATAGATATAAATAATTCGAAAAAGCCATTAACTGTTATAAACTTTTTGATATGTCATATCAATAAAATTGATTTATTTTTGCTAACTTATTCAAATGAATATTTTATGGTAATTTCAACTTTGCTACGGCACATAGATAAATAATAAAGGAGATATCCAGTACACAAAATAGATGTAACACGGTACACTTGCTTTTTTTTTTACTTTTAATGCTAAAAAAGTATTTGACCTATTATTATATTCACAAATAAAATACTGGAAGTACTTCTAGTAAAGTACTTAAAGTATTTCATAGTTTTTCAGTAATTATTTTAAATATGTAAATATAGTATTTAGACGAAGAAGATGAAAACATGAATAAGAACAAGGAAAAGAACAAGAAGAGAGAAAGATCAACAGATGATGAAACAGAAACGACACTAAATGAAAAAATCAAACTTGGTGCAATCCCGAAAAGAAATAAATACTGGACTCAGACTATTCTAACCCCAATCAACAAGGTAAAAGATAAGAAAGAGCCAACGAGAAAAAATACAAGTGAAGATATACTCAAGGAAGAAGATATTTTAAATATTACCATGAGATGCGATAATGCAAATCATAACAAAGAAATACATCAACAACCAATTACAAAAAACTTAAAAAATTAGAAAAACCAAAATATAATAACACAATGACCCTGGCGAGAAAATGGAACACGAATAACAAACAACATGAACTGAACAATAAGAATCAAAACAGAAAGAAAAAAACAAGGGGAGAAAATAAAATAAAAATTGGGACATGGAACATAAAGACCATGCTGGCAATAGGTAAAATGAATGAAGTAGCACAAGAGATAGAAAAGTATCAAATTGAAATACTGGCACTGCAAGAGATAAGGTGGAAACAACAAGGCAGAATCGACAAGAAAAACTTCACGCTTTATTATTCCGGTGAAGATAAACAGGGAAGAAACGGAGTGGCATTTATGATAAGGGGAAAACTTAGAAATGAGGTAATCCAGTTTAGAGCGATACACGGAAGAATATGTCTTATAAGAATACAAAACAAACAATCAAATTTAACAATAGTAAATGTATACGATATGTTGATGATTATTGGTGACTTCAATGCAAAAATAGGGAAGGAAGAATACAATAAACATGATGCAGGAAAAGAAACAGTACATAACATCACAAACAACAACGGTTCAAAATTATGTAATTTAGCTTCACTGACCAATACATACATAGTAAGCACCAAACACAAGCACAAAAAACAGCATAAGATAACCTGGATGATACCAGGGAGAACAGAAGGAAATCAGATAGACCACGTCTTACTTAACAAACGTCTTAATTAAGACGTCTTAATAACAAACAAATGGAAAAACATTGTGAATGACGTAAGGTCGTATAGAGGGGCCAACGTCGATTCTGGCCATATCCTGGTAATTGCAAAAATAAAGATGAAAATATTAAAATATCAGAAACCAGAAAAAATCAGAAGACAGTGGAACACACAACACCTGAACAATGAGGAAGTCAAAAATAAATATATTGAGACTATAGAAGAGAATTTAAAAACAAAGGCAAATGACAGTATAGAAAAAGAATGGCAGAATATAAAAGACACAATAATACATACGACGGAAAAGATTTTAAAAGAAAGAAAGCATGCAGTTAAAGACAGTTGGTTTGACGAAGAATGCAAGAAAAAAATTAAACAAAAGAACCAAGCAAGACAAAGATGGGTAGAAACAGAAAATAAGAGAGAGCTAGACAAATACAGAAAGATAAGGAAAGAATCAAACAAACTATGTAAAAAGAAGAACATTATGGATTGATAAACAGATGCAAAACTAGAAGAACATAATAAAGATAACAAAAAACTACTTGGACACGTAAAACAACAGAATAAAACAAAGAAATCATTTGCAAAAATAGGGAAAAGAGAATGGAAAACACATTTCAAAGAACTTTTTAAAAATCCGGAAAGGTTAAATGAAGAAAAAGAAGACCTAACGAGGACAAAAGGACATGAAGAAGAAGTACCAACATACGAAGAATTTACAAATGTAGTAAAACAATTAAAGTCAAATAAAACATCAGGCCCTGACGAAATTAACAATGAACTAATAAAAAATGGAGGCAAAACATTATTAACACACATGTATAACTTAATGACAAGAATATGGAAAGAGGAATCTATGCCAATTGATTGGAAACAAGGTTTGCTAGCTCCAATCTTCAAAAAAGGAGATGCAGCTAACTGTAATAACTACAGAGGCATCATGTTATTAAACACTACATGCAAGATTCTAACTTCGATTCTAAGAAACAGATTGAACATATATGCAGTGTCAGTGTCATATTGACAGTGTCAACAAACATTTAGGAAAGGCAAATCAACAATAGGTGCCATACATGTGCTAACACAAACAATTGAAAAATGCCATGAACACAACATAGATATACACATACTGTACATTGACTTTCAACAAGCTTTCGACAGTATCCACAGAGAAGTACTAATAAAAGAAATTGAAAAAATTGGAATACCCATAAAGCTGATCAACTTGGTTAAAATGACCATGGAGAATACACAGACAAAAATAATAACCCAGGAAGGAACAACACAGAACATTAAAATAGAGAAAGGAGTGAGGCAAGGGGATGCCTTGTCAACAACATTATTCAACATCGCACTAGAAGGAATAATAAAAGCAACAGGAATAAACAAAACTATAGCACAGAGCCTAACGCAAATAGTAGCATGTGCAGATGATCTCGCTTTAATATCCAGTGATAGAAAAACACTAGAAGAAACACTAACCAGATTAGAAATAGAAGCAAACAAAAGAAGACTGAAGATAAATGGAAAGAAGACAGAATATATGATATGCACAAGGAGAGAAACAACAAACATAAAAGACATAAAAATAGGAAACCATTGTTTTAAAACAGTAGACCACTTCAAATATCTAGGTGTCATTGTCAACGCTAAATATAACAGAAGTGCGGAAATTATAGAACGCATCCAAGAGGTAACCGGGCATATTTGAAGTATCAAAAACTACAAAAAAATAAAAATCTAAGCAGAAAAACAAGACTCAAAATCTATAGAGCAGCAATAAGGCCAGTAATAACATACGCGGCGGAAACGATGTGTCTGTCAGACAGAGACCAAGAAAAATTATGAGTGCTAGAAAGAAAAATATTTAAAAAAATCCTCGGCCCACAGAAAGAACAAGGGGAATTCAGATCCCTGATGAATCACGAGATAAGGCAACTAGTGAAAGAAGAAGACATAGTACAGTTCATAAAGACGCAGAGACTAAAATGGTTTGGGCACATCCAAAGAAGAGAAGCACACGAAATAATAAAGAAGGTAATGGACTGGAGACCAATGGAAGAAAGACCAAGAGCAAGGCCTAAAATTCGATGGGCAGATCAAGTGCATGAAGACATCAGCTATCTGAGAATGATTAACTGGAGGGAAATAATTCAGAACAAACAGTAATGGAAATTGGTCATAAATAAGGCAAAACAATACATGTAATTTAGGGAAAGAAGAGAAAATACACCGAAAATGTCTAGTAATTCACCACAATAAATGAATTAGAAGAGCTTCAGAAAGAAGCGACCTTTATTCCGACCCGGAATGTATGGTCAATATATATAAATATAAGTACTTAGAATTTAGGAATTAAAGTACTCAAAAGTACTACTTACCAGATAGGAAATACCATCTGTACCGAGTACTTAGCTTTGGTAAGTTCAGAGAAAATATTGGTGGATACTTCAATAAAGTAGATTTACCAGGTCAAAACTATTCAGCGGATTGCGCCCTCCCAATGTAGAATATCCTTTATGTGAGGGAGTGGAGAAACACGTCTTTACATAATTAAATGCGTGACAGTTTTAGTAGATATGTTGTAAAATTCAAGTCTATTTAAAAATGTAACAAATGTAAGACAGTTATCTGTCTATTTGTTTGTTTTGCTTGTTGTTATGCTATAAAATTCAATTTTAATAATATATTATAGTCCCTCTATTTTAAATAGTAGTGACATCGTGGAACAAACCTGACACAAACTTTAATAAAAATGGTTACATGAATGCTGTTATCTCAATTTAATAAAGCGTTGTTTAAAAATTACACTTTCATAGGTGTATATTATATTAATATGATTTACAGAACGTTTTTACAGAACGTGATTGTCCATTATCAAATTAATCTTAAATTGTGAATGCTTTTGTTCATGACTATTATTAAACCTAAGGTATATTATTGTAAAACGGAATGTCAATCTGGTAACTTTCATTGGCATTTCAACTACAAATTATTGATTTTTCAATAAAACCTATATGGACATAAAGGTTTTATAGCGTTCTCATTTGCTATCAAGCTATTACGTGTTAGACACGTCTTGTGGCAGGAAAACAACTGTCCAAGCTACCCGACTCTCTTCTAAAACATGCTCTCTTTTTGAAATTTTTTTAAAAAAGCAAGACTTTAGATTTGATTCCGTTTAAATTTTTGTGATTTAATAGTGAATTTCCCTTTTGATGAACCAATTATTGTATAATTAGTGCACAGACTGGTTTTGTGAAATACTAATAGTATTTAATCATTGTTTGGAAGTTTCGAAATATAGAAATTCGATATTTCTTTGTGTATGATGGAGCATTCATGTATTGGCTACCATGTTGGAAACAATTCCATCTGAATTTGGAAGGTAATATTTTTATTTAATTAAAGATTCTTCTTATTTTATAGACGTAATCAATAAACTTCTTTCTAGAAGACCAATAATTATTTATAGGGAAATCGATCCAAACTTGAACTCAAGTTGGTGTTTAAGTCTAGTATCCATTTTGGTGATAAGCTAGCTTGGCGTTTGATCTTCATAGTAGAAACTGCGAGTTTTATTTTGCGTTATTTGATGTTAATGGAGAATATACGCAGAAATCAAATACAAGGCATTATTAGTGGTCTTGTCACACGCAATAACTAGTACCTATTCGTGATAACTGGAAACCTTCTACAACTGGTTCCTAACAACCTGGTGATCATCTGCAACGAGTCGACGGAAACAAAGTGTGTAAACAAATAATAATTACTGATGTTTAATTTATAGAAACAACCAGGTGGGTTCTTTATATATTACTTTTATGTGAAAAGCTTACTTAGCTCGTATATTAAAATTTAAAAGTAAATTACTAGAATTCTGTACTAAAAAGTTCATAAAGTAACAATTTGAAGAAGATCCATGATACGATAAGAAATCAATTTTTATAAAATTTTGAACTTAATTCTTCAACTTAAGTGTTAAGATGTTACAAATATGTAGAATTAGAAGTAAGTATTTTTGTATTCATTTCATTTAGTTCATTTATAGAAGCACTGAATGTCTAAATATTAATTTTTATGTAATATCATTATTAATTATAATAATACTTAGTTAATTGACGACGGAAGGCCTTCTAGTTCGCCATTTATCCAGTGACTGAAAAAGGAGTTTTTATGTGTGAATAAATAAATAATATGGATGGAGTTATTTATGTTTTTATATTGTTTGATATTCTCGTGTGATAACGGAGTGAAGAAATTCTGCCCTTGCACGATAAGTTAAGCTTTAGCACGTTAAGCTCTAGAACTCCGTGATTGTGAAGCATCACTGCTAAATCAATCGTGCTGGCGCCCATCTCGATAGCTCCATGAATTTACTGATATTCCAATTCATCCACAGCATGCTTTAATTTAAAAAAAGACGAGCTTTGCTGTTGTAGTTGTGTATGCTACTATAGTTAGCGCTCATGCGTGACTAGTGTTTAGTAGAATTCTAATGCTACAAAAAGTAGAAAACCTTTGTAGGGTTCGGACTGAAATCACTTTTAGGCCTTGCTATAAGAAAGGCCTACGTGAAGTTGCATGAAGTAGATGTGTGCTACTATAATTAGCACTTATGCGTGGGACTATTGTTTAGGAGAATTTTAATGCTACAAAAAGTAGAAGACACTTTGGAGGGTTCGGACTCAAATTGTCTGAAATCATCAATGCTATAAGAAAGGCTTACACGAAGTTTATTATACGTGGTGAATTTCCCTTTTTGTAGCCTCCATGCACGTTTTCTCTAACGTAAGTAAACCGAGAGGATGGAGTGGCTGACTATTATTTTTGCTAAAGTTTGTGTAACTCCATTGAGATAAATACCTATAATATATATAATTATTATTTATCAAAAGCCAACTTTGACAATTGTAAACTTACTTTATAATTTCTATACTACTTAACATTTGGATTTTATTAACAAAAATTAATTAAGGAATAAATTAACGTGGGAGATATATGGGAAATAAATATTACATAACTAATAGAAAATTAAATGGTAAATGTGAAAGGTGAAGAAAGTGCGATTTTGAGCAGAAAATAAAAACCAGATCTGTTTATAGAATAAGAGAGCTAAAGAAAACAAGATATGAAAAGTGTGCAAGTAATTTTCCCCGAAAGTCTGACATGTAGTTAACATAGCTGGAGAATCAAATGTAATTTAATTCCGGTGCCTATACAAGAAAAAGGCTGAACTCCAACGATTTGTTTCAGGCGTTTTATATTGAGTAATTTCTATCTAGTTATACTTCAATAGGTAGAGATTCAGTGCAACTAACTACACAACTAACTACATAATACGATTGCATCGAGTTTTTTTTAATGCTGAAATGTTTAAGAAGATATTTTATTTACATAACCCAAGTTGTTGATAAGTACACATCATAATTGTTACTGTTTTGTTATATTTTTGCAACGGTAGTCCTTGCGTGATGTTAATAACATAATTCTTTTTAATTTCTGGAAACAGAAATGTAAAAAAAACTGTTCATCACAGCGAGAATAATTAGCTTTTAACAAGATCCCCTAAAAAGTCACTGACAGCATGCACCATAATGTCAGAAACGTAATGGTAAAATTCAATTTAAAACATTAAATTACTAATTTTATTCGGGTCAAAATAGTATCACCGGAAATGCTAATATTTGGAGAACCTTGACCTATAAAGTTCTCAAAAAAGGCAGTGGATGTTCAAAGCTTGTTATAGGACTGTTAAAAGGGTCACTGTAAAACTGTTCTGTCATTGATCCTATACATACATCAAGTAACTGCAGTTGAGAATGTTCTTATTCTAGATTTTCAGGTTTACGTTTCAGTTTACATGACCTGCATTGCGAATTGTAAACAAGAAGAACTATGTATTTAGTTTGTGACATTCATTTATATCTGTAGAATAATCGTAATAGGTATCTAAAAGTAAATCCGTTTGGATTGCTTTTATCCAACAACAACCCTAACGCCGACATTAATCTACTACTAGCTTCACTCTGCAAAACTAAATCCTATATGAAAACTTTCAGAACACAATCTAAATAGTTAACAAAATTCAGTGTAAGTGTCCGTTTGAACAAACGGACTTGTAGGATTGATATTGTTGCCACTCGTCTGTTAATTAATTATGTTAAAAAAGTATTGATGACTTTTCAAAAAAAGTTTGGGTAGATGCAACACCTTAAAAGCTATTAGCAATGACGACACATCCGTTATAATGCACAGCCCGGATATAAGGAAGTGGTGTACAGCTTAATTGTTGGAACGCTTTGTTTAGTATCCCACGCTCTTGGGATCGCATTCCACATTATTTGTTCTGTACCATATCGAAACATGTATACATATGTAAACTGGATAAAACTAATACCAACTTAGTTTTGGACGGTTATTATATCGTATAGTGCAATTAAAAATAAGTAGAACTAGTTATGCAAACAACTTTTTTCATCAAATGAACCAACTATAATTATTTAGGTTAAACAATCCGTTTTTAGCAAAGAGTAAATTAGAGATAAAGTAAACCTCTGAATAAATGGAAAAGCAGTTAATGAAAATAAAAGTCAACGACCAAGAAGAAGTTTATTTTTAAAGCTATTTGAATTTAAAATTAGAAATTTAGAGGTCTATGAAGAAATTTCAGGATATTAAAAGGCAATTGCACTGCTAGAAACAAAAGCATTGTTAAACTCCTCCAAAACATTATTGAATATTTCATTCTATCATCTGATATAAACTATGTAACTTTAATAACTCGTCAAAACCAGTATTATTTGGAGCCAATTTAATTAAAAATTGCAGATGCAATGCAAATATTAATTTAAAGAACATTTTTATTGGATAAATAAACATAATAAAAAAGATTAAAGTTTAAATAAATTTACAAGTATTAATAATAATCAGAAAATGTATTAAGTAATAATAGGTTTTAATACCTGTATAATAATTTACTACTATCTTACTATAAAATATTTAATATTATTAAGAACAGCATATCAGTAACATTAGCTCAAGCTTGTGTACGAGGGATGCTCTGTTAATAGTTGTAGCAGGCCATAGAAGCTCAATTGGCTAGAAACAATTGCAACAATTGAATGTCGCATTAGTCGACATTCGTTACCCACAATTGTCAAACGTTTCCATTTTTCTTGTGAAACGTAGTTAATTTTGTAAGATAAGTAGTTGTGCATTTTTAATTCAGTTAAGATGAGCATTCCGCGAACTGCCTTTAGAGCTATGATTTTCTACGACTATAAAAGACAGTTAGGATACCAGAAAAGCCATGAAAATTTGATAGCAGCTTTTGGTGATGCTGCCCCTTCATTATCCGCTGTTAGTCATTGGTTCCGCGAATTTCGACGAGGGCGAGAGCTGCTAGAAGACGAAGCAAGACCTGGAAGACCTGCGGGAGCTGCCTGTTGATCGTGTGACAAGCTTGATTCAGTCCAATCGAAATATTACTTATAGGGAGATTCAGGAGGAAGTGAAGATTTTTTTCCGCCGAAGTGGTCCTGTTGCTGTTATTCCACTTAAGATCGCAGAACTGTTAATTCTGAATGGTACTACGAAGTGGCTTTACCACAGATGTTTGCGTAACATCTTAGCCCATCATGACAACGCATCCTCCCACACTGCTGCCAGAACATTGGATTTTTTGAAAGATACGGGAGATCAATTGGTAACTCATCCTCCGTATAGCCCAGATCTGGCGCCGTGCGACTTTTTTTTGTTTCGAACTGTTAAAGAAATGATGCGAGGTAAAAGATTTTCCAGCGCAGATGCAGCAGTTACAGAATTTCAAAGAATTTTTGAGGACCTTTCAGAAAATGAATTTTCCGAATGTTTTAAAAAGTGGTTTCAAAGCATGCACAAGTGTATTAGTCTGAATGGAGATTAAATGAAAAACAATAAAGATTTTTTGTTAAAAAATGCAACGGTCATTTTATAACTAACAATTTTCAGCGCAACCCTCGTATATTTGATTTACGTTAATTTCAGTTGTCGGTAACGAAGAGAATAGTGGGTTAGTTGAGTCCAACAGGACTCAGGAGCATGTTGAAATTGGTTGAAATTTACTTATTAGAATAGTATTATTTATAAGTCATGAATGTCTTAACTAACAAATGTCAAATATTCAGTACTATTGTCAAATAGTCAAATAAGTGTATAATTTCTGTAACAGATAGATATGTCCAGCTCTTTGTGAGAATAATGATTTAATGCTTGCAGTGGCTCCTTTTTTTGATTTCACTTCATAAGCCCAGACCCAGATTTAGTACAATAAAATAAGAATTAATCAATAAAAAATTAGTACGAAGCTAAAAGTTGTTATATATGTATGTTCGAGAGGCACCTTTTTAAATTCCAAATAAATTTTTGAATAGACTGACTTACAGAACCTCTGGGAGTGCATTTGCGGCACTGCAAACTTCAACCAGTTAACTACGCTTACGTTTATTTATTATATTTTCTTTTCAAGAGAAGGTTGTACCTAATTACAAAGAATATAAACAAAGTGCCCATAAACAAAACCATACGTTTCTGTTGATTCAGAAATCCACTAAAAAAATTCATTGAGTACATAATTAAGTATATATAGGTTTTATTGCTTACATACGCAAAACTTGAATGTAAGGTAGTATAATATTTTAAATACAGGAAAGATATGCATTAAATAGTATGTATACTTTTGCTTGAAGTAAAAATAGTAGCAACTGAGTTCTTACTAATATTTTTGGGCGGCGTTCGTCTTATAATATTGATTAAGTTTAATCACTAGACTGCATGCAATAATTCCAATGGCGATTTGATCTAAAAACTTGGAGATTTGATGTGAAATTTAATTTACCAATCACTGATATCTCGTTTGATATTCGCATAAAACTAGAAATAGATTATCGCAAGACGTCTTAAAGCAAATGGTACTGCTGACCTAAAATTCCTAGAGGAAATTTTAAAACAAAACAATTAGTTTGTTAAATTAATTAATTTATAAAACAATTAATTTATAAGCAACCATCGATACACTAAGTTTTCTACAATTTTTAAAAGTGGGTACATTTATGAGACCTAAATAACACTGCTTTAGTTTTTGCCGGCTAACCCCAATAAGTCGAAGAGGGGCGGGGTAATACAAGATATACAAGATTAAAAAACAAGCGCCACTTCGTTTTAAAACAATCCACACTACTAAAGCTTCAAACTTATTAGATAAACGAAGAAATAGATATTTTACTAACATAGAGAAAACTTCCACAATTTTGGATTTTAATGTCTCAGGTGATAAGCTGGAAAGCAAATATTAAAACCACACAATAAATAAATAGAAATAAATAAAACACAAACATGTAGTGAAATGTAAACTTCCTAAGTAGGGCTTTATTATTTATTGGAAATTGTAGACTATTATTGTAATATATTGCAATTATACTGATTAAGGATTTTAATGTCTAGTAAAATTAACAGAATGGTGATTTGTCTCACAGCTGGTTGTAAATCTTAAAAACTACCCTATGATAATTTCACTACTCGAGATCTCGTGTTAACTAGTTCTTAAAACTCACATGCTTGAATAAATAAATTATATAAAAGTGTTTCATAGTTCAATACATTTGCAGCATATATGTACGCAGTTTGCAGCACTCGAAGGTAGTAGGACAGAGACGCCAGTTAGTCATTTTAAGGAATTATATAACTTTTAAAAGATGTAGTATTATATTGTAATGATATTTAGTCAGAGAACATTGTTTGGATAGTCAAACTTAGAAATTTACTACAATAAGTTCAATATGATCTTTATTATAAATTTTGTGCATTCTTATTTATTTGAAAAAGAACCGGATGAACTCACAGGTAACTAAGGTATTCCTGAAAAAAGGAAAATATGGTAAATAAATTATAATCGTAGAGAACATTGCATTATACATAAATTACAATTAGCCTTGCGATATAAAATGCAACAAGAATTAAATATTACCTAGAAATCTATATTGTAATTATTCAAATTTTATTAATAATTATAATAAGGCATTTATCACGAGTTCGTATTCTCAAGACTGTGTGTTGATAATGAAAATAGAAGAAAGAAAAACAATTAATTTTCAAAGTATGAAAGGTGCTAAGGGATGGGATCTAAATAAGTTTTGTTTATTGTTTCCAGCCTTACTTTGTGGAACTCCATAATCATGAAATAAATAAAGATTAGTAAAGGTTTCACAGTTTTATTAAAATACAACCTGACAATATTGTTTCGACAGCTATGCTGTCATTATCAAAGGTAATATAATTATAAACAAACAGGTCGCTAAGGTAGATACAAAAATAGGTAACTAGATAAAATAATAATAATAATCAGAATTAAATATCTAATACTTCCAGTAACGGAGAATTACTGTGCTCAAGTTGTTCATTCATTAAACGTACCTTGAGTTTGTGTTTGTATATCTCAAAGGCTTCTAAAATGTCTAATTTGCGTTTGTTATTACAAAAATGTAGTAATTTAATATTATTTTGAGAAGTCATTGTGTGATTTTGTTCTAAAAGGTGTTTGGCGTAATTAGATTTTTCAGGATGTTTATTTTTGTAATGACGTACGTGTTCTTTATACCTTATGTCAAAATTTCGAAGTGTTTGTCCAATATATACCGAACTACAAAAAGAACAATTTAAACGGTAAATGCCCGATTTCATGATATCATGTGTTCTGTCTTTAGCATTAAATAAAAATGAAAAAGTGTTAGTGTTGGTTTTAAATGTTATTTTATAATTGTTGGTTTTTCTTAGTATATGTGGAATTTTTTCTGATACTTAATGCTAAGGTTATTAGCGACCATATTAAAGATTATTTACAAGTTATCTACTATTGTAATAAAGTATTTTATATTTTATTTGAGGACTTGTTATTTATGTGTATTATTTGTGGTTTGTTTCATGGGAAGAAAGCTTCCAGTAATTTAGGTACGTTTCATTGGGAAGGGTCTACCAAATTGGAAGCAGTCGAAAATATGCAGTACTTTACATATATCGTCGGCAAGTTCCATTTTAGCTATTTTAGACGACTCTTCGTGACCGTTACAGAAGACATCTTGGGAGACCCACGATCTCACATTAGTTCACCGGCAGCCAACAGAATTAACTGCGGTTAAAGATTGTTACGGTTTCCTAATTTTGTGGGTAACATATTGTTAATGAATAAACAAATTAAATATGTGTATTAGCTTTTTGATATAAAATGTATTGAAAATGGATGTGATTCTGGCTCTTTTTCTGGTCCTGAGAGTTGTACATCGCAAATACATTTAGAATTATAGAATTATTTGATGAACAATAGAAAATTTTAATATTATCATTATTATTAAATTTAGGTATTGACCAGAAGCAGTCGATTTAGTCTGAGTAAATCATTAATTATTAACTTTCTGATTGAATTAATGATGGTCATAATTGATTGAGAGTACTCGTTGGATTTGGAGCTCATTTGGCCGAGGCCTGGTCATACTTTAATATTAAGAAATGAGAGGGTAACAAAATTGGAATATTCCTGCAAAGAGATCGATTGATATCCGCTACAAAACATGCTACTTCCAAGCACCACAGTTTGGATTTAGAAAGTTAAAAGTTAAATTTTATTAACTTTTAGCTTTACTTGATTCAATTAACACAAAACGACGACTGTTTATGATGATTTGTTTGACTAACCTAAGGTCTAGCTCTACATAATATAGTTTTGAGTCTGTCCAGTATTTTTCTATACATTGTTATTTGTTGTAGCCGTACAGTTTTTGAAACACAGTTCTTGCATAGATTGTCAATCTTTTGGAAATTCTTCAAAATTTCCCTTTCTAAAATTGCGTTCCTGTTTATTAAGTATTCAGTGCTATTAAATTAAAATGCAATATACTCTATATTGCATTTGACAATAATCATTTCAAATTCTTAAACCATTGCAGTTATTGTATGTTTATGCAACCAACAAAAACAGTACATAAAAACTCTTAATGCGCTAGCCGTTTAACTTCTTTCATTTCACCTGGGAATGGTGTATTTTTTATAACAAACCACGTCTCTTCGTGCTAAAATGCATACATACTTACAACCAACCAACTTAACCTAATATTTTTATGCAATATGGAGTATATTTAATAGCAGTGTATTTTTTCTGTATTGGCATTTTAACATTTTAATTTCTTATTTTATTTTACATTTAACTGTTTGAATTAGCAAACATTTTTCCAGACTTAATTTGTTTGTTTTAGAGAACGTAATAAAAATGTTTGATTGTTTAGGTTTTGTTACTTATATATTTAGTAATAAATTTTACTTTTTTCAGTATTTTTACATTATTAAGAACTCATTTCAAACGTTTGTATTTTTTGTTAAATATTTAAGGTTTTTCAGTAAGCAACAACACAGCTCAGTTTTTCATCTCGAATCATTGTCGAGATATTTAAAATGAAAGAATTCTACAGAAATCAAATTTCAGAAATTACAATGAAAATCTTTGTACGTTCTAGATGAAGACACTTTATATAACGGTTTAACGGTATATACGCATAAATACCATAACCCTATGATTTTCATTAAAATTAATTAGTTTTTATGACAATTTATCAAATTGGTTTTCTGAGCGAAAAGATGGACAATTATATGATAAAAGATACGAAGATACAAGTATGCAAGACATCGTTTATGAAATAATTAGTAGTCGGCTAAAAGATAAATATAGCTAATAGATGTTGGTAGACGAAATCTGAGAAAATAGCTAGTTATCAAGTTTTCTTATTCACTGTTATAAAGATATGTGGGTTGCCTAACAAGTTATTTCAATACACTGGTCAAGTAATAAAACTTATGCCAAAAACGAGAAGCATTTAGATAGCAAAACTAAAACTAATAAAAAACCTCTACATGCATAGGCGCCTACTATGTGATGGCTCGAAGGCTGTGGCCCTCATTAAAATAATTTAGTGAGGGCTGAGCCCTCATTGACATGATTCATATATTTTAGGCAACAAAAACTCTAAATTGAAAATTGAAAATCTAAAGAGGGTAGTCTACGCAATTATCTAACTAGGATATTTTTTGGTATTTTTTTGCATACAGGACAAAAAACATTAAGAATCATTAAAGTTTTGATGGCCAAAATGACGAAAAGAAAATTACAATTAGAATCCTTAAATTATTAAGTACAAGCATTGTGTTTTCATTCATGTGTCTCTGTATTCGGCGAGACAGCCAGCGCTATCTAGCGATGGATGACCCAAACCCTATTGAACTACGCGATGTAAGAGAGAGAGGCGAGGATCCGAGCTTGAATTCTTTTTTCGTATTTCAACAAAAGCAACAAGTTACTAAAGCTTACCCATTAGGGTAAGCAGGTGGCACCAAGTCTTTTTTAAAGATAAATCAAGAAAAATGAGAACACTACTCTAAAAGTAAGTGTGGTGTACTCTACGGAGCACCGACATGATACCGTACTACTGCCCCAATTTCAATTTTTTGAAAGTTTTTTACAATACACAATTTAAAATGCAATGCTTTCCCTTTTAAAATGTTTTTCTGTATAATTTCAATAAATTGCTTAGTTTTGTTTCTTTTTGCTTATTTCTCATGTAACTGGCAATAGAGTAGATTAGAATTAAAATTATGTGCCAAGTGAATATTGTCAAAAAGAGAAATTGTCCTTTTTAATCTTGTTTTGTAAAAATATATAAAAATGAGAAGTTATCTGCCATCGCTGAAATCGAACCTGGGGCGACAGCGACTTGGGATTATTATTGCCCCGTTCCGGCTAACTGAACTATGGAATTATGTAACTAATTTAAATGATTTTCTTTAAAAAGGGGGTCTGTTTTTTTATTTCGGGATAACCGTTTAAACTAATAAATAAATTTATAAACAGAAATAATAATTTTATTTACTTGGGGAGATCTTAGAAGCAATCTCTAAATCTCATAAACATCTCTAAATTCGATTTGAGTATTTAAATTTTTTACGTTATATTGTTATTGTATGTAGAAGTTTAATTATTTCTTAGAAAATATCTAAATATGCAACGGTGTTTGGTACGGTTAGTAAAACTCTAAACTGGTCAGTCCTCATTAAAATTTGGAAAAGTAGTCGGCTATGTGTACATGCTATTAGGAGAACTGATTCTTTGAATTACAATTACTATAACGTTGAAAATGATATTACAGTCTCTTTAAAATTAAATTGAAAAGAAACTTAAATTAATTATTTTGAAGATTTATTATTTCATTTATTTACATATATATGTATTATAAGGTTTTATCGATAGAAAGCTAAATATTCCATTTTTAGCCACAAGAAATTTACTAATATTTTATTTGTATCAAATTCTGTGTGTATGTGGTTATTATGTTATTAATGTACGATGCATTGATGTTAATATGTTTGCAATGCGATGAAACGTATTTAAATAAGAAAACATAATAAGAAAACAAAGAAGAATTAAAGCGACAACAAACTCTACCCAAATTTACTAGTCACTTTACTACCTTAAATTAAACTTACGTCCCTAAAGTTAGCGAAGCCCAGACACCAGGAGAACAGGGAAATATATGGAAAATTAAAGGATAATTAAAGGTTAATTAAATGCCCTATTTTCAAATTTACGGCTCAGCTAGTTTTTCTAAAACCGCGGGTTTCGCTAGCTTTCGAAAAAGTTAGCGGAGCCCACATCAAAAATTTAATGTAGAATGCGAAATTTAAAAAAGTAACCTATGGAGAATTAAAGGCTAATTAAAGGCTAATTAAATGCCCTATTTTAAAATTTACGGCTCAGTTAGTTTTTCTAAAACCACGGGTTTCGCTAGCTTTAGAAAAAGTTAGCGGAGTCCACATCAAAAATCTAATGTAGAATGCGAAATTTAAAAAAGTAACCTATGGAGAATTAAAGGCTAATTAAAGGCTAATTAAATGCCCTATTTTAAAATTTACGGCTCAGTTAGTTTTTCTAAAACCACGGGTTTCGCTAGCTTTAGAAAAAGTTAGCGGAGCCCACATCAAAAATCTAATCTAGAATGCGAAATTTAAAAAAGTAACCTATGGAGAATTGAAGGGTAATTAAACGCCCTATTTTCAAATTTACGGCTAAGTTAGTTTTTCTAAAACCGCGGGTTTCGCTAGCTTTAGAAAAAGTTAGCGGAGCCCACATCAAAAATCTGGGTTCTGCTAGATTTCGCAATGACGTGCGATCATTTAAAGAAACTACGTATTATCTTTATGCTACTTTATTACCTTAAAGGTTTAACTTTTATTTTTTTTATAATTATTATACAGGGTGTTTCAGTTAAGATTCGTATCCTCTGGACAAGTCATAGTACTGGTCAATAGGAACAAAAAATCTTTATGCCATTTTTGATTTTACGTACATCTAAAAGCATTTTCTAAAAAGGTCAACTTTTAGGAAGTGCTGGAAATAATAGTCAAAACAAACTGTGCCATCATCTAGCATCACGTATATCAGATATCACGTTGAAAATGCAGTTATCAGAAAATCCAGCACTAACTGCTAGACTTAAACCAGTGACCACCAGCCCACTTTTCAAAAACAATTTTTTTCTCGGTTATTACGAAAGATAGTCACTAATAATATTAAGTATTTTTTCTGTCGCATTTTATGTGTGCTATCACCTGTCCAGAAGATACGAATCTTTAACTGAAACACCCTATATAATAATTAGAGAAAAAATAAAATTTAAAACTTTAAGGTAATAAAGTAGCATGCAGATAATACGTAGTTTCTGTAAATGATGGCACGTCATTGATAAATCTCGAACTTTTACATATACATTGTCAAAATCAACTACAGACCGTTATTAAGGATTCTATTCTGCTGCATTTAATTAGCCTTTAATTCTCCATAGGTTACTTTTTAAATTTTGCATTCTACATTAGATTTTTGATGTGAGCTCCGCTAACTTTTTCTAAAGCTAGCTAAATCCGCGGTTTTAGAAAAACTAGCTAAGCCGTAAATTTGAAAATAGGTCATTTAATTAGCCTTTAATTAGCATTTAATTCTCCATAGGTTACTTTTTTTAATTTCGCATTCTACATTAGATTTTTGATGTGGGCTCCGCTAACTTTTTCTAAAGCTAGCGAAACCCGCGGTTTTAGAAAAACTAGCTGAGCCGTAAATTTGAAAATAAGTCATTTAATTAGCCTTTAATTAGCTTTTAATTCTCCATAGGTTACTTTTGTAAAATTTCGCATTCTACATTAGGTTTTTGATGTGGGCTCCGCTAACTTTTTCTAAAGCTAGCGAAACCCGCGGTTTTAGAAAAACTAGCTGAGCCCTAAATTTGAAAATAGGGCATTTAATTAGCCTTTAATTAGCCTTTAGTTCTCCATGGGTTACTCTTTTTAATTTCGCATTCTACATTAGAGATTTGATGCTAGCGAAACCCGCGGTTTTAGAAAAACAAGCTGAGCCGTAAACTTGAAAATGGGGCATTTAATTAGCCTTTAATTCTCCATAAGTTACTTTTTTTAATTTCGCATTCTACATTAGATTTTTGATGTGGGCTCCGCTAACTTTTTCTAGAGCTAGCGAAACCCCCGGTTTTAGAAAAACTAGCTGAGCCGTAAATTTGAGAATGGGGCATTTAATTAGCCTTTAGTTTCCTGTTTTCCTGGTGTATGGGCTTCGCTAACTTTAGGGACGTTTAAACTTTTCTGTGTTTACTATTTGATTTATATGATCGTCCCATTTTAAGTTAGCCTTAAGGTGAACTCCTAAATCCCTAATGCTAGGTATTTGTTCTAAGTAATTCCCATTCATAACATATTGATATTGGTTTGGTTGTTTCCTTAATGTGAATGTCATGCACTTACATTTGTTGATGTTAAGACTTAATTTATTAGTGTTACTCCAAAGGAGTAGTGAATCGACACAATTTTGTAATATTTGATGGTCATGTTTATTTGTAATTTCTCTATATATCTTGACATCATCTGCAAGTAGTAGACAGTCACATTTCTGAATGCAGGACGGGAGATCATTGATAAATAGTAGAAAAAGCAGTGGTCCCAAATTACTGCCCTGTGGTACACCCGAAGATACTAAGAACTTAGACGATTGTGATCCGTGTACCTGTACATATTGAAATCTATTTTGTAAATAAGATTTGAAAAACTGTAATGAATCTATAGAAAAACCATATAAATGTAATTCATGTAATAAAATATCATGATTAACAGAATCGAATGCTTTAGAAAAGTCCATATAGATTACATCTACCTGCCCACCCCTGTCAATTACACTGCTAATAAACTCTATGTATGTTATGAGATTGGTTTCGATAGATCTTTTATTCATAAATCCATATTGACGTTCAGTTAGATCATTTTTTAAACTACTATACAATTTATTATATATCATTTGTTTCAAAATTTTTGCTGGCGAAGATAACAGCGATATCGGTCTATAGTTCGCAACGTTATATTTATCTCCAGATTTATGAATTGGTAATACTTTTGTTAATTTCCATTTATCCGGAAAGGTATTTGTTCTGAATGCGAAAATTATATAATATATATATATATATAATATCGATAAAGGATAACATAGCTAAGGAATTCACGACAAGCTTTAAATATATACGGACGTATTAAATCAGGATCAACAGATTTTTTAGGTTTAAGTTTCCGCGTTGCCGCCTCAACCTCTTGTACATCTACTTTTTTGAGTTTTATACTATCAGAAATACTAGTAATAGTAGGATTTGGATTTGGATTGGACTGATATTATTTGATTAACGTTATACGTCGAGTCGCTAATATGTACTGAATTGAAATAATCCGCGAATAATTCTGAAATTTCGGTTTTATTATTCGTCATCTTTTCATTAAATCGGTAGTTGCCTAATTCAATGTTATTACTACGTTTTACATTTATGTAATTCCAAAACCCGTTTGTATCATGTATAATGTTTTGTTCTACACATGTTATGTATTCGTTGTACGCTGTCTTTATGTCGCTTTTTACTTTTTCACACAACCGACGATACTCTTGCAAATGGTAATCCGATAAATTTCTGTTCTTATGGTACTTTTTCTTTAACTTAATATTATTAATGATTTCTTTAGTATACCATAAAGGATAACGATAATATGGTTTATGGGATACCTTTGGAACAGATTGATCAAGCGCCCCGTAAAATAACGTATAAAACTTATTTACAGCTTCATTTATGTCACTATAACTCTCAAGTTCTTGCCAATCAGTATCTCTAAGCAAATTGTACAATAGTAAAAAATCAGCTTTTTTGAAGTTGTAGCAATCCTTTGAGACTCTGGATGTGTATCACTCCCTACATTCAAAACTATATGATACTGTTAATACTGGGTGACACCCATCCACAGGTACAATCGGATCGTCATTCTCTTGCACACTTACTTCAAGATTACTGATTATTAGATCAAGTGTACATCCCTGAGAATTTCTTACATTATTATACATACTAAGATTTTGTATATTAATAAATTCTTATATGGAGTATATGTAACACATTTGAATCTGTATTATCTTTTCGTACAAGTTTAATGACCTTAATTTAAAAAACCACTCTAATTATACTTTTTGCTGTGTGGAAGTGATTTTGAACTTTAGGTTAAATAAATATTACAAATTTAAATAAACGATAACCATAATTTTACAAAAATATTTTTGTTTTTGTTTTCTAACATTGTTTTTTATTTTTAATGAGTTATTAAGGGAAGCATTGCTTCTATGGACTGCATGCCACTGAGTTATATCACTTTATTATATACCAGATTAGACAAATTTGGTGAATTACAGAACAGGCACTATCAATTCGATTTAAATATACAGATCTTGTTGTTAGTTCATTTTAAAATTTGTGTATTGTTTAACCAATTTACGAAAATGTCCAAAATATTTACAAAAATAAACAAATAAATAAACTTTTATATTGTTTGGCTTACAATTGGAATAATATTATTGGATTATTATTAAGAGGTATTTTTCAAACACCCAAAATAAAATTCTAAAATTGTCTCTAAAGCAAACGACGTTTATTTATAAAAATCATCTGCCTGACTACTCGACAATAGTAAGCATTTCAATAGTATTTATCTGTTTAAATATTCAAAACAGGACAGGACTGTTGTTACTTACAGTAGTACCTTATAACAATATGTTAGTAGTAAAAAAGTGCTATATTATACCGTGTAATTTCAGTACTTTTTTAACCTTCTGTAGACTTTTGTTTACTGTTTATATACCTAAGCATAAAATATTTGCTAACAATAAGACGTTAAGACCGATGTTATGGGTTATTGACACGTTTACATTTTTTATCAAAAAAGACGGATCATTTTTATAGAATTTATGTGGTATATCGTATCCTTAAGTTCTATACAGAATACATTGTTACTGAACGATAAATATAAATTGTTTATCTATCCGGAAGTGTAAACTATCGATTATTACATGCTTTTATATCTACATATATACTAGTAGATAGAAAGTCTATCGACCATTACGTACATAGTAGGTAACAACAGTCACAATATATTGCATTAAAGCATCTTAAAGTTGGCATCTGTTTTGAAACTAGCTTTGATACGTACACCCAACAATTATTTTTTTTAATTTTTTTTTGTTTTACAAGTTGGTTATTTTGCTTGTTGCAAGAGAAAGTGTTGCTCCTACACTTACATCATGTCAAGTTTCATGAAATCTATAATCATATAATTTAATGAAACTTGGCAAGGAGTAAGTGCAAAAGCAGTACTTTACTCTAACAACAAGAAACAGTCCATACAGGTGTATACAAAAATACAAAAAATTCCGGGCGTCCTTTAACAAAAATAAAATGTTCGCACAGATCTTGCTCTATTCAATTCTTTTATTTTTTTTGTAATAAACAAAAAAGCATTTTATATCTAATTTGTGGCTTATTACTTATGTGTATAGAAGTTTTGTTCTGGCACAAAAAGCTTTCAGGTTTGTAGGTACGTTTTATTGGAAATAGCTTACCACATTTGTAGTGCAAATGCGTTTTCGAATTTAACAGATATTGTTGGCGTTGGATTCAAGTGCTATTTAAGTCGACTCGTGATACCTCTACCTATTGGAAAAGACAGCTTGTGAAAACCATGACCTCACGCTAGTTTGCCAACAGCCGACAGCATTACTAAGTTAACCATTATTTATCGATTTCCCAATTAGCAACCGTTTTATAAGTAATAAAAATATTCAGTTTTATTTTCCTAGAGAATAAAACAACACAACTGTCTCTCTCTAACTGAACTTTGGCCGTAGATCAGAGCTTTGTGAATTAATGATGAAGAATTTTATAATCAACATATGCTTTTCCTATAGTTTGTTGTACTTTGTGCCCCATGCCACTTTTGATCTACACATTAGGGACTATCATTTACCAAAGTTTCAAGAAGTTTCAGGAGAGTCATTTTCCATAAGGATTCTGCGGGGTCTTTAACGACTGGAAAGCACCAAATAAAACTCAGAAATCTAATTGTATCTAGGACAAGAAGCTTATTACATACTGTTACGAAGCTTGGTTTGCTTCGTGTTTAATAGCCTACACCATATTTAGAATTTCATCTTCCTTCGTGTTAGCATTTACCATGTTACGAAGCCATATAGCTTTACATTAAATGAAGACACTTAAAACTCTTTGTCTAATCTACTTTATTCATTACTTAAATTTACTTAACTTATAACTACGACTCTAATTGTATATATAATTAACATAATGTGTACTTACTAACTAATCACAATTTGTAGGCCCTTTTCCCTAGTTCTGGTTGTGATTGTGACAATTGAAAGGACTTTTCTTCTTCAATTCCCACAATATAATTGGCTCTTCTTTTTGATTGTCACTCTCTATCTCACCTCCTAATCACTACCACAATCTCTCCTAGCAACCAAGGATGGCTCAACGTATCCCTATTAACCAGGGCAGTGTCATAATGCCAGAATCAGCATTACTTACATTTGTGAGCAATAATGCTGTGCTAGTATTATGACACAGTTTACAAACTGCAATGCATTTGTTTATCTTTATTCCTGGGTCAATTAATTTAGAAATGAGTATTGTAATAATTTTTGCAACATCTTTTTTGTAATAACATATTTCTAGAATAAAGAATTGATTTAAATTTATTAAGAGTTTTTTCTATTTCATATTTCGTTACAATAACAATTTTGACCAGATTTGGTTTCATAAAGATGAAGCACCTTGCTATTTAAATCACGTATTTTGCGCCAACGATGCGATGGGTCAGTAGCTGAGAAAGTACAACATGGCCTCAACTGTCACACGATTTTAATCTCATGGACTATTTTTGTATATACAACCAACCCTAGAAGTGTTGAAGATTCGTAGGAGTTATCGATGAAACTCAATTTTTAGAGAAAGCTGGAGAAATGTATTTGAATCAGTCTACCATAGATCAGGGTGCTGTCAAACTGAACAAGCAGCATATTTCGAATATTGTATTTGCTATATTCATTAATTTTTAAAATGTAAATGTTTTCTTAAAATAAAACTCTGACAAGAGGATAAAGACAAAATTAGTGAGTTTCAGTTTTCACCAAAAGATTTCTTTTTCGGCCTTTCAAACGAGGTGCAACTCGAAGGGTACAACTTTATCCATTTATATAAATATATTAGTTACTCCCCCCCTAGGACCCACCCTGTAAGGGAGGGTTAGATAGCAATCTAGCCGTAAAAAACTCCTTATATGCAACGACTTGATATACAGTTTGCGGAATTTAAATAACGACTAAATAACCGTTTTCAGACTTTCTTACACTTTTATTTTCCTGTATTCATGAAATAGGAACTCTGAATTGAAGAAAGAAAAATAATCAAATATTACAAACAAAATATGAAAAACCTAAACTATAAAGAACAAAGAATAAATATTATATGTTAACTTATATAAAACTACACATAACTTTTGGAAACTTCCATTCTGTGAAGTTTTTGTGTGAACCTACAGAAGGACAGCTCAAAAGCTAAATCATTTTCATGAACGTACTAAAATATAAATACATTTCTTATTTTTATTGAATATCTAAATTATGTACTACGTACTATGATGAACAATATGAGCCCAATTTATAAATAACTACTGGATACGCTTTATACATCTCATGAAGCTGTCTCCTTATTATGCCACTCACGAGTGACTGACGATAATGGGTGCGACATATGTATGTAATTAACATCTAATTAAACTCTAAACGTGTTAATAAATAAATGCAAAATGAATTAAGAGTGTCTGATTACAGTAACGGGATGTAATTACCGTATCTAAAATATGTATTGTTCAGGGAATTATTTTGACAAATGCAGCAGGTTTTCATATGGTATCTGCTGAAAGCCATTTCTGACTTTTGTGTCTGCTCAGGAACCGAATATTCGCTACATGAAACGTGACAGTAATTAATAAAACAAGCAGATAAATAGAACAAAACGCCAATTTATAGTTAAAGCTATTACGGTAATTAATTTTGTATACATAGTAGTAAAAGTAATTAATACTTCCAAAATTTAGTATCATATGTATTATTTATTTGAATAACCTGTCCTAGTCGTCAGAAACTTACTACAAGATGTTTTGTGATAATACGTCAGGTGTATGAAAATATTTATGATAATTAAATAACTTTAGAACTTGTTATGGTGATGAATTTTAACACAATAGCTAATTAGCTATAAGGTTTTAGTATAGTTAAGCAAGGTTTGACCGTTTAAAATATCAGAACCCTTTGTTGAATTCGATCTAATAATTGTACAAAATAAAGTAGATATAGAATTCTTGTTGCTTATATAGAATAATATTTGAATATTCTTATTATAAAATAAAAATTAATAAAAATTTTATATGCAAACGGACAATTTTACAAAATTCTTTATGCTTTTGTCTAGAACTATTATCTACAAGGTGCCGACGTGACGATGGTATCAAGGGAAATGAGAATGTGGTATTTACACTTTACAGGATACTAAAATTATTAAAGAATTTAAAAATTTATTTAAAAGATGCAAAGATATGTTACCCATAAAATGGGAATCACTAATTGGTAAACGGTAACAACCTTTAACCGCAGTTAAATCTGTCGGCTGCCAGCTAACTAGTGTGAGGTCGTGGGTCTCACAAGAGGTCTTCTGTAATGGGCGCAAGAATCGTCTAAAATAGCTCTAGTAATTGCCGACAAAATCTGAAAAGAACAACACATTTGCGACTACTACCAATGTAGTCGATTTTTCCCAATATCGGCTCCTCGATAGTTGAAGATATAAACCTCAAATACCACACATATAAATAATAAGTCTTCAAGTGAGATATACAGTGCTTTATTGTCAATTGAACAAATTATCAAATTAGGTAAAACAAATCAATCAAGTATGGTTATATTTTAATCAAGGATAATAGCCTTGGCAAAAACTAAATGTAAGTTAATAATTCTCATATATAAATTTGAACGGATAGATAATTCATGCGAGCGGGACTTATTTACTCTAAATCTGACTAAACTCAAGTCTCAAAAATAATCAAAAGGGCACAGTAAGATTATCGCGACTACAGGTACCAGTCAGATTGCGCAAACCTCAACTTCAGTAGTGAGCTGTTCAACTATCACGAAGTAAGCTATATGTATTGCATTGACTCGTAAATATCTAACAATGTAAGGTGATAAAATATTATATATGAAATAGATACGTAGATATAAATGCTACACGCACACTGGGGAAAAACCATTTAACACATAAAATTATAATATACAAATATACAGTAATGTGTTATTTACAATAAAGGATTGCCAAATGTTATTGTTGTTGTAAAAAGTTGCTATAATGTAAATGACTCGCGATACAGGAGTGTGTTTTCCAAACAGAAAAGAAACGCCACCAACCAGGTTGAACGTAGCGTGATCGAAAGAGACAACAGCAACCAAGTCAGCTTAATGGTCTTTTAACAACCCAAATATACAACGTAGTGTATGAAGTTGTAGTAGAATAACCAGGAAAATGTAAAATAAAGAAAAAAAAGAAAAAGGTCTGTACCAAACAAAATCAAATTGCCAGATTGCACCAAGCGAACATTTTATAAATACCTTAGATAGAAGGTCACCTTATGAAATAGTTATACCGCTCCCAAATGCGGCTAACGTCGATTAAATATCGAATCCTGTCAAAGAATTACAGTATAAGAGACTGAATGTAAAGAAAAGCTAATATCTACGAACCTTCAAGAACGTGCTTTTAACCTTCAAAAGAAGTAGCGGAAATCCCTTACGGTTACCAATAAAATTGGAAATCACACCAAAAATTAATTATCGATCTGCAGAAATGCAATTCCCACTTCACAACATAAAGGGAAAATCAATTTAATGGCGATGCCACTAAAACATTATTTTAAAGAAGTTGCTTGACGAACGAACAAAACGAAGTGTCAGTTCCCTCTTATCAACAGGAAGTTAATTGCGAACAACACTAAAACGAAAGAGAATTAGCACGTAACATATGATTAGATTTCAAGACCTAAAACCACCAGATCTCCTGAAATTTCACCAGACCTGGCAACACTGTTCATGAAGTCGCTTCATCCATTCTGGTTTTTATAGACACCGGTATCTTTTGGGTCGTGTTTCTTTATTAGGGGGTTGGCTTGTTATTCTTAACAACCATACATAATATAATAAGTTATCTAATTTATTACCACCGTTGTGTTTATTTCTTTAGTTAAAAAAACATTGTAAAAACATTGTGGCTTCCAATGAATGAAATTCTAATAACTTCAGAACAAAATGATATTTAAATGCGTAACTATATTAAATTTGCTTTTCAGATTTTCATAGCGCTATGTTTTTTTATTATATTTTTTTGTTATCAAATGTTTAATCAGTAGTAAAATATTTAAGAGGCTGTCTCAGAGAAACTAAAATAATTCTGTCTAGAATGGAAACGCAAAAAAATTGTGTTCTCTAATTTGCTTTAAACTGTCAGGGGTGATTTTCTAGCCCATAAAAGGCGTACTGACCGAGCTATAGCTCATTTTGACGGTCTCGGCGAGGAGCACAACTTTGTCATGTGGTGCATCCAAAAATTCCTGCTGTGCGCAATGTTGTCAAGAAAACTACTAAAAAATGGAACCAATGATTAACATCCGTTAGTCAGGCTGTTACTATAGTGGTGGCAGCTCTAAATCATGGGAGAAAGAGTGCCTCAAAACTTTGAAGACTTGAACAGGTTGAGAAATCTGTAACAAATTTAAAAATGTACCAAATAAATTGTTTCTTCTAACATTTTATAGTAAATTCAACTTCACATGCATCATTGGGTGCATAGGCTACACACATGTTACAACTATTTCCCCCAAAAGCCAAAGGTGAGGTTTCTCTTGAATATGTGCCATTCCATCAACCCACAGCTTGCAGTTCTTCTTTTCTATTACAAGTATTTATTAGGATATTCACCTACACGAAAAGTAAAGGTATTATATTGGTTACTACCTCTTGTTCACCTGTATTCTTTCCATTGTACAAATTTCGTTTTCTCTCCCACTATTACTTGTTCAACAAAGTATTTGTGGGTAAAGGTGCAACTGAAACTTTGCTGATCTATGTAAAAGGCAGTTCCAGCGATGAACACTACCCCTGCTGTTGGCCCAATTACCTTCACTACGCTATTCTGTCATAGGTTTAGTGTTTCGGCGTATGGTTTCCCAGCACTTTGTCTAAGATTGCCAATTCTTTATAGGACCAGGTATTCAATTACCTCGCAGCCCTTTTGCCACTGTATGGTGCCAAGTAAGCTGCCAAGGCAACCTATCATTTGTTTGTACAAAGCTCCGAATATGGCTAGAGCCCCACCCGGAAAGCGGAAGACGTGAGTTCGATCCCCAGTCAGGGTGTTAATTTTTCTATGTGGATTTGCATTTGTGATGTAATTTATACTTAATAACAAGTAATTATTAATTAAGTATATATTAATTACAGCTACAATTACAATTACAGCTACAATTACAATTACAATTGCAATTGCAATTGCAACTGCAACTGCAACTGCAACTGAAACTGAAACTGAAACTGAAACTGAAACTGAAACTGAAACTGAAACTGAAACTGAAACTGAAACTGAAACTGAAACTGAAATTACAAGTGCAAGTGCAAGTGCAAGTGCAAGTGCAAGTGCAAGTGCAAGTGCAAGTGCAAGTGCAAGTGCAAGTGCAAGTGCAAGTACAAGTACAAGTACAAGTACAAGTACAAGTACAAGTACAAGTACAAGTACAAGTACAATCTATTTATTTATTTATTTAAATATATAAACGGCTATAACCTTTTACAATCCAAATGAGTACAAATAAATACTACAGCATATAACAAAATCGTACAAAAATTTGCATATTTTAAATAATTGAATTAATAAAGTTAAAGTTAATTAATTTAACAAATAAATAAGGAGAAAAAGGAGAACACCTCTTTTGAATTCGTTTAAATTACGTGCTAACAAATCAAAATTAGGATTTTCTTGTAAAAAATTAGTGATGCGCATGAATTTACTAAGCGGAGAGTAATAGCCATACCACGTAACGTGGTGTGGAATACAAAACAAAGTTGTTTTTCTCATTCTACGATCACAAATATTACAATAAAAATTAATAAGTTGTAATAAGGAAGGGCAGTTTATATAACAATGTATTAGCTTATAAAGAAATACAAGATCAGAAATTATGCGTCTATCTTTTATTTCTTATATTTAAGTGTAAGAGTTCTTATATTTAAATGTAACATATTAATATCATAATTAAGGTTAACAAAACCCAACTTAAATTTGATAAACCTAAGAAATCTTTGTTGAACGTGCTCTAACATTAAAACTTGATAATCTACGTATGGAGACGAAACACAGCTACCATATTCAAGAATTGAACGGACTAATGAATAATATAATATTTTTAATGTATATACTGAAAACTCTCTTCCTACTCTTATAATAAATCCTAATACTTTCAAAGCGCGGTTAATTATAACTTCAATGTGATGTCTAAAAGATAGAGTGCATGAAAATAAAACTCCTAAATCTGTAATTTCACATACTCTTTCAATATTTACATTATCAACAGAATAAATTGATTCATGCGTAACTTTAGAACGGCTAAAAGAAATACATTTGCATTTGTTTATGTTTAATTCTAAATCATTAGCAACACACCATCTATTCATTCTGTTTAAGTCATCTTGCACCTTCAAACAATCAAGTCTGGATTTAATAACGAGAAACAGTTTTAAGTCATCCGCAAAAAGCAGAAACTCGCAATACCAAAAGCAATGTTTTATATCATTAATGAACAAGCAGAATAGAATTGGACCCATGTGAGAACCCTGCGGAACACCAGGGGGAACATCTCTTGCTTTGGAATAGTAGTTATCAATTCTTACAATTTGTTTTCTGCCCGTAAAAAAAGTCTTAATCCATTTAATTATATTTTCGCAAAAGCCGTAATTATATAATTTTGTAATGAGCAATTCATGGTTGACCTTATCGAAAGCCTTGGAGAATCAGTGTAGACAGAGTCCACTTGACTACAAAAGCAAATTAGTGGTTGTAGATCTACCTGATACAAAACCATTTTGCTCACTCAAAATTATATTGTTACACACCCAAGTTAGCTGCTTGGTTAAAATACAATCTAACAATTTCGGTATAGATGATTGTAAAGACACACCTCTATAATTTTTAATATCACTACGATCCCCAGATTTATATATAGGTGCTATATAGCTTAATTTCAAATTCAAATTTCAAGAGGCACACTAATTGTATATGCACAGGCCTTCAGAAAGCAGTTAGGTATTAAGTCCGGGCCGCAAGATGATGAATTACGTAGTTTGGTTATTTCTTCGAAAATTAATGCCAAATCAATGTTAAATGTAAAAGCTGGATCAATTACACTATATGATACATCCTGGGCATCAAAAACTACAGAATTGTTAACATTATTATTGAAATTACATACTGTTGAGAAATACTCGGCAAACAGATTCACCGTGTTCTGTAAGTTACTACTACTTTTATTATCAAAATGCATTTCGTTAGGAAAACCATTAACTTTTTTTTTTATCATTAACAAATCGCCAGAAATTATTGATATTATTCGAAATATCCATTTCTATTCCGCTTATATATTCGGAATACAGGTGTTTACTTAAGTTTTTACAACTGTTTCTTAAATTATTAAATATTAAATACTCAGAATAACTACCAGAGGATTTATATTTACAATGAGCCTCTTTCTTTTTAATAATCAAACTAATTCAATTTTTATTAAACCATACAGGATAATCGGATTTGAAATAAGTTTTTTTGGGAACATATAAATCAATGATGCAATATAAAATATTATAGAATTCAGATACAAAAGAGTTCAAGTCAGCGAATAAATCAGACAACTGCTTCCAATTTATCGAAATTAGAAATGAGTTTATCTCATTGTACTTAGCTTTAGAAAATGAATACTTTGTGACAGAACTTACTGCGCTATTAGATGTGTCCGATACGTTTAAGGTAATGTCATAAGCTTTGTGGTGTACACTATTTTCAAAAATTGAATCAGATGCTTCTGTAACACAAACGCAGCGATTATCACAAAACAATAAATCGAGAAAAACTCCAAGCGCATTAGGAATATCGTTCTCTTGAAATAAGTTTAAATAGCTAAAGCTATTAATTATGGTTCTGGCTGCTGGACTAGCATCATCTTGAAGGAGTACCCCAAGATCGTCGTGTCTCCACGTAGCTGACGAAAGGTTATAATCACCGCAGATCAAAATTTTGTCTGGGGAATATTCTTCACATAGATTTTCCACACTTCGGCAGTGAGATTCGTATTTTTCACTAGGTCTTCCAGGAGGGATGTAGACACCACCTAGTAGAAGTGTTTCTGACTGGAGTTTGACCATTAGAAAAACCTGTTCAACATCATTCGAACAATTTAGTAGTGTTGACGAAAAAGTTTTTTTTTTGAGCGATTAAAATGCCTCCACCTTTTTGTTTAAGACTAGACCTTGAAGATCTGTCACACCTAAATATATTAAAACCGTGAAGATTTAGTATTATCTATATCGCTGGATAACCACGTTTCCGTGATAACTAAGAAATCATAGTTGGACATCACAGTTTTAAGGCTACATTCCTGAATCTTACTCCTCATTCCTCCCACATTATGGTAATAGATGTTTAGTTTTGAGCGTTTTTTGCATGCATATTAGGTTTAAGATTAGTAATTTTACAAATTTTAGGAATTCCATTAACATAACGAATCGTGAAGTCTTTTTCTCCCCTTTCATGTGAAGATTTAAGATCGTTGCGTATATTTTGCAAATATCTTCTTTGGCCCACAGTTGAATCAATTCTAACAAATATATTCCGATCATCTTTAATAGACTTGGAAGCTTTAACTACATTGATTGCAGACTGTCTATCACCAAGAACAATTTTAAGTGGACGAAGCTTTCCCAATACTTTCCCCACTCTAATGACCTTTTCAGGGTGGACAACCACACCAATCGAATGACTAATATCTTTGAAAGCCTTAAATATCATCTTGTACTTTCGCTTCCGTTGTTGATTTCTTCGATTCGGGAAGATTAAAGATAATAACGTTATTTTCACATTTACGGCGTCCTTAATTTCCTGCAGAATCTTTTCAGAATCATCATCATTACCTGTATTTTTACTTTTCAATGCATGCAGCTCGGCTTTTAAATTATTGTACTGTTTTTGAAGATTATCAAACTTATTATTCAACTCAGCGATTTCGGTCTGAAATGATTTGATGATGTCGCTCTTAAAAGTGTGTAAATGATTAGCCAAGGACTTAACTATTCTGTTTTCGATTAACACCTCGATATTTGAGGTATTATTACTGTTGAACGACGTGTTGGTTTTGGACATTTGCGTTGGACGCATCCTCACAATTATCACAGGACCACCTATCACCATTTGGCTTTTTGCTCTCATCATCTAAGTAATAATTTACTCGATCTACATCAAGATTTAAGCACACAGAATGATGCCATTGTGTACAATTGATGCATTTCAAAGCTGGAACCCGCGGGCTAATGATCTTTTTGCAGACACAACACCAAATCGTCATATTAATAAATATTATTACAGTTATTTAATATAAATTAAACAAACAAAGTGTATAAAGCATAACACTGTCCAACCATATAATAAAAGCGCAAACAAAATAACTTATCACTTGATAAGAGAACTATCACCTAAAATACTAAGCAATCCATTACTCACACTAACTTCTTTAGCATTTACTACGATTAATTTTTTTTGGGATTAATCATAAACCATACTAAAATATTGAGTTTACAAACACTATTTGATTAAATTAATTATGACTAAATTCTTAATAATCCAACTACGTCCGCGACGGTTTTAAACCGGGCATACAAACACGTGTTATATGCTTGGTGATTCTAGTTGTAATTACAATTACACCTTGAACTTACAACTTGGAACTTACAACTTACAACTTGGAACTTACAACTTACAACTTGGAACTTACAACTTACAACTTGGAACTTACAACTTGGAACTTACAACTTGGAACTTGGAACTTACAACCTGGAACCTGGAACCTGGAACCTGGAACATGGAACCTGGAACCTGGAACCTGGAATTGAGTAATGAAATTATGAAATGAAAATGTAGGTATCAGCAATAGAATATAATTTTTTAAGTAGGTTAGATTAGACTATACAATTTATGTAATAGCATGTAAAAAAAGGATTAGTAAATCGTTAATTTAAAAATTATAAATTTTAAATAGGTTAGAGATAGAAATAATACAATTTATATACTATCATATCATGAGTATTAGGTAACACAAAAATCGGTAAAATCAGGAAAAGAAGAATATTAATGTATTTAACTTTTAGTTAATGACATTAATTTTATATCTAGCTGGGTTTTTGACAAGTTGCAAAGTATTTGCAAATAAATCGATATCCAAAATGAATTTATTGTAAGTACCCAATAATCTGGTTAATGGTGCATTAAAATCGTAGTTTATTAGACTATTTTTTAGATGAAATAATTTAAAATTTCCACAGTAATAAAAGTTAGTCCTAAAAGACAAATTATTTATTAGATATTGGCAATCTAAAGTATTTATTATTTTGTGTAATGTTGTAACATAGGAAAGTTTTCTCATTAAAATAATTTAAATGAGCAATAAATTTTTTTTGGACTTCTAATCTTTTTTTTTCTTTTTTTGAAAATTACAGCTCTCACCTCTAGGATGGTGCGAATACTCAGAAAAATGGAACAGGCAAAGTTTCAGCTCAATTTGATAACTCTAACCCGTGCCCCCGGGACCTTAAAGTTGATAAAAATTACTATCTTCTGTGGAAATTTTAAGTTTTTGTTTTATATTTCGGTGGTAAAAAATATTCAATATTAACATCTAACCAATTGATATAAAATTCTATGTCTTATCATTTTGCTCGTCACTGATTTTTTGATAAAAATCACTAGTTTTCAAGAAAATGGCGTTCGAGGTGGGAAGACCGCCGTCTTCATAAATTGCATTCTTGTTGTTATGGAAGTGCATTATGGCACTTTTCATTGTGTTTTTTATGTGAAGAATATAAAAATACTGAACCTTATCATATTATCTGCTTTGAATAATAAAATCATATTTTATAAAAATGAATAAATGATTCTAAGTAAAATATTTAAAAGTTATTCAGAACTATAACATTTTAAAACCGACAAATAGGTACTACACGATAACACTACATATTAAACGATTTATGAATAATGTTTGTACACAAGCATCACTTTACTGAAATCACTTTTATTGAAAATTTACACATTTTTCTTTATTCACACAGTGTTGTGTTGTTAGCGTCGGGATAAAAACGACGGCATTCGCTTACCAAACTCATGACATACTGCTTTTCTGTGTCATTTTTGTTAAGAGGTTATTGAAGTCTGTTATTTATTTAATACCTCTCTCTACTAAATTATTCACTACTTTCAGATTCTTAATAATTTTCGATCCTTTGACAAACTGTAGATTTTCATTCCAAGTTAAAAATTCTTGGCGTATTTCAAATCTTTCAAAGAAATTCTTCATTTCTTTATATACAAACTGTTGCGGTCCTTCTTCCATAATCTTAGATACATCATCTAGGTCGATAGAAATTCTCTTTTCCCCGATCTAAATTGGCTTTTCCCGTGCTAAAGCGACAACCATTTCTAATTTCAATGAACTAGAAATAGATTCGTCGAAGAAAGCAAGATCACTGCTTGAGGAGTTAGATACCACAAATGATTTTTTATCTTCTTTATAGCAATCTCTCCTACGCGATTACCTAAGAACTTATATTTTTGAACTTAAATGTCTTTGAGGTGCCATGGCAGATTTTAGTGCAAAGTACCAAACCTTGATGTATACAGCAATGATGAATGAACAAACAAAGGCTATAAATTGAATACATGATGGATGGCTCCAGTTCTCCTAAAAGTCTTCTGCCCACCAATTTTACGTATAAGAAAGCAAAAAGTGCAAGCTAATTAATTCTTCACAACAATGTTTTAAGTTTTTGCATATTTTTAGTTGCAACCCGTTAGAAGCACAAAATAGAAAATAAAATCAATTTACGGCGCTACTGAATTCTTTAAGCTCACCTGCTGTTTAGCTTATCAGTTAAATTACTCGAGTCGAGCACGTGATCACCGCGTCTCGCCGAGTTATTGCCAGTGATTCGCGATGCATTTTGCATTTTCGCTCTCGTGATTTCTGTGACCCAGATTCTTCATTGTCTTGTTGGAGATAAAAAGTAGGTTAGATCAGTTTCTTTTGAAGAATAGAACAAACAACAGGCATATGCTTAATGTAGAGCTCTGCTCCAACTTGCATAAACCGGTGCGAGAACGGTCTTACTTACATGAACGAATACTACTAGTTTTATTAAAAAAATCAGCGAAGAACAAAATGATAGAGCATAAAACTTCCTATTAACTGGTTATACTTTAATATTGAATAGTTTTCTTTCTAGCGAACTATAGAACACAAACTTTAAATTTTTACTAAAAAAAGTAGTTTCTACCAACTTATGGTCCCGGGAGCACGGGTTAGCGTTATCCAATTAAGCTAAAACGCTATTCGCACCATTCTAGGGGGTGAGAGCTGTAATTTTCAAAAGTTCGTTTTTTAAAGCCACCCTATTAGCCATGCAAGTAGTAAGACATGTGCAAAAGCAATCGCAATCTACGTAAAAGTGACAAATTCTGCGGTGACACGTTTTGTAAATATTATAGGTTATTTGGCAATATCTCCAAATTACCTTACTTTACCCTATTGCAAAGATTGATAATTAATAATTAACAGGTACAATTATAATATATCAGTACGATTGTCAACACTGAGCCCAACAGAAACGATTGGTATTCAGTATACTTATAACTAAAACAAATACCCATTCGTTTCATTGTTGTAATGAGTTTTTTAACTGTTTCAAAGATATTTTTCTAAAAGAGTATTTCTCTTGAATCAAATCTTGGTTATCACTACGTACTAAATTGCAACAAAAGTTACTGTTATTACAAACAAAGTAAAAACTTTTTTTTATCGAATTTACGGCAATTTAATTTTCTAAATATCTAAATTGCATGATCTGTACCAAGAAACAAATTATAAGGGTAAGACCTAAAAATTTTAATTTTATTATTTTTGTAATAAATGCCTTTTAAGTAATTGAGGTGAAGGTGCTCTTCTTTTATCCCCCATTATATATTCACTCTCATTTTTACCCTAAACTTAAAAGCACAAATTATTCTCGTCTATTAGTTACGTATATTTGAGGAAGTAATCTTTTTCAGCGGGTAATACTCAAGACGAATTAAAAGTGCATTATTAATTGCTTGTACGGAATACAAAAAAATAACAGTACAAATGCGCTCGTTATAATTGTAATTAATGTTAATTTATTCTTAGCACACTACTACATCGCTGAGAAGTAACAATTAAAACTAAATTAATTTTTAAAGGGCAATGTCAACAAAACAGAAGAGACAAAAGAAATCCTAGTTCTCATTACAATATACCGCGATGAATTATCAAATATACTCCGAGCTTAATTAGTAAATTAACTTGTAGCATCCTCCTGAGTGCGTCTCTGTCTCTATTCGCTAGATCCGGTGGGACTGCAATTGCGAACGCTGCACAGAATCCATTAGTTCGCGGGTGACTGTCGAAAGGATTGGGCCAATCGTGTGTGTGCTCTTGTGAGCTTGAAGTTGGCGGCTACAATCGAGACTGCTTGGATTTATCAATTCAATTCTGGCTTAACCTACCTGTTGAACGGTGAGTTTGAACATTTTGGTAAATTGGCGCGAAAATCCTTTAGACTCAATAGTTACTAAAACAGGCTATTAAAGCTTTATAACTTTAGGTGTAACAGGTGTTAATTTGAGCTTTAGGGTTGAATTGAATTTTTGAAGTCAATTTGAGAAGAATTAAGAGCTTTGATCTCTTTTCCTGCTTATATACCGATAGTAAAACTACTAAAATTATCTAATCAATTCATAAATTAAAGTTTCCTGTATCTCGAATATAAAGTTGAATTGTTACATATATGAACCCTGTGCAGAATTCAAATATCTTTTTATTTAAGTTGTTGATAAATTTGCCAAAAATGTATCAAAATGAAGAGTTGGTGTGTAGGAGGATCACATTTAGTATGTTTATTGTTATAACTTGAATTGCGTTTTTTTGGCAATAAGTCAGAATTATTGCACGCAAAACTAAGGTGTCTATAAATTAGGAAAGTTGGGTTTGCATCTTGCTGTATGATATCTATTAATGATACTGAAGGTAAATAATCAAACACGCTTACATAAACAGACAGCATGCTAGATCTGCGTATAGCTCTTTTATCAACAGTTTTTTTCCTAAAAGATAACTTTTGTAATAATTCGTCATAAGAAGGCGATAAGAAAAGGATGTGATTTATTATAGTTTATATAGACTGATGCTACTGTTCCCTTTTAATAATATTTGCCGTAATCAAATATGGTGCCTTTATTATTCGTATTACTACTACATTATGTTCCATAAATGCAGTTGATAAATAATAACAAATGTGACGATGGTGTATTTCTAAGGACGTAAATATATTCATCAGTAAAACTATATAACAAATAAAGCAAAATTACGTGACCACCACTATTGCAAAAAGAGCAATATAAACCACAGTATCATAAAGTACCTACGTACTTGTTATCAATGACAATTTTTATTAGCTGCACAGCTATAAAAATCGTATTAGTAATTTATGCATCAGATATGCAGTAAACATTACGTATTTTGGTCTTTATCACTTCTACGTTTTAACGTTTTCTCATTCATAAGCGTCTAATAGTTGTATTCGAGATTTTGATTCTTCTTTAGCGGTGTTGAAATTCTAAACGAACGAAGCAATCTTCAAAGTAATAAACTTAAGATAAATGGTTATTACTTCAGCATGGTTATTCAAGTTTGTTGTATGCTCAAAGGTATTCATGTGGGAAGCATGCATTGTCTTTCTTAGAGAAGAAACGATAGTTAGTTATCAACAATCATCAAGCAAGAATATTTTAGTATTCCATAGATGTAATCTTACTAAAAATAATTCCCAGTCCTTTACCAAACATTACCAAATCAATTGATGGCAACAATGAATTTGGTGCATGCAGAAAAAGAAGAGCTTTATTTAGTAATAGTGATTTAGTAAAACGATTTTTCACATCTTTGCCTTTGAAATATCTAGGAATATTAGGAAAATACCTGGGAATACTTGAAAATACCCGATGTTTTTGAAATTATTCCCAAAAACTGGAAATCACTGTACCTTTTTCGGAGAACCACTGTACACTTTGCTGGGAATACTTTGGAAATACCTGGAAATACTTTTAACTACCTCTAGTAATACTTGGAAGTACCTAGGATTATTTGGAAATACCTGATGTTTTTTTAAAGTATTCCCAAAAACTGGAAATCACTACACACTTTGCTGAGATTACTTTAAAAATACCTGGGAATATTTGGAAATACCTGATGTTTTCTGAAATTGTAAATTATCCCTTCTTCTTTATAGTCGCATCCTTCAATACTGAAGATTCGTGATCTCATGCGCACTTTCTTGTGGTGTCTCTCCAAACGTTTCGGCCTTGCACTTTTTCCATGGCTACTTTAAGTCAGTTGTTGGTAAGCTACTTTAGTTAGTCAATCCATCTCGACGTTGATCAACATCTTGCCCATTTTCCGCCAACCTTGCCTTGGGCGATTAATTTTTCGAAACCCGTCTCTTTTGCTCTAGATATATGACCGAGGTACGACAGAATACGTCTGCGACATTCTTTGGATGGCCAACATTCTTTTTGATTATTGAGGCATTTCTTCTTCTGGTCGTATTTCTATTTGCGGTGTTCAGAGTCTATGTTTCAGGTCAGTTTTATTTTAATGTTTATAGTTGTTTGTCTCTTCACACTTTCTCCAATTTTGTTATGGTGTTACGGGCTATCGATATTCGTATTTTGATTTATTTTTCTCAGCTACCTTTAAAACACCTCTACACGTTGTATGTTATGCAACCAATTTTCTAACTGAGTTACGTTGCCTCTCTCGAAAATCATTAGTTTTGTTTTGGCTATGTTGATTTCAAGTCCTAGGAACCTGCTTTTGATTATTATTCTCTGCACAGTTCTTCCAATTCTGGTTCACTGGCTGATATTGCCTGATGTCATCCGCATATCTGAGATTGGTAATTTCTTGTCCACCTCCAGAAATTCCTCCTTCGAAATTCCCTAGACTCTTCCTTATTATCTGTTCGCCATAAATATCTAACAGCCTTAGGGAAAGTATGTATCGCTGTCGGACACCTGTATGAAAACAAAATTAAAGTGTCATTCACGATGACTTTTGAGTTCTTGTATAGATTTCGGATCAGCAGGATAAAATTCTCGGGGGCCCCCATTTCTCTCAAGACCATCCACAGATGGTTCCATTCGACACTATCAAAAGCCTTCGAATAGTCGATGGAGCAAAGGAAAAGAGGGATATTAAATTCTCGAAATTTTTCCGATTAGTTGCCGCATGTTAAAAATTCGGCCCCATGTCCCTCTTCCATTTTCGCAACAAGCCTGTTCCGTAATTGGTATTTGATATCCCAATAAGGTTTTTTCGAAGTCGTATATCTATTATCTTAAGTAGTATTTAACTGGCATGGGAAGATAGGGATATTGTTCTATAAGTTGACATTGTTGTGTTGAGCTTTTTTATGAAATTGATTGGGTTCATTCTTTGAGCCATTGTCCGGTTTTTCAAATCGTATTGCATAAGTTGTCCAGTAACGCTTTTCCTTCTTTTCCCAAGACTTTTTAACTTCAGACCTCAGCAATTCAGGCTCTACTTGTCTTCATGTATCTAATACTTCTCTTTTATGCCATAATATACCTAACACCTGAAAACTACTGTACGTATTTTGGGAACTTTCTGGTTAACCTCTCGGGGTCAACAACTGCTGGAATTCACCATATACTTTGCTAGGAATACTTTGGAAATATCTGGGAATATTTGGAAATACCTGGGAATACTTGAGAATATCTGGGAATATTTGGAAATACTTGAATATTTTTTTAAAGTATTTCCAAAAACTGGAAATCACTGTACCTTTTTTTAAGAAGTGGTTGACCACTGGGATACAAGAAATGGAAATAAATACCTGGATTACAGTCTAGTGATTAAGTAGATATCAAAATAATTAACGAAAATAGAATCATATGGCGATCTAATTTTACCGCCGCCATCTAGCCATAAAATAATATTTTCTTATAGCCTACTTTTCTCTTTTCTAGGAGTGGTTGATTGCAATTTAGTCGTCTAATTCCAGATAAATTCGTGCTCTAAATGTTTTTCACATTCATGGTTTTCGCCTTTGTAAAAATTCTATTGGGTGAGTCGGCAACCTACAAACCAAAATCCTTGGAGCTCCGCTGGTGCATACTATGACACGATATGACACATTTCTCTTGATCAATCACAATTTACTTTTTTGTTTTCAGGAAATAAAATTTTGTTTTTTTTTGTAAATGTTCTTTGTGTCGATTCGAATCATTCAGCTGGATGTAAGCTTTTGGTACCATGTAAAAAGATTAATTCCCAAAGAATCCAGTACCAAAGTGCAATGACACAAAAGATCTAACAGATTAAAAATGCAATTCTTGATAAATTGATTCCTGGAATAGGAAACTGCCCTTTTTTTGGACGCAACATTTTAACGTCATGACAATAAAGCACGGTATGCGTAATCAGATGGCAAAACAGCCTCTTTTGCGGTACAGAAATAAAACATGAACACAAAAGATTGTTTATTTTGTTTGAATTTAGACTTTTCAAGTAATTAAAAAATTAAACCTATTAACTCTCCGGTGAGACACATAACTAATGATGATAAGGTTTTAAATCTTCTGAACTGAACTCGACTTTCGACTTTTGAATTGGACCTTTTAGGCTATTGCACTCTCTAAATCATTTCATTCTTTGGAATTGAACCCTTTGGCAATGGATTATCTTATCTGACGCCGGACATTTTATGAGTTCTGCTGACAGTAGACGTTTTCACTTCCAGTTAGTTCGGGAACAAGATAATTTTTATACAGGATTAGTTGTTTGTCCAAGACAATATTATGTTAAAATAATTAGCAGCAACTGAATTCCAAGGACCTACAAGGACCTAGATAAGAAAAACCTGGCATACTCACGGTGGTACAGTTGAGTTTCGTGCTGCCAGGGGCTGACCAAATTCCTTTACGATCAAGAAGAGCATAAGAAGCTGGAAGCAAACATTATCCGATTAAGCTGAAGTAATATTTCCCTGTTTGATTTTTTTTAAATTTGATATCACATTCCACTAGCTTTCGGCAACCATTCTTTGCATGTAATCGTGTTCTCAGAGAGCTCTTGTTGCATCGGAGCCCACTATGATGGTTCGAACATTCAATTGTTGAAAAACAGCAGGGTAAGTCTACTTAGAAAGATGTGACTTTTATTGCAGAGTGTATCTAATTCATAATAGCTGCTGTTGATGACATTTGCAGTCATATTGGTTTTGAGAAGTATTCTTTGAAGTATTCTTGAAAAATTCTCTTGTACCTTAATTCGTCATATACGATTTCATTATGTTTCTTTCTTGTTGTGGTTAGCCAAGAATAACAACATTTCAGGGGTTTTCAACGTAGTATCGCTGCAATATCCGTTACATCTTCATTAATTATATGGAGCTAATGATGTTTGTATACAATTCTGAAGTATAAAATGGCGAGTAGGGATTACTATCGTACCAAACATCACACTGACAGGGGGCCTACGATGTTACTTCCCTATCCGAGAAGAAAAACGTTTAGGTTGTTCTCTGCTATGTAAAAATTGACCCTTGGAACGAATCTGTGATTCTTGGATTATACCTAAATAACCTACCTAGTGGAGTAACCTTACGGTTTTATCTCGGAACCGGTCCAAACTACTTCGATTTGAATTATTTTTTTTAAGTCTTGTAAATATAAAATACTAAAACCTTTACAAATTAGAAATTGACGCTCAGAACGGGAAATGTGGTGAAACTCGAATAACCTAAAACCATAACCAAGTGGTTCCGCACCGGTTGCTCGACCATCTCAGAACAGGATAATTTTTGGTGTGTTATCACATCTATGCATTGGTAGTTCGAAGCCACTATTAATTTATTTTTATTCCTTTTGGTTTAAATACGGCAGCCATATTTGTTTCGTGGTGCACGACGTTTCTTGCACTTTTCTATGTAAACGAAAATCTTGATATCTCAAGAACAGTTGGTCGTAGAAAGTCGCGGTAAAAACCATTGCATTTTCACATTTCGAACTATATTTGTTGTTCTAAACATAAATTTCGTAAGATGCTTTCTTATGGGCGCAAATTAAGTCCGAAGTTTAATGCTTTTTTTGCAAAATTTCGGCTCTTTAGAGTTTCATATTTCCAGACAATGGCGAAGTATCAGCGCTCATTCTTTTTTAAAACGTACACAGTTAAGGATAGTTTATGTTCAAAACATTTCAAATCTGAAACTTCATTATTTTGGTATTTATGGGCTTTTGAAATTCTCGTTTTCTTCATTTTTGAGCAACTTTGGACCTCAACATCTCTTATGGTCATGGATGGATTTTTTTTATATTATGTGCATATGAAGCAGCATATGATGGCAAACTGTGGTAAAAATTTTAACTTTGATATTAGCTTGAGAACACAGTTATACTCATGTTAGCTGTCATTCAATTTACACGGATTGATAGGGAAATCGGCCACGGAAGAAAATACAAAGAAAAAGCACCTTTGTTATATTAATAACTTTAGTTATCACTGCAAGGACTTTTATCAATAGCATATAACTATATATAATAATAATAATAATTTTACTTTCCCAAACCAATATAAGCACCAGAATAAAGTACATTTACTCAGTAATACTAATACTAATGGAAATGGTATACATTTACAGTTTTCAACTGAGCATCACTCTGTCCTCAAGATAATAACAAAGTTAGAGTTTTTACCACAGTTTGCCATCATATGCTGCTTCATATGCACGTAATATAAAAAAAATCCATCCATGACCATAAGAGATGTTGAGGTCCAAAGTTGCTCAAAAATGAAGAAAGCGAGAATTTCAAAAGCCCATAAATACCAAAATAATGAAGTTTCAGATTTGAAATGTTTTGAACATAAACTATCCTTAACTGTGTACTTTTTAAAAAAGAATGAGCGCTGATACTTCGCTATTGTCTGGAAATATGACACTCTAAAAAGCCGAAATTTTGCAAAAAAAGCGTTATTTAGTTTAGTTATGTTTAAGTTTAGTTAGTTTAACTTCGGACTTAATTTGCGCCCATAAGGAAGCATTTTACGAAATTTATGTTTAGAATAACAAATATAGTGAAGAATGCAATGGTTTTTACCGCGACTTTCTACGACCAACTGTTCTTGAGATATCAAGTTTTTCGTTTACATAGAAAAGTGCAAGAAACGTAGTGCACCACGAAACAAATATGGCTGCCGTATTTAAACCAAAAGGAATAAAAATAAATTAATAGTGGCTTCGAACTACCAATGCATAGATGTGATAACACACCAAAAATTATCCTGTTCTGAGATGGTCGAGCAACCGTGCGGAACCACTTGGTTATGGTTTAAGGTTATTCGAGTTTCACCACATTTCCCATTCTGAGCGTCAATTTCTAATTTGTAAAGGTTTTAGTATTTTATATTTCCAAGACTTAAAAAAAAAATTATTCAAATCGAAGTAGTTTGGACCGGTTCCGAGATAACGCTCTTTTTTTGCTTAGCGTTACTCCACTAACCGAAGCTGACGTTTACATTTGTATATTATATTCCTGTTACCGATAATGTAAGTACGTAAATACATCCAACGGGTGACTTCCATTCGTCGGTTCCTTCAGGGCTTCGAAGCGGAACATATTGTAACGAATAGTAAACCCACATATGACGTCATCAAACATTCTAGATGTATGAGTCATCAACAGCATGACTCATCAATCAACACGTGCAAGTATGACTCATCGATACGCCTCATTGACGTCACTTATAGACAGCTGCGGGTATGACTCATCAACACGTCATCGAAAATTCTAGATGTATGAGTCATCGTATGAAAGATATAAATTGATTCGCGGGTAGAAGGAGTTCAGTTAATGTTTAACCGGCGTCGTGTTGAAATGTACTCTGAATAATTAGTTAATACATAAATAGTTTTTATATAAATAGTCCTCAAATAAATTTGTAAATACCTAGCATTTTTTTAATAGTTTGTTAAATAGTTTATAGTTATAGTGTTTTTAATTAAGTGCATTGTAACAAAGCTTTTCTTTATTAATAGACGATTTTAAACAGCATTTTTGATTATTATTTTAAAAAGAACGTTACAGTGGTGTTATAGGTGTCGGGTTTTAAAATAAATAAAAATCGCGTAATAAATAAAGTGCTGTGAGAAGAAATTTTTAGTGTTAAAAACAATTTCAACAAAAAGTTAATTAAAATGGCGATGAAATTCTTAAAAGATCTCTTAGTGATAGATTTAAAACGGGAATTGGACGAGAGAGACTTAGATAGTTCTTAGTTTTAATAAATCGGCTAAGATAATGGCTTTTAGAACAAAAGGAAGATCCTGAAGATTACCGCTTCGAAATACCTGGACCCACAGTTGATACCAACGAGTTAAGTAAAATTAACGAAGAACTTTTGGAAAATTTTAGGAAGCTAATGGAAAATACAAAAGCACTGGAAGAAAATGTTTTTGAAAATTCTAGGATACTTAAAGAAGAATTACTAGAAAAGTCCGAAGAGAATGCTAGAAAGCTAATGGAAAATACTAAAGTGCTGGAACAAAAACTTTTTGAAAATTTTAGAATGCTTAAAGAAGAATTACTTGAAAATACTAAAGCACTGGAAGAAAAAGTTTTTGAAAATTCTAAAATGCTTAAAGAAGATTTACTAGAAAACACAAGATTGCTCAAGGAAGAATTACTAGAAAAGTCCGAAGAAAGTTCTAGAAGGCTTAAAGAAGAATTGCTGGACAATGTCAAAGTGTTAGAAGATAAGGTTTTCGAAGAATTGTTGGAAAATTCCAGCGCGTTAGGACTATTAGAAATTAAATTGGAGAAACAAGATAGGGTAATAAAGATGGTAGAAGAGAAAATAGCCCAAATGCAATTACCACCAACAACTGAGAAAGATAGCGTAACTAAAATGTTGGAAGATAGAATGAGTCAATTACGGTTTTCCTCAACATCTGAGTGGCCGTTCAATGATGGAACGAAACAATTTAAAGAAGAGAAGGTTCCTGCCGTAGGGATAAAAGTAAAACCACGTTCGATGGAAAGATACCTTGGTCCACCTACTATAAACAATTTGAGGCGGCCGCTGTGGCCAACGGATGGACAGGCAAGGAAAAGGCCGTTTCTTTAACTGTGGCTTTGCGTGGAGACGCGTTGAATGTCCTGCAAACAATCCCTGCACGACAGGAAAATGATTACCAGTTGTTAGTGTCTAGATTGGAGATGAGATATGGAGACGCGCATCTTCAACAAGTGTATCACGCGCAAATGAAGAATCGTGTACAGAAGAATGGAGAAAGCCTTCAGGAGTTTGAAGCCGATGTTGCGCGGCTTGTCCGATTGGCGTACCCTACGGCACCCGATTCATTTCTGGGACAACTAGCTGTGCAGACCTTTATTGATGGGTTAAGAGACGGAGAAACACAGCAGTCATTAAGGCTGGCGCAACCAAGAACGACTGATGATGCGCTTGCTCATGCTCTAGAATTTGAAGCCGCAAAGCAAGCGTCCCGAGGCCACGGGCGAGTTCGAACCGTTGCCGAAGAAGAAGAAGGTTCGAAATATCGCCTAGAGGAGTTACTAATAAGAGTTCTTCAGAAGAAAGACAATCGTAAGAGGAAACCTCCAGAAGTTCTAGGACCCCGTTGCTGGAACTGCGGCGAACAAGGACATGTGGAACGCCGTTGTCCCAAAATAAGAAAAGTACAACTGTCGGAAAAGTTAAAGGGGGTTGGCAAGAGACGGCGAACGTTGACTGTTAATAAAGATGCCCCAGAGATCACCGTCCATGCCGTAACATCAAGGAATAGTACCAGCAGTTTGTTCATAGATGGGAAAATTGCGAATTGAATTGTTCCACTACTCATTGATACGGCGGCGACAAAATCAATTATACGCCCTGACGTTCTACGAACAAGTATGAAGCTGTTACAGACAACTACTCAACTACGTACAGCGACGAGTGAAGTAATACCAACACGCGGAGTGGTGAAGATGAAGATTGGCATTGGAAGTGAAGAACGTGATCATGAGGTGCTGGTAGCCGACATCACTGACGACTTCATCTTGGGAATGGACCTCCTGAGAAAATTTGGTTTTACATTGGACTTGAAGGTTGGTAACGAAGAACTTCCGTTGCACCCACGAGAAGATCCTGTCGTAAGGGTTTTCCTGACAGAAGATGCCGGCTCAAGGCTCAAAGCGAGATGGTTGTCGAGGCAGGTTTGGATGGAGATCTTCGGGTAGGATGTGTGCGAATGATGGAGCCTGTTTGTGATTCATAGTGGCATACTGGTGGGAAAAGCGCTGATCAAGGTTGGAAAGACAGTACCGGTGAGGCTTATGAACGTTAATGTGGATCCGGTGACATTGCAGAAGAGTACCCTTGTGGGACAGTGTGTGCCAGTATTCCGAGTAGCCAGGTGTATGGCTGATGTTCCAAAACCAGTGCCCAAAAACCATGGTGAAAAATTAGTGGGTATGGTTGTTAGTTCGTGCGAAGACCTTAATGGAACGGAAGTGAAAGAGGTACAGGGTTTGGTTCACCGATACCAAGATATCTTCGCTCTTGACGATAGTCAGAAGGGACGAACAGATATAGTAAAACATAAAATCAATACAGGCAACTCTATGCCTGCCCGTCAGCAGGTCTTTCTGCTAAATTGCAGCCGACCCCGATAAAATCCGTGCAGTCCAAGAGTGGCCAACACCGAAAGATAAACACCAAGTTCGTAGTTTTCTTGGGTTATGTACCTACTACAGGCGTTTCGTTCCTGGGTTTGCCAATATAGCGAAGCCCCTGACAAGGTTAACTGAAGATGGGCGCGAGTATGTTTGGAGCGGAGAGTGTGAAACAGCTTTCCAACAGTTGAAGCGTGCCTTGACAACAGCGCTAATATTGAGCTACCTATGGACAGAAGGGAAATTCATACTTGACACAGATGCAAGTAACCTGGCCATTGGGGGTGTACTTTCTTAGATACAGGATGGACAAGAAAAGGTCATCGTCTATTTTAGTAAGGTTTTGTCAAAATCCGAAACGAGTTATTGTGTGACCAGAAAAGAATTATTGGCTGTCGTGAAGTCCGTTGAGCACTTCTACAAATACTTGTACGGAGGGAAGTTTTTATTGAGGACGGACCATGCAAAGTTGAAATGGCTTCTACAATTCCGTAATCCTGAAGGCCAGGTCGCAAGGTGGATCGAACGTTTACAAGGATACAACTTTGACACGGAACATCGAGCGGGCACTAGTCATCGAAATGCCGATGCTCTTTCAAGAAGACCCTGTCCGACGGACTGCCGTCATTGCTCTTGTCTGGAAGAGAAGGTTTGCCAAGTATTAAGAACTACTATCGTCAACGACAACTGGTTGCCAGAAAAATTGCAGCGACGTCGAGGCTACTCTCCAAAGTTACAGAGAAATTGGGAGGCCCCATACCAGGTGAAGAAACGAATAAATGACTTGATTTATCGCATCCAGAAATTGCCAAGAGGGAAACCAAAGGTGGTACACTCCAATCGTCTGGCGCGCTATGAGGGAAACAATAACATAGTCCCGGATCGAGAAGATGATGCTGAGGTGGCTGTCAATACCGTAAGGCCTGAAGATGATCAGCCAACCTTTGGTGAATTTATGGCTGCGTTTTCCGGAACTAGAAAAGCCCGTCGCATGTCCAGGGGGATCGCAGTAGTGTTTAGGAATAAATTTGGACGGCTGGATGAACTTAGAGATCAGAATCCCTCTGTTGGCAAAGCCCTACACTTGCCTGATCATAACCGCTCCATTTACTACTTGGTAACCAAGCAGTTTTACTACCAGAAACCGAGTTACGCCGACCTGTGGAGGGCATTATGGGATTTGAGGACCGAGTTGCTTACCAGGGGTATTAACAAATTGGCAGTTCCCAAACTCGGCTGTGGGCGGGACCAGTTGGATTGGAGAGTCGTTAGAAACCTGCTGGAAGTTATTTTTAGAGATACGGATGTGAAGATCTTAGTCTGTAGCTGCGATCCCCAGCCCGCATCAAGGCCAACAAAGAGTGTAGACTGTTATTTCTACCGTAATGGAACATGTAGTCGAGGTGAAGACTGTCGATACCGTCACGAAATTTTCTACAGAAACCAGAGAATAAAACCTGTTTTGGCACAGAACAGACTTGAAGAGGGGGGCAGTGTAACGAATAGTAAACCCACATATGACGTCATCAACTGTATGACTCATCAATCAACACGTGCAAGTATGACTCATCGACACGCCTCATTGACGTCAGTTATCGACAGCTGCGTGTATGACTCATGAACACGCCATCGAATATTCTAGATGTATGAGTCATCGTATGAATGATATAAATTGAGTCGCGGGTAGAAGGAGTTCAGTTAATGTTTAACCGGCGTCGTGTTGAAATGTACTCTGAATAATTAGTTAATACATAAATAGTTTTTATATAAATAGTCCTCAAATAAACTATCCAATTCATTTAATGTTTTTTCTAATAACATATTCTTATTGAAAAGCTTATTCGCTTTGTTATTTTAAAGAGATTTCTCATCTTTAATCGGTTCGTCTTAAGTTCAGTCAAAGCAATCGCTAAATTAAGTCAGCTTCCACATCAAGCTGATGCTCTCGAGAATATGCAGTTAATTGGTTTATTACACCAGGTCGAAATGTAATCTCACTTCATTATCTTCACATCCGCTATGGAATCTGAACCTTAATGTGTAAGAATTATTATGTGTTAAGTGTTGGTAAAAGTAAATAAAACACTAGAGAACTATTTTCTTTGTATAATCTATATTAAATATGTCATAAAATAGTTCGTTTGTATGACGTATCTTTTTATGTTTAAAGTTGCAGTGTTACCGGACCAATTTTTAAAATTAATAAGTAGAAGTTTTGTAGACATAAGGAGAGTAGACATAATAAAGAGAATGGAGAGTTCTATAGATTTACTAATTTTCTTTATCTGGACAAGAAAAAAAAGTATCTCGACTGTAAAGGATAAATTATATCTCGATTGATAAGAATGACTCCACGTATTTTTGATCTAATATCAATCTTGATTACACGATAATATAATTCTGTTTAATCACAGTCTCCGTCTTACTGTACCTATATATATATATTTTTTTTTGTTTTTTTTTCTTTGTTCGAATGCTGAATCCTTGTAGTGCTTTTTATATGTTTATTTTCTCTATTATAATACTTCCATGACCAGCCATTTTCTCGTATCTACTTACTCTCAGGTTTCGTTTTGAACATTCCAATTCTATAGCTACTTGCACAACTACATTCGTTTTTGTTTTGTTTTATTTTGTTTTTGTTGTTTCTTGATTATTTATTGCAATTTTCTCTTCTCTGCATACTCAGTTTGTGCCTCTGGTTAGATTAGATGCGTCTGAACTCATTAAGTGCCCAGCAGTGCCGACTCAAATATTCCGCTATTTAGATATTTATTGAATACAAGAAGTTCTAAAATACTTTATTTACATACATAATCCATTCCCTTTTTACCGCATTTTGCAGTGTCGGGGTAGTAAAATACTTTATTTATAAAATACAATTTGCCAGTTTGACAAATAATATCTACACTATGCAAGATTGTTATTACACCTCGAACCGTTTTGTATGCAGCTCGTTTTAAATCATGCTCAAAGTTACTTTGAACAATTGCAAAACTGTGTCGTCACCACGAATAGTCTAGTCTTATATTCCTAGCATGTTAAATAAATGGGACCTTCGATAACGTCGACTGTAAAAGGGGAAAATACAGATATATATAATTATTACCTTACAAATAAAATAAAGGTGCCTATACATGCTAAAGTAATGATTGCATAACTCGTAATTGAACAATTTCTGAATTTTTATATATTTTTTTAAAGAAATTATAAAATTGGATATAAGACCCTTTATTAACTCCTTTGGATATTATCACTTTTATTTGATCTTCTACCTAAGAAATTGAATGGCATATTTTTATGCGTTTGTTTAATATCTGTCAACATATTGCACTTTTATCATTCTTTTCCCATTTAAGTTTACCAAATTTACCAACTTTAATAAAAAAAACTACTTTTACCATAACGTTCATATAGCAAACGTTACGGTAACTACAATAAATTGTATACCTAACATAATTTTGTTAACTACTATTTTATTACAAATAACTACTTAACATGAAGATCTCTAGCAATAAAGTTCTAATACTGAAAAAGATAAATACGGGCCATCGAACGTGCTTTCGAATTATACGTTAGAGATGATGTTGAAGAGATATGTTGAATGTATCCTGGTTGAGTCACTATAATTATCAATTAGAGTTTGCATATCCACAAGCCCCAGTTGAATGGCTACGTGCTAGTAACCAACATAGAGGAAAATAATCAGAACTTACATACAATTAGAGCTAATGATGTCAGTGTTAATATATAATGCACAGTTATTACGTTAATAAGGTCAGAATTGAACAGTATAGAAATGATCTGTACAAAATACAATGAAACATTGAAGTGCTGCTTGCAAAGTCATTAGGTGAAGGGTCAGCTTAACCCAGTAAGCAGCCGGTACATATTGCTATGATATATTAATGTTTAATATGCATCGCATTCATGTGACAATAAAATTTTATGGTGATAAGCGCTGTGCTAGTATACACTTTACAACACTTGATCACAAATTTAAGACCACTATCACTTATGTTTAGTGTAGCAAAGCAAACTGAAAAGTTGTACAAAAACAAACACCACTTACCTTTGTGATGAAAAGAAAATTTGCTCCGGCTATGATTTTAAAATCCAAAGACAAGCTCAAGAAAATTACATGAGAAAATTTCAGGTGGGTCGCTCTTTGACTTAATGTTCTTTGTCTTGCTCAATTTTTATTTGAACAATCCCACAATCTTAAATCATAATTAAACAAAAGAAACGAAATAAAAACAAAGTTAAATTTTGAAAATAAATTTTTAAATTCAAAAATTTTGCGCCATTCTTGAATGTTTGCACACACTATTATTATTTGGCAGTTCTCTGTAATAGTCATTAAATTTACCTGCTTATTTGTAGCGTAGGTAAACACGCATTCCCATATAATTCTTTTTTGGGTCTTCTTTTGTAATTTATTACAACTATTAAATAATGAACAATTTACCTCCAATACGTGAGTACATACATCAATTGTCTATTTTCCAAAAATTCTTATTACGTCCAGTTTTAATTTGCTTTCATCGAGAAATAAAGTTATAATACGTTTTTAAAAAAATTCTTTTTCTTATAAATAATTAGTCCAAAAACCAAATTAACACTTCCACTTTCCTTTTTATTTAGATCACTTTAATTGTTCATCGTTATTATCATTATTAAACACAAAAATTAAATGTGGATGACATTTGTCATAACCTCACTTAATATCTGTCACACATAACCTCAAAATTTTAACAATCCAACATGGCTTCTGCTTTATATGAAAATCAGCAAGCAAGTAACCAGATTTTCGATCTGCTTTTATGTTTTTTTTGTAAAACAAATGACGAACGTCATGTCTCCACCAACAAAATTTGGTAAGTAGCTAGAAACAATTGAACATCTAACCTAACAAGAACTACATAACCAGAATATGGTTGAAAATTTAAATTAAATGTTTAAACAAATTACATAATCAAAAAGAGGATAATTTTTCCTACATTTTGGTATATAGAATGTCTAACAAAAAGCAAATTTAACTCCAGGATTCAATGGCAACCATCTTGAATTTCCTGACAATACATGGTTTTATAAAACTACAGATAATAACATTTTCACACCTTATAACTTTCTCTTTTTAGGATTAAATGAATCCACATATTCCATCACACAATATTTACAACAATTTTGGCACCAAAACTTTAAATATTAACAAAATTTTACCATATTACCAGGTAAGGTTGAAACGATACGAATTAAAAACTTCAACAGGCTAAACCTTTTCTATGTAGAGCTGCCCACTTGAAAATTCTATTGCTTGGGGGTGCTCTAGAACCTAATTAAGAATATTGCAGCAAAACATTTTGGCTGCAAATGCATAGATAAATGAAAATTATACATTTATCATGGATTTAAATAAATCGTTAAACCAGCATGGGATTTGCTTGAAATTTAACAACAAAAACTGTGAGTATTGTGGTGATTGCGGGCATACACCTCTCTATCTATCCCTTTCATAATTTGCATGTGAAACTACACCTTACAATGGCTTCAATTATGAAAAACCAAGTCGAACGACCTAACGATATGCAAATCGTAACTTGTCAAAATAATTTTTTAATTTTAAGTGAAAAATCCTTTTAAGATCTACTTCTTATTATTATCAAGTGATGTAAAGTGTATCCTTTACCTATTAAATAACAAATTAATTTATTTTAAATAATATTTGAGCAAGTTTTATCTAAACCCCTAAATTTATAGGCAACCCAAATGACATACTCAATCATAAGTGCTGGAAATCGCAGCAATATGTACGTATAAAGAGCAGCAAAAGATCCTCTCTTTAAAGAGCATGCAAAAGGATTTTAATTTAGATGATGCATTGACATAAACCTGCTTTAAAGATATTAAATAACAGGAAGAGCTTAGAAATAAAAACGACAAAACAATGCAATAAGAAAGAATTTCCTAAAATTAGAACTACTGAACTAACTAAAAGCTTTTCACTAAATGCTAACTACTTTTCATACTATATCGGGATATGTAGTTTATGATTTACTTAGCGAAAAATTTATAAACAATATGGGCGCCAATTAGAACGGAGCTTTTTTGTCCAGCTTAATTAATCCGACAGCATACTTAAACACATAATGTTTCTTGAACGATACTTTCGGTAAACTTAAGAAAAGGCAGAGACGTTTCTCTTATTGAAATTGAGTTTACGATCGTGAGAGCTAGTTCACAAAGCTTTTAAATTGCAGGTAGGAAGCAGGAATTAAATATTTTAAGGGCGCCACCCATTTGTTAGTCTTAGGATAGAGATACGGAAATCTACAAAATAGGAAGATTTCGAAAAATTATATGTATAATTTAAAGGCTACTGTTTCGTTAAAGTGAACTTTATGTTGAAATTAGAACACGAACAGTTGGTTGTGCCAATTCAACTTCATTGGAATTTATTTTAAATATATTTATTTGATAAACAAAGAAATATTTCATCTAGAGGAGATCTGATCTACAATTGTTGTTGTTATTAGGGATCCATTCTAAATATATGTAGACAAGGGAAATTTGATTACACAGTTTGTAAATTTTAAATATATATACAAAGTTGACTTACTAAAGTTTAATTTGGTTAATAATAATCCTTCTTCACCTAAATCGGCATATAACTCTTACAATAAAACTCTGCACTAATAAAAAGTCATAATGTACGTTTACACACATTGAAGAATTCTTGCGATGGCAAAAAATATTGGTACGATTATAATCCAGATAAGATCTTCAAGCTAAAATTTAAATGAACGCAACCCAAATAAAGGATAACGATGCATAATCTCTATTTATCTTCCGAGTTGAAAATATTAACACTTAAGGAGAATTTGCTACCATTTATGTTGTTTTATTACACGAACTCAGATTAATCATATTGTTTGGTAAATTTATACTGGTTTGACAAAAATGTGTCTATAATTAATATTTTAATAACTACTCGACATAATTGAATGTAATTTTATATGAAAGTAGCTAATAGTGTTATATGCATGTGGATATTCTTGTAATTTGATATAGATCTGTATTATTTCTCTAGTTATTCTTTGAAATAGAGGGTAAAATGCATTCTGGTATTCTGGTGCCTTACTCAAAATTTTTTTTACAAAAGATAGTATTTTGTTGATAACACAACAAATAACAAGAAGTCTTAAAATTATTTAGGAATTAATTAACAAATAATTCTTTAAAAATTATTTAAAAATCTTCATTCACGAATTAATCAATAAATAATTCATTAAAGAACTATTTATTAATTAATTCGTGAACATTTTCAAAATATCTTAACTTATTAACTTCTTCTTCACGTCGTTAACGTATTAATGTTACGTGTCAAGTAGTTATTGAAATATTAATTATTAAACACAAGCTTTACGTCAAAACTTCCAAAAAACCGGTCTTTTTGTAACATAATTCGCAAAAATTCAAAAACCTCAAATCAGATAATATTACAAATTTAATATTTTATACAAAAATAAATTGGCTGTCTAACTGTTTTTGTTTGAGCTGTTAGTTTTTTGCTACGCGCATTCAAACTCATGTTTATCTGTAAAGAGACACAGCATTTTTCTTTATTGTACAATATCGTCTTGCATTGTTGCTGCAATGAGAAATAAAATAATAAAAAGACCTAGTTATACGTTTCAACGCCAATTATATTAACTACACGTCCTAAACGTGAGTGATAAAAATAGACCACAACTGTTGAGAAAAGATTTCGTGGTGACTAGACACGACGCTAATGGTTAAATTTAGATTTAGGTTACTTTGACATTAAAATTCAGGTTATTTACCTAATTTTCATGATTTATTCAAAGCAAATGGTATATTTCAATAATTTAATTTATCTGTAAATTAATGCTCTGTCTATATATAATTAGTTGTAGTAATAGAATTAGTTGGAAATATACAAGGGTGGCCTAGCAACATTGCCATGGGACACAAAATGTACCTACCTGTTTTCCCCGCTTAACAACTAATTGGAGATTAACTGGAAAGCCTTTGAAATATTTTATTGCACTCCAAATTCAGCACTGCTAATTGAATTAATTCCTCGAACAATTTAGCTTTGAAATTATTCATTATATTGTATAGGTTTTCTAATGAAATCACAGCCAGATTTTATATATGCATAATACGCAAAATAATTAATAATAATGCATACATAACATGCAAAGTGTTATGGGATTGCAGTAGTAGAATTATTCGTCTTTTCAACGAATGAAAGTTCGTTTATGAATTCGAGCATGTTAAATACCTGTATGTATCATCAAAAAGCAGATAGGGATTACTCTGCATGAGTAATCCGCTATCTTTTACCGTTTCTAAGATACTCGACAAAAAGTACCTAGGACACAAATTCCTTTCCTATGTGAGTTTTGCACATCTGTAAGATATTATCTACTTCCAGTCATACTCAATTTTTGATATGTTTAAATAACTATGTTATACTCCTACGACAAAAGTAGAATAGGAATGTTTTATGTACGTAGTAACCACTCTCTCTTTGACCAAAAACTATTGAACATAAACTATTTTTACAATTCCTTATACTACAGTTGGATTCTTTCGTTCATTGATGGTCTATTTATCCTATATATATATGAAGAAATATGTATATACAAAAGAAAATATAGTCTCCAAATCACATAACGTAAGACTTTAAACTAACAATAACCTAACCTCATCCTTGGCTTATTACATAATTATTAATTGAGCGACCTTAATTATTAATGGTCAAGCCATGGATGATATTAGGTTACTGTTAGTTAAAAGTTTTACGTTATGGAACTGAGCGATCATTAATCACATTACCCGGATTATTACTTTGCCCACAACAAATGCACTGCAAATATCTTACATCCTTAGATCCTCTTATCTCCATTATTACAGGAGGTAAAAACAAAAAGTTTACAACAGTAAAGATATTCAACCCTACAGGCAGGCTACGTTAGAACAAGGAAGCAGATATAATAATTGAAAGTACAACATAAACCACTAGATCAAGCTGATCTTTTTTAATCTCTCTAAATATAAGAGTGCCTAGGCAATGTGCAAATTGCCGAACTTTGTGGTCGAAGGAGCACTACAAGATTAATTGAAAACAAGGTTGTGAATGAATTGTCATCTTTTCAATTAAAACTAATAATAGGTATCATACAGACACGTAGCCAGGGGAGACTCGAGCCCCCGAGCAGAAGCCCCCCCCCCCCGAAGCACTTTTCACTTTAGCGACTTTTTTCTCTTTAAAGTTTATTTTATTGTACAAAATTATTTTTTGTAATAATTATATTTGATTTAATATGTTAGCCCCCCCCCCCTCAAAGGAGACTTTTGCTACGGGCCTGGTGTCACATTATTATATTAACAATTTATTCGCCACTGAAGCTTTTCGAACAAATGACCATCAAGCTAGAAACGTTGTCTCAAGTCGAGTAGCACTCTCAAGAATCTAAGTCGTTTCAATGGCAACTGTTAACAAATTATACCTTAATCAACTAGGAATAGCAGAAATAAACACTGAGCTGAACGATTTCGAGCAGAATAACAAGACCTTGCTTTAATTGAGAAGCTTTAATGAATTCTTAGAGACCATTAATGTCAAGATTATTTCGACCAATAATATTTGCTCCTTTCAGTGATTCTTGCGACATACTATTATCAGCATATAGATCGTTACGTAAAAAACTAAGGAAAAATAGTAAAGAGTTAGTCACTTCTCAAATTATTGGTAAATTTGGCACAAACGCAGCTAACAAGACAAAATTTAGCTATTTCTGAATGATTACACATAATGATTTACATTAATCAATGGACTAACCAAATGATTAGAAGCAATGCAGTATTAAATATTCCATCTCAGTAAAAACAGTCGCAGAAGCAAGTTTCAGTCCAATTTCAGTTCAATTTCAGTCATAACGAGCCAAGAAACGTAATTGTAGGTTAATTGTGCAGTTCACATTAACTTCAAAATTACCGGAAAACGTCTGAAACAATGAGGTTGCATCAGCCAAGTAGGCCTAACGAAATCTATGCCGAGAATTTGATAATACTTGTTATTATCATTAATACTAATTGATTATGGAGATTGTCCACTCTTCGCTGGGTACATGCATACCCCAATAATATGTTTCATTACTTATGGTAACAGCTGGTTATATAAAAGGTATATAAAGATATCGAAAGTATTTTTTTCCTAACTTTGTTTATATTTACAAACTGTTCTGTTGAGCAGTAAGTAAATTTATTAGAATTAGATTTTAAATTTACGTGTTACTAAGGTACATAATAGTAAATAATAGGTGTATTAAAGATACAGATAACATTGTGTAACTAAAATCGATGCGGTGTGAAGTGATTTTCGAGGCGTAGAGATACTGTTCACTCACGCACTTCACTACTTTTTTCACTAGTTTCACATGCAGATCGCGAAGGATCACTTCGTTTTGCACATTCCACGGCGCGTCTGCTATTGACCTTAAGGTTTTTGACTGGATCCTTTGTACTATCTCTAGGTTGGAGTTACTTGTTGTTTCTCATCGTTGTAACCCATATGTACATACTGGTTTTAATATGGTTTTTTATACTAAAACCTTGTTGATGAGGGTTAGTTTAGTTTTGCATCCTAGTAGCCAATTTAACTTGGAAAACTTTAAAACCAGTTGCCTATGTTTATTGATATTTTGTTTTGAAGTTAACCGCTGATCGAAGTTCATACCAAGGTATCTAACGTCTAAAATCGAAGTCGTGAAGGCTCCTTGTGAAACATTGTTTATAATAGTTTTAAGAAAAACTCTACACGTGTTAACGCTGTTAGGAAACTATTACAACAACCTTATACGTAACCTCACAAAATAAGTAATTGGGAAAAATGCAGAAACTATTTTAATATCGATAAGACTAGATGTATGCTCAAAGTATCAACCGACTGCATCAAGTCTCTATATTAACCGAATCAGAAGGAAATTTCGATGAAAGTCAAACTCTTAGTCGCCACCAATAACATAAAAGAACGATAAAAATCGTTTCTATGAAAAATTAGTTGAAAGAGCATACTGTAAGGACTCAAGACGATGATCAATCTATTAAAATAATGTTTCGCAACGCAGTTTGAAAGTATTACAGAAAATACCACCACGAATAATAACGACCAGAGGTGAAAATATGACATTTCACCTTGAAACCTTTCCCACTGTCTACCTTGTAGTGATCAGACCTACAGTCAGCCAAAAATACATCAAAGCAGCCGTAGCAAGTTATTTAGTCACAAAAAACAAATTGCATAATAATCCATTTATTTAGTTGTGTTGCTACATACTGTTACAGGGAAAAGACAAAAATCATCTTTAGAATAACAACAATTTGGTTTGAATATAAAATATTTAGGGATGTTTATTACAGTTTATTTTAAAGTTGTTAATTTGATTTTATATAGTTAGGAACGCTACCATTTTGTATTGAGACAATTATATAACGTAAATAATCAGAAGGAAATATTGTTAACTGGACATGTTATATGTGCCTTAAATGCAACTACTGTTTTATATGTTTCACAGTCAGTACATAATGATTATTAGTTGATTTTTCAACCTACTGTAAATAATACACTTTATGGCTTAAAATATTAGTGGGAAATCCTGCTGGCCCGGAACAGTGGTTGGTTTCTCTAGAAACAGATTTAGTATACTATTTGGGATAATGCAATCTCCGCTGTGGTAATAAACTATATATAGGCCGCGTATGACGTCCCTCCAGACTTATATGCTATTTGAAAGAATGCAATCTTCATAAAAAGGTGTATCTTAACACGTGTGATAAGGGCTATTAACATACTCATGCTCTAACCCAACTCGGGCAAACACCCTCGTCGTGCAACTCAACGCATTCGTATGTTAATAATGCCTTTATCCCAACTATTACTTCATTGCAAGCAACAAGTAGGCAGCCACAGTTGTTTGAAATAAATCCCCATTCTAGCTAGTTTTAAAACAAACTCGCGTCAACTGGGATTATACGAACACGGTATCATGAACCCATTTCGGTACTGTATTTACTAGCTGCGCTATCTTAAGACAGTCACAAGTTTGAATTTTCACGATTTTCTAATAATTTTCTATGTAGAATAGTTATAAAAATTATAACATCGTGTTAATTTTGATAAAATAGAGAGATTTTTGTAATAACTATTTCAGATTTATCTCGCTCGGTATCAGTAAAAATTTATTCTCACTTTGCGAACCAGCTACGAGATAAACTCAGAGTGATTGTGCCACTTCAAGCGTGTAATATGACCCGACAAATCCGCTTACTCTGTTAATACCTTGAAACCCCGCGTTATACTTGGGTGGCAGGAACAATAATTACTGGGGTTATCACTGAGATGTGATAGTTGCACGTTTTCCTTTGTCGATTTCTACTTCGGATGATATGAAATTGGACAATAAATGAATTGTTTCTTAATAGGAATGTAATAAAAATTTGGAATATGTTACTCATATGCTATATGCAGCATGTAGCATGCAGTTACAGCCCATGTTGTTTTTACAAAAAGTTATTCAAATAAGAATAGTTTCAATAAATCTCTACATATGTAACCCGTAATTTAAAGTTTTTACAGAAAAATGAAGAGTGTGAACTAGACTAAAATACACGAGGATCCATTTATCTATGTACTACCTCCATCTATTGTGCATATCCTGTGTATCCAAAACAAATCAGGATCTCTTTCACCGTTTAGATGTCCATTTCCACCAATCGATATGTGATAACTGTAATATTAAATTCGTAAGTGCGGTTGAAGGACTAAAGTCAGGTCGGAAACTTCCTACTTCGCTACTTCCGTAGCGGAAGTAATTGTTCCGGTTTATTATATAGCAGTTTGAAGTTTAGGAAATGAAGACAGTGGCAAATGTTATTAATAGTACTATTCGTCCCCACTGCGTTTCTGCGCATCAAAACGTTTCTGTATACTCTATAATTGTTCGGAAATTATATACACATGATGTTCAAATATTAACACTAATCTAGCAAATTTGAATTTTGGATAATAAGTAGGTTAGAAATTTGTTTTGCATACCTTGAATCTGAATCATTGCCTGAGGATGTCTTCTACCAACTGTAAGTCATGAGTGACACAAGAAGTTTGAGAGAGGATTATGGAGTTGATATAGAAATCATCATCTTTTGTGTGATAGATTTACCCGAAAGGACTGAATCCACTTCAGCTGCACTAACCGTCAGCTGCAAGATTTTGTTAAGAAATATGATGGTAAGATGATGACGATGACGATAGCTGGATGGCGACTTATCCAGAGACGAAACAGGACATACACGCCAATTAATATAACAAACGTTTAAGAGTCAATGGTTGCAGCATCATTTATTGATCATCATCGTAAGAATGTTATGATCATTTTTATACACAGCTCGAGAATTTTCAATGTCTATCATCAGCATCACCTTTTTGTGACACAGCCATCATTGTAAAAATCTAATGAAAATATCTACACAGATTTCTACAAGAGTTTATAATGTCACCTGTTTTTATGATTTGCGCGTGTTTTTTATCAACATTTTGGAATAAATACGCTATAACGCCTGAGCATAAATAAGTGAACAAATTCAAAAATAGTTTTTACACAGTTTAGGAAAGTGTCTATTTGCTAATTTTTTTTAATTAACTTATTATCTATGTATAACAAACTTTATTTACAAATGAAAAGAGGTCCTTGTTCTTCTATTTTCAAAAGTTCTCGACTGGACTAGATACCATCATAAATCAGATGATTTTGCAAATCACAATTGTCGGTTTGATACGATGGCAGCTTTGCTTAAATACATTCTAAGCGTTCGCGTCTAAACAGACAGAGTTAAATGTCAAGAATTCGATTCAGAATTATTTACAATTTCATAAAATAATTAAGTCAAAGCAACCTGTTTGTCTTGTATAACAGAGCTTTTTACTTACTCTACTGAAAATACTAAAGAAAATATTTAAACATTACTTACTGAAAACCAAAGAACAATACTTACTAACTGTACTTTATGCACTGGCGGAAGATCTCTTTTTGTTGACAAATTGTCATTCTGGGGTACTAAATTAAGGTTTGTTGAAATAATAAGAAATATTGGCACCATTTACTTGAAGTCAATACAATGCTTGATCTACAAGTAAAAAAAGATTCTGATTAGAATGATCAAAATTAATTAAGTTAAATAACTAATCATAATTAGTTGGTTAAGCAGGTTACTGTAAATGAATAACTTCAACGAATGAGTGAGCCAACATTATCACAATAAGGTTTAGTTTAAATTCTCATCTATTCGTAGATCAAAAATAATATTTTGTCTAAAAAGACAATGTTAAAAACAATCTTAAAAATATTGCTTTACTAGCAAAGAAAAACTTCACAAAAACTGGTGCACATAAATTTATTTTACAGAAGTTACTTCTAACATATAGTTTATCCGTTAATCCTTGATAAATCGGTAATTTTTATAATCCTTAAACCGACGCATATCGCTACATAGTAATGCCTTTTTGTTCACTTAACTTTAGTTACGTCACGTACAAAATACCTCACACATTAAAATGTAGAACTTTGGATCTCTGGTTTCGATGATAAAGTTATAACCGATGATTCTTAACTAAAATTTGCTGTAATTATGTCATACATAAATTGGCAGCATCCTTTTACTAATAAAGATTTAGGTCAATATAGTTCCAAAAGAACCGTCGATCATTTAAAAGTTTTCACGTTAACACTAATATCATTATACAGAAGGTTGTATTACTTCAACGTAAATAATATTTCAATCCTGCACAAATTATACAATCCACAATATTATTATTGCAACAGAAAAACAACGGACTGAAGTTTACTTAGCTTTAAAATTTAAATTCGATATTGAATTAGCTTCACAAATCATAAACTGATTGCACACTGGATTAATTATTGACTTTACTAAAACAAAGTGCTATAATGTAATCTAAATTCTTTGAATTTATTTTCTGTGAACGAAACGATAAAACTCAAACTTATTCGCACTTGCAAACTGTATCGGATTCTACTTTTAATTTTTATAAATGTAATTTCGAAAACACAAATCAACGCCAAATGTCATCAGTAGCTTTTTGAGGGCGAACCGCCCGCAGCTTAGGCTCGAAAGCCGTCAGGAGACTGTCTTTAAAAATTCAACTTATACTCTAGTAACCAGTATTTTAAGAAAGGGAAATGTATAGCCCCCTATCAAGAACCAAAATGACACACATTAGCCAATGAGAAGAATCTCTCTCGAACATACGATGGGGGTTTACAGCAGCCGGAACTTGTTTCGTTGCATGAAATATGATATTTAACAGAATATTGCAGACCGTTTTATCGGTATTTCTTTGGAGAATCTATTCAACAGAAACAAAAATAAGCACGTCGAGGATACATAAATTTAGCTTAAATGCATTTATACATGTCATTTTATTTAGAAAATAATTCTTATCTTTCTTCGTCTTTCATTGCTAAAGAAACAGATTTATACACGTGAGAACGCCTATACAGCCTTTTCTGTTAACGAAAAACATTATTAGGTTCGGAATAAAGTCTGCAATTTTAAACTAACAAAAATATATTTAAATATACAGGGCCGTACTAAGATTATTTACAATAAATATATTTTTAAATGTATTAAAATGGATCTCGAATTTTTAACACGTTACCTTGCCATAAATACAATATTGGCGTCCACAAAAAAAATTGTAAACTATCATTATTGAAATGAGCAAAGAAAAAAAAACAAATTAAAGATTCTTAGCAAGCACTTAGTACGGTACGGCACGATAGTTTGGTACGTTTTCAGAATTTACACTTTAAAAGCTTATGTCGTTTTCCATAAAGTTTGAACTGACTTTAAACATTCTAATTAAATATCTACACAAGAATGAACCAGGAATAACACTACAGTTCCTATCAGTTTTCTATGATGATACACTATCCAAATAAACGTTTAGGATTCAACATCTTATATACAGAGTGTAAGAAAGTCTGGAAACGGTCAATTATCTCCGGTTTTATTAGTCAAATTCGGAAGTCAATCGGAAATAAGTGATTTTAGGGCTAAATTGCGATTCACCACAGAGTGGGGTCACAGAGGGATCACTAAAAATTTGTAAATGGATAACCCCTTTGTACTACTGATTTCATGATGATCTAGTACAGTAAGGCCAATAGAATGCTATTTTGTTCTTTTTTTAGTTTAACTTTATAGGATAACATAATTTAAAAATAGCATCATATTAGCCTTGCTGTCCTAGATTGTTATGAAATCAAAAGTAACTTATGAAAGGCGTTTAAAAGGGAAATCTTCAACACGGCGCGGAGGGCAAATAAAACTTGACGAATTTCATGCTATCTCAAAGTGAATTTTTTGTTACCCCTAGGGCCTTCTGTGGGGGGATGAATAGCAATATAGGCATAAAAAGTTACTTTTTTCCTTCGGTACTACCTGCATTATCGGCTTCGGTGCAATGCAAGCAGCGTGGTTTTATTTAGGTTAGAATTAACCTGCAAGCGTTGTTTACATTGCGAGGTGTGATGAGTTTTTTATTTCTCTTTTTTACACATTTTTAACTATATTTAGTTTTTCACTTTTATTCTCTAACTTCAAAAATTTGAGGTTAGAAAAATTGTTAAAGCGGCGGAAGGAGCATTTATAAACAATATCTTATTGGTTCGAGCTCTAAACGTCACAACCTCACATTAATAATCAATAAACTAATTTAAAAAAACGCTACAGCAGGTAGAAATAAAACTTTGCTAGCAGTCTGATTTGCAACTGATCTTACTAGGTTATGGAGGCTTGCTCCTTCGTCGCTCGCTCCACAAACTTTCCAGCTCGCCCGTAAAGATTGCCCCGTAAATGACTGTTACCGTCTCGGTAGCTTACCATTGGCATTTTCATATTAGTATAAGTAATATACTCATGATCTTTATAGTATAACGGTAAGCTATAAATTAAGGCATGAAATTGAATTTGATGTATTTCAATAATGTTTTACCAGAAAGAAAACACAGTTAGCCCATACACAAACAGTACTATTTTACATTCATGCTTATTTAAAAGTCTGATCTTACTTATATTGCTTACTTATATCAAAGCTGTCTAAGCTTTGAAGGCGCTTCTGATATATACCATTTGATTGGCCCCGTCCTAGGAGTTGCTAGTTCAAACGAATTGATTTTAACGTAATTCTTATTCTATTTCTCAAAAAATTTCTGTAATAAAGAATCAATTTCTCTTTGTTTATGCTACCGTGCGTTACCTAATCGAACAGAGAAGGCACTCGACTCTGCCAGCCGATAGCGTCCGAAGCCCGCACACCGGAAACAAAATAGATACGAAAAACATCAGTCAGTTGCCCAACTATGTTTTATTATGAGAAATGAGCGACGTTAGTATTTGTATCTTATATGGGCGATTGTAAATCTTAACAACACGTCAAATGCACATTTAGAATTCGACACTATACGACAAAGATACATTAGCCTAATAACTGAGGGGAAATGAGATGGGCAATGCAGCTTTTTACTTTAATCTCGTTATTGTTATTTAATTAAACAAAATTTGCATAAAATAGAAATTTGGGTAGCTACCTATGTATACGTTTATGCGGTTCAGTTAAATGTAGTTAGTCTAGAAATTGAATGCTTTAATACATTAGTAACGAAGTGTTGTTTTTAATGCCATTTATTTACACATACATTACAAATTTGTTCAGTTTAACATGTTTCATACAATCTCTAACTTTTTAACTATACAAATGATTTAGTGTTTTTTCTAATAAACATTTTCTTTTTGTTACATTTATAAAAATACAAATAACTCAGTCTATTTCCTTCTGATGTTTTGTATATGGACGTTAGTAGAAGTAGTCGACGCAGTACGCGCCTTGTGATGATCATTTAATGTGGGATATGCGTCTCCTATCGCCTTAACTTATGGCTCACCCTGGATACTCCTGTATCTGCAAGCCACTCTTAGGGAAAATCAGGAAACGATAGTTGCCAGTGTTTTTAGTATGCTTACTAGCAACATCCATAGAATATATCATTTTTATAACCAACGATGTCGGATCGTTGCAGCGGGTGGGCTGAGGATCGGGGTTTTGAAAAATTAACAATCAAAGAAAGGACAGGGTATTTATAGTATATCGTCTCAAGTTTGTCATAGGACTACTAATAAGTCAAGTTGACTACTACAGTTATAGTATTTTTCAGGCATGATCTATATTCGGTCCATACCTAGTATTTTTGTAACCTAACACAAAATTTATATGTAAATGGATCAATGATGGATGGATGATACTTAACAAAATACAAATTTCATTTTTGTTAAACAAATCGCCATTAGTTACCTTAATATTCAATTTTCATCATAAATCAATTTACATTTTTTGTCAAACTGCATTGGAAATATCTGCTTTCAAAATTACTGCTCTCTGAAGACTATCGTTTACATACATACGTATATGTACATTAGGGTGGTTCTTATTTATATAGAAGAATTATTTTTGTTTTATTTTGAGATAATGTTTTTCAGTTTTGTTCCTTTATATATATTTATAAAAATTGCAAAATTTCAGCTTGATCAGATATCATTAACACGTGTCGCATTAACCTTAATTATCGTATTACAATTGTAATGCAATTATTACAGGGAAATCAATTGATGATGGAAAGATCACAGGATTGCAGTTAAATTCCGTCCAAAAATAATGAATTGTTCGTATCTAAGTGAGATTGTTTTTTTTATTGAAAATGTCGTTGAAAATTAAACTAGGCGGGCCAATTAATAGCCAGCTTTTAGGTAGTAAAATGCCTTCAAAAGGGAGTTCTAAGTGTACTTACCTTTAATATGCTGTTTGTAAATTTGGGTTTGTACGAAAGTGCAAGCCTTGTAGTCAACGAAGTTTTAATTTTTTGAAGAAAGCTAAAATATAATAATAATAATTGCTACAACCCATAACCTGAAAACCAGGCCCCAGAAGCTATAAGCTTGTGCGGAAGGGAGGGGGCGATTATTATTATTACGTAGGCTCAACGTACGGCTGCAGCCGACTTACAGATGGAACAGCGCAAATCCTACATTTGTGTCACAGCTAAGGAAAAGTGCAGAAAATCTTAACCAGATCTGCCAGTAACAGGAGTCGAACCTGGGCCGCTTGGGTGAAATTCCAGCACGCTAGACATTACACTACCAAGGCTGTTAATACCTACACAAAACCGTTCGAATTGTCTAACAAAAGTAAAAAAGTTATACAACGATCTACGAAATCTATAGGAATCGAAACACAGAAAACGAATTGAAGAACAGTTTAAATGATCTATTAGATATTGCAATTTTTGAATGCATTAAATGAAATAAAAATAGCCGAAAACAAAGAATTTTTCTTTTACAAAGGCAAAAGGGTAGACCTGGCTGTATGTTAGGGGTGGATTCAAAATTAATGCAAGTCAAAAATCGAAACGTACGTCTGGCGGCAGAAGCAAGAAGGAAGGTCAAATACCATTCCTAAATTTTATCTTCTGAATTAAACTCGCCTGTTTCTTGTGGAAAGGACCGTTTCGAAACCGATGATGATCCAAAGTTCGCCAAACTTTTATTTTAACGTGGCCACGGCCCCCCCCCTAGGGGACAACGAATTAAGTTACGCTCAATTAATTAATAAAACCGATGATGATAACAGCAAACTTAGAAACAACAATAACTTCTCCAACTCCTGGTCCGCACACGCGTTAAGAGAGCAAGGAAAGATATTACTCCACACCTAGCGGCAGTTTCAGTTGAACAGCTACGAGCAGAAAAGTATTAATCTATAAAGTTAACCGAAATAACTACTTATGTTACTTTTTTAATATTTGACGACCACATAGGAACAGATGAGAAGAAAAGAATACTAACAAAAACCATATAACGAAGAATAGGAAATAAAAGAAGAAATAGAGAAAAAATTTAGTTTAAATTTGACTGACCTTCCTAGCTTTATTTGCAAATATCTGCCCACAGAATTATTGTCCCCCAATTCCATAAACTTATTCAGAACATCCGGTATATCCACGGACTCTGAATGTGGATTCCAATTATATCTTCTTTGAAGAGTAATAATTACACTACAGACGCGGTGTAAAATTGATGGAAGAATGTAATGTAAAATGAAAACCAAAAACAATTTCTATTATAGGTACATACTTTCCTTTTTTGTAGTTAATCTTTCAGATCACTATTACAATTTTTCTGACAGTTGTGTAGGATTATTGCAGAAAGTCTACAACAGCCAAGAAGGGCGCACTGTATGCAAATTATCAATGAAAAGAAATATTTACGTTTGCACTATTTCTACTGTTTATTGTGTTTGCAGATGTTCTGTGATAGGTATATCAATATGCTCTGATGAATACTACAGTTTTATTTTTAGAATTCTAGTAAAAGTAGAAGTAAAAGACTGTTAATCGGTAATAATAAAGGTATCATTTACTATAATTTGTTAATTAAATTAACATAATTGACACCTGGCATTCAGCAGTCGGATATCTTTCCGTAAGGTTATTCTAGTACATATTTGTTTAAATAATTTTCACTATTTTTACTTGTTATATTGACTTAATATTTAAGTAAAGTCTATTGATAAATCACATTTTAAATTCACTGTTTCTGTTCTGATAAAGGTTCTGCAGCACTGAAGTTACCCGACTTGGTTTTCAATATCAACAGGTTTAATTCGGAGTGGATTGGCGGTGGGTGGTTAAACTTCATTTATAGCTGTGCACAGGTAAATATAAATCTTTCATATTTTTCATATATCATGAATTATATATTCTATTGTTAAGCGAATTGTGAATATGCACCACAATATATTATTATAATTTCGCAACACATTTTAACGCAATCGAGCTTTATTCCGAAAGTTAATATCGCATATATATAGAGTGCGTAATAACGCCTGCGTTTACTACGAATAACTTCGCCGGAATATTAAAATATGTAACACAATAGTTCAATTACTTAATTGCTTTGTTAACATCTGCTTTATTCATTAACATATTCACATTTTTCCATTAGTTAAATAAATATGCGTTTTGTCCTCTTTACTTTTTTGGGTTTTGTATTCATTACCAATGTATCGATATTATCGGCGAAATACATGCCTACTAGTTCGACCGCAATTAAGTAATTGAAGAGTAACTAATTAAAATACAATGTTTTATTCATCACAGACTAAGTGTCTATTGGAAGCTTCAATTTAAAATTGTTTACACTCATTTGAATAAAGTCAGGGTCTAAGTGGAGATTTAAATTTTATGTGCCTACGCTGAGAAGGAATGCTGTTAACGCATTAAGTTTTTTTCTCTTTTGTAATTAATTCTTTCCCTTGATATGAGTATACAATACGATCGTATAAATTTTGAATAATTTACATAAAATTGTTATAATGATGTTCTTGATGAATTCTCGGTTACTTAAAGTGATACATTTTGTGAATGTTTTCTATAACTTTTGGTGAAGGCGACGAATTTTCTTTTTTGAACTCACATGAAAATAATGAATGTTTAAAAATAAACAACTTGAAGAAACTTTAATGAGAAGTTGAATAGTGGCAAATCAATCACTAAGGATAAAATAATCGGATACGTAAGTAATTCATTAAGATAATGACATAGAGGAGAAAATCACTAAAAGCAAATAAATGCTATAAACAAAGTGAAGACTACAGGCGTTGATGATATTTATGTTAATTAGCGGTTTGCTTAATTGTAAAATACAGAATTTCATGCTACCTTATTGATAAGCCCAAGGAAAGGAAGAAATAGCCATCTAAAGGTATTTTGTATTTTGGTATATTTTGTATTGATGAATATTTTTATATTCATTAATATTCAAGTAGGTTTGATGAAAAACATGAAAGTACAGATGGATTGTGTAACACTATCGTTTCGTTACTCTAAATTACTGAATCAAAACATAACATACTGAACATAAAATACTCACTGTAACCTCAAAAAAATTCACAATCTGAATACTTACTGCAAAGCAAATAAAGACGATACTTATTGTAATGCTCCGACTTTCAAGATCTCTTAATATCAAATTATGATTCAGGCGTAGGTGTGATTTTCATAGCTTACGAATTGTAAAGAAGAATAAGAGGTAATAGATACAATAAAAAAATATATGGGCGCCATCTGCTTGCAAGTCCTTAAACCTTAGTATTCGCAAACATAAACGAATACTGGTTATATTGATTTAATTCAATAACTGGTCATGTTTAATTACGTTAGTATTAAAGTGATTAAAATACTTTAAAGACTTTTGCAAGTGAACGGTCTAATATTATCACAGCAATAATTATTTTAAGTTCTCATTTATTCGTGGACAAGATGATAAATTGTTTTAAATAAAAAATCATAAGAACAATGTTAATAAATTTCTCACAAAGATCTTTAGTGAGAAGAATGATTGTATAACTAACAAACAGCTTTCATAATAATAGTTCTAATAAAATCTAACATCAAACTTACTTCTATTAAACAGTAAGTTCGTTACTCCTGGATAAATCGATACAGTACTATAGTCCATTAAAATATTACACCAAAACTCACTTTCACAAAAAAGGCCTTATTAACATAAAAAATGCTTCACACTATAAACTTGAAGAACATGGAGTACTGGCAAAGATGCTGCAATAATTAACGGAAAGTTCATAATTGATGTTATGACAATTATTATTTCTGTAACAATTTGGCATTAACCCGCGATATTAAAACTCCTAAACTGTAATAATCCCAGTATTACAGTTGTTAATTACAAGTTTTAGTGTCTTTTGACTAATTTTCGTTATTAGAAGGTTATATTGTTTCAAGGTAATAATTTTATAAGGCTGACAAATTCTGTCTACTATTTTATTATTAAAACAAAACCCCCAAAATTAAAGATTCTTAACATGAAAATTTCGAATGCTATAACTTCCCTTCTTAAATTGGTAATTAATAACACTTTAAATTACTCATAAGTTAATTAACCAACACGACAAACATTAAAATTCAATACGAGATTGAATTTCCTTCACAAATTTCCTACGAGAGGGAAACTAGATTATTTGTGTTAATTTATTAACACAGATTAAGCGGTAAAATGAAGCAAGTAATTCCTATACTGTAAACAGAACTAAACACAAAACGGTGTTATCACAACTAATTCGTACTTTTCAAACTATAACCTTTTTTTCATACATGGAAACTGTAATATTTAGGGCACGAACTAACATAAGACTTCAGATTCCGAGATTAAGTCCCAGGTCGGCGCAGGAAACCGCTCTCCACCCGGCCCGCTACTTATGACCTCTGTTGATTCTAATAAACTTTGTACTGGACTGACTGCAACTAAGGAACCAACCCTATGCTGAGCTTGAATTTTAAAAGAGGAAAAATTAAATACCCAATCAGAAACTACAACGACGTGATATTAAACCAACCGGAGATAATCGCGTAAAAATCTTCTAGAATATTCCAATTAAATTCGCGGGACATCCGCCTAAAATCCACGTCGAGGAGTAACTCGATATTTTGCAGGTGGCCACATGATGCTTTTTTATGCGTCTGCACTTAGAAAAATCTATTCACCCAAGTTAAAAATAACACGTACAGGATCTATAAATTTAGGGTTTAATGCGTGATCAGATAATTTATTCCCTTGTTAAAAAGCCGATCTTATCTTTCTACTTTTATAATCTTTATTTTTGTCTGTATTTTCGTTACCACAAAATGATTTTTAACCGTAACAAGGCTTTGCAATGAACTGTGCTATTTACAAAGACGTCAGTATGTTTATTCTACACGCAATGTTATCTCTAATCTTATTCTAGATGGAATTTTCATCTTGTACGACAATACGTCAACATTTTAGGATGACCTTTGGTATTAAAAGAACACCATTTAATTCGAAATCTCGTCTGCATTTTTTAATCCAACTGAAGTATGATGAACTACACAGGACCGTACTAAGGTTTTTTACCATTTCTGCATATAAAATTGTATTTCTATACAATTGGGTAAGAATAATGTATTAAATGGATACTGAAATTGACAAATTTGACTCTATATCTTCTTAGAAAGTAAATATTAGAATATTGCAATTGTTAGTTTGGAAACGGGACCCTGTTGTAAACATCTAAGTAAAAGTTTCTGTTGCATTTTAAGGAATCTTTATTAAGTGCAATAAAATATAAAAAACAATATACTAATAAGTAGATCACAATAGGGCCAGAACATGTACGTAATTCTATTTTAATAAAATCACGGCTGATTCGTATAATTAGCAATGAATTTCTTCCAAACGTTTTTTGAACAAACATCATTTTTAATCAGATCATTTTTAAAGAGAATTTTAAACGAATTTATTGTGTAAAAATGATGACGTAGAAAATGAACAAATAGAGTACTATAGTTTTATTCACGACATTCAGCTCGCGTGTTTTCCATACCTTCACTATTAATTAGAAAGAAACAAAAGTAAGTCATACTAGTTACGGCATGTGTCGTACTTCTAGTGGCCGCGACACGTGGTTTTGTTTTCGTAATATATTTTGTATTATAATAACAAATACATAGAAGGGATACCACTTTTAAATTATATTGTGTTAAATTTAATATGTGGTTGAAATATCTTTCTTGTTACACCGACGTGTGAATACGCGTAAATACGAGAGAACGGCGTTGCCTATGTTTTTGCATATTTTTTGTAACATCAACATGTTGGTTGCTTCTTATAATAATTGAAATATTCTTTAGTATCGTATATTCCTCTAAAACTATAGTAGACAGTTTTAATAAATTTTTGCTTGATAGTAGTAGTTTTGTAAATAGTTTTTAATTAGTTTTAATTTTGAAGATTATCTTCCAGCGGAACTAACTTCTAAAATATTTTAGATTTTCTTACTATCCAAATTGCAGGTGGCAGCAGTTTAAAAAACCATCAAGCTTTGGTAGCTTGTTAATTTCTTCTTAAGCCTTTTCGCGTAACTTTCATTTTTGACTGTTAAGTATTCTGAAGTATTCTCTTTTCTTGGAAATCTTTTAAAAATAAACTACCCACACAACCTCTATAATGCTTGAATAGACTGATATCGGATGGGGCGCACTTCATTCTCACACGTAGAAATGAAATTTAATATATTAATGATGATTTAATATATTAATACGAGGGCGACACTGAAAATTCTTAGAAAATCAAACAAAGATTAGTTTTAAAAAAATTTAAATGATTTTATTGTTTTTCAAAGTATTCCCCTTTAACATCAATACATTTTTGCAATCGATGAAACCAGTCCTTAAAGCAATGATGCCACTCCTCCTGAGACACTTCAGAAACCAGGTTTTTGTAATATTCCACTGCTTCATTTTATGACGAAAAAGTGATTCCACGCATTTTATCTTTAATTTTAGGAAACAAAAAGAAATCGCAAGGTGCTAGGTCAGGGCTGTACGGTGGAGGGTCCATGGTGCTGACTTTTAGGTCAGTCAAATACTCAGTTGTTACTTTTCCTTTATGCGACGATGCGTTGTCATGATGTAAGATTATTTTTCCTTTGGGGCGTTTTTCAAAGATTTGTAGTAAACAGACATTTGTGTACCAATCGGCAGTAACGGTACATCTTATCTTCTAATGCTATAGTAGCAGTATGACCCATTTTAGAAAAAAAACTAGCAATCATACAGCACTTACCAGCACTGCGAATTCTTCGAACTTTTCTAGGTTGTAGGTTCGGTTCAAAAGACCCATTGAGCGATTGACTTTTCTTTTGAGGATCATAACAATAAATCCAAGATTCATGACCAGTGACGATATTCCAAACCAAATATGAAGTGCCGCCTTGGAATTTCTCCAGAGTTTTTCTGCACCATTCAATGCGTTGTTCTTTTTGATCAGGAGTCAGTTTATGTGGAATCCATCGACAACAAAGTTTTCTCACTTCTAACTGTTGATGTAAAATGTTTTGTATTTGACTCATACCAATGCCCAAGGTCGCCCGAATAAATTTATAAGATAGCCGTCGATCTTCCTCAAGCATTGCTCGAACAGCGGCAATATTTTCATCAGTAACAGCAGTTCTTGGGCGTCCTTCACTCGGTACTTACAAGGTGAGCTCTACTATTTCAAAATCAAAGTCAGCTTTTCGTTAAATATAAATCTCTAAAATATTATAAGTACCTACATGTCCAAGTTCACAAAAAAGTACAATAACTATTCAAAGTAGGTAGGAAAAAGTTGTATGTATTAGAAAAAAAGTATTGATAATACTACAAAATTGTTAGGTCAAACCTGTTATTCTTACTTATTCTTTAATCTCAAACATACGAAAGGAAATTTTGATTTAAGGGAATTCCTAAATTACATAACACCTAAATTCATTTTAATACCGCAAAATGTTAAACTAAAAGTTAAAAGGAAATTAAAATCTGAATATATTAACATTGCCGAGGCTGCCTATATCTACCAGCACGTGTTCATTGGACACCACACAGGTTAAATGGATATCCGAAATTTGTTTTGTAACGGTGATCATAATGATGCCCTTAATTGAAAATACGATTAACCAGCGACGGGTTTGAATTCAGTAAATCAAAACTAACGAGCATCGACTGTTTATTTTGAGAAACGTTTATATTTTTATCCGCACGTTAGTATTAGCATACAATTTTCAGTATCTGTGTGTTTCTTACCAACTGCGACTTCTTAAACACTTGACTGCTTAGACTGAAAGTTACAATAGTGATTTTGAAAAGTATACAGTTTCATTCAAAAACCAATAATTATTATTCTATATCCAATTTTCGATTTGTACTATCCAAAAGAGTTTTAAATTTTCTTTCATGGCAATGTTTCATTTTTATATATTTTAGCTTATTGTACCAAAATTTTCTAAGGTGCATTAGTAAACCCAAAGCTTTTTTCAGGTGCATTTGTTACCGTGTCACTCAGAATTAGATTAAGCTTTTAGGAGGTGAGGTTTTCGTAAAAATTAAGTGCTTGTTCCTTCTAGACTGTCTTTACAGAAATACATGTTTATTAAGAAAACTGGAGCTTTCGATACTGGATCGATATAATCCATTCCGTGATGGGGAATGTAATTACGTAAATACGTCATTGCTTTCAAGAAGACTTAATTGAAGCAGCGATATTTGAAGTATGAATATTGCCAGAGAAATATGAGTCTATTACATCTTCCGTGAAATGAATCTGAAGTTTTCAGATTTGTTACTAAGTTGTTATTTTTAAAATTTTTCATTGCACATTTGTATTAAAAATTACTTATTAAAAATAGCTGGTTTAGTTATTTTGAACGTCTTATATTAGGTTTATAAGCTTAAGCAATTGAACCACGCAAACTTTAATTATTTGCGGTCTTTGCGATAATAACCAGCTTTGCTAGCGATTGTTAATTATCCCAAATTACACCCTTCATTTGCCAGTTTATGATTATGACATGCAAATTTGGAGGTTTCCATTAAGTGTTTCTCAAGCACATTTTCAGCAGGCGTTCTTGTGATAATTAGCTTAATTATCTTTTCATTCAATCCGACTTTTTATAATATTATACTGTCAAAATCAAGCAAATGTATTTTTAAGTGTTTGTACTCCACATTAATTTTAATGTAAGATAATCGTACATAACAAATTAAGATTAGCACAGTGTACCATCTTAATAATGTTTTTTTAAGAAATGAAGATTAATACTGATAATAAAACAACATAACAAAAGCTGCTTATTATTTCATAAAATTCAGAGTAAAAGTAGTAAACAATCTTGTAGGGCTTAAATTAATTATAACGGTTTTTTCAGAGTTAATTCTGAAAGTCAATACTCCTCAATGTTTAACTGTATAACTCCACTCTTTGTAGCTAGTATTTCTAGGTTCATTCCATTAATTGATTTTCTGATATGTGGTAATTTGAGCAGGATTAAAAATTAACTAACAGAGGTACAGTTTTTAGCATTCAAAATGTCACAGACTAGAGAATACTGTATCAAAAATAAAAATCAAAATATCTACAGCTTATGTCTTAAACTATAGATTAAGTAGCAATTTTCGAAGATTCAAAAATCTTAATTTCTAAATATCGATGAAATAGTTGAAATACGCAGGGTACATACATAGGTACATACGAAGATAGATCGAAAAAATTTCTAGAACAAGACGGAAAAACAACTTTTTGGGGAAAATCGTATTTACTTTTCTAGATAGTCTCCTTTCAGCTCTACACATTTGATTCCAACGCTTTCAAGACCGTTCAACCCTTCACAAAAATAAGAACTATCCAACCCTTCAAAATATCCATTTACAACTTCGATGATTTCAGTATTCGATGGAAATTTCTTTCCAGTCAACCATTTCTTGAGATTTGGGAACAAGAAGAAATCCGACGGAGCCAAGTCTAGTGAATAGGGTGCATGTACAATTAACTGGAATCGTAGTTCGTGCAGTTTCGCCATCGCAATTGCCGACTTGTGGGATGGGGCGTTATCCTGGTGGTACAAGACCTTTTTCCCTGCCAAATGAGGCCTTTTAGCTTTGATTTCTTTGTTCAGTCTGTCTAATAACGACGCATAATACTCGCCCGTTATTGTCCTCCCCTGTTGTAAGTAATCAATAAAAATTATATATAGAATCGATAGTAACGGCGTGTGTTTATATCCAATCCGTTTGAAAATTTGACAACCGTTGTACGTACAATGGCGCTTTCAAAACATGTGATTAGCACTAGAGTCACTGCATCTAGTCACTTAGGCCAGCTGGTCGATCAGAGTAACGCAAACCGCCGCCCTATTGGGGCAGAGAAGGATGATTTTTAATAATGGACAAATTAAAATCACGTTTTAACCACGTGTTTGACATATTAGAGGCTTGATCTTTCAGAATAAGAAAAACCTTTTAAAGTAAACGTGGATTTGATTAAATTCAATACAGGACAAATAATGAACAATTTCGTGCTTCGTTTGCCCCAATATGGCTGCGGTTTGCAGTACTCTGATGGACCAGCTGGCCTAGGTAACTAGATTCAGTGACTCTAATTAGCACGCGCGCATCACACCATCTTGTGGTTTATTCTAGAAACATTCCGATCTATCCTAGTTTGTAGTAGGTTTGAAATCTGTAATTTTTCAAAGATTTTAAGAAGTGCACTTTTTAACATTTGTTTAGTTTCACTTTTAGGGTGTGTTATGGTCGAAACAATTTGTTAATTAAGAAATCAGCAAACGACTATTAACCACTGTCGGCTACCAACTAGCTAGTGGTGAGGTCAAGGTTCAATCTCTCAATTAACCTTACTTGTAGACCTAGAAGCTTCGCGAAAATAAACAAACTGCGTCTATAAGGACACAAATAATAAGATCGCAACCAAGATTGATTGACATAGTGTCATGACTAATGTAATCACTGTTAGGTATTATGTTATAATATATTAATATATTCATAGATTAAATTATTTTATTGTATTAGTGCGAGCTCGGGAAACTATCAAAGATAAAATTTTAACGAAAAACTCAACTTATTAAAAATCCACGGTCAAACCGAACTATTAGTGACAAAACATTGACAATTCCATGACAATTTATAGACTTTAATAAGTAACTAGGGAAACCTCGTCCAGACATGACGGTCAAAAGCATTGAAGGATTTCCCTATATACAATATTCGATGTGTGATTACAATCCTTCAGATTTTCGTGAGTGATTATTTAAATAAAAGCAACCAAACATAGCCAGTTGAAAATTCTAAGCCTAGCACTCCTCTCTCCCAGTTTACCCTCCTCTTTTCCGACATATATTCCTCTTTGGCTTACCCCTCCCGGGCCTCCCCAACGGTTTAGTCTACATACATACATACGGAAATTCTACCTTACGAAATGATAAGAATAAAATCAAAAATCGATCTTGTTTAAAACATTCTTGAAAACGTCTATCAGTACATATTTCAAAAACATGACATAAACATAGCGTTGGCAAATTCCCTGCGTTTTATACAAACAATCTGAAACTGCTCTGAATAAGCAACTGGCATCAGCTATTATTTTAACTTGTCTGTTGTCCATAATTTTCAACTATGCAGGTTGTCTACGCAACCTAACAATTTTTTAAACATTAACAGCTTATTAATGATGGAAGTTGACGGCTGCATCACCTTTTATATTTAAAAGCGGGTGAGCGGTAGTGCTTACGAAACTCACCACCGTAGAAAGTAAGGGGGCGTCCCAAGTGAATGTCCGATTCATCCGTCTCAAATTACACATTTTAGAATTTTTCAAATTAAAAATATAAACATTAAAAATATTTAAAAATTAAGTAGTGTTGATTGATCTATACAGCGAAAGCTTTAATATAAAAAAAAGAATCGCTCAGATCGCTCCGGTGGAACTCTCAAACGAACTGGAACAAACATAAGGCTTGTGTTTTAAATATATATAGATAATTCTACAGTGGCAAAACGCCATCTAAATTTAAATGTCGACTAATTACTAAATTAATATTCTACAGTAATAAAGAATATAATCTACTAATATGGGCTGATTGAACGCTCTATCGATCAATTACTTCAACTCTAAATAGATAGTGATGATTATATCAAAATTTCAGCTATTCTAACGGATGCTGCAGGGTTCCTCACAACATTGGAAATCGCATTTTGTTTAGGACATATTCAAATATAAACGGATTTACTGCTAATCGGGCACCAATTAATTAATACCCTGCATAGAACTGCACATTCAAACAACTCAAATGTGATAAATATAGTCATTCTAGCAAACGTTTCATGACTTAATACTGTAACGTTCTTTTTAAAATAATAACAAAAATACTATTTAATCGTCTATTCATAAGAGAGATATTATTTACATACACTAATTAAAAACACTATAATTATAAACTATTTAAACAAGTTAAATGATAGATATTTACAAACTTAAAGTAGGCTATTTATTTTGAATACAACATTCATTTATAACATTTATCTATTCACTATTATTCGACTATTAACTAATTACACAAAGCACATTTCAATTTACCGGTTGAATACTAACTGAATTCTCTTATATGCACTAGAGTCAATTTATACACCCATGTAAACGTTCTGGAAGACGTTCGAACATACTCCTGTATTACCTCGTTGATGTGTCATATCTTGAACATCGTAGACGGGCCGCGAATCTTCTAGTAGGTTCTCGCGGGTGTATGACGCTTCGCTCTGGAATGTTCTGCCGTCCACATATAGGGATATTCGTTACAATACAAAGATATCTTATATCTTAGACAAAAATATTCGAAATTAAATCTCAGAAGTAATCCAAAATAATCCGGATTAATATTATCGCAAATTACGGCGAAATGCCTGCAAGCGTTTCCAAGCACAACACCAAAAAGGAAACCGTAATACGTATTATAAAACGATATACCCACAGAAACTGTAGTACTCTTGTATCTAATAAAGAAAAAATCGATATTGTAACTCCACTCACCTGTTGCACTTGGGTAAATTATCCTAAGTTGTTCAAATTGTCGTATTTCTGTGGGTCATTATTCGAAGCTTTAATTTATGATTAATAATTTCACATTTAGGTTGAACCAAGTGTGACCCATCCAATTCATAAATATACAAAACCCACACTAATACATATAATCGCTTTAAAGCTAATTTAATCTAACGTCATATGTGTCTTTACATAAGAATTAAGACTTGTACGGTATATCTATATTTTTGCTTACAGAACTCTATTTTATAATCTACTAGAAAATAAAGTAGATCCAACTTAATCAATTCACATTTAATTAAGATTAATTGTTTAGAAACACTTCAAGTGTAGGAATTTTAGAAGTTTTAAAAGTAAAAGTCCTCATCCCTGTTAGACGTCTTAATCTTATTCCATTTTTCAGAGGAAGTTTTGTTAGAAAGCCTCCATAATATGGATGATTAGAAATTTGATTGAAAAGCACTTAAACATAATGAATTAATTTATGTGCAAGAGGAAGTTTATTAATGGCTGTAATAAAGTTTGGCTAGTGCATGAACTTGAACGGATAAGTAGAACGTACTTATTATAAGGGATTGATAGGCAGTGAATGTTTTAATAGGCTAACAATCCCAAGAGTTAGGAGCTTTTAGAACTCGTAACATTGTTGAAAAAATTGTTATGGTTTTATTGCAAAAACGACTTATTTACAATCATTTTTATGAAAATGTACTACTCGTGATTTGAATACCCGACAAAGAAAAATGTCGTATAATCTTATTATTCGCTTTTCCCTGTTATTAAAAATTATTTGTAGTGTTGATGCAACGCTTCAACAGCAAATGTTTTAGTATTCGACATATCGTGTGTATATAAGAGAATTTGGTCAAAGAAGGAAGTGTTTTATTGAATCTATACCTGCTCAGTATGGACAGTCGGATCGGGTCTGTGATCTTTACGACATTCTGATCGTTATAGACTTATTGAATTACTAACACGTAATAGAACAAATAAGCGATTACGAAATCCTACATAATAAAATTTTTTATGCTGATTTATTATTAAAAGAATTCAAAAATAAAGAATCTAGGTCAACGCCTTATCAACAGGTGTGAACTACAGCGTCTTTTGTTACTCTCAACTGTTAAAAAAAGTCAAAGCGTGCGTTAGGGTTGTACTTTTTAGCATTTCGTTTGTCATTGTGTCTTTAATTTAATATGAATGAAAATAAATTTTATTATTATTATAGTGTAAATTGATTTCATCTCTCCTATTTTGTACGTATGTGATTTTGGTGACCTAGATTCTCCATTTGTTTGTTGAACAGGTATTCAAATTGTATACAGCTATGCATTTGTTCGTAATTATTTCTAAATAAAATGAAATGACTATTGCAGCGCAAGAATATGGTTAATGGCTTGAAAGAATAATGTAACTGTAGTTGGTAATTAACGACGTAACAAGAAACAACTCTTCTAACTTAGTTGAATAAATGTTTTAAATATCTAAATTGATTATCGTTTTATTTATTAGATTCTATAAGTAAAACAACTTCAATCAAATGGTTCACTACACATAATTCTACTTCATATTTTACTATACTATTATATAACAAGAGATTTTGTTTACATATTTGTTCCAGACATTTTATTGAATGCGGCTCTGCGTTTTATTTACCGGCGATGCCGGCCGATAAACGTCGGTCCACTACTTCGTTTATGGGCGTGATATTCGAAGGTGGATTAATAAAATGAATGGTGTAGCATGCAAGTGAATCTACTGATTGTTATATATACTGTGCTTTAGTTTTAGTAATTGATTTGATGCATCGAAACGTCTTCGGTCGGACGGACTGTCGGTAGAAACACGTGATGGCAGTGGTTGGTTGGGCGTTGGATGGATAGCATGGATAGTGGTGAAAGTCTCCCCATGTTGGCTGATTCTTGGATGCCAGCTTATTTTAATCCGTTATTCTCGGTATTTATCTACTTAAGCAAACTCATTTTCTACTGGACACTTGTTTTCTTATTTTGTATATTTCGCCTATTTTTATATTATTATGTTCCCTGTTCACCTGAAATGCCATACATTTTTGCCCTAACTGTAAATTTTTAAAATGGGTATATAACAAATAATGTTGTAAAATGTTCGAAAATTTATTTTGAAGAATATTCCCGCAGCACAAACGAGAAAAAACAAGATTAAACCCTCAAAAGTGAGCAGGACTGGAGAATATACCTTTAACTTCCAAATAAATAAGAATAATTCCAAAAGTTCTTGAAATATTCTCAAAATGCTAAAAATCGTCGAATTTTCGTGTTGTTTGTAGTTAATTTGCCTGTAAGAAGGTATTTTGTTGAACAGTAGTATAATAACATTACCGATCTTGGACAGTGACCTAACCTAACTTCAGGTCATATTGTACAAAACATGATGTTTGCGAAAACCATATCAGAATCGCTCAACAGGTTAATTAGATTTAACTTAGGGACTTTACGTTAACCTCCCCATAAGAATTTTAACTATGGACGACTCTTTAGGGTCGACATAGTGACCACGTTAAGCGTAGTGTCCACGGTTGGCGTAATGTCCGCGGTCGGGATTGCATCCGGTCGTGTCGTATGCACGAGTAAAATATTTAAAAAGCTATACAAACATTTGTACCTACTTACATATAAACAAAATAGAAAAAAATGCCTATGAAAGGTTCATAAGTAACTAGAACAAAAAATAAAAGAGATGGTAATGGTGCCCAAATTTCTTGTCAATGCTTTCGAACGCATAAATTGTGCAAACTATGCTTGCTAAAATGTGCTGCAACTACTGAAAGGCGGAAGCAGGCAAGGTTTAGTTTTGTTTAGTCTGCCTTTTTGAACACCCGACGCCGACAGCAGCTGCGATTAACACGTGTACATTTTGCGTGGGTATGCGGTTTAAGATCGTTTAGTTTCGGTTTTACTTTCGATTTTGTGTTTGTGTGTTCTATTATTCTGAAAATTCTCAAGAATGACTATGAGAACTATGACGATCGTGTTCGATAATGCTCCCGAAGAGAACGTTCTTTTCATACGGTTTTATCATGCGCGAACACTAATAACAAAGTTATATTAGAAATGTACTGCAGGCTGCAGGGCGCGCAACAAAATAATGCCTCGGCTCGCGCACTTTGAACTCACACAGCTATCCTGGAAAGCGTTGTAGTGTAATTATCAAAATAATTATCGAAAATACAGTTAAATGAAAACTTTAACACATCTCTGATATAAGTAAGATTCGCTGTATCAGCTTTAAAAATACTCCCACTACTTATTTACGACGAGCTGCATACAAAGCAAAGCATTTTCAGGTCTCGCAAGGCTAAATATTATTTTAATGTATAATACCATAAAGACGAAAAACTTGTAGGAAGGAAAAATATTGAGACTAACACCGCTTAGAAAAATAACAGCTAAATAGAAATACGTAGGTATCTGAGCGAAACTGAGCTTACAGGTGCATAAAGAGGTAGGTATTTCTCTAGTAATACGGGCGCACACGGTCAGCACCACGGATTATCAATTTTATATTTGTCATGTTCGGTAAAGATAATCCCATGTCTGAACTGCACCACGGACAATTTTAACATGCGGAATTTACTACCTGAGCTGCACCGATAACGCTTAAAAAGGTTTCGAATAAAACGCTAATAGAATTTGCATACCATTCGCCGTTTGTTTATTATATTATTACTCTTAAAATGTTCTAACTTCATTATTAAAAACACACTCAGTTGCAAAAGATCTACAACAAGGTGTGTGTGTACATTTATAAGCTGTACTAATATTTTTTAGTAGAATTTTCTAGGATTTTTCTAGAAAATTCTATTTCCTTTTCCTAAAAAACTTCCTTACTACACAGAGACGTTTGTATACAAGGTACTCGTTGTACAAAAAAATATATGATAACTTGACAGTTTCGGTACGCATTGATTTTATTTTTAATATACTTCAATATACTCCGTGGTGCAGTCAGGTATCAGGTTAAAGCACAGCTATTTACCCAAAATGTATATGATGCACCTCAGATATGGGATTAAGGGGCTAATGAGGTTTTAGTGGTTAATGGGGTGCAGTTTATGTGCACCGAGTAACACAAACTTACCATTAAAAGATTCAGAGACAACATGGTTTTAAAAATTATTAGAATTGTTTGAATAAATTGAACGAAAATCTATTAGTTTTATATTAAATGAATACAATGGTCAAGCGAAAGAGTAGGCAAGAAATAGTGATAGAGATAAAATATAAAGATATATAAAAAATTATCTAATGATAAAAAAATATACTATTAAAATATTTTTAATTTAATTTGAGTTGGCAAGATAAAACGTATCTACGTGATGCAAAGAGCACCTAAATTTAAGATGTACATAGAAAAGAACTCACTTTTTCCATATTCAAATTATTCTAATGAAAAGAATAATGATTAAGAGATTCTAGTTTTACAATATTAAAGTTTCAGAAATGAAAACAAAAAGTATTATTGTTAGTAAGCGAAAAATTATTCTTATTTTTGTATAGAAGAAGCACCAGCTTGGGAAATATTCCTGGAACCCATTTTTGCCAAGTCTGAGGAATTTCTTGACCGTATTATTCAATAAAATGAACATAAGACAGGAATCAGGTATAGGAAGTATTTCTTTAATTAATGAGAGCATACGTTTCAATAATGCTTACAATTTCTATTCATGTTCAATTTTTGATTACTTGTATCAGTGCAAGTCATCCCACTTTATGCCTTTTTGTCCCCCTGACAGAAGTAATGCACATAAGGCAGGAATCTGATGTGTTCCTTAATTAATGAAATCATGCCTTTCAATAATGTTAATGTTTCTGTTCATATTGGACTTTTTAGTATTTTGCATAACTTTCTGGTAAATTAGGTTTAGCTTCCTACCAAGTAACATGATTTTCTAACTGGTGTTCATTATAAGAAAATAGGTTAATGCACTATATTATTTTATCAAAACAGATACTTGACAGAAATGAATGATACTTAAATTAAACTGAGATTGTAATGTATTGTTAAAAGAATAGACGGGCATTCCGAGTTACCCTTACGATACTATGATAATTGCATAAATTATTGGAAACTTTTGGAATTTACATCAATATTTGTAAGTACATAAAGACATATGTATGTAATATTGAAATTGTTTCCAAAATCTACTGAACACATTAAAAATTCTTATGGAAAATTCAACACTAGATAACTCTAAGTCAAATTTCTAATCCATTCGCCGTTTAAATATTGCCTATTTAAAATGAAATGTTATAAAACTTTTCTATATTTTGTTTTCTATTTAGATTGGAATTTTAGGAAGTACTAAAATTCAGACTGAAAATATTCAATTTTTGTTAAAGTACACCTTGGAACCTTTACTTTGCGATTTTCTTTCGTGACCAACAATAAAGCTGTTTCTTGTTGTTAGATTGAAGTACTGCCCCTGAATCTGCTCCATGCTAACTTTCATGAAATTATATTAGGAGATTCCCTCGCATCGCTCCGTCAAAGTTCATAATTATTCTTCCGTTCTGCGAATTAGATATAATTATTGCTTTTACCTGCCTAATTTTTCAATATCTTTGTTTATTTTTTGTTAATAAAACACATGTTAAAAAATTCATCTTGCAAATTTTTATTTAATACACACAACTAACTCGCTTTGTGTGCTAAATAAAAATGAATGTTATATAATAAATAATTTTGTCTAAGCAGAGTAAAATTTAACACAGAGGACAAATAATTCTATACTGGTCCCAATTCGTTTTATTTTCTTAACTAGAGTAACATGAAGACTAACGAAACAATTTTTATCAATCTAGATAACTTTTTAACGGCTTTTTTTTCTCTTAAATTAGACTGGATCTTTTTACTTACACTTTTAGAGTAGAGAAATTATGCTAAAGTGAAAATTGGATGTTTAAATTACACATACACAAAACAGATATTGTGCTTGCACCCTACCTATACGCAGGTTTGTTTCTGCTGTAATTAGTTGTTTTGCACAGAAAATCAGTTTACCAACACATCTTGAGGACTTCTGTTCTGTAGACATCTTCATGTTCTAACTGTTGTATGAAATAGGTTATGCGGGCGACACATTGGCTCGATGCCAAATCGGCCAGTGTAAATAGATTTAACGAAGTACGAGGATAAATTGAAAAGTCTCCGGCCTAGGCAATAAAACAAAAGAATATCAGGTTAACAAAAATTTTATTTTTCTACGTAGTCCCCATCGAGTTCAATGCACTTGGTCCACCTTTGTTCAAGTGCTCTTATACCGTCCCTATAAGCCTTTTCTTCTAACTCGTCAAAATAGGCGTTTGTGGCAGCAATCACTTCTTCATCGGACTCGTATTTCTTTCCAGCGTGAAATTTTTTTAGGTTTGGAAATAAATAAAAATCCGATGGGGCTAAGTCTGGTGAATAAGGGGCATGGGGTAACAATTCAAATTGCAATTCATTGATTTTTGCCATGGCAATTGCCGACTTGTGACAAGGTGCATTGTCCTGGTGAAACAGAATTTTTTTCTTTGCTAATCCAGGTCGTTTTTCTTCAATATTTTTTTTAATTCATCCAGTAAGGTAGCATAGTATACTCCGTTGATTGTTTTACCTTTTTGAAGATAATCAACGAAAAGTACTCCCTTGGCGTCCCAAAAGACTGAAGCCAAAACTTTTCCGGCTGACGGAACTGTTTTGGCTTTCTTCGGAGCAGGTTCTCCTTTGGCAGTCCACTGTTTTGATTGCTGCTTTGTTTCGGGTGTGTAGTGATGAATCCACGTCTCATCCATTGTTACAAACCGTCGCAGAAAGTCCACTGAATTTCGATTAAACAAGTCTAAACACTCACTTGAAACAGTTTTGCGAGTCAGCTTTTGTTCCACTGTGAGCAGCCGCGGCACCCAACGTGCCGATAACTTTCTCATTCCCAAAATTTCGGTTAGGATATGATATGTTCGTTCCGTTGAAATGCCCAGGGTATCTGCTATTTCAGCCAACTTCAATCGCCGATCATTCAACACAACTCTATGGACTTTTTCGACAATTTCCGTTGTGGTGGCAGTTTTCGGTCTTCCTGAACGCGGTGCGTCATCTGTGCTTTTGCGACCCCGTTTAAAGTCAGCAACCCAGGTTTTAACTGTGCTATAGGAAGGAGAAGATTCGCCTAATGTCCCGTCTAGCTCAGCTTTGATTTCTTTTGGGGATAAACCCTTAATGTGAAAATATTTAATAACCGCACGAATTTCAGCTTTTTCCATTTTAACACCACACAAAACTTTATCGACTTTGACAACTTGCCAAACAATTATTGTTTGACAGAAATTTTTGTTATTTCACAGCCATACTGATAAATTATGAAAAAATAAAATGCCGTAAAAACATTGCAAAAATTTGTATCCCATATGGGTTAGGCCGGAGATTTATCAATTCATCCTCGTAATATTGCATGTCTAAAGATTACTTGAATTTAATAATTTTCTTTTAATCTTGAGATACTATGTAATTCCATGGCATTTGAATTTAAAAATCTATTAGCCAAATCCATGAGTTTATAAACCAATTTTTGACCAATAGACTATATTCAAGCAAATTCTCAATATTTTTTCTAATAACTTGTTTTAGGCCACTTTAATAATACTACAACTGCTTTTAATTATTCTGATAATTGGAATATAAAACAAAATGTTTCTACAAATAAAAAAAAATATTTCTGCCTGATTTCCGGTTGCTAAAGAATTTTCTAAACTTGTCACCCTGAAAAGGCGTGGGTGAAAATATTTAGGAATTGGCAGAAGACTGCGTGTAAAACTGTTATGAAAGTTTTCGCGGTCAGCGGTCTGTGATAAATATAGAACCTTTAACAAGTTTGATTCCTGCAGGAGATACAAAGATTTCGGCTTCGCACTTTTTTTAAGTCAATGCACTATCTAGGTCAGTGCGGTAATTTGAAGAAAATAAAATGGAAATATTGACTTCTCTTTAGGCAACTAGTTACTGACTGTAATTTGTAATTTAAGGAAATTGTATATTATTTTAAAGAAGTTTGTTTGAAGTAAACATAAACAAGAGCATCATTATACACTTTTATATACGAGTAGTTTCTGTAGATAATTGATTAATGTGTTTGTTTAATGGATTTGAGGAAAGACTAATTATGCTCATATTTTATTTTTATTGAGATCCTTTAGCAAATCGATCAATCTATGTCTTTTATAGTAAAAAAGGTGTTAAAACAAATTAAAAATATTGATGATTTCGACAAGGAATACGACATTTATAACAAGAAAACAAAAGTAAAAAACCAATGTCAAATGATGCATACACTATATCTAGCATAAATTTCAAATAATACTCTAGCCACAATTCAACGCATTATTTATCAATCAATCAAATGTCACAATTTCAGTCAAACCAACCAACCAATAGCGTGCTGATTATAACGATATCATCACTAGTAGTAATTATATCGAAAATTACCACTGGCCGTAATTATATTATCAATTACTTGCCAAATATATTTTCGACATCGACATTTCGAAATTTCGACATAGGATATAAATAACACGTACGCTCTTAAAGACATAAACACCCAGAAAAATCGAATTATGCTAAACATATTTTGGAACAGAACCACCCAATGGCACCTCAAAACAACATCAAATTCTTACATTTTTGCAACAACAAACACGAATTAAATATTTCAGAAACTTTTGATATATACAAACGTAAACGCTCAGTACCTTTAATGAATGAACAAACTGATCTTAGTAATTTTCCTTTATTTAGAAGTGTTAGATATTTAGTTTTTGTATGTATATTGTATCTAGTTACCTATTTTCTGTATTGTAACGTTCTTTTTAAAATAATAACAAAAATGCTGTTTAATCGTCTATTAACAAGAGGAATATTATTTACATACACCAATTTAATCTTAACTAAATTATTTAACACTATAATTATAAACTGTTTAACGAACTTAACTGCTAGGTATTTACAAATTTAAAGTGAATTATATATGAACTATTTATTTATTATTACAACAATCAATTATTAAACATTCATTTATTCACTAATATATTTGATTACTAGCTTACTTACTTACTAGCTAATTACACAAAGCACATTTTGATTCACCGGTCGAACACTAATTGATTGCCGGTCCCTTCGCGGCCGCGATATATATCTACACGGAAGTGTGTAGAATGCACTAGAAAGATCGGCCGTCGATACGTCATACACGCGACCCGGCTCAAACATTGTAGATTCTTGTGGAAATGTACATCACTCGTGTAAAGAGGTTTTCCCATTCGCTACAGTATTTATCCTTAGCAACGTATTTGTTTGACAATCTTATCTGCCTTTGATAATGACATTTTATATTGAAACCATTGTCAGGTTAAGAATTTAATAAATCTTGTGAAAGTTTAACTAATTTTTGTATTTATATTATATTTCATGATTATGGAGTTCCACAAAGTAATGCTGGAGACAGTACAGTCAAATATATATTTTGTCATCTTTTTGACGTTTTTGAATTAAAACGGCTAGATGAATGATAATTTAATGTTTCTATTGTAAAGGTTAATAAAATTTGTTAAGTTGGCACTCGCATATTTCACAGTGTCTTCTTGTAAGTCTGCGAAATATGCCTATTCGGTATATTTACCTATTGACTAAAAAATTATGGAACTTAAGGTGTTATATGCCATTTGTTACTAGAGAAAGTGTACTTTATTGATATCTAGTTATTTACAAAACTGGCGATACAAATTGCTTAGGCATCGAAACTTTGGAAATTATTTACTCTACTACTCTACTCTAATTATTTTTGGTTCGTCAATGATATTGTAAATGGAGTTACGATATATTTTTCCATAGCAGCAAAAGCTTGATATACGGCTGCCAATAAACGGTGAGTCATGGTGAAACAGGTTCCACGGGTAGATTTTGCCATATTTCTGCAATTTGCACTATTTATAAACCAAACTCATTTTTCATATTTTCTGAGTTGCCAAGTACTTCGAGTTTTGAGTAATGAAGACCATACTGTTGCGAATTTCTGCAAATGAGGCAACCAGAGATTTTGCGTAGATTAATTTTGTATAAAAAGACGAAATGTAAATATAGACGAAATAAGTATTCAAGTAATTAAACATACATTTAGAAGAGAAGGAAATCTTGACTTTCTTCTGATATTATGCGGTAGTAATGACTAAATTATAAATGCGAACCAATGTCAGAAATCACTCGAGAACAGCTGAACCGATTTTGATATACCGTGGCACTATTACCATACCTATATTACCTATGCATAAACATAGACTACACTGTTCACGTGGAGGAAGCCGCGACAAAAACTTTAGCAAAAAGAGTGTAAATAGCAGATTAGGGAATGCAAACCTAGTAAATAAAACAGATCTCTAGTTTTGATTTAATGAGATACCATTGACTAGAACTAGTTTAAAGTTCTTCCTTTCTTTAACAGCCGAATTCTTATAGAAAACGATTCGTTGGTTCGATGATCATAATACGATATTCAATACCAAACAAAAAATTCTAATTAGGGAAGATTGGCCATCATAAAGACATAAGAAGTATATCATAACATAATGCTGTTAGAACACTTTCCTTACTACCGTACATATTTTAGAAGCTTGTCCTTTAATCGTTATTTGTATACCAAACCTGCTAAACCTCTTTTAACGTACCGAGAGAATAATTCGCCAAGGCCGTTTGCAGCCGACACATGATAATCTCGAGGACGCTAAAGAATTTCGCGGACAAGGTATACACAACATTTTTTGTGCAACCGTAAAAAATAAGTAGCGATTACAAATTCTATTGCTTTTCAAAATCAACAATTTAATTCACTGCTTTCATGTTTCAGCGTTTCTATGGAAATGACAAATAAAACAATCAGTTTTGTAAAAAATCATAAAAATGCTTGGAAATACTGGCACTAGTTACTTTAGGTACAACAACCGTTGGTCGTAGTACCGGTCGCAGACTAACTTTAATTAAAAAAAACAATTGCATCTTATTTTTTTATGCTGCTAAACTACGCCTGGTCATTTTTCATACAAACAATAACAAAACAGAAACTACACAAAACCACAATATTTACAATTACGCTTTGCCTGGAAGTCGATAGGTGCGTGCTGTTGATCTCCACTTTATTCCTTTTCCCTTTTTCTTTAGTTGTCGGCCTAGGAACTCCCATTTGTACACCATTGACCTTTGAATAGCCAGAAGTCTATCATAACGAACCATTCATACGACCAGTTTAGTTCATGCTATAATTTATAGCCTCATATACATTCATAATTAATTATAAGTTCATCTATTCATCTAACAATGAAGTGCGCCGGCCGACTGCCCGCAAATCCAACAATAGTCCACAAAACTCACAAAAATCCTATCTTAATACAATACAAGATTTCTTTACAAAGAAATACACATAAAATAAATTGAAATGTATATGCAGTATGGTTTTACATTTACTGCTTAATATTTAATATACATAACTTATATAAATATAACGCAGCAAAGTTGGAGCCGCTATAACAAAAAATAATCAATAATTATTAAAGATTACTAGCATAGTGAACAACTATAATCATATAAATAAAATCCACGATATTGTATTTGCACACAGTTTGAAAACACCTATGCGGTAACAACTATCGTTGCGGCACTAGTGATCGCTCGCTAACAGTCACTAGTAGGGATTCCGCGACAGAATTGTAATTTATTAAATTTTATGAATAGCCCGGTAACGGTTTTAATCACCCATTGGGGAATTATTTTGATATTTTTTTTTAAACACTTCACACCATAACCATTTCAACAATTTGAAGAATCTTACTCAATCAGGGAGAAAAAGGTTTCATCTCAGGACCCACTCCTCTCCCACAGAAACATCGATACTGACTGTATGTTGAGTGTGTTGCGGATTTACGTAACTTATCTGCGTTAAACCCACATCTACCGTCACCTAGTCACGATTTGGCCAAGGAATTGAGGTACGCTCTATTAGCGCGTCACTCTCTTAAGTGAGTGCCGTCAATTCTCACTGGTGGAAGCGAGGTTGCTATCCACTTTCTACTAGCTTTGCAGAGTAGTACTGGCACTATTAACGTGCGCATCCGTCGAGGTCCGTGTGTTGAGAAAGTCCCTTCACCCCTAATCCACATTGCGGGTTAACCACTGCCCAGTCAAAACCATCCCAAGTATGGGCTAGGTTTGGTTTAGGATATCTCTAAGATTTATTTATGAGTTTCCCACCGCGACCTACTATATTAAAGGCTTGGCGGGCCTTCGACAGCGCCCCGTTAGATTCTACAGTGGTAGAAGGTGGAGATCCGGCATATACCACGTTGTGGTGGGGTTGTCTTGGATATGAGAAGCTATAGTACGCGTCATTGTTTAAAAGTGACCCTCCAGGATAGCCTTACTTAGACGCAGTCGGGTCGGATTTCTTGGGACCTCGTAATCCACATCACTTAAGGGATGGGGGAAGACCCCTTGAACACAAGATGATCAACAGTTTTTGTTACACCAGGAAACTACCTGACGATACGCTCAGAGAGCCAATAACGGGATTAGACCTAAATAGCCTATCTTAGAGAGTACTGTTAGAGTCCAGCTTTGATCTGTAACTACCTACCCCCAAACTAAGAGGTGGGGGCACGAAACAAGTCCAGTCATGAAAGAGTCACACTCGCCTATCTAGATAGCGATATTATACAATTACCTTTCATGGTTTTTTGTTGAGGTGTTCTATATACCATGTAGAAAATGCGACAATCCCACTAGCATGTCTTACCGTCAATCTCCCCATCGCGACTGATCTATGAGAGAGCAGGGGTCAAAACTTGCATTCGAGCGTGTGGCACATGTCCCTGAAAAACGTCTATGGAGTCTGTTTTGTCAAATGACATTTCAACACTGAACATCTACTCTTAGCAGTCACCACTGTGACATACATTTTTTCTTTAAATGTCGCTTGCTTAATTTATCATGTTGGCAGTTTATATAGATTTAAAATTGCTGATAAATAATTATAGTAATGTATCATAATTCATGTTCATAAAACATTCAACTGACAAAAATTTCAGAACAAGATCGTGGGTATGGAAATTTTATTAAATATTAAGGAAATTCTCTAGCTCTGAATGTAAGTCGTTATGTTTTTTATGGCAGTCGCATACTTTCCTCTCAAATGGTCAGTAAAGAATATACGTAAATGTAAATGTCTATATACGTAAATAAATAAAAGAAAAACCAATAATTTTCTACAATACGAACGTACCAGCTACTAAATAACTGATCAATCATTGCAATTCCAATCAATGCCATTGAACTTTATTCTGTGTAGGATAATAAAATTTATTCGGATAAGAGTTATTTATAGTAAATTTATTAGCGCAGAATTCTGGAAAAACATACAATTCTAATAATTAATAAAGCTATGATGCACCGTGTTGCTGAAATGTCAGTATAGCAAATTTTATGAAAATTTATCAATAAACAATCCTACGTCTACGTCAATGGCACATAATGTGGGGTATCTGCTTTACCCAACAATAAAAGAATTTCTACGTTTTCTTCTATGAAAGAAAGTGAAGAGATACAACAAACAATGAAGGATTTATTACAAGATAATAACAAAACCATCATTTAATCTTACTTAAATGTGAAAAATTAATATCACATAACTAACAGAACAAAACATAATAGTGGAAACATCTAACAAAATGGTATCTTGTTTATATGTATAAACAACTTATATTTAAGTAATAATACGTACTTAGACCTTAACCCTTATTTTCTTTACCAAAGTATTCCAGAATAGCTTTTGAAATAGAAACAACCAGACTGCCCGTATCTTATTGATAGCACAATCAATAACATTACACATATATGCACGCACATATCGTAAATTCTACTTAAAAATGGCAATAATGGATAACCATAAGATAACCTTTAACCTGTCATTTCAAAATAATTATTGTAATACTTCCAACGATATGTCAGGTAGTCTTTCCTTGATACCTATTACCTACATATTTCTAATTCTATTGGATTTTAATTCTGACGAAGTATTTCAAAGTATTCGAATTTTCGTAGTATTAACAAATCTCTTTCGTCAATACTAGTTTAGATTAACTGCGAGTTATTAATTAAAACTAGTTATTACTGAAGATCTCTTGGTTAAAATCAGCTTTGACTAATAAAATCTGAAGTTCTTACTATGATATAAAACTAATTTTAACTAAGGATTACCAATAGTGACTATACTTAAAGAAAAATACAGAAATTTATTAAACATCTCATTTTTACAACATGACACCTTCATGGCATTATAAATTATAAAACATTTTCCTTTCTTATATATAGACATTCTTTTAAAGCACAATCTGTTTTTGCACAAACAGCAGGTGAATCAGCCCCTGTTGATCATGTTCTAGTTGGAGTTCGGAGAGAGATCTGTAGATCTGGTATCTGTTCAGTGATCAAAAATGTCTCAAGAGAAATGTCGATCAGAAAGTAATAAAAATTAATCCTAGAATTAACTAGGCAAAGCTAGTATTGAGTAGAAAGATCGGGTTTTGATAAAATTAAGGTTTGCATTCTAACATATGAACTGCGTCCTTAAAGTAACCTCACCAAGTTTAACTTTCGAAACACCGAATAAGACTGATTGTTACTTTTTGTGCAAATAAGAAAAATTGATTTATGCTGAGGTGACACCGAAACGCCTAATTTTCTTATTTTTAAATGGCACAATGTGTCACCTGATGGATTATTTGAAAGCCCTTTTCATTCTGAATATGATAAGCCATTTCTTCTAAATTTCATGGATTCAAATTAAAGTAATAACAGATAAGGAGTTTACTTTATTGACGCAGTGTATGAAAGGATTAAAAGAGGAGAAATTACTGGATTAATTTTCTTACCAATTAACTCAGCTTCAATGTAACATTTTATCTACGAGCTTAGAAATATTGTCGGTTCGCAGATCGCGTTCCTATAGATGTTGGTACCTAAAATGTGAAAAAGAAGAATATCTCTTGGTAGTAGTTAAAAACTAAAAATTGGCGAAACAACCATTTTATCAACAATCAAATATTGTTTAAGTATAATTATTACAAAGTACACGAAAATTGAGTATAAGTATGTAATGTATTTGTAGCCTTTGTATTCGTAACTTTCGAAAAACACAAAATCACATTATTTGCGAAGCAAAAATGATTATTTATAGATATATTATTTTTTCTTCTGTAATTTGTCACTTTCGTCACTTTAATTACATTGCCATAATATTTTCATTATTAGCAACCTCCTTAATTTTTAAAAATATCAAGATTTTTCTTTGAACCTCACTTGAATTGCAAAAATTCATCAGTTTTATTTAAATTTCGTTGGTCATTAGTTACATACAGTACCGAATCTCCAGGTAATTAACGACTAATCTCCTGACTTACATGCAGGATATCGATGATTGGTTCACATGAATTTCATATTTGACTAATTTTAACTAAATCTTATTTCCTAGCCTTTTCTAGATTTTTGCAGCACTTACGAAATTAAATAAATAAGCGTAATCGGATTAAATAGGTAATATGGTTTCTGAAGTGTGTAAAGTGACTCATTTTATAGTCAAAACTATTCTTTGAAATCTAGACCAATACTTTTCAATCGATATTCTGTGGAACACTAGTACTCCGCGACCTTGCAACAAGTGGTTCCCTATAAATATTAGAGAGACTGAGCGAAGTTCTTTGTTGCCTTAACAAATAACGTGTCAAGATACAAATAAAGAAACGGTGAATGTTACAACTGACCATATAACAAAACTTTATAAACATTAATCTTATCATGTATTGTTTCTAGAGCTCAGCTACGTAACTAGCTAGGTAACTACAATAAATAGATAACTAGATAAAAACAACAAAAAATAAATATCCAACACTTCCAATAACCGAAAATTGCTAAGCTCAATCTGTTCATTTATTAAACGTACCTTGAGTTCGTGTTTGTAAGGTGTACAAATTTGATATTATATTTGGTCCTGTTCTAAAAAGTTTTTGGTGTAATTAGATTTTTCTAGATGTTTTTGTTTATGTAATAGCATACTGTTGTTTATATCTTATGACGAAATTTCAAAATGTACGTGCAATATAAATGCCCGATTTCGTGATATTGTGTGTTCTGTCTTTAGCATTGAATAACAATGAAAAAGTGTTGGTTTTAAAGATTATTTTGTGATTGTTAATTTTCCGTGGTATATTTGCAATATTTGTTGCTACTTTAGATACGCAATTTGTCTTTTGTTTGAATCGATAGGATATATTATTTTGATAGCTAACATATAATGGTATATAAATTATTCAAATACATTTCTATTATTTTTACCTAGCTATCTTTTTTATTGTATTTACTACAGCGACGTTTGTTTATATGTCTATTTATATGTTTGTTTCTTTGTTTTGATAATGATAGCTTAGCTGTCGAAAGAATTGTCAGGTAGATTGAAATAAGTTTGTAGTTTATTATTTATGTAGAATTATCTATAATGTTTGACAACTATGAAGTTCCTAACAATGTTTATTTTTAAATCAAAACATTGGATATTAAATAACATTGATTTGTAGAATTTTCTTATAAAATATAATTCGTGCATTGAGAATTATATAAATATTTTCTGAAAAACTTTTAAACGTGCAAGTTAAGCTGTAAAAAGCACTCATGCACTTGTTACTACTGATTATACAAACCTATATTGACCAATCGGAAATTGACCAACCTTACATGAAATAATTTCGGTAATATTTTGATAATATTGCAAGTAGGATTCCATGGTTACAAATAAACATTTAGGTATAATATTTGTAATAATGTGTGCATCAAATAATCAACAGTCATATCTCGAGTACTCGAAATTGTATCAATTAAATTATTGCCGGAGTGCAGTTAGTAGACGATGGAGAAAATGCACGAGCCGTCAAGCGTAATTTTTTAGCTCTCAAGCTAACACTAACTGTTGCTGTACAACACACTTTCGTTATATGGCCGACAGCTTTAAACCCCTCGTATGAGATTACTACAGATTATTATTTTATTATCATACAGTGTGTCCTAGAAGCAATCCAGATTTCAGTGTTACATAATCAACTAAACTTTCCAAATAGTTCTTTTTATTTTTTTTAATTATTGAACGTGAACTAACTAGTATCTTTTCTGTAATCATCAATTCAATAGCTCTGTATCTAGGGTTGTATTGAGAAGATACTAAACTAAAGAAATTTTTGAGATCTTTGCTTTATAAAAAATTAGCAGTAAGTGTGTATTTCTAACATCAACTCAATCTTTTATGTGAAAGACAATATTTACAGTTCTAATTACACAATTAAAGAGTTCCATGCAGAGCAATGATGATCACCACGTAACATGGATGTAATATTTTCCCTAAGTTTGATATGATACTTGATTGGTAGTAGTAGAAAAGAGCTCTCTTTGAGTACTTCTTTGACAATTACAAAGAAAAATACATGCTATCCAGGTCGACAATAATTTAAAGTGAGGTAACTTCCATAATTTTTTTATTAAGCGTAAGGGATTGTTGCTGGGAGCCTACATTCCGAAGAATTGTTAAGAGTTTTCAAGTCGCGCTAGCGCCTTGGACCGGGACCGATGGCTTAACGTACCCTCCGAAAGTACTGTCGGTTGCGATCTGCCTATCACTATTATAGGGGTGACTCCTATTCCCAACTTCTGCCCCGGGCCAACATAACTTAACTACAAATACTGTTTGACCAGTACTCATAGCGCTAGGCCATGCAACCCCTTCCATAATAAAATGGTCTGGCAGAATTGTAGGTAATAAATAAAACATAAAGAAAGACTATTAAAAAGATTAATTGGATCAGGCTATGACTAGGCTTGTGCCTCTTTCTGTTTGATGCTTTACTCTAATTCGTAATTAAAGAATTTGACTTTTCTTTAAAATCACCCTTTACTACAAACTACTTTTCATATCACTGAATTAACATTTCAATCTCTTTAAAACGATAATAGACATTTTTTCCTCTGAATGATCTAAAACAGCTGTCAATATCGTTGGGAAATTCGGTATCACGAAGGCTTTTTTTAATTGGTACATTAAATCTGTTAATCAGTTAATCCACAGTCGCAAATTTCAGCCTTTGCTACAGCATTGGTGTTAACAGGCGCATTGCGCAAGATTAGGGCACCTCTGTACATATTTCCTCGAAATTTTTCTAGTATTCTGTTCAACTGTGCAAAAGAGATGCATAATAAGCTACAGTTACAATAGCATCGTTATCTTTAGAATTCGTCAAATGGTGGGTTTGAACCCCAAAAAGTTGCACACATTTTTTTTGCTTTGAGGACCACCTCGCAAGCGCTGACAAAAGTCCAGGCACTCATTTTACCACTCTTTCCTCAAATGAAACTGGTCTTGCAAGGCATAACACCTCAACACTTCTGTCTCCGACAACAGTTATTTTTGTTTTGTGTTCAAGGGATAAACCAGGAATTTATTTTTATGTACCTATTATTATAAGATTATAACGGTATCCGGTAATTGAATCTCATTAACGAAAACATTTGTATATATGTAAGTAGAATCTTTAAGAAGAACAACTTTGTTAAATCCTGTATGATAATTATTTGTTTTTCTTAGAATGTAGCCTGTTAATCCTTACCGGTATACCTTTGGCGGCAATTTGGTAATTGTTGTCGGACTACCCCTCAAGTTTTCTTGTGGGAAAAATTGTTTAGTTTAGTTCAGTTCAAATAAAGAAACTCAAGGGTGAAGACCTATTTATTAGGCTCACCAAGTTTAATTTTGTATCTTCAAAATTATTTACTATAGTTGAAATAAAGTGTGTAATAGTTATTTACGTGCCAAGCTTTGTAAATTAATCTTTACGGGCGAGCTGGAGAGTTTGTGGGGCGAGCGACGAAGGAGTGAGCCTCCATAATCCAGCGATTAATTGCAAAGCGTGTCGCGTACAAACTTTTATTTCCACCTTCACCAGCATTATTTATGAATTGTATATCTTTTATAAAAAGACATTTTGGAATCAAAGACGGTAGCACAATTTAAATCTAGGTGTTACCATGGTGTTGTGGTTAAGCAACACATTAGTTGCCATAGCATTTTGTTGATGAGCATTGTAAAATTTTACAGGGCTGTGACTGTAATTACTCATTTACTTAGTTACATAAAGGCCTGTAAAGTGTCATTTACATAGAAGGGGGAAATAAAATACATTTATTGTGTTTTTACTTCTATAAATTAATCAGCGGTGTTACAAGTCAGTAACAACTTCCTCCTCAATAGCGAAGATTGGTTCAGGAGTATGTACTTGAACCGGGCCTCACATTTCATGACCAAAATGAAACTTTTATGCCCAGTTATGTATAGTGCTGTATGAAAGGAAACACCCCGTATACGCCTTTCAAGCGTTATTGAATTTCAAATGTTCTTCTTTGAACAGAAATTTTATAACACTTTTGTAATCGGCTTTAGACATTTTGCAAAAATTGGCAGCACTTGTTAGTTAAATTACTCTGCCTGATTAGTCTTATTAGATTGAGTCACTTAAGTGACTTAATGCTATCACTTGTAGGTGACTTGGAGAGTAAATCTAAAGGAATGGGGGAATACAATGTTACATCTGAATACGATGTGGTTACACCATTTAGAAATATTTTAGAATATTTCCACGGCCTACTAGATTCATATAAGCTTCGCTTAAGCTTGTATTAATCTAGTAGGCCGTGCCATGTCATTATGGAACCGCCATCTTACATCCTTTCATGATATTACAACACATTTTTATACTTCAAATCGACTTCAGTGCAATAACATATGATTTCAGCTCAAACAATCTGTTTGTCGTCATAATTATTAGATTCTGAAGCACTATTTTCTTTGGTTAAGTTAATGTGATGTTTTCCACTGTGACCTCTAACTCTAAGGACCCTAAAGAATCACCAAAGGTCTTATTTATTCATTATTATTAGTAGATTGAAGTAGGAATGGTATTAAACTCAAGTGGTACACTTGATATCAGTAAATATCAGTGTTGCTATAATAAGACATCACAGGGCCGGCGGTGGACGAGTGGTGTCAGTGCATCACTCGTGTTCCAAGGGTCGTGGGTTCGAATCCCACTTGGGGCGGCGGGTTTTTTCTAATTGGAAAATTCCGCCACCTCAACTATGGATGTGTGTATTCGTGTTGCATGTTAGATGGGGGACAGATGACCTTAGATGTTGGTTCCCCCGTAGTGTAGGCGTTAAACAAAAACAATAAGACATCACTTATCACCAGTCTACCAATTTCAAAAAGAACACGACATGCTCATAGTACCAGCCAGGTACTCAAACGTGATATAAAGTAGGAGCGTTTCCATTTTCTATTTACCTCTTTTTTAGTTGATAATTGTTTATTATAAAAATGTTATTATTTATTACGAAGAAAGCTTCTGCACAAATTGCATTTGTGAACGGAGAGCCATTGTGATTCATGCTTCATATATTGTATATCAACTGTTATTGTCTGAAGCTTAAACGTAACAAAAGTATTTAACAAAAGTTAATCAAATATAGAATGTTTAATATATCCTTAGAAATCCGTCTTACTTTTATCCGTATTAATTTACATAATGCCAGCACCCATATCTTGTTACCTATTAAATCTTTTTTATAGTGAACCAATTAATTTTTATTTATGAGAAATTCATAGAAAATATCGAAGATATAAAAACAGCAAAAGCTATAAAACATATACAATAAATAATAAATGTATATATTCCCATGTTATTACTTATTAGCATAGTTGCGATCATCATGTCAGTCACCAGTACCGTCCTTTACAAAAGTGCTTTATGCTTTTATTACTTCTAATTTGCAATTGTAATCTGAATGTGATACATACAACTGTTTTAATACGATTTCATTATATGGTTAATTAATGCATGATATTTTATACCATATTGGAAGTGACTCTACCATGAGAAATTATAACTTTTTAATTTAATGATTAATGTATGTTCAAGTAATGTATGTTCATTACTGTTTTGAGGAGCAAGAGTATTATTATTAGTATAAAATGTTCAAATTGTTGTGTAAACATTCTCATTGCACTTTTTTCTCCTTCTATGTTAGTTACTTGCTATAGGGTATAATAGAATTAGTTCTAGCTAGTAGTTTGTTCTACCGAACTACTAGCCGAATTACGCATCTTCTCAATACATTTCTACCGGACATTCCTGTCATATTATAATCCACGTCTGTATTAAGATTCATTAATGTAAATTATTAATCATCATCTGCTATTTGTAAATACTTCATCTACTAAACTATGTAAAGCGTAAATATTAATATTGGAAATATGTAAATTAGTTTACTTGACTTTCAGCAGTCCATACAACAATACTTAATAGTTCATTTTGAGAAATTGATCTTGACTGAAACCAATAATTAGCAGATCATAGATGCTCTCTATTTGTATCAGAAAAGAACAAATCTGCTTTAGGAAACCACTTTAATCCAGAACACCAGCAATCGATAGATTTTAGTGAGTGCACTTTAGATAAAGTTACATCAACATCATCTTCAGATGACAGAACTTGAACTACTTTAAGTGTAACCGGGGTTTGATTAAGGTCTGTTTCCATTAATTCTGATAAGAGTGGTCTAGAACAATATCTGTTACAACCAAAACAAAAAAATCTTTTGAAGCACTGTAAATTATTACATTTTCTAGAAACAGAACAGTAATTAACATACTGGATACGCAAGCAATTCACAGAAAATCACTTACGTACATATGTACGAGATTAATAACACAGGCACCCTGACCTAAATTGTTATTCTTATTACTTATTTTTGTAATGTTATTGGTGATAAAAATTAAGAAATTATTAAATGCAGCGATAATTAAGAAAATAATAAATGATTAAGGTTACATTATAATAATTAGTGGAATATTGTTGAAATGATAGATTACTTAAAAAGGATATTATTTAAAAAATGTTCTAATCAGCAAACAGACAGAATATATAGTCCTAATGGATTACTTGACGGAATTTTTAATACCATAAATTAGTTTCGCATTCCGAGTATTATGTATATATTTTGCGATGTATTTACTTGAGTATAATATGCCCCACAATCAGGGCAAACAAAAAAATTATATGCGGTGATTTAAATGATAAAAATGCTACGATAAAATAAAATAAAATAAAATACACCCCAAATATTTTCTTTTCCCAATCGGCTAACTCAAGGTTTTATATTTAGAGCATGAATTGTTTGAATTATTAAAATCTTATTGATTCTTATACCTGAAAGAAAAGAAAAACTTATATTGCAGACACTTGGGCTTCTGCAACTGGACAACCACGGGCTAAACTTTAAATATGAAGAGAAAAAGAAATGGATGCTTGTATGTACATCAATTAAACACATAAATAACTTGAAAATACAATCTTTATTTAATTTATGAAAATAAATAGAAATCAAAATTTAAAAGAAACTAAAAAGAAAAAATTATTCAAAATAGAACAATAAAGTTAAATAGGAAATTAATTCCCAAGCTTGCTCAAGTGTAAAATAGTCTTAATAACCTGACATAGGGCTATACAGTTATTCACTTGAACAAAATAACATAAATCAATACTCAAATGAAAATATTTACAAATGTTCAATTAGCTTTACTTTCTTATAAATAAATTTTAATAAAAAAAATAGAAATTGTTTTATTTATGAGAAATAAATTCTCTTGAAAACCTTTAAGGTTAAAAAATAAGATTCTGAAATTATCCAGATTAATTTTATAAATTTTGTAATTGACAAATCAAATTATAAACTTTTTGTTTCGACCAACCTGGTATACTATAATGTGAATAGAACTTCTTCAAATATAATTTTGTATTATTGGTATGACTGCATTCACATCTGTCAGATGATTTCGTATTGTAAAAACGTCAATTCAAGAAATCGATAATGGAAAATAAATTCTCTAGAATTTATTTTATAATAACTCGTTCACACTTCCATATAATTGTTGAATAATAATTAAATCTTCTTTAACTTTTAAATAGTTCAGGCAAATATCCTTCGAACTTAATTCAATCTTGTTTATATTTTATTTGTTGACATAAACACAAGGCCAAACATATGGTTACAACATAACCTAACTTAATTTACAGATTTTCAATCCGGAGTCGAGCATAGATTTGCCAAAAGCTTTTGATCGACTGAATTTGTTAAATTTGGCTGGAGCTTATATAGGTTTAGTAGAAACAAAACACGACGCTGTCACTTTTTCAAACAAACGCGTCGCGAAATATTTTTATGACGTCACAATTTCCACTCAGCTGTTAAATTTTCTCACAGATTTTAATTTTATAAGCACAGGATTGTAACTAGTAAAACAAGGATCAAAACAACATAATATACTCATATCCTAAAATGCATCGATTACACACAAAATTCAATAAATCCAGCATTATCCTTTAGCACAAAATGGATGCATAATTACACAATATAACTAATACATATAAAATTTCCACATGAACATCTTTACAATTTATGAAAAACATAAATTAAGATTCCATTCTACGGTCTTATAAACCCAATGATGTATCTACAAAATCCATCTTTTACATTAATTCTAATGAAGTCAAATTATAGTGAAATTGTCCAGCATACAGTCCTCCAAGTGTGTACATTAAAACAATGGTAAGAAAAATAGTATAGGAGTCAATAAGTGTGAAATACGAAGCATATCACGAAATCAAAATCTTCAGGAATAAAAATGCTCAAGATTATTAAATACGAGTTGATAAGCTTGTTGTGCTATATTAGCCTTTACAAGATTAACCTAATTTACATGTTTTTAGTTAACTAGCAGCCCGAAACTAAGTTAGTCTCTTGGAAAACAGAAAAATTCAACCTACGTTAAAGATCGTGGACTCTAAATTTAAACAAGAAGATTAAATCTTCCAGACAAATGAAAAAAAAACATCCCAATATGCAACTTAGGTTGCATAAACATGCACTATCATGAAACAATCTAAATGATTGATACCCTTTTTTTAAAAATCAAACCTTTTTTACATATGAGAATTGAGGTTAAGTTTGCATGAGATTTTATTCTTGATTCCTATTTTATATATTGATGAATCTAACTATGACCCAATATGTAGCCTTTCGATTAATTAGACCTAACATCCTAGCATATCTATCTTTTATTTTAATTTGATGCGTGAAATAATTATTTTTACGTTTACGATCATATTGTTTATTAAATTTCCAACGAGATGGAATTATATCATCTCAATTTATTATCATTTCCACTTTTTTCCTTATGAAATTAGTATAATTAGGTATGTGGAAATAGCATTAAACAAGCAACTATTAAATCTATAGCACCGAGAGGATGCAGCCAAACGTAACTTAGAACATGATGTGATTTTTATTATATTCTAACTGGAATTTCTTTGCAAGGGAAAAGGAAACACAAAAACAGAATATGTGATCAAACAAGCAATGTTATTTCATTTCTTAGATCAAAAATTTATACGGGTATATAAAAAATTAAATAGTTTTAGGAGGAGATAACTCATGTTTAAAGACTACAAGTTTTAAACACTTTAAACGACATGATTAATTATTTCAACGATCAGCATACTTGTTTCAATTAAATAATAAATAGCTGCATCACTTCATAATTACATAGATTCCATAGGCTTTATAGCTAACGTAGCAGAGACTAATAATTCGGTAATGATGAACATGATTGAGGACATGTATTAAGGATTCAGTATTTAAGGTACTCCATTGTTAAAACGAAGTCTCAAGACACGTAATAAGTTTTCACTGCTAATACTCTGTGTCAGATGAAGAATCTGCCACTGGCACAGGTTTGCGAATAAAATCAATTATTAGATTATATTTCTCTCTCGAAAAAATAAGAAAAGAGGAAAATAAGTGCAAAATGGACGCCAAATATTACAAAAGTATACTGAAATAATACTGTATTACTTAATTACTTAATATTTACTGCAGTTCCACCACATGTTATGTTGTACCGAACGTTATGCTCATTTATTATAATATACTACTTACTACTACAAAAAGTTTGTTAATTAATTTTAAGCATTTTATCTATTCTCACCGAAATTAAATACACTACTAATACAAATATCTCATTTAATTCTAAATTTTGAATCTGCCAATGGAAACAGTGACGACCAATTTAGTTTTGCCATAAACATACGATATCTCTTTCTACCTCTGATTATAAAAAGTGTACAGATAAGTATTTTAGATGAAAATTAAGTTCGTTTGAATACTTCGGAAGTTAGCTTACCACCAGCAATGACCAATGAATAGTTTTTTGAGGAAACGTTTTATGTAAGTCAATTTTTAAGTAGATATGGATATTCCATTAACTCAACTTACTTAGAAGTACTGTTAATGACTGCAAGTAGTCCCAATTTACAGCTAGAAAAACGATTTGCGTAAAATATAGATTTAGCCTAAAAACAGTAAAATGTGTAAAATTTACAAAGGTGTAACGTCGCTTTTAATTATTCTAAATTACTTTGCTGAAAATACTAAATCGCTTACTCAACACCAAAGAAACGATACTTACTGTACTTACATATGCACCGGCTGAGATCTTTAATTCTGAAGATTCGAATACAGGTGTAGGTGTTAACTCCAAAAGCTTCAGATTAATTAACAGAGTCAGGAACAAAATAAAAAATAGAGGGCGCCACCAAACTGAATCATGGTTTCTTTATAAAAAATGCGAAAAGTCCTCAATTTGGAAAATGACTTCCTATTTAAAATTGACATTAGATTTATTGACATATAAATTGATAATAAATTTTGATTGACAGAAACATCAGCAATTTGTTGAGCCGAACTATATCAAACGATAGTTAAATTTGGAATCTGTATTTTGAATATAGATAAAAATTACTTTTTGATTTTCATAAATTCCTTGCACAAACCGAATGTCACATGAACTGCAAGCTGAAGCAGGAACGTTGCGGGAACCACTTTATATTTTGAAATATTTCACATTTAACTTTGCAATAATGTCCATTAATAATAAATTCCCTAGTATTATTACATTAACTATAACGGTACTTAGGTTACTTGAATGTTGCTTGAAGATGCTTGTTTATAATTCTTGCACAATAGACACTGATTACTATTAATAAGATGAGTCAATGTGTTAATATAAGAATTCACTGTTGATTAGCATTAAGCAGATTCTTTTAAGCCAATACAACGTTCAATTAAGCGAAAATTAACACTGATCTTTAATAGCAAATATGCGGCGTTGGAATACTGATCATAATTCTTTCGCGAAAGAAAATCCACCAAACTAAAATTTCTAAATAATCCTCTTCACTGGATTAATTCACTAACAACAAAATCGTTACGGTATAACACAACAAAATACTTCGTTCTAAACTTTAGTGTAAATATGTGACGGTAGTATCACTTACACGCGACGGCAGTTACCAACGCAAACGTTAGGGGCAAAAGCCCGCTACACCGTGGGCCTTAGCCCGTCGTAGGACGTGTCCCACTGTCTCTCTTAAGACTCTCTAGACTGACTGACTTGGGGATGCAAAACTATCTTTTCCTACTAAATTAAGAGAGGGATATTTTGAAACCACCACTCATATAAAAGCTGACGGTAATTTTAACCAACAAGAAAGATACCGAATTTCACGTATTAATTCTATATTTAAGAAATGTTTATCACGATTTCGCCGGAAATGCAAGCCATAAATTTGAAGCATAGACGCATTAACTACTATTTAGTTGCAAAAATATCAAATTCTGAGAATAAAATGCCTAACAAGATCCAAACATCATTTGTGACAAAAGAAAATAACGATATTAAACTGCAGCCTGTCCATAATTTATCTTTTATTTATTTAGTACTTGCTTTTACTATTAACTATAGACTGCTTTTTCAACTAAAAACTACACCCAAAATGATTTCTAACAGTGAGAATTTCATTTGCTTATTAAAAATGCAAAGAGAAAACATTTAATATCGAGACACGACGAAATATTTTCCTAATATACAGGGCCGTACTAAGATTATTTCTATAAATTTATTTTCCAAAGTAATAAAATAGATCCTAAAATTTTAACACTTTACAAAAGATACTCTAACATGAAATCGCAACAAGGACGTAACAGCGGTATCCTGCGATATCCTAATACAGGCGATTATATTGCATTATTGCATACTTTAAAAATAGTTGAGGTCAATGCTTATTGCAACCTTATAAATGTTCAAATGAACTTATTATTGTAGAAGGGAAGATAGTAGACTTAATTCGAACTTATTGATTAAATCGTAAATTATATTTCAAAATCGGCAATTTCCTATCAAAGGATTTTGGTTGTACGATTGGGTTCCCCTGTGATCTGTGCTGGGACCATTATTGTTTCTATTATCTAACACGGAATCCTGACGAACTGCATGCTAGGGTTACGTGTGTTTCTCGGCAATTTCTTGATTGGTGTCGTGTGGATAAACTTATGCTCAACATCGGTATGACTAAGTGTTTGTATTTTACTAGTAAACACATAAAGAAAAATTAGCTTTACTCTTGAAAAAGGTAAAATGTTAGCCGACGATTCAACCAAGATTTTGGATGTCACTGTGGACCATTATCTTAGTTGGGGGTCCATATTGATTGCAAAAAAGAATTCAGCTTACTTTTGTATACTACAGATGAAATCAGCTCTCAATAATGTTAACTTGATTAATCTATATTATTCACTATTTGTGCTTGTGGGGGTAATAGTGTTGAGAGCAAAAGAATATTTCTTGCTCAAAAAAGAGCTAGTTTCATGGTCTTTAATGTCGATAGTCGCGGCAGCTGTACATTATATTGTGTCGATCATAATATGACCTTTCTCGACAATTATAAATATGAATGTTTATTATATATCAAGAAGAACATTCATATTCACAAAAAGGGAGCTGATGAACACAATTTCAGCACTAGGCACGGTGATCTTACTGTTGATACACATATATTGTCCAAGTATGAAAAAAGACCCTCTTATACTGGGAAGATGTTTTATAACAAACTTCCAGCTTATGTTCGAAGTTCAAATTATCTCAAGTTCAAAAGGGAAGTCAAGAAATTATTTATAACAGGATGTTTCTATAGTGTTGAGGAGTTTATGATTGCAAAACTACTAATAAACTAAAACTAGTATGTGATGCTGTTAATATATTTTTTTGTATGTAGTACATCATGTATGTTTGTTACTAATGCCTGTATTGTTGTACATATATTGTTTATATTTTGACATTATCCACACTGTTTTGTATACAGTCTTGAAAATAAATTATTATTATATCGTTTATGAGTTTCCCAAATTTCATTATTTTTGAGTTGTATGTGTTCGTTTTTTTTTCAAAATTATGTCTACGATAGGTTCTTGTTATACATATACTTTTTGTTTTACAAAAAGGTATTTTAGAGATTCTTAGATTAATTTTTCATAGTCGTTTTTTCTATACAAAATATTAATACATAATACATACACACATGGATATTGCAAATAGTGTTTAATAGTAGTAGAAATGTTTAAAAATAGTCAAAATTTCGTTAGTATAGAGTCAACAAAATGTATGAGTTATGCTGACACAATATAAAATGTTTATTCAATATTTGTCAAACATATAATATGTTTGTTCTAAAGATTAATTATGTTTGCTTAATTGATTGAAACCAAGGTACACAAAGAAATGCTCCTACCTATGTACACGCATACTTAAGCATTCTCAAGAGATGGCAGGTAGTGAATGCATATAGGACTATTCGAATTTTAAGTACGGCCTACAAAGAAAATATCACATTCTGTTTTTTTCCGAAAAATGTAAACCTATTTAAGAAATGGAAAAATGCAATTCCAACAAAGTATGAAAAACCTACACAAAAGCATATGTACAAAAAACATTTTCGTCGATAAGATTTAATAAAGACATGGACGCTAGGTGGTTTTACGGTAATTATAACTGGAAAAATATAAAATTCATATTACCTTTTCATTAAAAATGCTACCTATGAAACATATTACAGTAAAGTAATTTTCGGATATTTTAAATAAAAAATATTAAGACGATTGGAATTTTTATATTTACTATTATTTCATACAAGCTAATATTTTTATAATACATTATGATTAACGATTAGAATTTTATTTTCCATCGCATTGTAAAAATCAAGAATTATTTTAGTTTGATATGCCTGCAAAGTACTGAAGTAAAATTATCTGGAAAGAAAACAAGTTTACAGACCACCTCGTAGGCGGCGATTTGTGATGCGGTACCTCACTCTAAAAACATATTCTGTGGCAGCAGGATTTCGAGAGCATTTCTTACTTTCTAGTTATTTACTTTAATTGAAACTAATTTGTAGTAGATTATCCTAAATTTTAGAATTTTTGTCACGTTGATTTACAGATTTTGAAAAAGTGACACATCTCTTTGTATCAGTGTAATAAAATCTTCTGCTAAACTTCTTAGTATTACTTTCCATTTAACATGCGTTTTTTTTCTTTATTTCCTGACCTTTTTAGTATATAATGCATCCATAAGAAATACATGTTTCTTTAACACTGCTTGCTTTCTAATCTTAACTATTACATTAAAATTTAAAGTTTAATATATTTAAAAAAAAATTAAACAAGACACTTTTGATATTTCTTTTTTGTGCGTACTGAAAATACTTCACACATTTGATCATCATTAATAATTTGCTTTAATTTAACTACGATATGGTTTATTTCTTATTTATTGTGAATCAATTTTTCAAGTTTTTTGCAAAATTTGCCAAATTAATACTGAAGATTGTATACTTTCAGCATTAATTTGACAATCTTGAATAAATTAATTAATTGAAAATGTTCAAGCGTATATCCATATCCACTGCTTGCAATGTTGAGAAGAATTGGAGAGAAATTTTGTACTATCAAAATATAAAAGAATGTCTTATGAATTAGATAAAATTCCTATATAATAATAAGCGATTGATTTATGCATTTTCCAACATGAAGAATTATTTCGCAGTTACAACTAAAAATGCATATAATAAGTATAAACCAATGGCATAACGACCATCTATAATTATAAAAAATAAATTAATAATAATTACTTTCAGATTTATTAACAAAACAATTTTATCAGTTTAAAAATGCTGATTTCTATAACAAAAATTAATTATATTTGCTAACAATTAACTTTTTGAAGAGGAAGAGTATATTGTACCTACTCAAAGTTCAACAAAGATCTTGTCCACTTAATCTTGTGTTAAATCTTTGTTTTGTTTTCAAAAAGGTCAAATGTATTTTTGTTCATGATTGATAAAACTGATTTTGTTCAAACACGTATTTTTTATTACATTTTTTGATAAAATTCCCATTTTTTTAATATTTTTCTTCACATGCCTCTTGCAGAATCCATAAGAACAATATTTCGAGACTTCCGGAATGGTATCCACGGCCAAAAAGATTTTTCATGTAATTGATTTTTCAATTTCTGTTTTATTTCTAATACTACAAGAAATTGGAACTGAAAACAATGTTAAGTGTTTGTGCACATAACATTGGCATGAGCTTAAAATGTTAACACATTCATTTGTAAATAATTATTTTTATAATTAATATTACTCAGATAACGTGTTGCATTAACCATAAAACAGTCCAAGCCAAAGGAGGAAGTAAGTAGTACATATGTACACGCGATGATATAGTACCATTGACAAAATTGAAATAATTTAAATATTCATTATGTAATAGCAAGTAATTCAGCATCAAAATTGTTATGTAAGTACCCCGAGTACACACAACATTGCTAAGAGTCAAGGTTATGAGACCGGTTTCCTGCATATGAATGAAACTCGCTGATCACCTGAATTCGATTATAGGATTTATATCTGAAATTTAATTGATCCAAATGAAAAATATTCCATTTTTTTTTATTTTTGGTGAATAATAAAACTTCTTAGAAGTGTTTTTGTTGCCGTTACTTATAGTGACAGTTTTAATTTAAAATATCAAAAATTTTCCAATACGTTTTCATTCGAAATCGAAATTCCATTTATTATTGAAAGAGACACTAGATATACTATACAATTATTGGATTCAATAAAATCATCGAATTGGGTATAGCAGAATTATGATATGCGATATCTTTTGTAACTTAATTATGTACAGACCATTAGCTTTTAAAGAAAGCTCAAATTTAATGGATTGAAAATTTTCTCAATTCACTGAACCATAAGCTAATATCGGTTGAATAGATTAAAATTGGCTGGAAATGGATTTCTTAATTTTATTTACTTTAGACTATGTATATTCAAATGAGTTTTCAATTTTTAACAAAGAAATAAGCTTTTACTCCCTATTATCTTAAAATTAATGAGCTGAAATTAAATAAATTCTTAAGATTTGGCTCTTCATATTGGCGTGGGATATATTTACTTACGGCAATACTAAATTTCAATTTATATGGAACGAGCTGTCGAGCAATACCGGATATGTCAAATAAATGAAGATATTGGTAGGTTACAATTTATAGTCTATTTCCTGGTGAAAATTCTGTAATTTTCCTAACGGTTCATAACTTTGGTTTTGTCTGAAATTCTGTTTTATTTCATTCATAATTCTTGTTAGAAGTGAAACTATTAAAAGCTTTTACGTTTTCAAGAATTTAAAGACTGAAAGTATTTCTAAGATATTGATAATAATTATAATTCTATGATAAATATCAAAAGTTACACGTACTTTCGATTCTAAAATTACCCAGTTTAATAATAAGATCTAACCCAATCATATAGAGTACTATTAAAATGCAATATTCTGGTGTAGTTTACGTATATGCTGCAATTTAAAATACTCATCTCAAACTGTGGTATTTACTGTATGTTTATGCAACCAGCAATACATAAGCGAGTAAAATGCGCTAGCCGTTTATCCTTTCATTTCAATTAAGGATAATTTAAGACTAATTGAGTTTTTTTAAAATACAAACGCAAATAAAAATATCAATTATTGTAAAATAAAAGATGCAAAAGTGTATTTTTTATAACAAACCACGTCTGTTCGTGGTAAAATGCATACGTACTTGTCACAAATCAATTTAACCTAATCCATTCACTTCTTATGCAATATGGAGCATATTGCATGTTAATTTAATAGCACTGTAAGTAATTCCCTATATTTATTTCTATATATAATGATTCTTATATTCTGTAACGTGTTAAAATTCTAGATTCAATTTTAATGCAATTTTAAGTGCATTTATTGCAAATAATCTTAGGACGGCCCTGTACATTTAAGTATATTTTAGTTGGTGTAAAGTGCAGACTTTATATTAAATCAAATGGCGTTTTGAATAATATCCAAGGTCATCCCAAAGCGTTCTCACACAGATGAAATTTGTTTTTGTAAGAAAAATGCTAAGATAAGAATTATTCTCTTAAATAAAATGCCATGATAAATGCATTTAAACAATGTGTAGACACACTACAGTGTATTTGTTGACAATTTATGTTGGGAATTTAATAATAAATTTAACGTTTATGCTTCTAACCTTTTTTTATTTGATTAACGTCACATTGATTACATTGTGGAAGTGCAGAATTTCGCGCTAGATTTACAGATAGTTGTGTTGGAACCATTTAAATGTTGGCAATCAAATTTGCTTGAATAACGAAGATCTGCGAAAAAGTGATGTTCTTATTGGAATTATATGAGTTTAAAGTTTTCTATTAATGAAAGACAATATTTATATTATAAACGACATTATTCTCATAACTTTAGATATAAATCTCAGGTAATAACTTTATCATCGTTACCTGTGTTTACAATTCTTTACTTTGATAAAAACTGTTATGGAGTGGAGGTCTACAGTTTGTAGTGATGTGATGTAAAAATAAAGGGCAATATAGAGAAGTGAGGTGTTGAATGATTAAATAGATATTAACATCTATTTAAGACTATCTGATGAACATTATTATCTTAGTAAGTTGTTTTAGCTTTTAAGATTGTTTATATTTATCCTTGATATTCAACTTGTTATTATGAACAATTATTTTTTTATATCTAAAAAGGGATCCCTTTTCTCATAGTAATAGATTATGACTCCATTGTTTATTAAAGAATATTATTTTCTTACTTATGAATAAATCAATTTAAACTGAATATGGTTATGATGATATTGAACCGTTCCCTTGCATTAGTTATTCCAATACGTTAACCTGCCTAATATTAATTTAACTAATTAGGATTAATTATTGAATTTAATCAACTTAACCTTAATAATTAACTTAATGGCTTACGAACAAATGGCGCCCACAATCCTTATTATTTCCCCCAACCTTTTTTTTACACTCTATAAGTTATAGAAATCAGTACCTACGCCCTAGATGATAAATTTGTCAACAAAAGAGATCTTAAGTCGGTGCATTAATGTACAGTAGGTATCGTTCGTGGTTTTCAGTAAGCATTTTACTATTTAGTATTTTCAGTATTTTGAGAATGTTACAATTTATGGTATTACTATTCTGTGTAAGTATAAGATGCTATTGGCATTTTTAACTCGATAATAAAATAAAACAAAATTAAGCGTTATTAAGGAAAGGAGATAATCAATTGAGTATGTCAGGTTCATTTATGTAATTCGCAGTAGCAAATACTTGATAACAGCCCTATAAACATGGCATACTAGTAACATATTATATACGTACGTAACCGACGCATTACTGATAAATATGTTCTAATAATAACCTAAACAATTGACCTTTTCATCAAACGAGCGATACCTTCGCCGGTCTACTATATTTTTTTAATATTGGTAGTAAATCTAGAATCTTTCTTGTGGTTCTATTGGTCTTACAGTAACAAATATATTGAAGGTAGTACACAGCCGCTAAAAACGTCAAAAGTAAATACCGTTGTTATTTTTAGTGTTGATGTCACCAGATAAAAGTTGAAATCTTACTGTAAAGGACGTTTTATTTGTAACTTTAAGCTCACAAAATGTCTAGAAATCATAGGTTATGTTTATGGTGTTACGTTTAATCATATCGGGATTGTGGCCATTATAAGTTACTAAACTAAAGTAACTAGATCAGTAAGGTTAGCCAATATTACGCTTAATACTGATTGATTAATCCAATACAAATTAACTTTTTAATGTAAAGCCTGAATGGCATCCAGATGTGAAAGAAGTAAAAACGTATGGTTTTACTCTACAGACTCATAACACCCCAACAAATATGTGGTACACTCAAGAGTTTCGCTTTTATAATAGTAGATTATATATAGCCCCGTTGTCACTTTTTGTCTAGCTTTCCTAGACTTCGTAGTAGTTATCTCTGTGAAAAAACTTCGAAAGATAACAGATGGACGGACAATCATACCAGTAAGAGGTATAGACTTTTCTGTATATCATACATACTCTATGTAGCGTTTCTCAACCTATGGGTCGCGACCCAATATTATGACGCGTTAAATCTTTAATGGGTCGCGAAAAGGCTGTTAGCTTCCGTTACAGCGAGGAACCGGTGAAGTACTCTTAGAATGACCAATTCTTTGTGTGGCATGCAAAACTTTTTTTTAAATTACAGCGCGAAAGATAATACAAGAACATCAACAAACGAGGTAGCGTGATGGGAGCATCACCTGGTGAGCTGTCAAGCTCCGACAGTGGCTTGATTCCGGCTTCACTGCTAGGCTGTACTTCCCAGAACAGTAATAACTTTGTACATTACCGTTCTAAGTTAGGAAATTATTATTAACCGCATCTTGTATTTCGTTTGAGTTAATGTAAAAAGTTGGAAATATGCTTAAAATTAGTTTCAAATCAAGCAGGGCTGGATTCCTAAATATGAAATTATTTGTTTAAATATGTATTATCAAGTTGATCCGGGTACACTCAGTATCACGCTGATATACTACCGTTCTTGTTTTAAATTGTATGTTATAAACAGTTCGGTCGCAGTACAACTACAAAAAATATGTTGGGTCGCGCCACAAAAAGGTTGAGAAACGCTGCATATAGCAGAACGTCTAGAAATGAGACAATCTTTTACAGTTTGGAACGCACAGAGGCGCTGCCATGCTAACAAAGTAAAGATCTTTAAAACGCATACTAGTTGTAGAAGTACCTAGCATTTAGCTGAGGATATTTTGTAAAAGTTTATTTAGTTTAAAAATTCTACTGCAGAACAATTTGAATCTGAAATTTGTTTTCTAAAGAATAAGAATACTTACAGAAATGTTGAGTATTGTATTAACTACAGCATTTTTTCTGTAATTTATTCTCACAACATTGGTTACTAATATGAGTCTACTTTTTACCTCTTAGTTATGCTTATTAATTATTACGGTTTTTTCCTTTCTGTAGAAATGCCAGACTTAATGTTTATAAACTGATAAATAAACTCATGATTTTCAATTAGATTTGTACAACGAGGCAAATAAATAGTATTTGACATGGAAATGATTTCCTGATTCTGAGAACATTCACTAAAAAACGAAACATAACACTAATTGTCAGTTTCGGTGGGTGAGTGTTTTCTATAGGTATATACATCATAATCCAAGAGTCGTAAGTTTAATCCACGGCCGATGTAGTAAATATTCATAGCAGAGAAAATGCCTTATTCTCAGATAATGAAGTAAAATCGTAAAGATCTGTATCAATGCGTTGTTGGATTCGAATTCGGCTAAATTAAAATAGAGCCGTCAAATGATTATAGTAATCGGTGCCGTGAGGTACGACGGATATTCCAGGGGGCGATTCCTTGCCCAAAAATAAATAAAATAAATAATTATCATTGCGGTCACGACAATTATAGAAACTTTGGCATAGTCTTGGATACTTATTTAATGAGAATAGTAGTTTATAAAATTGTTTTATCAGCGATAGAGTTTTATGCACTCTATCGCTTTCAATATGAAACAGATCCAGTTATCCTTTTGGATTTGGCTACTGAAGATATTGATCTGAAATATTCACGTTAAAAAGGATTCTGGAGCTTATGTGTATTTTGTAGTAAGTACATTCCAAAATCTTCATATGGCTTTTATAAGGCAAACTTTTTCAAGGCAACTATCTCATCCACCGGTTAGCTAGTGTATCGGTGATAATCCATGTCACCATACTCTTGAAACTGCTGTTTGCTGGACTCGTTTCAGAAAAAAAACTTTCTGCTTTGAGATTGAACTCTAGGCATCTCTGTAGTAAATCTAATATCGTTTAGCCTTAAAGCAAAAGATTTAATTGTTCGTAATCATAACAAAATTAATGCCATTTCAGCTACAAGTACAGGTACATCATGCATCGTCGTGTTGTCAGTTCAGTTTCTATTTCTGACACAAATCCGAAACAGTCAATCTATAATTACCAATTAAATGTTCCGCTTACTTACGAAGTGTGAGCGACAACAAAGAGGAATGCATGATGTTATAAAAATTAATATGGTTCTGAAAAACTAATCATATGCTTTGATCTACTAACCGGAGGCGGCATTTGGAGTTTGTAGCAAGAACCCATAATCGAAAGAGACTAATGTGAGCCATACTTAATGTCTTGACATGTTTTCTATCATTCCGTTTTCATGGACAATTGATTTGAAATATCTAAATAAATATCAGAAATATTAGAATGTGGATTTTTCTTTCTATGAAGTTTGTGGGATTGCGTAATGTGAATATTGTCCTCATGACATCTCTGATGGTAGGGTCTGTAGGCATCTGAAAGTGTTTTTTGGAAAACCGACCATTTAGATTTTGCAGATACCCTCGTCGATCGTTTTGTGACATGTTTTATATCTTCCAGCCACCAAATAAGGTTTCCTCCATTTGACTTCTAATAGTGTTCGAAAGCCACAAATGGCATTTCTTGCATAACTACCTCTTCTAACCATAAAACTATTATCTAGAATAACATCGTTAAATATGTTTCACCATGTGACTTTTGGAGACGTCTGATGAACACAATATTTCTATAATCAAATTAAAAGATTAATTCAAAGTTTCACAAGTTTTATTAGTATCTTAACCTGACAATATTGTTTCGACATTAAATGTCATTATCAAAGGTAGATAAGAATAAACAAACACGTTGCTAAGGATAAATACATACAGAAAATAGGTAACTAGATACAATACATACAAAAATTAAATATCTAGCACTTCTAATAAAGGAGAATTACTAAGCTCAGTTTGTTCATTCATTAAAGGTACTGTGCGTTTATGTTTGTATATTTCAAAAGCTTCTAAAATGTCTAATTTGTGTTTGTTGTTGCAAAAATGTAAGAATTTAATGTTGTTTTGAGGTGTCATTGGGTGATTCTGTTCCAAAATGTGTTTGGCATAATTCGATTTTTCTGGATGTTTAAGTCTATAAGAGCGTACGTGTTCTTTGTATCTTATGTCGAAATTTCTAAGTGTTTGTCCAATATAAACCGAGTTACAAAAAGAACAATTCAAACGGTAAATGCCGGATTTCATGATATCTTGTGTTTTGTCTTTAGCATTCAATAAAATTGAAAAAGTGTTGGTGTTAGTTTTATATGTTATTTTGTAACTGGTGGTTTTTCGTATTATAGTTGCAATTTGTTCTGATATCTTGCCAAAGTATGGTATTGATATGTAGTTTGTGTCTTGTATTTGAGTGTCAATTGAGTGGAAATATTCTTTTGATAGCTAACCTATAATCTTTTTGTTGAATTAAAGTGTCAATCATGTTATGGATATAATGGTTTGCATGTGCTAATTGTTTGATGATTGAAATTTCTTTATCAAAATGTGATCGTTTCATTAGAGTAGTTAAAGCTCGGTGTACTAAAGATCTATAAGCCGCTAGTTTATGCATTTTATGATGACATGAATCGTTAGGAATAGTGACGTCTGTGCTTGTGGGTTTTCTGTATATGGAAAAATCAAATTCATTGTTTGTATTAATTGTTGTATTATTTGTATTAATTGTAATAGTAGTTAAATCCAAAAAATTAATAGCTCTATTTTGTTCTGTTTCTAGTGTAAACTTGATGTTTGTGTGAAGAATGTTAATAAGAATTAGAAATTCATTGATATCCTCAAAAGAACTGTCAAAACAAGCTAAAATGTCATCAACGTAACGAAACCAAAAAATAATGTGTTTAGAAAGATCTAATTCAAATATTCGATCTTCGAAATTATCCATAAATATGTTAGCTAATAGAGGACTCAGAGAATTACCCATAGGTACACCATCCTTCTGTAAATAAATTATATTATTAAAAGTGAAATAATTTTGACTGATACAAAGATCAAATAATTGAATTAACTCTAATCTTTTTACTAATCCTACATTACTATTAACTAGGAAATTATCTAACAAAGGAATACAGTCTTGCTGTGGAATCTTTGAAAACATGTTACAAACGTCAAGCTTACAAGTGTTGAATGTGCTGGAAGATGTATGTTCTGTAGTTATTCTACTAATTCTAATGAATTTTTGACAGAGTATTTCGATTTGTATCCTATGATGTTAATAATATGGTTGAGTTTCTTGGACAAGGTGTGATTAGGTGCGTTGATATATGATACTACTGGTCGTATAGGCAAGTTGTGTTTATGTGTTTTAATCAGTCCTTATAGTTTTGGCGGTTGCGGGTTATTATGTATGATTTGTTGTTTTTCTAATTCGTTAAAGCAGATATTGCAGTTTGCTAAAGCTTGTTTTATTTCTTTTTGGAATTTTGTGGTAGGATCTTTGTTTAAAACATCTAAATTTTCTTTATCAATAAAATCATTAACTTTTTGTGTGTAAACATCTTTCGAAAGGATTACCAAAGTGTTACCCTTATCTGCTTTAACAGAAATTGAATTGTTTTCTGTAATTTTATGTCTAATAGATTGAAGTAGTGACAGGTTAGATGTTTTATTCTGTGTTTTGTTCTTTTTCAAAGATATTTCTTTTATCAGATTCAACATTTGGAATTTTGCATAATTGTTGTGATCTTTTCTGAGTATAGTTTCACATTCAACAGCCAAGATTTCTTTAATTTTGTTAGTGAATTTTGGAAAAGGACAAAACTTGAAGCCTTTGTTAAGAAATTGTGTTTCTCTGTCATTGAATTGTGTATGTTAGGTTTATAAAGCGTGGATAGAAGTTTATGGTATTCGGGGTATTATAATTACTTTGTATTGAGCGTTTTTGTTGGGTAAGGGTTTGTAATTTCTTTTTCTGAGTATTGTATTTTTGAAATTTAATATGACTGACAGTTTCTCTAACATCAAAATCTAAAATGTCAAATTGAATATTATGTAATTTATGTGCAAGTTCTGTGTGGAGTACCTTTATATAAATGTGCAAATTGTCTCTAATTCTAAACCATTTCTTAGCTTCTTCTTTGACCCATCTTCTTTTTGCATTTCTGATAATCTTTTCAGTAATGTAATTACTAGTCTTGGTTGTGACGTTGACATATTTGGGAATGACTTGACGTTTAATACATTCTTGATTGAACCAAACATTCTGGCTAGCAATTCCGTGTTTAATCATCAGTTTCTTATATAGTTTGGCTTGTTCTTCCAACAAAGATGAACAGCCTTCACACAAACATCACGTTTACACTAGAAACAGAACAAAATAGAGCTATTAATTTTTTTGGATTTAACTACTATTACAATTAATACAAACAATGAATTTGATTTTTCCATATACAGAAATCCCACAAGCACAGACGTCACTATTCCTAACGATTCATGTCATCATAAAATGCATAAACTAGCTGCTTATAGATCTTTAGTACACCGAGCTTTAACTACTCCAATGAAACGATCACATTTTAATAAAGAAATTTCAATCATCAAACAATTAGCACATGCAAACCATTATAACCATAACATGATTGACACTTTAATTTAACAAAAAGATTTTAGGTTAGCTATCAAAAGAATATTTCCAATTGACACTCCAATACAAGACACAAACTACATATCAATACCATACTTTGGCAAGATATCAGAACAAATTGCTATAATACGAAAAATCACCAGTTACAAAATAACATATAAAACTAACACCAACACTTTTTCATTTTTATTCAATGCTAAAGACAAAACACAAGATATCATGAAATCCGGCATTTACCGTTTGAATTGTTCTTTTTGTAACTCGGTTTATATTGGACAAACACTTAGAAATTTCGACATAAGATACAAAGAACATGTACGCTCTTATAGACTTAAACATCCAGAAAAATCGAATTATGCCAAACACATTTTGGAACAGAATCGACCAATGACACCTCAAAACAACATTAAATTCTGACATTTTTGCAACAACAAACACAAATTAGACATTTTAGAAGCTTTTGAAATATACAAACATAAACGCACAGTACCTTTAATGGATGAATAAACTGAGCTTAATAATTCTCCTTTATTAGAAGTGTTAGATATTTAATTTTTGTATGTATTGTATCTAGTTACCTATTTTCTGTATGTATTTATCCTTAGCAACGTGTTTGTTTATCAATCTTATCTACCTTTGATAATGACATTTAATGTCGAAACAATATTGTCAGGTTAAGATACTAATAAAACTTGTGAAACTTTGAATTAATCTTTTAATTTGATTATATTTCATGATTATGGAGTTCCACAAAGTAAGGCTGCAGACAGTGAACAATATTTCTCACAGCAGTGAGCTATTTATTTATTATTTTTCTTTATTATGAAAGACTACGTGTCTCAGGTCCTGGAATCACCTCTGAAGGTCACGGAGAGAATGCATCGTTGTTCATTGTATCAATTTTTATCTACACTTAACTATGCTCTGTCCTTCTAGCTTTCTCCAGAATCAACATTGACAATGGAGAGAAAGCGTTTCCAGGAATGAAAGAGATCAATTAAATTCAATCAATCACAGTTCCATCTCTAAGAATTTAGAAAAAGGCGAATTTCTACGTGAAAGGTGAAAACTAAGTAACTAATGCAGTGTCGGAGGTATTGAAACCAGTTTGTTATGCCTGTTTTGAAAAGATCAATAAATGGCAAATTAATATCTGCGTCATCCTCCATTTATGATTGTTAGTTCGTTTTATAAAGCTTAATTAATTCCACTGTTTTAAGGAGAAAGCCTTAAATTAATCTTTCTATTTAACATGTATTTTTTCAATAATTTTCCGTAGAATGACTGTGAAGAAGCACTACTCTATAATAAATGATTTCGTATACATAGTATGTAGGTATTCACATTTTGAAAAATGTGAAATGTGCATTTCAAATTCCTACCATACATGGAGTTAATAACAAGTACCCATATATCTGCATGCTGCCACTGTAGCATGCCTACAGTGCTATGCTACCCGGATTTTGTGCTTTAAGTGTAGTAGGATGGAGCAAACATGAAAATAAAAATTTTAAAACTTTTTTGTGGCACGGATTCGTGTAGACAATAAGAATGCAAAAACTGGATAATATATATACAGTGCGCGTCTAAAGTCCGTCCCCCCCCCTACTAATTCTTGAACTACCTGGCATATCGCAACGAAATTTGGAGGGCTTAAACAGGAGATAAGAACCTAATTTTCTATGGAAAAATGACAGCTAAAAGTTTCAAAATGACGGCTGAGCGCCCTCTTGAATTACTTTTTTAAATAGAACACCCTGTATATTATTCCGTTTTCGAGATCTGCTCATAATTCTTACCATCTTTCTCAAATACACTTTACTTCGAAATTTAATTGATTTTCAAATATTAACGTTTGAAAAGTGACATTTTAATTAATTTCAAATCCAACAAAGACACGAATTCTGCTATCAATCAAGTTTGCATTGAAAACAAAAATCGTTGTTGGGGTATCTTACATCTTGTTTACTGTCAAACTTAACTGTTAGCTGTCAAATAAAATTTAGTTAGAAACATGTTTTACCTGAAGTGACCAAAATCCCCCGCAAAATCCATACTTCATTTTAAACCGGAATGTCACTTTTCAAACGTTAATATTTCGAAATCAATTAAATTTAGAAGTAAAGTGTATTAGAGAAAAATGTTAAGAATTATGAGCAGATTTCGAAAACGGAATAATATACAGGGTGTTCTATTTAAAAAAGTAATTCAAGAGGGTGCTCAGCCGCCATTTTGAAACTTTTAGTTTTCATTTTTCCATAAAAAATTAGGTTCTTATCTCCTGTTTAAGCCCTCCAAATCTCGTTGCGATATACCAGGTGGTTCAAAAATTAGTAGGGGGGGAACGGACTTTAGACGCGCACTGTATATATAGAACATCTTCCGTCTATCAATAAGCTTTGAATCTTGTACCAGTTAGAAACTATTAGGTATATAACCCAAGATTTCTTTAACTTGGCCCACCTTACTTATTAATGGCGACGGCCCTCTTAGCGCGAATTGAGTTACGCTCAATTAGCGCGTCACTTACTTTTGTAAGAGCTACCAGTGCGCACTGGCTTTACTAGCTCTTCACGTTATGCTGTGCCGCTCTAGCGTGCGGACTTTCACTGCCCGAACTATTCCAACCTTAAATGTGGCAGGGACTTGGAAACATGTTTGACTAGGATGTCCCAGGATTTAGCCATCCCTCCCTACTATAATTAAGTTTTGATGAGCCCTACAGAGCCCTGTCCGATTTTATCCAAAAATAGAGAACCGGCCTATAGGGCCAACCTGGAGTTGGCCTTAATTGTCAGAATATTTACCTAAATATATCAAAAATATCCATTATTCTAAATGGCCGATGACACGTTTTCGTTTGTTGTTGCGCAACTACGCATTGGAGCACTACTGGAAGAAATCAGCATATAGTTATACATTCCAAATTTTAAGGGTGACATATCTGTATCAAAACGTAACTTTTTCGCACTATTACGATTCGAAGCTTAAAAAAGCCGGTTTTTCGCTCCACCCTATCGTGCAGAGATCTCACTGATTCTAACAATTGTAGAACATTTTACATAGTGTAGCCGAGTATTTTACGGGAGACAAAATAATATAGTCGTAGTGTTGTAAGATATAAGTGTACTTATAATAATTTTATATATAATAATTGGTAGATATTTATTTTATAAACTAATAACTAACTTCGCCAGATTAAGTATAAGTTTAAATTCACTCAGACATTTAACGTAATTTTATTATTATTACGAAATAGCTATACAGACACTTATGAATTAAATGTTTACAGTAACTTTGAAGGAATATGTAAACAAATATTTATTTATTACTGGCGGTCTAATTAATTATTTAGATTAATTCCCTACTGATTGACTTTGTACACAGCTAACAAACGTGTTAACAAGTTTCAGTTTATAAATTTATTTTTTTTCTGATGATATCCTAGAAAAAAGATATCAACAAAATCCTTAACACGAGGAGTTTAATCAAAAACATTACGTCAAATATTAATAAGTTACATTGAAATTAATTACTAAACTGAACGAAATTTCTAGAAACAGTATAAATGTTATCCAAGTATTTATTTCACACTTCTAATAAACGTATCAGTTTCGATCATTCCCATTAATTTTATTAAATGTTTTGATTTAAATTGGTAATTGTTGACGGGAGATTCTTTTAAGTAAAATTGATTATCTTTTTTCGGACTTTTAAGGTTATCAGCATGTTCTAGTTTTTTCTGTGTGTTGTCGAGCACCTAAATTATAAACAAAGATTAGAACGTTTGTCACTGGTATTTAAGAAACAAACTTATTACAGTAAACAATTAAAGTGAATTATTTTGCAATCTTATGATAATGTCATAATAAGACTCTTTCAAAATTAATGAAATCGAGCCTTTAGAAGGTAAAAATACTATATTAAGGGAAACTCTGCAAATTAACCGCCAGCCTGTCAAATAAACATCACAATGATGGAGATACTAGTGAGTACTATTGAGTCTGTCAAGTACACAAATTCAAAATGAAAAAAACCAATACTATACCCGAGTAGGCAACAGAAGATTCTACTCATCAAAATATGAATAATTTATTTGCAACATTTTTTTATCTTGGCAGCAGGTGGCGCTGTAATCGCAAAATTCTCTCCCTAGGTGTTTTCGACAAACAGATTTTTTTTCTTGCGTTGTACGTGACAACAATTTTTTTCTGAAATTTTTAGATCGTTTTTTAACCTTAACGTCTACTTATTTAGATATTGCTTAATCTTTTTAATCTTTATCTGAAATTAATTTTAAGCATATGTAATTAATGTTTACTTTTCTAACTAATAAAAATGATCGATAAAACATTCTAAATTGTAATCTGCTCTGCATATGGCAAAATAATATTTAAATCGTACTAATTTAATATTTAATTTTAACAGAAAATAGCTTGCTACAATAGGGCCTTTCGTTACAGAAATATTAGTGGCGCATGCGCCGCGCGAAAGTGAATTTTATGAATGTTTGCAGAAATGTGGCAACATTGGCGATTGCGATTAACTGACAACTGTCAAACGTATTAGGTTAAATGGTGAAAACGGTGAAAATAATAAAAATAATATTGCACTTGCTCTTGCACATGCATTAGTAATTCGCGATTCTCGGCAGTTACATAAGAAAAATGTGCATTAGTAATGTTTAATAAGAAGCAACAATTTTATACTAACCTCACAATCAGTTCGTTTTTATTTCCCCTTGTACAAACATTTCTACACTTTAAAAACCGTTGAAGCTGCAATTTTGTCAGTTCTGATGGTCTCTTATTTCCCAATGAAGCACCAGGCACGTCATTTTCATTTAAAGTAACACTATAAAAAGGCAAGGAAGTAGCCATCTTTTTGTTGTTGTGTTTGTTTCAAATGACAGTTGACGATGTCCTGCTGGACAATGTTGCCAGATCATTTTTTTGACTCAAACGCGCTCTATGAACCGTTTAGGTAACTATGCAGTTTCAACAACTGAGCATGCGCACTCGTTGCTACGAAAGGCCCTATTCTTTACTTCGCAAGTCTATTTAAATAGTATGTAATTGTTGAAAATCAACTGTTCAAATAAATAATTTTTATTTCACAATTTAAAATTTTATTCGTTTAAATTATTCTTACTTTATGGCCTGAGTAGATGAGATATCCATATTTCATCATTCATTGCTATACGCTAAAAGAAAGATAACCACCGAAATTTAATAGTGAATTACAAAGTGAAATTCTCGTCGGCAGATTTTTTCGTAATGCATCGTGACTTGACATGTTTTGAAGTAAAACCATCTTCCCCAGTAGAATCTTGGAAAATGTTGTTAGAATGGAACACAAATTCTAACAACATTTAAGGCAAAAAATATGGTTATCACGTACAACGTTAGAAAAAAAATCCGTTTGTCGAAAACACCTTAGGTAGAGAATTTGCGTTTTTCATTGTAACGTAAGATTTTTTCTCATGAAAGTACACATTAGCAAAGTTTTTTCATCACTATTTAGTAAAAAATATGAAAAACTGTTATTTGCACCTGTAAATATGCGAGAGACGGCGGAAAATGCAAAAAGTCGTTTTTTGCGATTACAGCGCCACCTGTTGCCAAGATAAAAAAAAAGGTTTTAAACAAATTATTCATATTTTGACGAGTAGAATCTAAATATGCAATAATATTTAGGGGTTCCCATTTGAATTTTCAAAGTTGCCCCCCTAACCCCCTACAAGGGGAAATCAAGGGGGTTCCATTTTGGGGTCATTCGCAAGAGCACATTGACATTAGTAAGATCACCCATCGTCTTGTTAAAAATTTTTAATCCACCACATTTTAAAAGGGGTGTACAGGTGGTCTGGACCACCCTGTATACGTTTTTCTCTACGAATTAATCAATAACAAACCAAATACAAAAACAAATAGTGCCAGTGGCGGTTGCTGCATACGTCAAACTCGGGGCACACGATAAACTGGTATATCGCTATCATATTCGTACGCACACATTAAAGCAGTATATCATCATGTGTTGCACTGCGAGTGCCCGGGGTTTACGTATGTAGCGACAAATATAATGTACCTGCTTTAAAGTTTATGAGCGAAGCTTTAGCGAATTCAGCGGTCGTTGGTATGAATTACCAAGGATTATGAATTACAAAAAAGAAGCAGGAATAAATAAATAATTGTCAGGGCGCCACCCAAAAAGTTATATGTTATGAAATAATTAAATGTAGAGAAATTCACAGCTCGGAGAGGATTTCCCAAAAATGTTGATGTTCAATTAAATTAAATAAATTTTTCTTGTGTTAGTAAAATTTAGCTTATGAATAAAATACTAACAATTTGTTGTGCCGATCTGTCATCATAAAAGATAGCTTTAAATAAATTTATTGATTAAGCCAAAATTGATTTAATGCACACTCCAATATGTGTTATATAACTAAATATACAATCATTCTTAATTTTGGAGATCCCATTCTAAACACAAAGTTAGTGAATTACTTAATTTGAGGAAAACAGGAAAAAGTTTTCACGTAACAAAATATAAATATCAAATAATGTTTACAAACGACTTACTGGAATTTTGTGTCACAGTAGGGTAATTCCATGTCAAGTGATCCAATGAGTTGTAACTCACCCTTTTTGATTTATTTCAAATTTGGCACAACTGTTATGCTACTCCTAAAGTTAAGTAAAAATTTAAAATATTATATTTTTAACTCAAGTGGTTCTTGAGTTGTGCCAAGAACAGGAGTATAACAGCATTGTAGGCTAACAGTTTGTTCCAGTTATATGTAAAAGGAGCCATTCCGAAAGGATTCAATTCAAATGGAGCCAATGTCAAAGATTCAGTCACAAAAGAGCGAATGGCCCAAACAGTTCAATTTTCGAAAGACTGATGAAATAATAAATTTATTTTTCTATTCGATTGATATTCCCATTGATCCTTTAGTACTGAATCGTTTAGAATTAAATCATTTGGGAATGGACTCTTTAGGAATAGATCTTTTGGAAATTGATACTTTTCCTGACTCGGTTTGTTCCTAATACTTAACTATGATTTGCGACCCAGTACCCAGAATTGATTGAGGAATTTCAGTCCGAGTTGCTTGCGCTTTATCAAAATGTCAATTTTCCATGCCAGTTTTTTATCCAAATGTAGTTCTAGATTTTTGACTATATCTGCTTTTAGAGCAGTATTTTGATTCACATAGACGTTAGGTGTGCCACAAAAACTTTCGTGAAGGCAAAGTGAGTACATTCGCTGTCTTTTCTTCTCTGATTTTTATCGGGTTTTGATGCTTAACCAAGGCTGCTGAATCGTCTGCATATGTACCTTTCCGTTTCTTCTCATTTGTCATACCACATCCAGAAATGCAGAGGTCCGTCAAGCTGGCAAAACAATAATAGCAAAACCAATCGAAACTAGGCCTATATTTAGTTGCTATTTAATTCCCACATTTACAAATTAATTGCTCTTTTAGTTACCAAAATATGAGGGTTTTATCAACTTGATATCAAGCTAGCAAAACCCAAACGAAAAAATACGTAATTAATGTTAAAAATAGCTCAAACATAACAAAAAAATTAATTGCCAATAAATTACCACATTAAAATAAAGAAATAAACATAAAAAATTAATTTAGTAAAAAAAATTGTTTTTACTTTAAAAATAAATGGTTTTGCCAGCTTAAAATTGGGTTTTCTGGAGTTTTAATAGAGCAATTAAATTGAAACAAACGCTACCATATCTTGCGATTTAATTGCTAATTAATAATAATTGCTAATAATAAATAGCAATTAAATATAGGCCTAGTTTCGATTGGTTTTGCCATTGTTGTTTTGCCAGCTTGACAGATCTGAAATGCAGCATTACGATAACCTTGTTCTTGAGATTATTGAGGCCTGTATTACGTCTACTAAGTACTCTGTATATGTATGTTCAACGGTGACATTGTTTTATCTGAAATTAAACTGATAGTTAGGAATTGACGCGTTTTTAATTATTTCTGGTTGTAATATTTTTATTATAATTTATTTTGCAATTTTCGACATAATTATTAGCACGGTTATAGGTCTATAGGACAGAATTTGGTGCGGTGGCTTGCCTGGTTGAAGTATCAATATTATCTCAACAATTTCCCATTCAGCTAGAAAGTTAGTAATCCTACTATTATCATATTCTAATACATGGGCATGTGCCGTTCATTTAAAATATGTTACAAATTTCATGGTTATCAACGATAACAATTTTGGTAGTGGGAACATTTGATGTTACCCTTCTGAAAACTTGCTAATAGTGTTACTTTCATCTTCTTTAGGGGCTGGTTAAAATCCTCAAAAAACCTAAAAGCAGTTGCTTTCTTCTGGTCGAATGTTAACCATTTTCTTTCTTCGGTTTTAATAGATGGAAATTGGTGTTGAGGTTTTTCAGTTTTTTTTATTTTTGACAATAGATGCTTCGCTTCCGCAGTTGGCGCATGATTTTGCAATATACTCCACAAAATACTTACTCTTGAATTTCCTGGTTAATTGTTTCACCTTTATGCATTTTCTGTTATAATTGGTTTTGTCTACGGGGTGTCTGGATTGTTTCCATCTTTCTTTTTCTTTTTATGTTTAATCTCTTTTGGACATTCTCTGTGTATTCTTTAATTTTTTTTTCTTACAGCAATTTTCTGCTCTTGTACTCTAAATTAAGATAAATTAAGATTAACACTAGATTAATAATAATAAGAAGAAGCATATTCCATAGGTTGATAGTATCCGCTCAGAACACAAGCAAGTACTGTTTTCTTTGAATAAGCATTCTGTACATCTTATGAAAACTAGAATTTTACCGCTCTAGAACTGAAACATTTTTTGTTCTTATGTTTGTACCCTTCCAATACATAATCATAACTATTGTAGATGTAGTGTAGATAGATCTAATCATAAATATTTTTTATACTTTAAAGTTTTTAAATTACAAGAAAAACTACGGCATACTAAACCCGCATGTAGTACTTCTGACAATCTGTTCGGACGTCGGTGTTCGGACATATTGGTCATGTTGGCTGTTCGTCAGAACAGGCATACACTCTGCATAACCGTAGTATTAAGGGTGTTAAGCGATGTAGTTGAAACAACTTCTCTATATGATAGATTACGGGTCGGTTCGCAGCAAAACGAATGTATATAAATACTATACGATAGAAAATAACTAAATAATTTCGACAAAACTGTGTCATATCTCCAGTAGTTGATTGCTGAACCTATTGTTTTATCTCAGAACGGTATATGTCAGAAAAAGTAAACGCAAGTTGAGTTAAGCTATTATAGCTATTATATGACAGCCTTGGTAGTGTAATGTCTAGAGTGCTGGACTTTCACCCAAGCGGCCCGCGGTCGATTCCCGGTGCCGGCAGATCTAGTTAAGGTTTTCTGCAGTTTTCCTTAGCTGTGACACAAATGTGGGATTTGCGCTGTTCCATCTGTAAGTCGGCTGCAGCCGCACTTAGGGCCTACGTAATAATAATAATCGCCCCCTCCCTCCCACACAAGCTTATAGCTTCTGGGGCCTGGTTTCCAGGCTATGGGTTGTAGCAATTATTATTATTATTATTATTATATAGGGTACGTACGTACAGCTCACTGCAAACTGCTGAAGCCGCAGAATGCGCGGATGAAGGAAGGGTACTTCGAAGATAGAAAGAGAAAGTAGAGCCAGCGGATACTGCGTAGCTGCTACTAGAAATGAGAATTCCCCACCTAACTGACGGTAGTCTACTGAGTATCTCTTGTTTGCGGCTTCAGCAGTTTGCAGTGAGCTGTACTTTAATTTGCATCTTTTGAAGCATTTCTTCACACACGGTCGAAGAGGAGAAACCTTAATCATAAAATCCAGCCGCCTTCCTCCTCTGACCGATTGATTTAGACAATCCTAGGAGAGTTAGATTTACAAACTGAATTATGTTCCCTTTAAGTAAGCTCTCACACTGGGGCAATGCGCAAACAGCAACTAGAAACTGACAATAAGCAACAGACAATATTATTTTGACCACCTCTCACACTGCAGCAACTGATTCCTTTTAGTTTGTGTAGCAATCTCAAACAAACATGTCATCCTCTAACAACTCTGGCTATGCGATTTTAATTTGGTGGTATTTAAGGAACATAAATTTAATAACAACGAAGAAATTAGCGAATTTATTAACAGATTACTTAAAAACAATATAAGACATAACAACCATCCGAACTTATTATTAAGTGCAAGATGAAGAATAATCAAATTGCGTCCGCCTTGAACGCAAAAATTTCTAACAACCTCCAATAACAATAATAAATCTTTTTCTTTGTATGCTAAAACGGCCACAATCATAAAACTACCTAATAATTCCAGTAAATAATAAAAAATTAATAATTTACGAGTATTCCTTTATATACTAATAGCATAAATAACAGTTTGTTATACACATATGTCTTTATGTTTGTAACAAATGCTGAATCGTCATGTCTGTGTATACAAATTCCACTCTCTCTTGATAATAATAATGCCAGTATTGATCTACATTGAAACGATAAAATCGGCTTTCGACATGCAGGGTATATCGCCGACAACAAATATTAACGCAACCGGCAACGTTTTTGTAGAAGCGATACCAAGTTGCTCCAATGTGAGACGTCTGATTTAATTCAATGTAAACAACCCGATGGCGATAATGTTGCGTGTTTCCAATTGCTAGTTGTTGAATGCTTATTGCTTCAGTGTGAGAGCCCCCTAACAGTTCTTCAAACAAATGATTAAAAAAAATAATGGTCGTTTGATACTTACGCCATACCTCATGCTTCATCGTTGTTATCAAGTAATCAAAACATTCAAAATTCCAAAAGCTTTAATGACTTTAATAGGATATGTATTTGTTACACATTATTAATTTATTTTTTTATTTTCAGGGTTGGGACAACAAAAATGCCGTTGCCAAGGTTCAGTTGTTTGAACAAACATAGTTTACTGACAATATTAACAGTGGTAGGTGTAGTAGGTGGAACAATTACGGGCTTGATACTTACTAACGTCAGTGATAGACAATGGACAAAACGCGAGGTAATGTATATTAAATTTCCCGGAGATATCTTCCTGCGGATGTTGAAGATGTTAATAGTACCTTTATTAACATCTTCGGTTATTTCTGCTATTGGTGCGCTTGATCTTAGTTTATCGAAAAAAATAGCGCTTCGGTCTATAGCTTTCTATGCAACGACTACAGTGTGTGCGGTAATACTTGGTATTGTTCTTGTGTGGACAATAAGACCGGGTGTTGGATCGGCACAAGAAGAAAAGAAGAAAATAAGTGCGGATACTCAAAAAGTCGTTCTTACATCAGATACTCTTATGGATTTAGGCAGGTGAGGTTTTACTAACATATTATTTTTAAGAACTACATAACACATAGAAATTATGAAAATTAATATTAAGATTTGTAAAATATATATCAGCATAAAACATCCAGTGTATACATTAATAGAATGTATCCTTCTCATTATTTCTCTTCAACGATGTTTATATGTTTTGGTACATGTACTACTACCTAATAGTTAAGTATATGAAAGAGTTTGCAGTTTGTCTTTTTAAATTTTCATAATATGCCTTTTGAAGCAGTATAGGTTACCGTTGCTATATAATAGTCGTTGCGTGTAGGCATCTGTTTTTCCTTTTTAACACCTTTTGCTAAAACATAAAAGACAACAGAAAATCGAGCTTTTGTTTCTCTGTTTTATTTTTCGTATTTTTGTTACTTATCCCAAAGTAAAAAGCACTCCGACTTCTAGTTCTCTTAGGGTCTTAGGTACCACAAAAAAAATTAAAATTAATATCTACTCCCGGATCAAAACTTCTCCTGGACTCAAAGTCCAAAAACCCATGGTTTACCCACCACAAGTGCTTAAAGTTGCGTGTTTTAAAATCGTTCAAACTTTTAAAACTAATCTGGAAACTGTCCCCCAGTTAAATTGTTTGAATTTTTGATATCTCATAGTTATCGACTCCCGGATCAAAAGTTCTCAGAGCGCAAAGTTCAAAAACCCATGGTTTGTCCACAGGTGGTTAAAGTTGCGTGTTTTGAAATCGTTCGAACTTTTGAAACTAACATAATTTGTTTATTAAAATCAGATATTATTGTAATTGCACATGTCCTCAGAAAAACGTCCGATACGTCCCCCCCCGCCCCCATCCCTTTGGGGGTGGAAATTGTGGAGGAAAAAAAGTAAGAAAAAATCGTTTTTCTGCGGACATGTGCAATTTTCCCTCTTTCCACCCCCAGGAGGAGTCGAGGGTGGGGGGCGAAATTTGCAATTTGAGAACAGTTTTTTTATGAAGAATGCAAAAGTGCAATAAAAATAGGTGTTCCCATTTAAGTTTTCACAACTTACTTCCGCCCCACACCCCAGGAGGGTGGGGGTGATGTTTGCATATCATGACTGAATAGGTTTTAAAAAAAAGGAAAACGTGTTTTTTCTTTTTGTAATCGGATGTGTCGTGCTCGAGAAATTCAAGCGTTTCCACACTTTTTGGACACCCGGTATATATTTAAGAGTTTACTGTTTTGCACAGTTTTGTGTGTTTCAAATATCTAGCCCATAGTTTCAGCTTTATATAGAGAAGAAGAAGAGAAGAGTATGTTCAGCCAAAACACATTCAATTGTAGAAAAATAAACAGTTGTACACTATAACACTGTAAGGATAACCATAAGTAAATAAACCAATTGATAAAAGAAACCGAGAGGAAAACTATATAAAAGATTATTTACAGTAAGGCTTCTTTATAAACTGCATTTTTACTTTGACTTGTGGGTGCTAAAATGTATGAATTATTTTTTCGTTAACCCAGGCCACATAAAACTGACTAGGTGAAAAGTAAGCTGCACGTAAATCAATGCCAACAACAGATATAATTTTCGTCCGTGCTTTTCTATAGTGACATCAAAAGTTACTATAACTAATTGTTTTCAATAAACAATTTTAAAAAAAGTCAAAAACATGCACTTGAATCAAACCGATGCCCATATGAATGGAATGCGCGTACACTTCCACTAAGCCACGCTATGCATTTAGCATTTAGTTGGTTTGGTAGACGTTTGATAGACATAGTAGACGTTTTATCTATTTTGTTCTCTGATTATACCACCTCCTTCTGTTTTTCTGCACGTTTTTACTGTTATATTAGCTATTATTTACCTGTAAGCTAAATTTCAAGTCGTCAGCCGGTTTAGTAAAGCGTCTTTTTTTTCCAGGCAAACATAGTCACATTCTGTTTTAAGTATAATCATGTAAAATGTATAGATAGATGTCAAAGTTCAATTGTCGCAAAAAAGGAAACTCATATACGTAGACGCAACAAGACATGCTGTCGTTGCATTTGATATGCACAACTTACTCACAACTCATATGCTCTCCGATCCTGTAAATACCGTCTCCATTTTCTTCAAGTATTTTTTCTACGATGTTTTGAAGGTCTGTCTTTGCAAGATTTTTAAAATGACCTCACTTTTGACAAGAAGGCTGGTTATGCATTTCAGACAGATTATTTCATTGTTTTAGTGAAAGTATTGAGTGAGATACATACTTAAAAATGTACCTGCTAGCATCTCCTCCTCTGCCTCTTCGTCCTCATCAGTTTAGTTTGTACATGCTCTGCATTTATCTGTTGGATGAATTCTAAAATTCAAGCTTGACAGGGAGGCCCAAACAGGAGGGTGTAGAAGGGGTAATGATTGCCCACAAGCTAAATTATAGGAAAAACACTTTGTGATAACTATATGGACCAAAAGTAAAAAGTAAGTATTTTCACCTATTTTCAATCTTCAAACAAACTCCAAAAACTGCTACTTTTGCCTTTTGCCCTTCTTGCGGAAGCTAATAATGACACTCACATAACATTACTTTTTATTAATACGCACACGTTTTTGGCTTAAACAAATTACCTTTTTTTTTCTTAGGCTAAATTTGACCCGTGTTCCGACCATGCCAAGCCTTTTTGAAAGTTGGATATCTACTGTCTTCCGAAGAAGTGGCATTGTCATAATTTTAGCATTATTAACCAAACTTATATAATAGCAACAGAAATAAAACATAACTGATACCATATTGAGTTATTAGGATTGAAAGTGGCGCTGCGTTTGATGAACAATTTGCAAAGCAAAGCTCAGCGTAGTGAAGCAGGTGCAGAAATTGCTCAAGTCAAACAAAATCACTTTTTCCTCCACTCGTCTTAACACTCCTTTGTTTTAATACTATTAATTGTCATCAAGTTGTCATTTTTGTTACTAATATATAAAAATGTTCGTGTTGCTAGGTTACAATTTTAATCCTACGAAAAAAATATCAGAAAAAGTTATCGAAGGAACTTTCGAAGGAAAAATCTGTAACTGCCTGTAATGTTTTATTTTATATAACTATGATTTACAGATTATTTTACCATAATACGAATCATTTTAAAGTTTTAAACGTATCATAATGTATTTTCCTTGGTTGGCGAAAAAGAAATACAATGTATCATTCGGATTAAAAATTACTTTGTTTATCTCGCAGTTTTTGCATTTGTTCGGCATAATTGCAAACATAATTGCTCGTCAAAAGTGCCACTTTTAATCTTAATAACATAGTATACAATTTCTTCGAAGTTAGAAAGACATGACATTTTGTGACTCGGTACAACAACGTTAAACATTGACATGTTTGTACTTTTGTTGCCGTTGAACAATTGACAGCCGCCGGCAGTAAAAGTAAGTGCTATCAAATCAAATTTCTCGTGAAGTGAAACCATAATAACGCTCTCCAATGCAAGAAAATTTAATCGTTTAGATCTTTCAGTAATTAAGAAGTATTAATTTTTTACGTTTAGTCTACTTTTTCTTGAATCGTCTCATAAATCGTTTATTCTAATACTGTTAATTACACGGTACAACACAAAGAAACTTCCAGGTTTTCATATGGTTTTTCTACAGCTTTTTGGCATGAAGATCACGAATCTGCTATTGGTTTTTTCGGGTCAGGTCAAATACTGTTCTTTCGATGTCATTCGGGTCATTCCATGCCAAATCATAACAAAAGAAATGAACTTTTTAACCTGACCATCTCAGATTTTCGTGAAATTATATAGTAGGAAATATTATTATAGTAGGATGGTAGAGAACATCAAGTAACTTACATATGTAAAATTACAGCCCTCAGTGACACACGGTATTCATACAGCGGGGTTGCAAATATGATAAAAAATGTAGAATTTACGCTTACAAGGTAAACGAAAACAATTCATAACTTTGCTTCTAAGCATAGTAGAACTTTTATCTTAACTTTTATCTTAGGCTAGTTTTAAAGCTAAAATAGCATAGTTTTCATAAAAGATTGTTTTATAAAAAGTATTTAATTCTTCATCCCAAGGTCACATGATGTGACCTTTGACTTTGACTATCTAAGAAAGTGTGCCTTCAATTTTTTTAGAAATACAGTGATATACAGCTAAGTGTAGACTCTTTTTGGTGTAAGTTTTATTTTGGGAAGCCTTTGGGAACAGGAGTAAAAAATTGTTAAATATGGTAGTTACACACTTTTAACACAAAACATGAATCTGGAAGTTCAGACAAGAGTATTGTATCAGGTATTTAGTATATATTTGTACATAAACCTTCAAATCGTATCTACTAAGACAAGTATACATAGGTATGATGTTGTACCTGTACCTGCAGATACAGGTAGCTATACAGGGTGTTGTTAAACGTTTGTCTACCCTTCTCGTCCATTTAAAAACGAGTTTTATTTGAAAACAAACTGGAATATAACTAAAATTTGACCTAACCCCAAAAAACACATAGCAGATTCATGACCTGCATCTTAAAATCCTCTAGAAAAAGTGTATTAGAACCTGGAAATTTTTTTAAAGTCCAGTTTTGTTGTACAGTGTTATCATTAAACTTGATGTTTTAGCTAGGTTACACTTTAATTTAAGTAGAAAAAGTACTTTTAATCCATGGCGGAAAAAATAATTTTTTTTATGTATGTCCAGTGACATAGCAATCAGGGGTATAGCACCAGCCTCATATTTTCTCTTATTCAAAATGATTTATTCAACCCTATTTACAATTATTAAGATACATCTTAGTAAGGACCTCTTTTACTATTTCTGTTAAACCTTAGACGTCTTGATGTACTTTTAAAGTCCTAATAAACAAATAAATACGAACACTTCTCTAGTGGCATATATTTCAATATTGTCTTGATAACTACGTAGACCGCGTATCAATGTGCTATTTGACATTTTAGAACTTAGGGATTTTCTCAGATTCGGCTAAATTCTATGTAGTCGGCTATACGATCAAAGCAATCGATGCCATGAGGAACGAGGGATGTTCCACCACTCAATTCAGTTTCTTCATTTTCCTATTTCAACAGTTTTTTCGTAAAATTAATATTTTAAGGGTTATTACACTGCAGAGTTTTCACTTTTAATTGTAATGGCAACCGTTTGGGAATTAGCAAAAACTGAAAACTTCACAGTGTAATAACTCTTAAAGTTAAATTGTTTAAATAAAAAAGATAGATAATTTATTTTCCTTCAAAAATGGTTTGTTATATTTTTTTGTGAAGACCAGCCGTTATCGAGATATTTGAAAAAACGCGTTTATCAAGATGGCGGCTGAAACATACCGACCCCACCGCTGCAACTTAGCTTTCTAATCAGGACCGACCCACTAACAAATTCCAGTAGTAAAATTCCTGTTACATCGAAGTCCATACTAGACCTTTTTATTCTATTTTTTTTTATAAAGTAGTTGTAATTCTGTATAATTTCGAGGCAGTGGCTTGCGGTCCATGGAAGCAAGGGAAGCAATGGTTCCCTTGAGAATTTGTTAAAAATAAAAACCAATGCTAACAAAATATTTTTACAAAATTATGGTTATCGTTTATTTAAATTTGTAATATTTAATCAACTTAAAGCTTAATATCAATTCCGTACAGCAAAAAGTATAATTATTTAGAGTACTATTTTAAATTAGGCTCATTAAACTTGCACGAAAAGGTAATACCGATTCAAATGTGTTACATACACTGCATATAAGCACTGCTTATAACTGCTCTTCTCTTAGCCTTGGCGTGAATCAGAGGGCGTGGTTATATAGTAGACGATGCTGTTATCACTGCTTGGCCGCTATTTTTAGTGAGCTTCATGCCCAAATGTTTATTTATTATAATTTGGTTATTTGTTCGATTTAGTGTTTGTTAAATTTAATGTTACTTAAGTAAGGTAAATCTGCGAATGAGACTGTATTTTGTCGCATTTTATTATTTCAATTTATATAAGTTGGATTTTTTTTAAAAACAAATATTTCTATTTAGTTTGCCAGTATACAAATTTAAAATTGCATTATCGTCACGACTGCAAATTCAACTGCTTCGGTAAAAGGCTCTAGTACTTTCGATACATCCGAATCGGTACAATTTTTTGTGCAGTTTGTAAATTATTAATAACGAATTTTCCGCATACAGTTTTGAAGAGAAATTACAACTTATTAAGAAAGGCAGATCAAAACCAGAACTTTCAAATTTAACAACAAAGATTAAAACCTGCACCGGTATTTTGCTAAGAAAGACCGGAAAATTGAGTTGCAGTATAAATACATAGTAGTAGTTTTTTTAAAATAAAGAATAATAGTCAACAAATTCCATAAGTATAAAGTGTAAAAGTTCTTCTTTGAAAAACTTTTAAGCTTAATAATTATAACACTGTTTTTTATTGTACCTAGCAGGGGCGGATCCAGAGAAGTATTTTTAGGAGGAATCTTTGGAAAAATAATTATTTATTATTATATTTATTTCTATTATACTTATTATTATTTATTATTATACTTATTTCTAGATTGGGGGGGGGATTATTTCGTACCTGTACTTAGGTGTATTATAATTAAAATCGTGGTTGCTTCCCTAGCCTAAATTCTCACCTCACGCCGGTAATGCTAGTTTTCTTCTTAAGTATCTTATGATACGTAATTCTGTATAATTTCGAGGTAATGCTAGTTTTCTTCTTAAGTTCTTAAGTACGTATCTTATGATACGTAATCGTAATTGTTTTTATGCAACAGTAACAGTTTACTGCTGTTCTTGAAATTGTGAAACTTTCTTTATGAGATAATAATAAAACTTTTCTGTAGTTTTGGCGGCAAATAATGACTTTAAATTTTATAGAACCTAACCTCAATTGCAAACTTCTGCCAGAAGACAAAATTCAAAATTTAAAAAGGAATAAAGTGGATTGTTTACTATTCTAGTAGCGAGTTCAAACCAAATTACAATATTAAATGATAACTCAATCGACTTTTTTTTATATATCAGCAAGAAGTAGCACTCGTTCGAATGTACGAGCTCACATATTTACAAAATATATTTATCATTTATATAAAATATCCTAATGTAGATTTACAATAAGATTGCCTGATAAACAACCAGACAAATTTCACGTTTACGTTCGTGGTTGCATTATACAAGTTTAATATTAATTATCTCATTTAATGTAGCTTTGGATACATGTTACATTGATATAATTGGTAATGAAGAACTTCCGATATCGAAGAAAATCAGTCCAAATCCGCAAACTACAAGGTGTCAAATATTACATAAAATTTCTAGAAAATCAAAAAACAAATTACAAAATTAAGCGATTTCTAGATTTCAAATGAAATATCGCCTCTATAACCAAATACACTAAAATAGTTGTGAAACGAACAAAGGTCCAATTAATTCTCGATAATGATAGTATTATCAGAATACAGTAACATAATAATAATTACAGTATTTGCAACTCATAATGAATTACTGATCGTTTATTTAACCAACACATCCACCTCTGCGTTTAACACCTACCATTTACAATATAGAAATACAAAAAACATAGGAATGCAATAGGTATATGATGTCAAGTAAAATTTTCTCATTATTTTCTTATCTTAGATTATTTAATACCGTCGTATGCCATATTTCATCACACTGGATTGGTTAGCTACAACTATAGGGAAAATCGGTTTCAACTGATTCTGTACCAACTGCGGTTTCAACTGATTCTGTACCAACTGCTTAGATTCTACGGTGGCTTTAGATAGGTATACGAGTCCCGTCCCAGTGAAGTTCGCACACTCTATTTTTGTTATTTACAGGATGTAATTGTTTCTTGTTGTTAGAGTGAAGTACTGCCTTTGCATTTATTCCATGTTAAGTTTCATGAAATTTTATCGAATGGTTTCCTAACGCCGCCCCTTCAATTCCGAACAGTCTGCGGACGCAAAGAGGCGGTAAGAGGGATCGCCGCCTTAGTAAAATTTAAAGAAACGTGACATGGAGTAGGAGCAGAAGCAATACTTTATTTAAACAATAAGAAACAGTTACTTTGAAGACCAGAGGTAATTTTGGGAAAAAAACTGTGGGGTGTACTTTGTTTTAAAATATAAAAGATAAATACACAACGAAATCTAACAATAAAACAACATAACTTATAATATAGGAGGTCAGTACTTTACTCTAGCAACAAGAAATAGCTACTTCAAAAATCCAAAAAGAATCCAGGGTGAAAATTGCGAGGCTCTGATTAACAGAAATAGAAGTGTGCGAATCTCACTGGGACGGGGCTCGTATATCACTGTGCTCCACATCGCTGACAATTCACATTGTTCAAAACTTTTTGTATTAATTAAGAATAGAGACTAGTTAATTAGTAATAAATCACACACCGAAGTGATGAAATTGTAGATTAACACATTTCAACACAATTCAATTTCAATTCGCACCCAATAAAAATTGGCGTTCGATAGATTAGGGCAAGTGTTGGTGATGTAATAGTTATTTTCGTTACAAGTGCGCTGTCACGTCAATCGTAGGCTCAAGGCCCATATTTAAAGCACCACAGGTTTTAAAAGAGGCCAAGAGCCTGAAAATTGACAGGAGCACGCGTTCCGAACAATAATTTTTGTTTCTTTTACACAAAATTGTAAAAAGCTTTAATTCACCAAATTCTGATATATTGGTATATTGATACCATAATATCAATAACATTAAATGTTCAGTTCGATTTTTCTCAGAATGTTTGTTATGCAATCTTATGATTTATTTGCATGATCATAAAGAGAAGAGAAATCACTATCGGATTCCACTACTAAAAATCTATATCGTCATTTAAATTTTTTGTGATGACGTCATAACTAACAAACATTTACAAAGTTCAGCTCGATTTTTCTCAGAATTTTTGTTATGCAACCTTATGGTTTATTTGCATGATCATAAAGAGAAGAAAAATCGCTATCCAATTCCACTATTAAAAATCTATATTGCCATTTAAATTTTTTTGTGATGACGCCATAACTTAGAAACAAATAAAAGTCGGAAGGTGAATTGCACATATTAATGTGTATTTTTAAAAAGCAAAATCGACGTACGTGTTTCAGCGTTTTTAAAAAAACCGGTCGAGTTCGCTTTTTTTTAAATATTCCATACTTTAATCCCACCCTGTATAAAGCATATAAGTTCGTTTGTTCTTTGAATTTCCCCCAACCATCCTAAGCCATACTATTAGTCAGCTTGTGGCAATCAATTTCAATGAAACTTGAGATTGCAGAAAAAGGACCAGAAAGGGATTTATCCCTAGATTCGCCTTTTCTAATTCTCAACTAAATCTACCGAATCATCATTCTTGAAGTGGAGAGACAAAAGAAACTCTATTTGGATCTAGGTTTAAGGTGGGCATAGTGTTTATTATTTTCCATCATAATATTAATAAGAATTAATTGCCTCAGCTTATTTATTTGTTTTATTTATTTACTTTTGGGCGAGGAATCGTGATGGCGGAGCATCCTTCGTGCCTCATGACATCGTTTGCTATGATTATTTGGCCGATCCTACTAGAATTTAGTCGAATCTGGGAGAAGTCCACCACCCAGTACGGATTTATATAGACCTACAATTTTCACTTCCTATCCGAGAAGAAGGCACGTTTTTAATTTTATTAGACTTAATGATTTGACTGCTTTTGATTTCTAATACTGTAATGATTTTCCATCATAATATTAATAAGAATTTACTACCTCAGCTGTTGAAGTTAAAATCATGAATTCTTATTGTTGCCCAATAAAGAAACGGTAAACGTTGACTGTGCGTTTATCATTAATAATTGCTAATGGAACATTTCTAAAGAATTTACTATAAAACAATTGAAGTTTGAGTTGATTTTATTAATTTGGTACATGTACAGAACAATATTTAGCAGAGAAAGGTATTTTGGATTGGTAGGATTTTCACTTGCAGTTACATCTGAAAGAAAGAAAATGTATTAGTTTAATAAAATTATAAAATAGTACATCTCATTGGCAATAATATAACAATACAAAAATAGTCTTGACTACGGTTATTAAGAAATTAATATCTGTCTTGAAATGCAGTTACATGGTTTACAATAATCATAATATCAAAATAATAACCAAAGGCAAGCTATTTTAAATTGAAAGATAAACAGTAAAATATTAAAAATAATTGCAATCTAAAATAATGTGGAGTTACCAAGAGTGTAGTTTTGTAAATAAAATGATGTTGAAAAAATTTACTAGAAGAAAAAGGTTGTAAAATTTACTTTTTCCTGTAAAGAAATGTATAAAAGTGTTATCAAGTGTAAAAAGGCGTATATTTATTTCAAGAAAATTTAAAAGAAGAAAAATCAAACTTAATAGTAGACAAGAGAGCAGTACAGCTAACGTCCCAGTCAACTAGACCGTTAGACCCGAAGAAACCGAGGCCCGACAAAAAATAAATAAAATTTATTCTTGAACAATTCTCAAGGAGTAGCGCAAAAAGGTAATTTAATTAGATTTACCTCAACGTTTTATTACGGCTGAGCAACCAATCCCGAGGGGAGTCCAGAAGCAGTAGGTAGATTCCTGCGTGGTGGTTTTCCAGACAGCCGGCTGAAGAAGGGGAAACATAAGTAAATCAAAATACAAGGTTTGTGACAAATAGAAAAAAGTGTTAATAAAAGCATTACTAGTGCTGTTCTGAAGGAAGAGAAAAAGTGAATCCATTTTAAGATTAGTTTAGTAAAGGTTAAAAGAAGTCACCATAATTCCTTAGTAGATTTGTTTGTAAAACTGCAAGTGATAAGCCTGACATAACCTAAAAATAATAAAAGTTAATTTTCAAATATTAAAAAAGAAATCAAAACTTACTTGATCGAGTCATCACAATAATTGTGCTATTCACTTTTTTGGAATTTCCCATTTATCCAAACCATCATAACATCAAAGAGAGGTAAGCATATCATTTGATAAAATCTCATTTCATCGAAATCGTGAATTCTCATAAAATAACCCAATTGAGGATTCATTATTCAAGGTTGGTCTCATAAAAAAGGGCATATTTAGTAATAAAGTTATAAGATCATAAAGACAACCTGAGATAGACATTGTACAGAGTTGCAGATTAGTAAACAAAATACAATTTCCTAGGAATAATTAAAAGTCTGCAACAGTACATTAGTTATTGCCACTTTTTATTAATAAAACATATTTTCTCATTATATGTTGAAACTATTGTTCCTTTGCTAGTTACTAAGTAAGTACAAAATTCAACACATAATATTGAAATTTCTACAGACGGCTTTTTGCAACAAATTAATCTATTTATACTGCCGTTTGCAATTTTAAAGGTGTAATATGATATAGTTGAGTGGGTTGTAAAGAGCGCGAGTACTTTGCACCTGTAAATGACAGGTATAGGGTTTGTAAATTGCTTCACAACAAAAAGTCAGTCAGTATTAAAATGTGACAAAGAGTTAATTGCATTTTACTAATTTATTGGTAAACCGTCTGCCAATGAAACGTTTTATTACATGTCCTTAATTATCATCTGAAAAGAAAATAGTGAAAGTAATGACACAAATTGTTAAATTGTTGGCTACACCTGTAATAAATAGTTATGAATGAGTTATGAATTTAGAATAATTATACAAAAGTAATAACTTAATAAGTAACTACTGATTATTTAAAGTTATTAAGTGTTAGAGTTGTACCTTGAATCTAATTAGGTATCTAGGCAACCATTCTATCAGTTCTTTTGATTAATGGGTCGTCTACATAAGAACCTAATATTAAAAATGTTATAAAAATATTCTGAGAATATTGCTAATAGTAAATATACAACTCTTTACTGATTGTTATCCTCCACTTAGAAATCGAAGTTGTTGTTTGATGGTTTGGATAAGATGGTCTTAGTCTGCTTGCATTCTGAATGTCTACAGCCACTTCCATGTAAACGCACAGGTCTCAATGCATAGTTAACAAATTTGTATAAACACCAAACTTCGTAAATTATCGAGAAATTGCTAACATGACTTGCTTTACATACTTTAACTTTGAAGTGGGCGGAAAATTAGATTGATTTCGTGCTTCTAGACAGGCGGCTGCACAATAGTAGTAAATGAACACCCGTTGTGCCGTAGCAGGACATGGCTTATTGGAGCAGGAAATTTTGATGTAGATGCTAATGATCTCATGTCACGGTATATCCGGGCACAACCAACTTGATTGTGTGAGTGAACAATGTTGTATGGTTACACTGTTTATACTATATTCAAGAATTATGTAAAAATTATACAAGGGCGAATTGTTTAAAGTTGTATACAAATTTGTTATAACTGACGGTTTTAATTAGTATATATTCAGTTTTAAACAATTACGTTCATTCAGTTTTTGTTGTTAATAATAATATACGAAATGATGCTACCTATTTCTAGGTTGCATACAGAAAAAAAAAATTATGAACACATGTAATGAATGATGCTTCCTAGTTGACCTTTAGTAGCAGGAAATTACAAAAAGTAACGTTAGGAAAATTACTATAATGAAATTTTTGGAAAACTAGGCTACAATAATTAAAAAAGTGAATGAATTATATTTTCCTTTTTTATACGAATACTCTCTACTACTCCAACTTTTTGGGTTGAAAACGTGTCTAAATAGATCGTCACATTGTGGTAGGTTCTTTGTGTCTTACTTTCTTTCGAATGTACAGTGCTATTAAATTAAAATGCAATATACTCTATTACTCTATATTACATTTGAAAATAACCAAGTAAATCATTAGGTTAAATTGGTTGGTTGTTGCAAGTACTAATGCATTTTACCACGAACAGACGTGATTTGCTATTAAAAAATACACCTTTGCATCTTTTATTATACAATAAATGGTATTGTCATTTACCTTTGTATTTAATAAACCCAATTAGTGTTAAATTAACTCAAGTGAAATGAAAGAGGTTAAACGGCTAGCGCGTTTTGAAGTTTTAGGTATTGTTGGTTGCAGAAACATACAGTAAATGTAATGTTTTGAGATGGGTGTTTAAATCACAATATAGGGTATATTGCATTTTAATTTAATGGAACTCATGTAGATATGAACTGCTATAATAATAGGTATAATAATATAACTGCTAAATGATTTGGGGTTTGCTGTAGAGATTGATACATATAATGTATATTAGTTAAAATTGCTTATAATTCTAAAACTTTACTTAATTATGTATTAATTTTTGTAGTACTTGGTTGTAGTTGTAAAAGCTAATTTCTCATTGATGCTAAAAGTATCATCTTAGTATGTCCAGCATAGTTATAACTAAATATTAGCTTGCCTTTAATAATTGGGCTATCTGTAATATACAGGGTGTACTTTAATTGAAGGTTTTTGGCTGAATGGTAGATAAGTGGAAAAGAATAGAGCAAATTTTCCTGATATAGTTTGTCCTTCAAATGAATAGTTGTAACACTAACCTACCTTAATGCGTACAAATTTAATTTAAAAATGTGATACCCTTTTAGATGTACCTGCCTTTTAAAGATTGTTGTTGTATTTCACATAAAAAAGTTAATTTATGGCTGTCTATGCTTTAAAACGTAAATAAAATGTGGCCAGAAGTTATTGCTCTTTTTATTTATTAGGGTTTGTTTAAGTCTGGGACAAGGTTGAAATCCGATCTGCTGTTATTACAAAATACTAGAATGACCTTCATAGTTATTTTGTTATCTAAATTAAAACTTTCATAAATAGTATTTAATTATGACAATTTTAGTTGTGATTTTTAATTGCAATTGACGTATTAATTGAAACTACGTTTAATTGCAATTAAATTTAGTTTCAGTCTGGAATTAAAAGATTAGTTGAAAGTAAATATAATTGCAATTGAAATGTCACAATTAGATCTTCAATCAACTGCTTATTAATTGATTAATAATTTCATTGATTAATCCCCAATACCGACAGAAATGTATTAATTGTAATAATAACAAAAAACTTTAGTTTAGTCTGCTTGCTGGCACATTTATGTATTTGTTACTTATTACCTATAATAAACAGTTTAAATAGTAAACATCTTTTTGCTTGGAGTAAACTAAATGAATGATCAGCATAGTGAGAATAACTCCACCAGATACAAGGTTACGTCACGTCATTAATTATTACGCTGTTTTATTAATCGATAGAAATGAGCGTATTATACCATTGCCATACCATTGTTATTTTTAAAATGGACGATCTTGTACTTTTTAGTAGTTTAATTGCAGCTATGCAAATGAACAATTTTAGGATAAGGACATGTCAAGTTTTTAATATTTCGTTTTACAGCAATTTTAACTGTTAATTGATTTTATTAAGCTACCGATTTACTTATTATTTCTAACGATGTCCGAGATTAAATACAATTCAAATTCACTATCATTAATAAGAATAACGATTTGCAACCTAATACGGAATTGCAGTACTTGTAATAATAACAAAGAAAAACCATATTTATTTAGTTGCTGGTATTGTATAGTCTACTTGCTGACACATTTATGTATTTATTGCTACCTATAAACAGTTTAAATAGTAAACATATTTTTGTTTGAAATAAATTAAATGAATGATCAGCTTAGAAATAATACCTCCACCAGACACCAGGGCCGTTTCCAGTTTGCTTAATTTTCCGGATGCCCAATAATTTTTAGTGAAAATTTATTTTTGAAATAGTTCGGAATTTTATGCATTTTTGCCTTAGTATAGGCAAAATCTGAAGAAAACCCATTGAATAGTTTCTTACATTGGATCGTGTTTAAAAGTTAAAAACAACGTCAGATTTTTTTTTAACTGTGTTTTAAGGATTTAAGTTGTAGAATTGATACTACAGTATCAATCTCACTCCCCAAGACAACTCTTTAAAAAATGTAACGATTACGTTTGAGCAAAATAACCGCCTAAACTATTGTAATGAACGAGAAAACCCCTATGCCTGGCGGTGAACATGCGAGAAGGTTTCCGTCGCATCTACAATGTTCCCAACTGAAAAGTTATTGAGTTGGAAATAAATTCAGTGCTGACCAGTAATTATCATTTATGAAAATATTTTGATTTTCAATCTTCAATGAAAACTAGAGCATGAGTACAGTAGCAGTAAATGTTAATATAAATATGTAACATAAATGTTACGTATTTTTATACGGGGTCAGACATGGATCATAATAACCATAACCAACATAATGAAGGATGCTAAAGAAAGATACCACGGACCGAAATAGTGAGCAATACTTAAGTATTACAAAGAACAGGTCGAGAGAAAGAATTGTTTAGATTATCAAAAAAGAAGCACAACATACTTCGGAGACATAATGAGAAATAACAAGTACAAGATACCGCAATTGATAAAAAGGAAACTTGAAGGGAAAGAATGTCAAAGAATGCCAAGGTTTGTTTTACGTGGCCTACCTGAATGTAAGTTTAATGGACACGGCCCCTTAAGGGGTTAACGAATTAAGATACGCTCCATTAGCGCATCACTTACTTATGTAAACGTTACCACAGGTAAAGCTGGTGGGAGCGAGGTTGCCGATCCACCCTCTACTCGCTCACCAGGCTAATATAGGAGCTATCAACTTGACCACCTGTCGGAGTCAGCGAGGAATTGCAAGGAAAAGGCTTTTATGGCTCCGAAACAGACGAACGTGGGCTGGACTGAATGCTGAACAAGTCGTTAGGGCATCGTTGGATCGTATAGAATTTAATTTGGTCTTTAATTAAAGACGGAATCGTCCATAAAATCCTACATTATTTACTAGTTACATAAATAGCTATAATAGTATTTTTTGTTATTCAAGCAAAAAGTTTATTTTGCTAAGGTGAGTTAACATTAATTCAGTAGTAAAGATATAAATATAAGAGAATTATGACCTGATTATGATTTACCACATGCAAGATAACGCCGCTGCGAAATAAATACCGACCACATGTGCAGTATTCAGAAACTTTATCTAAATGCTTTCTGAGAAATGCTAAGTAACTTTATCTAAATGCATTCTACAAAACGTCATCGCCACATGTGCGCAACTGAAGGATTTTGCGACCACAGAATAGTATATAAACCAAGTTGCGGTAAATTAAATAAGTTTGAGTTATGACGAGCTCGAAGGCTAGAAACTGATATCCAGGGATATTGTTTACCTGCCTTTCGAGCTACACTTAGAAACCTTGGAAATTGATATCCAGGAATACTGTTTACTTAGGTTTTCTGAGCATTATTACTCGTTTAAAGTTGAAACTGTATAGTGTTTAAGTTATGTTAAGTTAAATTGCAAGTGCATATTGTATATTAACTATATTAACAACGAATAAATACTTATTGTACTTGTAGCAGTAAACTGTGTACATTTTGTAACTTGGACTCCGTCTTTTGTGTTTTTAAATAAAGTATTATTTTAAAAACACTTTTCAACGTCAAGAAATGTTAATTGGTGTTCTATGAACAAAACATTGTACTTTGTATTGTATTTTTTCCAATTAGACATTGTTAATAAGAATTTTAATTATATTTACTTTTTATTAAAGATATTGTCGATTATACAATAAAAGAAAAATATTATATTACTTAAAATCTAGTTTTTGCTATCTGATTATACATTTAAAAAAAATTGTAACAAAGACTTTCTGAAAAATTACTAGGACTTACTTTGTTTTTATTCTCTGCATGTACCTTCCAATCTTCAGGTAACGACAAGTTTAGCTAAATTTTGGTAAATACAGTTTGTATTTTTTTCCGAGCCAAGATAGCACTGCAATACTTAATTCAATTTGATTGAATTAACTAATTGATTTTATATTTAATTTAATTTAAATATAATTAATTAATGATATTTAAATTCAAGAAATATTCAAAGAAAGTCCCTTTTCAAGGTCGGATCTTGATAAGAATAAAATCATTATAAACAAGATCAAGAACATTTTTGGCTATTCTGAAATTGAAGGGTAGCTTACTCTTAGAACGATTTCACTTTTTCGAACTTACCTCGTATACCAAAATCCTAAGATATAATGTTTTAATTAACATTTACTAATGTTTAGAACTTATCAGTTTTCGCACTTATTAGTGCTCATCAGTACGGCATAGCAGATAGAAGAAACAAAATTTAAGCAACAAACTAGAAACAATGTATAACACAAGGTTTCACAGATAGTAGCCAACCACACATTTGTAGTTTCGGCTCGAAGACATTGAGTTTTCAATGCAACAACAAACGTCACTACGGAGGTAGCTATAGCCACTACCGTGAGACAACCTAATCCCACAACATATCAGCATGAATACAAAGATTAATGCGCGTATATAAACATATAACAAAGGGATAATAATGGGAATTCGCGCAACAGATTTATAAGAGAAAGTTAGTTGCAGCCGTATACACGTGTTTCGCACTTATTAGTGCTCATCGTTTGTTGTTGCATTGAAAACTCAATGTCTTCGAGCCGAAACTACAAATGTGTGGTTGGCTACTATCTGTGAAACCTTGTGTTATACATTGTTTCTAGTTTGTTGCTTAAATTTTATTTCTTCTATCTGCTATGCCGTACTGATGAGCACTAATAAGTGCGAAACACGTGTATACGGCTGCAACTAACTTTCTCTTATAAATCTATTGCGCGAATTCCCATTATTATCCCTTTGTTATATGTTTATATACGCGCATTAATCTTTCTATTTTAATTATATATGTAGTTTTTTATTATATTATGTATTTTATATTAGCATAATATTCGTTGGAAAATCAACGGTGTGTGGAGGAACCGCAGCTGCAAACGTGCCATCGATCACTGACAATCAGCGTACCCCCATTAACTTTGTAGTTTTTGTAAGCTCAGTTTTTGTAAAAACAGTTGAATTCGAGAACCACTGAATAGATTTTGATGCCGTTTTCACCATTTGATAGCTTGGTTTTTAGAGAAGGTTCCTATGTATACAGATTGCTCAGAGGATATTTCGATAGTCGAGTAATCAGCAAAGTGTGAAATAAGTAATTAAGAAAATTGGCTCAAACAGGGACAAAACGCACTACGCTGCAAAAATGATAACAGATAAAGGCAAACTGTAAGCGAACGAATTGTAGAGCTCAAAAAGATCTAAAAAAAGTCCGGGACGGCATATACGTATCTCTTACAGATTAATAACAATGAGAAAGAAGATATGTCACACATGGGTCAGGAGTTTGCACCAGTAGATTTCTTCAAGGAACTTTCGGACGTAGCTTTCTGTGGTCTCATATTCATTATAAAGTAGCTAATAAAAATTCGTTAAGAGCCGGACGCGATCGTGGTCCAGTCATCTTTCACCTTAGCATCTTTTCGGCAACATCGATCCGGCGATATTATCGATATTCTTTGTGCCAATCGGCTGAATAATTCGTATTAGTAAGTTAGTTCTTAGAAGCGTGCACTGTACTAATCAATTTTTATCTAACCCAATGCGTACAGGGTGTTTCTCCTTTTTTGAAATCCTAATTTCCTTATTTATAAGATCCTTGGTATTGAGTAAATTTGTTCTTGAATGATTTTTGCTGTAAAATTGAAATACACGCTTTAAAACGAAACTGTTACCTTGTGGAACTGTCTAAAATTTAAAGCAAATAAGGAATTATATCGTGTATTTCAATTTTCCAGCAAAAATCATTCAAGAAAAAATATACTCGATATACCAAGATCTTATAACAGAAATTAGGATTCCAAAAATGGCGAAACGCCCTGTACGTATTGGGTTGAATAAAAAAATTGAGTGTAGCAGTGTACTAGTACAGTGTACGCTCCTAAGAATTAACTTGTATTATTAACTGCAATTGTCTTTTTGACATTTAATTCATTGAAAATTAAAATAAAAGTAGAAGTTAAAGAAGGAAGTAAAACGATCAGATTTGTTTATTGCTATTTTGGGGTGTAAATAAGAGTGTAAACCTTTTAATTGCTTTGTTAATATAAACAATGCAGTATTTTTATATATTATTTATTACCACACCAAAACAGACAAATGAACAATATCACGATCAGTACATGAATGATAATAATACAATAATCTGAATAAACCTAAAGAATGCTCGAAGTCGCACACACGTGCGCATAAAAATATTAATAAAAGGAATCATTTAAATTCAATAACAATAATGGTATTATTGTAAATACAAATATTATTATTTAATAATTCTAAATACATCACACTCTCCCCACTCTAAATAGAAATAGTTAAAGATTAAATCTTCAAAACAAAAAAAATAATTTTGAGATTATTATTCAAACAAAAGAAACCAATTTTATTTGATTACATATTGATACCAAATTATATTAACATTTTATAAATAAATGAAATAAAAAGTATTTTTAATATTGCAATCTTTCAGGAGGCTTAACATTACGGTTAGGCCTTTCTAACTTAGGGCTCTCTATATTTTCAGCAGTCAGCTGATTATTTGCGATTACAGGTTCACTTACTTTTTCGTCCGTTTGTTTTGCGTTTCCATAATGGTCAACTATAGGTAAAGAACATTTACTTTGTACTTTCGTTTTTAAAATTTGATTGGAATGGCGTTTCCATGTACGATTAATTTTTGGAACATCAACAATGTATGTGCACTTACCTATAATATTTTTAATAACAGCTGGAATCCATGTAACCTTATTAATTAATCTGTAGTCCTTGACTAGGACATTTTCATTTATTTTAAAAGCTGGTCGGTCCCTTGCACCAAAATATTTTATTTGTTTTTTTTTACTATGTTTAACTTTATTGTTTATGTCAATCGACGGTTTCAAAAGGTCGAATTTGGTTCTGATATCACGACCGAACATTAACATGGAAGGTGAAATACCTGTGGTTGAGTGTCTACTAGTTCCATAGTCGAATAAAAAATTGTTTAATGTCGTGGAAATATCAATTTTTAAATTCTTTCCTAGTGCACTGCTTAAAGGATTTTTAACAATTTTTACGGTGTTTTCGGCAGCACCGTTAGATTGCGGATTAAAAGGGGATGACGTAACATGCGTTATGTTAAAATTATTTAAAAATTGTTGAAACTCCCAACTTGTAAAATTTTTAGCGTTGTCAGAAACTAAGTATTTTGGAATTCCGAAACGAGCAAAAAGGGAATGTAATGCTTTAATAGTAAAATTAGAAGTAATTGTTTTAGTAAGAAAGACTTCAATCCATTTAGAATGGGAATCTAGTACAATTAAAAAATAATTCCGGAATGGTCCAAAATAATCAAGATGGATCCTGTAAAAAATTTCCTCTGGCCATTTCCAGGGAATCAATTTATTTCTAGGAGGACTTGATTTGTTTACTGAACAATTTTCACATGATTTAGCTAAATTCTCTATATCATTATTTATCCTGGGCCAATAAAAATAACTTCGAGCGATACTTTTCATTTATATTACCCCTAAATGAGTAGAATGAAGTTGCATTAAAATACGTTTTTTTAATTGTTCCGGTATAATTAATTTATTATTCCAGAGTAGTACACCATTCTCAATTGTCAACTGATACCTAAAATCGGCTGTATTCTTTTCTGATTATACATATTCTATTTTATAACGGTAATTTGACAAAATTACAGCCCAACGCCTTAAACGATTGACTGAAAATTGTGGAATGCCTTTTTTTGGATTAAAAATAGCCATAAGAGGTTTATTATCAGTAACAAGGGTAAATTCTCTATTATACAAGTACTGATTAAATTAGCATAAAGCGTAAACTATACTGAGACCTTCTTTTTCAATTTGACTATACGACATTTCGACAGAAGTTAAAGTCCTACTGGCGTACGCAATTGGTTTTTCTTGTTTATTAGGTAAAACATGACTTATTAAACAACCAATCCCGTAAGGACTAGCATCCGTAGTGACTTTAATTTCATACTTAGGATTATAATGAGTTAAAACGCTAGCTGACATTAATAATTCTTTTACATTTTTAAAAGCAATATCACATTCGGTATCCCAAACAAACTTAGCGTCCTTTTTTAATAATGTATATAGAGGGTGCAAAATTGTAGCTAAATTTGGAATAAATTTCCCATAATAATTTATCATTCCAAGTACTGACTTTAACTGAGTCACACAATTCGGAACAGGAGGGTCCTTTATTGCAAGAATTTTGTCTTGTGACGTATGCACACCCTCTTTATCAATCATGTAACCCAAATAATGAATTTGAGACTGATTAAAACTACATTTTTCGGATTGAACCTTTAAACCGGCTTCTTGTAAACGACTCGAAACTCTTTGTAAACGTAAATTATGTTCTAACTGATTTTTGCCACAAATCAAAATATCGTCAAGAAAAACTACCGATCCCTCGATATTCTGCAAAAGAGATTCCATAATTTTTTGAAATTTGGCGCATGCGCAAGCGACCCCATACGGTAATCTTTGATATTGAAAAAGACCCATGTGTGTGGAAATAGTAACTAATTCTTTAGATTTATCATCTAAACAAATTTGCGCATAAGCCTGAGATAAGTCAATTTTTGAAAATATACTACCACCCTGAAATTGGGCAAAAAGGTCTATTCGCGGTAACGGAAATTGATCAATTTCAAATACTGGGTTAATTGTTATCTTGAAATTTCCTCAAATACGGACAGAACCATCTTTTTTTATAACTGAGACTATAGGAGCTGCCCATTGCGAATAATCAACAGGTTTAAGAATTTTTAAATCAATTAATCTTTTAAGCTCAGCCTCAACTTTATCCTTAATACCATAAGGTAATGGTCTAGCCCGAAAAAATCTTGGAGACACTGACTCATCTTTTAACTTAATAGCAATTGTACCTTTGTTAGATGTACCGAGTCCACCAGAAAAGAGCTCGCTATGCTCTGAAATTATTGACTGAATATCGCTATCAATATTACCATAATTTATTTGCGAAATATTTAAATTATATAAATTCATAAAATCGCGGCCTAAAATTGGGGGACCACCATTTTTATGACAAACATATTTAATACGTGTGAAATATTATTATAAACAATATTTAACTTACATATTCCTAATGGATTCATTTTGTTGCCATTATAGAAATGCAAAACACGATTTGTTTTATTTAATTCATAATTCTTGAAATTACTTTACCAGTAATCCTCGGAAATTGCTGAAATACTTGCGCCTGAATCAAGCTGAAAAGAATAAATTTTATTGTCAATTAAAACGTCAATCAAAATAGCTTCATTATTTACAGAATGCGAATTAATTGCAAAAAATATCATCAGTGACCTCTAAAAAAATTTGAAAATTTTTGTTTTGAAAATTATTAGAGTGAGTTTTCTTTTTATGTTGCTTATTAGGACACACAGGTGCTAAGTGCCCTTTTCTTTTGCACAGATTACACGAATAATCACTGAATCGACATTTTTGAGTAGGGTGATTACCCCTTCCACACACAGCACAGTTTTGATTACCACTATGCTATGATACTCCTGATCGAAACTGGTTCTGCGCAGGGTACGTATTATGACGTTTCCCTCTGGAAGATGCAAAATGAATACCTGGCTCCATCTTTATAGTTGGCTCCTCTACTGCTGCATTCTGCTTAGCCGCCATCTTAGCAGAAGCAATCCTAATGACGTCAGCAAAAGTAACATCTTTTTTCTCCTCGAAAAGCCTATCCTGCACAGGCCCTTTGTCAAAGCCCATAACAAATCGATCTCGTAGAACCATATCTAAAACATTTGCTTCAAATTTACAGTTCGCTGCAAGACTACGAATTCTCGCTGCCCATTCAGCTGCACCCTCGTGCGGACTTTTTACAGCATTGTAAAACTTGTAACGAAAAGCGAATATTGAGTCACTGGGTTTATAATGTTCATTTAATATTTTAACTAAGTCTTTATAGTTTTTATCTTCTGGTTTTTCTGGCAAACTTAAATTGAAAATTAGTTTATATGCATCTTCACTTAGAGCATTTAATAATATTGCGCGCTTTTTATTATCCTTTATGTCGTTAACAACAAAATAATTTTCTAGACGACGAATAAATATTGTCCAATCACTAATATGAGGATCGAACTCGCGAATTTGCCCGTAGTTTATAGGCGGTGTATCGGCCATTTTGAACGAATTTTAATTGAGCTTAGTAATTCTCCTTTATTAGAAGTGTTAGATATTTAGTTTTTGTCTGTATTGTATCTAGTTACCTATTTTCTGTATGTATTTATCCTTAGCAACGTGTTTGTTTATCAATCTTATCTACCTTTGATAATGACATTTTAATATCGAAACAATATTGTCAGGTTAAGATAAACTAATAAAACTTGTGAAACTTTGAATTAATCTTTTAATTTGATTATATTTCATTTATTCAAATTTCTTCCTTATTTGCAACTTCTAACATCTAACATTAACTACGGTTTGTAATGCACCAATAAATCATTTAAACCCATTTTTCTTGCCTTATCTTATTAATTTAATAAATAATTTGTTTTAAAAGATTTAAGTAAAAATATTTATTTTAATACCTCTTTTAGCCTCTAATAATAATTGTTTAACTAAAAAATCTTCCTTGGGCGAGGGTGTTTTGCAGGATGACTGCCTTATTAGACCTCTTCTCTTCGCTATCTTTGTTTCGGATATTTTCGGACACAAACTTTTTTCCGTGACAGGGGTGCTACTGATGTTAATATTGACGGTATCAATGACCTGTTATTCCTTTATGCTGACGATATAGCAATCTAAGACCAATACTTGGTCGACTTGTCGCGTAAGCTTCATATCTTGGAAGAATATTCTTCTTTAAACAAGCTAGTTGTTAATGTTGCGAAAACAATAATTATATGTGTATGTTTTAGTAGAAGTGGTTAGAAATCAGACTCAACTTGTCGTTTCCTGTCTAACAGGGAGCAAGTAGAGGTAGTTCCCATTTTTAATTATTTGGGAGTTAAATTTACTTCTTCTGGGTTATTTAGAGAGAGGCACTATTCTTTTCAATAAAGTGAAGCAATCTATTGAATCCGTTTTGAACTTAATGGCAAAATCTCACAGTAGCTCTTGGTTGTCGCGTATTGAACTATATGAATCCATTGTAATTAACACCCTAACATATTGTTGTGCTATTTGGTCTCTTAGATATCTTGAGGTATTGAAAGGATACAATTTTTTATTAAGATTTTTTAAAAGACTCCTGTTACTTCCTAGGAATACTCCTGATGTGCTTGTTAGATTGAGGACAGGTTCCATTAAAATTGCCTTAACTGTCTTTAAATTTATACTTAATTGGTTAGAAAAATTGTCAGCCATGGGTCGTAATATATATCCAAAAATATGCTTTAATAGTTTGCTGGCATTGCAAATGGTGATGATCGTTACAATTGGGCTACGCAATGTAGATCTTTATTTCGGGAGATTAATTCGTTAAATAACATATATGGAAAGATTGCAATTTTGCGAGAACTAAATTTTACTGTAAAGATCTCATCGCCAAATACTATGATAAACTATACAACCACTATTTAGCTTTGCTTGGCTCTTCTAGATACTTTATTATACATCCAGTTTAAAATCTTCAAAGGTCCACAAACTACTTACTATTTAACCGTCCCATTAAAACTATTCGTTTATTGCACACATTATATTATGTCCAAAAAGAGCCATTAGAATCTACGCAAATGTAAATATATACCAAATTGACCAAACTGTGCTTTGCACTTGTTGCAATCACCAAAAAACGAAACATTTGAACCCATTATTTGCGAATGTCCTGTATACAATTGTTACAGAACCATAACTATAAATTCAATTGGAAACTTGGATGGCCTAGGTTCATTTTTATCTAACTTAGATTAGCAGTGTGTAGAAATATCAAACTCTTGCTGTATGTATTGTACATTAGAAGCAATAAAGATTAGTATTATTGACTAGATGTGAATTTACGAGTTCTGTTAATCTATTAATATAAAAATCAGTGCTTCAAATTTTATACAGTCGGTCGCGTAGTTAACGTTTGTGTGTAGTAGAAGGGTCTATCAAACCATTTAAGGAACATAAGTTGGTTGATGTGCATTTGGTCACTAATGATAGAAGGCACACAGTACATATTTATCTCTATCAACTAAATACACTGAAAGTGACTCTGAAAATTTAGAAATAAACGGGAAATTAAGTGCTGTGGGTCAAAGATTAGTGCTTATTCGTAATATAGTAACACATGCAGCACACACTTAAAGTTGGTAAACCTAACTCACTCTAACCAATTATTCAGATAAACAGTCTATTATTATTTTCTTTACAATTATTTATTAAAATCCGTTTATAATTCAATTCAATTAGCTAAGTATACTGCCATTTATTACTTTGCTAAAAACAAGGTCTAATTCGTTAGAATTTAATTAAAAGATTAGGGCTATCGAATTAGGAATTACTCAAATAAATAATTAAATGTCACGTCAATATTAACGTAATTCTAGTGTTTACCTAAATTCTTTATTACAATTAAATTACACAAACGTAATTTTTCAGTTAGTGTCTTTCTTTAAATTGTGTACTTACAGCAAGTAAGGCAGATACTAAGAAGTGCAATTATGCATTTTACACGTTGCAACAACACCAAATCTGCCTCACGTTGGACAGGCAGTGAAACAAAGGTTTTTCTACACGAGAACACAACTATAAAATTATCATACTTACATTATCATACATGCTCAAAATCATTGCCACAGCTTGAGATTTAAACTCTCTCTTACAAATTTGAAATGTTCAGGTCGCAGGTATTGGTTCTGCAGTTGTCTTATTTTGTGAAAAGGAGTAGATAAGGGTTTAGAACACAAATAAAAACACTAAAAGGGCGCCATCTGATTATGAAGCTTAATATTGATGTTTAATTAAGCCTGATTTGATATTAAATTCATTAATCAGAAAATGAATTAAATATAATGGGTTTTTGGATAAAAATTTAGAAATGTTTAGAAAATTTTTAAAGTAAAATTTGAACAAAACTTTCATAATTATATGGTTCCGTTTAGATCATTAGTATAAACTAAACACATATTTATTAAATAATAAAAGCCGAAAATAGTTCAAACAAAGGTATAATAATAATAGTCAAACACATAAAAAACACATAAACAGTATGAATTTATTAAACTTAAGACTAAGCATTTAGCAAATAACAGTCTACTACGTTATAATTGATAGACTTAAGGCAGTTTCAAAGATAATTTGAATATTAGTCTAGAATAAATATTATTAGAATTTTAATAAGTATTAATTATCCCAAAAGTTCAACAAGATCTGAAGGATATCCAGATTTATTAGCTAAAAAGTATTTCAACATAATATTAGACTCAAGAATTTATTTAAACCAGAAATCTTTTGAAAAGTTTGACGAACAAATATCCATCACTTTAAACTAAAATAAATCTAATTAAATATTTCGAAGATTTATAAATTTAATTTTCACTATTAATAATGGACTAAAATTCAGTACTACTGAGAGCTCTCTTCTAGTAAAGAACAACAAAATTCACTTATTTAAAATAGTCCAGCCTCAAAATAATAAAGATAAACAATTCTTAAAGTACAATACCTTAAACCTTGGTTTATTTGCTGTACAAAGCAAATCATACTGGTCAATCAGAAATTGGAAAAGGCCTCTCTTGTAAAGAACCGTAGTTATTTCTCGATGATTTGATGGTATTAAATTGCAGTTTGATGGTAGCAGGTCCAAAGAAATACTTTATAACAATAGTCAATCATCTATACAATTTTCAGCACCAATGTTCGTTAAACACAGTTTAAACAATCTTGTTTAGTTAATGTTTATTGTTAAAATTTATTCTCGATGAGTAATTGTAATCTCCTTTATTTAAAACTCGACGGATTAAACCAAATAACTGTCTATCACTATCGCCAGATAAAATGACAATCCACAATTTTAAACTTATCACCCAAATTAAGTGATTTTTAATAACAACTTCACTTTCTTCTGTTAACGCAGGCAAACAGCGTAATTGTTTTTAATGGTTTATTACACATAAACCAACTATAAATGTTTATTGACGAGACGATATTAGTCAATCTTCTCAAACGAAAATTCTCAAAAATCAGTTAACTTTAAAAGTTCACTTGTACCGCAAATCACAACTAAAATGTACGGGAACTGTACACAAAAAATTGCATTAATTTTGTATAATTAACACTGAATTATAACACAATAAACCCGACTTCAAAATCGACTAACTAATCTCAAAGATGGACCCCAAGTTTCTTAATATCGACCCTCATAGCGCGATCTGACCGAGGTGGTCTAGCTTGAAGCGCAAACGGGGAGCAAGTCTTTACGCTAACCTGTCGAGGCGCGAAGGAAGCCAGCCTCTGTGACCCTGATCACCCGCAAAAACATGCGTCTTATTTGGCCGTAAGGAAGTTTTTTAACTAACCGTCTGCAGAGATTTCGACCTAAAGGAATGAAAAGTAGTATTGAAAGAATATGCGCGCAAACTGGTACAAAATAACACCCATCTGGTGTCTAGCCGAAATCGCTACGCGACAATCTGACTTGAATATGACAAACAAAGAAAGATTTGTTTTTGAGTCCTGCATTCTCAGAATATTAACAGGAATGTTTTTATGAAATTGATGATCAAGTACTTCCCATAATTTTCTGTATCAAGATCTCTCACGATATAATTGATATTTCACCAGAATATAAGTAAACAAAATACTAAAAAAAAAACATCATTTTTATGACGCTACGTTCTTTAATTATATCAAATATAAAACAATCCTTTCTTAAGATGTTTTCATAGGAAATATTTGCATGACGAAATTCTATTTCGAATAAAGCGCAGTCTTACAGGACCGGACTTTAGATTTTTAATAAATATAAATGTAAAATTTTACGTACTGAATGCCGGTGGAAAATGTACCGTTACAACGTTTTTGTATGATTGGGAGACCCTCTTACATACGGACACTATGAAGTATCTTCAAAAAGTACCCAGCATCGTGACGGGGAAATGATATATTCATAAGTTCTTAAGATCCATACTACAAACATGGCTGGCGTAACTTTCTTGTTACGGTTCGGTATCGGTTTTATTTGTTTTATTGATTATGGATGTTAGTTTAAATAATACACAAATTGGTATCCCATAATAAATTGGTTTTATTTCTTATTCTTATAAAATAGAAATTTGGTACGTTATTACATGTACTCTTCGAAACTCTGTCGTCGTCTCTTTTATTAATTTAAGTCATTAAACTGTTACAACTATTATACAAGCATTGCATTTTTACTTAACCTAGTTATTGCTAAAAGGAATTTGATGAGCTTTACGCAATTGAATTTATTGAACTTTATTACCTAAATATTTTAATCTTTCAAAAACAGATAATATAAATTTTGATAATTTCTATATTCCTTTACACATTAAGTGTGTTCCAAGTGTTGCTAGAAGTGACACAAAATATCTATTGAGAAAATATAGAAGATTGAAATATCAGTAGGAAGTTGGCACGATATTCTCTGCAAAGATCTGTACATGCATCATGCTTGTCAACCACCGTTCCAAAACTGTTATCTCCAGTTCAAAAAAGCGCGAATGACACTGACAGGGGAGTTTATGGAATGTCTATGGCTAATCAAGACCAAAGTTTTCTCAACAACGTAATCACAGGAGATATTGGTGTTTTTTGAACAAACCATAGACAAAATAAAAATGAAGGATTATTTCCTCTAACACAGAAATTTCGATTGGGCAAAAGCAATGAATAGTAATGCTGTAAGTTTTTTTTTATTCCCAGAGTATTGTTCACCATGACTTAACTCCGGAATGCCAATCAGTAGACAAAGAAATATCCGTTGATATTTTTGTTGTCTAAAGGACGCAATCAGAAGGAAGAACAGGAGAAACAACTGAGTTTGATCCATGTTGGTCAAAAATCACCTAGCACGGAAAAATGTGACGACTCAGAACCGTGGAGCATACACACAAAGAAATCTAGTATCTAGTTGATTCTATAATAATTAAACTAACCATACAATAGCTTTAACTATGAGCAAGACTAAAATATGTTTACATGAAGAATACTTTATTTTCATTATTTAATTTCCATATGAGTAAACAGTAACCTTCCGTTGATGTTATTATTATATTCAAAAGTAACTTAGCACTGAAATAAAATGGACATTAGTACTGAGCTTATTTCAAAGATACAGTATAATTTATCCAAGTATATACAGATATAATATTACCAATACAGTATGTTCAATTATACTCTTAGGAGTGAATTACATTAAGATTAGGCTTATTTTCAGATTGAATATACATTATGGTTTGATTACCAAATTGCATATGGTTAAATGGAATATTATTTAGAATTAATTGGTTTCCTATTGAGGTGTATATAAATAATTAAAGCCCTTAAAAATTTAAATAACTTTATTTTTAACAAACCATCTACATAAAAAGTCTGTTTTAAAAACTACAATACAAAGTATAACAAAATTATGGTCATATTCTTTATACTCTCTTTTCTTGACATATGTACTCTTTTTAATATGTCCAAGATAAGAATGCACAGCATGGGGATCTTGAAAACGGTAAAAGATACAGGTTGGCTTAAATTAGGAAGAAGTTGCACTATTTAGAGTATGTTTACATGCCGATCGCAGAAATCCATGATTGTTTATCGTTTTCGAAATTTTCCAAAAAATGCAATTTTTCGGATTTTCGATTTTTCCAATTTTTGTATTTATTTTAAAAGATATTAAAAAACTAATGATACTTTGTCATTGTCACTTTTTAAGCACTACAAAATGGGGTCTTCAAATTTCTTATCCGATGTTTCATCTTCGAGAAATCATCGTCAACTTCATTTTTTTATATGGCCACAAAAGTAGAAACACCTTGTATACGGTAGCATTTTTTTATTACAAATTCAACGATGTATCACACATTATGCTTCTAAAGCCAAAAAACAGAGAAAAATGAATTTTAATATTTTTTTAGATTCTTAATCCAGTAGGCATTGGAAAAAGAATTCAAAGATTATTCCAAGTGTTCAAATAAGTTCCCATTGTTTTCTAGACACAAGTATGCTCTTTGTACAGTTGAATTTAAAACTTTGGCTAACATTTCTGTGGAGATTGTGTTAACTGCTGCTATAACCGATGACAAAAAATTGTTCTTCAGTTTCAAAAGTTGAGTCATACACTTGATTTTTTACATAACCCCACAGGAAAAAGTCTAACGGGCTCAAATCTGGTGATCGGGCTGGCCAAGCTACTTCACTGTGAGTTCCAATCCATTTTTCAGGAAACCTCTGCGACAAATACTCCCGTACATTTCTTGAGTTATGTTCTGGGGCACCATCTTGCTGAAACCAGCAGTTGTTAATTATTGCTAGAGGTAATCCATCCAAGGCGTCTTCCAAATCATCAGCAGCAGGTCAAGATACCGCTCGGAATTTAAATTGTGATAAATAAAGGGTTCTATTATTCTGCTACCTAAAATACCTATCCACATATTAAATCCAAATCGGTGTTGATGCCTTGCATCTTTTTTTCAATGAGGATTGTCTGTTGCCCAATAATGTTTGTTACGCCGGTTGAAATTGCCATTGTTGGTTATCATGCTTTCATCAGACCAAATTACTTGAAAAGGAAAAGTTTGATTTTCTTGACATTTTCTGGTATACCATTCACAAAAACTTGCTCGCCTTCTCTCGTCACCAGGTCTAAGACCCTGACAAATTCTAAATTTATATGGATGAAATTTATTCTTTTGTAAAATGAAGTGGGCTGTAGATCTAGCTACCCCAGTCTGACGCTCAATTAGTCTTGTGGATATTCCAGGATTTTCAACAACGGCTAGTAAAACAGTATTCGCTTTTTCTTCGTTGGATTGTTTTTTACGAGATGAAAGTGGTTTTTTGAATGAACCAAATTCCTTTAAATTAGATACCAAACGTCTAAACATGGATTTCTCAGGTTGTCCTCGTTCAGGATAATTATCAGAGTACATCTGCTCAGCAGCTACACAATTTTTGTGGCACAAGATGTAACACGTCAACATATCAAATTTTTCTTCGTTTGTGAAATTTCCTCTTTCCATCGTAACACAAATAAATTAAAACACTTTAACTTTTTATAAACAAAACAAACAACTTCAAAATACGTTAGAACGTTTTTAACAATAATGTGACAGATCAAATAGAAATATTGCAATTGTTCCAATGCCTACTATTTAAAAAGTAAAAAAAAACAATACTTAATTACATTCTCGGCAGAAGTGTTAGACCATGTTTTAAATTCAGCTGTTTTTTCTAGGCTGTACTTGTGTCTAGAAAATAATGGGAACTTATTTGAACACTTGCAATAATCTTTGAATTCTTTTTCCAATGCCTACTAGATTAAGAATCTAAAAAAATATTAAAATTCATTTTTCTCTGTTTTTTGGCTTTAGAAGCATAATGTGTGATACATCGTTGAATTTGTAAAAAAATGCTACCGTATACAAGGTGTTTCTACTTTTGTGGCCATATAAAAAAATGAAGTTGACGATGATTTCTCGAAGATGAAACATCGGATAAAAAATTTGAAGACGCCATTTTGTAGAGCTTAAAAAGTGACAACGACAAAGTGTCATTAGTTTTTTAATATCTTTTAAAATAAATACAAAAATTGGAAAAATCTAAAATCCGAAAAACTGCATTTTTTGGAAAATTTCGAAAACGATAAACAATCATGGATTTCTGCGATCGGCATGTAAACATACTCTAAATAGTGCAAATTTTTCCTAATTTAAGCCAACCTGTATCTTTTACCGTTTTCAAGATCCCCATGCTGTGCATTCTTATCTTGGACACGGTGTATAGTTTGTATACTATACTATCATGCAGCTAAAGATAAATACAAGAAACTTTAATAGTAAAATATTCAAAGTAAAAATACTTCTTATCTGATGAAACATACAGATCATTATTAAAAAATTATGAAGTGTGGTAAGGAAATTTGAATATAATTCAGACATTTTTACACAAAAACCTTTGGTTCACAAGTTACTTTGTATGCCCTAATGTGTTTTTCTAAAATTTTATGTAAATTCCACATGAAATAAACATTTAATGTAATCTACTTCGTTCAAACATATACACTTAATTTTACACATAAAAGGTTCTTCGTTAACATAGTTATAAACTAAAACTCCATTTACAACATATTTAATACAATTTAATTGATAACAAGAAGAACCACAATAATCAGAGGGACTCACATATTTGTTCAGTTCATTAATATTTACATCACTGAAGTCATCATCCATCGTACACGGGTTTTGATTGTTTTCTATTGGTGCATTCAGAATGCCATTTATTCTGAAAGTATTTTTATTATTAATTTTAATATTAGTAATTTTAATATGCAGTACTTAATTGCATGGAATCTTTGTTATAGTAAAATATTTAAACATTTACCTGAAAAATTCCTTTACATTTTCGGCAATTTTTATTCTCTGTCCTACTGAGGAAATTAATTCTTTTAAAGCACTGCAATTCAATTTATCCAGTAAATCTTCTGTAATATCATTTTCTAAAAACACACGCAATTATTAATCCACTAATTAATCCACTTGATTTTTAAATATATAACCAATATATTAAATTAAACATCTAATCGATAAATTCAAACAGAACTTACCTTTAAATGTTTGTATAATGTGCGGGCTTTGCACCCCATAGCTTTAATAACTCCTCGATTATATTCTTATGGAAATCGAAATTCTTATAAGTTTATCAGTACATTTACTGAAAAAACACGTAATGGCACTTAATATAAAATCAATAAAAACAAGACTTTTTAGTATCACCACTCAACATGAAATGAAAATGAAACTGCTTCCTTTGGAACGAACAAAATGCGAATGATGATTGATATAAAATAGTCAAAACAATGCTACGATTGCAGTCTTAAGCACTTTCTAAGCATAATGAATACGATATATTTAAAACAATCTCATGATTTTAAAAAAATTCTTAGAAGGAACTCACATTATACTACCAATCAGTATATGGAACAATCATATTCTAACTTCTATATGAAAATAAAGTATACACATCTGTAAAATAACTGAGCTTTATTTGACAATAATTTATAATACTACGGGTTATTCTGATCAACTGTATTATTTATTTGGAGTAAAGCTAGTTATGGTCAATTAAAACATATTATCTTAAAACTAAATTTTGGTTCAATTTAACAATAGATTTTTTTGTGTGTATTGTTTCGACTTGGTACTTATTTGCTCGCTTGAAATTGACTCTGAAAGAGCAGTGATACAAGGATTTAGATTACTATACTATCGCCAGCACGACGAAGTAGCTAAAAAGTAGGTTCCAGGAATGTTTCCGAAAGCTTGATATACGTTGGCAAACTACTTTGTAAAATAAACGTATTCCGGGAAAGTTCTGAAAATGCCTACTTTTGCTGTTTACATATTAAAAATCTTTATTTACAATAACCAATATCGTACAGATTGGCTAAAAATTAAAACGTTGATACAGCATTCATGTATGCATCTAGCATACCAACCCAATTTAACAATGATTATCTCATTGAACAGAATTTAAAATAGATTCCCCTACCCCAAATAAACTATAATATTCAAATAAACTATTTATAGGTTTAGTTAACTTTAAAAGATAGCTATTACTTACTTTTATATTTTGTTTTTATTTATATTTTTCTTTTTTTTGCAGAAATATGTTTCCACCCAACTTGGTTGAAGCTACCATTGCACAGGTGAGTTCCTTTTGAATAGAACTTCTTCGATATTAATATCTTACTAGTTTAATCGAATTTTAAATTTTTTAAAACTAACTTTTATCATTTTCACGTCTTCTAGACGTTGTACACATTCTGCAAGTGTTTGAGTTGAATAGAATCTTTGAAATAATCTTTCAATTAAAGTCTCTGAATATTTTTGTACAAAAGGGTATTAAGTAACTAAAGTCAAAACCATTCATACTGTGTCCTGAATGATTGATCAAATGCGTGAAGATATTGCTAGGTCACTCGTGATACCTAGCTTTTTAAATTTAAGCTATTTAAACATGCACCTTTAAGCAGATACTTTTTCGTAACAGCGACTCTTTTCTCTTAGAATTAAAATTGCGCCAGCCCCTAAACAGTCTACCCCCGTTAAGTTTACCGTTATCAACATTCAAACAATAAACAGAACTTTGTAAATACTTTGCTAATACATTTTGGTCTTTATTACAAATAGTATCGTAATAGATTAAAGTTTCTTAGGTTATAGTACAGTAGATTGTATAATATATCTAGTAGCCTATACCAAAAGGTCGTGAGTTCAAGTTCATATCAAGGGTAATAATTTTTCGATATCGGAAATCTTGGTTATTGAAATCCTCACCTAGAACTTTGTGAGGGTAATAAATGTGTGGGTCATACAAAATCAAGATTATACTGGGCAAAAGAACGTCATAAAACTAACACCAAGACGAAGCAAGAATCTTGGTTTTGTAAACCACTGTTCTTTTAGCATACTAATTTTCAACGTAGTAAAATCAAAAAACTTATCGTTTATAAAAGACGCTTTATTAAACCTACTTAAATACATATGAGAGGTACTATATGCCAAACAAAACATCCTTAGACAATTACTTTGCCCTCACCTTAAGCTCAGCAGTAAGGAAGGCTTTGTTCGAAATCTTGCACGTCTCATCTTGCCATTTCTATTTATACAAACCGCGAAATAACATTAATAGCGAAAGACTAGTGGTGACATCTATTTGATGTCAACCGAGCTATGGATACTTGGACTGGTGACCGCTGGAGTGTTTCGCTATTAATGTTATCTCGCGATTTGGATAAATTCGAATTTAGATAAAGCTTCCCTTACTACGATCAGACCATAATGAGGTCGAAACAATTATCTAATGGTGTTACATTTGGAATTCTGCATCTCTCATAGGTATTTAAGTGGGTTTAATAGAGCGTTTTAAATAAATACATTACTCACTAAAAACCCAGTTTATAACTTATCGTTTCACAAATATATCATTTTTTATGCAATCTTTAATAGTTATTTAAATATTAAGGGCGGTAGGTACGATTTACCAGTCGAGGCTAATAGTGTGGAGGTCTCCATATTAGCCGAGACTGGTAAAGCGTACCTAACACACGTAATGCTTAGAGTAATATATAGAGTAAACATTAAACACATCACACTGAAAATGTGAATTTTATCAAGTCGGTTAATGTGCCTGGTTGTTATGGAGTTGAATAAACAAAAACAATTTTTGTCTCAATCCGGACGAATTTTAGAATGATAGTGACTGTTTTTCGACTTAAATGACAAGGTACTTTATTACCGAGCATTGGGCGGTAAGGTGAACTTACCGCCCTGAGAGCAGAGCTTGTAAATTAACCAAAACGCCCGAACGGACAAAAAAGTTATTTTAATAATTCGACTATAGATAACCACGTTCCAACTTTAGTAGAGTATTTTACTGTTTCAATCAGTCCTGTTCAGTCGATGTTCTTTTATATCTTCTCTAATTCTCTTATTCGTTACTTGGTGCCTCGTGATTTACTACAGTACCTAGACTATAAAAGTAAAGTGAATTACTGTCTTTTGGACCTCTTCGTGATAGAAACCGAGTAGTTGAGCAATAGATGATGTCTACTCGTTCTAAAATATTTAGGTAATCGATTTATAGCGCAAAAGTATTTATTTAGTTTATATAGTTAAAATAATTTATATTTATCACGTAACTGAACTAATTGTTTCGTTATTATCTTAAATCATATCGGATGACAATAAGACTTAGTCCAAGCTGATAACTATCTTTTCATTTATGAACCTATTTATGTGAATTTAGTTCCGTGAAGCTAGCACAGGCAATACAGCACAATCAAATAAAACCATTGTAAATATTTAGTACTCATTAATTATATTAATTAATTACTAAAGAGAAATTTATTACCGTTGCAATTAAAAAAAACTCGAGTTGTTCCAGCATCACAGTGAAGCTAGCACAACCACACGAAAAATTAACCACAATCACAAAAAACTAACGTACTTATTTATTACTAATTAATTATTCAAAAATCAAATTTATTACTATTGGGGTTTAAAAAAACATGGGGTTGTTCCACCATCACAGAGAAGCTAACACACAAAAAAACATCACAATCCAATAGTATAAACCACCTCAATATTTATTACTCATCATTGATTACTAAGTATGGTACAAAAAGAACAAATTGATTACTGCTGCAAAGAAAAGATATGTCACGAGTATACAAATGCATATAACGCGGAATTTCCAATTCTGAATAAAAGAGGACGAGACTAAAATTTATTATGAAATAAATAAAGATTAATAACAAAAAAGTTACACAATTTTTCTTAAATTATAACCTGGCAATATTGTTTCGACAGTTAAGCTGTCATTATCAAAGGTAATATAAATATAAACAAACGCGTCGAAAGTAAACATAAAAAGATAAAATTAATCAGAATTAAATATCTGACATGATTGACGCTTTAGTTAAACAAAAGGATTATAGGTTAGCTATTAAAAGAATATATCCCAATGACAATCAAACAGAAGACACAAATTACATTTGGCATTATATTTGGCAAAATATGAGAAAAAGTTGCACATATACTAAGAAAAACCAACAATTATAAAATAGCCTTTAAAACCAACAAAAACACTTTTTCATTTTTATTTAATGCTAAAGACAAAACACATGATATCATGAAATCGGGCATTTACCGTTTAAATTGTTCTTTTTGTAGTTCGGTATATATTGAGCAAACACTTCGAAATATATAAAGATATAAAAAACACGTGCGTTTTTATAAAAATAAATAGCCTGAAAAATCGAATTATGCCAAACACCTTTTAGAACAAAATCCTCAAAGTAATATTAAATTCCAAATTTTTGTAATAATAAACGCAAATTAGACATTTTAGAAGCTTTTGAGATACACAAAACACAAAAACTCAGGATAGGTTATTATAAATGTATTTAACGCTAAAAACATTTTTTTTTGTTTAATATTAGTTTTATTTTTATTTTCCCGTATTTTATATTTAATAATTACGATGAAATTAATTAATTTCTAATTTTAAGATACTGAGCGCATACATTGCCATCTAGCGGCGAAGAATGAAACCTTACTTAAAACTTCTTTTGGTCGATAGATGGCGCTGTTGAAATTATGACAGTTTATAGAAAATTTATTTTAAAATTTAAAATTACGTTTTTGTACTTTGCGTTTATATCAAGGCTCATTCAGAACCGAAAGTAGTGCTGAACTAGCTCATTTGAGTTTCGAATTAGAACTAGTGTAATTTAGTTTTTCGAGGTTGTCAGTCATGAACCATGACAAATGAAATGTCATTGAAATCATTGTTAAATTAAAATTTGAATTTTCAAATGTCAAAATTTGACATTTATCGATTGTTGGTACCAACCACGATAAAATTCCCCAAATTTTAAAAGTGCGAATTTTTACTTTAAAACGGATAAAATTAGTAAAAAAGAGGTGCAAAGTACAAAAAATAGTATAAAGAACTCGTTTTATAAGACATTTATTGCACTCATGCTTTAAAAAATTCCCGCTACGCGGTCGTTTTTTAAACTAGCATTCGTGCAATAAATCATGTCGTATAAAACTTGTTCTTTAATTTACTTTTTATTTTGATTATTTAAGTCTAATGGTTGTGAATAAAATAGCATACATGTTTCGTTGGTAAAGTTGTCAAGCCTCGCGATATTGTTTGGCTTAACAATTAATAAACAATTATCGCTTGGCTTGTAAAGATATCCTTTACCAACTCAACATGTAATATATTATTGTGGGGCAATCACGTCTGCTTCAGTAAATACTTGAAATACGCCATGTCAAAGTGTCAAATAATAGTAAATAAAATAAATGTGTTAATAGAATTTGTAAAATAATAAAGCTCAAGAAGTAAAATTGTTAAATTAATAAACATATAAGTCCAGTGTTTTATTGATTAAAGGAAGAGTTTCGGTGTATTAGTTACAGGAAGCAATATTAAAGGGCATAACGATACAGTAAGAGCAATTGAGAAAAGAAAATAAATTGAAAAACCGTCTTCGAGCTGGGTTTGTTACTTACCTATGTGTTGAAGGGTCGAATTCTTCATTATATTCCTGTAAAAGAAAAGAATCATTAAGGTGACTTCATCAGCAGAAAAAGATTTTAAAGATACTTACTGAGGTGTTGGGGAACTTGCAGTCTTCATTCGAGCCCTAGACAAGAAGAATACCATAAAGGGTAAAAGGAATTTAAAAGAAATATCGAATTTACTAACGTGACCTGGGAAGGATGGCATTTTTGTAGCAGTCTTGAGGCAGTCCAGTGGTCCGGTGACGAGGTCTTTGGTGGTGCGAGGTCTGCAGATTCAGCAGCAGTGGCCACGGTTCCTGGCGAAAAGTGCATGTTGTGGAAGTTGTAGGTTTAGTGAAAGTGAAGGTAATTGTTGGAAAAGGATTAGAAGATACATATGTCAAAATAACAAGAAACTATTGGAGAGACATACGAGGAAGACTTACCTGAAGGAAAAGTTAATGTGTAAGTTGACAGGGTAAGATTTCTTTCCATTTTAACATCCTAAAAATAAAGATTTATAAAATAAAGAATTAAATAAAAATATATGCTATACTTACTTGTTTATTCTTGGGAAAATTTAATTAATCTTTCAATAATTGAACCCAATATTGAAAGATAATAATCATTAGTCTCATATGAAGGTAAATAAAAAAAAATTATAGGTAACCTTTACTATTGAGTATTGAGTATTAATTCGACCCTGAGATATATAAGGTTTATTGACGATTTGCAATATACAAAATAACATCACAATATATACACGGTGTCCCTTTTGTTCGTAGTTGTTCGATATGTCCTAAATTATTAAATATTGATAAAGCGTTTCAATACAAATTTTCTTGGCTGCCAAAGCTACACACTTTAAAGCTGTATTTTTTAAATGTGACACTATATATTTTACCCGAAATTGATAACCTTGTTTGTTGTTGTTTATTCAACACGTAAGTCTCCTTTGAATTCGTAACGACGCTGCCAGTTTATAATTTTATTTTTAAATTTCAGTTTTGTAAGGTCGTAATAAATAAGTAACAGTTTATTCATTTATTTGAATTTTATTTGAACCAATAAACTGCCGAAATTGAATAAATACTCGTATTAAATATATTGTACCGAAGTGAAAACTTTGAAGTACCATGAAATACAAGACACTGCAGTAATTGTTCAAGGCTCTGATATATTTAATGCAGGTTATGACTGTGATCTTAAGAAAAATCTTAAGAAAATAATTCACAAATTTGCCCATTTTGCAGCACCTCATGAAGAAAATACTTGCAAATACTAGCATTGGTCAGGGTCTTAGCAGAAGTATTAATTTTTGGTAAAATATACAGGGTCTTGTTCCACTTAAAAGATTTAATGAATTATTAACTTATCAAAATATGAAAATAATATTTGAGCATCATATACATAAACAAATCTTGGAAACATTTTAATAGTGTTTTACAAGACTTAAAATTCAAATAAATGAATAAACTGTGACTTTACGACCTTACCAAACTCAAAATTTAAGAGAAGAAACATATAAATTGGCACCATTGGTACACATTCGGAGAAGACGTTCGTCTTGGATAAACCTCTAATAGGTTATCAATTATGGATAGAATATATATGGTGTTCCATTTAAAAAAGTATAGGTTCATTTGTTCTGCTTTTTCGAATCACCCTATATAATTGTAAATACTTAAAGTACGCAGCAACCAAGAAACATTTGTATTAAAAAGTTTTCTCGGTATTTATAATAGTTTAGGAGATATCGCACAATGATTCACTAAATGGACACCCTGTATAACAATTATTCTTCTTATTTGCATAACACGTGACATAAGTGAAATAAGTGAAAACAAATCGTAAACTGTCAACATCACGTTAACTGATCATAAACCTACGTTGTAAATGAATTTTCTGCGTAAATACTATGTTTCTGGATGCTTTTATGATCCATGGTAAATAAAATTATTATAGTAAATCCGAAATGCGTTTATCAAATGCGTTAAAAGTTGTTGATTTAATTTATTCAAGATGCTGCGTGTAGTAGTGCATGAATGATGAATACAGAGGATTTTCTAAAAATACCTTGTCTTTTTCGTCCTTGGACAGGTTGGCGACTTTCCATATTTATCTGAAATAAAACAAAAATAGGGAACTATCTAAAGTTTGTTTGCGAATAAACTTTTCCTTTGATCTCTGTTTTGGAAATACTACAAACTCGAAAAGAATAATTGTAATAGGCCTTGAGTACCTACCATACAGAATTACGTTTTGATTATCAATCGTTAACAAGCAATAGCTCTTTGAAGTTGAGAGTTTCTATTTTGTTCTGTAATTCAAAGGCTAATGATCCAATATTAATAGACAAGTACAATTCAGTATGTGCGGGTTTCCGGCGTGGACAACAAAATTAGTGCAATTTGTATATATTGTGATCGAAGAGGGCACTAGGGACATTACGTTCCATGGTATTGTTATTCTTAGCTGATTTGCTAAGTATACTCCATACCATGTAAGTTCCGATGCACGTCATCAATAATTTTTCAAATTCTTTAAGGTCGGTTTTTGTAAACTTGACAAAAATAAATATAAGAGTGCTTGTTTTAAAGGTATTTTTGGGTTACATATTTTTCATATGTAATTTTTACATGTAGATTTTACTGTAACCCAGTAAAGGTTATGGTGTAGGATGTGACGTTCATTGGAACTTACAGGGTCTGGAGTATAGTGACGTTTATGAATGTATGTACCTACTGTTAGATGCGTAATCCAATTCCACATAGAAATGTATAGATCATCGCAGCTGATAAAATGCACTGTTTCTAAGAAAGACGAATCTAAAAGTTTTAAGCCAATCAATACAGAATTTAATGTAATCCTCACCATGTATAACCAAACCATAGTATCTTTGGTCACCTTTGGCACTGATGGTTGCTAGTACTTCTAATCGGAAGACTATAGTCCTTCATGGAATACCTAATATACCTAGTAAAACCATTATAGATCAATAAATCTAACGGTAATTTTTGTTATCTTGAAATATTAACTCTTTATAAAAAAAAAGATATCATGAAAATTAAATCACAAGAACAAAATGATTTTTTGTTTATATTTTGGTGTTGGCAGAATGTTTTGCCTTGCACAAAATTGGTATCAGCAAAAATTAAAAAGCTGCATAGTAAGCCGTGGTAAGGATAGAAGTGGAAACATTAAAGGTAACTTTTACACGAGGATACAGTATGCCGGATACTGTATTCGAGATAAAATTTCTTGCAAGAATTCTGGCCGGATACTCCTCAAAGACTGTTGGCATACTTATTCTGGACTTGCGTGATTGAGGTAATTTCGTGGTGAGTAAATTCAGTACAGTGGCGTACAGTTTTGATTTTATTAGAATAATCATTTTCAAAAGTGTTCCATAAACATGCGGATGCTTCTATTAAGGAAATAAACTTATTGTTATCAAATGCACGTTTCATAATTTTTTAAATGATATTAAGATTTTCCGTCTGGATCCTCACGTGCGTAATACTTCACGAACAACACTGACAAGTTGCTGCTTAAAAAGTATCGTCGTATAAATGCTTCCATTTAAAACAATAGCCAAACGGTACCTCGAAGTTGTCAAAATCGCCCGGTGACTGGGATTAGCAGAATACTAATATTTAGTGTGTCGCTACTGTATGCAAGCACTTGCCCGTCTAAAAGGCTCCTATAAGAAGCAACGTAAAAGGTGTATGCGAGATACCGGTATCCGGCATACAGTATCCTCGTGTAAAAGTTGCCTAAGTGTATTCTTCCAGTATCGGACGAAATACAGAACCTAATCAAACTTGTCGCCATATAAGTCCAGAAATACAAGAATTGGCAACGAATTTTGATATACCAATCTGATTATCCGAAGAAGGTTACGGAAATAAAGATGGTTTTTGAATGGTCTCCCATTGAAAGTACTCCCCAGATTATGGAGTTCATTTTGAGAAAATTTTTGAAAACTAATCAAAAGAAAAGTTGTCGCCTTGTGAAAAATTTCAGAAATGTTGAGTTAATGTCTCTGTTCAACGTTCACCTATCTGCTTTTTATCGAAGGAAAATTGGACTTTCGCTTCCTAGCATATTCACCCTTGTCTGTAAAAGACACTTTCGTTCTAAATTGCACCTATGATCTTTTTCTACTGTCTTTAGAAAATTTGGAAAAAAACTAAATTTTAATAAAAACGAGTAGTTAAAGCATTTAATAATTTCATAAGAATATAAATTTTAGTAACTTTTTTTTTACCTCTGCTTTCTATGTCATCTTAGTCTGGGTTCCTTTCTATTTGGCTGCACGAAATCAGGGCGCAAAATGGTACTTTTCCTCCCTGGGAGACAAGGTGGATACTTTTCCTCCCTAGGGAGACGAAGTAGGAAATTTTCTTACTAGGGAGGCATAATACCGTTTTCCTAATTTGGGAAACAAAATGGAACTTTCTCTTAGGGAGTAGAAAAGATAATTTGTGTGTTCTTGATTGTGTAAGTTGGTTATCAATATTTCAACACTTGAATTTTGTCGTATAAGAAAATCATAAGTGATCCCTGGAATCCCATCATATGTGTTAATTATCGTTAAATTGAAGCCACATATTAAATATACAGTGAAACCTGTAAATCTGACCACCTGTTTAAACTGACCCTCTGGTCATATTGACCACTTTTTTTCAGTCCCTGCAAAAATCCCATTACTTTAATGTAATTTATACTGTATACACTGACCACTTCTCTTTTGTGACCATTGACCATATTTACCTGGAATATTTGTTAAAAAATGTTTGTGTAATGTGACCATTAGCCAAGGGATTACTTATAACAGTTAGAACTAATCTTCTAAAAGTTTAGGTAGGCATGTACATGTAAATTGCATCCAAAGAATTTCTAAGAATGCATCATAATCCCTTAATAGTGAGCAGTTGGGTTCGGTATTTCCAAGTTTTAAGACTTTATTTCTGCTTCTGAGAAATTCATTAGCTGCAAACTTTCACATTAGTAACCCTTGGATAGTTTTAAAATTGTTTTATAAAATTAGTATTGTTTCTTCTGTTGATTGAAACCATTGTGTTAATTAGTGCGATCAAGACGACTTCAAAAAAGTTTACAAAGAACTAAATTTGCAAGAAAAACAAAAGGTGTTAAGAGTTTTTAAAAAACCACAGTGAATGAAAAACAGCGGAACATTTTGGTATTAGCAAAACAACAGTAAATAATATTAAAAAAAAGAAAATTGGAATATCAACAACGTTACGAAGATGCTTTAAACTTATTCAGAAAAAGACATTCAACAGAATTTGAAGTGGTTAATCGATTAACTTTAAATTGGTTTTTAAAAATGCGCAGTGTAAATGCAAGACTTTCTGGACCAATGTTACAAGAAATAGCATTAAAAATTGCTCAGCAGTCAAATTTGCCTAATTTTAAAGCATCGTCGGGTTGGGTTGAATCATTTAAGAAATGAAACAACATTTACCAGAAAAGTTTAGTTGGTGATGCAAATTTTTCATTGAAATTGATCCTGCAACAGTAAGTGATTTTCGTATTCGTTTTACAGAGTTAGCAAAAGGCTTTAAATCAGAGCATATTTTTAATGCTGACGAGTGTGGGCTGTTTTGGGCAAATTGTAGTGTATAAAGAATTCACACTTTTACAAAGTGACCACCTGCTTAAATTGACCATTTTGGGTCAGTCCCAAAGGTGGTCACTTTAGGTAGTTCTACTGTACATTGATGGAATGATAATGTCTTCTATTATTGTACACATACTGAGGATAAACAGTGCCATTGATATTTGAATGCAAATGGATGCAATCAGACATCCAATTCCAAAACCGGGAAGATTACCAACTTCAAGAAATTTTTCCTTCGAAGCATTTAATTCCTTAAAAATTATGGAGAATTTGACCGGCTTACTTATTAAATATCTGAGTGTTATTCAAAGCACTTATAACTTCATTTGTACAATTGCTAACTGAAGATTAGGGAACGTTCAAGTATTTTATAGCCAATATCCAGCTTATAACTTCCGGAAGCAAAAAATATTGACAAGTATTTAGAAAAATATCGCAAGCTATTAAGTAAAACATCTCATCTTCTAACAGACAGTAATTTGTAAACCTTTCTTGTAAAGTTTATTTTGAACATAACTATTTCCCTTTTTACACTGTAGAAACTTCTCGTTATTATTATCCAATACAGAGATTAATTCTGAAAGATATACTCGCTATCAGTAAACCTACAAAAAATCATAACGTAAAATTGACCTTAAATTTTCATCTACCTTTATTTCTACGAATTTCCCGTCATAAACAGTGATGGAACGCTATCAGCAATCTTGAATGGCAGTTGAGATTCGATACAGATTAACGTAAAGAGCGAAGCTACAAAGCTAGAGAAATCCATTAAATCTCCAGGGACCTGAAAGCTTTGTGTTCTGTACAAATAAACCACGACGGCGGTCACAAAACTAGAGATTGATCTGATTGTCAAACGTCCGCACGCAGAAATGATGAGTTCTGTTACTAACTCCATTAGGAGATGGTCTTAATACAGACCTTTTAACTTCACGAATTCATTGATTTTTAATTTATGGCGCAAAATTAAAGGAAGTTCTTTGAAATAATGCAATTTGAAAGGTGCTAAGAGAAATTCACACTAAATATCAAGGTCGAGGTTGAATCTTAAATAAAAATAGATTTTCAGAACTCTTGAATTTTACTCTGTTGATTAGAAGTTTTCATAATCTGTTAAAAAAACTTTTTAGCATAAGGATGTGGTTTTAGATCAAATTGTTATGAAATTTCTTGTATAGGTACGTATTTTTTTTTCATAAACAATTTTGCATAGTTTACATTTTATGTTAAATTGTTCTATACGCTATTTTACTCATATTCAAGTTGAATCGCCTAAAAATGAAATTAATAGCTTTTTCTAATATATAGCTAATACTTTAAAGAGATAGAAAGAAATGAACAATCATTTCACCACATTTGTAAGAAGCAAAACCACTTTCATTATTTCTCATTTTAAGGAGAAACACATCCCAACACTCTTTGTTCAGTATAATTACTGTTTGAAAGACGGGTAGTAATGCCGCAGTATAATAACAACCAGTAGGTGCACGCTCGCAAATATATTTAGCAGACCGCGTGCTACCTACGGAACAACAGTTATGCTGTGATATCCGCTGCTCGTTATTACCAGCATGCAATAACGATGACGATCAGCAAGCTCGGCGCACGATCGTGGTGTGTGCGTTATTCGAAGCTAGCTTAACAACTTCAAAGTGCCGATAATCGAGTGAATAATGGCTGTGATAATACAAGACGGGTATTATTTCCGGACATTTTTGAATCTAATAAGGAGTAATGCTTTATCTATGTATAAACGACATTCAACAGGAAACCTTCAACATATCAGCTGATGCGTGTAGCTAGCTTTGTGGGATCAAGCAGAAGAGCACGATAATTTTTTAACCGGTTGTTAAATAGATTTTTTAATTTTTAACTCCAGATAGGTCACAACATGTTTAACATTTAATGATAAATTAATGATAATAAGTGGCATGCTATGTTAACAATTATTTTAACAAATTAAATGAAACAATTATAAACATTAATTAATTGTAACTTGTAACACTGTCTTCAATTCGTTCGTCAATTCTAAATTTTGTGAAATTTTAATCGTTAAATAAAATGCAGCAGTATTCAGGGATAATAATGTCAAGCTCAGGAATATCAAAGAATTCCTATACAGTCTTGATTCTTCTAGAGCACTCCACTGCAATAACCGAAAGCGTCAATAATCAATAATCTTCTCGAATTTTGCAGCAGATGATGATGGTCACTCTGTTAGAATCAGTCCGGCCTCTTTTGGGTAAAAAATTGAGACTCCCTCAATTAGCGCGATCTTACTGGTGGGAGCAAGGTTGTTTTCAACTCTTTTAGCTCTGAAGGATAGTGCCGGAGATATTTACATACTCACTGTTGTGGTCTACCTTCCCTTGGGAGTCCCTGTACCCTCAGTGCAGCATGCGGATTTACCACTTTCTTCATCGGACCCAACTTAAATGTGGGCTGAGCATGGACAATTCGCTCACCCCGATGTACCTACTAATTATAAACCTGTGTACCTTGCGACCAAGGTACATGTTTAAAAAGTAAGAAACGCTGCTATTTACACGCACACACTTAAGGCTCTGTTATCGCGTAGGTAAAGTACCGCTTAAACAGCTCTGAAGAATTTCATTACAATTTTTGCACTTAGTTTACATTTATTGTGCATGAGATCTTTTCTTAAGAGTGTTATCTAGTTTATATTATACTTTATAGCAAATACAAAATTACAAAAGCTATTTCCTTAACGAATAAAAAAGTGTAAATTTATAAAAACAAAACTAGCTAGAGAGCTTTTAAAAATGGTAAGGTGTACTTCCTAAATTATCTTTCAAGTGTTATTTGAGATAAAAATGCCCGAATATACAACAGTATAAAAGAACTTTATGAACTAAAAAAAGGTCATATCCCGCGTTTATTCACACATTTTGGTAAATGACAACTATCATTCTTAGTTCAGGCTTTTGCTTACGTAACGCGCTGTATGCGGATCGAGTTGAAAAAGCGGGAAGTTTCAACGCGTTTGATTTAACTGTTAATACATTCAACGCATTTTCGTTATTGTTACATATATTTAGTGATTGTCTATGTAAAGTAACAGATTATTGTTTATATCCCTTCCCATACTTTAACTTTTCTAATCTTTTGACTATTATTTAATAAATTACCGAAGTAAATGTTGTTTTTTTCTTACTTAAGGGCATGTGACGGTTAATCTTTGAATAAACCATTTCACTCTTAATTAGTCTTGATTAATTTCTTAAAATGAATATATATTTTCAATATTTTAATATAGTAATACTTTTCTTTTTCTTAAAACTAGCAAGAACAACTGATATTTTTATATTTAGCAGTTTTATATTCCCCATTTTAATTTCAACTACCTTAAATTATTCCTTGGCATTTAAAAATTAAAAATTTCAGTTAAACTTAAAATATTTTGAAAGTTCACGCATGTCTAGCAACACTGTGAGCAGAGAACTGCGATGCGATCAAATAATGTTCTATTTACATTTTCAAATTTTAGTTTTAAAGAAATTAATTCCCTTTTGCGGACTGTAGCGCCATCTTTAGGTGTTTATAGTTTCTGAAGCTTCCTAATATTAACACTGGCGGCGATAACGGGCCATTAACCTAGAGTCACTGCATCTAGTTACCTAGGCTAGCTGGTCGACCAGAGTACCGCCGCCATATTGGGGCAAACGAAGCACGAAATTATTCATTATTTGTTCTGTATTGAATTTAATCAAATCCACGTTTACTTTAAAAGGTTTTTCTTATTCTGAAAGATCCAACCTCTATGTCAAACACGTAGAACGTGGTTTTAATTTGTCCATTATTAAAAATTACCCTTCCCTGCCCCAATACGGCGAGAACGCAACCTACGTCTCCGCTCATTATTTTATCATTTTATGACTTGTTCCTTGTAATTATACGTCAACGAGTTACAAACGCTGTACATGCGGGTTGCACTGCCGGCACTTTCCGGTTTGTCAACGTTACGTGCCCGTCGCGAAACGTTTCACCGCCGACAAAACATTCTGTCTGGGAATTCTGTGACGGGCCGTGCATGCAACGCTCCGGCCCGGTCCGGTCACCATACGGTCTTGTGAGCATTACCTAATTTAAGTCTATACCAAGAATATTTTTCTGCATGTGCTGCTCCGGTCTCGGTTCTATACCGGTCAGGTCTAGTGAGCGGAGATTAATACCAAAGTGTGATGTTTGCAATAATAGACTTGTTATTTTTAAGCACATTTATTATTCTTAATTAAACATCAACAGATTACAAAAATAAAAACGGATCAATTTAAAGTAACGTTTTATTTCCTCCATATACAGAAACAGAATGAATCTAATAACTAACCGGAAATGGTATATAGTTTGGAAAGGGGCGGGGAAAAGGAAAAACATAATCCCGCATAAATTCAAAATATCACATTTACCTCCCCAAAAAAAAACAATAATTAATTCTAATTATTTAGGATATCTAATTGGCCTCTGAATATTGCGACTGCTTTTTCTTATTAAAGGCGAATTAGATAACCCACAATCATCTTTATTTACAATATCATCTTTATGATTAATGTCGGTATCAGCAGTAGTATTAGTATTGACCATGGATGCATTTGGGGTGACGCAGTCAGCAATTTCCAAGATTTGATTAAGGTGGCGCTTCCACAATTTATTTAAAGATGTGACATGAACTAAATATGTTCTAGAACCAAAACATTTTTTTACTACGCCCCTAATCCATCCAGGTTTATTTATGTTCCTATAATCCCTTACAAGAACTAAATCTCCTACTTTAAATATCTTAAGTCGTTTGCCTGGATAATTCCTAATTTGATTTTCTTGTGCAAATTTTACATTTTTGAAAACTTGTTTCTTTACAATTTTTGGATTATTTAAGTCCCCTGCTCGATCCTCCTTGGGTTTAATAATGTCCAATATACATCTTATATTTCTATTAAAAACTACTTTTGCAGGTGAAAGGCCTGTAGTACAATGAGGGGTAATTCGATAACTTAATAAAAAGTTATTTAACAATTTGTTTAATTCCCTTACAGGTCCTTTACCAATAGCCTTAATTAAAGCATATTTAACAGTTTTCACTGCGTTTTCCGCTGCACCATTTGTAGCAGGGTGATAAGGAGCACCTGATTTAAAAATAATTTTGTTTTTGTTTAAAAACGTTTGAAAATCCGCAGAAGTAAAACTCGTAGCATTGTCTGCTACCAAACATTTGGGTAACCCAAATCGGGAGAAAATATCCCTCAAAATATTTATTGTATTTTCGGAAGTCGTATTACTAGTCACTATGGCTTCTAACCACTTACTGTGTGCATCTATCAAAACAAAAATATATTTATTTGAGAGAATTGGGCCTAAATAATCAACATGTACGCGTTCAAAAGGCTCTTTTGGAAAATTCCAAGTATGCAATTTAGCTTTATTAGGATTATTTTTAGTTAATATGCAATTTTCACATGAACCTACAAATTTCTCAATATCAGCCCCAAGTTTGGGCCACCATATGTAAGAACGAGCCAAACTTTTTAATTTAACTATTCCCAAATGCGTTTGATGAAGTTGTGACAGAAGTTTATTCCTTAAATTAAATGGTACGACAACTTTATGCCCTAATAAAATACAACCCTGGTAAATCGTCAGAACATTTTTGTGCATAGCATAAGGTTTAACTTCAGGTGATAATCTTTCAGGCCATCCAGTTTGAATATATTTCATAATCTTAATTAAGACCGGGTCTTGGGCAGTACTAAGTTGCATTTGCTCCAAATCAATAGGAAAATCTTTATTTTCAGCTATAAAATTTATATATGAAATTTCAAGATCATCAGGTAGTTTATCTTGTAATGGTAGCCTAGAAAGCCAATCTACTAAATTATACTTAGAGGGTACGTACTGAATCTCATACGAAAAATTCGAAAGGATTAACGCCCAACGCTGAAGGCGATTAGCGGCTAACAATGGAATTCCTTTTTTAGGGCCAAACAGTGCCACTAAAGGTGCATTATCTGTTACTAATGTAAAATATTGCCCATATAAATATTGATAAAACTTCCTCAAGCCAAACACTATACTTAGAGCCTCCTTTTCGATTTGGCTATAGTTTTTCTGACTATCGTTAAGTGTTTGACTTGCGAAAGCAATAGGACGTTCATCTCTAGGTCCAAAAACATGAGATAGCATGGCAGCCACACCATAAGAAGAACTATCCACAGTTAATTTGATTGGTAACTGTGGATTGAAATGAACAAGTACCTTTGATGATGCTAATTCCTGCTTAATTTTTTTAAAAGCGCTTTCACATTTATTTGTCCAATTAAATTTTACATTTTTTTGTAATAAATTATATAATGGTTGTAAGACAATACTAGCATTCGGAATAAATTTAAAATAATATGTTATTCCACCTAAAAATGCTCTTACCTCCTTTACATTTTTAGGAGTGGGAGCCTGAACTAAAGCCTTAACTTTGTCTTCACAAGGGTGTAACCCTTCTTTATCAATTTTGTAACCTAAATAAATTACTGATTCTTTAAAGAATTCACATTTTTGAAAAGCAATTGTTAGTCCATATTGTTCTAATCTACTTAACACCTTATAAAGCCTTTCTAAATGTTCCTCTTGAGTCCTGCCTGTAATTAGGATGTCATCCAAAAAACAAACAGCACCCTCAATGCCTAGCAAAATCTGCTCCATTATATTTTGGAAACAGGCTGGTGCCGAAGCGATCCCAAAAGGGAGCCTATTATATACAAATAACCCTTTATGAGTTGATATGGTAGTTAACTTTTTAGACTTGTCATCTAATTCTACCTGTTGATAGGCATGAGACAAATCCAACTTAGTAAACTCTTGACCTCCTTGTAATTGTGTAAATAATGTTTCAATTCGTGGCAAAGGATACTTATGAATATCTAAAACCGGATTTATCGTAACCTTGTAATCACCGCATATTCTGATTGATTTATCAGCCTTCACTACTGGCACGATTGGAGTGCCCCATTCACTAAAGTTGACTGGGCTTAAAACTCCTTCTTTTACTAATCGATCCAGCTCTGTCTCAACTCCATCACGCAAAGCGAAAGGTAGGGCTCTTGGTTTAAAAAATTTCGGCTTCGCTGTAGCGTTTACCTGCAGTGTAATTTTGCCACCCCTGAAACAACCTAAATTAGAATGAAATACTTTAGGGTACTTATTAACTATAGTATCAATAACTAAATCGTTATTTAATTTCAGCATTTTCTCGTTATCACCATATACTCTTACTTCCAATGCTAAATTAAATAAATTAATAAAATCTTTACCCAGTAATGAGGGACCATTTCCTTCTATAACATAAAGTTGGATAACTTGTGTTACATTATTGTATATTATATCTACTTCCATGTAGCCAATAGGGTAAATTTGTGCCCCATTATAACATACCAATTTTTTTACTGTTGGAAATAATGGTAAATTTGAAAAATATTTCTCTTTGTTTACAGAGCTAATGACACTAAGCGATGCTCCAGTGTCAATTTCAAATTGAATTTCAATATTATTAACTATTGCATTAATTACAAAAGAAGAACTATCTGAAGTACTTAACTTAAAGATATGATCTAAATCCTCTGTTGATTGATACTCTTCATTTACAGCAGGCACGGTTTCCGCTCCATCTTCTACGTTCGCAGATTCCGCTTGCAAATAATAATTCCTTCCGGGCTGTTTCTTCTTACAAACCGTTGCCAGATGACCAACTTGATTGCAGACACGGCAGGTATAATTTTTGTAAAAACAAGCTCCACCATGACGTTTTCCACAAATCTTGCAATTTCTGTTTTCATTTGGATGCGCCATGTTGCTGTTCTTGTTTATCGATTGATTTATACGCCGACTCGTCCAATTTGGAATCGATGATCCATGCGCCTGATGCATTTTGTTGACTGGAAGGGGTGTTGATTTTCCACCGGCGCCAACACTTGCGCCGTAATGGACGTCCTTCAATGCGCTGTAGAAAAGTGCTTCTTGTTTGATGGGTAATTTAATATGTCCCGCTTCTCTGGAATTTGCAATTTCAATGGCTTTTTCTAAGGTTAATGCCGCTACACTTTCTTCAAATAATCTTTCGATTAACTTAGGATTGTTTAATCCCATTACAAATTTATCTCTCATTGCCATGTTTAACTCAGTACCAGCAAAATCACATTTTGAAGCTAATGACCGTACTCTTACGGCCCATTCGTTTATAGTTTCTTCTGGGTGCTTCACAGCATTATAAAATTTTAGTCTATCTGGGAACGCGCTTACTTTAGGTTTAAAATATATAGTAAAAATTTCTACCAACTGCTTGTAGGTTTTTGATTCTGGTTTATCTGGGATACACAAACTTGAACACAAATGGAAAGTTTCTTCATCACAACTATTTAATAAAATTGCCCTTTTTACAATGTCATCAGTTATATTATTTGCTATGAAGTATTGATCGAGACGTGATTTGTATATAGACCAGTCCGAATTTAACGTAAATTCCCGCACTTTGCCCACGTTCGAATTATTAACAACAGTTTCCACCATTTTGAATAAATTATTATTGAAGTGAAAATTTCACTTTTGCACTATCCAATTTACTCGTCGCCAATTATCTGTGATGTTTGCAATAATAGACTTGTTATTTTTAAGCACATTTATTATTCTTAATTAAACATCAACAGATTACAAAAATAAAAACGGATCAATTTAAAGTAACGTTTTATTTCCTCCATATACAGAAACAGAATGAATCTAATAACTAACCGGAAATGGTATATAGTTTGGAAAGGGGCGGGGAAAAGGAAAAACATAATCCCGCATAAATTCAAAATATCACACAAAGTATAAATTTTTATACTTTAATGCTGCTGTAAATAAATATAACATGCATACATTCATGTACTGCAGCTCAGTGAATTTTTTTTATAAACATAATGGTATACATTAACAAGTTTCTTAGTGTTTTCCATTTATTACAGTTCTTATTTTGGAGCCTTTTTCATTGAAACAAGGGAAGGAACTAGGTACCTAAATATGCTAATTGCGGCATAACAAAACACAGATGATGTCAATTTAGAAATTACCTCCCTGATGCAACTCGCGATCTCGGAAGATCCACTGACCGTCAAAATCTATCCAGAGGGCCTTGGTTTGAATCACCTAAATCTTTCTTGAGTCGGCTGCGTAAGAGATCATCGGGTGACCAATTAAACCCATAGTTTGTTCAAGTAAATGACTAACTCTCCGATTATATTATAAAGATTACAGTCTTTCGCAAAATCTGGCGGCATACTACAGGGTAGGGTATGTTGCCGCCCTTGCCGGTTGCGATACTGGTTCAATAGAGCACTTGTTTATTATTCTTTCGAGAACTGAATTTCTACAACGCTTTTGAATGAGACGGAAACATTTGAAATAATTTCGTTTTAGCCATTTCTAGTTATTTTTCAGTGAAAGAAAGCTGGCTGCAAATTTTGTTCTGAAATTGAAATTATTACATTTTTTTGTTATTTATTGTTATTGTCTTATTATTGTGCCTTCATCACAGGTGCGGCTCGCCGGGTGAGGCAGGGGAGGCTGAGCCTCACCTAAACGGAACCAAATAATTACTATGAAATAAATAAAGATTATTAAAAGTTTCACAGTTTTATTATTACCTGACAATATTATATTCTGAAAGATCCAACCTCTAATATGTCAAACACGTAGAACGTGGTTTTAATTTGTCCATTATTAAAAATTACCCTTCCCATATATATTGTCAGGTATATTTTAATAAAACTGTGAAACTTTTAATAATCTTTATTTATTTCATGATTATGGAGTTCCACAAAATAAGGCTGGAAACAATAAACAAAAATAATTACTAAATAAAGTCTAAATATTTTATCGTCAACCATTCTTTAATATTATATTAATAAATTTATTCTATCAATATCTGCTAGATTAAAATATTGAATTTAATATAAATAAGCTTATTTTATAATAAAATGTATTTATATATGCGCATACCCAACGCAGCGCGATCTATCATTATGCCAACAGCATGGATGAGGCTCGAAGTTTCAAGCTTCAGTTCATGCATCTTTATGTATTCGCTCGCTCGTTGCAGGGGCTTGGTTATCGTATACTCTTCTTATAGGCAGCATTTAGGCTGAGATCTCACAGTTTCGTGAATCAATGAAAGATCGAGATTCGTATCATAAGTTATTTTACCGTCGCGACTTCCGTCCGAATACTACCGAAGACGATTTCCTTCATGTTCTGTTTTACTTTTCAAAGCATATTTGAATGTGATTAACTCGTGTGCTATGTACGCTTTACTAAACAGGTGCTTTTAAAGAGTATTCGCGGGATCAATTAGGTACCGATATTAGTGAAAAAGTCGGGGATTTTAATTGAGCAGCTAAATAGTAACAAATTCTTCGTTTTAAATGCTAGGAAAATAAATCCACAGCACGACTGTGTGATGTGTTTATTAGAAACACCGTTTTCAGGGCGTAATGAAGAAGAACAGCGGAAAATTTTAGAAATCGATTTTATGTCTGCTGACAAATTACAAACTCGGCCTTTTCAAAATTCGTGATATGAAATGCATAAGTGGGTATGTAGCAGTAGTTACAGCTGCAGATTATATTGTTGGCCTTGTCTTTTGCTGGGAACTGTTAAAAATGTGTGGAATACTACGGGTTATAAGTTATAATGCTTTAAAATTTTTTTCCAGAAGCGTAAAAAACATGACGGTTCAAAAAAGCGGTAGGTCTTAAGCGTATTCAACTTAATGCTCCTACAATTATAGACGCATTGCAAGAACAAGCATATTTAAATAAAATTTTATACAATGATCACGTAAAAAAGAATCGACAACTTATGTGTTATTTAATTGATGTTACAATTTTATTAGGCAGTCAGGAATTGCCATTTCGGGGCCATGATGAATCGACTACTTTAGAAAGTTGCGGCAATTTTAAAGAAATATTTGAGTGCTTGATTAAGCGCAATGTAAAAACTAGTGAACATGCTGAAAAAGTTAAAAACATTTTTACTGACCAGTCAAGAATTATTCAAATTCAGTTAATTTCTTGTTGCGAGAACTATTTAAGAGAATCCATCGACAATGAAATTAATAATGCAAACTATTTTGCGATAATTGCTGATGATTCAACAGATATTAGTGAAAAATCACAATGCTCCATTACTGTCAGGTTTGTAGATAATGGAAATCCAAAACAACGATTTTTAGGATTTTTTGAAGTAAGTGCTGATAGAACGGTAAATGCTTTATTTGATTTAATAACTAACGTTTTAGAAATGTTTAATTTTAAACAAAAATTAGTTTCCCAAAGTTATGACGGTGCTAGCGTTATGGCTGGAGAATAGAACGGGTTACAAAGTAAAATTAAATATATAGCACCTTTAGCATTATTTACACATTGCGCCGCCCACAGATTAAATTTGGTTTTGCAGCGAGGTTCTAGGAGTGAGCATTTCAAAAGTTAGAGTTTTTTTTGCTACGATTATGAGTATTCCTGCATTTTTTAATCATGCACCAAAACGGACAGAGAAGTGTACCAAACGCAAACGAAAGTCGTTGGTGTTCACACTCAAAAATTGTTAATTTAGTGCACGATGAGTTGATGAAACGATCGCTAACGATAGAAACTCAGGTTCAGAATCTATTACAAAAGCTCATGAATTTTACAAAACTTTTACTGACTTTGACTTTACTATTTTAACTATAAATTTATCAAAAATATTTCTCGTGACTGATTTACTTTATAAAATTCTACAGACAAAATACCTGAACATTAAATATTGTTTTTCTCAAATAACATCAGCTGTTTCACGTATTAGGTCTCTTAGAAATGAATTAATTTTTGATGAAATTTTTGTAGCTGCCCAAGGACGAACAGCTCTTCCACACAAACGTGGCCAAAACGAAAATGAAATTACAACATTCTACAAAATCTTGTTTTATGAAATTCTAGATTGCGTAATTATTCAATTGGACACAAGATTTGCCGATTTGAGTCAACTTGAGTTTCTTGCTCTTGTCGATTCAAGTAGATATAACGAATACTGCAAGGAATTTCCCCAGAAAAGTTTAAATACATTGTTAAAGTTATATCCTAATATGTTTCAAAAAGATCGTTTAGTAAATGAACTTTCAAATGTTTATCTAGACCATCAATTTCACAATCTAGATCTTCAAAAAAAAGCTTAAATATTATTCATACCGAATTTCCAGATGTCTTTCCTGAAATGTATAAGTTATTATCTCTAATTTTAACTATTCCAGCAACAAGCTTTTCAGTAGAACGAATTTTAGGTTGATTCAGACCGGCGGTGGCGGAACGGAGGCGAAGCGGAAGCGGAGCGGCGGCGGATCGGTTTCCGAGCGGTTTCCGCTTTGGAGCATTCATACTGCCCGCGGTAGCGGGACGGCGACGGTTTTGCAATGCAGACATTCATAGTCGTGCGTGGGTGAATAATGTGAAATCCGTTTTTCATATTGTTATATGTATTGTTTAATGAATGCAAAGCTGTATATAAGAGCTTTCCATTCATTAAACCCATCAAAAATGTGACACCCTATATAACACATATCTGAATACATTACTTTCCTTTTTTATATAAATGTTTAATAATATTTAATTTAATAAAGTTTAAGCGATATTAAGTTAATTAAGTAGTTTCTAGTTTATTAAGTATTCACTAAAAGATAATTGTCCTTTTCAATATAATAATAATAAAAAACTAATTACAATGAAATGCTTACGTTATTTACATTTACGTACGGTGTTTTGTTACTTTTCAATTTGCAACACCAGCAGTCTTAATGGACTGCACTGAATAACGCTGTTTCAGTCAGAAACATAATTCTACCCATCTCTAACCGCGCGGTTTCTTGCTAAAAATCGCTTCTAGATCGATTCAAACCGCTCCGCTCTCAGACCGCCGGCTCACCGCTATGTCGTTTTTCCGCGCGCGGTTTTACTTCGAATCATCCCATTTAAAACTAAGGAAAGCGATTTGGGAGCGGATCCGCTTCCGCTCCGCTACCGCCGGTCTGAATCAACCTTTCAGTCGTATTAAGACAGCCAGAAAGAATACTATGTCTCAAGATCGTTTGTGTGGATTATTCCTACTGTCTATCGAATAATCATTGATGAAAGAGTTAAGTACGATAGCAAGCCAGAATTTTACGACATAATTTTAAACAAATATGCAAATATGAAAGATCGGCGCCCTGACTTGCTTTTTAAAACTTAATTTGCCGATTTCCGCAGGGGTAATTGTTTTCCTAAAATTATATTATAAAAACAGTAAATTAATTTCTTTATTATGTTAACCGTATTATGTAGTGATTAGATAATTTATTCCATACTTACAAACGTTGGTGTATTATGTTTAGTTTTTTTAGCCTCGCCTTTCTAGGGAATCACGAGCCGCCACTGCTTCCTCCACAGCTTCAGAAAAGTTAACGTATTATAACAAACAAATTTAATATTAGCCTAGTTCATTCACAGACTAATATCTAAATAAAGCTTGAATAGACGACGTTATTTGCATACCGACTTAAAATAAAGAAGCCTTGACGCGCTCGAAAGATTTGTATCTTATCTTTCCTGGTCCAATTTAATTTAATCAAACAATTAATGTAACTTTATTTGTACTCATTTTGTTTCATTTCATTAATGTTCTTACTTCTTCAATCTGCATAATGTGTATGTTAGTAGAATAGCAAATACATATACAGGTCTATTATGTAAAACGAAAACAGAAGATCGATATACAATAATGTTTAGAAATTTGAAAACCTGATGAAGTGAGAAATATTGTTTGTAATTAAACTAAGAAAATGGTTTACTATTATGAAAGAAACAGAAATAAAACAATTTAGCAATTAATAAATAAGTATTATTCATAAACAAATTACTTTCATATTATAATAATAGGCGGCATTGTATATAATAGTTAAAATACTATCACTAACCCTATTACGTAAATTTTTAGATTTTTGATGCTGGGGAATGTATCATAGACAATTACAAAGTTTTTTTTTCTGGAAATACTTTAGATCAGACCAACATCAGTATGGCTTGAGATGACATTTATATTATTAAGTGACTTCGACTCTAAAATTAACAGAGAAAGAAGCGGCGTGTTGGTTGGACATCACGGCCTATGCTCGAAAAATGAACTAGGAGATCATCTTAAAATGTTTGCAGAAAAAGAACTTGTTACAAAACACTTTTTTAAATTCTCTACAAGAAAATTACCTGCAAAACATCATCTGACAGACCTGGTAACGTTGAGAAACCAAATGGCTTGGGATGCCGTTTGTATTAAGTGACTTCGAGTCTAGAATTAACAGAGGAAGAAGCGGTGACTTGGTTGGACGTTACGACCTAGGCTCGAAAAATAAACTAGGAGATCATCTTAAAATGTTTGCAGAAAAAGAACTTCTTATTAAACACTTTTTCTAAATTTTCCACAAGAAAATTACACATGCAAAACATCATCTGACGACCTGGTATCGTTGAGAAACCAAATACATTATATTCTATATTATAATCAGCACAAGTTATCGGAATACTTGTGGATCCAGGTCCAGCCTGGTGTCGATATATGTAGGTTATGACCACAATCTATTAGTTGCCAAATTTAGAATGAAAGTTACTAGAATGGAAGAAAACAAAACAGTAGCTAGACTGGAGTAAACTTAAAAAGGCTATGAAATCAAAGTTACAAGAACAATTCAGACACCCAAATGAAACGCTCGAAGTCAAGACTTCTAAGTAATCGCAGAGGCTATGGAGTGACTAGCGAATAATGCCTTAAGCTAAAGAAACAGTACAAAAGAGGAAGGCATATGTTATAAAAAAAAGGGAAATTGTTTCTTGGGATACGAAAAGGTAGATGTATTTGGGGTATATCTCGACGCAATTGGGCAAGCTGAGTGGATTGAGACCACTTTAGATTTCAATGTTAAGTCTATGGGAAATCTTTACCACTGAAATCTATGCAGATTCAGTTTGGCCATCGTTTTCCCAAATAGGTTAGGTGCGAAACGAATTTAGTTTAGGTTGAAAAAAATAATTTTAATAAATTTGGTGATGATAAGGTTAGGTTGCGTTAGTATAGGTTGTTAGCTGGGGTGCAAAGTTAGGTTAGGTGCGAAACACATTGAAAAGTCAATAGCCATTGAGTTTAATGAAAAGAAAATAGCCCCATAGACTTATGAGACCTTAGATATGTACATGAAAGTTTTTAATTGTACATCTCCAGACGATGAATTTTAAGCCCGCCACTAGAGTGCGCGTCTCAAGAAACAAATTTCTACAAAGAATTAAATAGAATGAACGAATGAAACATGCAAAGGAGTTTAAACGTCATCAGATTCCTAAAGACGACTGGCATGGCAAGCTGGAGGTTGTTTTGTATCCAAGTCTTATTTTTAGGGTGCGGAGACATTGACTGCGTTGTACGTTTTATAGACTATTGTAAAGCCTTCAAGGGAGTATCGCTAGTAGATTTATAGATAAATTGCAGATAATGAAACTAGATGATAAAGACCTTTGAATAACGAAAAACGGATAACAAAAAAGAAATGTCAGAAGCAGTATACATTCATCAGGAAGCCTGACAGGATTGTGTCTTGATAACAAACTTTTCTGTCGAAGCAAATAATGACTCATAGCCCAGAATATTAGTGAACTGAGAACGAATCAACAACATCATATTTGCGAACGATGCTGTAATATTCACCGACAAACTTAAAGATTTGCAATAGTTTATGAGCCAGATAGCAAAATTGTCAAGAACTAGGAATAAATAATATGGAAAAGACAGAATATATAGAGATTATTAACAATATATTATATTGAATATATCGTAATATATATTCAAGATATCAGAATATATTAACAATACACTATTAGGACAGTTGATAGTAAACTCACAAGTAATTGAAAAAAGTCGAAACAGCTTCTTACCTGGGCAACACTTTCATCGAGTCCTTGCAGGGTCTTTTATGAAAATGTCAAAACGTTCAAAAGTCATGAATTGAACATCAAGTCTAAGATCAGACTTCTCAAATGTTATATCTTTCAGTTAGAATAAAACTGTTTGGAATTGAGCCCATTTCCTGCACGTACTTGAGACTGTATCGAATTCTCTTCTAAAGACACAGCTCAAATCTGGAAACTGTAGATTCTCTGCATTTTGCAAAGCAAAAATTTTAAAATGTTGCTAACATCAAACAAGTTTACAATGAATTTTCGGAATACGTGCCATTAAGAGTACAGATATCTTTAGGTATTCATTTTGGTCAAATCAAAAACCTTCAAAATCTCCCTCTCAGAACAAACCCCTGTAACACAACAAATAATTTGTATTTGCAGCGCAGTTTCTGACCGCATGATCCACGAATTCTTTTGTGCAGACTTTGCAGAAATCTCTTAGATAAAATTAACTTATTTTTTGTTTTCATGTTGGTAACAACAACAAAAACATTTGAATTGCAACTGTCATATCTCTGTTTGACTCTTGTAAATTTAGTAATAGTTGTTACCATCCGACAAACATATGTATAAGAGTTTCTAGCTTTATAAATATATAAACAACGTCCTTGGCAACGCCAAAAATTATAAATTTAAAGCAATTTTCTACTTGTAAATACAATATATTATCGTGAAAAATAAAACCTTGTTACTAGATGATAATGTTCATCGGGCGACATCATCATTCTAACGCCCTTGGTACATAATAGTTATTTATGTATTAAGGGCATAAAGAAGCTTTTATGGCCAGAAGCGTTATTTCTAGCCTGTGGCATCAGCCGAGGGCGAGGAAAAGGCTGTAGGGCCATAAAAGCAAGTTATGCCCGCTATACATACACTATTTTATGCACAGATTAAATTATTATCTCAAATCTATTATTGTGTAAAATCTATAATTAAATGAGTACATAGGTACATCAAGCCGCTGTGCGTATACTTATGTGCTTATACGAAGTACGTTACTATAAGGTAGTTACCTATGCCTAGATATTTAATTTCAGCTTATTTTCATTGGTGATAAGTTTACAAATTATATTAAGAACCAATCAAGTTCTACAAAAAACAGCTCTGACATTTAATTGACGTTTCTTTATTGACCGTCGGACCATAAAGATGCCCTTGGGCCATAAAGAGGCGGTTATGTTTAGATGAGCCTAGCAATAATAGCCTAATTATAATGTATCTATGCATAAATAACTATTAGAGGGGTCTCTTTAAAAGCAAATAAATTTATTGGAAACGGGATCGATACAATAAATTGCTCTATTTAGATTCCCGTTGTTAAATTTTAAAACACTCCTGAAAGGCTGGTTTCTATGGTGCTCACATAAATGACAGCTTTATATTATACGAGTACCATAAACCTATAAATACAGTCAACAATAAAATGAATAATCCGGAAACGAGGGAGGGAAGCAATTATTCAAATGTACCCAATATATACTATTGACTAGCAAATTATCAAGAGTGATTGACCACGTTTTACTGTTAAATGAATCCGTTGTAAACTCGTTCAAATACAAACTTCATTTTTCTAAGCCGATTTTTCATTTTCGCCACAAAAGTACGGCTTCATTTATTTTAATGAACATTAGCGTTTATTGTTGTTACAGAGAGTAGACTTTTACTAATATTTATCTGTTTATTTCAGAGCGTCATTAAAATCGTCGTTCCTGAGGAGTACAAGGACAACCCAAGATTCAGCAACAAAACCTTCAATTTAAAGGATCGTAAGTTGTCAATGCTTTTTTCCTTTTCAAGAACTGTTTACAAATGTACTGTAATATTCTAGAATATCCCTATTGGGATTTTGAAGAGAAGTTGGAAATGAAAAGTACCAATGTCTTGGGATTGGTTACTTTTAGCGTGGTTTTCGGTATAACAATTGGCAAAATGAAGGAAAAAGGAAGACCACTGCTAATCTTCTTTGAAACCCTTAGCGAAGCTATGATGATTATTACCGGTTGGGTTATTTGGTGAGTATACTAAAAAAATATTTATTTATTTTTAAAATAATATTGCTTATTTTGATTTCTTGCAAATATGCAAATGCAGGATGACAAAACAAACAGTGAATAAGTAATCAAATAATCATAAATCAATACAAAATGTAAATTGAACAACAACAGGTTGAAACTGAAACATATGAACACTAAAGATACCACTACAAAAAGCACTAAATTTTGGATACAAGTTGGCTAGCTTCAAACAGATATTTCTAAAAATAAGAAAGTGTACCTATGTACAGGGTGACTTATGTAAAATCACTTTATACCTTATCTTGTAAACTGTAACGGTTAAAAAGAAAAGTTAGATACCAAAGTGGTTGGTATGAAACAAATTTATATTTTATAATATTTTCGTAAATACATTTTTTATTTTAAATGAAACACACTATATATTTTTCTGATTTTTGATCCTACAATTTAAAGATCTAATATTTTTGGCTATACGTATATTGGAATTCTGGGCAGTTAGATTTCTGCAAGTTACATTTAACTAATTATAATATAATACACGACGCTTACAAATTAATATCTAATTCAACGTTTTTTGGTAAATTTATTGTTGAATAATGTGCAGGTTATTCAATTCACAAAACCAAAGGTGCAAATTCTTGAACATGAAATTTTCTTGTTTTTACTCCTTAGATACCCTGCACATTTAAGTTTTATATCATTCACATCTTCTGAGTCTCTACCAATTCATATACGTAAAACCTTGGATTACGAGTAACTTGGTTTGCGAGTGTTTTGCAGAACGAGCAAAAAATATTAATGAATTTTAACTTGATTAACGAGCGATGTCGCATTACGAGTAAAATTTTTAATACGTATACACTTTGTCTACCGACCGTCGCGTCATCACAACTACATATTATCCTTAACAATTGAAGAATTTGGGTCAACGCGTCATCAGCATCTGTGTAAACATATACGATAAGATAAGAGTGTAAACAGCATCTAATGTTACCTCGACTGTTAAAAATGTCAGCGGATTTTACATTTTAACATTTTATTTGTCATCGATGAATACATACACCCTAATAACGGGTTATAATTAAAAATTTGATTATGTTTTAAGTGTCATAGTGTAATGACGTCATTTAAAGAAAAGTAATTATGCAAATTTTTAGTTATAACCCGTTAGAAGTACAAAATAGGGAAAATTAAATCAAGTTAATCGAATATGTACACGTTAAGCATTGTTAGCTCTTCTTAAATAAAATCAATTTGTGACTATTGAACCTTTCAAACTCGTCTGCTGTTTATCTTATCAGTTAAATTACAGAGGCGAGCGCGTGGTCGTTTGTTTTATTTTTACGTATACGTATAGTATATGTGTTTTGTATTTTTGTATCATTTTTATATGAATAATGAATAGTTGTGGAACGAATCATCCGAGTTTTCATTATTTCTTATGGGGAAGTTTGCTTTGATTCACGAGTGCTTTGAATTACGAGCACATGTCCGGAACGAATTATGCTCGTAAACCAAGATACCACTGTATGCATTTTATTTTTTATCATTATGTGATTTCTTTAAGGTGTAAAATATAGATAAAACAGATTTATGTTGTTGAGCCTTTTATGATCAGACTGATAAATTATTTTTAGAGAAATAGCAAGACAGTATAAAAAATATATAAATTGGGAAAGACTCAAAAGCAGAATCATGCAAAATTTAAATCTACAGGGTGTCCATTTGTGGAAAATTAGATTTTTGTGTTTAAAAATTTGTATAATTTAGTGGATTTATTATTCAATAATAAATTTATAAAAAAAACGCTGAGGTAGATATTCAGTTAATATTAATTACTAGTTAAATGTAACTTACTATATAAACTATAATATAATATAAATTTAATTTTTTTAAGTTGCATTTTGAAAAAACCAAAAGCTGGATTTACTTAAAAACCATTGGAAATTCCAATATACAACTTACCAAAAATACTTAAAATAAAGTGTAAACTCGAAAGTAGTAAAAACATATATGGGCATTTTTTCGTAATTATTGCAGTGTTCAAGCTAAGGTTGTAGCAGCCTAAATTACTAACAAAATATAACCCCACGATTGGGCCGTCAATTGCAACAGCGGTTTTTCGGTAAACAAGTAACAAACAAAAGTCCCACGCATAGACGCCAATTATAACGTAGCTTTTCCATGTAACTTAATTAATGCGAAATCAAATACTTATACAACTCAATGTATCAAAAACCATATTTGTGGTAAACTTATGCCACGGTAGAGACGTCTCTATTATTTGAATTAAGTTCAGGATCGTGGGTGCTAGTTCCCAAGACTCGTAAATTACACGTAGAAAGCAGGAAATAAATAAAATTTATGGCGCCACCCATTTGTTAGTCATTAGATAGAAATAAGGAAATCCACAAACTGGGAAAAGATTTCCAAAAAAATGATACTACTTCATGAAAGTGAACTTTATGCTCTGATTAGAACACTACCAATTGGTTATGTCAATGTAACTTCAGAGAAATGACTTTATTGATAATAAAAAAATATTTAGATATTTAAAAAAGTATTGCGGCCAGTGTACAAATATAAGAAATTTTAATTTTAACTTTTCAGGTTATCTCCGATCGGTGTGTTCTTCCTGGTAATCGCCCAGATAATGGAAATAAGCAGTTTTGCTTCTCTGCTAGGACAACTCGGTCTATACTTCGGCACTGTACTTCTTGGATTATTCCTTCATGGTTTTGGAACATTGTCCATCATTTATTTCGTTTGTACCAGAACTTTACCATTTAAAACAATTGCCGGACTCAGTCAAGTATTGGCAACTGCTTTTGGAACGGCCTCTAGGTAATTTTATTATTATTTATTTCCAACATTTTTATTTGGATCAAATTTATAAAATATTCAGTACAATAACCACATGTTTCATTCTTTTAGTTCCGCAACGATGCCTATTACGATTCAGACTTTGGATGGTATGGGAGTTGATCCTCGGGTAACAAGATTCGTTATTCCAGTTGGCGCTACTATTAATATGGATGGAACAGCTTTGTACGAAGCAGTTGCTGCTATATTCATCGCTCAACGTAATGGTTTGGAATTGGGAATTGGACATGCAGCAGCTATTTGGTGAGTACAACATTTAATAATATTATTACTGTATGATAAAGAGTTAACGAAAAATTGTAATGTGCTACTACGACATTCTCTACAAAAACAGTTAACTGTAAGGTTTGAATGACTTTTAAGAACTCCAAGTATATAACATACATATTTTGAAAATATCCATTCGTGCATCAACTAACTGTACACTTGTATTAAGTGGAACGTCATAATAGTATATTAAAGAACGAGTTTCATAAGGCAAAGATTATTGAGTCCAAATTTAGAAAACGAGCCGCTTGCGGTATGTTTTCTAAAGGACGAGTGCAATAATGACTTACAAAACGAGTTTTTTTTATGGTATTTTTTCTATTTTTCGCCTTTTATGCCCTGTTTAAATAAAAAGAATCGCAATTTCAAAATTCAGGAAATTTTGTTGGTGGTTGAATCACTGATGTGACATTTGAAATTTAAATTTTTCGATTGAATAAAAGGAGTATCGAAAAAGGGCCAACAAAACTTAAAACTTAAAGGTTTGTGTCAATTTTCTGTTTTTTTTTCTTTCTATTTTTCTTCAATGCTCCCAGTTTTGAAGAACTTGGGCTATTAAAGCAGTCGAATGAGCTTTAAACGGACTGGATACTTTATTATAGACGCAAAATAGAAAACCTATTTCCCGTTAAATTACAGCAAGTGTTTACATTTTTTTAAAGAAGAACACTCTCGAAGAGGGCTGTGTAAAAGGAAGACTATAAAGAAAATTTATTGCAGAAAATTCGTAGACTCGTATTTCTTGTTTTACTAATTCAATTTTACTAATGATTGTGAGAGCAGTTCATCGGGTTCGGTCCGCCGTTTACTGACAGGTTTGTATGAAACCGCGGGCCAAAGCCGATAGTGTGACGCTAATTGATCATCAAGCCACTCCATGCTGTCGGTTCATTTAATTGTAATTTGGAAATCCATCTCGATTGGATTTTCAGAATCGGGTTTGGACTCTTTAAGTGGCCCGCGAGTTACATATTTCTCTTATTTCCATACACTAATTCATTTTAATAATTAAACTGCATATTTATTTTATGCAGTTTCATATATTGCAATTTATTTTAATTATATTCCATAATATATTATAATTTATTGTAATTATATCTCACGTAATGTAAATGCTCTTTTATTAAGTCACTTCTAGCGTACCACAGGCTCGTTTGCTATCACGGTTCTTCTCAGAACGTTTGGAAGTCAAACTAAGGACGACATCAAACAAAGAAACTTTAGTAGTAGCCACTTATTTAGGTATTTTCTTAATAAAATTCTCAATCTCGAATAGGAGTATAGAAGTCATTTGGCTGGCCTGGCGCGCTTTTGCCTGACAATGTTTGGCGAAACCTCAATCAGGTTTGGCTTGATGACGACTAATCCGTCTTTGGCTGGGTCATGTGTGGTGAAACGACACCGTGTAACAACAGTTGACCTGGACGGTTTTGACCCAATTGTGTCGTCTGTAGTCCAGTTATGATCGTGTATTCCGCATTTAATTGTCCAAAAATCTTTTTATGTGGTACATTTAATTGTATATAAAATATTCTTGGTAACTGTTTATTTATAATCCACATATTAATTAATGCGTGATTTGAGTTTTTAACCGAAAATGGCCTTAATTGGGTGTCGGTTCAATCTTGACGCAGAAAGATTCAAGAATTGAACATGAAGCGTGATTATAAGAATCTAGAATCTGAGACCGATAGTTTTAGCTTACCATTTTAAGCCCGTACGAAGTTACCAATTATTATTAAATATGTTTGGCTTAATCTAAAGACTGACGGCTAAAGGAATTTTAGATTATTTAATCGAATACTATGCAGAAGAACACACTATTATGTTTCCTCCTGAAATTCAGTTCGGGTAAATATTTAATTTTGTTTATTGTGCAGCTGACTTATAATGAAATTTTATGACTTTCAGTGAGGTGTTTGGTAAATGTATATGAAAGAGAGGAGCAGGTAGCAAGTTCGCCCAAATATCCGACATTGATATAAGTATGGTACATTTGATTCGACTAATTAAGAGTAGATTTTCTTACAACAGTTCGACACTAAGATATGCTATGTTAAAGTAATAGCTCTATGAACAACTCTTGTATTTGCAGTTTACGTCCAAATGCATTTAATTTATGAAACTACGTATGTAATAACTAAGCAAAGTAATACATAACTAAAACTGACTTGAAAAGTGAAGTTTTATTGCAATTTATAGTACATCGCAATGCACTTTTTTCAGATAATTCAGTTTTATGAGCATTTAAAATTGAATTTTCTCTTTCCAGGGAACAGCCTGAACGTTGCTAAGCAATGAGTTGAAATATTTTCTAGCATTTTGTAGAAATTCTAGATATTTCATTTATTCATTTTCATTTAAGGAGGATACAGCGAAATGTAAAAATGTAGAGAATGACGTGAAATTTAAACCTCGAGTTCTTTGACACTTATTCTATTCGGTAACTTTTTTTATAATCTTCTTGTGTACCATTACCGAGAAAAATGGAAAATAAAATCCAGAATTTAACATGGGCTCTTATGGAGACCATCTAACCTTTAGCAGTTTTAACGAAAAATTATGATGAAGAAATGTAGGGAATCTGATAAAAAACTAAAATGACATACTCTCATATTCGATGAACAATGCGGCCCAATATTTTTGAAATCTTGTGTCTAGTTAATGCACAATAATAATTTAAAGTAAACAAAACAAGTATTTTTCACGACATATTTGGAAAGACAGCAGAGATGTGACAACACCTCATAGCGCGCGAATTCAAATAACAGAACAGAAAGATGACATATAATGACATGTTATAATAATCTATATTTTATTGTATTAACTAATAATCATATATTTTATTAATCAAATTATGTTGAACAATTCAGTCTTCTGCGTTAATAATATCAGAATACAAATGTTAATTCGACGGAAATATTGCAAAATGTAAAATTATCTTTTGCAATGTGATGAATACAATTTATCATCACAATCAGAATATCCACGAAATCAGTAATACAAACACACTAATTTTAAAAATATATGTATTAAACCTCAACAACTTTTTATATATTTCTTGTATCTGCTTATCAGATTGTAATCTTTAGACTATACAAAAGTTAAAAAATAGAATATTATCTGTAATTGCATACAAAATTACAAAACATTCAACATGTTTCCACTTATATTTTGGGATTGACATTTGGAGGTTAGGATGTCAACTCAATCGAAAGCTGAAATCTAACACTGCTACCAACAAAATCGATTGATTTCTTTGAGGTGTTGCCACGATTCTTAACCTATTTACATTTATATTTACACTTTCAACAATTAAACAAATGCACTCCAATCGACTTAAATTATTTTAATATATACAAATAATTAATAAATGCATTATAGGCATTCATAATAAAATGATTTTGTTCAGTTTTAAGAATGTTAATTTATTTTTTTATCGATTGGTATTTCTTGTTAGAGCCTATGTAAAAGCATAGGAGATATCCCCTTGCCCTTCACCCCGCATAGATCCGCTGGAACCTCCTTAACTATTACGCTGTTGAAGCTTCTATGCTATTTAAGATAAACTACGAAGAATTGTCTTTCTCCAATTGTTTGCATCTCCAACATAATACAGATTGCACGTTCAAGCTCCTAATCTCATCTTTAGTAGCGAATGTCGTAGTAGATTTCCATTTAAACTAAGACATAATAACATTCTTACAAAATAATATTTTCTAATAAGAAAACTTAATGTACGTTTCAGTATCACGGCAACTGCAGCTAGCATCGGTGCTGCGGGGATTCCACAGGCTGGTCTTGTCACCATGGTGATGGTGCTCGATACGGTAGGACTTCCTGCTGATCAAATATCAATTATATTGGCAGTGGATTGGTTGCTGTAAGTATATATTTGTAATTTAAACTTCTGAGAATTCTAAAGTGAACAAGTTGTTGAGCTTTTTGGAGCAGCTCAAAAGATTCGCAAAAAAGGAATACGTCGCGGATTAAACTTTTTTCAAAAATGTCAAGAATGAACAACAAAGGATACATTATGAAATTACTTTTTTTAAAATTAATCTTTTCATTTGATAGGGTAGTTAAGACTTTGTCAGTACAATTAATTCATATTTAAAGAACAATGATGATAGTTTTCCTTGTAATAATATAGATCGTTTTAATTAGTGAATTTGTCACCCTTAATTGACTATTGAGCGTATCTTAATATATAAAAGTTAATTAATTAGTCAATTAATAACTTCACTAAATACTTGCAAAACTCATTTAGTATGTAGGACAGACATATTTATGTTATAAATAGACAACTAAGTCAAAATTATGAGACTACTTAAATTATTTGAAAATTCACTTTTCTCGCAAAGCTTTCACGTTGTTAGGAAAGTTTGTTACTTACAATAAGTTAGCCGTACTCGTATGTAAGTGATCTTGCCAAAGTTATGAAAATTTAAGCAAATAACTTTAATAAGTTAAGGAATTAATTGTAAAGTTGTAATTTGTAAATTGCAAAGAGCAATTCTAATTCTTTCTTTGAACTTCTAATACGTACAGCTAGTTCTGATAAGTGGGTGAATACTGCTCGATTTCGTATGTGTTCGGCACCGCTAGACGTGTACACAGGAAGTATTTATATAAGCATGTGTACACGTCGAACGTATACGAACTCCAGCACCATCAACTCACTTGCAAGAGCTTCGCTGCATATGTACAGTCTGGGAGTTTAGTAATGATTCCGGTCTAAATCTAGTCATAAGCACCACATTTTACAAGTTTGCTTTATATTATTGTTTCTTTATATAATTGTTATATTATTTATATCCTTTCTAATAGTTGTAGAATTTATACATTTCTTTCTGAAGTAATTTTTGTTTGCATAAAACTAGTTTCAAACCTGAATCATTACTAAAGTCCCAGACTGTACATACCCTTTTTACTTATTACTTAGAACTTAGCACCCTTAATTTCTTGAAACCAAAAAACTTCACGCAGCACCCATATTTTCGCAAAAAAGAGTTCTGATGGCATTTTTCGGCATAACTGTAAGAGTTCTAGAGTTCCTGATAAAAAATCTGAATAGTTCCGCTTAATTAACAAATATATAAACAATTAAAAAAATTACTATAAAATTAAATTTGTCAAAATGACGGTTCTGAGCAGAGTAGCCCCCGAAGAGTTCTGTACAGAACTATTGTTCGAGAGTTCAATAAATCACGTTTTTCTTAATTATGAATTTTAAATTGTTTATAACAATTAAAGTATTGTTAATTATGGAGTTCTTTTAACAGTCCTGTGCAGAACTCTTCGAGGGCTACTTAGAACTCTGCTCAGAACTATCGTTCGAGTTCGATAAATGACGTGTTTCATAAGTACAAACTTTAAATTGTTTATAACAATTAAAAATATTGTTTAATATGGAGTTCTATTAACAGTTCTCTACAGAACTCTTCGAGGGCTACTCAGAGGGCTGCTCGGAACTATCGTCGAGCTGGTCGAATTACATTTCCACGGTCCGAAACGATTTTTCTGAAGTAGCACTCTTAATTTGTTTATAACAATTAAAAATATTGTTTAGTTAGGAGTTCTAATAATAGTTCTATACAGAACTCTCGGGGGCTACTCAGAACTCTGCTCAGAACCGTCATTTTGACAAATTTAATTTTATAGTAAATTTCTTAATTGTTTATATGTTTGTTAATTAAACGGAACTATTCAGATTTTTTATCAGGAACTTTAGAACTCTTACAGTTATGCCGAAAAATGCCATCAGAACTCTTTTTTGCGAAAATATGGGTGCCGTGTGAAGTTAGCACCCTAAAATTCATCTAGGCTTAAAATACCAGAACTATCATTAATATTATAAAGAACTCTAGAACTCTTACAATTATGCCCATAAATAAGGGTGTTGCGTGAAGTTAGCACCCTAAAATCATTTTTTCGATTTCCGTGCTTAAAATATCAGAACTATTGTTAATATTGTAAGGAACTCTAGAACTCTACTTTATTTATTCAGAACTCTTAATTTCTTAATTGTTTATATGTTTGTTAATTAAACGGAACTATTCAGATTTTTTATCAGGAACTTTAGAACTCTTACAGTTATGCCGAAAAATGCCATCAGAACTCTTTTTTGCGAAAATATGGGTGCCGTGTGAAGTTAGCACCCTAAAATTCATCTAGGCTTAAAATACCAGAACTATCATTAATATTATAAAGAACTCTAGAACTCTTACAATTATGCCGAAAAATGCCATCAAAACTCTTTTTTGCGTAAATAAGGGTGCTGCGTGAAGTTAGCACCCTAAAATCATTTTTTCGATTTCCGTGCTTAAAATATCAGAACTATTGTTAATATTGTAAGGAACTCTAGAACTCTACTTTATTTATTCAGAACTCTAAGAATTTTTTGGTTTCAAGAAATTAAGGGTGTTAAGTTCACACGAGTCGCGATTCAAAGATATTTTTGCTATTAGGCTAGTCATTAAGCGTTTCCAGCTTGCATTTTGTGATTAAAGCATGCCGCTTGACAGGGCCCTAAAATTACCTGTTTCCTATCCATCTGTACATATCCTTAACGTAATAACACATTTATTAATTCCATGTAGCCAGATATTGTTCGATTACGCAGTTATTGGTAGTCGAGTATTTTTACCAAATCTACCCCCCAGAACTAGGCAACTCGTGAGCAGCTTTAAGAGTTTGGTCCCCGACAAACGTACAAATTGGAAAGTCATCCTTTCAACTGGTATATTATTTTTCGTAAAGAGGGAGGACTAGTTAGTTTTCATTTATTGAAGTACTTGACCTGCATAATAACACATTAAAAAAAGTTCATAACACTTCAACAGGGAGGTGCTTTTTCGGCTGTAGCGGGTTTAATTTACTTTCATATAGGGAATTTTTGAACATAAAGAGATCGGTCATTAATCATTCATTAAAGATTTACTCTCGTCTAGATATGAGCCTTTGAAAAAAATTCAATTTTCACATTTCTGTACTTATAATTAATTGATAATAATTATTACTACCCATTGCCTGGAGAACCAGATCCCAGAAGCTATAAAGCTTGTGCGGGAGAGAGAGAGGCGATTATTATTACGCAGGCCCATACGCTTCCGCTGACTTACAAATGTTCTAGCACAAATCCCACATTTGTGTTACAGATTTAAGGAAAACTGTAGAAAACCTTAACCAGACCTGCGGGATTTCAATCCCGGTCCATTTGGGTGAGAGACTAGCACACTAGTCGCTACCCGACCAAGTTTGTACTTGAAATCCAAACTTCAAGTAGAAAAACTGTTTTCATATTGTTTTTTTATGTGGTTGCTGAACTCAAATGCCAGACCTAGATGGAAGAATTTGGTCCAAAACCTTGTTTGGTTAAAACATTAAAACATTTCAAAAGTTGCTATAAATGCAAAATTTAAAAAAAGAGTTAACACAATGACCTTGAACTCTCTTATTGTATTGTATAAATGTTATTTATAGCTAACATTACCAAACCCCTGAAGCAAATACATACTTGTACGTGATATAGGGCGGCATTATTTTTAACGACAACCACAGAAAGATGTTTATGTAGTTGTCGACAAAGTATCGATAAAGTATCATATATTTAGTATTTGTTGAATTAGTAAGGCGCCTCTACATAAACACTATTAAGCTTTATAGGGTGACTGGAGTTCCCTGTTTGTATAATTTAAGTGTACTATTGATCTATTTGAAACACTGTGCCAAGACTTGTGTTACTAGTAATTATATGAGATGACATAGATTATAGAACGACGGGAAACCCCCAGAAAGCACGAATTAGGGTTCAGTAACAAGAAACCTGAATTGCAGTACCTTGGGATCCACATGTTCTAACATCGCCACACATTACCGTTTCATCATGACGAATTTTTGGATTGTCTTTTGCAAAATTGTCCCTCGCATCGTTCTTCACCCTAAATGTTGGTAGATAATTGATTAGTAACTTATTTGTAGCTGTTAAGTATGGCTAGAAAGATAGGCCAAAACACGGTGATCGGATTTACACTCGCTGAGATATGACCATATGGAGTTTCGGCGTAAATCGGCACATTAATTGATTATAAGCTATCTAAAGCTTCAAAGTAAATCAAAAATACACAGGCTAGGTTTAGGCGGGAAATATTTGAAGACATGTTCAATACTAACTCTAGAAAAACTTTGTTTACATTTTGAAATCTATAATAATTTTAAAATAATTCTCAAAACGTAGTACGTTTAAAGCGTGCGCCGCACGGGTACGACTAAATCAAGGAACACCTAAAAGACTTCTAGCCAATATATTTTTATTTAGACTTATGATTTATAATCGCTTATCGTCTTACAAGATTTAATTTCATTCGTAATTAACTCTGTTAGTTACGTGGTCAAGAAAACCCAGATTTCTAGGTTTCAAAGAAGCTCTTGATTTCCTCCTTTTTGCTGCACCATGACATTATCCTTAGGATATTTGATGTTATCAGCATAATCGGATTTTACTCCTATCTAAGAAATATGTTTCTATACATTTTATACAATACTAGCAGTGTGGATGTTGCAGGTATTACTTCCAATGATGGTTTCAAGTTTGTCCTATTAACTAATCAAAGACTAAGTAGGCATTACGATCACCAATTTATGTACTAGGTAACGCTAACTTGAAATGTGTTAAATACTAAAGCTGATGATTTACCTAGCACGATACTCCTAAACCGAAAACTCGAGAAAACACATTCCTAGAGCATGTTATTCATTTATAATTGTAAACTTGTTTCTTCGGAAACAACAATGGAAGTGAAGAGAGTCAACTTCATCAATGCTTAATGTGGACTGTAAATTCTTAAAATAGAGGCAATATACACAAAACCGATAACTTAACCGAGCGAAATGACCCGACTTAGAAACACTTGGTATCAAACAATGATAAAAGAGGACAACGGAAAAAATAGAATGAAGGAAGATTGTTGAGCAGGTCAAAGTCCATAAAGGGCTTTATTGAAATGATGATGATGATCAATCACCGTACCATCATCACCGTCGAATAGATTTATCTCAGACGGCGGAGTCTGTATGGTTAAAAATCAGGATATCGTTTAAAGTACATATTGTAACAAGAGAGAAAAAGAAAGAACCTCTTTTCGAGCAACAAATGGTGTGTTCTACCGCATTCGAGAGAATGACGCATCGTACAAGCATGTAAACCAGACGCGGTTTATTCTAGTGTTTTCTAGAATACATGGAAGGTTCCAGCGACTTCTGGTGCGATTATATGATGGTATAAAAGCGGATTCGCGGATAAAAGAGGGTAGTCAACAGCAAGTCATTAACTGTGTATTACAAAATAAATAGTGAATATAAATGTTGTATTAGAAATCCATAGTCTGTAAATAATAGTTTTTAATGGTTTATAATAATAGCGTTAATTTATAGTGTATTCATTAGTGTATAGAAATAAATATTTGTTTGTGAATAGACGATTTAAACAGCACTTGTATTATTATTTGAAAAAGAACGTTACAGTGATGTCAGGTGTGGAGTTTTAAAATAAATAAAATCGCGTAATAATTAAGTAAAGTGCTGTGAGAATAAAATTTTTGGTGTTAAAACATAATTTCAACAAACAATGAAAATGGTGATGAAACTGTTAAAAGATCTCAAAGTAATAGACTTGAAACATGAACTGGAAGAACGAGATTTGGAAACAACTGGCCTTAAAAACGTGTTAATAAATCGGCTAAAAGAATGGCTTTTAGAACAGCAAGAAGATCCTGAAAGTTTCCTCTTCGAAATACCTGGACCCGCAATTGATACTAGTTTGTTGTTAAGTAAAATGGAAGAAAATTCTAGAATGTTAAAAGAGGAATTACTGGAAAAGTCCGAAGAGAATTCTAGAAAGTCCGAAGAGAATTCTAGAATTTTAAAAGAAGAATTACTGCAAAAGTCCGAAGAGAATTCTAGAAAGTCCGAAGAAAATGTTAGAATGCTTAAACAAGAATTACTTGAAAATACTAAAGCACTGGAAGAAAATGTTAAAATGCTTAAAGAAGATCTACTGGAAAACTCTAGAACGCTTAAAGAAGAATTACTAGAAAAGTCTGAAGAAAGTTCTAGAAGGCTTAAAGGAGAATTGTTGGAAAATGTCAAAGCGTTGGAAGATAAAGTTTTCGAAGAATTTTTGGAGAATGCCAGTGCGTTAGGACTATTGGAAGGTAGATTAGCGGAACAAGATAGGGTAATAAAGATGGTAGAAGAGAAAATAGCCCAAATGCAATTACCACCAACAACTAAGAAAGACGATATGGTCGAAGTGCTGGAAGATAGAATGAGGCAACTACGGTTTCCCTCAACTTCTGAGAGGCCGTTTAATGAAGTAAAGAAACAGTTTAAAGAAGAAAAGGGTCCTGTCGTAGGGATAAAAGTAAAACCACCCACGTTCGATGGAAAGATACCTTGGTCCACTTACTACAAACAGTTTGAGGCGGCTTCTGGGGCCAACGGATGGACAGGCAAGGAAAAGGCCGTTTCTTTAACTGTGGCTTTGCGTGGAGACGCGTTGAACGTCCTGCAAACAATCCCAGCAGGACAGGAAAATGATTACCAATTGTTAGTGTCTAGATTGGAAATGAGATATGGAGACGCGCATCTTCAACAAGTGTATCACGCGCAAGTGAAGAATCGTATCCAGAAGAATGGAGAAAGCCTGCAGGAGTTTGAAGCCGATGTTGCGCGGCTTGTCCGATTGGCGTACCCTACGGCACCCGATTCATTTCTGGGACAACTGGCTGTGCAGACCTTCATTGATGGGTTAAGAGATGGAGAAACACAACAATCATTGAGGCTGGCACGACCAAGAACAACTGATGATGCGCTTGCTCACGCCTTAGAATTTGAAGCTGCAAAACAAGCGTCCCGAGGTCACGGACGTGTTCGGACCGTTTTGGAAGAAGATGAAGGTTCTAAAGATCGCCTAGAAGAATTATTAATGAGAGTTCTTCAGAAGGAAGAGAACCGTAAAAAGAATCCTCAAGAAGCTCGAGGACCCCGTTGCTGGAACTGCGGTGAACAAGGGCACATACGACGCCGCTGCCCTAAACCCAAACAAGTTCAGCCGTCGGAAAACTAAAGGGGGTCGACGAGAGGGGGCGAACGTTGACCTTGAGTGGAGATGCCCCGGAGATCACCATCCATGCCGTAACATCGAAGAACAGTACCAGCAGTTTGTTCGTAGATGGGAAGATTGCTAACCGAACTGTTCCACTACTTATTGATACGGGAGCGACAAAATCCATCGTACGCCCTGATGTTCTACGATCAAGTATTAAGTTGTTACCCACAACTACTCAAATCCGTACAGCAACAGGTGAAGTGATACCAACACGCGGAGTGGTGAAGATGAAGATTGGCATTGGAAGTGAAGAACGTGATCATGAGGCGCTGGTAGCCGATATCACTGATGACTTCATCTTGGGAATGGACCTCCTGAGAAAATTTGGTTTTACGTTGGATTTGAAAGAGGGTATTTTGAAGGTCGGTAACGAAGAACTTCCGTTGCACCCACGAGAAGATCCGGTTGTAAGGGTTTTGCTGACTGAAGATGTGATATTGCCGGGTCAAAGCGAGATGGTTGTCGAGGCGGGTTTGGATGGAGATCTTCGGGTAGGATGTGTGCGAATGATGGAGCCTGTTTGTGATAAGAAGATCCATAGTGGCATACTGGTGGGAAAAGCGCTGATCAAGGTTGGAAAGAGAGTACCGGTGAGAATTATGAATGTTAATGTGGATCCGGTGACATTGAAGAAGAGTACCCTTGTGGGACAGTGTGTGCCAGTATTTCGAGTGGCCTGGTGTATGGCTGATGTTCCAAAACCAGCGCCCAAAGACCATGGTGGAAAATTAGTGGGTATGGTTACTAGTTCGTGCGAAGACCTTAACAGAACGGAAGTGAAAGAGGTACAGGGTTTGGTTCACCGATACCAAGATATCTTCGCTCTTGACGATAGCCAGAAGGGACGAACAAATATAGTAAAACATAAAATCAATACAGGCAACTCTATGCCTGTCCGTCAGCAGCCGAGGCGTCTACCTCTAGCAAGGCGAGCAGAAGCCGAAAAGATTATTACTGATATGGAAGAACAAGGGGTCATCGAGCCATCCAGCAGTCCATGGGCATCACCGGTGGTCCTGGTCAGTAAGAAGGACGGGTCAACGAGATTTTGTGTGGACTATCGGCAGCTTAATGACGTGACCAAGAAAGACAGCTATCCCTTACCACGCATCGACGACACGTTAGATACCCTGTCTGGTTCACGATGGTTTTCGACTTTGGACTTGAAGAGTGGTTATTGGCAAGTTGAAATGGAACCTGAAGACCGGGAGAAGACCGCGTTCACTATTGGTTCCGGACTATGGCAGTTTACAGTTATGCCTTTTGGTCTATGTAACGCTCCGGCCACCTTTGAGCGTCTAATGGAGACCATCCTGAGAGGGCTGTCGTGGAAGACCTGCCTGGTATACCTAGATGATGTGATTGTAGTTGGAAAATCATTCAACGAACATTTGAAAAACCTAGAGGAAGTGTTCCGAAGACTACGTGGAGCCAATCTGAAACTGAGTCCGAAAAAGTGCCACATATTCAGAAAGGAAGTGAAATATCTCGGGCACGTCGTAACACAAAATGGAGTGGCAGCCGACCCCGATAAGATTCGCGCAGTTCAAGAGTGGCCAACACCGAAAGATAAACACCAAGTCCGTAGTTTTCTTGGGTTATGTACCTACTACAGGCGTTTCGTTCCTGGGTTTGCCAATATAGCGAAGCCTCTGACAAGGTTAACTGAAGATGGGCGCGAGTATGTTTGGAGCGGAGAGTGTGAAACAGCTTTCCAACAGTTGAAGCGTGCCCTGACAACAGCACCAATATTGAGCTATCCACGGACAGAAGGGAAATTCATACTTGACACAGATGCAAGTAATCTGGCCATTGGGGGTGTACTTTCTCAGATACAGGATGGACAAGAAAAGGTCATCGGCTATTTTAGTAAGGTTTTGTCGAAAGCCGAAAGGAATTATTGTGTGACCAGAAAAGAACTATTGGCTGTCGTGAAGTCCGTTGAGCACTTCTACAAATACTTGTACGGACGGAAGTTTTTATTGAGGACGGACCATGCAACGTTGAAATGGCTTCTACAATTCCGTAATCCTGAAGGCCAGGTCGCAAGGTGGATCGAACGATTACAAGGATACGACTTTGACACCGAACATCGAGCGGGCACTAGTCATCGAAACGCCGATGCTCTTTCAAGAAGACCCTGTCCAACGGATTGCCGTCATTGCTCTCGCTTGGAAGAGAGGGTTTGCCAAGTATTAAGAACTACCATCGTCAACGACAATTGGTTGCCGGAAGAATTGCAACGACAGCAGAAGGATGATCCCGAACTAAAAATGGTACTGGAATGGAAGCGCGTGGGAGAAAGGCCTGCCTGGGAGGCTGTCAGCCCTTTCAACAGAACGCTCAAAGCATATTGGGCCCAATGGGAGTCCTTGAAGGTGGAAGACGATCTCCTGAAGCGAGTACTGGAGAGTGAAGATGGCACCACCATTAGGTCTCAGTTCGTGGTTCCAAGAAGCCGAGTGGCTACAGTATTGCGACATCTCCATGACGGTGCCTCAGGAGGACACTTCGGTGTGAAAAAGACTTTGGAGAAAGTTAGGGAGCGTTTTTATTGGGTCAACTGTAAAGAAGACGTGAAGGAGTGGTGCCGGAAATGTGAACTATGTGCCACAGGTAACGGACCCTTGGGGAAACGAAGAGCACCTATGAGGCAGTACAATGTGGGTAGTCCTCTGGAAAGAATAGCTATAGATATTGCCGGACCATTTCCCGAAACCGACGATGGGAATAAATACATATTAGTGGCAATGGACTATTTTACCAAATGGCCAGAAGCCTATGCCCTACCAAACCAAGAAGCTGCGACTGTTGCTGACGTACTAGTCAAAGAGTTTTTCAGTCGCTTCGGAGTGCCCATGGAGTTGCATTCGGATCAAGGCCGCAACTTTGAGTCTGTACTATTTGGAGAAGTCTGTCGATTGTTGGGCATTCGCAAGACTCGGACCACACCGTTACATCCGCAGTCCGATGGAATGGTAGAACGCATGAATCGGACAATGGGCAAATATTTGGCCAAGGTCGTCTCCGATCATCAACGAGACTGGGACCAATACCTGCATCTGTTCCTGATGGCTTATCGTGCATCGGTCCACGAAACAACCGGTCAGTCACCAGCGTCTGTGATGTTTGGACGCGAGTTACGGTTACCGTGTGATCTGGAATTTGGGTCTCCACCTATAGAGCAGGAGGTAGCCGGGAATGATTATGTCATCAACTTAAAGAAGAAGTTGCAAGATATTCACGACCGAACCCGAAATAATAGTAGAATCGCGAGTGACCGGATGAAGGCTACGTACGATGTGAGAGCCCAAGAAGGAGGGTTTCAACCTGGAGAGCTTGTCTGGTTATACAACCCGCAAAGGCGTCGTGGCTATTCTCCAAAGTTACAGCGAAATTGGGAGGGCCCATACCAGGTGAAGAAACGAATAAATGACTTGATTTATCGCATCCAGAAATTGCCAAGGGGGAAACCAAAGGTGGTACACTCCAATCGTCTAGCGCACTATGAGGGAAATAATGACGCAGTCCCGGAAGATGAGGCTGAGGTGGCTATCAATACCGTAAGGCTTGAAGATGATCAGCCAACCTTTAGAGAATTTATGGCTGCGTTCTCTGGAACTAGAAAAGCGCGATTCGGAGTCACGACTGAGATGCAACAAGATCTCTTCCGGGTCCCTGGTGATTATTCCATTGCCCACTGTGTCTCCGAGGATCTCCGTATGTCCAGGGGGATCGCAGTAGTGTTTAGAAATAAATTTGGACGGCTGAATGAACTTCGAGAACAAAATCCCTCTGTTGGTAAATCCTTACGCTTGCCTGATCATGACCGATCCATTTACTACTTGGTAACCAAGCAGTTTTACTACCAGAAACCGAGTTACGCCGACTTGTGGAGGGCATTATGGAATTTGAGGATCGAGTTGCTTACCAGGGGAATTAACAAATTGGCAGTTCCCAAACTCGGCTGTGGGCGGGACCAGCTGGATTGGAGAATCGTTAGAAACATGCTGGAAGTTGTCTTTAGAGGTACGGACGTCAAGATCTTCGTCTGCAATTTTGACCCACAACCCGCATTAAGGCCAACGAAGAGTTATTTCTACCGTAATGGAACGTGTAATCGAGGTGAAAACTGTCGATATCGTCATGACCCGTTCTACAGGAACCAGAGCATAAAACCTGTTCTGGGACAGAACAGACTTGAAGAGGGGGGCAGTGTAACAAGAGAGAAAAAGAAAGAACCTCTTTTCGAGCAACAAATGGTGTGTTCTACCGCATTCGAGAGAATAACGCATCGTACAAGCATGTAAACCAGACGCGGTTTATTCTAGTGTTTTCTAGAATACATGGAAGGTTCCAGCGACTTCTGGTGCTATTATATGATGGTATAAAAGCGTATTCGCGGATAAAAGAGGGTAGTCAACAGCAAGTCATTAACTGTGTATTACAAAATAAATAGTGAATATAAATGTTGTATTAGAAATCCATAGTCTGTAAATAATAGTTTTTAATGGTTTATAATCATAGCGTTAATTTATAGTGTATTCATTAGTGTATAGAAATAAATATTTGTTTGTGAATAGACGATTTAAACAGCACTTGTATTATTATTTGAAAAAGAACGTTACAATATATTGGACTATGACTGGACTGATCGTAGGGTTCCCCCCCTTAGTTTGGGGTTGGCCCCAGAACAAAGCTGGGATCCAGTACGAGAGTGATGCTCATGGTTTATCCCGGCGGCGACCCCCTGATCGTTATCTTAGTTGAAACTGTTTCGCCATGTCTTCATCCTGGGCTAGTCACTTCAGTACTATAGATTGGAATACGCGAAGGCAACTCTGAGGTTAAACTCGTTTGGGGCTCCGGGCAGTGAAAGTCTGCATGTTAGACTAGGGTTGTGGTGGGACACCTTCGGAGTCGGACTCCGTTAATTCTCGTTGACCCCAAGGAGACCGTGGCCATTAACCTGACCACGTTAAACAAAATGTTGCTACTAATTTCTTGCTTGATTACTCAACTTTTTATAAAACCCAGGTTAATGTCTGGTTTATAAAGTCACTAACTAAAAACGAACGACTAAGACTTAACAACTAAGAATCAATAACTACGAATTACGAATTGAATTAATTTAAATTTTTCTGATAATTATTTAATGATAATCGTAAGTGCGCGTGCTTACTGGGAATCGAAACAGGTTAGCCACTGTATTATCATGAAGTTGTCCTCAAAAACTTCAAATTTCTATGGCGGTATTGAGAACAAGTGCAGTATGCGCACGCGTAAATATTAATTTTTAATTGTTGTTAAAACCAGTCTAATTTTTTTAGTTATCAAATGATAATTCTTAATGATTAGTTTTTAGTTGTTAATGACAGTATAATCCAGGCATAAGTTATAGCACTCATAAGCTAGTATCACTTATAAGTAGAATTATTATTACATTCAAAAAATAAAGAGCTAAAACACTTTGCGTACAAAAGTAGAAAACCACAGGAAGATTTAGAAAACAGAAAAAAATTTAAACTAAAGAAAATACATCATCGTGGATCTTTTCGAGTTGCGTTTCTATACTGAGAATTAGTAAATATTTTTTCCTACGACCATATCAGAAAGTAGCTCATATCGCACAATCAAGTTGACTAGAAAACGATTCAAATACTTAAGTAATTAACTAATTAATAGGTATAGTCATATCCACACAAATATACATTTATCTTATGTATATTAGTTGAGAGGTTAAGGTTAAGAGTTAAGCTGGTAATATGGACCGTATTATTACTATCTAGAAGGTAGCGAATGCGGTTTGTGCCGGTTGACCTTGATCTATGGTGCGCCGGCTGTCTGCAACGCGATCTTTAAAAATTTGCCCTGCCAAAACTATTAAAACGTCTAGCTTGCCATTTTGCATTTAAATACAGAAATGTTCAAAGAATCTGTACAATTTTTTCAGATTTTTAAAATGTGACCACACCGATTTTTCTGCATTTTTAAAATATTTCGTTTAGAAAAAAATAAAAATACGTTTGATAACAAAAAATTATTAGGCTGTCCAAAAAGCCCGTCTTCTAGTGAGCAATATACAAAAAAATATTTGTTCTAGGGTAAATACTTTTCGAGATATTTATATTTCTTTAAAGGCGTGCAAGCAGTTTTGATAATTTTTTCAGTTTGAATATTTCCGAAGTTCTGCGTAATTTAGCAAATTGATGAATGAAAGTTATGTTCTTTAGTTGATTGCTACCTCATAAGTGATTTTCATTGAAATCCGTGAGATCGACCCATTTTGGTGATCGATTTCGCATGGAATGACCCTATTTTGATACATTAATCATCTACTAACACTATAATTAATTAATTCTAGCTGTATTTATTTCATGAAAAACTAGTGATTAGATATATTGAGGGATATTTGACATATTTTCACTGCACCAATTGTCATTACACCAAAACAACTTTTCACTGCAAAATAATAATTTTAATCTTGTTTTCCATTTCCAACAATATATTTTAATTTAAATTGCTAATAAGTTTTAATTCATATTTTATAGATTTATTGTTAAAAAGTTTTTATAATTACTTAGAGTATAATTAATTTCTAAAAATATTTTAAATAAATAAATAATCAGAGACGGCTTTGTATAAGTTCAATATGCGGATGATAGTCTTTTGTTTAAAGACGCCATAAGTATAAATGCTAATTTATCATTTTAGTAGTTAACTGTAAATTCTTCTTTGGTTTAAATGTTTTAAATGGTTAAAATATTGAAAACTCATTTTTTCTAATTTGCGTTTGTAATACGTTTATTAACGTCTATCAGTAGGAGTCATTTATGGCTATCTATAAAAGTACACTGTACTTTAATGAATTATAGGGTTATTTAGTTTTTAAGGGTTGGATGGGTAATGCGTGGAATGTGACAAACTTCAAACTGCAAGTATCTGTCAAAACTGTCAACCTCCGATAAATTTTTAATTAATATCGTTGAATTGGTTCGCTGTTTGTTGATTGTTACTTACATGAAATTTCACTTGAAGTTATAGTCTATTTTTACTTGAAAAGAAGGTTAGGTTTTGGATATTCCTAATTAGTAACATAAACAAGTCTCGTACCTACATCAAATCTGCTTGGACAAATCAGTAAGTCCAATTCATGTTTGTAATTTTATGGAACTATAAACAAGACACGTATCATCGATTTAATCATCTTTGCTTTTTTTCGCGAATTTCGGGCGGAGTGCAAATTAAGTTGTCTTCGCTCATATTTTATTTATTTGTAACACTAATAAAGTAACAATAGTATTTTACATTATTAGCAAGGTAAACCTAATAATTAATTATTAGTGTAGTTTTTAAGTAGCCTGTAATAAAATCTCGTCATTTAGAAAGCAAATATTCAAAGGAAAGGGGTAACTAAGAGACGAGATATCTCGATCCCTATACATTTACTGACGATGAGTTTTATCAGAATGAGCTTCAAGTACGCAGGTTGGTATTGTTACCAATACTAATGCTTTTTATTCAAAAATTTCAAATCAAACAGATACATATAGGAATTTTCACTCGATGATGTAGAGATGCTGAATAAACATTTTATCTTATCCCTGATAAAAGCCAATCATAAATCGTTTTTGATAAGTATAAAACTTGTAAAACTGGGAAGTGCTTTTAATAACCAATTTTGTATTGTTTCTAACTAGGTACTCGATCTTTACCTGAACTTCGTTGCTGATTTTAAACTACCCTTTTAATTTAATTTGCGACTTATTATTTAAAAACCTTATGTTTTGTAAAATACAGGATGGAAGGGAATACGACGCGTTAATTTTAAGGGTGATAGAAGACATCAAAAGCAACAAAAAAGTCTTGTACAACTTTGTTCTAGAACGTATCACTTTTTCAGAAAAAAATAAAGAAGTTGAAAACTTTAACATCATTTTGCAGCGTTAATAACAGTAATTTAATTATATGGCTTTGTCAGCAGATGCATCTCATCTAGCGCAACAAAAAACCTTAATAGCATTGTTTCGTATGATCAATTGTTAAATCGGATTCTGTTTACATTTAAAAATTCGTCCTACTCAATTAAGAAACGTGGGAACCTGCAAAGTTTGTAATACAATCTGCTGGACATTCTCCGTATGTCACATAATGCTGAGGAAGTACTTAGTTTGTTGAACTTGAAACAATTTGTCAATAAAGCACGCTTAAACATTTTGTCTACGCAGCTATTACTATACTTTACAATTTAATGAAGAATCTAGGTCAACGATTAATACATAACTGTATAAATAATATCCTTTTAGAGTGAGATAAAATAAACAATTTGTCAAAAAGCTCTTTAAATCATAGGCGTCCGCTATATTTTAACTAATTGAATAATTAAAGAAATAATAATTTTATAGAACTGAATGTTGTATTAAATTAATTGATGTTTTTAAAGGAGAAGAATTAATGAATTGCAGTATCATAGCCTATTTTTTGCAATGTCATGGTCACCGGTCCATAGCTATACCTATTTCAGCTAATACATTCTTTTAATACAATACATACACTTTTCCTAAATAATTTTATCTATTTGGTTAACCATGTGGTGATTTCAAAGGGTGCAAACATATAAATGTAAATCTCATTTGTCACCAATTAAATACCTAACAAACTAAAAAACTCGGGCAAAAAATTCTGTTTATGGGGGAAAATACTTTTTTGTATTCAATGAACAGTTGGATTTTACGGTTTTTTTTAAACATTTCAACCAACCTGTTTATGCAGGTAAACACCACCCAGAATAAGTCAACTATTTTTTTGTAATCAAAATTTTGCGAAAAAGTGAATACATGTTAGTTAACAAATTGCATAAACAGATCCGATACTGGTTTCATTAAATTGATTTCTGTATTCTCTCTATTTTGTACTGTAATGGATTCTAACTAAAAATTTGCGCCGTACGCCGCCGCTGGCAGTTATAACAGCAGAAATAACAAGAGTGTTGCTTGTAATCTGATCTTATCTTATATTTACACAGGTGTTGATCACGTCCTGACCTAGATTCTTCATTTAATGTTTTTAAAAACCTTTTGTAATAAAAAGCAATAAAACGTGATTAATTCTGTTTTACAGCAAAACAAAGATGCGTCATTCAAGAAGTGTACTACAAAAACAACAAAGACTTGTTTATACTAAACGATTTGAACTCTAAAACAAGGTCAAGTCCTTCAGCTGACACTTAATTATTTTTAAGTAAGGTTGACAGATATGGCGATGTTTCTTTCTAAATTACTCGAAAATTAATTAACATACAAAAAATGATTAACCCTTTTTGTTTCTTTTAATGTCATTCATAACCCCTTAAAATTAACAGGTCGTATCCCCTTCCACGCTGTATTCCACAGAATTGATTGATTATTTATGAATACAATTTGGACAATATTATTCAATTCGCGCCTTTATTTTCTTTGTTAACTGTCTTGAGATACAAGCACCAGATTTGAGTATCGTCCAGCCCATTCTCGTCCAACAAATCACGTTTTGCTTTGTTTTATACATAACACTGATCAATTTGAAGAGTAAGATTCTCACAAGATGTCCTTTGCAATAGGCGCAAGGAGTCGACTTTAGAATCAGTGAAATCTAACGCCAACAGTACAACAAAAACAAAACGCCTATAAATAATAAATATACATAAATAATAGACCATTTATTAGAAACAATAAAATAGTAAATAATAAGTCGAGTAGAGAAAGATCTTCAGCTATGTTATTATTATATTGTCTCAGAGAGACTTTAAAGCCCAAACATATCATTAGCAATCATTAGCTAACTTTATTAAATAATTATATCACAATCAACATAATTATTGATTTACTTGAATAACTGAATTAATGCGGGCTCGAGAATTACCAAAAGAGTACTAACTTGCTAATCTTTAATAAATTTATCAGAAAAATTGAATAGGGATTCCCGGGTAATTCCAATACGACTACCGATAACAAAATGTTGGCCAACTTCAGATGGTACCAATACTATTTTATAAAATTGTTAAATATTCTACATAGTTACACAGTGAATGTGTTAACTCACATGGTAACTCTAACATAGTATATATTTTCTATAAGTAATCATTCCATAATAGGGAAAAACCATCTAGAAAGTGTTCTGACATGTAACTCACAATTGCTGGCTTCCAAATGTGCCTAGAGTGAGAGCTTGCTACTCCAAGAAGCAGTTCCACCAAATGTCGTAGGCACGAATTGAAATAAATACTCAGTAACGCCATTTAATAGAATTGTTATTTGCATAAGAATTACAAAAGCACCCAAATTCCAGAAAATGGAAGACGACCTTGAGGGATTACGAAGTTGTAGTATTCGTCGGACAATCAATCAATAAATCTTGCAGAGTATGAAAACGTAGTACAAAATCTCCAAAAAATACTGGTATAAAATTCCCAAACAATCAAACAATCCACAAGAAATGGATTAAGATCACAAAATTATGAAATAATTAGCCTAAAGCGTCTTCCGAACCACTTAACTAGAGGAAGTGCAATTTTATAAGGTGATCTCACCAGAGAAGTTTTTGAAAGTTGAAACTCAGAAAGTTACAGCGTAATACACTCTAAAATATGACTTATGTATTCAGAATGACTCTGAAGAATTATTTAGTTGCCGAAACAGCAACTCAAATATCAACAACATTAAAGATTACAGATGCAACCCTACACGGTGCTACGAAATCAGTACGTAACAACGATATCCTCTGTAGTAAAAATTAATTCTGATAAACAATACCTGATCAGCTTTTGTTGCAAACCTCCAAACATGCGAAAACGAGGAACTCCACATTTCTTCTTATTATTTAATTCCACTCTATAAGCTCAAAGATAGTGTTTGTTTGTCAAAAAACCTAAAAACACTACCTCAGCTCTTCTCCTGCCGATTGCTCAACTGAGCCGACCTTACAGATCCACAGTGGAGTTCCGAATTTGGTATTAAATGTACCAACAGAAAGTCTTTGTTACATTTATAGGTAGTATATACGTCTTACACATATCATACATACATACTGTAGTGAATCAAAAAACGCCGTGTATATCAAACGTTCTAGGGATCGATGTTCGTTTCAAGAAAAATTCTACACCACTCTGGAAACCTCCGCGAGAAACATATAAATACAGCGACCGCTCAAAGAGGGGAGTTTAAGGGGGATAGTTTAAGGTTAAGGGGGGGTCCCCCTCGTTTAGAGACGAGGTGATATAGATGTATGGTGTCAGTGAATATATGCGTTTAAAATAAATAATCTCGTAGTGTTAAATTCATTAAATTCGTTTAGTGATTAGTCTTCTTATATCTTAATTAGTTTTAGACGTTAGTTACTGTAGATATTAATCTGCTATTAAACAATTCATATGAAATAAGAGTTTTAATTAACTGATTGTTACAATACCATAACAGAGATGCGTATTGTACTACAATTAATGATCACTATTCTTTTCTGTGGTTTAAGAATGTGGAAGAAATAAATTTACTTTTCTTACATAGATAAAAAATACCAAAAAGATCGACACACTATCACACGTATTTGCCAGTACTGTAACTTATTAAAGTTGGTCAATCGGACGTGGAAGAATAATTGTTCAATTAAAAAGGTGTAGTAAGCAGAGTCTAAATCCCGTTAAGATAACAATTCACTTATTGGATTATTAACGTATTACTCTCATGCTTTCTGCCGCTTCCTATATACATTCCTACAATAATTTTGAATTTGCTTTGTTTACACCACAGCAATTAGTCATAATGTCTCAATAGTTAATGGATTCGTTTGTAGTGAGCAAAGCCTTACCACAGGGTTAATTAATACGATCTGTAATTAAAGCAATTGACCGTTTTAATTTGTAAACACGCTAAATTTTATTTATTAGGCTAATAAATTAATCTTGCTCACAAATAGTTAAAAATTGTTTTTATTTCCAGGGATCGTTTCCGTACTACAATAAACGTTATGTGCGATTCTCTGGGAGCCCGATTGGTCGACATGTTAAGTGCAAATGATTTAAGGCCCATTGGGGATGTGGATAAAGCAAATGCGGATCCTCACGAATTGGTTGAGATTGTCAAAGGAGATACACATGTATAGGAAACAAGCGAACCAAAAGATGTAGTTAAAATTCATCTCGAAACTCGTCTAGAATTTGACTAACATCTTTAAGAGGCGACGACAGACTTCACATTATTTTAAAAATTAAATTGAAAAAGAATTGAATTAAAAAAGAAATTGATAACATAAGTAGCATATTTATGACTAAACCTTATTCATTTTCATTATCACTTTAGTCTCTATTTTTAATAACAGGGGGATTATCCTCTCTGTTGATTGTTCTTTTGTTAAATTAAGCTGTTTGCATTTCTTCTATTGTACCTGTTACTTTATTTTTATAAAAAATAAATTGTTTGTTATACAAACAAACTTAGGGTTAGCAGATATTAATAGCATTAAATGCAATTATTCTTATGAATAAGGTCTAGTAAATACTAACATGTTAATAATTAATTTTCAAATTAAAAAATGGCACTGATTTTAGTAGAAGTGCTTCAGTGTACTCTAAACTCTATGGTAATCATGACAATAGAATGCAGTTGGATATATAAATAGGATATTTGCTAGTGATACAATAGATAAGAGTGAAATCAAAGAAAACGCACATACTAAATTCAGTAATCCATTTGCTATCTATTAAATCAAACTTCCTTGTTGAAACCAACCATCTACTAAGATATACATATTTTCAGATATTTTAATTAGAATTTTCATCATTATTTGTTTTGCATGTTTAAAATATTACAAAATTGAGTTGAAAGATTATCTGATAAAAAAGTAAAAATTATATCCGTCCTGAATATTTTTAGAAAAACAAGTTTTCAACTAAGGCGCAGTTTGGAAATCAATGAGCCACTGTCCTAACCTTACTATCAAAATACTAAATTAAAATGTTAAAGAAATTTATGAACTGTATTTTTATATTATACCTTCCATTACGTGTTATTTAAACTAATATTTTAAGTGTATCACTTACTGTAGATATTGCTTCATGAAGTCCCAGCCAGCACATTGACGTCATAATGTCGCCGTTTTTCGGCAGTACCGACGTCAAATGAGAATTAAAATGATGTCAGTTTGTCGTAAAACTGACAGCATTATGTCACAGCCCAAGAACGTCAATATAAGACGTTATTAAAACGTAGTTTAACGACGTCATTAAAACGTTGTTCAATGACGCCATTAAAAGGCCCTATTCTAGGACTAGGGCAGGAATTATAAATAAATAGTTGAATATTGAAATAATATTTATTATATACTATTTCATATATAATTATTAAACAAAAGTAAACATTCAATATCAGAAAATACATCTCTTCTATTAACTCAACATCTCATAATTATTAAACAAACGTAAACATTTACTAACTAGAAAGCTGCTAAAACAATATGCAGAAGAATTGATGATACTAAAATAATATTAGTAAGTAAGACTAAGAAACCATTGCATTAGTATTAATTTATTAACAAAAGTAATCTCACAAAATCGCCGAACGGGTAAAATTGTATAGGGTATGTAGTATTGATTCGGAACAAGTAATTATTAATACTCACTCTTTGTGACAAAACACACAATTATTATGCAGTAGTTGCACCTAGACATACACTATAAATGTAGATATGTCTACAACTTCAATAATAAGTAGAAACGTTACTAATTAAACAGCAAACAGTACTCCGGCATGTGGTCACGTGCAGTTCAGTAAAAGAAATAAAATGAAACAGTATTGCCAGATTTGTCTCTCATACATCAGTGGACCTAACAATACAAAAATAGTGTAATTGAATATTGAAAACAGTAAAATAATGTATTCTATATACATTCTGAAATTTAAAAATAAAAAATATTTTATGGAATATAACAATTTTTGGTTGCCTAGATAGATCATAATTAATAATATTAGAAGTCTAAAAACGACCTTATTGTACGTCTGAAAGACGTCGTTTTTAAGAGGTCTACGTACGTCCTATAACATGACGTCTTATGGACATCATTTATTAGTGATTGACGTCGCCAACCAATAATCACTTAAAAATAACGTCATTATAACGTCAGTGTGCTAGCTGGAGTAGGTACCCTAAATAGAAATAATAAAATCATTTTTATCTACTGTCAGCAAGGAACTTTGATTATATGGCAAAACTGTTTTTCCATAATAACACTACAACAATTGCATTTAGAGAATGAATATTTCTACCGTATTTGTGTAGAAAATCAGCTTTGCTATATTAATTTGAAATTGAATTTTTAGTTTTCAAGATATTATCAAAGCATATGGATGTCTGCAACAACAAAGAGTTTGTGTTCAGTTAACTTAATTTTCTATTTTTAATACAAATTATAATAAGTTATGAATCTAAAAAATTCTAAAGTTACTCAGAGATTTGCAGACAACTATATTTGATATTGTTTTGCTTTCACAACTTTTATTAAAAATAAAAGTTGATGGAATTGTAGTTTAGAATAAAGTAGCAAAATTGAAAGTAAGTCAACATCCTTATACCACTGCAAAGTATACTTACAATTTAACATACAGAAGTTTAATTTGTTTTTCGGCTTTTTTATGACTTGCTGTGTCAGGATCTTACCAATTACAAGGATGCAGGGTAATCTTTGAAGTTATATGATTATAAAGTCAATTATCGAGTTTCAACACTCAGTTTATATTTTAATAATTTAAATTATTGTTTCTTCATAACTCTTTGGATTTCTATTCATATACCTGTTAGTTTCCGAAGCTGCAGCATAACTTTATCAATTGCCCTGCCTATAATCAATTGGGACTTATAGTCATTTTTGCAAATCAAGAGTCGCTTATGGCTCTTTAAATCTCTTTAATAAATGATTTTTTATTAGGTATATATTTGTTATTTTTGATAATTGAGTTTTGCCCATAACAAGATTTTTTTTTAAATATGATTAACATAGTTAAATTTTAAAAAATTTTGACATGTTTAATAACCTTTCTATTTTATTAAGAGATCTGTTCGTAGTATTAAATAATTCTTTATCAGTATGACTGGCTAAATTAGGATAATAGCTTTTAAAGCAAATTTATATGAGACAATAATATTTAATGTTGCTTTTTCTTAAAGAGCAGTAGTGGATATTGTACAGAAGCACTTATCTCAAACCATGTATGCTACTTTTCCTTTTTTAAAAGATTGCTGAGAACAGTGGCGTGCGGTGAGAATTTAGGCTAGGGAAGCAACCACGATTTAAATTTTAATACACCTAGGTACAATAAAAAACAGTGTTATAATTATTAAGCTTAAAAGTCTTTTAGGAAGAATCTTTACACTTCAGTAGTATTCTTTTACTCTATAATGATTAATCGGATTGGTAATTTTTTAGCACATCTCGTTTTTTTGAATACTGATTAACTCCCACCTAGTAAGATATTTTTAGCATGGTTGGTAATCCCCTTACCCCTTTGAATCGTAGAAATTCTCTGATGAAATGATTGAAGCATAAAAGGTGCTGTAACGAAACTTGTAACTATTGCCAACGTTCTTTTGTGACGAAGCATTTTAAAATTTTTATTATTGTTTAGATTTAATCACAATGTGCAAAGAATGCAACTCGATTTTCCGGTCTTAGCAAAATACCTGGTGCAGGTTTTAATCTTTATCGTTAAATTTAAAAGTTCTGGTTTTGGTCTGCCTTTCTCAATAATTTCCTCCGAAACTGTATGAAGGAAATTTTTTATCAGATAATAATAATACTTTACAAATTGAACGGTACTCGAACCTTCCACCGAAGCAGCTGAATTTGCAGTCATGACGATCAAGCAAGTTTAAATGTTGCATACAGAACAAACTAAATAGAATGATTTGTCTTTACAAAAATCCGAACTTATATAAATTGAAATAATAAAATGTTCTAAAGTACAGTCTCATTCGCAGATTTACATTGCTTAAGTAACATTTAACAAACACGAAAAATCGAACAAATAACGAAATTATAATAAACATCTGATCACGGAGTACGCTAATAAAAATAACTCGACCTTATACGATGTTAACTGTAGCCCACAACGCACCCGCGACTCGCCCGCTACCGAAAGCAAGACGTGCAGGAAGCAACGAAATGCGTGCTTATATGCAGTGTAACTAACACATTTGAATCGGTGTTACTTTCCGCGCAAATTTAATGAACCTTATTTAAAATAGTACTCTAAATAATTATACTTGTTGCTGTACGGAATTGATATTGAGCTTTAAGTTGATTAAACATTACAAATTTAAATAAACGATAACCATAACTTTATAAAACTATTTTTGTTAGCATTGTTTTTTAATTTTAATAAATTCTTAAGGGAAGCATTGCTTCCCTTGCTTCCATGGACCGCACGCCACTGGCTGAGAAATTAAATATTTAAACATGCTTAATTAATGCTGTTATTGTTCCTTGGCTGTCTGTAGTGGTGTTAGAATTGCTGCTAGAGGACTATTTTAAAGTAGTTTTACCAAAAAGAATATTACTATAAAGCGTATCCAAACTGTTACAACTCTTCATCTTTCCGGTAATCAACCTTTCCTAGAGATCGAATTTTAATTGAACAGCAAAAATGAATCTCAGGTCCTTCAGTACTTTAATCCACCACTGCTAAGGAATTGCTTATTAGAGTTTTAAGAAAATTAGAAATTTTATATTTGTTTTCATTAAGAAATATTTAACCTAGAGAAAAACAGGCAGAAATAACGCCTTTTTTATTAATATTTTGACTATAAGATTTAAAAGTGATGTGAATACCTTCATCAGGTATTACAAAAGTAAATAAAGACAAACGCCTTTTTTACTAATATTTTGGCTATAAAATTTATAAGTGATGTGAATAACTTCATCAAATATTAAAAAAAAGGTAAAACACTTTGCTAAGAACACATTGCAGCCTTAAGAGAAAGTACATTTAACTTTTGTACTATAACTGTTATGACATCGTTACTTGAGGGCTACTGCATTTACTATTTTTAGATCATTTTTAAAAATGATTTCATTTAAAAAGAGACTATTTTTAATATATTTTATTATAAATAAAAATTAGTAATTAATAAGCAGTTACTTCTGCAATCTCATGTAGTTGTTATTTTTTACACATCATAAAATTGTTGAGAGGGGAATAACGTAATTTTTTACTAAACTTATTGAAATTATGGCCTAAACTCAGCTGAACCGGAAAAACAAAAAACCCTCTTATTAAGAAAAATTTTGAAGAAAATAAATATACCAATTAATTTTTAGACTCTCCTTCTGAAAAGGTAGGGAAATGTTTATTCAGCTTTGTGCTCTAAGACTAGCTAATCTAAGCACTTTAAATTAATTAAATATTTAAATGGAAGTAAAGAATTCCATTTGAAGATTTGGTAGTTTTTAAAAATCTAATTTTGATGAAGACAAACTACTAGAGATCTAGCTAGAATTAGACTTCAGACAAATAAAAAGGAACCAGTGTATCCAATTTTATAATACACAAAAATTATAAAATAACACTAAAAGATTTAACTTCTGTATAAGTGTTCTCTGAACTGTATTTTAATGTAAGATGTTTGATGTCGCCTTAAAATATACACTTGATTCTCTAAATAGAATAATAAACATTACTGAAATAATATATATACATATGCAACAGTGTAACAATATGCATTAAGTATTTTTGTATTCAAATATTCCATGAATCAATTTTTTCTTGTTTGCAATACACATCACAACAGTAGGTGAAATCTATTTAGTGAAACAAGAAGTAGTATATCTAGTATTTAGATAATTGCATTAGATGGTTAAACGTCTTATTTAGAAATAATACTCATCAACTTCAATATATATACCACCGTCTAATTCCAATGATGAACCAATACTACCAAAATTGATTTGCGTGAATAACAAGATATTTTCATATTACCTAAAAAATATACCGTTTAATCAGTACTAAATATTTACACTTTAATATTTTCAATCTTACATATCAGTAAGCAAAAGATATTTTAGTTATGTACAACGGAAATTAAATCATTATACATACTATATCATGCTTTACCATCACTGTAAATATCACAATGAGTTTGATATCATTGTTATGTAAGTAACGTTCGATTATTATTATTTATCTTGTAATTAATTATATTAGATTGTGTATAGACAATTTTAAAGTAAACGAAATGTTATTAAGTTTTATAGGATTTAACTCATGTTTTTTTTATTATAAAAATATATTAATGTAACATTGCATGTTATATGTTTTAAAACGAAAAATCGTGTGTGCAATACTTTAGGGCATTAATGTTGTTAACTAAATATTAATATACGTAAAGTAAAAAAAACTAATATTCAATTTAGGGACCAATTTTAGTTTTACTACAATCAGAAATCTTTACAACAAAATTTTGTACTCAAACATTTTATAGTATCAGACAATAAAAACTGCCGCCGTTTGTATTTTTCTTAAAAAATGTTGTAATTGTGGTGCCATATAAATAAATTAACTTTAGAGATTGTATCTATTTACTTTAAATGATGTAGAGGTTACTATATTTAATATAGTTTTAGTCTCGGCAGTATAAAGAGTAGCTCATTTTTGCACAAATAATGTCATTTATAAGTAAAGATATTCATTATTTATTTTGTATTCATTTTGATAAGATTATAGATTGAATAGAAACAAAATAATTTTTATGTTATTAATACTATTACTATTAATATTTAAGAAACCAAGCGAATCTTAACGTTTATAAATGTAGTATTAAATGAAATACAGAATGCATGTTAGGTATTAGAGGTTTGAGAATCTATTAAATAAATATTCATGTATTTTCTTTATATGCTTATGATATTCTAATTCTTATTAATTTATATTAAATTTGTAATAGTTGTTATACAATTTGTAATATTTGGCTATTTAAATGTCTTGTGTTTTTAAAATTGTATAATCAATATTGTAATCATCACTTGTAGAGGATATAAATGTAATGTTTTATGTAATTCTAATTGTTCTTCTTCTGATATGTCCAGAAGGTATTGAAAGGAATCATCTTGTAATTTATATCTAGCACAAGACATCTGGTTTGAAAACAAAGGAAATTAATTATGCATAGCATAAAAAAAATAGATGCGAGTATCTCTAAGTCATGTAATGAATATGTAAATGTAATATTGTAAAGGATCTGTATGTTTAGTACTACATAATACATGTGTGGTTCTCTCTCACTGTAGATGTTATATTAAACTTTTCAAAAAAATAACATTTACATTATTCTTTATTCCTAGAAACTTGCTAGTTGCTAACAATCTTGAATGTGGAATTAATACAGGTATTAGAGTTATTTTGAATATTATAAATTAAATTACACAGCCTTGGTAGTGTATTGTTTAGCGTGCTGGACTATCATCCAAGCGGCCCAAATTTGACTACTGGTATCAACAGATCAGGTTCAGGTTTTCTGTAATTTTTCCTTAGCTGTGACACAAATGTGGAATTTGTGATGTTCCATCTGTAAGTCGGCTGCAGCAGCACATTGGGTGTACGTAATAATAATAATAATCGCCCCTGCCTCCCACACAAGCTTCTGAGGCCTGGTTTCCAGGTTATGGATTGTAGTAATTATTATATTAATCAAGAGTCAATGGATATAGGGGGTTTTTCGGAACTACAAATAAAGCTTAAGATTTGTAGATTCTGAGCGAAACCTGCTCCTCTGCACCTTGGTTTCCTTGTACAAAGCTCTTAGGTTCAAAGCTTAAAGGTACGGAGGAAAGAAGTAATGAACAAAAGAAATGATTGGTTCTGAAAAATATAATAAACAAATGTTGGCTAGTAATTTAAGATTTTGTAAAAATGTCAGAATTATATGGAAAGATGGCCATATTTAAAAAATATAAATGTATACAATCAAAAGAGCACTTAGGATAATTTATTGGTGTCCTGTAATGTCGTATTTTTTACACTTGCTTAAATATTGCAGACCGTAAAAGTTGGTCCATGGTTAATTTCAGACAAGGGAAATGTAACAGCTTGTAACAAAAATGAATATAATATATCAAATATATCATATTCTCATAAAGAAATTGCCACTATACCTAGAACAAATCCAGTGGCGTGCGGTCCATGGAAGCAATGCTTGCCTTGAGAATTTATTAAAAATAAAAACAATGCTAACAAAAATACTTTTGTAAAATTATGGTTATCATTTATTTAAATTGAAGTATTTATCAAATTAAAGCTCAATATCAACTCTGTACAGCAAAAAGTATAATTATTTAGAGTACTATTTTAAATTAGGCTCATTAAACTTGCACGGAAAGGTAATACCGATTCAAATGTGATACATACACTTGATATAAGCACTGCTTACAAATGCTCTTCTCTTAACCTTGGCGTGAATCAGCTAGTGTGGGGTGCTATAGTAGACAGATGCTGTTAACATTGTTTGGTCGTTATTTTTATTGTGCTTCGTTCCCAAATGTTTATTTATTATAATTTGGTTATTTGTTCGATTTAGTGTTACTTAAGTAATGTAAATCTGCGAATGAGACTGTATTTTGACGCATTTTATTATTTTAATTTATAACCCAGCAAACAATACAACGTCTAAAACACGTGAAATTTTAGTCACATTTGAACTAGATGACGTAAATATATTACGTGATTTCAACGTGTAACAAACGTGGGAATGTCACATTTCTAGGACGTCATTTGTTAACGAATTAATCACGTCATTTATATACCAAAATAATACATATGTAGGTATTTGACATATATATGTATATATATAATAAAACACAAAATACTTGCAAAAACTCGTTATTGTATTATGAGAAACACATTAGAAATAAAACAGTAATGAAATACGTATTACTAAAAAAACAAAATAAAATCGTTTGCACATTGTAAAAAACTACTCCTATTAGACAAAAACATCTTTGTATTGGGTACACACTCCACGTATCTTCAATTAGATCGTCACCTCTTCTTAAAGCACGATAATAAAGATCTTGTTGTTTAAATGGCGGCCAAAATGATTCCCGCTTTCTCGGTGTTAGCCACTTTTGATGCACCAACGCCAGAGATCCATCATCAACACTGTCGTCAAATTGTACACAGACGAATGCCATAATCTTCCGATTCACCCACAGCACAAATTGGCACAAATTTATTAAAGTTAAATCAACCTTGCATCCACTACGCATTAGAGGACGAAGAAGACATTGGAAGAAGACGCGGCGGCGGCCACCAGTTGCCGCCGTACGTAGCGGTTGGTCGATTTCGCAGGATTGCCAAATTGTCAACATTGTTCAGAAAGTTATAAAAACAATTAATTTACACAGCACACATACATGAACTGACCCAGACATGAACCAAAGTAATTTAATTTCATGTTTCACAAAATAGACATCTGTCTCCAATTCTGTATTCATTGATTTATTACAGAGAAATTAACAATTATTATTCTTGTAATTGGCCTGGCAACGTTGCAAGGTTTCGAGATCAACACACATATTTTATTGGTTTATTTCATGCAGAAGAAAGCCCGGGAGTTTTTAAAATCGATATTTTATTAATAACTATTATTATAATTAATTATTATTATAGCTGCTTCACACGTTTACAAAAGGATCTTGGTTTTTAAATCGTAATTTAAGATATTTTGAAAAATCAGGGAAAAATGTACCAGAAACTCGGAAAAATAATAATAATAATAATAATTTATAAATATGTCTACACATCTTTTCAGAATGTTTATTTTATTAATAACATAAACATGTAACGACAATAAGTAGAAAGAAGGCATAGGTAGATAATAATGGATTCGCGTCTTTTAAATTTAATAAAATAGATAAAAAAATAAAAATGTTTTCACACTTGCAATAAACAAGATAAATAAACTATTAATAAAAATTGTTATTCAGCATATTTATATCACTTAAATTTCCATTTTCCAGAAATTAACTAGGTGAAAATTTACGTCTTATTTACGTGATTATTACTTACCAATGAGCACGTTAAATATATACCAAAAAACGACGTAACAATCACGTAAATAGACGTGCCTCTGTTAGCTGGGAAGTTGGATTTTTTTCAAGACAAATAGTTCTATTTAGTTTGCCTATATGCAAATTTAAAATTGCATTATCGTCACGACTGCAAATTCAACTGCTTCGGTGAAAGGTTCGAGTACCTTCGATATAGCCGAATCGGGACGATTTCTTGTTCAGTTTGTAAATTATTAATAAGGAATTACAAATTATTAAGAAAGGCAGATCAAAACCAGATCTTTCAAATTTAACAACAAAGATTAAAACCTGTACCGGTATTTTGCTAAGAAAGACCGGAAAATTGATACGTAGTAGTAGTTTTTTTTTAAATAAAGAATGATAGTCAACAAATTCCATAAATATAAAGTGTAAAAGTGCTTCTTTGAAAAACTTTTAAGCTTAATAATTATAACACTGTTTTTTATTGTACCTAGCAGGGGCGGATCCAGAGAAGTATTTTGAGGGGGAAATCTTTGGAAAAATAAGTACTTCTTTGAAAAACTTTTAAGCTTAATAATTATAACACTGTTTTTTATTGTACCTAGCAGGGGTGGATCCAGAGAAGTATTTTGAGTGGGAAATCTTTGGAAAAATAATTGTTTTAATAAATAATAATTAAACAAACATAATTTGTTTCTATTCTATGTAAATTTATTTCTAAATTGGGGGGGGGGGGATTATTCCCTCCTTATTAGTGAAGAAGCAATACATTTGTAGATATACCTAACCTAATTTTAAAAAGACTTCTGGTATGTACTAGCGAATATGAGTTTACAAGAATCATCTGCGCCTGAAATAAACCTTAGTAAAACTTACCAAGAACATAAATTCCTTGAAAACTCCTTTTATGCTTTTCATATATCATTAACTTGCCCAGCACAACAACCGTCTCTACAAAGAGGCTATTTTGTAATGGACTGCAATGAGATCAGATGTATGTCTATGGTCTCCCAGTATCCAAAGCCTCTTCAGTCTTCCCTACTTTACGATTGTAACTAGTACTTTTACTCAAACACAAATTAATTAACTCATTAAAATCTTGCAATTAAAATACTCAAAGTTGTTTAACGATACTTACTTTAAATCTTATATACCAGGTTAAGATCTTTCTTATCAGATTATTTACAGGATCATGGGTGCTAGCTTCCAAAGCATCTTTTTAAATTGCAATCAGGAATTAGAGAATTGTAAATAAGGATTATTACGTTGAGCGCCACCCATCTGATTTTTATTGAAACCGGAAGTGACCAGAAGGGAATCAGCTTTCGTTAAATTATGATAGTTGATGTCCAAAAGTTTGTCTCGCATAGAGTATTTTATTATTTTATTCAAAGTTCTTTTTGGTATGACAAAATCAGTTGGTTGTGTCGTATCTAATAGTCAAGTTTTATCGTTTAAAACAAGATTTATTAAAGATTGAGTGTGAAACAACCATCTACAATTATTGCTTCTAGCAATGGTTGTTCTTTGCTATTATTAGCTCATGTTACAAAGAAAAAAGGAATCCTTTATGGACTTGAAAAAATTAAAACTATAACATCAAATAGTATACTTAACTTAAATTACCTTAATCAAAATTGATTAGTTTTATCATAATCCTTTTTCATATCGTCCTGAAGGATTATTCTATCTATAAACATTGACTACACTCACTATAGAGGTCTTATTACACTAAAAAATCACTGTATAGATGTAATCATCTCATCAAAACACTGTAATCATAAACCATCGTTGATTAATTTTCTTTTTATTAATTTAATTTGTTTTGGACAGACTTGACTCTACTGCACGACGAACTGAACTGTAATCGGCCTAACATTCTATTTTAGAAGGGTAATTTTGTATACCCTATCAGAATTAGGATGATGCTGTTTTTCTCCAATCACAAAATACTGTAAATAACGTTCACGGGGATCTTAAAAGAAATAATAATTCCGTCATACAGGGTGTATTATCGGATTTGTAACATAGGGGAATAGCATGTAAAAACACTATTTTTCAAATATTGGCTCCCCTAATTATTTTAGAGGAAAAGTTACTATAGCAAAGTTGTAGACCTTATTGAATACTGTTCAAAACTCCCTTACTTTAGCATCTATGTTAAATAGTTTCCAAGATATAAGTGATTTTCTGGTATAGGAAATTAACATTGTAAATGGGAAATTTGCTAATAGCAGTTGATACGTTGTTTTTAGACCTTAGATGTAAATGCGAGAATTATAAAGCACAGTTTCATGGAGCAAAATCACTCAGAATGTTACAATTGCTACCGCTGTGGAAGAAATAAATGAGAATTCTCGAAGAAATTAATTTTTATAAAATCTTAGTAGCCATGCTAACAGTTGTCAAATTATTATTAATGACAAACCTGTTAGCAATTCTTTAGAGTAATTTGACAATTGTTATCATGGCTAATAAGATTTTTATAAGAATAAATTCCTTAGAGAATTCTATCTATTTCTTCCACACCCGTAGCAATTGTAACAGTTTGATGAGTGATTTTGCTCCATGAAACTGTGCTTTATAATTCTCGCATTTACACCTAATGTCTAAATCTAACGCGGTAATTGCTATTAGTGAATTTTCAATTTGCAATGTTAATTTCCTATACCAGAAAATCACATATCTTGGAAACTATTTAACACAGATGCTAAAGTGGGGGTGCTTTGAACAGTATTTTTAATAAGGTCTACAACTTTGCTATGGCGACTTTTCCTCTAAAATAAATAAGGGAGCCAATATTAGAGAAATTGTGTTTTTACATGCTATTCCCCTATGTTACAAATCCGATAATACACCCTGTATATTTTATCAAGGGTAATAAGATGTGTTTTCTGTCTGAGGTATTAAATATCCAAAACAACAGTGTATGCTGTTTTATCTGCATACTGTATAGCATTTTACCAGAAAACAAGATTTGCAATTAGCACAGACACATAAATTAATCTATCTTTGGTAGATGACTTTTTAGTTATAATGACACTCAATATCGGTATTATTCAAAAAAGCTTATCATGTTTTTCATCTGAAAAAATTATTTTATCCGTGAGAATTGTAAGTCAAGTTCTATTAACTGTTTACAACCTTGAATGCAGCTGAGAATTTAGTTTAAACCTAACCCAAACGAAATATTTTGATATTATACAGGGATGTAATAAGATTATTTCTATTAAACGCATATTCAAATTTATAAATTCAATCACACATCACACGATAAATCTCACATAGCATAATTCAGATTTAAGTAATTGCAGCACAAACTGGTTAAGTGTATGCAAATTTCAGATGAATGTTGTTTCATAGGAAAGAAATATCCAATCAGGGGAAATGATATGACTTAAGCAATTAGGGGTAGCGACCTGCATCAGGGAGTAGTTTGTAAGGTTTCGAGGAGGAATTAGACGAAAAGCAGAGTTAATTAGCATTTGGAGTAGCTGATGAATGGAATCCAGTAGACTACGTGTAGCACAAAAAAGAATTAGTTCTATCTAAAAGCCTACAGCTTTGTATAAAAAAGTTCAATGAAGAATATCTTGTTTTAAATAACACTAAATGTATTTTTTCTACATTTAGAAGCGAGCAGTTATTCTTCAACCAGTCCTATAGGTTTTGCAAATCAATTTGCATAACATTCTAATTGTTATCATTTATTACAATATTCCATATTACTATATTATGATATAGATTTCTCTGATAGAAAATACCGTACCTTTTTGTAATCTACAGCAATTTACTCATGATTTATATTGTTTGAAACGACAAAAATAAAGCGATTGAAACAAAAAAGAAGTTGGGATTTTTTTAGAATAACCCTAAAGTATCTGAACTAGCAGGACCGGATAAAATTCCAAGCTTTATAGTTAAGGATTGCATCCATGTGTTTGTGGAATCCTTTATCTACAATTTCACACACAGCAATCTGGATGTAATACCTCAATTTTCACTTTGCATGTAATATTAAACCACACCCCCATATGTTTATTAGTTCATTCTGGGACCCAAGCATTTCTTGAAAATATTTTGAGGTACGTTGGCATCCCAAGAAATTTGCATATTCCACAATTCCTACATAAGTAATCTTCCTAATACTAATAAATAAACAGTGCTTAACTGAAAACATTTAACCTGTTCGGTTTTAGGTCTCCAGAGAATTCTTTGGTAGCAAGGTGGATCGTCTCTAATCAAAATTTGCCTATATATTTTTAAAATATCAGTGGCCAAATAGTAACATGTTAAATACTGACCTATATTTCACCATAATGCTGGTTTCCTATATGATTCCATGATGGAGCAAAGGTTTTCAATTATTCACGTCTTCCATATTTTCTTGAGTTTCCGTCATATGCCCTAAATCAACATAAGACGTGAACAGTTCCATGTGTTCAACATGAAATTGATTCACTATATTCTGTCCAAAAGTAAAACTGTTTTAGGGAACCAAAAAAAGTACATTTGACTAATTTATTTGTTGGAGCTAAAATTAATATAAACTGAAATAAAGAACTGTTGGAGTGGAGCATACAGTGAGATCACGTGGTCAATGAATAAGAAGAGTTAATATGAAATAAACAAACTACGACAAACAGAGTATGTGCTTACACCAAATTAGTATTATAGGTTATGTTTTAATTTTGAAGATTTAACAAAAAGAGAATGCGACGTATTGTCAAAAATGTATAAAAAACTCACCGAACATGAATAAATAATGTAGATACCCTAATCCTATCACAACCAAACTGGAAATCGCAAATTGAGTTTAGACCAACAGATGCTCGTAAACAACACATGGCACAAGGCCATATTCAAGGGGAGGGTTTAGGGGATCTGAAGCCCCCCGAAACTGAATATCCTACCGCTATAAAGTTAGTACTATCTGCTCTAATGTCCATAGCTGAATGACTTTAGTGAGTTTAAAGTAAAAGGAGCCAAAACATCAACGAAGACGAATGCACCTACAGAATGGGCATGAAAATAGCGCCAAATAGCACAAAATTTAAAATTGGCGTTCAGTAAGACTATGATGCTCTGTTTTTATTTTGTTAATTAAAATCGACAATATAAAACTAGTTTAAAGATCTGAATTCACTTTTTAAGGCATAAAGTTTCTTTTGGTATAGAAAGTTAAAAGAATTGATTATTGTAAATGGCATGTGATCCATTACGACAATAATACTGAATGTTCTTTGTATTAATCACCAAAGTATCGCTGAAATTCTTTTTATTTTTATTAACCTTAAATCCAGATTTTTTTTATTTTAACGCTTACACTACAGGGGAGCCAACATATAAGATCATATGTCCCCCATCTAACATGCAACACACACTCATAGTTGAAGCGGCCGAATTTTCCAATTAGAAAAATCCTGAAGCCCCAAGTGGGGATCGAACGCACAACCCTTGGAATACGAGTGATGGGCTGACACCACTCGTCTGCTCCAATTCAAAACTGTTCTCGTCTATTAATTAACTTGTTTCCAATTCTTCCAGAACCACATTAACTTTTTAAAAACTAACTCACTAATTATGTGCCCTATCCGAAATAATTAAGCTGTTCACCTAGGGATTCGAGCAATCACAAGAGCTTATTGAATGCATCATATAATAGTATATTAAAGAATGAGTTTCATAAGGCAAGATTTATTGCAAGAGTCCAAATTTAGAAAACGAGCCGCTTGCGGTGAGTTTTCTAAAGGACGAGTGCATTAATGACTTATGAAACGAGTTTTTTATGATGCTATTTTTGCGCCTTTAAAAAAAAATCGCAATTTCGAAATTTAGGGAATTTTGTGGTAGTTGACAATACTAATGTGACATTTGAAAATTCAAATTTTTAGAGTAAATTTTTTGTCAATTTGCTGTTTTTTCGTATTTTTTTCAATGCTACCAACTTTGAAAAAGTTTGGCTATTAAAGCTCTCAAATGAGCTATTAACAGACTGTTTTGGGTGCTTTAACAGCTTTATTATAGACGCAAAATAGAAAAATTATATAAATTTCTAAAAAGATCCAATGGATCAAGAATATTTGAATCTTTGTTGCAATGCTACTCTTTTAATAAGTGTTTATCGAATAATATAATTATGGTGTGAATAGGGAAGTTATTAAATAATATAACATGAAACTAAATTTAAAACTAAAAGTTTAATCTTTTTATATTTAACATTATTAGAATGGAAAATCTTAATTAATGATCTTATAAGTAAAAACAAACAATAATATATTTATTAAATAAAACTTGCACATTTTGATAATAGATAATTACTATAAACTATGCAAATATACATATGAAAATAAAGAAAAAAATATAGTTTTTTTTTCTAAATATATCTCTATCCTATAGCTATTCATTTTATTCTACAGCATTCTGCCTTACTAAACTTTTTCTCTTTACTTCTGATTCTGCATATGAGAGAATGCTAGTTATAAAGCTATTTAAAAATGATAATCCATGAGAACAATTTCTGACTAAGCCTTTAATGTCTGCTTCTTTAACAGTTCCCACTTTTGCGTATGATGTTACTGAATCTTCTGTTATGTTGTGAATATCGGACAGGTCTACATTTATATACCATGTGCTTTGTAAATACAAATTAGTTATTTTAAAGTTAATGCTACAAATAAAAGAATATAATTAATAAATTATACACGAGATACTACCTAATTTTATACTTACTTGAATTGCTTATCCATCTTCAGACAGTAACGTTTAGCGTAGTAATCGAATTCATCTAATGCTGTTAGTATTTTCTGCATATTCATGTAAACATAATCAAGAAGCGTCAAGAGATCGAAACGTTCACCAACTGCTGCTTGTATATTAGTTGGACAGAGAAAATCTTTAAAGATCTTATGAGCAAACAAAGCAACAGGATCAGCATTTTCTAAACACAAAAATAAGTAAGATGTTATAAAAATATGAAATAATGAGCATTAATGTAGTAAACTTTATTTGCAGACTGTGCTATTGAGATACGTACTTATAGAGATACCACAGTGAAATAAAATTACTTAGTAAAGCACTGAGACGTAGAGTAAACATTACATATAAAAGTTAAATATTAGCCAACTTAACTTGACTTTTAATCCTTTTTTTGTACTATCTCCATTTACACCACAGGATATGTATATGGACAACATAAAGGAGTGCATAAAATGAGTTATAAGGTACTCCTTTAACCCTTAAACTATGGCACAGTATATATAACAATTAGTAGGTTCACTTGCATGCGACACCATTCATTTTATTAATCCACCTACGAATATCACGCCCATAAACGAAATAGTGGACCGACGTTTATCGGGACCATTATACTTTCCGAGGTATTTTTACAGCCTTTGGCGGCACAACGACTAACACTATGCATTGTTTACTGGCACTAATACTACACGATTGTGGGTTTATCCGGGTCTGGTAAGTTCGATACGTTCTGTTGCATGTTTGAAACACAACTGCTGTCTGCATACTGCCGCCTCGCGCCAGCATGTAGTGTGGTGGATGGAAATTATTTGCGACAGTCACATTACTGTATGTTATATATACTGTGACTATGGTGTGGGGTTACTTGGTGATTCCAGAAATGGTTTTTGTTCTATAGCTTTTAATTTTGATTTTTTTTCATTTACCCATCTACTGATGTGCTTTTTTCTATATAAGTATTTGCATACTTTGCGTATTAGAGCTTAAAAAAGTCGCTTTGGGGGTCCTTATGTTAAGTTTTGTCAATGCCACTTTTGATCAAAGTCTGCGGATCAAAAAACTCAAGTGAGATGTACCATTTGCTAAATGTTTGTTTGCAATGTCCAGGTCAGGAGAAACCAGTCAGAAACACGTCCTGCATGAACCACAACAAGTAATATGACTTAATTCTCTGAAATGTTGTAACTACATAGCAATGTTGCTAATAGGCGAGTGGATACCGTCCATCAATTCATTTAAAACAGTACACATTCAATTTTAGACCTCTAAAATGATACAAAGTTTCAGTAAATAGTTTATATAAAAAATTACATAATGATAAAAATTAAATGAAAAACGTAAAATTTCCATAGCTTTTGAAAAATGCGTTATCGCATACATCATAGCTGCTTCTCCGCAGATAAGATGGTTGCTAAAAACGTAATGTATGGTTTGATGCGTTCTTTGTATGCGGCATTTCCACATGTGATTCGAAACCCAACTTAACCTTACAAATAAAAAAAATTAATTTTAAAAATCTCTTAAAGCAGTGATAAGTCGTTTTGGTTTTGAAATACACAGAGTGTTGACAATAAATATCTACTAGTTTATTTATAAAACTCATTTTAGCCATTACTGTGAGCAAGTTTTTCAAACGCAAAGTTGATCAGGTTATTTTTAATAAAGAAAAGTGCAAATAGTTTAGTGCCCAAGCCTTGAAGAGATGTATGTGTGTTGGCAAAGACACAACTAACTCTTTAACGTTTCTCCTCTCTCGTGCGGCGCCCGCAAGTTAGCGGCCGCTCTTAGCTCCGAGTGTCCACGTCTCTTGTATTGAGTCACCTCCTGGCGTATCAAGATATCGCTAAAATGTGTATTACAAAATCTACCTGCAAACAAGATCCCAAATTCTTCAGCAATTTATATTAAAAAATATTATTAAAACAGCTGATTTATTTATACAAAAATTACAAAAAACAAAAACAATGAAAATATAACCTAACAAACACATGCGTAGACAGACAAATCAATGACAAAGTAAAGTAAACAACAAGCCAATGCCACAACCATGAAGACTGTATAGAGGAGAGTAAACTCCAGTGGAGGGGGTAACATTTTATATGAGCCAAAAGCGTGCACAGCTTAACGGCCCACTATGATTTTCAGCGCCTTCTCGTGGTACTTTAAGGTACCTTTTTCGACCATCTTCGGAGCATGTCGACCAAAGTCGTCGTTTCAAATAATGATTATATTTCTATATCCATGAAGAATATATTAATTTAGTTTTATTGTGTGTAAAATTACATGACAAAAACAAGTCATAAATGAATGTAGCAAAAATAAATATATTAATTCATTTAACTGATTCTCTTTTAATAAAAAGTGTGATTACTTCATTGTTTCTTTAGTTTTCTTTGATTAACCCGTTAACGTCATTAAAATATTGTGTTTAACGTTTATTTGCACAAACAGAATCAGCAACATTTTGAAAACAGTAATGTTTTTTTGTAAGAATACTAAAATAATGTATATTATATATGAATGCCCTTTCCAACATAGCAAAGTATTTCGAAACCTATTTCATGAAGAATGAAACTTTCTAACTTTGGTAGAATCATGAAATAGAAAATCTGCGTCAAAGGGTTTGCATTCTTTCCGCACGTGCGGGGAAACAATGCAGCTACTGCTGCAACTTGCTACCTGCTCATTATAATAAATCTTTCGTTCCCAATAGTTTTAAGTCAAAGAATTTTAATCTATTTAACTTGACAACTTTTATGTTGTTCTTTTAATGCTAATCTTTTGGCAGTAGATAAAATCTAACACATTCTGTACTGAGTATACATACAGCAATCAGAGAACAATATTGTTAAAATTATAATGGCCCAATAAAATTAAAATTGACATTAAAATTAAATACGTATAGGCAGTGAATAGTGCATTAGATTTCATATTAAATTTCATGTTAACTCGTAGATATTCGTCTCTTTAGATTTATTATTCAAATTTACTGTTTGTTATAACAAACTTTATATTACATATTTCAGAGAACAATAATTTTGTAGATTATATTTTAATTGTATCATAATTTCATACCGAATTAATACTGCGTTCTTACAGTCTATTTTAACATAGTTTTGATATATTATCAACTTTAAATGAATTTTAATTTAACATTAAACGGAACGATAAAATAACGTTACTCGTGCTATCAGAAATAAAAATATACAAATCATCTTTATTACATGTAACCAAGGAAAATTTACATAACTTTGCATCTATTAATGATATTATTTTTCAAATAAAATAAAATAATCTTTCGCAGGATCCTACAATGAGAGAGAATTGGTTGTACATTAGAATATCACGAGAAGTCGCTGTATATTCTAGGGGGCCGCTCAACTGTGCATGCTTTTGGTACATACCCCCACCTTCGGAGTTTATCCTCCTTATTACAGTCTTCATGGCCACAACGCAGGTCGCATTTGGAAAATGCGCATTTTCAGCTAATCGCATACAAGCTAGCAGTTATGACGTATACAGAGTGGGAAAATTACTCATTTAAATTTAAAGCAATTTTTAGGAATTTTTTATGCCTAAAATATAGCCAGAGGAAAATTATTTGCTGATATTCTGCTTTACTAGTAGGTGTTGACTGCAATAAAATTTAAAAAAAAAGTAATTCCTATAGCCTATTACAACATTTCAAAGAATTCATTATATCATCTATACTAAAGTTTTTATAAGCATTTAAACCACTCTCTGTAAAATTGCTAAAACAGAGTTACACCCGAAGGCATTAAAAAAAACTGGGATTGGTTAGTTACCCCAAGCGGTAATTTACGCTAGCCAAAATAGCACCCTAGCCTAAGGGTTAAAATAGGAGCGGTTCGCATTACAACAAACGCAGCACGTGGTAGTTGGTAAGTCTCCCTAATTTTTTTTCTAAAACGAGTTAGATAAGCAAGTTTTTAACATTCCTAGAGTATTAATTTAAAACCAAAGTTTTAACATTACACAAGACTGCGAAATAGAATGTGTAAAAACTTTCCTAGCCGGGTTATATATCAATCGACGCGATTTCGGTTAAATTCGGTTACATAAAATTTACGTATGTGTTTTTTCAAAAATTCAGCAACCGCTTATCCGATTTTAATGATCTTAGGGCTTACTTAAATCAATAAATTTAATGATGTTTCACACCTGACCTAACCTATTCTATCTTTACCTGATATATTCTGACCTAACCTAACCTGACCTAACCTAACCTGACCTGAAGTAACCTAACCTATCTTATCTTATCCTATCCTATCCTATTCTAACCTAACCTAACCTAACCTACCCTAACCTATCCTAACCTAACGCCGTATTGAATATTTTTATACAAAGATACAGAAATTTTTCGAAAATCAAAATATTTATTAAAATCAGTTAGGGACACGCACATAAAAGGGCGGTTTAGGCGCTGAGCGTCAACTTAAACTCGCAAAAAACACATTGATTTCAAAAATGCTATTGATTTTCAATGAAAAAAGGTCTCTCGCAGAGATTTAACATAGGTAGCAGAAAAGGGCATAACTTTTGAATCGGGCATTTCACATGAAGCTTAAGTTAACGCGAAAAGAAATTCCCGACTTTGATCGCTAATTCAAGGTTTTTCCCAGGTTTCTTCCTGTTGTGCAAATTCCTGGTTTTCAAGGTTTCTAGGTTTCCAGGTTCGCTGGCCACCCTGCTACCGGATTTTCACTCATTTATCTTTTAACGGGACAGCTTGTTGATGATTGAAACATACAAGCTCTAATTAGTATATTTCATTACCAATGAACAGTAACTTAGAGCGCGATCGAAAGCTAGCATACAAGCGTACCCTACAATAACTTGACTATTCGAGGCACCATTTCAATAAGATTCGAAGAATTAGCGAGAAGGTGAAGGCCGGAGACATTGTGTTCACCCATCTGGCAACTCTCATTTATCGAAGTTACACCCAAGCTATGAAGGTCCATTTGAAATCCAGCAGATGTTGCCAAACGATGGTGCCGAACTAAAAAATATGGTCACGAATTGAAACACAATTGTTGCCCTGGACATGCTGAGGACTTGGCCTAGTGAATTTAAGGAAATTGTAACTGATTATGATTGTCTTAACAGAAACAAATATTAGAATATCGCTTATGATCTATGCAGAAAAGGTAATTTGTTTACAAGTGGCAACTGCGCCATTAACATACTTGAAACGACAAAAGAATAATGAAGTTACTCTATTACATTGGAAAATGTTATGGTTTTGTCTTCTCTCTGTTGTTGTAGTTTACTGGTAATACTCTATTATTTTCAGTTTTGGTTCCAATAGCAGCTTGGCTGGTGGCCAACAATACCCAGCATTTTGGAGGGTATTTAATAGGTTAGAAAAATGCAGCTAAAGCCAGGGAGAAAGAAAGAAGGAAAGAGCAAGTATAGAAAAAAAATTCTGCTTAAATTAACAGTTTACCAACGTAAACTAAGGCCAACCAGAAAAAGATGTTTTCATCGGCTTTAAAACAATTGAAGCACAAAGGGTAGATTATCACCTCTTGAAAATATAACGTTGAAAGGTATTTTTTGTTGTATCGTTTGGAAGACCAAAGAGTTGGATTCCTGCGACACTAACACTCACCACTGTGAAACAACTAATCACCAGGAATTAATTTGTATTTTACCCATCAATAAACTCATAAAGAGGAAAATTAGCAAAATTTCCTAAACTGGAATAAAGCACACTACTTGCAAGACAACTTACAACTAACTCTCACAAAAGGAGAAAAGTGGTTATCTTATCAAAAGTTTCTTGAAATCGCAATCAAGCCGAATTTACCAATGAGGAAGCTTGAACAGAAACATCACTAAATAAGGAATAACCAATAAAAAGGTGTGCCCACAAACACTTCCATATTTAGAGTGACAAAAAAATGATATTAACAGATTTGAGAAAAGCCTTTTAAGAAGGGAAATCTTAGATTAAACATTAAAGTGAAATTGAACTGGGGAAAAGCCTTTAAAAAATTGTAACAATAGTTTGTTTGATGTGTAAAGCCATCACGCAGTGTCTGTGTAAGCTCTTAGTTTTTGAAGTTTAGCTATCAAGCAGAGTCTGTGAAAGCTTTTAATGTTTGAAGTAGAGTCATCATGCAGTGTCTATGTAAGCTCTTAGTTTTTGAAGTTTAGCTTTCACGCATGGTCTGTGAAGCTTGAATGGTTTGAATGCTTTGAAGTGGTATTTAAAGTCGAGCCGTCACCCAGTGTCTGTGTAAATTCCGATTTCCGAAAATAGTTTTGATTTTTGTAAAGATGAAGAATTGATGAGAGATTAGCCATTCAAGGTTTTAAATTTTCTTCCAAATTTTCTATTATGGAATTATTATTAATTTAGTTGTCGAAGAGTAAGGTTTGCATTTATTGTACCCAAAAATAAATGGGATTTATTAAGATCTTCTTTATTAATAATTAACCATAAAACTCACATGTATTTTGTTATTAAATTAAAAACAGCATCAATCCAGGACATACAAACCGACGACTACACACAATAATGCAGTGTGTGTGCAAATGGGTTTCATCAACACACAGGCTTCACACTTTACAAGCGATTTTCTCAGTAACGATATGTATTAATAACAAACCGTTTTGACAAATGAATTTGTTTTATTATTGACTATTAAGATGTTAAATAGACTTAAGAGGGCTTTTAACAGTGAGTACTCATAAATAATAAATCATCCGATGTATAGGTAATCCCAGATACATAGAATGTACGAATTATTTCTAGCATGTTGGCATGTACAAATAATTCTGATACATCCTAGGTACTGCTAGTCATGGTGATTTTTTAAATCATCTTAGAGGGGCTAAAAACAACTGACGCTAAACCTTACCTACATTAGTTGTCTCTCTGACAAATAATAAAAGTTGCATAGTATTTCAATAGCCTAGCCTGGCAAGAATAAAGATCCTCATGATAATGTTATAAAAATAGTTACCTGAAATATGGCAGGATATTTTCATTTTATTTACAATTTCTGTTTCCTTGTCTATATACACAATAAGGCGAATAGTTTTATACAATGTATCAAACGTGCATTCATCATCATGAACAGAAATAACATCCCAATAACATTTAGATCTGCAAATAAAAAATTACAGTGAAGATTATATACATTAAAATCAAAAATAATTAATTTACCTTTTATGTTGTGCTTCAATTTTTTCCTTAAGAGTTGAGATTTTCTCCTCGCTGGTAGAATTAAGACTACCAACATGTAAGAATTTCTCTTCTTCTACTGATTCACTCTCATTAAGCCTGGAGGTGTTACTCGATTCAATTTCTTCAAAATTAGGCATCTTAAATGGCTGTTTACATTTTTCTATTAGAGATTTATGTTTATTAAGTATTATATGTGTATTTTCCTTTATCTTCTCATAATACTTCAACATTTTCTCTTCAAATTCTTCCGTTCTTTTAATCCTAGATGTCAAGTTATCCGTGTAATTTTGCAACAAATTATTATACTCTTCAGAAGGCCTGTATGGTAGTTCGCAAGTGTTTGTCAAATTTTGTACGTTACTATTACTACTTTCCGTTATATTAAGTATCATTTTTTTTGCTTCTGAACTGATTGGTGCAAATGAATCGTTAACAGAAATAAGACTGTCTGACAAAGTCAGATTCTCTTGAGAAATATTACTGGATTTGCAGCTCTTTGTAGGACTCATTTCCATCGGCTCATCATTTTCTTTAATTAACGTCGATTGTTCTTGCTTGTTTATGATGTTATCTTCTAGCAAAGGTTTCTTATGAAGTGCATCTGTTTCTAGATCTTCGAGTGATTTACGTTTTAATACATTTATCTTTGCAATGTTGCTTTCACTGAGATACAACGAAGACTTCTCCACAGCCCTTTCCCTGTCACAATGAGAATAATCATGATTAGTTAGGTTGTTATGCGTATTTTCCAGAGATATGGGAAAAATATCACTTCCAAAAGCACTTAATGGCATAAACTTAGAACTCAAAAATGAAGGATTTAAATCGCCAACCATGATCCTAGAGAAATCTGATGTTGGTGGTTTGTGCGACAGGGTATAATTGATTAGGTGTTGTGTATCATCTGCACAAGGACTAAAGGGTATGTAATGCATGCGATGAGAAGTATGCGATAAATTTGGCGTTTTAATATCATGGGGAGTTTTATCATGTAGAATATTTTCATTGTTTGTCTCGTATTCATTGTTCATTGAAACATCTAAATCATTTGTAAAGGAAATATCCATTGCTGTTGGTGAAGTGCAGCTTTTATTTTGTTGATCTTTGTTGCAATCAGTATTTGCTTTAAGCTCGTGATACAAGTTTGAATCTTCTGTTGTTTCATATTTATTTACTTCTATTGGTATTTCATCATTATTTACTTTTGATAGAAAAACTGTTTCGTTGGGGGTATTCTTCTTTAAAGCAGAGAATTCAAGTTCATTTTTGTCAATCGTTTTATTAGAATCTGGCAATTTGAAGATATCTTCAGGCTCCTTATAATTAGGATATGGTTTGATTAGTGAAAAGTCTTTTTGGATTTTATTTTGGATAGTTTGGAAATCTTGTGATATTTTAAAATTGTGTTCGTTGGGTATGGTTGAGTGGTTGTCCAAATTTGATGTGCTTTTGATAGTAACCATCTCATCTGGTTTTATCTTATCAGTAATCTTTTCGCTGACAGGTTGTTTTTCAAACTTTGGAAGAATTAAATGAGTGTCATGTTGCAGTTTTAAAGGAGATATATACTTTGTATCTTTGTCAGTGTCCAAATTTGCTGGTTGTTGAATTAATTGTTTTGCATCAGTAGATTCTTCTTTTTCTTCTTCTGTCTTAACATTGTACGATGACAAATCTGGAGATTTTACAAAATTATAACTTCTTTCAAAATAAATGCTGTCACTTGGTCCCATGACAGTTACACGTTCTTTTAATTTTAACTTTCCCAGTGTTAAATTCTCATCTTTTTCTGGGTTCTTAATAAAAGATATAGTATTTTCTACAGTTACATCAATTTTGTTGGTACTTTCAATGCTTGTTGTTGAAGTTATTTCTACATTATCGGCTGATGTATTTTGTTTTGTATTCTCATTTTCTGGCAAAACTGCAAGATAAATACTATCACTTGGTCCCATGACTGTCACACGTTCATTTTGTTTTAATTGACCCAATGTTAAATTATCTCTATCTTTTTCTGGACTTGTAGTAATAGATAGAGTAGTAGAAGTTTTGATGATATTTTCAGTATTTGAGTTTGATATCAACATTTCGACATTTTCTTTATTTTCAGTTGTCAAAGTCTGTTCCATATTTTCTTTATGTTCTGGTGTTGTTCCAAAATAGATACTATCACTTGGTCCCATGGCCATAAAAGATGTCTTTGGTTTTAGTTCTAATGTTACATTTATATCATTTTCTGGGCTTTTGCTAATAGATTCATTATTACTGACTGTTATTGACGGTACAATTATGCTAATTTCATCACTTTCTGTTTTTGTCTTTGATACAGTCATCTCTACATCGTGTTTATTTGAGACAATCAGATTTTGTGTTATGAATTTATTCTGATTTTCATTACTGTCAAAACTGTCAGTTGCTCGCTTGGATTTTGGTTCTGGGACTTTAATAATGTCTTCTCCTATTGTTTCTGATAATATTGTTCCTATGGTATCTCTCATACTTCGTTCTATCCCTTTATTTCTGTTTTCGTGTTCTGGTAATAATCCAAGGTAAATATTTTCATCTGGTGTCACAGTTGTGAAATGCCTCATTGGTTCAGGTTCCAATATTACATCTTTGTTTTCTTCTGAAATCATAGTGGCAGATGGAATATTTTCTTCTATCTTGTTCTCACTTTTGGATGTTATATTTTGTGTATCTTCATTTTCTGGTAATGCCCCAAAGTAGATACTATCACTTGGACCCATAGCTGTGAATAGTCCTTTCAATTCCGGTTCTATCTTTAAATTTGTATCTTCTGGAGCTTTAGTAACAGATAAAGTATTTTCAACTGTCACATTTTGTTTATTTTCCACATGTCCTGGTAATGCTCCACAATAGATACTATAACTTGGACCCATAGCTGTTAAGAGTTCTTTCGATTCCGGCTCTACTGCTATATTTTTATCTTCTGGAATTTTAGTGGCAGAGAAAGTATTTTCAACTGTAGAATCTTGTTTATTACTTTTCATATCTTCTGAGAATGCTTGAAAATAGATACTATCACTAGGTCCCATAGACAGGAAGCAACCTTTTGGTTCTGGTTCAATTTTTTTATCATTTTCTGTGATTTCACAAATAGATAAACTATTTGCAGCTGTCATATTTTGTTCTGTATATTTATTTTCTGATAATGCTCCAAAGTAGATACTATCACTTGGACCCATAGCTGTGAAGCGCCCATTTGATTCTAGTTCTGTTTCGGTAGCAGATAATTCATTAATCTTTGTATTTGATACCGATGTTTCCAGTGTGTTTTTATTTGCACTTTGTGCAGCATGGCCATCACCTGGTACGTTTGATTCTTGTTCTATTGTTACATCTTGATCTTTTCCTGTGATTTTAGAAACAGACTGATTATTTTCAGGTTTTGTATTTGACATTTCTATTTCTGCCTTATGTTTACTTTCAGATGTTTCATTTTGTTTTACATATTTATTCTTTTCCTCACTTTCTGGTAATGTTCCAAAATAGATACTATCGCTTGGTCCCATAGCTGTAAAGCCTCTTTCAATTTCCATGTTTGACTCTTCATCTTCAATAATCTCAATTCCTTCATTTTCATTATCTGAGATTTCATTGCGAATTAGACTGTGTGAATCAACCTGCATATCATCATCTTTAGAAGTATCTAAGATTATTATACTATCATCCTTCTTCTCCATAACTTCATTTTCATCCAAATAACTATCTGAATCTTGTAAATCAATCATTTTTACATCTTCAGGTTCTTCGACTTCCATACTTTCATCATGCACACTGACAACACTACTATCTTTATCTTTTAGGAAACACTCTGAATTACAACTTGTATTCAAAGCTAGTTTTGATTCACATTGTTCTATATCATCTTTAATTTCAACTTTATTGGTTGACAAATATTCCTCATTCGGGACAACACTGTTTTCAATTTTTTGTAATATCTGAGAATTAATCATTTCAGTTTCTTCTGTGCTAGCTTTTTGATTATCCAAAGATAAAATTTGCTTTTCTTCTACCTTACTAATTTTACCTTTCCCAACATTCTTAAGACTCTTCAACAAATTTTGAGTCAATTCCAATTCTTGTGTGCTGGTCATTTTATTTTCTATTGCATTTTTATTATGAAGAGGTAAGCTTTCTGTAAATTCTAAATAACCTGCAGTTATAACTGTTTCATTATCATTGATCTGAATCTTTGAAAATGATTGATTCTTTTCAGTCACAATGATTTCATCTTGAGTACTCTTATTAAGAACTGGAGAACATTGTATGTGATCTCCAGTTGCAATCTTTAGAGCTTCATCTTCAAGTCTTTCATTAACTTCAACTTCAACTTTAGCAGTAATTGGCAACTGTTGAGTAAAATTTCTGTCTCCCACAAACTTTGCATATGATGATTGTTCTACAATTGGGATACTTTTATTAATGTTTGATCTCGATGTGAAGTATCGAGTGAAATCCATACATTCTTCATCTACACCAGCCTCAGTACACTCTGCTGTTTCTTTAGTATCTATTTCAATTATAATACTTTTATTCATAATTGGCATTGGTCGAGTAAGATTCATGCCTTCTTCAGAGAGGATGGTTTTGTTGCCAATATTTGTTGGTTTCGAATTTTCTTCAAGCACAACACTTTTGTTAATAAATGGTAGATGTTGAGTGAACTCCATACACTCTTCAGATAAAATGGTCTTGTTTTTATCTTTTGTTTTTGATGAAAGTTCTTCAGACTCATCATTTGTAATGTCCCAATCTGTCTTAGTTATAGGTAAATGTTGAGTAAATTCCATGCATTCTTCATCCTGTACTGTTTTATTATGTTGAGTCTCTATATTTGTAGATTCTATATTACTTTTTGCAGAATTGTTAATGATTGGTAACGGTTGTGTAAACTCCATGACATCTTCAATCATAATTGTTTTGTTCTTCAAGTTTTTCTTACACGGCAAAAATTCCACATCTTCCTCTTCCATACTGTTTTCATTCAGCACCATATTTATACCAGAGAATGGTTGTGTTATCTCCATTCCTTCTTCAGCCACAACTGTTTTATTCCCACTGATGGTTTTATTCTTGAATAATGGAAAATGTTGTGTCAATTCCATATATTCTTCACTAATAATAATTTTATTCTTTCTTGAATTCTTATTAACTGGCAACAGTTCCACATCATTCACAGTGTCATCACTATCATTCAATACCATATCAATACTAAATAATGGTTGTGTGAAATCCATGCTTTCTTCTGTTACAATAGTTTTATTCCCTCTTTCACTTTTATTTGCTTTTGATGAATGTCGAGTTAACTCCATATTCTCTTCAGTTATAACAGTTTTGTTTCCAACTATGCTTTGATTTAATTGGAATAGAGGTTGTGTAAGTTCCATGCTTTTCTCATTTGCAACAGTTCTATTATTCATTATACTTTTACTGGCTTTTTGGTTCGATTGCAAAATATGCTGTGCATGTTGAGTAAACTCCATACTTTCTTCGCTTGCAAGAGTTTTGGTTCCTCGCATGCTTTGGTTTAATTGTGATAGAGGAAGTGTAAGTTCCATGCTTTTCTCGTTTGCAACAGTTCTATTCTTCATTATACTTTCACTGACTGGTTGGTTCCACTGCAAAATATGCTGTGGATGTTGCGTAAACTCCATACTTTCTTCGCTTGCAAGAGTTTTGGTTCCTCGCATGCTTTGGTTTAATTGAGATAGAGGCTGTGTGAGTTCCATGCTTTTCTCAATTGCAACAGTTCTATTCTTCATTATACTTTTATTGACTGTTTGGTTCGATTGAGAAATATGCTGTGGATGTTGAGTAAACTCCATACTTTCTTCGCTTGCAAGAGTTTTGGTTCCTTGCATGCTTTGATTTAATTGAGATAGAGGCTGTGTGAGTTCCATGCTTTTCTCAATTGCAACAGTTCTATTCTTCATTATACTTTTATTGACTGTTTGGTTCGATTGAGAAATATGCTGTGGATGTTGAGTAAACTCCATACTTTCTTCGCTTGCAAGAGTTTTGGTTCCTCGCATGCTTTGATTTAATTGAGATAGAGGCTGTGTGAGTTCCATGCTTTTCTCAATTGCAACAGTTCTATTCTTCATTATACTTTTATTGACTGTTTGGTTCGATTGAGAAATATGCTGTGGATGTTGAGTAAACTCCATACTTTCTTCGCTTGCAAGAGTTTTGGTTCCTTGCATGCTTTGATTTAATTGAGATAGAGGCTGTGTGAGTTCCATGCTTTTCTCAATTGCAACAGTTGTATTCTTCATTATACTTTTATTGACTGTTTGGTTCGATTGAGAAATATGCTGTGGATGTTGAGTAAACTCCATACTTTCTTCGCTTGCAAGAGTTTTGGTTCCTCGCATGCTTTGATTTAATTGAGATAGAGGCTGTGTGAGTTCCATGCTTTTCTCAATTGCAACAGTTCTATTCTTCATTATACTTTTATTGACTGTTTGGTTCGATTGAGAAATATGCTGTGGATGTTGAGTAAACTCCATACTTTCTTCGCTTGCAAGAGTTTTGGTTCCTCGCATGCTTTGATTTAATTGAGATAGAGGCTGTGTGAGTTCCATGCTTTTCTCAATTGCAACAGTTCTATTCTTCATTATACTTTTATTGACTGTTTGGTTCGATTGAGAAATATGCTGTGGATGTTGAGTAAACTCCATACTTTCTTCACTTGCACGAGTTTTGGTTCCTTGCATGCTTTGATTCAATTGAGATAAAGGCTGTGTGAGTTCCATGCTTTTCTCAATTGCAACAGTTCTATTCTTCATTATACTTTTATTGACTGTTTGGTTCGATTGAGAAATATGCTGTGGATGTTGAGTAAACTCCATACTTTCTTCGCTTGCAAGAGTTTTGGTTCCTTGCATGCTTTGATTTAATTGAGATAAAGGCTGTGTGAGTTGCATGCTTTTCTCGATTGCAACAGTTCTATTTTTCATTATACTTTTACAGACTGTTTGGTTCGATTGCGAAGTATGCTGTGGGTGTTGAGTAAGCTCCATACTTTCTTCACTTGCAAGAGTTTTGCTTCCTCGCATGCTTTGGTTTAATTGAGATAGAGGCTGTGTAAGTTCCATGCTTTTTTCACTTGCGACAGTTTTATTTTTTGCCATGTTTTTATTCATTGTTGGGTTAGATTCAGAAATGTGTTGTGTAAACTCCATAGCTTTTTCAGTCATGACAGTTCTGTTTCTGCCTCTACTTTTGTTAATCATTGACATATGTCGTGTAAACTCCAGATCGTCGTCCAAAGTGATATCCTTATTAAAACCTTCAGGCTTCATAGTGCTATTAGCTATTGGCATACCGGTGTGTTTAATATTTTTTTCATTTGCCATAGCTCTACTTCTTACTATACCTTGTTGCGTGAACTCCATGTCCTCATCTTTCATCATAATACTTTTATTTAGAGTGAAATCCTTATTGAAATCTTTTTTCATACTTCTATTAGTTCTTAAAAGATGTGTCAATTCCATACTTTTTTCTGTAGTTGCAAATGTTGCACTTTTCCCAGGCAATTGTGTGAACTCCGTATCTTCCAACATAATACTTTTATTTAAAATTGTATCTTCCTTGACATTTTTATGTTTTGGCATAAGATGTGTCAGTTCCATATTTTCATTAGGCAAAATAGTCTTTCTTCTCGTACTTTCATTAACCACTAAAGGTGCATGTTGGGTTATTTCCATGTTTTCCTCAACAGCAGTAGTTTTATTTCTCTCTACATCCTGATTCATCACAGGAAGTTCATGCTCGGTACAGTCCATACTTTCTTCTAGCACAATAACACTTTTATCTAGCATTGGATCTTTTTCAGTGTCCACAAAAACAGTCCTAGTTTTTCTTTTACTTTTATTAATAAATGATACATCCATACCTTCTTCAGTTAAAATAGTTTTGTTTTTAACAATCATTTTAGGACATTCTGTTGTTTTCATTACAATTTGTTCCTCGTTTGTAATGATTTTATTTTCTGACAAAATGTTCATAGAGGTTGTTTTATCAGATTTTCTAAAAAGTGGATGTTGTTGATATACAGCATTTACATTTTCTTTGTCACCAAATAGATTTTTATTTTGCATAACAGGTTTTTGTTGTAAACTAATCACATCTAGTGCTTTGTTTTTATTTTGCTCAGCAATCAAAGGCTTGCTTTCTAAAACTATTGCAGGAATATCTTTTTGTTTAGTAGTACATAAATCTAATGTATCTAATGATATGCTTGCACTTCCTGCTTTGTTCCCAATAACTTGTGATTGCTCCAAATTTTCCATATTTTTCGATGACCTTTCTTCCAAATTATCAGAAGAATGTGTGTGATCAGATTTACTAAGTAATTCTTCATATGTTGTATCCCATATTGTATTCTTCTCTGGGTCTGTTGCAAATTCTCTGTAAAGAATGAAGATGTTATGTCTATGAAAAGTAACTTCTTTATGAAAAAAAACTACTGCAAATATTATCTAACTTATTCTGAATTAACCCTTAATCTTTAACCTGGTGTCTTTTTATTGTAGTACATAGTACTATATAATTATTCTGTTAAAAAATAATTTGAAACTCTATTTCTTCACCTATTGTAGAAACAAAGATAGTAATTTTCACATAATACATGCTGTAAAGATCCTTTAATTAAAACTCAGATTTAATGTGAATTGTTCAATAACAGGGGAATATTTATAATAACTAACACATAAACTAATTAGGTAACACACAAGACATCACTAAACAAACTTAAAGTAATTTATTTAACACTACGAGAATATTTATTTTACATGCACAATGATTTATTAGTATGTTATTGTTATGTTGGTATCAGCGTTAATGCAAATTTATTTATATAACCACACTTTTTACTTGTTGACAATTGATTATAATCTGCTTATTATGTTTGAATTTTTAAGTTATACAAAACTTTATGAATTTTTTCGTTGACCGCTTGTTAATGTCAATATTAATGAATTATTTTGTCTAAAAAAGGATGCATTAATGGACGCCATTAATAGATCCTTTTTCATTAATCCACTCTTTTTGTGATTTGACGTTTGATATAGGCAACCAAATATACTCATATAGAAACACAATGACTATTATTATACATTTTAATACATAATAATTTATTATTTTTGTATATTCATAACAAAACTGTTAATAGTGCAACTATTCAAAGTCAAGAAAGGAATCGATAACTTATTATTGTTTGTGTTGTGGACGTCACGATTTATATTTAGGTTTAAATCATTTTGGATGTTTTCAAGGTTGGTTGAGGTTATGTTAATATTGTTGTTGTCAACTGGGGGGGTGGAAGAAGTGGCTGTCTCGTTTGTACAAAATAATTGTTTAGCAATATTTACTTTGTTTTGTATTGAATCTTCAATGTATGCCTCCGCAACGCTAGTTGATTTCCACCCCCCATGTCTCTTTATTGCCGCAAAATCTGCCCCTGAATCTGATAATATTGAGGCAGATGATCTGCGGTAACAATGTCCTGTATATAGCTGTGGCTGATCCAGTTTTAGAAATTGTGCAACTGCACATGGTATTTTGGCAAATGTGTTAATGCCCACAGGGTTTGCAGTGCATTTATTGTTTCTATAATGTACAAAGAATCGTGTGTGTTTTGTATGCTGTGGTCTCAGTGTTATATATTGTCTGATTAATTTTAAGAAAGTATTTTGATCGTTATCCACAATCGTAAAAATTCTTTTCTCCTTTGTTTTTGTTTTTGATCCTGGAATGGTGATTAGAAATTTTGATTTTAAGTCTTCAACATAACTGGTTTGTAACTCCAAAAGTTCATGCTTCCTTAATGCTCCTGAGATTCCAAAAATTAGTGCGACCTATAAAGTGGTTTGCTATTACAAATTTAAATTTAAGCCATTTTGCTTACCTTAGTCATTAGGAACAAATTATTAGGAGCGTCAAGAATAAATTGTTGCACTTGTTCTTTTTCTAAAACCTTAGATTTCTTCGGGACGTGTCCTTCAGTTTGTCTTTTAATAAACATTATCAATTTGTTAAATTTTCCAATGTCAATATTTTTCTTGACATAAAGAGTTGATTTCAACATTGAGAATTTTGGCCACAGGCTTGCTATTAGGCCTCTTTGAGCAATGTTTAAAAAGTATGCCAGAAGGACAGGCTCTGTGTAATTGGTTATATGTTGCTCGGTACACCAGGTATGAAAGTCATTATAAGTTTTTTCGTACAGGCCCCGACTTTTGGCTGGTAACAAACTTGCACAGGCGTTGTTTGCACCTTCCAACACTGCAGGTGGTAGTACTTCATGGTTTTCTATCTCCATTACTGCATAATTACGAATTCACAAACTCTTACTAGTACCTACTTTTTCACAATGACAACCATTTTTGTTATAAATTCGCATGTCATGTTTATCAGTGGTAACTATGTTTTTTTCTCAAAATTAGTTTTGATTTGGTATTAATAATTTCAAATTTTGTCACCACAATAAAAGAGTTTGCGGTCAACGAAAAAATGTTGTAATCAATTCGTTGGTTAATGAGCGATTAATAATCTCAACTATTAAAGCAACTCACTCGCTATCGCTCGTTCGTGCTTTAAACAGTTCGATTTATTAATCGCCTTCATTAACCAACTAATTTATTAAATAACTATTAAAATGGTAAGATTTATTAAATAAGTTTCTTGTTTTAATTACCTGTTGTGATATTTATCTGTATTCCCCGTTTTCTTGCAAAGTACTATATAATAACTTTTGTAAGTAACTAAATTTAAAATATATGCACTATTATTTTATTATAAGAACTTAAAGTGTTTCTTTCAGATCAATAGCTTAAAAAGAAACCACTCACAAGTATAGATGTTCTTGTAACAATGTTGTATGAGTTTTGTAACTGTTTTAACCTGTTTTTCCAATTGGTTAAAAGCCTCCAGTTACTATTGCTCCAATGTACTATTGGTATTAACTTTTATTATAATTATAACTGCCTGTTTTATGTTTCTCCAATTCTCCTTTTTAGAATATGACACATGACCAGTCAGCCGCATGGAATCTGCATTCTGTACGTTAGCTAAAATATGACTTCACCCACCTTTGTGGATAAAAAAACGAACCAGAATTCTCTGCTAAATACTATTTATAAATAAATTGTCCAAACTTTTTCAGTAAACTCAATTTTATTAAGCTTTTAACAGAATTTTTATAAAAACATTTTCAGTCAAGAATAATTTGTTTATATTAGTTACGATTATTTTCCTATTTTTCCATTGTATCATAAATCGTCTAGTTACAATGTTGATGTACATTAAATTATCTATCTTAACAATATGTTATTATTTATTAATGCATGTAGAACACATTCTTATCTTTTCTCAACATTTTCTTTTTATTTAGTGCTTTGCAAAATTTCTTTTTTGGTATAAACAAGAAACATTCCTTCAAAATTGAATCAACTTAATCTATTTACTATGATCATGCAACAAACAGATAATAATTCCTTTTTATCAAAATTAATAAATAAACGACTTCCCTTTGTAAGTACTAACGAAACTGACCAACAACAATAACTGGACCTAACTAATAATCATAACAATATTATTAAATGGCATAAAATTCTCTATGTTCTTGTTCATAAAATTTTGTATTTATTAAATTGGCATGACGTCATCGAACTTTTTTTTAATTTATATGTATTATTATGTATTAAAGTACTGTGTTCTCTTTTCCACCATAATAAATGTAACTATAACTTATAATAAATATAACTCTTACATAAGAAAATTTTCAAGAAAAGCGTGAAAAATGATTTACGTCTAGTAAGCTTTGTATTGTGGTTACTCCAATTAATAAATCAGAATTATCTAGCAAGTTTAGATAAAATAACGAAAATTTAATTACTCTGTCTTTAATCTTCAATTGGGGACAATATAGAAGTCGGAAATCACAGCTTTGAAGTAGTGCACAGTTTTAATTATCTAGGCTCACAGATTACATCAAACATAAAAGAAGTAGAAAGTAAAATAAAGAAGGGTTTAAGGACATAACTACTAGGGTGGCCGTTATTTTGCTAAAGTTAAAATTTTTTAGCCCCCCCCCCCTAGATCACTTTAAAATGTCAAAAAACTAGCTGTGCAAAATTTCAGCCCATTTGGTCAATATTAATAATTATATTGCCACTGAGAGGTTAAAGGTTTAAATGGGATTTAACATGGGTTTGGAGCATTTCTAGAGACTTTGTGGAGTAACTTTTTATATTTCTGTTTTAACTTGAAAAATATACTTATGTTGTTGAAACTGCTGAACACGAATATGATAAAATTCAAACAGTCAAAAACGCGGGCAACTTCACTATAATTAGCATTTTTACAAAACTGCCAGTTTTTTTTGGCATCAGATTCGTATTGCAACTTCAACAACATAAGTATATAATATTTCATGTTAAAACATAGAAAAATAAAAAAGTTATGTTATAAAGATAAAAACTAAGGGCTGGCTAAATAAAACTCTACTATAAGCACAGTAATTGAAAACTTAAAATATCAATTAAAAAGCAGTCATAAATAAAGACTCCAAGCACCAAGTATTTTTTGTAGTGCTTGAAGTACTTGAAGTGCTTTAAGCTAGAGCTGTCTTAACAACACATTATAGGCCCAAGGGCAAAGAAGTACACTGGGACTTTTACCCACTCTTGGGAACAAAAATGAAAACGGGTCAATACGCATAAAAACTTTTGAACAATAATTTACTGTTATTTTTTTAATATACAATTTCAACAAACATTTTATTGTTATTTAACATACAAACGGTTGCGAAATATCTTTGCACAGAATAAACCTATAATTTCCTTGAGTCAATATTATTTATGATCCATGCACATTGAACAGAAAATACACTATTGATTTAAAAGTTTGTCGTCAACTTACTGTCAAATGATTAAGTATTGTTTGTTGTAAATGTTTATTTTAGTACAAAAATTGGATATAAATTAACGAAGGTATTCATCGAATAAATATTTGAAAATAAATTGGGAACCAAAAACATTATTTTTAATTATTTTCTATAACCATGTATTTGGAATGAAGCTAATTAATTCGGTCACAACTGCAAGAACAAATGGAAAGATATAATAAGAGTAGTGATAACACACCAAAAATTATCCTGTTCTGAGATGGTCGACCAACTAGTGCGGGATCACTTGGTTATGGTTTTAGGTTATTCGAGTTTCACTACATTTCGCGTTCTGAGCGTCAATTTCTAATTTGTAAAGGTTTTTAGTATTTTATATTTATAAGACTTAAAAAAAAATTATTCAAATCGAAGTAGTTTGGATCAGTTCCGAGATAAAAACGAAAGGTTACTCCACTAAATGTAAAGATACATATATTTGAGAATCTATGACAAAAATAACATTTTATTATGGAAATCATATAATTTGTAATTATTATATTGAAAAATAGTTTATCCATTTTTCATCTTTTGGATCGTTTAATAAATTAAATCATTTAAAAAGCAACGAAAACCTTTTCAAAGATTTAACTGAATAGTTATAAAAGCTTTTATATTTTTATACTTTTGGGTTAGTGTAATAGATTTAATTTTGGTAGTAAATTCAAATAAGTGAAAAAAAATGTTAACAAAAATCATTACCTACATTTGAAAAAATTAAAAAGACACATCCTCTTATAGAGTTGATAATGGTGCAAACAAGTCAGACAGAATAATAAAAGTGTTTATCCAACACCTCTAAATAAAGGAGGCTAAATCTTGATGTTGGTAAGCAATTAAAGTTGAGGTTTACTCACTTGTGGGTAGAAAATAGTTATTTACATTACAAGCTGTGAAGTTTACTTTTAGGTGCAAGGTGTTTTTGATTGGCCGAGACGAAGCGTAAGCATAGCCGAGGTTAGTTAAAAACACCGAGCACGTGAAAGGGCAGTATTGTATGCAACCACCTTGCATGTTTTACTTTCGCTTTCGGTTGCCTTATCAAGACAAAATTCCTCTTTCGTAAAGGGGAGAATAAAAACATTGTTAACCCACTTTAGAATGGTGATTGGCTGCTATTACAGGTAGCAACCAATCACCAGCTTACATTGCATAATACAGTGTGTTCACGGATTGAGTTCACAATATGGGGAAACATTTTTATTTTGTTTTATCAAAAAATGTCATTCTTGGTAAAAAGTTTTGCTTGTTGTAAGACCCCAGAAAGTTAAAACAAATTCATGTTTTTTTACCTGCTTCATTTTATAGTCAATTCTCTGTGAAACTATATGAAATTTTGCACTAAGTTCAATACTTTAACAATAATCTAGTGGGTGGCATTTATGTCATTATTAAGAAATAATTCTATCAAATTGTCATGTCACATTGTGTCACAATGTTAATTCTTCAACAAAGAATTTACCTTGTAAAGTGTATGGCATTGGGGATGTTTCGTACAGGTATGCAATTCACGTATTTAATAAAAAATATCCAGATGTACACATTACAGTTAATAGACTAAAAAGATTAATAAAGAAATTCGATGAGATGGACTAAAAATAAAAATTTTTCCCCTCTTGTGAACTCAATCCGTGGACACACTTTTTATTAAAATCCAATCATCGCACTAGAGTATTCAAATTATTTCTGCCAAACTACAGACTAACTGTACATTGTAAATTCGATATTTAAACTTAAATAAAGAGGTTTTGGATAAAATTTTGTATGGCACACGTGAGTTAAGGATATTATCTACTCAGAAAAATTAACCCACTCGGGCCTGCCAGCCCTCGAGGGTAAATTTTTCATTCATGGATAATATCTTACTTAACTCACTTGTACCATAAATTACTATTTTATAACTTGTAAAGTGTAAACAATTCCCTTTATAATCAGTTTGCAGGGCATATAAAGTAAGCAAAAAAGCAAAGAGAAACAAAATGTGTTGTTAGTTCACAAATTAACTATTATTTTAAAATATTTTTAAAATTGCCAACAATAGGAATAAATTTCAAAAATATGCTTTCTTCTAATTATACAGAAGACAAGATTGTTGTGACAGCTAAGCTATCATTATCAAAGGTAATATAAATATAAACAAACACGTCGCTAAGATAAATACAAAAAATAGGTAAGTAGATAAAAAGATAAAAATAATCAGAATTAAATATCTAACACTTCCAGTAATGAAGAATTACTAAGCTCAGTCTGTTCATTCATTAAAGGTACTCCGAGTTTGTGTTTGTACATCCCAAAAGCTTCTAAAATGTCTAATTTGCATTTTTTATTACAAAAATTTAGGAATTTAATATTATTTTGGAGAGTCATCAGTTGTGTGATTTTGTTCTAAAAGGTGTTTGGCATAATTAGATTTTTCAGGATGTTTATTTCTGTAACAAGAAAGAAGTGTTCTGTGAAAGAAATTTGTGTGTAATTAGAAACTCCATTATTATTATAATCCACAAGCCTACTGAGATCAGAAATAAATGCAAAAATTCGGAAAAACATAATAGGCCTTGTAATATAAAAGTCATTATGGAAATTTAATTTGGACTACTTGGAAACCTTAAAACCAAATTTTGATTAGAAAGTCTTGATTAATAACTGCCTAGTATCGTTGAGTGAAGAGTTTTAAAGAAGCGCAATGTAATAGGGAAAGACCGTGCCTGCATCGTCTCCACACGCACTCCACGTGGCCGACAAACTTGAGTATTGTATAATGCTTCCGCAGCGGGCAATAATTGAACTATTGATTTAGAATGACTAGATTGGATCATCAGCATCAAGCAAATCCTTAAATGTCAGCTACAATATTCTCAATGGAGCAAAATGAACCAAAAACTTATAGGTTTTACAAAGTAAACAATTCTACATACAAAACGGTTATTTACTACAGTACAGACATTTTTTATTTCAAAAAACGTCAACAATTAATCATTTTTAAAAATTGCACTTTTTAACCTTCAAATCGTCACATCTTCAAAAGTAACCGAGCTATCGGATTGAGTTTTTTTTTAATTGAAGAACACATGTGAACGCATCTAGTGGTATCGTTGCTGTTATCGAATATTATTTACTGATTTCCTTAAATAGCAGTTAAAGTTAGCACTTTACCATGAATGTATTCATATTTTGACTATGCTAGAAAAATTCTGGTGTGAGTTTGTCTATACTTACAGCGAAGCAATTGAAGACAAGAGAATGCAGAAATTTCTAGAAAAAAATTTGATCTAGGACCTATAGTTTTATAGTTATGAATAGTCTTGTGACGCACTAAACTGACTAATTAGTAGGTGGTACTTTCTCAAGGCAGGCACGTGACTACCATTCAATAATCAATAATTTACAGGCAAAAGGTAGTTTTTTTTTAAATTAAATGCTGTCCTAATACAAATATTTATTGTTTTATAGTCCATCATAGTCCCGATCCCACGACAGAACATTTATTTTTTTTGTGGGGATGTGTAATCAATAATTTACAGGCAAAAGTTAGTTTTTTTTAATTAAATGCTGTCTTAACACAAATAGTTATTGTTTTATTAAGTCTTAAAACTGCCAATTGATAAAATAGCAAAATACTAATAAATAAACAGGGTTAATGTTTATACTATACAGTGTCGGTAAAACTTCGCTTTGGGTTTGGATTTTCATGTGTGAGCAACAGAGAAATACTATACTTTATCTACGACTATAACAATTTTCAATAAAAATTACAACGCAAAGTTTCAAAAAGAAGCAATTGACAATGTGTATTTAAATGCCATTAAACATTTAATGCTATTTAACACACTACAATAGTATTTCTTGGGCATCACTTTTATTAATAAAATTAATTGCAAAAGGCAAACAATTTGTGATCTTCATGGAAGGTGTAGAATTATGAATAATTTATTTATCAGGTAGCAGATTAAAAGTGATGTTACTGTGACAGCTTCTCTCACTTTCTCTTCTGGCGATGTGCACTTGTCTATACTTACAGCAAATAAGAATTTTTCTAGCATAGTCAAAATATGAATACATTCATGGTGAAGGCTAACTTAACTGCTATTTAAGGAAATCAGTAAATAATATTCAATAACAGTAATGATACCACTAGATGCGTTCACGTGTGTTCTTCAATTTAAAAAAATATTCAATCCGATAGCTTCGTTACTTTTGAAACGTTATGTTAAAAACAAAACATACATTTATTGGTTCATTTTGCTCCTTTGGGAATATCGTAGCTGACATTTAAAGATTTGCTTGATGCTGACGATCTTATCTAGTCGTTCTAAATGAATAGTTCAATTATAGCCCGCTGTGGAAGCATTATACAGTACTCAAGTCAGCCAAGTGGAGTGCGGGTGGAGACGATGCAGGCACCATCTTTCCCTATTACATTGTGCCTCATTAAAAGTCTTCACTCAACAGTTTTACTTACTAGGAAAATTAAAAAATACAAGAGTCGGCCATAGCTACATTATATGTAACATTTTGCTGAAATGATGTATTGCCATAGAAACAACGTTAGTATATCCCTAAACAGATTTCTGAAAGGCTAGTTTTTAAAGCTTGAATTTGTAGTATGTCGTTTAACAATGCTGTAGGTCTGTTGTCAGTTCGCATTGCTGTTAAATGTTTTTGTTACATACAATGTTACAGCCGACTCTGCAGTTAACAACACAAATCATAGTTACATCTTTTTTAACAACAATTAAGACAGTTGTTTGTTTAACTAGGCAAAAAAAGCAACAGATTTACTGTCATGGCTAATTTCACAGCTGAAGCAAATTTGATGCTGAAGTTGCAAACAAGTTTCGTATTAGAATGTACCTTAATAACAATAGATGCAATAATCCAATCCTTAGTACGACCTGGGCAATATTTAAGTAGAGAACAAAGCAGATAATCCTTATATTAAACCTGTTACGAAGTTTTGTCCAATCAGAATGCTAAGTCACGGGATTAATACATTTTATGCAATCAATTATTGCATTTTACAGCATTTTCATATTTCGAAAAACATACCCTATTCATTACCTTATTCACTAGTGAGTTCGACGCATGCGGCTTCGCCTTGCATGGCAAACTTTTCCCCTCGCGCGTAAAAACCCTCTTTATTTATCTACATCATAAATAACTGTTATTGACAGGCGAGTTCTAGTTCACCTGAGTGAAATAAGCAATTTGCAATGTTTACATAAGAAAGAAATGTCACTCAACTGCCTGTTATTAATGTATTATGGGTACTTACTTAACAAAATTGCTACTAGCAAAACTGACTCTTCTCATTGAAATTCTTCTGGTTGATAAACGTTCTGTTGGAATTGGTATATCATCTTCCATAAAATCAAGATCAGATAAAGGATTTCTTTGTTTCTGCGGTTTTAATATCTAAAAGGATATTCATTATTTGAGTGTTACAACAAATGCTTTTTTTTTCACTTCGCTAATTCTAAACTTACAGACGATCTATTCTTTCCAGAGTCCATTATAATGTGTACAATTAACACTAAATATGTACGTAAAATTAAACAGTTAAAACACTTTTTAAAATAAAACACTTTTCTCACAACAACAGTGTTTTGGGCTTCTCGATGTCGATTGACGAACCATTTTAAAAATTTAAACTTTGTAACCGTCAAACGTTTGTTTGGAGCTAACTTCAATCGATATGTCAGCGCCAGTAGCTGCGTTCAACGAAATTAGACTTTTGATATTGTTTTAAAGGAAAAAGAGATTACTTACTAATTAATAAGCCATTTACGTATAAAAATAAGTTCTATAAAATTAAAGACCAGAGATAATTTGTGTTTGATTATAATAATAAAATTAAATTATAAACTAACGGCTTGAACGTAACCAACCGTTTTTTAATGAAGTGAAGTTGGCGAGTATTTAAGTTGTTTACACACAAATGGCGGGATTTTTAAGAATGTTAATAAATGGCAGATATTTAATATTATAAAATATTTATGCATAGACCCGATAAGACATGAAATGTAGGTACATAGCTAACTATTGTACACATATTTGGTATGAGATAATTCAATCGTTTGTTAGTTATTAACTAATTACTAAAAGCTAAAAGCTAACTATAGTTTTATATTGTCACTTTCAACAAACGTTAATTGCCTCAAGAATTTAATCTATTGCCTACAAAAAATACATTTCTTAAGTTAACTTGTTGTCTTAATTATTTCTTATTTTATATGAATAAATGAATTAAATAAGCTGGATAACGCATTGGTATAGTGCTTCAGTTACCAACCATCAAGCTCAATTTATTAAAATCTAGCACCAAATACAAAAAAAAAACACCTATCTGTTTATTTATCGTAGCAGATAAAGCCAATTCTTATTATCAGTCGAATTTTGCTGAACACTATCAAATATTTTAAATTTGTTTGTTTTTATTATTTTTTTACTGTTATTATTAATGTTGTTCTTTTTCTGTCTATATATTTCTGTGTTCTTCAATTGTATCCTTTTGGCACTGTTTCTATTGGCGCTTATATTAGGTATACTTCCGTATTATAATTATGAAGCATTCGTTACTTCATAGCAATTTTGCAGCGATTTCTTCGCTGAATTTCTATTGCATTATGTTGCTTAGTCCAGTTATTAATAACTTAAGTTGGTGAAATAATTCTAATTTTGAGTACTTTCTCTTCTTTTGCTATTTTTCTACATTTTTTCATGTTACCTCTCATGTTTAATATTTCAACACATTTTCTTAAAAAGTTGATTCTGAAAGACCAAACTAGTGGTAGTGCAAGTCTAAGTAGCTTTGTTTCTGTGCAGTCTTCACACATTCTTATCAAGCATTTTGTATTTAAAGTAGTCTCATTACAGCAAACAGGTCGCTGCTAGACAGCTTATATCAATTACGTTCAAGATTTTCATTTTTTCACAGAAGTTGGCTATTTTCAGATTTTAGACATACGCAAAAATTGCTTTCATCTACATTTGGACGTAACTACCACCCAAGAACATCGCAGTTTATAGAATGTGGAATAGCTTAGAAATAATCATGGTTCACTTTAGAATTTTTATAGATTGTAACTATGTTCTCTTAAGGGTCCCCTACACGATCAATAATATTGAATAATAATATTGCTCAATTTTATTGTACAATAATGGCTATGATCCACACGATCAATTTTTACATCAATAATATTGTTTCAATCTACATTTATGTATCGACTTTCTAACTGAATAGACAAAATTATAAAATTCTATTAGCAATGTCTTGTTTAATTATTTGATTAACAACATCTCGTATGCATCATTTTTTTATTACGATTACTGTAATCTTTCGATTTAATCTGCCATAATTCAAGCAAAGTATGATACAAATTAATTACTTCCTTTAAAAATAGTTTTCACTTTCTTTATTATGATTATTCGAACTTGCCATGTTTCCTTTCCTAATAAAATATACACACACTAAACAAATATTGTGCAATGTGACTAAAATGACCCTAAACGATCAATATTTATACGCAGTCAATATTATTGATGTTAAAATATCAAACTATTTTGATATCCTCAATATTTTGATCAAACCATCAATACGCACCCTAGACGGTCAATAATATTGCGCAATATTATTGATCGTGTAGTGGGCCCTTTAATCCTCTTATCAAGGTGGTACAGTAATTTACTGTATGTTGTTTCTTTCTCCAAGAAGACTGCTATTCCTGCTTGTTCTTGTAATGTATTTCTTTTCTCCTTTTCCAATTTTTAAGTTTAGACTTTTAAGCGGCCCCTAGACGCTCAATAATATCCTTAAATTATTAAGTACAAGCATTGTGTTTTCATTCATGTGTCTCGGTATTCGGCGAGACAGCCAGCGCTACCTAGCGCTGGATGACCCAAACCCTATTGAATTACGCGTTGTAAGGGAGGTGAGGATCCGAGCTTGAATTCTTTTTTCGTATTTCACCAAAAGCAACAAGTTACTAAAGCTTACCCATTAGGGTAAGCAGTTGGCACCTAATTGTACAATATTATTGATACATCCTCCAGACAATTCAATAATTCATAAAAAAATTGTGCAATAAATATTGTGCAATAATTCAGTTCATATCAAAATGTTGAGGGATACGGACGCTGCTGGTGTAGCTATTGCTTTGGTTCTTTTTAATAAAAAAGGAAAAAAAGAAGAAGGTGGATAAAAAAATGGTACATGAAAAGATAGAATTACAGTAAAACCTTGAATTACGAGTAACTTGGTCTGCGAGTGTTTTGCAAGACGAGCAAAATCTTTTTATAATTTTTGGCTTGATAAACGAGCGATGTCTTACAATACGAGTCGTACGTATACACGTTTTGTCGCCGAGCGTCACGTGATTCGCGTGATCGCATTCGTGCGAGCGTATAATGTTTATTATAGCATTGTGACCAAGTGTGTGTGCGTAAAACACTTTTTAATTTGGTGTCTAAGTGTTGTGACTGTTTTTTAGTACTAAGACCCAGTACACATTAAGCGATTAACGCCGCGTTGAACACGCGTTACCAAAAACACTCGACCATACACATGCAAGCATTTAACCAGCGGCGTCACCAATCAATAGTATGGGAAATCTCGAATTGCGCGTTAGTAATCGCGCATTAGTTAATGCTTCACGTGTGCTGGGTCCAACTGTGCTGAAACAATACTGTATTTTGTATTTGTGTATCATTTTTATATGAATACGAAATAGTTGTGGAACGAACCATCCGAGTTTCCATTACTTCTTATGGGGAACTTCGCTTTGATGTACGAGTTCTTTGGATTACGAGTACATTTCCGCAACGAATTATGCTCGCAAACCAAGGTACTACTGTATTCTTCTTCTACGAGTCCTGCTCTGTTGCAGAGCGTTAGCATTTCCTTCCTATAGTTGTGTTGAGCGTGTTCAGTTATCACAAGTATACGGGACCTACAGCTTAAGGTGGACTCCGAACCACCCCAAGTACATAGTATCTCCTGGGCAAAGTATACCGCGGAAGTTTGCACGTACCGCACAATATTATTGCGGCGGTTTGCCATTGCCTTCATAGGGAGACGCGATTTTTAAAAATCCAGTGTTATATTGATTGGTCGAGGCTCGAACTCGAGTCCCTTGGTCGTAGTCTCACACGCAACTACCGAGCCACAATCGTTCCACAAGAGCTATTATACAATTTATCACCTGAGAAAGAAAGCGCAGTCGTTTTAGCTTGTTCATAACTTCCTAACAAAAAGGAAACCAATGCAATGTAGGTCAAATTGATTGACCTGAAAACGGAAAGATTAGTCGCAGGTTTTTGGAGGGAAAGAGGAGACTAGTAATAATACAATCGTCTTATTCAAGAAATCCTTTTAAAAGTAGCAAATTGATAAGAGACAACTTTTGTGATTACTTCAACAATGAGGAAAAGTGCCCTAGTAATAATAGTAACTAAATTTGGTAATACATTTTTAAAATAGTTTTACTTTACATAGGGCTGATAGCGATTTTTATACCTCAATGCATTCATTTATAAAAGCCCTTTTGTCAGTATTAGATACACTACTTTTAGCAATGGTTTATAGGAAAGGTTGGCGTCTTTGCAACTTGAGATTTTGTACTAAAATGAATTAATATTGTACAATAGTATCTATATACTATTATACAAAGATATTAGACAGACCAATATTTTACACATTGAGTAATATATTTCAAACTGTTTTTGATTGACACAATATTTTGTGCAATATCAATTATCGCACAATATTATTGAGCGTCTTAAGGCTGCTTTAGACTTTGTAGCTCATTTAGTTGATTAATAACACACGAGTATTTTTTTAACAAAACTTGTTGAAATTTAATATCTTTGCTGTCCTTTTTTACATGTTTATAATTCCCTTTTCTTTGTTTCATTAATACTTTATTAAATATAGTACCTAATTTCTTTTTAACTTCTGAAGGAACAAACACCTTTTGCTAAATTCTCTACTATCATTTAGAGACTACTTTTCTTAGGCCTCTTGTTTGAGTCTATGGCTCTATGGTACCTTATCGTGCCAAAGATATACCGCGGGGCACGTAATTATTACATACCATTACATGGCATTAAATTCTCAGTTTCACCATGTTTATCCATCTTGGAATCTCACCTAAGACGGATCCATAAATTTATGAGGTCCATGGTTTTATGGTCCAAAATTATGGTCCATGAATTTATACTCATGATGCCTATTGTACTTTACAATTTAAATCTTCATAATACGCATTCTTCATTCATTTGTGTCAGTTGTGTTTTTTAACCATATCTTAAATGGACTGCCTAATTTTTGTGCTTAGATGTTTGATTGAGGATGGCTTGAAATAAAATAATGGTTTTCTAAATCTAACTTCGTATTTTCGACTTTAAACTTTATTAATAAAAATATATTAAACTTTACAAAAAGTAGTAAGTACAGCAAACTTCTTATCATTTTCAAAAAATTTGATTACACAAATTCATGATAAAAGCATTAAATAAAAATACAAAAAAAAATAGAAAAATATGTACTTTTTGTATAAATAAAATACTTTACAGTTTTTTTTACATTTTCTAAATAATGTTTTTAGAACAAATAATAATTTAGAAATGTATAAATGTAGTTTCTATCAGTTATTTCTTATCATACACCACTTCCACATTTTTTGGATATAAATTATAGTCTATTTCCACTTTTGATTGTAGTTTTGGTGGGAGTTCTCGATAAATACCTTCTGGAACTCGATCTAAAAGGTTTGATTTAGGCAACATCGATAAACACAAGCTTATACCTATGTCATAATTACTTACCGTTACATCTGTACACTAAATCAGACCAAATAATCATCTCCTGTGAGAAACAGAATACTCCAAGCCTTCCACCTGTTAAGGTTGAGTCGAATACATTTCCTGAGTCAGATACTAAATTCTTTCCATTATATATTCTCAATCTAATTAATCCAATATGAGGTCTATGAATTAATATCCACCTGTAAGATGTCCTTTCTTTCCAACCTACATTTCTAGGATCCTTCCAAAGTAATTTTACTTGATTTTTAGTATCACCAGTATGCCACAATGAATTCCTCAGGAGCTGCCCAGGTCCAGTTTCAGAATCTACTAGTTTCAACTGGATACCAGGCTCAGCAACTGCACGGAATGGTGTTGGTTGCCAATAAGTTTGTGTATTTTTTTTCCACATAACTGTATAAAACTTTTTACTACTTTGGTAACTGCAACAGAATAAAATACTTACAGAATAGCGTATATTTACAAAATAATCATGAATTCAAATACCTGAAAATGAATCCTACATAATCATCATCTGTTTCTGTATCAACATGGAAAGTTCCTTCAAAATCGACTCCTTCAAAGCGGTGATGACCTACAGCTAAACCAGGATCGCTGTTTATTAACTGTACAATTTCTGCACCATTATTATAAATGTCCCATCGAGGGTCATTTTGAGATTCTCCTATGGGATCAAGAATGACAGTTTGATATTTACTAAAATCAGTTCGGTATATAAAAGAATTATTTGGACAATTATCAATTATATCAGGTTCTTCATCACCATCACTATTGCCATCACAAGCATCTCCTACACCATCATCTAAAAATATTAATTATTTTAATTAAAACGTTCTTAGGTACACCGATATTGACTTACTATTGCGATCTTCTTGCCCAGGATTATACACCAATTCACAATTATCAATTTTATTTGGTATACCATCATTGTCTTTATCTGGATCACAGGCATCACCTAATCCATCTTTATCAGTATCTAGTTGATCACTATTGGGAACTGTAGGACAGTTATCAGCATCATCCTTTACACCATCCCTGTAGCAAAAGTCAATAAGAAGAGAATTTTAGCATATTTATACAAACTACCTATCTATGTCATTATTATGGTCACACACATCTCCAACTAAGTCACTATCACTGTCATATTGATCAGGATTGTAATGTCTTGGACAATTATCACATCTATCTCCAACTCCATCCCCATCTGTATCCTCCTGATTGGAATTAGCAATTTTTGGGCAATTATCATTTCGATTAGGAATGCCATCATTATCCATATCAGGATCGCATAAATCTCCTAAACCGTCACCATCAATATCTGACTGGTCTGGATTGGGTATAGTTGGGCAGTTATCACAAGCATCTCCTCTCTTATCAGGGCCTCCAATATCAGTATCAGCTTGATCTGGATTTGCAACAAGTGGGCAGTTGTCCTGGAATTTTTAAAATAAATTACAGCAATGTTCAAAAATACAAAATATTTAAGTACGTACAGGACCATTTGGTACACCATCCTTGTCTGGATCAGGATCACAAGCATCTCCTACACCATCACCATCAACATCTTCTTGTCCAGAATTTGGCTTGTATGGGCAGTTATCCTGTTATTAAAAAGTATTACATTTTATACTTGATATGTTGGGCAATCAGAATACTATATAACTTTTAATAACTACAATCATGTAATACAATGAATTGCACAGGCAGTGTAATAAATGAATTATTAATAGATCAAAAAGTTAATGCATAGGTACCTAAATGATGGGCAAAACTAAAAGTTAGTGATAGGTTAGTTATTAACTTATTAATTATAAGTTAGATTAAGAAAATTTTAAAATAATTTATGTTTCGTTTAACACACGAAAGGTATAAAAAAACCCATACACCCATTCCTATTACAGGTAATTAGTAAGCAAGTTATGAAATATACCTACCTTAGAGATACATTCACACATTTACACTCACACACATGCACTAATCACTTTGAGATGATGCAAAGTTTGTAAATGTGGTTTCTTATAAAATCAATAATTTATTAAAATTATGGTACTAAAATCTGAGTCTGTTTTGTTTTGGCACCGATGAGAACTGGAGACCAGTGGTGACCACTGAGTATCTCAAGGTTAGGCCATAGATCTTTTTTTTAATATTATGTGCTTTTATGCATCCATCTAAAAGACCTCGAATGATAGTGCGGTAGCTCGTTATTATATACATTAGCCTTCTGATTCTGTACAAAGATGGATAAAGCAGTTACAGAGGCAGAAAAACCACGAGTTGCCAAGTCGAGAAATCAGTTATTCGAAGAAAATCAAAACTTAACACTTCGTTAGATTTGAATAAATCTTGGTAGAAAAGATGTTAATGCGGGGCTTATGATGACCAGAAACCATTTAAAACCTTACAAGATTACATGGCAAAAACTATTGTTTATCGGAAGGCAACTAGAAAATCAATGTTTGTGGACAGAGAAAAACTTAGAGTGAGATTGGACTAATATAGTTTTTGCTGAAAAGACCTTTTATGGGCTTGGTCCCCCTTGAAGTGAGCTTAGTCTGTAGTTGGCAAAAAACGAGTCCATTTCTCTATTAAACACCCCATTATGCTGTGTGTTTGGGGTTGTTTCAGTGAAAAGAGATTACACCTCTGTGAGGTGACATTATTAAAGAAAATATGGTAAAAATTTATTGAAAGTGTATATTACTGACTACTCAAAGGCGATATGTTGCAAATAATAAACACTGATTACTACAAAAAAAAGAAAACAACTTTAAAACTGCAGCTGGTTAGGTAGAAACAAGATAAAGTGGTATCTACAGGATGGATTAACCATCACACTTTCCTGACTTCGATTCAATCAAAACTGTTTGATTATATATCAAGTATGGAGATTGGGGACCATACTAGATAAAAGTGTACTTCTTGAGTACTCTCGAATTGTAATATAGGCCCAGTGCTTTGAGAAATCAATTGGATGTTCTTATAAGACTAGCTGTATTTTCCATGGGGAAAAGTCAACATTCTTGTGGTACAGCACTAATACTCTGCAGAAATAAGCAAGAGTTAGAAATCTTAAATCATTAAACTTTGCTGTTACAAAAACTAGTAAATAAGATGCTTTGAAAAATTATAATAAATAGGTTAGTTGTTTGTAACTGTTACAATAGGCATTTACAAAAAATTGAATCAGGTTTGTCAAATCACTATTTTTATCTTTTTCTTTTTAATGACAATAGCAATGACAGCACTAGTAATCTGATCAACGTAATTAAATTTTCGTAAATGCCTAATATTTACCTAAATCGCACTGATACATGCCAAGTTAGTAAAAACAAGTTTTAAAGCTACCAGTAAAGGTATTTAGCATTTATTAAAAATGCAAATAGATATTTGGAGTTATGGGTCAATATGGCATAGCAGTTAAAATGTCCATCACTCTACTGTTTACTATAAAGTAATACCTACTTTTGATTGCTGAGCAAAATTATCTGCACTGATGTGAGATTGGAATTACTATTTTTGAACAAAATATGAACTTGATGAATATAAAGCTAAACTAATAATTAAATGATTAAGCAACAGAAAGTTTCTTGAAATGATTGGTACGAATAAATTCATTCCAGAGATATCTTTTGCCCTCATCTACAAGTATTTAAGATATGATTAGTGGTTTTTTGACTATTTGACTCTATATAAAATCCCATTAAATTGATTCACAGTTAGATTACTGATTAAACTGGAATTTGACCACATAGTAACAACTTCTTGGACATCTCTGGATTACAGATTCAGAAAAGTATTATGCATAAATCAAAGGGCAAGCTCTACACTCAAAGAAATATAGGTAATCTAAAGTCAAGAAACGTGGTGTCTAAATCAAAATGATCCAGATAATTTTTAATTCTAGACATAAAATGCTTGAAGAGAGATATTGGATTATCAATTTAAACATTGTTTTCTGCTATTCAGAGAAGCAAGTTTAAAAGAAGACTTTTAACTTCTTGTATCAAAAAAAGTATGCTTAATGTGAGAACAAATATGTTCTTGAAATCTAGGTATTGTTTTAAGCACTAAACCACTTCAAATAAGAATCTTTTCATTTTAAAAATAAACATTATTTTCTGCAATTTATACAGGTGTGTGCAAAAACAAAATTTTTAACTTTTGGTTTCAAGAAATTTTGTACTTAATGTGAGAACAAATATGTTCTTGAAAACTGTGCATTGATTCAAGCACTACAGTACTTGAGATAAGAATCAATGTACCTAATTTGAAATAAGATATGTTATGCTGAATTAAGTTAGTTAACATTTACATTTCTGAAATTAAAACGTTAAATTCTTCATATTACAATAATTCTTCTGGAAATGAGAGTGCAGTGCAGTTAAATCAAGAACGTTAAGTGTTGCTTCTAGATGCGTCGCTGTTTACACTAGTTCAATATTGGTTAGTTGCACTTTTTGTAGTTGGTTCTTTTACGTTATAATAGAAGCACGTGTGCGCTACATTTCCTGTGTGGTGAAGTATTAACCTTCAGTGATAACTTGTCAAAGGCAATGGGTGAACTGATAAATTATATCCAATATTATATATTTCGATATCAGAATGGCGACAAATAGAAAATTTGGGACAAAGAGATTGCCACAGTAAATTATTCGAAGAAATTTTGAGAGAATGGTTCCTTTACAAATATGTCACGTTAAGTGTGCTAACGGTAATCTTTCTATAACTTTAGTCATAATTAATCAATTAAAGTATTAATAATTACCGTTTTAGATTAATTTCGACTTCATTCGGCATAAACTATGCAGAAAAAAATGCTTCTGCTGCCTTTTCTCAACAACTGGGAGGTTTTTAAATCAAGATGTAAAAAATACGCTAGAAATATGCTATACACTGTATAGCAAGTACAAACGTACTTTGCTTAAGCTGGCAGCCTGGACTTATATGGAAATAAACGTTGTCAAGGTACATCTTTGTACTGGCCATACAAAAAAAATGTTTTTATTTACTGAAGAATCCTCTTTTGTGGTATGTTTAAGATGTGATTCGAGACTGGCAAGTTTTCTATTTTGTAAAGAAATATGTGTATGTATTTTTCTAAGTAGTTGCATCTAAAATAAATCTTTCATGTGCCATTGTTTTCTTTTATTTTGAATACTAATTCCTAAAAACCAATCACTAAATTCAAGATAATAATGCTTAAAACAACATTTACTAATTTCTTCAAATAAGAAAGAAAATGCTTAAAACATCATTAAGTCATTTCTTAAAGTAAGAAACAATTAAAGTTAAAGTAAAGAAGTTGAATGTTTTAAATTAAGAATTTTCATGTTAAAATTAAAACAAATTCATGTAAAAATAAGAACATAATTTAAATAGATTATTCTACATTCAAGCTCTCGTATTCCTGAATTGCAAACAAGAATATTATTCTTATTAATTTCTTAAATTGAAACTAGAAACTTCTTAGGTTCTAAAACAGCATCAAAATTCTTAATTTAATGTACGATTTTCTTATTGCAAGTATTATTTTTCTCTGAGTGTACTTTGAGCAAGAGAACAAAAACTAATTTTCTAAAAAGATTTGGATTTATACCCATATAAGGCACAAATTATGAGTCAAAGCAGTTTACTCTAATGGGTTTAAAATTAAAGCTACTATTTGGTAGTTAGCTCCTGGCTGGTATTAGGAGGTTAGTTTACTTTTTTGTTAGATACTAGATAATAATTTCAATTAAAAAAAAATCAGTTTAAGAAGGTATGAAGAATTTTTGGATTAATTGAAACTGATCTAATAGATACTCTGCTTAATGTGAATTGTGAATGTGTAGCACTTAACAAGGGCTACTGACTTACATGGTATGCTAAACATTTTAGATGACTGGTTGAATGGGCAATATCCAAAATCTATCATATATATTTCAACTTTATTTGTAGAGTTTTTGGTTTAGAAAAACAAACATAAAGTAGGCACCTTTTCAATTACTTTAAAGAAAATTGATTTAAACATAGTTTATTCTTATCTAAAGTGTCTACATTTACTAACTATAACTTTAATGTAATCAATATAATTTGTTAATAAGTATATAAAATTAAACGTAAATACAAAATCTACATGGACAGTTAGTTTATACAACTCCTTTAAAAATTAAATTAAGTAGTACATGCTGTTTCGCCTCAGATGTTCTTGCTCTTATTTTTTTCTAATTTAATGATTTTATTTTTAAGTTTATGTAGTTTTGCTCTTTTTACACGCCATTGTCTTTGTGTTTGACTGTGAGAATGCTGAACCTTCAATTGAGAAGATTGTTGAATATTATTTACCTTTCTACATCTTGGATCATGGCATCTTAGATCATAATCTGGCCAACCATCAATATCTGTATCAGGCCCACATACTACACCATCACCAGCAAAACCTATTTGACATTTGCAACGGTAAGTACCATAACCAGCTGGATGACAAGCTGCATTTTTATCACAGCGAGTTCTTCCATCAGGGCAAAGTCCTTCTTGACTGATACATTCACCATTTTTACCTTCAGTAAATCCAGGATTGCAACGACAAATATAAGAACCCTGTAAGGAAAATGGAAATCTTAATTACAAATACTAATAAGAATCGCATAGCACAATCGATTTGCACTGTGCATGAAAATAATAATAGTACCTGAGTGTTGACACACTGTGAGTTAGGACCACAACCTCCATATCTCTCAGCGCACTCATCAATATCATGACATTGTTGCTTCCTATACCGAGCATCTTCCAAACCAACACCTTGAACACTTTGTCCAGTATATCCTGGTGGACATGATCCACATCTATATCCAGGATCAAGGTTGATACATTCAACGTCAGGATGGCATGGCTCTGCTAAATCACACTAAAAAATGGTTTAAATTGAGAAATACAGAAATTATGGCAGTTTATAAAAGTTAATTTAGAGATTCTTTTAAAGATACTTACTTCATCTATATCCTTACAGTTACTGCCATTACCAACAAATCCAGCTGGACATCCAGCACAGTAGTAGTATGGAGGAACATCTGTTGGAATGCACTGCACACCTGCAAATAAGCATTTATTATTTTAACTTGTGACTAGAAGTTGTTGGAAAGAAAACAAAAAAATAAGCAGTCAGGCATTAGACAAAATAACAAGAACGAACAGAAAAAATAGAAAAACTACCATGAAAGATCTCGTAAAGGCTATAAGCTAAGTTCTTATGTTACAGTTAGTAATAAGCTCTGACAAAGGTATTTTAACATTGCAGTAAAGACTGAAAGAGGAAAATTCAGTAATTTACAAGTATTCCTCATAAACAAAGATAGTGTCATTATTGTTCATAGCTAATGACAACAACATCACCCAGAAAGCAAAGATAATAAATTGTTCTTCTCAATGAATCAACTAAAACAATTAATAATATTCTAATTAAACCAAGCAAAAGCAAAGTCAATACCATAATTGAACTCACACTTTAGAAGTGGCGCCATTTTTTGGAGAGAGTTATCTTCGAGTGAGGGAAGTTTTCTATTTTTCCAAGAATAGTTAGCCTATTTGGCATATTCTAAGTTTCTTTAATTTTAGTGTTGAAATATCTATCCTTCAGTAAATGCAAGTCAATTAATACATATGATATAGCGCCATATTTATTTTATGAGCTTTTGTCAAGATTTTCATCTGGATATACATATTATAGCTTCTTACTTTCAATTTTAATGAACAAGGTAATACAATAAAAGTTTCTAAAACATTTTTCTTTTAGTAAAAAATCTAAACTTTTGATGGATCGTAAAAGAAAAGTAGTATTTTACAGAAGTTTTCAGTACAATTTATCCAACCTGGCGTTCATGATTTTAAACTCTCATCGACTAACTACCATGCCGCAATATAAACATGAAATTAATGTCGATTGAATAAAATGAAAAAGTAAGGACATTGTTGGAAATGTTGCAAAAAGAATAAATCTTGAATTCAATATTATGATCTTAAAATTAAAAAAAAAACAACATGGAATGGTAATGCAAATTTAAAGTTCTGCCATCTGCGTAAAAATTTCAATTAAAGATATAGCAGTAAAAGCTCCAAAAATAACCGCACAGAAGTTTTCTAGTAAAGAAAGAGGCTAGTACAGAAGGTGAGATTCAAAAAGGAGGAAGGACAAATATCTTATGTTCTCCGGAAAATGCCTTCTATGTAGTATGGTGAATAGTGTAAAAGATGAAGAACCTGAAGTGTTGAGACTAGGACATACAGAGAGGTGTTCAAAAGAAGCAACCTTTTAAGTTATACAAGGCCAATAAATTATAAACAGAAATTCACTGACACGCCTAAGTGATTTCTTGGATTCGATGGCACTTGCTACAGTTAAGCTGCATACAATATCAGTAGGCAGATCCAGCAGGACAAGTAAAATTTCTAGCCATAAACCTAATCGTTCCAAAAGGTACAGGCTGGATAGTATAATACGTTTACATTACATATTATATTTAGTATTAACAACTCTCAAGAGTCTAGAAATATAAATATTTGAGTTCTTTATTACAAGTTTAACATGAAAGCTCATATAACAAGTCATCTAAAAAAATGAATATAATAATTCGGTAAAAATCGGCAACCTCAGTATTTATACTAAAAGTAAAAGGTTTGTTGCTTGAATAATGGAAACTACTCAAACCGATATAAAAAAGTATTTTGTTGACTTGACAATAGTAGTAACTACATATCATATCGAGGGCATCAGATCAGAGGGGCGTATCCGCCAAATTGGTGATCTTCCATTTATTAGGTCGTATTGATTTCTGGTATCGACCTGCGTGTTGTTACATACGGGCGTATGTTTTGTAAGGTATTAATCTGGCCTTACAAAACATTCGCCCGTTTGTGACAACACGCAGGTCGATACCAGAAATCAATACGACATAAAAATTGAAGATCAAAATTTTGGCGGATACGCCCCTCTGATCTGATGCCCTCGATATCATACAAATAATATAGTAGTAACACAGTACAATAATAACCAGTAGGACAACTCGCGTGTCGGCACTTTGAAGTCGTTAAGCTAGCTTCGAATATCACGCCCAGAAACGATAGTTTGCGGAGGTTTGTCGAGCGTCAGTGGTCTGCGTATGCACAAGTAGGGACGTATTAGGTAAAATTATATTATTGTGAATAATTAGTTTTTTATTAACTTAAATTAACATTCATAATTCAACATTTACAAAAAAGTTACAAAATTTTGACTTCGTACCTAAAAATGTTAATCTGTAGGGATGTAAACATGCACAAATAAAAATAATAATTTATTTATTGTACTGCTTTAAATGCAAAACTCCCTTTGCTGGCTGGCACTTTACAAAACTGCACTGGAAACTATAATGAAGATTAAAAGAGAACACCGATGTGTACAATAATTTTAACAATAAAATAATAAACAACAATAAAGTTATCTTCGCTAGTTGCACGCACAATTAATAATATATAAAATTTTGAAGAGCTAATTAATTTTCTCTTTAGAAATTATATGATTTAAGAAGTCAACAAATCATTGTTGTTAAAAAAATTGACAGCATGTTACAATAATGGTTTACTAAACCCTAATTCAACCAAAAGTGAGTTCCTTCTCTAAAGGACTTGACGCTAAAGAAAATAATTCCAGTTTAGAATTGACAATTCACGTGGGAAACTAATTTTGCAATCTCTTTATATTATACAAAAACTAAGTTTTAAGAAGTTGTACCTTTGAGTTTATTTAAATATCTTAAAACACTAAATAAATATAATTAGCAATTATTTGCATGCAATTAGTATTTAAACAGCCTTTGGCTCCACAACGTTTGACGCTACTCATTGCATACGGGACCACTTGCAATGCGCAACTGACGTTATATACGGCTCTTGCATACTCGATGTGTTCGCTTGCGCGTATCAAGCATAGCTGCTGCCTACGTCCTGCCAACGTTCCGAGAAACAGTTTTCAACATGCTAGAGTGAAGCTACTGGTTATAATTATACTGTGGTAGTAATACAGTACTAGGTAGTTAATGGATTGCAATTGGCAATCGTTATCAGTTGTGACAAAATGCCCCAAGTAGGTACTTTACTTCTATTTCCTACAAAAAACTCTTACAATTTATGACCAAGTTGTATAGCATATTTGTGTTCAATTAATTGACTATTTAAAATTAATCATTAATCTATAAAGATAAAATATGTAACATTAAAGGTTACATAACTGTGAGAAAGTAAATTAATAAAAATTGCTTTTTAACCTTAACTAAAAAGGTACATAAAATCCATAGCAACTATTACTATAGAATCATACAATCTATAATTTAATATTCGGTTCTTTATTTCGTGCTAGTTTAAATGTAACAGGTTTAAAAATAACTAAATAACACAAATAATAGTCAAAGTTTATATATTTACATTTAGTGGATTACAACAGCAGTTAATAAACTAGGCATAACAAAATGCATTAGGTATTTACAACAAAAGTTAATAAATTACAAAAAACAAATATGCAAAATTTGTAGGGTGAGTTGCCAAAAAGATTCCTAACAACGACCATAGCACCCTGCAAAGCAAAACAATTATTAGAGCAGCACATTCCATATTTTAGTAAGGATAAATTGATACAATTATTTTAAGCAACACAAAGCATTACATTTTTATTAGTTTTTAATTATTATAGAAGTTAAGCCCAGTACCTTTACTACACCAACTTTTACCCAATACATACATTTCTTTGTGCATTTTCACAAATTCTGAGAATAATAAACACTTGAGAATAATTGAAATTTTTTCAATTGCTTTTGTGTTACGTCTTTCCGAATTTTTTTTAATGGGAACCTGTTAATTTTACGCTACCATTCGATAGAACATTTTTTCTCTTTACAATAGGATTATATATTATAATTTTTAATTTTATTTTATTTTAATAACATTTTTTCAAGCAAACGCCGGTTCAAGTATTTACTAATAGTATGTACGAGGGTGGTCCCAGAAGTACCCGACCTGACCAAGAGGTGGCGGTAGTTGTTTGAAAATATCACTGTATTGGAAAGTACGCAGTCTATCAAGCATATGTTTCAAGTTTGAAAGCGCCACGTTGTTCAGTATTTGTTTGGCAGCCATCAATAGTGAACTTTGTCAGTGAATTTGTGAAAATGGAGAAAATTGGTCATCGTTATGTGATACAATACTTTTATTTGAAAGGCCTCAGCCCAACCAATATAAAAGCTGAACTGGATTCTACTCTGGGTGAGTCTGCTCCTTCGTTTACAACAGTTAAGTTTTGGGTAGCTGAGTTTAAACGAGGCCGTACGAACTGCCAAGACGAGCATCGCAGTGGTCGACCAAATGAGGTGACGACTCCAGAAATGGTGAAGAAAATCCACAAAGCGGTACTTGATGATCGTCGACTGAAAGTGCGCGAGCTAGCGGAGATTACGGGCATTTCAAAAAGTGCGGTACATCGCATATTATCTGAAAATTTGGTCATGAGAAAGCTGTGTGCAAGATGGGTGCCGCGTTTGCTCACACTCGAGCAAAAACAGTGTCGTGAAAATGTTTCAATTGAGTGTTTAGCGAAGTTTCACAGCAACAAAGCAGAATTTTTGCGCCGTTTCGTAACAATGGATGAAACATGGGTCCATCATTTCACACCCGAGACAAAAGAACAATCGAAACAATGGACTCAAAAGGGAGAACCGGCTCCAAAGAAGGCGAAGACCGTTTCATCTGCAGGCAAGGTTATGGCGTCGGTGTTTTGGGATGCGCGTGGAATAATTTTTATTGACTATCTCGAAAAAGGAAAAACTATCAACAGCCAGTATTATGCAAACTTATTGCAACGTTTGAGCGAAGAAATCAAGCAAAAACGGCCGCATTTGGCTAAAAAGAAAGTGTTGTTTTATCACGACAACGCGCCAGCTCACAAATCCGTTATTGCAATGGCCAAAATTAATCAATTAAAGTTTGAATTGCTACCTCATGCACCATATTCGCCAGATTTAGCCCCCTCGGATTATTTTCTGTTCTTAAACTTGAAAAAATGGCTCAGTGGTCAAAGATTTTCCAACGATGAAGAAGTGATGTCAGCAGTTAATGGCTATTTTGAGGAGTAAGACAGTTCTTATTATAAAAAGGGTATCGAACTTTTTGAACACCGCTGAGAAAAGTGTATAGAGCTGAAAGGAGATTACGTTGAAAAATAAATAAATCTTTCTCCAAAATTTTTGTGTTTTCTTTGTTGGGTCGGGTACTTCTGGGACCACCCTCGTATATATTAGATATACAGCGAGTTTAATCTTAGATTAAACTCGCCATTGCTAATGAATTGCATACAATTATTGTATGCAATTTGTTGCTGTTAATAAATTCAAAATTATAATATAAAATCCTATTGTAAAGAAAAAAAATGTTCTGTCGAATGATAGCGTAAAATTAACAGGTTCCCATTAAACAAAAAATCTCGAAAAGGCGTAACTCAAAAACAATTGAAGAAAATTTCAATTATTCTCAAATGTCGATAAAAATTTCGTAAAAAGCTTTTGTATTGAACATTATTTCCTAAAATGAATATTATCGACAATAAATCACCGTCTTAATACTTTTAACTAACCCTGTATATGCACAAAACATGTATAAATATTGCCAAAATATATATAAGCTTTCAAGAAAACGTCTTTTGATTGAAAATACTGATGAATGTGTTACACTATATGGTATGTTCTTACAAAATTGTTGAGCTCTATATACTTTTTTAGCCTGTTAAGATTAGGACAGAACTTGCACAATCTTATTCAAGTCAGTAAAATATTTTAATAAAGTCTAAAAATTGAATCTCATCGAATAAGATTATCATGACATCATAAACAAAATTGGCTCTTCTTACTGCCACATTGTAGAAATAAAATTAATGACAAAATGAAATGCTAAGGCATTGTGTATAAGTAACATTAAGTTGAGAATGATAAAACATTCTGATTAAGTTAAAATTTTAACATTAATAAATAATGACATATAATTTATTCTTATGAAAATCAACTGATCATGTAAACTTGTCTGTGTTAGACCAAAGTCTAGCTCTACAGTTCCTCCGAATAATTCTCCTAGAGTACCTAGGGCTCTTGTCAAACTGCAAGTTTTGACATTTTGCTGTTTGCTTTTTGCTTGGCTTGAGAGATATATCTATTATTAAATTGTTATATTTATTATGTTTTACATCCTAGTTTATCTGGCTCCCATTTACTCTACACTACTTTTTGCTATTTCTACTCCCTTACCCATACACGTACATCCACATTAGCGATGTGTTAATGTCTTTCGAGGTACACTAACTAAGTATTGACTGAAATAAACTGATATTGATAAACTTCAATATTCTACATAAGCTTAACTGCCGCTTTTAGTATACAGGATGTTCGCAGTTATCGGCGCACGGTTGCTGTGACCGTTATTATTAGAGCTACGAAGTCGGTTAAATTAGCAGTATCTTTGAGACAAAATGAAACAATTTAACGTCGCGTTCTCGAGTTATTTTTAAAAGCAGCATTTCTTAAATCGGACGACACCTTGTATATCTTTGTAGAAATAGGTGAATAACGACATTATGAATGCAAAATGCTCATTACCTTGTTAAAATGAAAAATAAAAAAGTTATAGGACACATCAAATTTTTCTTTCATTGAATAACTCGAAAACATAACCTTCAATAGTTTTTGGTCTTCGCTATGTTAATTAGCAAAAGAAATACTGATAATTAGCTAATTTAACCGACTTCGTAGGTGCATTGATAAGGGAGATAGCATGCAGCAGTTTACAAGCAAACATACGAGACTATTCGTAGTTATCGGTGCGCTATTGCTACCTCCGCTATTATATTGCAGTTACGGTTAAATTAGCAGTATTCTTTCTGCTGATTAACATGGAGAAGACAAAAAACAATTGAAGGTTGCGTTTTTGAGTTATTCAATGAATGAAAAATATGAAAAGTGTCCTATAACTTCTCTTAAAGATGGAATAAACAAAAACTTTTGTATTTATAATGTCGTTGTACATCTATTTCTATAAAAATATACAGGGTGTCCCATATATGTAAAGAATTGTTACTTTTGAAAATAACTCAAAAATGCGACGTTCAATTGTTTTTTTGTCTTCGATATGTTAATTTAAGCGACTTAGTAGCTTTAAGAATAACGGAGACAGTAATAGTGCACCGATAACTATGAACAGCCTGTATCCTATCTTCAAAAATTTATGTAGTCAAAACTTGACTAAACTACTATTTGACTTAAACACTACCCAGGTAGGAAATACTACTCAACTGATTCAGTGGTAAAAACACGTTTCAGAAAAGGTATTTGAACAATGGTATCATATAATATTAGTCATCTATTATTCTTTTGTACAATAAAACCAATTTTTAGGTGTTATCAAAAAGACATTCCGACTTATTTAGGTAAGTTAAGAATAAATTAATCTCGTTAACCAAAATCCTAGTCAACAGAGTTCTGCAACTATAACAATCGAATTTTGTTCGATGTAGGTAAGTATTATTAGACACCTACAATACATAACTATCTAGTGTGTGCTGTAAAATAAATGCTACGCAGTCCGTAGAAGAATTGAATAAAATACCAGTACCAATAAACATTGATTCACTTACCTGGATGACATGGATTATATTCACAACCGCTTCGTATAACACAATGTTCGCCATTTCCTTCATATCCAGGTGGGCAGGAACCGCATTGGTAACCGTCATCTGTATCTCTGCATCGTACGTTTTGGAAACAGGGGTTATCTCTGCAAGTTACAATTCGCTCGCAGTTAACACCGTCTCCTCTATGCCCGTAAGGACACTTCGCGCATCTTGGTCCCGATGGTGTGTCTACGCAATGTACCCCTGGATAGCAACTAGGGGGATGAGTAGCACACGTGGGTTGCTGAAGGTTTTCCTTCTGACATATACCGCAACTGTCGAGGAATTCCCGGAATTGATTAATTGCCGAATGTTGCTCTCGAACTACGTGTGTTAGTGTATTCACAGCTCTTATAAGTTCATTTACGGCATCCAATAAAACATCTATAAATGCATAGGTAATTGTAATCAAACAGTCGAATCTTGCTTCAGTCACATTATACTTACTCGTACTTAACTCGTGAATGCTTGGTATGTCACCTCGACGTAAATCAGCTTCTGACTGAATTGCTTGAACATTAGGATCATGTTCTAAGGTGTTGTCATTATCAAAGACACTACCCAAATCTGAGCCAAAGTTTGACTCAGTAGGTAATGACGATGTTGGACAATTGTGCCTGCTTAAAACCTTTCTCAAACTATGCTTGCCATCTACTTCCATTGCATATTTTCGCTCTCTAAACTGGAAAAGAGCAAAAAAATCTATCATTTAATTAGTACAAATATGTGTACCTACAAACTGTACGTTTCACACTACACTCTAAACTCTCGGTTTAAAACCTTAATCTCAAGTTTAGTCCAATTAAATACATTGTAACCATGGTAAAAACAAATTTTACATACTCCTATGTGTAAAACTTCTGTGAGTAATTTAAAATAGGTTAGTGAGTAATTTAATATATAATTATTGTGAAGTCTGGTATAGAACAGATTTACGCATTTATACACGCAGCCAAGATTAAATTATAGATTATTTTAGTCCCTACAATAGCTAAATAAAAAAAATCCTAAAAAGATCCATATTTGAGAACTGCTGGAAATTAGTCAAAACAAACTGTGACATCACCTAGTATCAGCTGCATCAGATGTATCAGATACCACGTTGAAAATGTATTGGTACATCCAGTTCCAACTATGATTCTTAAACCAGTGACCAGCAACTCACTTTTTAAAGACAATGAGCCGTATTCGCATCTCCCTATTCAATTAACAGAATGTTTAATTACCATGGTGACCAATTCTAATCTTTTCCCACCTATTAAAATTAGATAAAGCTATCTCTATTCTTGTTGATTTTAAACGAAACTTTAGTTAGAGACACCTTTAATCGTGGCTCGTAATACGGCCCATTTTGTTTTCTTGGTTATTATGAAAGATATGCACTAATGATATAAGCTTTTTTGTTGCGTGTTATGTGTACTATCACCTGTTCAGGGATACGACTCTTTAGTGAAACACCCTGCATACCTACTCAAAGGATTATCTAACAAAATTACTGTTTGAAGCACGCTAATAAATTTGTCGTGTCACAAATACGCAGTAATTTATAATCTCTTTTCAAGCAAATAGTTTATCTTGATTCACACTTTTCCGACATTAAATGTTCAGAAAAAAGTATATTGCCTTTGGAACTATATTTTATATTTTATGAAGCATAATTAGATTACGGATTCAGAATTGGATATAATTCTGATAAACCTCTCACAAAACTTTGCAATTTTCTGCATCTTTTGATAAAATATGAGAAAAAACTTTTCATTTTTTTATTGGTGATACAATGAACAAGTTATGTTAATAAATAAGTATTGTATTAAAGTAGGTAGTAATAGAACCATGTAACTTAGAAGGGGGTCCCTAATTAAGATTCCTTGGTAATCATTTTTGGACTTTTGTTTCTTCCACTTTGTTTATAAATATTGAAGATATAACTGCAGGTTGGCCCCACAAATTATTTGTAATCGCTCTTTCAAATCCATGAAAAAGACTGATTTCCTTTTCTTCGCTTCGTTGCGTAAGTAAGGTATATATATGGTTTAAGAGTTTGAATGCTACAGTTACCAACACAAAAACCTGGAAAAACACAAACCTTCGATTTTCGTAGTCTTTGTAGTCAAATTATCTTAAAAATGTTAATTTTTTGGGAAGAAAAATCTAGATGAGTAAAGTTGCAGAATATGTTTGATTTATTGCTATTGCAAATTAAATCATATTATTTGTGTTATCAATTAATTTTTATGCCTTTATCTATGTTAAACCCATGATGACAAATTCATGAATCATCAATGAAGATTAATAGAGACATATTAAAAAGTCACTTTTGGTGCAGTAATTTTATGCTATGGGTAACAACTATATTTACATGAATTAAACAAATTTGAAGAATTGCAAGAAAATCGATGATTCTAACGAATTCGTCACTTTAGCTAAGTGCAATAAATTTCTGATGATGATAGAATAAAGATACATATATTTCTTTACAATAGTGCAATTAAAATCTATTAGTCTCTTAGAATACTTTTTGCATCCAGCCATTGAATTGCAAAAGAGAAGATTAATTTGTTTGGTCCTCAATTATTTTTCTAAGAGAAATGCGTGGTGGTTGTGTTGAAACTATTTGCCCAAATATAAAATTGGGTTAATGTTTTCATTCATAATATGTATGTAGGTGCATTTAGTGCGTGTGCGTATCCGCATTCTACATCACATAGGTCTAAGGTCGAAAAATCAAAGAAAAACCTAATTTTTATCTATGAAAATTATTTAAATTGCTTCCTGCCCTTCCCATTTTCTAATTAAATAGTCTAGTTACGTAGGCGTTTTATACTAATTGTTGGAATAAATGGTGCACTTTATTTTCTTAAAGGTTAAATTTTGGTGTTCATTGTAAACTATGGTGTTTACAAGCTTTAAGATCTTAAAGAATTAAGACGCCTAGAAATAATAAAATAAAGAGACGACAACGTTTATCTATTGCACATATATTATTCTATTAAAGAGTGGAAAGTGGTTAAGGTTAAGAGTAGGAGTAAATCATAGACTAGTTTCCTTTTCTTTAACGCGAGTCTGTGAATGAGTGTTCGCCCACACTAGTACAATAAATATTCAAAGAACACAATGTTTCTTGATATAGTATCCATTAGTTAACTTGTTTTTGTTCATATTTATACCTGTTCTTTTATATATAACATATAAGGATATCATTAATAGCGACTGACTAATTATCATGTTCATAACAAGGACACCATTAAAAATATGACTGTTCTGCAACAATGGAAAGAAGATTTGCATGCCTTGATGGCGATTTTTTATAATAGACAGAATTATAATAATTAACTTCATAAAAGTATACTAAAATATAAAAATAAATTGTAAATAAATAACAAAATAAGAAGACAGTTATTTCAAATAATTTCCTTAAATGTTTTTAATTTCCTACAATTATTAAATATCTTATTAGATAAAAGCTAAACATCTCTTACAATTCCACATATTAAGTTGTGTTTAATTTTGTATTATTTTACATTTCGAAATAAAGAATTAGAAAGTATTTATGCTGAGAATAATCTGTTTGGCGCCTGTGTGCACTAAGACGTTTTGTGCAGCCTACGCAATAGGAACCATCCAACTACCGCACACTCACAAAATACAGATTATGAAGTTTGTAGCATACTCAAAAATGAAACATAATAGTGATATACTCATAAAAAGAAAATTCCAAGTTCTGGGCACCAATTATAATTGAGGTGAAATTCAATAAAACAATAGTATAAATATATCACTATATATTTTTTTAAATTTTTAAATAACAATTCTGCCCTGTCACTAGCTCAGATTTAATCTCGGTTAAGCAATCGACAAATATCTCTTTTATCTGAAATAAATCAACCTTACCTTGCCAAATTTTGTATCAATGGGTCCACCTGTAATGATGACACCTGGGCTGGTAAAATTGTAACAAGCTGCTAAACAAATTATTTCCACACAAGAAAAAAAAATAAACAACAAACAAAATCCACAATTATAAATATAAACACAATTTTATTTAATCATAAATAAACAAAACAAAAAAAATAATGGGAGAGAGACTAATTACTCTCCTAACTACCATTTAGCCTTTTTTTTATTGTTGGAGATTTCTACTTACTTTTTATTTTATCTAATCTACAAATCCAAAATCAAATAAAAATTAAATATTTTTTTATAAAAAAATTATCTCAATTTAGTAAATTTTCTTTTTCATGAAATTAGGTTAACCTTTCTCAAAAATTTTTAATTATACAGTTATATTCTTTAATAGTTTCAATGTAAAATAGTTCGATATCTCTTTAATAAAATGTTTGTCCGAAATTATTTTTGACTGGCCAGTATAATGAATTTTAAATCACTTACGATTTTCCACACACTAGATACATCCTTTAACCGATCCCAGGAACAACAGACTGCTTTAATAACCACTGCCAACCTCTTCACTAGTGGAAGTGTAAAATTGTTTGATTGCAATAAATTAAATCTTCTTAAAAAATTTTTAATCAGATTAAACTTTTGATCTGATATGAAGCCATCCAAATCGATTCTATAATTTATATTCTTCTTGAAATTATGACGATAGCGTAAGTTACATATATTTTTCTTGCACGAAATCTTTTGTTTTATATCCATAACCTCCCTTTATTTTTTAAATTATGAAAATGCATGTTTTTAAAGGTTAATCAACATAGAAACAACACAACTTCCTCTCACTGCATTGTGGAGATTACTGATTGTTTTTCTCATTGTAATTTACATTAAAAACATATAGAAACAAAAACAATATAATACTATCAAGTAATTCATGGATTGAACTGTCATTTAATATTTTTCAATAAAATATAAATTTCTTTAAATTTTTCATTTGATTACATAAAAAGAAACCCCAACACTTCCTTAAAATAACAATATAACATTTCTAGCTAAAAAACCCAACAATAACTTACAATTTGAGTTGAACAAACCAAATTCACAGGGTCGACTAAAATTGTATAAATTTCCATTTAAATAGGTCCACATACCAATCTTACCCGTTAATCTGTACACAATATGTTTATTTAACTTTTCCCATTAGTTTGACATCAAAAAACAAATACTTAAGATACAAAATTAACTAAAAATGAAATTTTACTATCGGCACAGGTCTGTGGACATTTTTAAATTGAATTGGCTAAAAAAACACACATAGAACTACAAAAACTTTATACAGATTAAACAGCCAAGATGTTAACCAACAAAACTCCAACAATAACTTCATAAACCTACATAAATTAAATTAGAACTGTGGCTCGACAAACCAACACTAGGAACCGTAAAAAGAAAAATCACCCATTCTTGCAAATTAAGTAAGGTAAGTAACTTTTATATATGCAAATCTACTCATAATAGCCCGTTTTATTTAATTATAGGTGCATTTAATCAAATCTGAGCTATTGACGGAAGATTAAAAAAATATTTCAACGTACCAGTCGTTGTATTAAAAATTACAATTATAAAGTTGTATACACACTTAACTAGTATCCTTTTGTTGAAATATAAAACTTTTTATGCATGTTAACATAATATGAATAAATTATTATTCCACTAAAGAAACCCATTTTTAAAATTATTTTCAAAATTTGAGGTTATGTAATGAATAGATCGGAACGTTAAATAACCTTGCATGAAATGTAACTTTAACAAGAAAATATCGCAAATAGGATGTATTTATCTTAACTCCTGTATTTAGCTGGCTTCAACCGTACTTTTGAAACTATAAAATAAACCTTTTAACATGGATTAGTTTATGAACGCCTGAAAGATAGGCAACCCAAATTACCTATATAAAATTTTTAACTGCATATAACACAACAATATGTATATTGGTAAAATGTTGATATATCACTTTGCGGTTACATATATAGACATTTATTATTTTGTTTTCCACTTTAGAATGACATACAAGTTCTTATCAAGCGTTTTCTTCTCTAGTGTACACGGATTTAGATCGGTGAGTTTTTCGCGAGCTTACCACAATTCACCATACAAATACCACAAACAAATTCTTGAAAGATGGATTTAATGAAAAATGCACTACATGCAATTCCAACAATGCCGTTACTTTATCGCGCGGTGTTTGAGCTATGACGACTATTTGAGCAATCTTTTTTTAGATTCTTAGAGATATTGAAATGATCAGTTCAGTCTCTTATACGAGTGTTTTCCGACAGAAAATGAGCCTAGGGTACAAAGACATATGAGAGAAACGTAATCCTACGTTTATTTCTCACTATAATCTCCTTGCACATCAACGTACTACCGTTTAAGTCTTTTTTAAAATTTCAGTAAGTCGTTTAAAAAATATTTTGAAAGCTTTTCTGCAAAAGAGTCTCCAGAGCTGATTTCATGTCTTCTTAGTCCCTGAATCTGCCTCTACGAAGATCTTACTTTAAGGTACATTTTTGAACGATGAGTCGTGTGTGTTGGAATATTGTCGAGGAGTAGAACCACTTCGGTATTAATTGGCATAGTATTCGTCATTTATTGTAGTACTTTTTGGCATATAATCAATAAATAATATACCATAACATTTCAAAAATATTGAAGTAATGGGCAACCACTATTTACCTGTAGAAACGATAGGTTTTTTCGAGGTTTCTCACAATGACTAAATTGTAAGTAACAGTTTAAGGGTAGATTAAGAAAGGTAAATCTTAAATTAAATCCGATTAAATGTGAGTTTTTGAGAAAGCAACTATTGTATCTCGATCATGTTATTTCCGCAGAAGGTATATCCCTGATATGGAAAACCGGAAAGTCATGTCAGAAACAAACGGTTTGTCGTTTTTGCGAATTATTTTCACAACATTCCAAATTTTCCAGAAACAGCCACACCATTAAATTACTTAACTAAAAAAGGAGTAGTTTTCCAATGAACTAACAGTTGACAATTAGTGTTTGAGAAATTAAAAGCAGCGTTAGTTAGCCCACCCATTCTGCAATATCCTGTCTTTTCGGAAAATCATCAGTTTATTTCAAGAACCGATGCATCAGGATTTCCCGTGGGTGCAGTTTTATCAAATCAAATGATAAACCTGTCTTCTATACAAGTCGAAGTCTTAACAAAGCGGAGAAAAATTACTGCACGATTGAAAAAGAGCTAATAGCTATTGTCTGGGCAGTTAGAAATTTAGACCATATTTTTTTCGGAAGAAGATTCACTATTCTCACCGACCATATACCTTTAGTGTAATTATTTAGTGTAAAAAACCCGTCCAGAAGGTTAGTTAAGTTTTGATTAATTTTAGAAGAATATAGTTTTAAAGTCCAGTACGTTTCTGGGAAGGAGAACATAGCCGCCGATGATTTATCGCGTATTTCGATACTTTTAGATGATCTGAAAACCATGAGTGAAAACACTGTTTGTGTTATAACCAGAGCTCAAACAAAACGTAAGAATGATCACCCTATGGGAGATTTTGGCAACTCACAATATAGCGGGACTGATCAGCATGATAAATTTGTTTGGGAAAACTAGTACTTTACCAACTAATATATGCAAAACATAAGATCTTTACATCCGCACGAGCTAAAATAACGACTACAAGTTTCTTGTAATGAAGCGAAAACTATTTGATCGTATCAAAAGTTGAAAGAAAGCAAGACATGATATCAATAGTAATTATGTTAATTTTCAAGTAGTCGATAAAGTATTGCTAAGAATATTACCGATGATAAAAGTGAAGTTATACATACGATGTTATAGAAGACCAACATCCTAACATAGTTATAAGTAGGTATCAATAATAAATTAGCAGTACATAAAAATAGAGTTAAGTTAACTTAGAAAATAAATATTTTGGAAAAAAAACATCCATTCCATACATTTTTTTCGCGGGGAAGGTTTGAAGGAATATAAAAATAATGTAAATTTGTTTCTGGCAGATTAAAATACATACTTAATTAATAAAGTTCAAGAGTTAATTCGATCGTAAAAAGTTGACTAATCAAATTCCTTTAGCAATAACTAGGGTAAGTAAAAATTCAATGCTTTTGTAATAGTTTTAAGTTTAATGATTTTGATATATAAAAAAAGAAGACGACTACAGACTTTAGAAGCGTTCACATGAAAACACATCAGTTTTCTAATATATTTAAGAGTAAGAAATAAAAATAAATAATTATGGGCTACAACGGGTGTATTATTTAAACCAACATCTACAATCGATACTATAAACATAATAAAAAAACGCGTTTATCACAATACGACTACTACTTACCATTTGTAATTCTGGATTTTTCATTCTACTGAACATGTCTCTCATAGGTCTTGGAGTAGCTATTTTTCCTTGAGCAACACAGTCAACATAAAGGCTAACATGTGCATTTGGCTGCGTTTGATTTATTTGAAGGACTAAGGACTTGATAGAAGAGTCTTCATTCAAATTATCCACGGTGAAATGTTGGGCCCTCGTCCTTTCATCTTCTACAGTCTCGATAATTACTGAAACAATTCTTTAATGAAATTCTTGCACTTTAATTTTTCTATGATCATTTTCTATTCTTACCTCGTTTCGATCGCCTATCAAGCATAAGTACAAATTTTTGTTGCGAGTTTGGAAAATCTACTGCAAAAAGTGTTTCTATCGAACCCCGCATCCTTCGTCTAGGTTTTATGTGTTGTAATGATAAAATCAATTCATCTTCTTTGATGACTTCTTCTAACTGTTTTGTTATTACTGAAAGCAATATGAAACAGTCATTAATCATTCGGTTGTAAACGTCGAAGAGATATTAATGCTATATTGATTGATTTAACAGTTTTCTTGATTATGTTAACATGACCAACTATGGTATTCTGAAAGTTATACCTCCTGTCATTTTTAATTCACCAAGAAGAAATGATTGAAGTAAGTAGTTATTGGTTTTGAAAAATACTCATTGCGTATCTGTAGTTGCATTATTTGTTCATAATACTCACAGATAGATAATTCGTTTCATATCTACTAACAGCTAGCGTATTCAGCTATTAGCGTAAAGCTATCCAACTATTATTAATTATTGAGAAATTTCTTTTACAGTATATGTTTAACTATTTTTATAATTAGTAACGGCTGATATGTATGATTTGTAGCTCTTCTCGGATTTTATACAGTCTATTAAAAATTCTTAGTACTATTATTATTAATATCAGCAAATATATTAAGAAGATAAAGCTGCAATAACGACAGTATCATCATCTATACGTCAAAATACCTTCTAATTGTAGAAGATGCCAACAAGCATTAGGCGACGACTTTTCAAGATTTTAATGCGGGCTGGCCAGTTTACAGTTTTAGCAACCGTACTAAACACGGTTTGCATATCTTAGTATTACCAAATAAATTATTAATTAAACTTCTACATACAATAACAATACAACAATAAAAAAATCAAAATACTCAAATCGAATTTAGAGATTAATCTGTGATTTTAAACAATGTTTGTAAGATCTCTCCAAGTAAATAAAAATATTATTTCTGTTTATCATTTTGTTTATTAGGTTAAACGGTACTCATATTCCGAAAATAAAAAGAAAATACATTTGGTCCACTTTTTAAAAAAATCATTTAAATTAGTACAACTTAAAATAAGTATGGTACGCCCAAGAGCCGACATTATTTCATAGTTTAGTTAGCCGGGTGGGGTGATAACTCCCAAGTCCCTGCTGATCCAGGTTCGATTCCAGCTAGCAGATAACTTCTCCTTTTTATACATTTTTACAAGATATAAAATTTAAAATGACTATTCAGTAATATTCATTTTGCACATAATGTTAATAAATTGTAATTCCAATTCATAAAATTGCACATGACTAAAAACAGGTTAAGTGGAAATGGTGATCTTTATGTATTGGCAACCTAAATAGGTACTTAATTAACAAAAATTATTAAATTTGTGTTATCTTGTTTCCAGGAAAATGGCATGCATCGCGCTCCTGATTCAATTATTATGTAACTTGTGCACATTTTCGAAGAGAAAGATTGCATTTTAAATCGTGTTTTGTAAAAAAATAAATTTGCCACCTTGAATCGAACCTGGGGCGGCAGTGACTTACAGTTATTATCACTCCACTCCAGCTAACTAAGCAATGGAATCATGCCGGCGTTCCGGCACGCCATACTTATTTTAAAAGTAGGTTGTACTAATTTAAATGCTTTTTCTTTAAAAAAAGATACTAAACGTAATTCTTCCGTTATTTTCAGAATAAGAGTACTGTTTAAGCTAACAAACAAAATGATAAAACAGAAGTACAGGTTAATCTTTAAAACGTATTCGATTTCCAAATGAGACAAACGAGATTAAAAACAGAAAATATATTCCTATAAGAACACAGAAAACTAGGATTATGTAGCTAGGTATTGAGATTGTGCAAAAACTACTAGATATCCCAGTTGGCTAATTGCATAACCACCCCCACTCCTTAGATTATTAATCTAGAATTCTTATTTCCTAAAATAATTTTAATCATCGTCATGTGAATGAGGGCTCAGCCCCTATTACTTTGCTTTAATGAGGGCCACAGCATTTAATAAATCCATGTTGAACAATATGAAAAATATTCACAAAGTGAAATAAATTCACAAACAGTTAATAAACCTATAAAAAAAATTAAACAACTACCATATATACAGCTTATGTACAGAATGCTAAACCTTTAGAGCTTTCGTAAACTGAATTCCAAATACATTTTCAAAACAGCTTCTTAAAGTAGTTTGATTTTAAATAAAGACAATTGATTTACACAAGAAATGCCGCATTAACTTACTATAATAATTTAAATTCGCGCCATATGTAACGTGTTAGAGCTCGAACCAATAAGAGATTGTTTATAAATGCTTCTGCCACGAATATTTTGTCAACTTTTCTGGCCTCAAATTTTTGAAATTAAAGAATAAAAGTGAAGTTATTTTTCAAACCTTTGATTATAATTTAGGATCTATTTTTTTCATTGTGAAAATTGAGTATTGATTGTAAATGCAAGCAACTATCATCTGATTATCACTTTCCATCATTTTTTTCCTGATGACTCGATTTATTCAAAGACTGTCACATACCAAACTGCATGGCTTTACGCATTCTCCATTTTAGAAGTTAGTTATTTACATAACAAGTCATGAAAGTGTTAAATTACAGGATATGTATGCAGTTCCAGAACGAGCTAGATTACAAGCAAGTAGCCTTTTAGTAACCATTGATATTATGTAGCTAAGATAATTTCAAACAAACAGTCGGTAATAGTAGTTTGTACAATGCGAGTGGAAATAACGTCCATATTGCACGAGGCGAAGTTTGAAGCACGATGCCGAAGGCGGAGAGTCTTAACCGTTCAAGGGCGATATGGGCCGTTCACTCATGCTGTACAGTATATTCTTTATTCGACTAAGCAAATCAATTAAAAAATAGATTGTATGTCTCCTTCAGAAATCGAATATAGGGATTAACCTGCGCTATTATAGAATATCCCTGTAATTATGCAATTTTTAAGACAATTATTAAAACTTTGTAAAATCTGAACATTTTCAAAAAGAAAATTATTTTAAATCGTGTTTATAAAAAAAATTAAATAGAGTCATCTCCCAGCTGGTATCAAACCTGCGGCGGCAACGTCTTCAGTTTACTAACACCTCGCTTATACCGACTGAGCTACGAAACCACATCACAGACCGTGTATACTACTACTTATTATAAAAGTAGGTTTAGTAGTAGCATTATTTTGGATATAGTCCATAGAATCATGAATGAAATATAAATTAGCTTACGACAGGCATGAGACATTGCGAAAAACAAAAAAAGGTTAAAGAGACGACAAATGTAAAAATTTTGTTGGTGTATTTTGGTCATTTGGTGAGTTGGGCATAGTTAGTTCAAACGCCCTCATCTTCGACAGAATTTCTGATTAAAACAATCATCAATATGAAGAAATATACAAACTTAATGTTAATAGCATTACTGCAAAGAAATTCGAAAGAATACAAGCCTAAGAAAACCCAAGTGATGACCAAGGAGAATTTAACTTTATTTTTACAGAACTCGGATAATAAGTAAGAGATATTTATTAAGAAGGGAATCCTTAAAACATAACTTCTTATTTTCTGTAGACTTATAAAACCAGTTTTAAAGTTGTATTACTTTCTGGTTTGGCTTGGGAACCTTGTGATAATAATCGTTTTTTCTTGCATACAAGAATAGTAACTGTAATAGACAACCAAACACAACTGGAAGTGTACCATGATAAATTGTTCAATTTTTAGAGTTACTTAACCCGAAATAGTATACAGATCTTCAACGAAACTTCTGGATGAATCTGGAGCAGATTTTCTAACTATAAAGAGGCATGGCAGTTGGAAGTCATATTCTGCTGCAAAAGGATATATTTAAACTACCGACGAGAATGAAACAAAAACAGCTATACAGATTTTTGGGGAAAAGGTTCTTTTTTCTTTTCTTAGTCTTGACCACATGTTTCAGAGAGTCCATGTGCATCGACTACCGGCTGTAAATCGTTACCGAATCGAATTATTGAACTTCTTGATACAGGAAAATAGCATTCAGGGTAAGTAAGTGCCTTTTAAAAAAATATTCAAGAAATGGTTTAGTTATGTACACAAGAAAAGACAGTTCTGTCTATTTTTATATGTTAGAAGAAACCTAAAGGCGTTATGGTAACATTCCGAATAACTTTAATGCTGATAAAAAACAAGTTGGACGCCCCTGGTTCGGTTCGTTTATGGAGAGACATCCAGAGTTGTCAATTATCAAAGCGCGAATAATGTCTACAACTCAAACCCAAGGTATGTCTAGAGAAGAGTGCGCTCGATACTTCGATCTTCTATGACAGATATAAACGTATGATTATTTAATGGACAATTCAAGAAAAATATTTAATCTTGTTAAATCATGATTGTACTTGAATAATAACACATGAATAATAATCCAGAGGAAAGTGTAAATTAGCTTATTCCTAATAATTATTCCTAATTCCTTATTCCTAATAATTCCAATAATGTTAACAAAGACGATGGTATTGACTATGAAGTAGTTATCCCTGACCGATCCCTGATGATCGCAATCCATATGAGGGGATTTTAGCTATTCCGGTCGTACCTGGGCCAAGTAGGCATCAACAGCGAAAGTAACACGCGGATACTCACATTGACAGAAGTAATTGCAGAAAAACTAATCAAAAAAGAATTCAAAGAGAATAAGCTGCAAAACTAAAACGCAAGCAAGAAAACAGAAGTGGTCGATAAAAAGAATAAAAAAATTACCAATAAAAAGAAAAATCGTGATGTCAAATATACTGATACCAGTTCATCGGAAAACGAACTTGACATTAAACGTTTAAAAATCGAAAGGATTTTATTGAAACTCACGTCACATTTATGTATCTGCATTAGCTATGCTTTTTGTAAGGTTCATTAGATTGTCCTAACCTGTACTTACAACGAGACTATTTAAAAATTGAATTAGAGTAGGCTATATAGAATTTCATTAGTGAATTTGACAGTATCTCATATAAAGTATCAGACCTTAACATCAGACAGAAAGTCACACACAAGGTCCTGGTCTGCTGCAATCCCCCATTTTAGTAGCATCTCTGCAGTAGTTTTATTTGTTCGTTTCTTTCTGGGCGAGGGCTCTGGATGGCGACGACACAGCCCTCGTTATACACATTTTTTTTATCATACAGGCAACCCTACCAGAATTTAACCTAATCTGGAAGAATTCCACCTGCAGTAACGATTTTTAATGTGGCATGCATTAACGCCATTACACGAAGCCTGTGGTTTTACTCCCTTATCCGAAAAGAAAGCATGTTTGAAGTTTTTTTTGCTATTAAAGATTAATTGTAGTACTCCTCATCCTGCTTCCCTTTGCCCTTAGCGAACGTCGTAGTTTGTTTTGCTATCCTTATTTTATCATTTCTTCCATGACTTCAGGTCTCGTAGCTAATTGTCTCATCCGTCTATTGTTTTCCATATTTCTTCTATTTGTTTCATTTACATTTTTTTCGTTTGTTTCTTCTTGCATCTGCGACCCCGCAATACAATTACATTTAATCTTTAATAAACTGATACTGAACTCATAACTAAAATACTAAAATACTTCAGATTTAAGTAAACTTTTCAGGCATATCTAAATCTTTATTTTTTATACACCTTTTACTTGTTCTTCTATTACCGAGCTAAAAGAATTATAGTTGGCACTTTAAACTTACTAATTGTTTCTTAGCATTTATTAGGAGCATTAGGAGCAAAAATCGCAAAACTAAGGAGAATTGGCAGATCTACAGCATAAAACCTTGGAATTGCCTAGATCGGCCAAGTAGAACTATCAAACGAAGCGTAACAAAAATAAGCCTGGTATAAAGTATTTTAAATTTATGGTTTTAAAAATCTAAAGACTAAAGAAAATATAAAGTTAAAGCTTATAAAAAAGAATTATCAAATGGGTCTTGTAAAGCTTGTAAAGTTGAACCATGGCCGCGTGTAGTGACAATGATGGTTTATCTATACATCAGAACAATTCGAATATTAAACACTCAATAATTGATGATGGAAGGTTATATTCTAGGGGCTGCAGCCGCCGACATGCGCTATGGTTCTTTCTAGCATTTGTAATTAATTTATTGTAATACTTTTAAATACTGCACGCGTATAAATTAAGAAATAATTTTATTATCTATTAGTATTTCAAAAGCATGACAAAAATATATTTTTGAAATTAGCCGTCAAATAATCCATAATTGTAGGTTTTCATGCAAGTTGAAACTATTATTTCAAACCAAAATTGTTAAGTTGCAATAAATATTAATAAATAGTGTTAAAATTAATGAATTTTGTTGCAAATACTTTTCATAGATTTGATTATTGTAGTTTTTATACTATAGTCAGGGGGGTCCCCAGTTGTGTGTGAAGATGTGCACGGCACACAGGCAGCCAGATTCTAGGGCAGCTAAATGAATTTAAAATTAATATATTATATGGCGATGGGCAGCAATAACAAATTCCAAATTAAAATTATCCCAAGCAGCATTTAAGTAGCAGTAACTGAGATCGGAACTTTGATTGAGTAGTTGTTACGTAACTGCAACTAAATTTATGACTTTATAGGTTTAATTTCTTCAATTCGGAATATTTTAGTAATTGTGTAGTTGTTTCTACTATTTATTGGAACTATGTAGTTTCATTACTTCTGAGTAACTATTAAAGTATTTGGAACCGTATTGCCACTTAGTATACTTACTTTAAAGTCGTTGCAACTTCAAAGTGGTATTATGATTGTAGCAGTAACTTGCCCGAAGCTACTTTAAAGTTTTTAAAACCTTACAGTAGTATTGAATGTAACACTTACGTTTTTGCTACCCAGAAAAATCATATTAAAGTAATTTTTCGTAAACTACTCCATCTCCATATTTACTTGTAAAATGTTGGATTAATCAATAATCATTAATCAATTTGCAATTTGTTATGATTGTTAATAGATGTTTTACTATATAACCTTCAATAAAAATAACAAATTAGTGCCAAATTGTGCCTTAGGGATTGTTATGTATGTAGGTTGAAGTTGGCAACATTTATTTATAGTGATCTAACTAACCAATCCTGGCATGCTCTGGGCGTGCGTCAGTAACACTCGAGCCGCCTTGGAGGATATACGTCTTCTACAGTCTATGCATTGTGTATTTAATTCGCCCAGCTCACTCAATATTAATAAAGTTAATTAATGACAATAATTGAGTATCTTTTATTTAAACACATAAAAGAACATAACAGGAATAATATAAAAATGGTTTCTATCATGTGTATCAAACGTATAAGTATTTCGTGTATATTTATCATGTTTTATTTTTTGACATTTGTGACATTTTTTTACTAAAAAATATAATTAAAGAAGGCGCGTTGTTATTTTTCGATCTATCATCATCATATTTAACAGAAAAGTTGCAATGGTTTATAATTTTGGTGTACTGGAATGACAAAATAATCAAACATTTCATCGCTCTTTGTATTAAGTACGTATTACAAATAAACTGGTAGTTCATTTTGTGACACGATCCAGCATTATATAGTATAGAAAATGATAGAATATTTGTTAAGTTGCAAGAGCAAGAGAGAACAAACACACGACATGATGTGTCAAAGAGAAAAGAAGTTCCACGAAAGTAGCAATTACTACGCCGCCACGTACCTGCTACCCAAAAATTGTTCCCCATTTTGGTTCCAGACACGTAACAATACCGTAGCAATTACGTTCTTGTGACTAACGGCAAAAACTTTATAGTTCCACCGGTGGTTGCTGGTACGTAGCGGTGACTAAAAATGCTGCTTGGGATCGCTAAAATAATATATGATGGTAATAAATTGGTTGGAGTTAGAAATGCTAAATTGTATTATACGAACTTATTTTTCTAATAAACGTATTTATGTTACAATATTTGTCACAAATTGAAATAAAATTAAAGATAAAAATTGGGAGCCGCCAGTAATAATATTTGCACAAGGGCAGTCAAGTGTCTGGGGACCCCTCCGACTATAGTTATTTATGTGAAGAGCACTAACCTAAAAATTAAATATTGTTGTTTTAAATTTTCTATAACTTCAGAATTTCAGAACAAGATTATTCTGATTCAGTTATCATTCATGTGGTAATATTATTAAAATGTTAAATTATATGTACTTTTGTAATAAAAAATCGCGTATAAAAACTGTAGCGCCTTAATACAGAAATAATTTTTCCTATTTTGAATTGATTTTTGTCTACTATTTTAAGATTTTATTTTATATTTTCTAGAGTATCATAACCACTGAAATACAAAATTACAACAGCTAAAAGAGATAGCCACAACCATATCTACGGCTTCAGTCCTAGAGATGGAAGCATAGTTCCAAAAGTTAACACGCTGGAAATTAAGGGGGGGCTGCTGAGCATTTTGTAACCTTTCTGTTTCTAATCTTCGTTTTTGAAACAATTATAGTAGTACGAGCACTAACCACTATTATGTCCGGACGATAAAAATACTTATCGTCCGTACATACTTACATTGGTTAGGGCTTGTAACACTCGTATTAATTAGTGCAATAGATATTTTTAATACTAAAAGTATTCATACAATTATTTCCTGCTAAATGTTGAGTGGGAGGTAGTAAAATAATTATAATTGCCAGCTTTTCTAAAAAAAACAGAATAATCAATATCCAATATTAAAATATAATATTGCACTTAATACCACTACATACTATTCTTGGTAACAATCAACGACACAAAAAGAAGATATGTTATTGAACTGATGAAAATCAATTATTTAAAACGGGATTGTTTCTGTTTTTTCTAAAGATGAAAACTTGACCGTTCCGCATTGCTGCTTGAGCTGCATTTTAAAAAGGTAACGTGAATTTCTGGGAATACTTGTATGTATGTGTACATTACTCCATATTCGAATACCCAGTTCAATTCGAACAAGAAAATATACAAACAAAAACGCAGTTTTATAATTAATAAAGATTTATTATAACTGCTGTTTCTATTAAATAATAATATAATAAAACGTTGTTAGCGGTCAAGATCACAGACTAAAATAAGTAATTAAAACGATGAATATTAATGAAGTGTTAAATTCATTCGCACCAAATGGCCCGACGCCTGTTTTAATCGTTTAAGCTGCTAAAAATGGAAAATTGTCATTTATCTTTTACTAAATTAAATTGTATGCATTATTTGAATTTTAATAATGAAATAATTCGATAAACATAATAGTACTGTTTTAGACACCTATGTAATAATTTTCTCTGACATCATTCTGAGAAATGATGCCTAAATTAAGTCATGTATTAATAGGATAGAAATGGTTTTTGGTGAACTAAATTTTGATGAGCTAATCTAACTAGTAAAGATGAGATGTACAGGAAAACAAAATTATAGTTAATCTACCATTGTGGTTTTTGCTTTCTCAGGATGTGTTATGTATGTAACATGAATTTGGTATGACCTCGTTTCAAGTTTAAAACGTTAAGTATTCCCTTATACGGGATGATTCAAAGCACTAGGTACATAGTTCAAGAATGTGTATATGGCGCATCTTTATAAATAGTCCAGAGCCGCCAGGTTCCCTAGCTCGAAGAAAGAAATCGTTGCTCAGTAATAATAAAAAATTATGCTAATTGTATTTGTTTAGTTAAAAAATAATTAATAATAAATATGATTATAAATAATAATAAAAAATATTTGAAACTATTTATTAAAAATATTATTATTTCCATATTAGCAACATTTAGTATTAGAAATATCTGGAGGTCTAGGTATAAAGCTCATTACACCCCGCAAGTGCCGATGTATACAAGGCGGGCTAACGGAGCCCGTATCTTCTTTGAAGCTTTTCCATAGCGCGAGAGATTAGGAGAATAGTCTCACCGACCAAAAGTCATTTATCGAATTTTTAGAAAAAAAGTATGTAAATAGTATCATTAGAGGACAATTTAGTAATTTATAAAGTTTGACAAAGTCTCATCAATCATTATTTTTGTCAGTAACTAGTTGAAATTCTGTTCCAAAAACTACATTATGTTAGATGTAGTATTTCATAAATTTATGTTAAGTCTAAATCTACATTTGAATTTTGTATAGTATTGAATATTGATAAATGTAAATATATCAGCGTTGACTTACTTTGGAATTGTACCACACCAAAACTATACATCGTAAACGTCTTTTTAATACTTACAAGTGTTTGTATCCTTTTGTCAATTTAAAATATTCTGCTCACTTTTGCTCCTTTTAGTTAGTATTAATAAAAACATTTTCGTGAAAACACTAGTTGTCAGATTTAAACCCTTACTGATTTATCCGCTGATACAGGCAATAAGTAAATTATTGTTTAGCAATAAATTGTAGTAAATATGATAACAATATTTCGTTATTATAATACAATATTCATTAGTATAGTTTTTTAGAAAAAAGTTACAATTTATTATAATAACCTTTTTTCCTTTCAATATTTTTCTGTTTTCATTTTTTTTTCTAGACTAATAATTTATAGTTATTATTTATAATTAGAATATTATTATATTACTAAACAGTAAATTCTTGTTCTTGTAGAAAAGCTTCATAGGGATTAAGTAAATAATATTCTGAATTTTGTCCAGTAAAATCACTCTCCTGGTCCACTGTGCATAAAAACAAAAGCATGAGCTAATTGCCATTGAATAATCAGAGTAGAATAATATACTTGTGATAGTTTTAAGAATTATTATTTATAATAAGTGCTTTTATTTAGGAAAAGTTGCGTCATTTTCATTCGTGCCTCAGTACTCAAATGTATTATTGTCACCGGCCTGGGCACCAATACACACAATCTTGTAGAATTTAACATTCTATTACATATTTTTAAAGTTATACTAAAGCATAAGTTATTTCTCGTCTAAATTAAGGAAAACTGATAGGTAAAGCACCTACTGGTGGGATCGAGGCAAATTGATGCCTCAAAGTGCAGTTTTTCGTGGAAGAGTGGCAAAAGAAAGGAAGAACTGTAAGGAAAGGCGAACACTTACCCGAGCAGAAATTTGATAAGGTTAGAATCAGGCCCCTATCCGGCCTGACCTAATTTAAACAAGGGCCAGATCAGAAATGTAACGCCTTTCAACCAGGCTTTCAAATATGACCATATCCATATCTCAGCCTGATAGGGAATAACCTTATAGGTCAGTCTATATTGGAACCTGATCAGGGCCACATATAAATTCCTTAATAGGGCATGCCGTAGTAGAACCTGACCCGGCCCAGATCGTTCTAGGGATTTTCATAGCATTCTGTTTAGGAATATCACTTTAAAATTGCTTCTATGGTCTTCTTGAGATTTGTAATTTAGAAATTTCTGAGAATTCTTTGGAATATTTAGCAGAAATTCTTGAAAAACGAGAAAACTTCCTCATAAGAGTTGATCAAAAATGATGTAAAACTATATGTAGTTAAAACTGAAAAGTAATGCACCTTTTTTTCATTGTGTTCTATTTAGAAACCTCATCGGGGAGCTGTTTTAGGTATTGTCTTTTTGAATTTATCAACAAATCAATCAATCATCAGTCAAATCTTAAATAGTATTGTAAAAGATCTTAAACAATGTATAAATCATGCGAGAGTAGCCAATATCAAGTATTGAAATGCAAGGTGTTGTTTACGAAATGTCTGAAATTAATTTTTCATGAAAGCAGAATTACTGCAAACTCTAATAATTTTTAAGTCCTGCATCATAAGCTTAAATAAAATAATAAAATATAATTTACGTAAGGATCTACGTGAAGGCTAATAAGATCTAATCCAGCTACTAAGCAGCTTATATAAATGATATTACGAACATGAATAACTCGTGCATGAGTAACTTGAATTCGTCAATTTTGAAATTGATATTCTTAGTGCTGGTGACTCAATATGGTTTATTGTTTCAAGCCTTAGTTGGTGAAACTCCATAATCATAAAATAAATGAATCTGATTAATAAAAAGTTTCACAAATTTATTTTTTCTGCTCTTCATTAACAATAGACTAATAATAAAGTAGTGTAAAATAGTGCAATAACAAAAAACCGTTTTTTGTCGAAACCGCTTGTCATCAAAAATCGTTTTTTGTTTCCGCATTTTTATTCTTAAAATTAGGAACATTTTTTTGAAATCAATAATGTCTACACATGAAAAGTGTTGATTTAGCGAAAAAGATTTTACGCTATCTCTATTAATAAACAAGAACGCATAGTTTGCAATTTTTTCACATAAATCTTAAATAAAACGCTTTTTTGTCTGAAAATCAATAGCATAAGAACCGCAAGGTTTCTTTCTAACCCATACAAAAATCTGATAGATATATGACATATACTTTCTGAGAAAAAAATTAGTGAACTTACTTTCAATGAAATTGTCCCTAAAAATGGGTACCTTTTATTACGTATCGTCCGATAAAAACAAAAGTATACTAGTTAGAAATATAATATTTTACTATAGTATGTAGAAATGAATTTACTATTTGCTCGTTTTAAATAATTTGCCGAAAAATATTTAATTCGGTTCAGTAGTTCCCGAGCAATACGCTTTCAAAGTCAGAGGACTCTAGAAAAAAAATGGATAGTAAGCTATTATTATCATAGATAGATAACTAGATAACAATAATAGAAAAAAAAATACTTATATATCTATTATTTTTATCTAGTTATCTATAGTTTTCTATTTATCATAGCAATATATTCGTTATAATTATCATATTACCTTTACTAATGGCAGTTTAGCTGTCGAAACAATTGTCAGGTAGATTAAAACAAATTTGTGAAACTTTTTATTAATCAGATTTATTTATTTCATGACTCAATGTAGATTCAGTTAAATACCTTTTCTTAGACGTGATCTGGTTCCGACTAATTATTAATATTATCACTTTGTGTTATTACATTTCATAACCTGTATACTTACTCTTAACAGATAAAGTTATAAAGTGTCATTAAATTTTGCTTAAACCAGAACGGAGTAACGAAGAGCTTGATAAAGTCTGTTTTTAATGAGTACCCGCTTAGACCAAATATTTTAACGCCCCGTTCACAAATATTCAGTGTTTGAACATTCGTATTTAACCAACGCTATATGCAATGTATAAATAGGATAAAATGTTAACCAAACTAAAATAGCAAGGCTATACGAGGGTGGTCTGAAAAGTTTCCGACCTAACAAAGATACAAGACATTTTTTCTTTAAATTTATTTTTATTTTTCTACATGTAAGTCTACACACTTTTCCCACCGATGCTCCCATCTCTTTAACCCGTCCAAATAGTACTCGGCGTTTTTGTCTGCAAAATAATTGTTCACGAAGGTGATAGCCTCGTCATTTGACAAAAATCTCTGTCCTCCGAGCGCAATTTTTAGATGACGGAACAAAAAGAAGTCGCTTGGGGCTAGATCTGGTGAGTAATGAGGATGATCAAGCAGTTCAAACAGTAATTCGTGGATTTTCGCCATGGTAACCGCGGAGGTGTGAGACGGCGCATTGTCTTGGTGAAACAGGATTTTCTTTTTCTGCAAATGTGGCCGTTTGTCCGCAATTTCTGCCTTCAGCTTGTCAAGTAATGATGCGTAGTATGCTCCTGTAATGGTTTTTCCTGTTTAAAGATAATCGATTAAGATAACTCCATGACTATCCCAAAAAACAGTCGCCATCACTTTCCCAGTCGACACAACAGTTTTTGCTTTTTTTGGAGCCGTTTCCCCCTTCGCAGTCCACTGTTTCGACGGTATTTTTGTTTCGGGCGTATAATGGTGTATCCAAGTTTCATCTACAGTAATTAATCGGCGCCAAAACTCTGATTTGTTGCGCCTAAACTGCGCCAACAGAGCGTTGGAAATGTTCATTCGAACACGTTTTTGGTCTAACGTGAGCAAACGCGGCACCCAACGCGCGGACAGCTTTCTCATGCATAAATCTTGATTCAATATGTGACAAACACGTTCTTTGGACATATTCATAGCCTCTGCTATCTCTCTCACTTTAATTCGACGGTCGTTTAGCACCATTTGGTAAACTTTAGCGATGTTATCGTCAGTGGTTGCAGTTTTTGGACGTCCCGAACGTTCATCGTCTCCCAAGCTGGTACGGGCACGTTTAAATTCAGCTGCCCAAAATTTCACTGTGGTAAATTATGGCGCAGAGTCCCCATACACAGAGACCAACTCATCTTTGATTTGCGTAGGCGTATTGCCTTTCAAAAACAAATATTTAATGACAGCTCGATACTCGGTTTTTTCCATTTTCACAAAAACAGTCACATCGACTCACTCAAACGATTGTCAAATAACAACTGGGCGTCCAAAATGGCTGAAATTTTGGTGAGTACTTGTCAAAAGATGCACAACTACATTCCCTAGCTTTTATTGACGAGTGCTGCCATCTTCACGTTAAGGTCGGAAACTTTTCAGACCATCCTCGTATTTGTGGAAACTTAGTGGCGCAAACAAAGAAAATGTGAAACTAGTAATTAATGTGTAATTAACAGAGGAAGCAGTTTCAACATTAAAAAAGATTGTCTGAGAAACATAAACACTATAATTGTTGGCAATACATATATTGAAGGAAAATTATCGAAATGATTGACAAAGATGAAGTAAAAAGAAAAAATATACAGTGTTAGTAAAACTTCACTTTGGATTTGAATTTGTATGAGTTAGCAAGGGAAAAATACCGAATAGCAAAACGTCTGAGAAAGATAGATACTTATCGCATACTGGGCAAGTAACCTTTTTGCTAGGTAAAAGATTCTAAAACTAATGACGTTTATCATTCTTACATGTACAGTTTGGCAAGTATGGGATGATATCTCTCTTTCTTAGAGGTATCACTATTTTTCTTTTGCTAACACATGAAAATTCAAATCCAACACAAAGTTTTGCCAACACTGTATAAAGAAGTCAAAACTTCTATGTCATTATGTGGGTCGGTTTCCATTTTTCAAATAAACGTAGGATACTTACGCATGTTTAACTAATACTGTGGGAAGGAAAACTGAACTTTCTATTACTATTTGCTAATAATATGCAGTAATACTTAGAATAATGGTCACAACTATTATAATCGATCACATTTGACGTTTTGGTGCCATATTATAAATCAACTTGCTTTTCATGTTTAAAATGGAAAAACTGTATTCAGTACCGAAATAGATTTAAATAGATTATAAAAGTTTACTTTAATAATAACAGTTCGACATCACAAGGCGTTTCGGAGGGTTTCCACTATTTACATACGCACTTGCAGCGGGTCTGTAAACTTTTCCTGTATATTCGACGTGTAGCCTCGATAACAACATTGTGAACTATTTTTTTTAATTGTGCCCACTTTAAGTTTCTTTTAAAAATAATGACCATTAATGAATTCGTGGACAACTAAATATTTGCCAATTTCAATTTGAATGTGATGCATGGTATGACGAAGCGTTGACGAAAACCATTTCTAATAGTAGTTAAATTTCCTTTTGTTTTAGTACTTGCCAATATTACCTTTTAAGGCTACTAAATCCTACTATTAACTACGGAATTAAGTAAAACATAAAAGATAAAATTATTGAACGAAAAATTCCTGAAGTTTGATAAATTGGAAAACATTAAAAATAAAAGCAACCCCTATACTTTGATAAAATACAAAGAATCAGAAATTTAGTATGTCAAATACAAATAAATCTTATCCAAGATTATCCAAAAGTCTTAAGTATATGATAATCTGCAGTGACGGGAATTAAGGGTCGCAAGGGGGGCAATCGTCTCCCACAATGTTGGGGCAACTAAGAAGAATTTTTGCTCCATTATTGAATATTTAAATTAATCGGATCATAACAGACCTGAAATCCCGCCACTGATAATAATCTGAATATATTAATAATAATAATTCACTACATTTTTATTAGTCCGACTTCAAATATCAGAGATACTTTAACGATTAGTTATGTTTATATTTAAATTATAGAATTTTTAAATGGTGCTAGCTATGAATGAACTATAAAACCGATATTAACAAATTAAGCTCATTATATTTTTTTTATTTATTTATTTTGTTGATTGCCCTTAGTTTAGATGGCACACTTCATTTTGAAAGTGAATAGTGGAACTTCATGTTTATAAACACACCGAAGATCCTTAATTAGGACATTCATTCATTCAAATGCCAATAACAAGTTGGCAAATGCATAGTGACCTTGTGTATCGTAGTACAATAATAATAATAATAGTGAGTATATTCTGTGGGTAGATCTACTAGAATTTTGCCTTGGTACTTGCACACAAACATATTTCAACATAGCCCCACTATACATCTGCGATTTTTTATAATGTAAACTTTTCTAGCAAAAATCAAATTTAAAAAATGATTGAAAATTAAAGAATTTCCAATTAGAAAGTGAGCAGTTTTTCAAAATACATTTCAGGTATTTTATTGTAATTTAAGTAATTTGATTCCAGCCGTTTGGGAAATTTATAACAACATTTACATATGTAAACTTGACATGTGGGTGGTTATATATGGGAAATAAATGCATGTATAGCCTAATAAGTGTTCATTTAATCAACCACTTAATTTATTAGTACTATCTATTTCTCAATGAAAGTATTTGAACCGAAAAGTATTGAATGATAATAGCTTATTTTTGATTTTGGGCTGACTATGATATCTATATGACCTATTTTTGATAAGATGATTTATAATTTTACTATATAGATCTACTTATAGTGGTATGTCTAAAACACAAAACAAATGTTGTTATTTTTGATAAACTATTACTTAGAAGACCTCATTATAGTGTTTGTTCGTCTTATTATTGTTAAAACATCTTGAAATTGTTTATATTTTGCTGTTAATTAAGAAATGATTTTTGTCTTCTTATCTATTCAGTAGTGAATAGTTATTAAGTATATGTATATATTAATCTTTATGAATCTGTATTAATTTATAAATAATGTAATTACATCAATAAAATTGTTCTCTTTTTGAATAATTAAATAATTACATCTTGGTTGCAACTTGCAACAACAAAAGTTTGTTATATCACAACTTCCATTACTACAATGAGATGATATCACATTTTAAATTAGTAACTTAAGTCAGTGTATTATATTTTTCAGGAAGCTTTTTCACTTTCAGTATGCACTCTTCTTGAAATTTGTCCCATATACGACTATTTAACCTTTTCTTAATAATTTCAAAAATTTCAAAAGCTTTGTTAATTCTTTACTGTTAATAAAAACATAAAAATTATTTATATACCTGGATCTGAAGATACCGCTTCAGTCAGTAATACAGCAGAAGCAACAGCAAGAATAATTACGGCGATTCCCCGCCACATCTTTAACACTTGCTGCAGCAGAATTCCCAATAAACTGCACGGTTCACTGAAATCACTTAAGTCGAACAGCTTCCAAATGGACACTGCTGGACTTTACTTGTTTGTAGCAATCACTAACCGTGTGTTGACATTTACTGGCCTGGAGTGGGATATCATGATCAAGATGTTCCTTATTTATTTATTCCTTAATTAATTCATTTTCTGAAGCCTGAAAATTCAATTAGTGAATAAATTAGAAAATAATAAATTAACTTTTTTTTAATGCTGTAACTAGAATTATAAAAATTAGAAGAACTTAAAAATTGAAATAACCTTTTATTAGTGGAATTGCTTTCAAAATATTATTCCTTAAAGTTCAAAACGAATAACAAATAGTATTCTTAAGGTTATCCCACATACTGCTAGTGTATGTGGGGACAATATTTTATTGTGGGGTATTGCGAGCGTTGGATAAGATTTTTATGTAGTGTAGGACTGAAAGTAAGGTGGAATAAAACAGGATACTAAGTATCCTTATGTTTAAAAAAAAATAAGTTCAAATCATAAAATAACAAATTTTAAAGTTATCTCAATTCCTGATCGAAGATATACTAGCTCTAGATAGCATTGAGCTTTCAAGATCAATCCAAACCTAATTTGGCATTTTTGAAGATATCACACTGGAGAGAACACACCTGATGATAGGAGATTAATTAAACCCTATCGTAAATCTACCTCATTAATCCTAGCTTAACTTTCCTGTCGAGATTTGTGGTTATTTTATCTCATTCAATAAAATCGCAGTAGTTGTAAAAGTGCTCTAATTAGTACTTGCTAAAATCTGCAATATCTGTGCAATTCAGTTCTAATTCCACTGATAGACGGATAAGTAAATAAAATAGGAAAGTCTGTATAAAGAGAATAAAAATTACCTTTCGTGTGCAGATCACGAAAAAAAACAGCTGCGAGAACAATTGTTAGAGTACTGGATAAAGACTTTAGAGTTAAAATTTGAAGTAGAAAAGAATTTTTTTCACTCTATTCTTATAACAGAAATAATTATTCACTAATCAAATATATTTTCTCACTATATAATTAATTAACTCTGTATGTTTACTTTAAAAGTATAAAAAGATTCACTCTAATTTTAATTTTTTAAGAAATAAAAGCCATTAAAAAGTTATCTAAATTAGTTTATGCACAGATGCATTATAATTAGACTATTATTGTAAGACTCATCTAAACATAAAAGTCTTTTTATGACCCAAGGGCCTCTTTATGGTCAGACGGGCAATAACGAAACGTCAATTAAATGTCAGAAGTTTTTTTTGTAGAACTTGATTGGTCCTTAATATAATTTGTAAACTTATTACCAATGAAAATAAACTGAAATTAAATATTTTGGAATAGTTATAACGTTGAAATTCACAACCCATTGTTTGTTTGATGGTCACTGTTTAAAACCAAGCTTCTCCGTTGTTTGGTTGTCACTGGTTTTCCCTTTCTTTCTGTTTATCGTGAAGTCGCTCCTGCGCGGTTAAGTTTCTCTCTCGATAGAATAGAACAAAATGGCTGGTTTTGGTACTGGTAGTTGAATGTGCGAGATATATTAGGAAATTGGTTTTAAATATTAATTCGCTTTAGCGGAATAAATCTCGCATTCAACAGAATGATCGCTTGATTAGTTATATGCGATCAATCGTCAAATTAGACGGATTAAGTTCTGGTGCTAACCATTTTAGGTAAATTCTTTTCGTTAAAATCTCGTTGCGCTAAAATCTTACAAATGTCTTTTTATTTTAGGTAATATTGTTTCCCTAGCTGTCACCTTGAGGGAATTGTATTGTAAAAGACCTTTCAGTTTATAGAAAGGTAAAAATCTTCAAATATTTAAAATTAATACAACATACAGGGTGATTTCTTTGTAGGTCTTTTTTGTCGTTTGGGTTTTGTTGCTCTTGTTCGTTTATTCTTGTTCCTGCCTCTCTGATCGTGGGTTCTTTAGAAGGTCCTTCCCCTTTGGGTCCGTACCTACATCAATACATGTACCGGGTCAGAACAAAACAACAGATATCGAAAAACCCCTAAGCAAGGCTTTAAATAAAACAGCCGTGGGTTTTCGAATGGTGGGATGTTTGTCGAAACTTGTATGTATTCTGTGTCATTATATTTGTGTTTATATATATTTACAATTTACAATATGTGTACAATGTATTCATGCATGTTAATTTTAAGAGCAACACGAGATCTCGAGTAGTGGAATTGTCTTAGGGTAGTTTTAAGTACAACCAACTGTGATACAAATCACCATTCACCTTTTTTTTATTAAACATTAAAATTGCATTTAAATTTAACATTTAAAATCTGCACAATAGTTACAATTAAAATAAAGCCCTACTTAGAAAGTTTACATTTCACTACGTGTGTTTTATTTATTTATTATTTATTTATTTGTATGATTTTAATATTGCTTTCCAGCTCATTTGTAAGTATATATGTACGGTACGACCAAAATTGTGGAAGTTGCCAATATTTTAGTAGAAGATCTATTTCTTCGTTTGTCTGATAAGCTTGAAGCTTTAGTAATAAGCATTGTTTTTAAACAAAGTGGCGCTGGTTTTGTTTTATCTTTTATATCTTGTATTACCCCGCCCCTCTCCGACTTATTGGGGTTAGCTGGCAAAAACTAAAGCAGTGTTATTTGGATCAAGCTGATACTTCCAGCACAGCTATATTTTGGGTAGGTTAGGTACGTATTTATATAAAAATAGCCTTTGTGTTTCTGTAGGTTATATAGTAACTATAGTAACGTACTTCGTATAAGCACATAAGTATACGCACAGCTGCTTGATGTACCTACGTACTCATTTAATTATATTTTTACACAATAATAGATTTGACATTAAAAACTTAATCTGTGCATAAAATAGTGTATGTATAGCGGGCATAACTTGCTTTTAGGGCCCTACAGCCTTTTCCTAGCCCTCGGCTGACGCCTCGGGCTAGAAATAACGCTTCTGGCCATAAAAGCTTCATTATGCCCTTAATACATAAATAACTAAAACAATTTGTATGTGTACCTGTTAGGGCATCCAATCCCGGGATCCCGAGCATTTTTCAGGACCGTTAATCTCGCGATTATGCCAGTGCCGTAACTAAGTAAGATTGCGCGTCCCTGCGAGATTACGTTTGCGCCCCTCATATACAGGGTGGCTGATTTTTCATTGTCCAGGTTATATCTGCTGAAATATTAAAGGTAGAATAAAAAGTTAATGAGATACTTGTTTAGCATAACCTGATCTATAAAATAGCGCAAAAAAGTTTTTTCACGGCCAATTTATTTTCCGAAAAAATATCCAATTTTCTAAATAGAACGTCCTGTAAACTTTTACGGAATAAAGTTTGCGATGAATTTCTCTTTACAATGATATGCATTTTCAAATTCATTTTATGTCTCACTTGCATATTATTTGTTGTTTATACCTGTGATACTAAGTACATAACAACCGGGGCATTTTAAGCGGGCCTTATAATTCATAACGCCCGATCATGGTTTACTTTACAATCATAGCCGGAGTTATGTTCAATAGTAATTTGCATCATTAGGTCAGAAACTATGCTTGCGTACATGTTACAACACAACAAATAACGAGTATTTGCACGTGGTTTCTGGGCTCATGATTCACGAATTCTTTTGTGCCGACTTAACTGCTGACAAAAGTTTCTTAGCTAAAATTAACTTATTTTTTAGATGTAGTGCTGTCAGAATATTTTTTGTTTTTATGTTAGTAACAACAACAAAAAATATTTGAATTTAAATCGTCATTTATCCGTTTGACTTTTGTAAATTTAGTAAAATATGTTACCATCCGACAAACATAAAAATTCCTAGTTTCATAAATTAATAAACAACACCCTTGTCAACACCAACAATTACAAGTTAAAACTAATTTTCTACTTTTATACATATTCATGTGAAAAATAAAATTTTATATGCACCACGAGCATTACTAGATGATAATAGCCATCGGGCGACTTAGTTGGCTGCTGCCCTCGTTTCGCTCGGGCATCAAACAACTGCGGGCTGCAAATGCCCTTGAAACACAAAATACTATAAAACTTAATTCCGCAAAATATGCAGGACGTTTAATTAAAAAAAGTTTCGGGAAAATAAGGAAAAATTCATTTGTGCTATTTTATAGATAAGGTTATGCTAAACAAGTCTCTCATTTAACTCCTTCCTCTGCCTTTAATATTTCAGCAGATTTAACCTGGACAATGAAAAATCAATCACCCTGTATACAATTATACGTAGGTAACTTTTGTTAAAATAAAATATACAACAATTAATAATAATAGTTCATTACAGTAGAATAGTTCATAGAAGGTTTTTTACCTCCAATGCTTGTTTTAAAATCTCTATTCCCAACAAACTAGTTTCACGAAAGCAGCCGGCGCCCTTCGGATGGTTGCACCCCCCCCGCGTCGCAGGGTCAGCAAGGGCGGTAGCTACGCCACTGGATTATACACATTAAGTCCCGGGATTATAAAACTTCAATTTCGATTGCCATTTAAACATGGCAACCGTGCGAACCCAGCGAAGTGATTTATTATTATTAGTTGTTTAAAATGCTGTACTTGCCCTATTTGTGCAATACTAATTCGTTCTATAGAGAGGTTAACAAAAGAAAATATTAAAAATATTTCGAAAGATACCCACCAAAAAGTCAGGGAAGAAAAAAATGACGATGTTAATATTACCAGTCTTAGGTGAACAATATTTGAAAACGCCCGCGAAGAAAGTCTTGAACAAAAATTACATAAAACCCTAAATGAGACCATGGTTAAAACTCCATTTAAACAAACAAAACTGAAATGAGACTTTTCCTCAGGAAATGGACTTATTCGAAATAGGTAGATTTCGTGAACAAAACTTACTGTCAAAACTGTCAAACTACTTAACAAAGTATCTCTAACAAATTTTATTTAAAACTAAGTTTTAATAAACTAATTTTTTTAAATAATTACAAATTAACGCAAATAGAAAATAGTATATTAAAATATTAGTTTCATAAGACACGTTTTTAGCGCACACGCCAAACATTTCTACAGGACAAGTGCGCTATCTTATGAAACTATTTTATACTATTTTTTCTATTTGCGTTATTTTGTAATTATTTAAAAAATAATAAGTTAATTAGTTTTAAAATAAAATTTGTTAGGGAAACTTTATTAAGTTTTTTGAGAGTTGGCAACACTGAAAGTTCTAATTCTGCATTTGTTGTTCAAATTTACGACGTAAATAAGTTTGGCGTTTTAAGAACAGCTGTTCAACACTAATATCAGCTTTAAAAAATAAAATGTTACTGTTTCCAGTATTTTTTGGACACGCAATTTGCGTGTCCAAAACTTAGAGGCCGTGTTCTAAACTTAGACACGTGCGCTAAAAACGTGTCTTACGAAACTAATAATTTAATATACCGTGGTGAACATTAACAAAAGTGTCAAAAATAAAAGTGTCCAAATTATTATGAGCATATGTATATATTTTCAATACATGCTTATGATTTAATTATGTATACTTTTTAAGTACGTTTACATTGCAATAAATACCTAAATGACCTCCACCCCCAGAATAAAAAAAATTACACTACTTTCACTATTAATTTTAGTACTTCCTAAAATTTTAATCTAAATAGAAAACAAATTATACAAAAGTTTTATAACAGTCCACCTTAAATATTTTTCCATGTAGAGCAAAAGATTCAAACGTCAAGAGTAAAATCTTACTCCGCAACGACTAGAAATTTGGTGTTTTAGTGTGAATACATTACCATAAATGATTAAAGATATAATTGCTTGAGTGTGACAAATTTACACTAACATTCTATTGAAGTTAACTCATTAACTATAAGGTCTACACGAAGGTATATATTAGATATCTCTCTAAATGTATTCGACCTACACTCACTTTTGCACTGGTCTAGTGCTCGAATCTTACACAAGATTTTTTTTCTAAACCCAGAAACCAGTCTGACTATAATGATCCTCTGAGTCTGTTTATTTCCGTATGATAGGCATTTCTACCGCTTTTCTTATTACGAGGGTGGTTTAATAAGTCAGTGACTTTTTGAATAAAAGATATTTATTTCGGCAAATAAGCGTTTTATTTTTTAACATAGTCTCCTTTTAGCTCGATACATTTAGTCCAGCGTTTTTCCAATTTTTTTTATTCCTTCCAAATAATAGGTTTTCTCAAGGCCCTCAAAATAGACGTTTGTTTCAGTGATGACCTCTTCATTCGACCCAAATCTCTTACCGCCCAGCCATTTCTTCAGGTTGTGAAAACAGGAAATAGTCACAGGGGGCTAAATCTGGAAAATATGCTGGATGGCATAGAAGTTCGTAGCCCAATTTATGGATTTTTGCCATGGTGACTACACACGTGTGCACCCGTGCATTGTCTTGATGGAACAGAACTTTTTTCTTCGCCAAAGCGGCCGTTTCTGCTTCAAATCAATATCGAATCTGTCCAAAAGCTCTGAATAATATTCGCCGGTGATCGTTTTACCCTTTTCAAGGTAATCGATGTGAATGACACCGCGTGCATCCCAAAGAACTGTGGCCATGACCTTGTTGGCCGACAGACCCACCTTGGCCTTCTTTGGTGCACGTTCACCCGGAGAAACCCACTGTCTTGATTGTACCCGCTCAGTTGAAATGCCTACAGCCTCAGCCACCTCACGCACTTTCATTCTCCGATCGTCCAATATCATTCCATGGATTGTATCGACTATTTCTGGCGTGACGACCTCTTTTGGGCGACCTGAACGTTCGGCGTCACTTGTGCTAGTACGACCACAACGGAACTCAGTACACCACTTCTTAATAATTGAAATTGATGGTGCGGAGTCCCCATAGTATTTATCAAGCCTTTCCTTAGTTTCGGTGTTTTTTTTACGCAAAAAATAATGCTTAATCAGCACACGAAATTCACTTTTTCCCATTTTCGTTAAAATTCACGAGGTTGTTTGCTTTCAATGGCTGTCAAACACAAACTAAATGGCGCAGCCTTCTCAAAATTTTACAGTAGTCTATTCATAGATGGCAGTTGACGGGAGCAGTGTTGCATTTGAAGTTACTGCGCGGGAAATTCAAAAAGTCACTGACTTATCAAACCACCCTCGTATTACAGTGTGGAGCAAACGAAGACGTTGAGTAAAGCTAGTAAAGGTTCTAATAATAGGTATTGGGTAAAATGAGATCGTTAAATGTAAAATTTACATACATAGAAGAGCAGAATTTTTAATAAATAATGAAAAAATACATTGTTGCATGTTTTTAAAATTTTTCTTTCTACTGTTAATTAATTAAAAAACTATAGTAAAAATTATAGCACAAAAAGCTTACACTTACTAATAGTGGAGGAGCGAGTTAACATTTAGCCATTACTCAAGCGAAGTGTGACCTAATTATAAATGTATGCCAGATAAACGCCTCGAGCGGAGCGCCTACGATTGCAGGTGCAGTATCAAACCCACGGCCACGTGTGTGCATAGCAAGCAGTTGCAGTACGCAGAACTCTATAAGGAAGTCACGTAGGCACACGGCCACAACAGCTGCAGTACTCAGAACTCTATAAGGAAGTCACGTAGGCACACGGCCACGTGCGGTCAACTGCAGGATTCCACACCCACAGAAGGAGTATATAAAGACCAGCACTTTATGGGACAGTTCAGGCTGAGTTACAACGAAGCTTGAAAGATAGAAACTGTCTATCAGGATAGATGTTTCCCTTCTTTTAAGCAATACTCACCCAGAAAGCCGTAGAAACTGGTGGCCATGGTTACTGTTTACCTCGGTCTTTCTGAACATTATAATTACCAGCTTTAAGTTAAAATTGTATAATAGTATTTAAGTGATTATGCAAGTGCATACTGTGTAAATTCAAGACGAATAAATATTTGATTGTACTTAAACAATAAACTGTGTTCATTTTGTAACTTGTGCTCCGTCTTTTGCGTTTTTAAAATAAAGTACCATTTTTAAAAACGCCTTTCTTCGCCAAGAAACGTTAATTAGCGTTAGGAAAAAAAGAGCGTTATCTCGGAACCGGTTAAAACTACTCGGATTTTCATGATTCTTTTTTTTAAAGCTTATAAATATAAAATACTACACATTTTATAAATTAGAAATTGACGCTTAGATCGGTAAATGTGGTGAAACTCGAATAACCTAAAAACTGTCCAAGTGATCCAGTACTGGTTGCTCGATCATCTTAGAAAAGGGCAATTTTTTATGTGTTATTACAACTATGTATTGGTAGTTCGAAACCACTATTAATTTAATTTTGTTACTTTTGGTTTAAATATGACAGCCATATTTGTTTCATGGAGCATGACATTTTTTGCAGTTTTCTATGTAAACGAAAATCTCCATATCTCAAGAACGGATGGCCGTAGGGACGTGTGGTAAAAACCGTCATGTTGTTCACACTTTGAACTACATTTTTTATTCTTAACATAAGTTTTGTAAGATGATTCTCTATGGGTGCAATTTAAGCCCGAAGTTTGACAAGGTTTCTGCAACATCCACTTTTTAGGGTGCCACATTTCCAGGAAAAAGTGAGCTTTTAGGGTTTATTTTTTCTAAGAAGGTGCACAATTAGGAATAGTTTATGTTTAAAATATTTGAAATCTGAAACTTCACTATTTTGGTATTTATGGGCTTTTGAAATTCTTGTTTTCTTTATTTTCGAGCAACTTTGGACCTCAATATCTCTGATGCGCATTGATGGATTTTTTTTATATTCCGTACAAATGAAGCAATATATGATGGCAAACTGTAGTAAAAATATTTTAACTTTGATATTAGCATGAACATAGAGTTGTGCTCATGTTAGCTGTCATATAATTTACACGGATTGAGAGGAAAATTGACCATGGAAGAAAATACATGCAAAAAGCACCCTTATGATATTAATATAATAACAGTACCTAATAATAATTTTACTTTGCCAAACCAATGTTAGCACCAGAATAAAGTACATTTACTCAGTAATACTAATGGTGATGGTTTACATTTACAGTTTTCAACTGGGCATAATTCTGTCCTCACGGTAATATCAAAGTTAAGATTTTTACCACAGTTTGTGTTCTTATACTGCTTCATATACACATACACAAGAAACGTCGTTCACTACGAAAGAAATATGGCTGCCGTATTTAAACCAAAAGGAATAAAAGTAAGTTAAAAGTGGTTTCAAACTACCACTACATAGGTGTGATAACACACAAAAAATTTTCCTTTTCTGAGATGGTCGACCAGTACTGAACCACTTGGAAAATTTTTAGGTTATTCGAGTTTCACCGCATTTCTCGATCTGAGCGTCAATTTATAATTTAGAAAGGTTTTAGTATTTTATATTTACAAGATTTTAAAAAAGAATTATGAAAATCCGAGTAGTTTTAACCGGTTCCGAGATAAAACGTCAGGATACTCCACTATAATGGGAAAGTCGTAGAATAACAATGTCGTAGAACATTTTATGCTAGAAGAAGAATTCAACTTATTCTTTTATATCGGAATACACTTCTCTTCACTCTCATGTCTTTACCAAATGTACTGAACGCCAAATGCATTGAACCAGAAGTAATTGGCTTCCGAGGTGTCGACAGATTTCTAAGTTTTGTTCGTATATGTAAAAGAAACTTATTTCTGGGTTCGCCTCGTCTAGAGGCAGAATAAAAATTTGAATACAATTTTGCAAAACTCTTCAAACCAGCATAAAAGATAAAAGATTTAACTTAAGAAATTCTATTTCCATTTATTCGACTCATATCCTCTACCACCTGCCCTCATCCTTATCATTTAAAAGCAATGAGAAGTCCGTATTTGTTGATAATAATGCCGAAGTTTGTTCAATTATTTATTTATTTATGGCAAGAATCGCGGCTCTAGATCGATTAGTCGTACGTCAGACGTTCATAAGGCGGTAGAAACACCAGATACCAGAACGAAGCATTGTTTTTAGTGTTAAGAATTTGTATAAGACACTGGGCTTACGGTTTTATTTCCTTAACCGGATTAAGCAAATGTATTGCATTTTTTGCGATTTCTACTGCACTGTAAGTGTATGTAGATATACTTCTAGTACTAGTAAGTAGTCTAAAGCTTTAGGTTAAGAAAAATACAATTTTTTCCGATGTACTTGTTGTCACACATAACAATTCTGACACCTCCAGTTCATTTTGCACTTATATCTTACAATAAAAAAATACTATAACGTAAATGGGCAAATGGTTAGTGTACATACAAAAGGATTTCAATAAGTATTGCTAATTAATATGTCACCTTTTATTCGGATAGACGATACGGATTTGACCATTCTCAACTGTAACGATAGATACCCTAGTTCATGATTCGGCCATTTTCTCTCTATCTACAGTAAATAGATCTTTAAAAAATTATTAAAGGAAATTTGGATTCATCATGGTTGATTAAAATTAAATAATGCTCTACTAACTCAATTTTGGGATTTTTAGATTTTGCAAAATTCCCAATCACTTTGGGCATAAAATTAGGGTATTCGTTATAAAATCTCGTTTTATAGATAACACAGAACTATAGATGCAAGTGTTGATAGTCTCTCTTCAGATGCTTAATTCCTTAAAAAAAGTTTTCACACAATAAGTGGTGGTCTAGTTGAAAGGAGTAAGTAGTGTGGAATCGTTAAGGTTGATCTTTTTGCAATGATAGGGGCCCAGTACTTTTTATAGCCCTATTACACATCCCAGATTATTGCACTACCGCAGAATTTGTTGACATCAAGAGAGTATTTAGTATTTTTCTTGATAGTTTCAGAATAAAAACAAGTTTTTTTAACTTTGAGGCGGAAGTTATTTACTTTATTAGTTAGTTATTTCATTAATATAATTTTTTTAGTTAATTATAAATTAAATTATATTTTAGAATTTATGGTTGGAAACTGATGTTTTTAGAAAAGATTTTATATATGGTACATTTTGTTTTTTGCTATTGCAACCGTGGTTGCAAGATTTCGCAATATTCTTGATTATGTTTGTTTATTTATTTATTTATCTTTGGGCGAGAAATCAGGATGGCGTACCTCATGGCACCGATTACTATGATCCTTTGTCCGACCCTACTATAATTTAGCCGAATCTGGGGGAATTCCAACCCCAGTAAGGATTTTTATCGTGCCAAACATCGCATTGACACGGGACCTACAGTTTTACTTTCTATCCGACAAGAAGGCATGTATATAATTTTTCTCCGCTATGAAAAATTACAAGCTCGACCGGGGATCGAACCTGCGACCCTTGGATTATGAAGTAAACATGCAAACCACTAATCCACCGAGGCTGGCTTTGATTATGTGTTTATGTCTTTATTTCATTATTGTCATTATGACATGGTTGTCTAAAACATATTGACAGTTGTTGCTTATGCAGTCAAAGAAAGTTAAAAGTAAATCTGACAATTACTTAACCTATGCTGTGTTTACACAACATAATAGGTATTTCTATTCATTATTCTACTCTTAATGAAGACTCCTAGAATTGAAAACATCAAATTGGTAGAATTTTTCGAAATTGGTAGAACATGTGTGATAATACATGTGAGAAGAAATCGGACGTTTCATGTCATAAAAACGCAAAGAAAAGCATTTTTATAGAGAAAATGGGAACACTAGTGGATTGCTTAAATAATTATTTATTAATTTTTTTATGTTGTATGACATCATTGGTATTGCTTTTTCTATTAATTTTTGTATTTTTTACATCGATTCAGGTTACAGATTTTCTTCAGGAATGATATACAACAAAATTGTAGGTTGTTAATTCAATACTCTTTCATCAAGGAAATAATTTATGGATTTTAATATAGTGCACTATACATCCGATTATTTTACAGTAGTATAAAATTTATGAACTGCGTCTGTAACTAAATAATTGTCACGAAATACAAACTATGACAAACAAAGATAATAATTATTTAATTGCTGTCTCTAAAATTTATGTCTTTAATTTAAATCAAATTAGTATATACTGCAATCTCGTAAACATACTCGTGGTATAAATTAACATAGGAATGAAAGATAATGAAATAATTGAAAGAAAGGTAGCTTAATGCCACTCCTAGCGCCAGGTAAGGAAAGCGCTCGGCCTAGTTGTTGGGCAATACAGTAACAACACTCCTACGGTTGCAGATGTCACATATATTGAAGAACATTATTGTGGTATTGAACCGCAAACTTGTGTGGCATGTATGTATGTACAAAAAGAAGATAAAATATACAATATAGTGGTACATATAGAGATAACAAGAAACCGGTACAGTATATATATTTGGAGTGGTTGTGAATCATCATTAAGCTGATGTTGGATAACTTATTATTGGTTTTTGTATAAAATTATGTAATACTTTATAATTGCCTTTCAATTCAATGGTTTACGTTTATTTTGTTTCTCTTCGCTAGCCTAATTTTCTCAATGTGCTTTTTGCTTTGCTATGTTTTGGAACCCCATAACTGTTAGTAATGTTAGTACAGCTAACAAATAAGAGATATTAGAAAACGCATTTGGCAGAAAGTAGTGGTATATACACAGTTGTTACCCATATAAATTTTGCTTTGTATTAAATGATAATACTTACTTATCAATTTCATTTCCCAATTTTCCTAGGTATATTATCGAAGTTATAAAAGCAGAAAAATTTTGAAATTTGCAAAATCGCCGAAGGTTCCTTCATAGGCTAAATATTCCGCTCCTATTAGGCACAAATGATTTACAATTTAAGAAGCCATTAGATTTTTTTCTAAAAAATATTTTTTTATTAGAAAGGTCTACAGTACAAAACTGTAGATTTCCTGTACATATACTAACCTGGGCCTTTGTACTAGAATTTATTAAAATTATCTTCTCATATTATTGTATCATCTGCATTATTGTAAGTAACGAGGCTGTACAACACTTAAAAATTAATAAATCCGCTATTGCGTCGGGCTGTTTCAAAGCATTCTAACTTCATTTGTCAAATTCGGGAATAACGCTATCTATATATATAATCCTTATCCTTCTATATATATAAAAGGGAAAGATTGTCTGTCTGTCTGTCTGTATATATGTATGTATGCAATTTTCTCCGCAACCACTGGACCGATTTGGATGAAATTGGTATCATTGGAAAGGTCTTGGCCCAGAATAGAAAATAAGACCAAATTAGACTCTGATCGGCCATCGTGGTCCGAAATAACAGCGAAAAACCCATATATGGAAGTTAAAAATGGGTACTGAGATTGATGTGACAAGAAAATATATATAGATATGTTGTCAATTGTCAAATTTGGTAATTTTTGAAATTTTTGAAAAGCGCAGCAAAGCGCGCCGGGTATTTGCTAGTAACCTATAATTTTTAGTACACTACCGCCATTACTTGTGATAATTGATTCTTCAGAATACTCATTTTGAAATTCCTGATTCGACTTCTTCGTTGCCTGAAAATCAAAACTACTTAAAGTCGACCAGTCATTTTTTTAGTCATTTTTGTAGTTATTTATATCATACATTACCGATTTCAAATATTGCACTGTAAAGGATTTCACGTTTCTGTAAAGTGTTAGGCGATACAAAAAATAACTTAATATTTATTTAAAACACTTTTTCTGTTTGTAATTAGAAGAATATTTTGAACATAACTGGTCGGCCTTAATAATAATTATCATAACCTTCTAATGAAGTTAACAGAACCTTTACGTTACACACAGCTTCAAAGAAGTGTTTACAAAAACTCATTCATAGAAATTCAATCGTAAAAACATGTGTGAAATATTTAAATAATTTATTATATATTATATCTTTTGTTAAGTTAATCTTATTATAGTATTTTATGAATAATTAATGAGAAATGCAAGATTATCAAATAGGTATATTTATTAACTGAAGAGCTTTTAACAATTCTTCTCTCAGGCCGTTGACAAATTAAATAATAATAAGTAATAGTTAACTAATAGTTAAGAATTATAACGAATTCGAACAAATTGAAGTTATAATTATTTGTTTAAGTTAAAAGGCTTCCAGGACAGTATTGTGAACAGACTGTGATTGCTTTGCTTCTGGTTATAAAATGTGTAACACAATCTGAATGTAGTATTCTTTCGGCAGTGTAATCATTATTTCGATTTTAATTAGAAATAAAATCTTTAAAACAGCAAATCCCATTAGAAATTGTTTATCGAGATATTCTATTTTCTGGTTAGCATAAACAGTACAAATGCAAATATGGTTTACGATATGCTACAGACACATGAGCGTGACTATTGTGCATTTCACCTTATAACCTATATATTAGTGTAATTGCACGCTCAATAGCATCAAAAATGTAAATATTGCAATAACCATCATACCAAAAGAAACCACGCCTAGTATTTCTGCAACAGAATAGCCCTCTTTCGATACATTTGCACCATTGTTTCCGGCTTGTGATTGGCTTGACCCCATTTTTATTTTTCTATTCCATTTGTAATCGCTTCCCAATTGTTAAAGTTCTTAATTGGCAGGGTCGCCATGTGATAAACCCCTTGTTTATCGGTTTTATTGATTATGGATGTTAGTTTAAATAATACACAAATTTGTATCCCATAATAAATTGGTTTTATTTCTTATTCTTATAAAATAGAAATTTGGTACGTTATTACATGTTTACTCTTCGAAACTCTGTCGTCGTCTCTTTTATTAATTTAAGTCATTAAACTGTTACAACTATTATAAAAGCATTGCATTTTTACTTAACCGAGTTATTGCTAAAAGGAATTTGATTAAGTAGCTTTTCGCAATTGAATTTATTGAACTTTATTACCTAAATATTTTAAACTTCCAAAAACACAATATAATTTTTAATAATTTCTGTATTCCTTTACACTAGTCCACACTTGAGGCTGGGCTTGGCTGGGCAGTGCAAGTCCGCATGCTGAACTAGAGGTGAACGAGGGGTGAGCACATTAGTAGCTCCGGTACTAGCCTGGAAAGCTAGTAGAGGGTGGGTAGCAATACCGCATTCTCACCAGTGAAATGTGGTATCACTTACTTGACATAGTGACTTGCTAATTGAGCACCTCAATTCCTTGCCTAATAGAAGGCCATGGTTATAAGCTTAATGTAAGTGAGTCACAAAAATCGCAATGTAATTATAAATCCACACTAATGATGCCTGTGTTAAAATACACATAAAGTTCGTAAACGACCGACATCAAATCAATGGCGGAGTATTTGTAGAAGGTTGAAGTTAGGCTGCGTATATATAAGACACCATTATAACTGTTAAATTGGTAGTGATTTGGTTATAAATTTTATTGCACTGGTCACTATGGTAGTCTGGAAATCCATGTTTCTGAATTGAGTTTTAAAACTTTTATTTTTCCTTATTATTCGAGTTTGTTATTATACCAACTTCATCTATTGAATTAGCAATTTCTGGTCCTTTTGCTATAAGGTAATCTCTCCCAGTGATTTTGATCATTAATTATTTAGTCGGTTTCCTAGAGGAAAATTCCTCGGAATTCGCCTTTTGGGCACCGATTTTGATGATTTTTTTTAAATTGTAGTTAACCGACTATATTTCAAAATCTAAATGTTAGATTTGTCCGATAATGCCATGTTTAATTGTTATAAAATATTAACAAATTATTACTTTTTCCATAAGGGGCTAATTAATAATTAAATAATTTCATCAAACTTTTATTATAATTGAATAAAGTTGGGTACTTATACTTGGGTTCTTAGGGTCGTAGATTACGAATCCAAATTGGTCTAAAGGCGACTACAAAATGGCGACTACAAAATGGCCGCCGGTGTCAAAACTTTAATATTTGAAATTTCGAATGAAAAATTATACCAGGGGGTTTTTAAAGTCGCAAATTGTGATGTTAAGCTAAAAAATGACCTAGGTATAAAATGTCGGTCACAAAATGGCCACCGAAACTAAATATGATTAAAATTCAAAATGTTTGATCTTCCCATCATGTTTGTTTAAGATGGAGTAATACAGTAGTTAATACAATTTTAAGAGTTTTGCAATTATTAGTTATTATTTATTTAAAATTCAAATTGATAGAATGGAATTATTTAGTTTAAATAGTGTTAAAATACATTAATACTCCATAATTTAGCCAGTTTCCGTTTAAATCTGAAACTTTATTTATCGTCAGATTTAAATAAAAAAATATTGTATTAATTATTATTTACTTGTGTTTCTTGTAAAGTACTGTTAGTTTTTCATCTACTTCTAGCAAGGACACAATCGGTTGTACATTTAAGCAGCCACCCGCGTTGAATTCTCTGCAAGCTGAAGTACCTTAACCCAGTTCTTTTACACCCACATGCTGCTCCACATCCAGTTTTACAGCCGCAGAATATGATCTTTAATACATTTGCTGGAGCTGCAGGTTCTGTCACTCTTATAGGGTAAAAGATTGCATTCTTAATTGTCCAACTCCAGTCTTGAATTGTCATACTATTTCCCAGCCGTAGTTGAACTTGCAGATATACCCTCTTTAAATGTCGCTGCGCAGAAGCGAGTGTTGGACACAAGACTGCTAAATTCACAGAACTATTATTCGCCGTGGCTTTGGTAAATTTATTAAACCTGAAAACCGTAATTAATAAATAATAGTACTGTATTAAAAAAAGATTGAATAATTTAAGTAACTTTAACTAAGAATACATCCCAAGCAGCATTTAAGTAGCAGTAACTGAGATCGGAACTTTGATTGAGTAGTTGTTACGTAACTGCAACTAAATTTATGACTGTATAGGTTTAATTTCTTCAATTCGGAATATTTTAGTAATTGTGTAGTTGTTTCTACTATTTATTGGAACTATGTAGTTTCATTACTTCTGAGTAACTATTAAAGTATTTGGAACCGTATTGCCACTTAGTATACTTACTTTAAAGTCGTTGCAACTTCAAAGTGGTATTATGATTGTAGCAGTAACTTGCCCGAAGCTACTTTAAAGTTTTTAAAACCTTACAGTAGTATTGAATGTAACACTTACGTTTTTGCTACCCAGAAAAATCACATTAAAGTAATTTTTCGTAAACTACTCCATCTCCATATTTACTTGTAAAATGTTGGATTAATCAATAATCATTAATCAATTTGCAATTTGTTATGATTGTTAATAGATGTTTTACTATATAACCTTCAATAAAAATAACAAATTAGTGCCAAATTGTGCCTTAGGGATTGTTATGTATGTAGGTTGAAGTTGGCAACATTTATTTATAGTGATCTAACTAACCAATCCTGGCATGCTCTGGGCGTGCGTCAGTAATACTCGAGCCGCCTTGGAGGATATACGTCTTCTACAGTCTATGCATTGTGTATTTAATTCGCCCAGCTCACTCAATATTAATAAAGTTAATTAATGACAATAATTGAGTATCTTTTATTTAAACACATAAAAGAACATAACAGGAATAATATAAAAATGGTTTCTATCATGTGTATCAAACGTATAAGTATTTCGTGTATATTTATCATGTTTTATTTTTTGACATTTGTGACATTTTTTTACTAAAAAATATAATTAAAGAAGGCGCGTTGTTATTTTTCGATCTATCATCATCATATTTAACAGAAAAGTTGCAATGGTTTATAATTTTGGTGTATTGGAATGACAAAATAATCAAACATTTCATCGCTCTTTGTATTAAGTACGTATTACAAATAAACTGGTAGTTCATTTTGTGACACGATCCAGCATTATATAGTATAGAAAATGATAGAATATTTGTTAAGTTGCAAGAGCAAGAGAGAACAAACACGCGACATGATGTGTCAAAGAGAAAAGAAGTTCCACGAAAGTAGCAATTACTACGCCGCCACGTACCTGCTACCCAAAAATTGTTCCCCATTTTGGTTCCAGACACGTAACAATACCGTAGCAATTACGTTCTTGTGACTAACGGCAAAAACTTTATAGTTCCACCGGTGGTTGCTGGTACGTAGCGGTGACTAAAAATGCTGCTTGGGATATTATCCCCGCTTCAAAAAGGTCGTTTATTTCAGCTTTAAATACTTTTGCAGCATTATGTAACTCTTGTTTGCATTCAAAAGTTTTGAAAAATTTATTTTTCCCTTTGCCGAAAAACGCTGATGTAGTGTCGCAACTAGTAAGAGCATGTAAAAAAATAATTTATTCTTCCAAAAAAAGATTAATCAGTTTTCCAAAATGTAAAGAGCACATTCTTTTTTTACGTTTCCAAAAGTAGATGAAGAAACTAACAGTGCATTACAAGAAACACAAGTAAATAATAATTAATACAATATTCTTTATTTAAATCTAGCGATAAATAAAGTTTCAGACTTAAACGGAATCTGGTTAAATTATGGAGTATTCATTTATTTTAACACTATTCAAACTAAATTCCATTCCACCAATTTGAATTTTAAATAAATAATTATTAATAATTGCAACAATCTTAAAATTGTATTAACTACTATATTACTCCATTTTAAACAAACATGTAGGGGAGATTAAACATTTTGAGTTTTAATCATATTTAGTTTCGGTGGCCATTCTGTGACCGGCATTTTGCATCTAGTTCATTTTTTAGCTTAACTTTGCGACTTTAAAGACCCCCTGGTACGATTTTCCATTCGAAATTTCAAACATTAAAGCTTTGACACCGGCGGCCATTTTGTAGCCATCATCTTGCACTTTAGACCAATTTGGATTGGAATCGTAATCTACGACCCTAAGAACCTATAGGTATCCAACTTTATTCAATTATAATAAAAATTTGATGAAATTATTTAATTATTAATTAGCCCGTTATGGAAAAGTAATAATTTGTTAATAACAATTAAACAGGGCATTAGCGGACAAATCCAACATTTAGACTTTGAAATATAATCGATTACCTACAATTTAAAAACAACATCAAAATCGGTGCCCAAAAGGCGAATTCCGAGGAATTGCTCTTTATTCGTCTCCAGGAAAAAATATTCAGAAACATTTGAAGATAGAAATTGAAAATCTTATTGTTGATGAGAACCAGGAAGACTCATACAAACATCATTTGATGTCCAAATTCTGAAAGATAAATGATAAAGATAAAAGATAAAGAATACCAAAAACATCGTATATTTTCAAATGTAGTCCAGTTGCGACCATCTGCTAACAAACGATGAAAAAATTGTATAATAGTGGATTTTTCAGTTTTTTGCATAAAGTAAATGTACGTTTATTATATGGTAATCAAGAACATTTCATTTTAAGGTAAATAAATGCATACATAACAACCAATGTAGATGATCAAAGGAAGGTAAGTATTAAGCAGCATATACAGGATGTAACTAATATAATTAAAAACCTCGTAATGGGGGCGCGGCAGTTGTAATGATTTAGTACATATTTTCCTTATCAACATGTGGTTGCTTCCTGCTAGTTTTCGAGAAAATCGAATTTTAAATTTTAAGTGCACCCATTGTACTCATATTACATTAAAAATACTAAACAAGCAAAATAATCTTGTTTGCTTGTTTTGTATTTTTAATGTAATGTGTGTACCATGTGAGTTTACTTAGTTCACAAAATATAAATTAGGGCCACCTAATACTTTAGCTTTTATTGCTAAATCGGTAAGTGTATCTAATTAATTAAATTAATGCCTGGTTTTTCAATAATCAAACTGAATGGTTAATTGCCAATTCCATAGATGGCTCGTGTGCCTACTATTTGGAATCTGCAGTTCGTGTAGCATTTGCATGAAGAAGATGAATCATTGTACATTTGTTGATATAATGTATCATTTAAGAATATCAAAACTGTTGTGGTTAGGTATTAAATAAAATACGTAGAATGCGATTTAAATCATCATTTCATAATAAAACGAACAACTGAGATTTCAAATTATGTAAAACATATTATTTATTGTTAGAACTGTGATTCAATGTCTGCAAAATTCATTATTAGTCACCTAAACTAATTAGTTGTAGAAAGAATGACTATATACAGTTAATTTTTTTTTGATTAGTATACGTCACTTTAGTTGAGATTTATCTGTAATTGCTATTACAATGTACCATACACTCTTATATTTTTATACATTTTGGAAGCGCACAATTAGATGTACTGAGAAACTGTTTATTTTTCAATTTTGTATGTATCAGTAGATAGCACATACTTTAGAGTTAAGACGTATTTACTATCGAATAACATAAACGGTTTTGGTGGAAAAACCTGTGTATTTTTAACACTTTTATTAATTTAAGCCCTGTTGAATATTATCGCATTAATATTCAAGCAGATTTAAATTAATAAAAGTGTTTTTATCATTATTAACATTTTATACCACGCGATAGATAATTCATCAACGGGAACCTCTGATACCGATTTCTTTGAAATGGGAGCATCAAATACCTTATTCAACAATGAACTTAACAGAATGAACAATGACATAACCTCTAAGCACACAATTTGTACAACTTAACCGTATTAGTGAATGCAAGACAATTCAACCTCTAACATTCTTCCTCATAATCCAGCGCAAACTGACGAATACGTCGAAATATCAAGTTACATTGAAGAAAAAGGCTCATCTTAAGCCAATGCTTGAGATACAACACGATATCATGAAATCGCTGACATTACCAGATAGTAGTACGTAGTCAAAATTATTCTTTTTTGTAACTCTGTATATTCTTAAAATATATTTCACTCCTATTTCTATTGTTTGTGCTCGACCTATGAAAAAAATACAATATATACAACGCAGTTAATAGTAAAATAAAAAAGTGTTAGTGTTGGCTTTAACAGTTATCAGTGAGTGTAGTTTCGCAATTCTAAAGAGGGGGGGTGCAGGAGACATCTTTCCAATATATTTTAAAATTAATTTAGTGAACAATAAAATGCTAATAATTTTAATAAAATAGCTAGAAAATTTTTAAGTATAAAAAAAAAATCACAGTAATTCACAAAATCAAACCATGACAGTTATTTGTAGTTGTTCGTTCTTTGTGGCCCATATTGGGAAAACCCATCAATATTTGGCCTAAATGTAATAATCTAAACTCGAAGTATCGGTAAATAATCAATGCCCCAAAGAATTTTGTTAAAGCCGGTCATTAATTAATAAAGAGGCGGATATGTTTTTTTATTACCTATTACTCCAACAATAATTAATTTTAGATAAAATTGTTTTGTAATTTTTTATACACTCATTAAAGGCTACATCATACAGTGTTACAGGGCAATCATATAGGGCAAAATTAAATTTTACTAGCAATTTACAATTGACAATTAAAATTTTAATTGTTAATTGCAATTGACAATTAAATTAATTAATTGTGAATATTTTGTGTTCTGGCGAATAACAATTAATTAATTGTTAGTTAAAATTATTAATTGTGAGTGTCATTACAATTAACAATTGATTTTCATTATGATGACAATGAAACTGATATTTATTAAAAAGACGGGATATTGCTGTATAATAATGCATCCCTTAAGAAATCAGATGTTTTTTTTTATTTGTAATTACAGCTGGGACATTACGTTTTCAGGCAACAAGCAATATATTTTGCTATTTCTTATTAAAAGCATTTTACGATTTTTATAGACATTGTGCAGATAATAGGTACATTTTTAATAGTTCACAAAGCTTATTTGTGCACCCAATATTACAATACATGCTTAAAGATATTTCAATTATGAACTTTTTTTATTTATTAGGGTTTGTTTTAAAGTCTGGGACAAGATTGAAATGTGATCTGCTGTTATTACAAAATATTAGAACACCTTCATAGTTATTTTTTTATTTAAATTAAAACTTTCATAAATAGTATTTAGTTAACAATTTTAGTTGTGATATTTAATTGCAATGGGCGTATTAATTGAAACTAAGTTTAATTGCAATTAAATTGAGTTGCAGTCTGCAATTAAGAGGTTAATTGCAATTGAAATGTCACAATTAAATCTTCAATCAACTTATTAATTGATTAAAAATTTAATTGATGCCCAACACTGATATCATATTAAAATTATAAAAAACTGTAAAATATGCCGGCAACCAAATCGGAGCTCTTCCGTGGAATAACCCTGCAGTACTCTGTGACTTGAAGGCTAATTTTAAAATTACCGTTGTTTTAATGATTAGATTGTTCTTAAGATTACCTTCTGTTCAAAATACATTCGACAAGTTTTTCGAAATCTCCACACAAGATACAAACAATACAACGTTGTTACAAAATAACCTAATTATGCCAAACACCTATTAAAACAGAACTATACAATGCCACCCGAAAATAACATGTAACAACAAACATAAACCAGAAGAGTGTCAAATTTTCCATATGAATTATATGGATATTTAGCAAGCATACAAAGTAACTAGATTATTGTTTGATTTTATTAATGAAGATCGACATTTTAATTCATATGGAAAAATTTTCACTCTGCTGATAGTCGCCTCAGGTAGCTGAGAGGTAGAGATGCCGCCCAAACAGTGGAAGGTCCTGGGTTCGATTCCCAGCCGAAGTGATATATTTTCTCTATGAATTTGCAATCTAATGAGAATTTAATGTAAAACATTAATTTAGAAAATACAAAATTTATACTTATGTATATAGTTACCTACATATATTGTATATAACCATAGCAATGTTATTTTATCGTTGATAATCATAGGTTATGTTGAAAGAACTGTCAGGTAGATAACTAATAATCTATAAAGCGTTTAATTATTTATTTTTATTTTATTTAATTTATTTAATATTTTCAAGTAAGTTCTTTTCCACAAAATGTAAAATAATTGGTTTAATTCTCTCTTTATACTGATCGGCTTTACAGATATCATAAATAAATGCACTTTTAACACTTTTTCCAGCTTCAGTTACATCATCTAAATCAACAGCTTCTTCTGTTTCTGTAAGCATCAGATGTATAATTAGACAAGCCAGTACAAGTCCGAATCTCGAATACTTCTTCCAATGTTGTTCCAGAACTGAGTAAGGGAACATCATCTCTGGGTCACTACCAAGTTGTTGCATGTAATTAGAGAAACTGTTATAATACAATTTTAGATAATAATCTAAATCGTTTATAATTTCTTTTGAACTGCAGGCATAGAAAAAGTATGAAATGTCCAAAACAGGCGAACCTAATCTGGATATTTGAAAGTCGAAGAAACGTACTTGAGTGGGTTTTGTGGGGTTTGCCTCATCCTAAAACAATATGTTATTAGCTTCATGTAAAAGCATATCATTTACCAAAAAACTAATTGAATTGGGGGTGGGGGGTGTAGCAGAAATTTTACAAATGTCTTCAAAATACTGGAATACTTGTTAAGAAATATCATTCGGGCTAAACAAAACTAGCATGTTTACCTTTCAGTCATGGTATTAACTAACTTAGAATTTGGAATTGTGCCTTTCTTTAGATAAGGAGGCATAACCATGGAGTTTGCATAATGAAAAACCAACCTCCCCACAGAATCTCTATAGTACCTATACACAAATAAAAAAAATAGACTTAAATACCTCATATTTAAACATCATGTTGTTTGTCCAGCAATCGCCATGCAAAGCCACTGAATATTCCTCATCTAATTTAAATAAATTTTCAAAGAATAAAGGGATTGTGTCAATAAATCTTTTAAATACATCTAGAGCTTCTTTATCTTCATTCTCATCAAGAGCTTCTTGTGCTGTTGTACATCGTTGAATGAAATTTTGTATAAAATTAGTTGTTAGCAAGAATCGAGCAAAGTGGTCAACGTTCAAATGTTCAGTAACCCTATTAAATTTTTCTGGATTCTGATCTTTTAAAGCAAACGAAAGTGCATGTAAACGACCGTATTCACTGAGTACCAAACGAACATGATCTTCATTCATTGGAATTCTTCTTTCGTATAATTTGTAACCACTCTCTTTTAAATTTTCTAGTATTACTGCTTCAGATTTCGCTTCGTAGAGTGAATTATAAAATTTAGGTGCGAAATTGGACAAGGGAAGTCCTTTTCCTTTTTCAAAATGCCGAAATGTAGTAAGCACCTTATCATACATGTGAATCTCCCTTCCAAATATTTCTGCAACTTCTATTTGACTTCTAAAAGCATCGTTTTTTGATATACCTTTGACTACTAAATTAAGCACTCTATCGCTATCTTTGGAAATAATACTAATAGTTTTTAAAATTCCTGTATAGCCATCACCCTTTATCCAGTCATTATCTTTTTCAACTTTATAGTTACGAAAACCTTCAGCTTCCACTGTTTCTCTTAATAAATTTTTAATTTTGTCGTCAAAGAGATCATCATTAGGTATGGTATCCATCTCACTTGTCTAATGTGTTATGATTGCAGTTTAATAAATTATGTATTGCTAAAACAAAAAACAGAATTAATATATTTATTACGTTTTTTCAGTTTTAGTTTTTCCCAAAATTAAAAAAAAAAATGGAACAGGACGGCAGAAATGGAAAATAGAAATAAAGTTTTCTAAACTTTTCTCTAGAGTAAAAAAGTAGTCTAAAGTAAAATCGAATTAGATTAGGTTAGGTTGCTTTGCAGAAGCCATGGTAGCTCAGTGGGTATGGCACTTGACTCCCAATCTTCAGGTCGTGGGTTCGAATCCCAGGGATAATACATTGGTTTTTTTAAATTATCTAAGGCTTCCAGGTTGACTCAGCCTGTGAAAATAAGTACCTGGGAAATCATTTCCTGGGCTAATAATAGGCAGTCGGTGCGTAAAGCTAGCCACTTTACCACCCTTGAGTACCGAACGGCTCGAGAAATAGCAGCGTACCCTGCTGTACATCCCCATAGGCCTTCATGGCCTGCGAAAGGGGACTATTATTATTATTAGGTTGCTTTGCATGCATAAAAATAGGTTAAATCAAGTGAAAACACGGTCAGTTGAAATTCCCATATATATACGATATTTTGCTAAAAAGACCGGAAAATCGAGTTGCATTATAAATACATAGTAGTAGTTTTTTAAAATAAAGAATTCCATAAGTTATAAATTGTAAAAGTTTTTCTTTGAAAAACTTTTAAGCTTAATAATTCTAACACTGTTTTTTATTATACCTAGCAGGGGCGGATCCAGAGAATTATTTTGAGGGGGAAATCTTTGGAAAAATAATTGTTTTAATAAATAATAATTAAACAAACATTATTTGTTTCTATTCTATGTATACTTATTTCTTGATTTGGGAGGGGTTTTCCCCCATCTCCTCCCCTGAATACGCGCCTGTACCTAGTTATATTAAAATTAAAATCGTGGTTGCTTCCCTTACCTAAATTCTCACCGCACGCCACTGCTGTTAAGTAGTAGTCTACATAAAAATACAACACTGATCGTTGACATACTACATAATATAAACCAAATAAGAAATTGTACATTGACATGTTACAGCATGACCCATTCCATCATAAAGCAGGTGTGCTGGTAAAAGTAACCAATTTTGATGAAATTTTAATATGTTATATATATATTTTTACTGTTTAAAACTGATTTTTTTAATACACTTCTCCAAGAAATTAACGCACCACCAAAAAATAACCAAAAGTTTGAAGTTAATTTGTGTCTAGATCATGTGTCCGATTTCAATGATTCTTTTTTTGTATGATACATTTTTTATTCGAAAATGTGAATGTACTATTGTTTTGTCAAAAAAATTATCTTTTTATGAATACAGTGTGTAACAATTGCGACGTGTTTTTTTTTATAAAATTTGTAACACTCTGTAACGTTTAACATTTACATCAGCAAGTTAGAATTCATATCGTACTCTAGCCTTATCGTTTCTTAACATTCTCGTTTTTGATTCACTTTATTATATCTATTAGTACCCGAAAAACACAATTTTATAGCATAACATGATTTACGATAAGTTAATATCAAAACAACAAATTAAATGAACATAAACAAAATGCCAAATATGCCAAACATTCTGTTACATGACATGAAGTAACAATAGAGATATTGTACGTATTTATTCAACTTTGACCGATGGTTTTTTCAAAAAAGCCACTCAAAAAATTTGAAATTTTAATATTATGTAGATTTTTTCATTTTATTTTAACTAACTGCCTGCTTATGATGCTTTATGATGGAATGGGTCATGCTGTAACATGTCAATGTACAATTTCTTATTTGATTTATATTATGTAGTATGTCAACGATCAGTGTTGTATTTTTATGTAGACTACTACTTAACAGCAGTGGCGTGCGGTGAGAATTTAGGTAAGGGAAGCAACCACGATTTTAATTTTAATATAACTAGGTACAGGCGCGGATTCAGGGGAAGAGATGGGGGAAAACCCCTCCCAAATCTAGAAATAAGTATACATAGAATAGAAACAAATAATGTTTGTTTAATTATTATTTATTAAAACAATTATTTTTCCAAAGATTTCCCCCTCAAAATAATTCTCTGGATCCGCCCCTGCTAGGTATAATAAAAAACAAAGTTAGAATTATTAAGCTTAAAAGTTTTTCAAAGAAAAACTTTTACAATTTATAACTTATGGAATTTGTTGACTATTATTCTTTATTTTAAAAAACTACTACTATGTATTTATAATGCAACTCGATTTTCCGGTCTTTTTAGCAAAATATCGGTGCAGGTTTTAAGCTTTGTTGTTAAATTTGAAAGTTCTGGTTTTGATCTGCCTTGCTCAATAATTTGTAATTTTTTTCCAAAACTGTATCCAGAAAATTCTTTATTAATAATTTACAAACTGAACAAAAAAATCGTCCCGATTCGGATGTATTGGAAGAACTCGAACCTTCCATGGAAGCAGCTGAATTTGTAGTCAAAACAATAATGCAATTTTAAATTTGCGTAGAGAACAAACTAAATAGAATTAATTGTCTTTAAAAAAATCCCAATTTATATAAATTGAAATAATAAAATGTGACAAAATACAGTCTCATTCGCAGATTTACATTACTTAAGTAACATTAAATTTAACAAACACTAAATCGAACAAATAACCAAATTATAATAAATAAACATTTGGGCACGAAGCACACTAAACATAACGACCAAACAATGTTAACCGCATCGTCTGTATGACCACGCCCGCTTATCAAGGTTAGGAGAAGAGCAGTTATAAGCAACGAAATCAGTGCTTATATGCAGTGTATGCAACACATTTGAATCGGTATTACCTTTCCGTGCAAGTTTAATGAGCCTAATTTAAAATAGTACTCTAAATAATTAATATTTTTCAATATTCTATGTTCCTTAATGTTGTAATCACAAATATCTTGGAGAAATAAGAATTGTGTAAAAATTTGTAAATTCTCGCTGGTAAAAATTAAGGATTTTGTATAAAAATTCTGGGGATTTCTGCAAGATGAATTGGCAGTACTAAACGCGAGATGCCTTAACCTCAAATTTTCAAATTGTTGTCTAAATGATAGTCTTGCCAATATTAATATTTCGGTATGCCTAACCGTATTGCTAATGATAATAATTGTTGTGTTGGGCGGCAAAATTTTCCTAGTTTTTAATTAATAGATCTTAATTCTTAGTTGTTACTTACTATATAAATCAATTATTCTTATTTACAATTGTTAATTCTTATTGGTTAGTTTGGTAACTTAATACTATGTTAATTACTGTATTAAAATATTGGTAGTTATGGATTATACACATTTTTACGAATACTATACATAGATACATACCTAATAATTAATAATATATTTATGTTCTTTAAATTCCTGAATTGTCTAAGCACGTGTAAAAATTATTCTACGCTAATAACTAAAGCCACCTAACTATTGAATATTGTTGGGTAATATAATATTGCGTAATATCTGTGTAAATTAACCTAAAACTAAGCAGAAGGGAAAATATTAACATAAAACATTATTGAAAATAAAAATTAAAATTGCCCAGATAAGGATAACATATGTAGAAAATGATAAGCAGATAAACATACCGATAAATACTATCACAGTATAAACATATCTATACTGTGATACTGATACTATCATGCGTCAATTGCCTATTAGTTAGGCAACCAAAGAAGTATTACATAAATAAACGTCGCTCTTGATTCGTCGCACTGCTGTGGTGTAAAAGACGAAAAACAGGCGCATCGCGTTTATTATTTACCAATGTTTGAACTGTTTTGTAGGAATAACGATAATTAAAATTAAATTTCCACTTCTTCAAGAAAAAGCCTGTATACCATTTAGTTTTTATTAAATTACACAAACCTACATATGAAAACTTCGTGAACACTGTTTTCATTTTGATGGCTGGCTGTTCTTATACATATTACAAGCTTTGAATTCAAGGTTACGCACAGATTTCCGCTATCACATCAGATTTTCCTACAAAATCGAAAAACAGATTTATATGAGTATTCAAGAAATACTTGAACAAATAATTTAATTTTAAAAATATTTATTCAAAAAACTATTTAAGTAATTTATATTAGGATTACATCTTTTGATCATGATAAGACTTTTCGGCATGGTATCTTGTGCATCTTCCTTTAGAACTACGCTTTGGAGTGGTATCCTTGTGAGTTGATGAACAACAGTAGTCGGCCATCATATTAAAATTCCATCGGTCTTGATACCGCCTCTCCATCTTTTATGTCTTGATGAAAGCATTCCCCTTGTTCTTCACTGAGATCACTCACGATTTTCATGGAAGAACTGAAGCTTGATGCTCATATTGTAGCCCAGTTTATGAAATTTATCTAATAAGACTTCGACGATGTTTTTATAGTCCGGTTGCCTGTAATTGCCTAGGAATGTATCTATGATACCCTTGAATGTGTGCCAAGAATCTCGTTCTGTGTCAGTCATTGTACTATATTGAAATAAAATTTTAAAAAACTGGTTTTTTTGTCTGAAAATCTGAAGTGATATCAAAAAACTAATAGCAGATTCGTAATCAGCGCCACCGAATTAGCAAAGAACATATGCCAAATTCAAAAGAACGGAAATCTTGTCGGCCTGTGTTATCTAAAGAATGTTCTGTTGCACTTTTTATGTTAAATTTAATAAAATATAAATTGCAGTGGTAACTTACTAACTCAGGCAGGGGGGTTGAGAAGGGCTGAAATTTTTAGGAAATCTTCACCAAAGATGCTGCTCTTTGATGTATAAATTAGAACGCAGGAATCGACGGGAATCGAAACTTACGACAAAAATGCTAAAATTGCTAAAATTCAAAAAAAAAAAAAACTCATAATCTTTGTACCTATATTTAATGCATCGTAATAAATACAAGCGGAATAACTGCAACATAGGATAAAACTACTTACCTTGAAAATCTAAATCCATATTTTCAACTAGCAAATTAACCCTTCTGTTTAACTGGGGGGGGGGTACATTTAATTAACGCACAAGTGCACTTGCTTTAAACACTACAATGAAATGACCAAGTACGGGGGGGGGGTTATTCCAGTACTTGGCTATGTATCTGTTCCAAGGTTCTGCATAAAAAATGCCCTCATTCATTTTTAATAACACCAGACATATAATTTAAGAATGACAAGAACTTGATTTTCCACCTTTATGCGCCGTTTTTACTTTCCCGCTAGGTGGAGTGTACACTTGAACTGGATATTACAGGTGCAGGTAGTATTGCTTATATGTATTTGTATATTTACAAATACTTTAATAATTATTATTATAGTTTACTGTCTCAAGCCTTACTTAGTGGAACTTCATAATGTCATTACATGTCGAAACAATTGTCAGGTTATAAAATACTTAATAAATCTTGTAAAACTTTAAATTAATCCTTTTATTTTACAATTTATTTTATTTCACTTTATTTGGAGTTTCATCCTTTTTTTAAGTAATTGTGTTACATAACATTATACAGTAATCGTTACGATTAAAATAAATAACGTTTTCGGTTATACTAATTTACTAGATTAATCAAAGAACATGTAATAATTACAATTATTCATTAGAGAAAAAATATTTTTAATAGAAGTTAAAAGCTTGATTCACTATTAAAATAACTACAAAACAAAACTTAAATAACTACAGTTAGAACTTAAATAAATACATAACAATTAAAATATATTAAAAGCAGTGGCGCGGTGAGAATTTAGGCTAGGGAAGGAACTACGATTTTAATTTTAATATACCTAGGTACAGGTGGGGATCTGCGGGGGTTGGGAATGGGGAAGATTTTCCCGCCCCCTGAATTTTTAATATATACTTAACTATTATAGTTAAATAAATTTTGAATGTAAAAGTAGTTAATGTTTATTAAATATGCTATATATAACCTTTACAAATAAATATTAATTCAAAATAATTCTCTGGATGCAGTGAATAATAATAAATAAAGTGTTATAATTGAAGGGGCGAGTGGATAAAGGGGTTAACTGACATTTTTCGTAAAAATCATATTTTTAGTGAAAGAAGGTGTTAAAGCTTTTTTACAATTTCTGACCTGATTTTGCTACGATTCTATGTACAGTTACAGAAATATTAGATAATAAATACTACCGAAATTATTTTTATTTGTGTTTTTTTTAATGAATGAAGCAACTAATTAAATTTTTTTCTAATTTGAGCTTATTTTTTATATACCTGACATTTTACTCTGTGATAAAAAAATCGTAATTTTAATCCCTATCGATTTAACTAAATTTGTCTTAAAATCTTACAGCAAAAACGCCCAGAATAATTCACTAAAAGCGCTCTCCTGTAAAATTAATAATTTGTTAGTTAACCCCTTTATCCACTTTATTAAGCTTAAAAGTTTTTCAAAGAACTTTTACACTTTATATTTATGGAATTTGTTCACTATCATTCTTTATTTAAAAAAAACTACTATTTATTTATAATATAACTCGATTTTCCGGTCTATTTTAGCAAAATACCTGGTCAGCTTTTAATATTTGTTTTTAAATTTGAAAGTTCTGGTTTTGATCTGCCTTTCTCAACCAAATTATAATCATTAAACATTTGGGCAGGGAGCACACTAAAAATAATGTGATCTTACTACGATGTACAACGCAACCGACCATTATCGAAAGCGAAGCTGGCGAGGAGAAACGGAATAAGCAACGAAATCAGTGCTTATGTGCGGTGTATGCAACACATTTGAATGGGTATTACCATTCCGCAGAAGTTTAATGAGTCTAATTTAAAATAGCACTTTAAAATAATTATACTTTTTTGCTGTCCGAAATTGATATTGAGCTTTGAACTGATTAAATATTACAAATTTACGATAAACGATAAATAAACGAAACCATAATTTTATAAGAATATTTTTGTTAGCATTGGTTCTTATTTTTAATAAATTCTTAAGGGAAGCATTGCTTCCAATGCTTCCACGAGCCATACGCCACTGATTAAAAGCAATCAATTGTTATAAGCAGCTATCATTTCACGGTAAAACCTTTTTCTTACTTCCTGTATTATTTAATACGAATATAAAGTATGTATGATCAAAATTTAATATTTTTATCCCGTATGAGTATGAAAGTACAAACAGATGCATTTAAAATTGGCTTACATATATTTACTTTAAAATTGTTGACTATTATCACATTTCGTATTTATCACATTTTTATAACAATGTAAATATGGTACGCAAAGCTTGTGTGTCAGCATAATTGTTATTTTTAGGTTAGATTTTAAGTAATGAATTTATTTTAATTTTTCTGATCTTACAACCTCAGGGCTACTAGACGTGAAGACTTTTGAAGCACTTGTTATAAGGTAATTTACATTGGCTCATTCGAGCAATAAATTGTCCTTGCTGCTTTCTACTTTTTTACAATCGTTTAGTGTTCTTAAGCGTTTCTCTTGCCTGTCCTGTACTGACTGTACTAAAGATACATATCTTTGTTGTAGTGTCTCTAAAACTATTAATTAATAAATCCCTGTCGATTTAAAACCCATGAGGTTTTTCGAACATTACCTTTTACAATTCTTATATCTAGCTTCTTCAGTTTCTTCGGAGAACTGTCCAATAGGAAACAAAGTTGTTTGTATAGTTGGTCTACCTTACATCAAAGTTTTATGCAGCGCGTTTTCTCGAAGTATTTTTCAAACTTTACTACATATATTTCGTGTCCAGATGATAAAGTTTGCTGCAGAACGTAACGGATTTTTTTAATCTCTCCATACAATCAGGCAATTTGAGGAAATTCCAAAATTTCTAAAAAATACTTACATGCAGTGATGCCATTATTTGCTGATCCAAATGACGATTTTGACCTGTCTACAATTAAGTCTAATTTATTTTTCAGTCATGTTTGAATTAGAGCTTTGCGATCTTGCATTGAAGCTTTATTTGCTTTGTCTCGAATTTGTCATTTTTCTTATACTAAAACAATAACATACATGTAACAGGCATTCGAATCATTTAATCCAAGTATAAAGCGTCAAGAGACCAAAACCTAGATCCATCATTCATTGAATTTGCGTTGCTTCACATAGAATACGTTTTGTTGGAATGGGTGTCTGTCAGGGCATTGTAGATTTTCTCATTATCAATACTAAATCATAGTCTCTGATCTGCTATTATTTCCTTCTCATCTACTTGTAGTTTTATACGCAACAATTGTTTAATTTACATTTCTACCCTGCCAGTCTCCATTTTAGTAAAATCATTACTTTTTTATTGAAAATAAACTTAATGAGACACCAAGCTTGAGATTATAGTCTAATATTTTGCTTGGTCATTCATGCAGTTTTAATAACATCAAGTGTCTTTTTAAAGTTGAACTCTGATCATACCTCCAATTACTAATTGAAGTAAATTCCCATCTATAGTGCAAACTCCGAATGATTGGTTCTTCAGCCTAAGAAGACGAAGACGGCAGTAAGAATATTAAAGAAATACCAATGTTATATATGTGAGAAGTCTATGAAAAACAAAAGCACTGTACTAAAATCCAAAAATCCAAAAATGTACTAGCATCCAACTGAAACTGATAAAGAAACAAAAACAAAAACAAACGAAACAAATATTTACCAACCTATATTAGTGTACTTTGACCCCATTATTACTCAGAAAGCAATGACTACAGCATTCTATTATTAAGTCTAGGTACTAATGGTTTCAAAATGATCTAGGACACCAACGCTAATATGATGCTATTTTTATTATTTTATCTTATGCATTTACACTGCAAAAAAGAATAAGTAGCTGTAATACGAACTATATAAACAAGTCCAAATCCAAAACAACTAGGGCATTGTAAGCAGGCATTATCGTTTATAACGCCCGCTCAGTGTTTACCTTGCAATCAGAGCCGGCGTTACGTTCAATAGTAATTTGGATCATTAGACCAGAAGCTATATGTTTGCATACCGAGTGTGTAACACAACAAATCACGAGTATTTGCAACGTAGTTGAGGCACGTAGTCCAGGAATTCTTTCGTGCTTTCTGCAGAAATTTCTTAGATAAAATTAATTTATCCTTTAGATGACATGTGCTATTAAGATTTGTTAGTTTTCATGCTGATAATAACCAACTACAAAAACATCTGAATTTAAAATCTCATATCTCTGTTTGACTTTTGCAAATTTAGTAAAAGTTGTTACTATTCAACAAACATAAAAATTGCTAGTTTTATAAATATAAACAACGTCCTTGGCAACGCCAATAATTATAAATTAAAATTAGTTTGGTACTTGTATATATTCTCGTAAACGATAAAACCTTGTATACACCACGAGCATCACTAGATGATAATGCCTATTGGGCGACTTCCCTTCCTCGGACCTTTCAGCCCTCCGGCTGCACGATTGTTGCCCTCCCGGCGTTATCATCATTATAATACCCTTGGTACATAAATAACTATTATCTCCCCTTATACTTTAACTCGATTATTACATATGCAATAGCTGTTTCATTATGCGATTCATAAGGTAACGACTTTTCATAATGCAACGATCTGTTGAAGGAAGAGTCAAGAATATCAAAAGGTTGCGTAGGAACGAGCCAATACACTAAACTTGGAAACTTACCTCTTCGTCCATCGTCACGCAGTGAATAGTAAATATTATCGATAATAATCCGCATAAAAAAATCCGCAAAAACCTTCTTAAGTTATTTCTTCACTTCTTTCGGTCCGAATCGTCTTAGGTGCTTTGCAGGATATGCACTTTATTATAGACAACCCCATGAGTCAGCGAAAAGTTGCTTAGCCAACAGGGGTAATTTTGAAAAATTACATGTATCAGATATTTGGAAGTGTGTATGTATTTGCTTCAGTCTGGAACATGAAGTTCGTCAACTCAAACTTGCATGACTCATTGGAGAAATGGGAGTGCCTACCTAGCGAAGGCATTTTTGTGAAATCGCTGAAGTTGTGGCTTCCAATGGTAGCTAAATACTTGCTTCACATCGGACATACATAAGAAGACACCTCTCATTAATGAATAACCGCCACAGGACTATTAATACACGGGTTCTCTACTCGACATGAGGAGAATTTTCGTAAATGAGTAATTTAATTCACAGGAAAATTTTAGTTATTTTCATGAAACAACAGCAAGGTATAGATTTAAGCGAATTGGCTCTACCAAGAAGTCTCAATCATTACACCTAAAGCATTACTCACTTTGATTCACTAATACCCTGCACCCAGCGAACTGGGGCAAACCTGTGAGAGGAACTTAGTTATCGGGAAATTATAATCTACAGCAGTTAAGAGTAGGACAATTGGTTTAGTGTTTTGTAAATACCTTTCATTACTTTTAAATAACATTAAAGATTTAAGCAGCATGTATAGATAGCAATACATATAATATATAATCCAGAAAAAAGAATATAAAATATATAAATGTAGAAAGTAACTTAATAAGGCTTGGTGGTACAAGATACATAGCACGTACACACAGGTATTTATTTTCATTGCACAACAATACTAACAAGCTCCGAATTATGTAAGTAGGCTAAAGTAATGGATATGGAGCATTCCTGAAGTTGCAATTGCCGTGGCAAGCTTTTACATTTACATCGTACAAGATAGAAGCAGGTCTCAGGCACAGCAGGTTTTGTTAGCCACACTGGTTGCCATCCATCTAGTTTCCAATCTCACTTCTGCAGTGAAGGAAGCACTTACGTAGATGTGGTGATCAGCGCCGGCCTTAGGGGTTATGGCGCCCCGATGCAAAGATTCTTTCGGCTCCCTTAATGAACCTGCAAGGGCGGCAACATACAAGACTTTGTAGTATGCCTCCAGATATTGCGAACGACTGTAGTCTTTCGCAAAAGTCTTATTCACTTTATGCGTATGCGGTCACGAGTAGACTTGTTAAAACACTATACTACCAATAGATTCTTGATGTGTCGCCAAATTTTTACATTATTGTTACATTAAGTGTTCCGCAAAGTAATTTCGGCGCCCTTCGCGTATGGCGCACCGATGCGACGCATGCTTTGCTTACCATGTGGAGCCGGCACTGGTGGTGATCCGATTTCGAACTTGATCTTAGTAAGAATGATCGGAGAAAATCTAATATATAATCATTTAATCCAGTGGGCGAGTGCTACTTGCAAAAAGTACACACCGACACTTGCTGAATGATTCGTAACTCTTTGCTTTAACAACATTCCTGAAACAACATGATCATTAGAATCCAGAAGTACTTAAAAGCTCTGCAAGGTGATTCAAGTACAAGTTAACCCTTTTATTTTTAAAATAATCGGTTCGATCAAAACATAATTTTAAAATTATGTGCAGTTTTTAAACATACTAAACGTTTTTGAAAATTCGTATATTATACAGGGTGGTAGACAAAGAGTGTCTTTTGTAAATGGAACACCCTGTATATTTTTCAGTAATAGAAGTCCACAATATTTTCTGATTTCAAATGTAATATATCCTTATCGCATATTTGACCTAGCAGTTTTTGAGTTATTGTTAAGGAATTACAGTCGATAGCTGGTAGAGTTGCAGAGCTTTCCATGCAAAATGCTTCCCTACCTATGTCATAAGAGAACGAAACATCATCATTGCCGATGATGGCATGAAAAACAAGTAAAGCTAATGACTAAACATTTTTTAAGTAAGATTCTGGATTTGGGTAATTTGCCACAAACAAATTAGGTAAAAGTTTGTTCTACCGGGTGTAAAATTTCATCCTAGCAAAGTGGAATGCAATGTCAACCTCAAATTAATATGAGCGCAAATAATACCGATCGGCTATTAAAATTGTATTTTCAACCTTGGTATATAACTACTATTAGTATTAAAAATAAAGATTTATTTTTACGCAATCAACAAATAGCAGCATTTTCTATAGATAGTATAAACTTTATAGATAAGAGATAACGCTCTTGTACAAAGTAAGTAGATAATCTTACTACTTACTGCATTTACTATATTAACTATTATAATTGATTTATAACTGTCTACATAAATAAAGCAATTGAAACATCTTATTCGTTTGAGATTAAAGTGTACCTTTAAACATAAATATTATCGACGAGTAGATTATACATATACAGAAGAGTTCACATAACTAGGAATATGGTACGGAAATTCAATTGGTAACAGTAAACACACACCGTAACAGCCTGACGTGACCGCTGCGCTATACTCCTAGTTGGTTGAAACTAGCGATTTATAAACCAATCTTCAAATTTTTGTTTATTTGCTTTTTTTATCATAAAATAAAGCAGCTATTTTTGAATAAAAGTGTTCAATGTAGTGTTATCAAAATCTTATAGCGACACATTTTATATGTATATTGATAAAGTGTTTTTAAAATTAATTTTAGTATAAATCTGTTAATATCGCAATTAGCAAGATGAGTGGCACAAACAGAAACTCTTTTGACGAAAGTACAGAAAAGTTATTAACAAGTATTGCACAAAGCGAAGGTTTTCGCAATTACAAATTTGAAGAAGGTGATAGTTCAGTGAAAGGTGAGAATTATATTGGAATTGTAAAAGCGGCTAAGATCATTGACAATGATAGTAACAAATCAATAAATGTAGTGGTGAAAACAGCTTCCAATAGTGATGCTTTAAGAAGTCAAGCATCAATTGAAGATTTATACTTGAGAGAAATTTATATGTATGAAACTGTATTTCCAACATTTAAATTACTACAAGAGCAAAAAGGACTTTCGACTAGTAATTTTACGCCAAAATATTACAACTCCATTAAGGAATACAATTCTGAAACTTTGGTATTAGAAAACTTAAAAGATATTGGTTACAAATTATACGAAAGAAGAATCCCAATGAATGAAGATCATATTAGTTTAGTGTTATCTGAATATGGTCGCTTACATGCATTGTCTTTTGCACTAAAAGATCAAAATCCAGATAAATTTAAAAAAGTTGTAGGAAGTATGAATGATTGCTATGGAGAAATTGCATTAAAGTCTGGTTTTACACAGAATTATACCCAACGTTCAATAGCAGCTCAAAAAGCTCTTGATGAAAAAGAACACAAGGAAGCTTTAGAAGTATATAAAAGATTTATAGATACTATACCTTCGTTTTTAGAGGATATTCTCAATAAACCTGTAGATGAACATTCAGTAGCTTTACATGGTGATTGTTGGACAAATAATATGATGTTCAAGTATGAGGTAAGTGGGTGGTTAGAACTACTGATTTTATTTATATATATTCATTTAAAGCAATTAATCTTCTTTTACAGAATTTAGAAAATACAGCAAAACCTACACATGTACGTTTCCTAGACTTTCAAATATCCAAGACAGACTCTCCTGTTTTTGATTTATCTTACTTTATCTACACATGTAGTCCAAAAGAAGTCATAAATGATGTAAACCACTATCTACGTCTGTATTATGCAAGCTTTTCTGATTACTTAAAACAACTTGGAAGTGATCCAGATAAACTGTTTCCATTCACTATTCTACAAGAACATTGGAAGAAATATTCAAGATATGGACTAATATTAGCACCTTTCGTTATTTACGCTATGCTTACAGAAACGGAAGAGGCCATTGATATAGCTGAGCAATCTGATGAAGGAAAAAATCTTTCTAATGCTTTCGATTATGAAATTAAAAATTTCGATCAGTACAAAGAAAGAATCAAACCTATCATTCTTCATTTTGTGGAAAACAAATTTATATAAATCTTAGGTTAGAAGTTTGTTTTAGTTTTGGTTACAAATTAAATGTGTTAAGAATGCAAATAGCGTGATACTTTTGAAGATTAATATAAACTTGATTGCTAACGGTTTAATCTTTTCAAACAGAAAATTCAATCATAAATGCTCATCAATGTATCTGTAACATACCATACGAAATGGGATTGTAACGATTTTCATATTCTTTTCTATAATTTAAACAACTTCCAGTAGTTATAGTATATCAATAATTACATTAAGCTGTTTTTGAAGTTGCATGCAGCACTTTTGATTTTACATGGGACATTCGTAGTCAACTAGATGTAAGTAATTTCTTTTGAATCACACTGTATTATGCCTTTTGTTTAATTGTTAGTACCTATACCACCTAATTTACAACTACATACATGGTTACTAGTTAGTTACTTTCCGAAAATCTATTAAAATAAATTCTAGTAGGGTCGGCCAAATGATCATAGCAATCGGTGCCATGAGGTACGAAGGATGCTCCGCCATACTGATTCCTCGCCCAAAAATAAATAAAAATAAATAAAAATTATATGTAAATTATTATTGCATAGGCAACGGTCGCTCATTATTGTTGTAAATTATATTCAACACAACAATGGGCAACAAAATCTTTCAGAGTTAAGTAGACATTAGGCAGCCAGTCAATGTTGTGTTTTCACAACAATACAACAATCACGTTTCTATGATCGCTGTGAATCGCTATGATCGATTCGTGAATCTATGATAGCTTGAAGGCTAACAAGACAAGATATCCGACGTAATGGAATAAGCCATCGCTTGTTCGATCTTAATTCGACAAGATTGTCTACCTTTTTGTATGAGTTTTGTCGTATTAAGTTTTGACATAGCTCCTTAAGAAGAACTTTCCTTTAAGAAGAGGTTCCGACAGTCACCTAAATCCAATATTCGCAATAAGTGCACCAAAACCATGTGCTGTGTGTTTAAGCTTCTTAATTTTTGTTAAGTGTTAAAAATCTATTTTAATTTTTTTTATTGACCTTGGAAAAAACTATACCAGATAGTTGATCGGTATAGATAAAAATAGCTGGAGCTTAATTTAAAGAAAAAAGACATTAGGCGATTTAAGTAGAGTCAAACTGTAAGAATTAAATGATCTTGCACAATCAAATAAATTATCATCTAAAAAATGGACTTAAAATCGAAATACTACCTGAAAATCATAAAACCAAATTTTGGTTAGAAAATCTTGAATGATAGATTGTTTTAAATCTATTATTAGAATTGAATTAAAATTATCTTATTTTTGTTTTAAAAGTGCCTTGGAAATTGGCAACAAAGTTTTATTTACTCTTAAAACTTCACTAAAAGAGCAAGGGTCTATGGTTTTTGGACATATTCGAAATAATCTTCTGTAATGTGGATGGATTACAGCTAAAATTATATTCCCACATTGAGTTGTGGCAATCATGCATCTCTTTCCCACTGATTTCCACTCTTTGTTATACAATTCCAACACCGCAACACACGAAATTCTAGATTTCAGAGCATATTTTACATGCTTAAATGAATTAATATTAATTGTTGATTAATCAATATTAAACATATTCATTAAAAAAGAAACGTATGACAGCAGCTACAATGTCCGAGTACAGGATGCGTTAGATTTCTAATTACAAAACGCAGGTTCTAATAACAGTTTGTTTGGGTAATTTTTTTATAAAATTATGAAATATTTAATATATTTTATAAATAAACATTTTTTTAATAAAAATGAATAATTACATAAAATTATTCCTTAATTTTATAGTCATTGTTTAAATTATGTATGTGTATTTATGTTAATTGTAAATAAAACTAAACGATGAAACATACATTAGTATTCAATTGAAAAGCATAAATAAAATGTAACATTAACTCTAATAGCATACAATATTAGTATATTATTTTTGGATTATTTATTTAAATAGTAAGTCTAATAATAATAAATAATAATAACAAATTAACAATTAAATAATTAATTACTTGTCAGTCGACCATTAGAGGATTGTTGTTGTTGTTGTTTGTATGTGACAAATGAAGGGGATTAGACCCAGCACCGCAGCCTTAGGCTTATTGTACTCTCATCATGTCACTTAGTCGGTAAAGAGTTTTGTGATCCTAATTAGGCTTAGTAACCTCTTTACCAGGTCCTCCCTTATGAGTGTCTCACGAGAGAAAGCTCCTTCGAGGAGTGCGAACCTCCATCGGCACAGGGCTTCACAGTCGAAAATAACATGTGAGGCTGTTTCGTCCTCTTCATTGCAGAGTCTACAAATGGGTTTTTCATTACCAATCCCCATTCTGTGCATGTGCTTCCTTAGGTTGCAGTGTCCAGTTATGAGGCCTGTCACCAGCCTAATCTGTTGTCTGCTTAATTGCAGAATGTCATCAGTCAATTTGTCAGATGTTGTTTTTAGCATCAGTTTGCTATGTCTATGCCCCTCAATAGCATTCCAATGGTTGTGGTGCTGTCTTTTTGTCCAGCTTTTCAACCAGTTTCGAGCATGGTTGTTGGTAATTCCAAAACGGGTTCTGGTCCCATAAATGGTAACTCTGCTCCTTTCTTAGCCAGGGAGTCAGCTTTCTCATTACCACAAATCCCCTTATGCCCCGGGACCCACATCAGGGTTACCCTATTGTGGGTTGAAAGGGTTATTAGGTTTTGTCGGCATTCCCATACTAATTTTGAGTTAGTACGATTACTAGCTATGGCTTTTATGGCGGCCTGACTATCTGTAAGGATAAGGATTTCTTTACCTTGGTAGTTCCTTTTTAAATTCTCATGTACACAGATGTCTATGGCATGAGTTTCGGCTTGGAAGATAGTGGCGAACCTCCCCAGCGATGCATAGGCAGCAAACTGAGGTGATTCCCCAAATATTCCTGCACCTGTGCCACTGTCAGTTTTGGAGCCATCCGTATACCAGATTAGCTCGTTTGCCTGACGACTTTGTTGTAATAGCCCTTCATTCCACTCCAGGAGAGTGGTGAAGGGTTTAGTGTAATCTTGCCTAGCAGGCATAGTGTCACTGCTCATGTCTAGCAGTGGGCTGGTTACAACGGAAGTAATTTTGGTGTGCCCATCAAGATGACTGGGTTTCCAATTTCCCTTATAGTTCAGTCTGAAAGCCGCCATTCTTGTCACTGCCGTAATATATATATATATAACGGTGGCAGGTTTAGAAGTATTTCCAGAGCTGCTGTCGGGGTGCTTCTCATTACCCCCGTAATACACAGGCAGCCCAGCCTCTGCAGTTTTGATAGCTCCTTCTTGGCTAGCCTCTGTTCTACTTTTGGCCACCAAACCAGCGATTCATAGGTTATTCTAGGTCTAACCACAGCCGTGTACAGCCAATGTACTAAGCGTGGCCGAAGTCCCCAGGTTTTGCCTAGAGCTCGCTTCGTTGCCATGAGGGTTCTTTTGCCCTTATTTATGGCGTTTTTGATTTGCGGGTTCCAGGTTAGCTTCGAGTCTAGGATGATACTTAAATATTTTGCTTCCTGGCTCAATTCAAGTTTCTTGTTGAAGAAGTTTGGCAGTTTAATCCTGCCCAGGTCTCTCCTTCTGGTAAATGGTACTAGTGCCGTTTTTTGAGGATTTACACTAAGGTTCTCCTTGGCACACCATCTTTCCACAGTGCATTTTGCATAAGCTCTGAAATCGTATTGTCAAATTTCCCAGAGATAAGTATGACCACATCATCAGCATATCCCTGGGTATAATATCCATCCACTACCATGTTCCACAATAGGGGTGATAGAACTCCCCCCTGTGGACACCCTTTGACAGCTTCAATCTCCATTGTTTCCCCTGATAGGGTTGATTGGATCTTTCGACCTTGCAGCATATTGTTGATCCACCTACATAGGGTGTCTCCTATGCCGCACTTTCTCGCAACTGCTATCATTGATCTATAAGAGGTGTGGTCAAACGCCCCCTCAATATCAAGGAAAGCTGTTAGGGCTGTTTCTTGTCGTGCAATTGCCTCCTCGATCTTCCTCACTAAGTGATGAAGAGCGGTCTCGCATGATTTCCCCGCTTGATAGGCATATTGATGGGGATGGAACAAGCTACCCGAGGGCAGACTCTCTCTGATATGCCTATCTATCAGTTTCTCCATTATCTTCAGCACAAAAGATGATAGGTTGATAGGTCTATAAGCCTTTGCCTGGGAGGGATCCCTTCCAGGTTTGGGAATGAAGACCATTCTTGAGCTCTTCCAGGCGTGGGGAATATAACCCGTGGCCAAGCTTGCTCTTAGTACTCTACAAAGGATGGGAACCAGAATAGGTTTCCCCTGCTGTAATAGCGCGGGTATAATCCCGTCCGGGCCAGGAGCCTTGTATGAGTTGAAAGAGTCAATTGCATACTCAATGCTTTCGTGGGTTATAATACTGTTCGAAATCTGCCAATCTGCTTTCTCCGCCCTTACAGGTGGAAGTGGAACATTGTGTAGATCTTCATTCTCATGAAGGATGTGGGAGCCAGGAAGGTGTACCTACCTGAAGCAATAGCTCCGGAGTTTCCGCTAGTCTCGGTGTATTTCCCATCTGGTTAGTCGTGCTACCTCAGAAGTATTCTCAACTTCCTGGCAGAATTCCCTCCATGAGTTTCTTTTGGCCTTACGAATTGGTTTGTTGTATTCAGTCAGGGTTTGGTAGTATTCATCCCATTTCCCTGTTCTTTTTGCATTATTAAACAATTTACGCGTGTTTTTCCTTTGCTCTGCCAGATCATTATTCCACCAACTCACCTCCTTACTGGTGGATTTTCGTATAACCCGGCAGTTTTTCTGATAAGAGAGATTAATTGCTTCCTGTATATGTGAAGAAGTTACCTCTATATCAGTACTATCTTTAATAGATTTCTTTACGACTACTAAATTAATTTGAAGGTCCTGCCTGTATTTCTCCCAGTCCGTATTTCTCGGATTGCGATACTGTACGGGTGGCTTATCGATATTATTGATTTCCATCCGAATGTATCTATGGTCCGAGAGTGACGGTTCCTCTGACACATGCCATCGGATTATCTGGGAGCTTATACAAGAGGTGGCCAAGTGATGTCTATTATCTCTTTGCGGTTTCGTGTAACAAAAGTAGGTTTGTTCCTCCGATTCAAGATCTCCAAGTCATTCTAAGAGATACTCACCCCTACTGTTGTTATTGCTGCTTCTCCATGCCTCATGATGAGAGTTGGAGTCGTCCCCCACAATGAGCTGCAGGTTAGAGAGCCTGTAGTGGTCAATCAGTGACTGGAGCTCCTCAGATGATGGGGGATTGGGTGAGTCAAATGGAAGGTATGCTGAGGCGATTAAAATATCTCTCAGATTTCCTTCCAATTGCGTTTTCAGTTGAATCACTGTTTGGTCTCTGTAACAAAAGTTTGTCACTTTTTGAACTTGAAGTCCTTCCCCAACAAGTATACAGGTTCTTACATTGTCAAGGCTTCTGTTGTACAGCAGTTGGCTCTTGACAGTGCCGAAGCCTGAAACTTTCCCCCTGAATAACCAGGGTTCTTGAATTAGGGCAACATTGATGTTGTTTGTTGCCCATAGTCTACAGAAAGCGGCAGATGCCGCTTTACTGTGCTGGAGGTTCACTTGTACTAGCTCCAGTATTGACGATTTCCTCAGGTTTTTTTTGAGGTTCTGAAGGTTACCTGAGCTAATCCAAGGTAGGCTTTATATCCTACTCTGCTCAGTACCTTCATAGAGCCCTCGTCTATAGCTAAAACCAGAGTTACCCTCTGGGATTCAGCCTTGCTGGAGATAATTCTCCAATCATCAATATTTAAATTAGTGTTCTGGGATCATTAGAGGAGAATCTGTTATCAAATTTTATTAAATATTTTTTAATTTTAAGTAATTATTTTGTAAGAGATGGTACTAATACCTATATTATACTTTTACAGGACTTCTTGCGAAGAGGAATTAATATCGGATTGAAAAAGAGTTGCATCTGTATCCTTTAAATAAAAATCCTTGTTAGAAATTAAGTCTATCTATACATTTAAAACACAAGGCTTATTTTTGTTCCAGTTCATTTGAGAGTTCCACCAGGCCAATCTAAGCGATTCCTTCTTTATATTAAAGCTTTCGCTGGATAGATTAGTCAACACTACTTAATTTTTATATTTTTAATTTGAAAAATTCTAAAATGTTTAATTTGAGACGGACGAATCGGACATTCACTTGGGGCGCCCTCTCACTTTGTACGGTGTTGAGTTTCGTAACTACTCTCGCTTATAAATATAAAAGGGTGATGCAGCCGTCCACTTCCATCATTAATAAGCGGTTAACACGCAGTTAATGTTTAAAGAATTGTTAGGTTGCGTAGACAAAACCCGCATAGTTTGAAAATTATGGGCAACAGACAAATTATTATACAAATAATATCTGATGGCAATTGCTTATTCAAAGCAGTTTCATACTGTTTGTATAAAACGCAGGAAATTTGCCAAAAGTATGTTTATGTCATGTTTTTGAAATATGTACTAATAGACGTTTTAAAGAATGTTTCAAACAAGATCGATTTTTGATTTTAGTCTTATCATTTCGTAAGGTAGAAATTCCGTATGTATGTATGTAGAATAAACCGGCGGGAAGGGGTAAGCTAGCGAGGAATATATATAGGAAGAGAGGAGGGTAAGCTGGGAGAGAGGAGTGCTAGGCTTAGAATTTTCAACTGGTTATGTTTGGTGTGAACAGGGTGAACGAACAAGCAGTCCTTGGAGATGTCGGACTTCACTAGTATCCGAGACTAGCCCGAAGAAAGAGGGAGGGCAGTCGTTAGAGGTGTCGGGAAGCACTAGGATTCGAGACTTGCTTGTGGGCAGACCACACGACGTTCACCCTTAGAACTGGTAGTTATCTACCCAATCCCAGGCTTGTCTGGGTAACGGATGACGCGATCAGAATGAAATGTGTGGTAGAGTTATGCCAAGGTGCTTCGTTTACGTTTCACCGGAGTGTTTCTCGACGATGACTCTTAAACGTTACGGAGGGAGCTCTGCTAACAAGAGGGTCCGGTGTGGGTAGATTAAATCTTACCTGACCTAGGGTCTTTTATGGAGCTAAGTACCCCGCTGTCTGGACTAGACGAATGCAGGAGATTTAAGTGAGGTTTATCTCGGTTAGGGAGATCGCTCGCTAACCCATGAGAAACTGCAAGCTACCACGTACAGTTTCGGAGGTGACAGTACTGGGGTCTGGCATATGCTATCAGTTCCAGCGTCGGATTCCCAGAAATCGTCTAGAGACCTACACTTAAAGGACGTTTATGCGAAGAAACATAGCCTCTCACGTTCAAGACAACTTCACCTTAACGGGTACACACCGGGACGCTACTTTGATAGGCCCTACAAAGTAGCCTCGAAACGAAGCTCTGTCGGGGGCACACCAGGCCTATAACTGGGTGATCGGGGTGGCAAACCCATTTAAAAACAAAGTCCCGCCACACTTGAGGTTGGATTCGATCGGGCAGTGACCCCAACTCTGGCTCGGTTGTACTGAACTGGCCTAAGTTGGGGAATAGTCCTATTGCTGTACGTGGTACTTAGCCCCGTATGAAAGAGGATGGGAGGGTGCCGGCGGATGAGCACGTGTTAGGTAAGTCAATCGCTCCGCTACTAACCTGGTTAGCTAGTAGAGGGTGGATAGGCAACCTCGCTCCTACCAGTGAGTAACTGGGAGCAATTGCTGTGCAATTGCGTGCTGATTGAGCGTATCTCAATTACTTTGGATGGAACGTGAGCGTATGTTACGCCCAGAACCCCACGTAAAACACTCATGTAAATCATGGCTATGTTTGGTTGCGTTTATTTAAACAATATCTTGCGAAAATCCAAAGGATTGTAATCACACATCGAATGTTGTATATAGGGAAATCATTCAATGCTTTTGACCGTCATGTCTTGACGAGGTTTCCCTAGTTATATATTATTTTATTTAAATATATAGGTTCGTAGCGCATTTTACCCTGTTTAGAGCAGTCTTTAAGAACAGTTGTTGTGTTTAAGTAAAATAAAATTTTGCTAAAATAAATGAGTAATTAGAAACTAAGGTCGGTATATTTTTGTCTTCTTTATTAAATAATTTCTATTACAATTGAAATGTATTTGTATATCTATTATTTCTCAAATATTTATTAGATCCCTTTTGCGGCTCCACAACTCGTAATGAATCCTTCTAGTATGAGTGATCCAAAAGTGATCAATATTTATGAATTCATAAAGTGCATGGTGTAGTAGTAAATAGAAAAAGGTAATTACTTCCGCATTCAAAGATGAAAATTATTACACTGTCAGCCGGAGCAAATTCAGTGTCATGCATTGTAATTAAGGTAGTAAGGTTGTAGTGAAGACCTTTCACATTTAATATCAAACAGAAAAAGCTTTTCGTTTGTTCTTTGTAGCTTTTATTAACTATTCTTTAAATACTCTGACCTATAGTTAAATTTTTGCCACATACATTTTAGACATTTTACAAGTTAATTAAAACGATTATTATTATGTTTGTTACTCAAGGTCTGTTTTTTATCATCTAATCATTCAATCATGTTTTTGTATTAATTTAATAGTTAGAATGTTACTAGACTACAGATAAATTTATATTGATACAGATAAAAATAGTAATTTATCAAATATAGATCAATATAAGATTAAATTTCAACTTATTTTTATTTATTATCATATACATACTAGAAACGGTGTGACTTTTACAAATTTGTCTAGGTTACATATATATTCAGTATTTACATTACAAAAGAAGTTGATCTGTGTTGTTCTTGTGTTATAAAAGGCATTCAAGAGTAAGTATAACAATAATATGTAAGTAACTATTATAGCTTTTATTAATGATGTATTTAATTTAATTATGATTTTTATTATTGGTTTTGCTAAAAAGTACTTTGTAGTTTGTATTTTATTTTCAAAACCAATATTTTGCATACTTATATTCATTGATATGGTATTGAACATGTATTAAAAGAGCCATACAAAAACCAAAATAATAAACAATTTTAATTAAATAATAACTTAAAGCAATTAAAATAATGTAATTTAAAATTACTTTCTCGATGAAAAATATTTACATATTTTAAATTAAATCAAACTAAATTTAAAAATTATCTTGTTGCTGTTGTTACCATCATCCCTATCATAGACATTTCATATTTCAAAAAAATTTCTGGACGTTACAAAAAACCTATGGATTAGAGGTTTATAAGAGAAGGTTTATAAGAAAAAATACTTTTCACTAGACAAATAATAATTTTTGAAAATATTAATTCTAGTTTTCTTTTATTAAATAACATTGATATTCTTTTCATTGCATTTGAAAGAAATAAATAAAATCTTGTTCAAAAAATCTTTGTATTTAAATATAAAATTGTATATAGTTATATACATAGTATGTATAGTATATACTATACCGGTATAACACTAAAATTTCCTTTTGCTGTCGCCTGTTTATATATAAATCTCGAATTTACATTAATAGCGACAATTACAAGTGGTGACATCTATAAGATGTCATCCATAAACTTTGCGAAACAATAATTTGTAGCAAGCAGTTTGAACACTGGATTATAATTTCATTCAAACAAAATATTGTATTTTTCTAAACATTTTTTACAATTATACTTCAACATAATATGCTAGCTTATCCTCTACAACATTGTTCCAAAGAATGCAGAACTAAATCTGACTGTGTTAAATAATTGTCGTACGTTCCTGTTAGACAATTCAGTAACGAAAACCTACACAACGCTGGACAATACGATTCTACAATTATAATATAAATTTCTCCAACACCGTTTTGAACAATATTGTGCAAAGCTCTTATGAAGTTTTCCTTCATTTTCGTCAGATAAATTATGTGCTTCATTTTCAGTTTCCTCCGTGATTGCTGTATATTTATTGTTATTTTGTGTATCATCTTCAATATTCGTCTCAGTTTGGTTTTCTTTGTTTTTTTAAAAAAATTATCTTCTTCAATCTCCTCAATGGTTACTTCATGTTCATCGTTACTTTGTACACCAACTTGAATTATAGGAATGTCTTCAAGGGTGTTCAATAACAAAGGTGTATCTGCATTGGTTTAATAAAACGAAGTTCTATCTGAAGGTAGATAGAACCCTGGTACACAAAATTGTGTAGTTAGAACTTCGTTTCACTCGAATTAGAGAAAACTTTGCTGTAGATAGAACTCTGTAGCATAACTAACTTGTTTATTTTCCAACAGACGTCGATAGTTAACTATTAAAATAAAGAATTTAGCAGATGGAACCATAATATACCAAAATCTCTATTTTGGTAAAAAAAGGCAGATAATACCTTATAATTAGGCATAGGATTTCTATGCACTTAAAAATGCTGAAATATGCATGCACTTATGCACTATAAAAACGTGAAATATGCACTTAAACCTCATAAAATATGCGTTTATTAGACACTTTTAATAAATATATGCACTTTCATTATTAAAATAACACCTGTTTAGAGTTATTTACATTTTATTTACAGAAATTATTTTAATTAGACATCCTATGCAATAATTTAATTAATTATATTTTCTAAACATAGAGCGTTACAGTTCACAATGACGTACATTTTTAAATTTCCAAAAGTAAACATATGCCTATTATCCCTAAATATTGTTTTATATTTTGAGAAACTCCGTTCCACATCGCAAGACGTAATTGGGGCATACTTAAAATTGTTTAATTCTACTTTGCGAATAATGTTTTAGCTCGTCTAAAATGTCTTGGCCAGATAATGCATCGTTTATACTTTTAATTAAGTGAAAACCAGGATTTTTGTCAATAACGGATTTAAATTTTTGTTTTATAGTCAAACCCTTTGGCCCTTTTACTTTATTCAAAGAAACACCTAACAATTTTACATGCTCAAGAGGTTCATCTAATGAATTTCCCTGACTTTCTAATTTCTGAATTACTTTAGCTAAACGCACAAAATTTGTCAAAACAAACAATAATTTTGCCCTCACCTTCTTAGTATTAAAAGCATCCTGTGCGCTTTGTATGCATAGTGCATCGTGTTTATTAAGTGTATTTAGAAATGCTTTAATAATATCAAAATTAGTTGCATATTATTCTGCTGCAGAAAGCCAAGTACCCCACCTTGTTATTACAGGCTCAGGTGGGAGAGGCACTTTTTGAGCAGTTTCCCTAAATATTTGTATGCGATATGGAGCTTTAGAAACAATTTTTTTACATCTGAAATTATAGAGTTTACGTTAGGATATATTTCCTGCACTTTTTCCGCAACTCTATGCATTGCATGGGCAAGACAAGTTAAGTCGATCATTTTTTCGTACAGAACTTGTAAGCCTGCTCCAGCCTTGATCATGTACGGTGCCGCGTCGGTGACGAACAGGAGTACTTTGTTGTACTGTATGCCGTCCGGCCACAAAATAGCCATCGAATCATTAAACAATTTTGCCACGGAACAATGATTGGTGCTCTTGAAAACGTCCATTGCTAATAGATAGGATTTGGAATTGTTCTCCGAATAAACGCCAATTATAACGTTAGCCACGTATCTGAAAACAAAAATTTGATTTTTATTTTATCGAACTACATAATTAGTCGGTTACAAACAATTAGCTCAAAACAGTTATTTAAAAAAAATATATTTTAATCAAGCAAAAATATTGTTGTGATTAAATATGTAACTAACAAAATAGAAAATGAAACATCCGTAAATTGCTCTGCTGTCTTTAATTAGTTAAATTTTACTAACAAAACGAAGGAAAAGAAGTTTCTACGCACCTTCCAGTAGTGTCAGTAGATTCGTCAATGGAAACCCATATGTAGTTATTCGCTACATGTTTTTTAATTGATTTTATTGTCTCTTCGTATAAACGAGGTAAATAATTTTTCCTGAGTGTAGACTCGTCGGGTATTGGCATTTTTGAAACTTCTTACAGAAAATTACGAAATGCTGAGTGATTAATTTTACTTAACGGGATATCTGCAGCCACTAATGCACTACATAGTTTTTTATTAAATTCGATCGATTTGCTGGACTCACCGCGCGATTTATTAAGGTACCCCGGTAACAATGTTTGTTTTTTTGATTTCAGTGCAACACACTTTTGATGTCGAACTATTCGAACTTATCAAATTATTGACAAAGTATTTAACTTTTACTATATTTCCTTTTGCAGTTAATTCTATCTTCTATCACCATTTACAATTTCTATATATTCACTATCCAAACAACTTTTTCACGGAGGGAAATAATAGCGATTAAATCACTTATGCTTTATTTTCTAAATAAAGGTTGGATTTTCCCTTTTTATTCGTAGAAAGTTTTGTTAACAAAGGTTACTTATTTGTTTTTTATGATGATTTAAATAAAACACAATTTTGTGTACATACGAAGATTTATTGGATATTGTAATTTACTTGCCACTACGCAATTTAACATAACATATTAATTCAATTTTACACTTCGCTTTTAATTAATATTGATAACTTTAGCTTAAGCTATATTAACTTCAACAAGTATATTCAAAATAATATGCAGGACTACTTTTTACAACGATATAAATAAGACTGACTTTTACAGTTTGACCGACTTTGCCAGACTGAACCTAACAGCTTGACTGTCTGTACTAGAGCGACCTTTTTACAAAAACGTTTATTCATCTTATATACAATTATTTACATAATATTTATAATAATTACTTAACCACCTGCATATACAAGTATTCATAACATTATGCAACAATAACGATTTATTTATAAATTAACAAAAAATCTTTTGAGTATCTCTTATTGCCCATCAACATTATTTAATCAGAATTTATCATAAAAGAATTACATATAAAAATAGCTTTCACACAACTGCATATTACGTATTCATAACAACTTCGAATTAACTTTTCTTAACGTTAAAAAGTGTTTTTAAAATAATTCTTTATTCAAAATACATTAGACAGAGTCCAAGTTACAAAATGATCAGTTTACTGTTAAGTACAATAAGTATTTATTCTTTGTTAATTATACAATATGCACTTGTATAATAACTTAAACACTATACAGTTTCAACATTAAACTGGTAATAATACTCAGAAAACCTAGGTAAGCAACATCCCTGGATGCTAGTTTCTAAGGCTTCTGAGTTGCGAAGTTAAGTTCGGAAAGCTAGGTAAACAACATCCCTGGCATTTAGGCATACAGTATCTAAGCTTTCTTTACTGTCGTCGCAACTCGAACTAAAGTATCTGACAAGATGACCATGCGAATCCTTTGTCTGGACATTTTTAGAAAAAATTGGATTGTTAGAAGTCTGCTTAAAATTATATTTTGTATTTAATAATAAATATGTTAAAGAAGAACATAAATAAATAGCAGAAATTAAAGGTTGCATAAATATCACTAACTGTGAACCATACAAAGCAAAACTACCCTAAATCTGAAATTCTAGTGATTAGTACATACTTTGCATACAACTAAATATAACATTTTTTAGAAAAATAAATTGTGCTTTTGATTGCAGCTGAATTCTCGGTGACGTATATCGTTATAGAAAATATTGGAGATTTATATTTTAATCAGATTCTAAAGTTATTGATTATTCACAAATAAAATGAAAGGCATGACAAATAATAATAGTCTTTCTGGCGACAAACTTGAAACATTACTTGAAAAAACTGCAGAAGCTGAGGGTTTTCGTGATTATCAGATTGAAGAAACTGAGGGTTCTGCAACAGGTGATGGCTACTTTGGAATAATAAAAGCTATACGCATCACTTCTAAAACTACTTGCAAAGACCTCAAGCTAGTAATGAAAAGTGCATCAAAAGATGAAACCATGAGAACTGACATGCAAATCCCAGAAGTATTTAAAAGGGAGATTTTTATGTACGATAAAGTATTTGCTACATTTAAATCTTTTGAAGAAGAAAAAGGGCTCCCGCTTTCAAATTTTACACCTAAATTTTATAACGCAACTTTGGAAGAAAAATTCGAATCTTTGATATTAGAAAATTTGAAAGAAAATGGCTTTAAATTATATGAGAGGAGAATTCCAATGAATGAGGATCACGTTCGTTTAATACTGTCCCAATATGGTCGTTTTCATGCACTTTCATTTGCCTTAAGAGATCAAAATCCTAAAAAATTTAAAAATGTCATTGGGTGTCTGGATGACCAAGTTACTAAAGTAATGGTAACAGGTAATTTTATACAAACTCTTGTTCATCAATGTACAAAGGCACAAGAGGCACTCCATGAAAATGAAGATAAAGAAGCGTTGGATATTTTTAAAACTTTTACTAACGCTGTACCTTCATTTTTTAAGAATCTGCTTGAGTATGGAGAAGATTATTTAGTGGCACTACATGGTGACTGTTGGACGAATAATATGCTGTTTAAGTATGAGGTAGGTTTAAATATTATTTGTAACATTTTTGTTTTTATGGGATCAGACTAACACTAGCAGATTTGATATCAAAAATATTTAGAAGCAGCTATCAACGTTCTATTAGCTACTTCAATTTTGAAATTGTAGGGAAATTTGCACCACTTCCAGTTAACGCTAAAAGTGATGTGTAATTGCTATGGCTATGATTGTTTCAACAATACCTATCAAGTTTAACAACTACGTGATTTCTATTTTCAGGACGCAGGAAATGTAACTAAACCCACACAGGTACGGTTCATAGATTTTCAAGTGTCTAGAGCAGGTACACCCGTTCTAGATTTGTCATACTTTTTATACGCCTGTTCTACAAAGGAAATTATAAACGATTTGGACAACTACCTGCAAGTGTACTATACCAGTTTTTCCAGTTATCTACGGAAACTTGGTAGTGATCCAGATAAACTATTTCCCTATTCGATCCTAATGGAACATTGGAAGAAATATTCAAGATTTGGTTTGATAATGGCATGTTTAATTATACATATCATGCTTGTAGAAAAAGAAGACTCTGTGAATCTAACAGGCGTATCCGAAACAGAGACGAGTTTGACACATATCTTTGGTAACGAAATAAGTCGCGCTGATCAATATAAAGAGCGAATGAAACCAATAATTTTGCATTTCGTAAAAAATAAATTTATTTGAGAATATTTTTGTTTTATTATGTATTGTTTTAAATAATATTTATGAATAAAAAATATTAAATTTTTATTTTGTAAGTAACACCAGAAAAAAAATTCATTGCTGAAATTATATTTCCATCACAAAAAGTAGAAACTTTTTTCTATAACAAAAATAATTTTTCACTACTGCAAACTATTTTCTCTCTATATTATTAGTTAACTCTATATAGATTGAACAGTCAATCTAATAGTATTTTACTTTTAAAAGTATAACAAAATCCACTCTAATTTTAAGAGAAGAAAATCCGTTAAAAAGTGATCAAAATTGGTAAAAAAAATGTTTGTTAGTGTTCATGTTACTCTAGTTAGAGTAAATAAAACGAATTGACACCAATATATAGTTGACAGTGTATTTGCAAAGATAAGCGTACGCGCAATAACGACACTAACAAAAAAATGGCGACAATCAACTCTCTGCTGTATTTGACTTCGACTAGTGATAACTGATGAAACGTTTCAATTTCAAAAGTTACAAAAATTGGTGGGAATCTGAAAATTTTACAATTTTTTAAATAACTCAATGTAGTTGTGCAATTTAAAAAGTAATGAAATTTAGAGATCAAAATTATATTGACTAGACCAAAACCAGGTATCTGTACATAAATAATAGTACCTACATTAAGTTTAGATTTGTATAATTTTGAAATTCCCGTTAATTTTAGGTCCTTTTCAAATTACCAAAATTTAACAGTTATAACTAGAAGCCGGTTAGTGCAAATATGTTCACGTGCTTTAACTGCATGTTAATGTGAAACTTCGCAATTTGTTTTAATAGTTAATATAACGTAACTTAAAACAATTTTACACTTTGAACATTTTATTAATAACATATATTATTTTATAATTTTAGTAATTTATGTAACTTATGGCGAGTAAGACGGGAGCACTTGGAAACTTATAAGACATTTTCAACAGTAAACTGTTTAATGTTGATATCCAACAGAGTTGTACTTTTTTCAATAATTCATATTCATTGTTTTATTTCCATGCAATAAACAGAGATTAGGTGAGTAAAAGCAATAATTATAATTATATCTAATTCGCAGAACAAAAGAGTAATGACATCGTAATTTTAGTAATTTTCAACTGTGGCGGAATTCACGGAGTGCTGCAAGGGAATTTCCTAATAGAAATTTTATGAAAGTTGGCTCTAGCAACAATTAACAACCATACCATGGACCAAGAAAAACAATTTCGAATTAAAGGTTCCGGAGTGTCCTTTAACAAAAATAGAAGTTCCCAACTGGGCTCGTGTATATTTTTTCAATGCGTCCTTAATGTCTTAATTGTATATCTATAATTTTTATGTATGTTTGCATTGCAATAAATAAATTGCTTATTTTATTATTGATGTTGGAAAACTAGACTATTTTCACTTTACATCTTAATCTAAATAGAAAACAAGTTATACAAAAGTTTTATAACAATCCACTCTAAATAGGCAATATTTTTACCATGTAGTGTAAAAGCTTCTTTTGAATCTTTTACTTTACTCTTACTTTACTTACTCTTAGTAGTAAGACTTTACTATTGACTTTTGTCAAAAGTAAAGTCTTACTCCAAAACAAATAGAAACTTGACTGTTTTAGCATAAAAAAGTTACCATAAATGATTAAAAATCTAATTTTTTAGAGTGTAATAAAATTAACATTAAAATAAATTGTAACATTGTATTGAAGTTAACTCTATGGTCTACACGAAGGTACAGATTAGATAATTTACTATAAAACACACCTAAACACACCCCTAAACATACACTTTTTAGAGTAGTCTAGTGTTCGAGTTTTACACTAAACTTTTTACTGTGTATAGAGTATTCCTATTAAAGATTCCAAAACCATTTTTAATGATTTCTTTTCCTACCTTTTGGGCTTTTGACGCTTGACGCAGACTTATTTCAACTTTTTTTTAACTATTTGATAAATGGAAAGCAGACATATTAAAATAAAATACGTAATAGGTAACTATTTTAAATGTTTTTTTAGTTGCAGATATTAACATTAATTTCTTATATATGAAAACGTTTCGTTCACATTTTTCTATATAGAAGTAGCTCCGATACAACCGGAGCTACTCCCATACAAAAATAAAGAATGCGATAAAAGAGTATTCTTAAAGAAATGCAAATCCAATAGATATAAAAGAATAAAGCAGGGCAATTTAAACAAAAACATCCCAGAAACGCTTCTACAAACAAGAAGATAAGTAGAAGGGCACGGTAGCTTAATATGTAAACAAAGCTTGACATAAAATCGTTGTCTCACAAAAGGTGAATTCTTGTAAAGAATACATTCTCGTGTATATTATATTTAAGAATCTATAATAGTAATCTATAGGTAAAGGCTTTAATAACACAGGCCCACAAAAATTAAAAAAGTCTTGTAGTTGCAAGGTGAGGTACCATACCGTATGCTTTTTGGTGTGCTGAAAACGAATCCGGGGTTAGAATTGATCCATCACCCAAGGATTTTTTTTAGATGTAGTTTTATAAATATTTTTAGGTGTTTTTGAGGTTATGTGAAAATGCTTGGGTGACCGGTCAATTCTGACGCCGGATTCGTTTTCAGCACACCAAAAAGCATACGGTATGATACCTTATCTTTCAACTACAAGACTTTTTTCTTTTTTGTGGGTCGGTCACAAACCCACAAAAAAGAAAAAAGTTTTGTAGTTTGAAAGGTAAGGTACCATACCGTATGTTTTTTGGTGTGCTGAAAACGAATCCAGGGTCAGAATTGACCCATCATCCAAGGATTTTTTTAGATGTATTTTTATAAATTTTTTGAGGTGTTTTTTAAAGTGTTTTTGGAGGTTATGTCGAAATCCTTGGGTGATGCCGATTCCGGGTTCGTTTTCAGCACACCGAAAAGCATACGGTATGGTATCTCACCTTTCAACTACAAGACTTTTTTAAATTTAAATTTACTCATTGCGAAATCTATGTAAATGATCAGCTTGTATAGAAGCATTCAATTGATTACAGTTTATTAAAGTATTTCCTAAAGTACAAAAAATGAAATTTGATAACGTAAAAGTAAGTGTTTTGGATACATCAGTAAAAATTTGTTAGGGTGCATTAGGATAACGCTTCTATTTATAAATTATCTCACACCTACATACAGTGTAGAATTGGTGCAGGGTGTAACTTGAAAAGACCAGGAGTAACTTGCATAAGATAAGGTTGTATCTACACCCTAAGTCTATAATGAGATGTTAGCTGATCTCAGAAAGATAATAGTTTCAGTTTACATTTCGAATTAATAATATCATAATCATTGTTTTCATTTTGAACAAGAAATGTTTCTAAATAATAATTTCATTATGAAATTGAAAAGTTATGTTCCTATGTTATTGGTTAATTTCATTCTAAATCACCTTGAGCCGTGTGCTTCAATGTCTCAGATTTTGTTCAATTCTTTCCTTGCATAGACACATTTTGTTGATGCACCATAGCCGAAATAGAAGTTATGAAAATTTCGATTTTTTGCAAATTCTGCTATCCGACACTTTGTATCATCTAACTAAAATGTTCATTATTCCCTTATTTCTTGAGATTGAGATATGTGGCTGAGATATCTGGCTCATCCAGGTGTCAGATAAAGCTACTTTTTGGGTTTTTGAGGGTATATCAAGAAACGTGCAAGACATTGGGCAGTAGAAAAGTATCAAACTCTGAAGGCAAATTTTAGTGTTTTTACAAATTTTGACATTGCCCCTGAGTTACATCTATCACACACTTGAAACTGTTTGTTATAGAATCATCTTAGCATATACTTAGTATGGTTAAAAATAAAAAGGATGGTTTTGTAGTTTTTTAAACAATTTCATTCAGAGCCTGCTACTTTTCTACAAGCTTCAAAAGCATACATTTTATTTATACAATAGTTTATTTAAAAATGAAATGTTCATTGTATATTAAAGGTACAGCTAGGTACATACATATATGTATCTTAGATCCTAGGGTAAAATTAATAAAAAACAATAGTACAATTTTCTATATTCTTTAGATTTAGATAAACTTATTTTTCACAAAGTGTAAAATAATGGGTCTAATTCTTTCTTTATACTGATCGAGATTGCTAATTTTATAATTAAATGCCTGCGCAATACTGTTCGTTTCATCAGATACGCTAGCTAAGTCAATGGCCTCTTCCTTTTCTGTTAGCATAACGTGTATCACTAGAACTGATAATATCAGGCCAAACCTTGAGTATCTCTTCCAATGATCATATAAGATGGGAAAAGGAAACATTTTACCAGGATTACTTCCCAGTTGTGTTAGGTAATCACATAAACTTGTATAATACACTCGTAAGTAATTATTTAAATTATTTATAACGTCCTTTGGGCAACATGTATAAATAAAGTACGATAAATCTAAAACTGGAGAGCCTAGTCTTGAATTTTGAAAATCCAAAAAACGTATTTGTGTTGGTTTTGCTGGATTCTCTGCATCCTAGAAAAACAAAACCATTTTAATTTTAAACTAGAAAAGAAATAAAAGCATACTATGTGTGATCAAGTAACACTATGCAACAAAATAAAAACTGTTATTTTTCACTGGAGTTTATAGTACGTAATTATTGTTCCTAATCCAAAATACAATTATTAATAATAAATAAAATTTTCATATCACGTCAGATTTTCTAATATTTAAAGGTTGATTTTTTAAGATTTATGTAAAATTTGCAACATGAGCCGTTAAATTTTTCTGAAAATATTTATATTTTTTGATCGACTGGCTTTCCTTTTGTAGTCAGTAACAGGAGTATCTCTCAAAAGAGAGCAACAGAAATCAGCAAGCATGGCTACTTCTCATCTTCTCTGGCATCGCTTCTTAATCTCTGCTACACCCTGGAAGCGTTCTCCATGTTCGTCGCTCACAGAGCCTATGTTTTCCGGAAAAAAACTTTGATATTTGTGATATGCATCTACAATTTGTTTTATTTCCTGGAGGAAATCTAGCGACTTGTGGTTCCACCCATAAAATTTAACTATGCCTATTTCTCTGTGAAACTGAGACTAATTAGGAAAGGGAGTTATTCATTAGATTTCTTATACCAGGCCCTACAAAAATATCTGTTTGCAAGGAACCGCAAGGTAGTTCCACTACCAAAACGACTTCCATGCTCACCCAACTTGGAAGTCGTTTGAGTACTCGAGCTTCTCCCGAATGGGGTAGAGGCATTGATACAGACGATACATTGGCATATTTTATTACGTGTTTAGATTTCTTTGAAAACCGCTTTACGTTTGTCAAGCAGAAATAACAATCGTCTATGTGATTCTTAGGATCGCGCTACTGCAATGTTACCCCAAATGGTATCTCCTTGATAGTACCATTATACCAACTTGTCAAATAGCTACTTGTAGATTTAAACAACACACTCATGGCACCCAGGATTTATCTTGGTTTTTTGTATTTTGTACAAGTTATACCTAACATAAATCACTATTCATCATTCCAGTAAATTTTTCAGTGTTGCATAGTGTAATTAACATAAGTTAAAAATACAAGTATATACAGGGTGCCCATTATGTATGGAATATAGTATATATCTCGGTAAATATCGACTTTATAAAAAAATTGTTATATAAAAGTTGTTTAACATTTTATTTTCCATAATAAGATAGCATTGAATTGTTTTTATTTCAGAAAACAAATGAGTAATGAATAACACTTTAATTTTTTTAAATAGCAATGTACCCTTTCATTAGGCTCATTTGATAGAGATTTTTTTCTCTTTTCGATGGCCTTAAATTTTAGTACCCTTATATCAGAAAATTTTTGAAAAAACGTTTATTAAGTTAATTTCACCAATAACATGAATCTAGATATCCGAGATCGTAAAGTATCTCGAATTATTACCCTAACATAAACAGATGTGCATCTACATAATGTACAAAACAAAACAAATAAACAAAAAACAAAATAAAACAAATGAACAGAAAATTATGTACGTCTCTTATAAAGCTTGAAGACAAAACGAAATTAGCAATAAAATGGTTTTCATGGCAATAGGTGTTCAAAACGCTCACCATTAACTGCAAGGCAGTGGCCCAACCTATCACGAAAAGCTTGAAAATAATTTCTGAGCGATCTGGGAGAAATTGCTGCAGCTTCATTTTGTATTCGTTGCTCTAATTCGGCCAGATCCTGGGGTCTGTCTGTATACACTTTTGATTTTAAATATCCCCAGAAGAAGAAATCGCAAGTTGTAAGATCCGAAGATCGGATCAGGGAGGCCACTCCACAGACCCTCTTCTGCCTATCCAACGGGCCAGAAATACCACATTTAAATATTGGCGTACATCTAAATGTTAGTGGGGCGGTGCTCCATCTTGTTGAATACCAAAGATCATCAAGATTTGCTTGGCAAGCTGGAATAATTTGCTGTTGCAATAATTGCAAATAACGGTCACCAGTTAGAGTACCATGAATAAAGAAAGGTCCATTTATGTGATCTGCACAAATTTCCACCCATACGTTTAATTTTTGTGGTGTTTGGGCATGATTTTGGATCATCTAATGGGAATTTTCAGCATCATTTTTGGGGACAATTATGCCTATTTACATTTCCATTTAAACAAAACGTAGCCTCGTCAGAAAAAACAATATTATTAAGAAAATTTGGATTGTTGTTGATTCGCTCCATCATAAATTCACAAAATTCAACACGTCGATCGTAGTCATCTTCGGATAATTCTTGCAATAAAGTCGGTTTGTATTAATGTAATTTTTCTGAATGTAATATTTTCTGTATTGAACCTTTACTTACGGCATGGTTTAAACTTAACTGACGAGTTGAAATGTTTGGATTTTCTTCGATTTCTATTAAAACATCGAGCTTTTTATCTTCATTTGTCGCACACCTCTGCGGACCAGTCTTCACCAGATCTTTAACATTGCCAGTTTCCCTAAACCGTTTCAAGGTTTTGCTAACTACTGACTGGGTGATTGGTTCTCGATGTGGATAACGCTCATTAAAAATTTCACATACTTCTAATTGTGTTCGTTTGCGATCCCCATAACCGACCATAATTAAAATTTCTATACGTTCAGTTTCTGTTAAACGAACCATTTTTATTTTTCCATGTACCAACAACTTAATTAAATAAATAAACTTCTGTCACAATAAAAGCCTACAATCAATTGTTAAGACAAATGAAAGAGATCTCGGATATCTAGATTCATGTTATTGGTGAAATTAACTTAATAAACATTTTTTACGTTTTTTTTTTCAAAAATTTTTGATATAAGGGTACTAAGATTTTAGGTCATCGAAAAGAGAGAAAAAAAATCTCTATCAAATGAGCCTAATGAAAGGGTACTTAAAAAAATAAAGTGTTATTCATTACTCATTTGTTTTCTGAAATAAAAACAATTGAATGCTATCTTATTATGGAAAATAAAATGTTAAACCACTTTTACACAACAATTTTTTTTATAAAGTCGATATTTACCGAGATATATACTATATTCCATACATAATGGGCACCCTGTATAACTAATCATATTAGATTCATTTACCTCATATTTGAACATCATATTATTTGTCCAACAGTCGCCATGTAACGCCACTGAATATTTATCCAAGGGATTATGCAAAAGATCTTCAAAAAACTGTTGTATGTTATCTATAAACTTGTTGTACACATCTAAAGTCTCCTTGTTTTCATTTTCATCAAGAGCTTTCTGGGCTTCGGTACATTGGCTAATAAAATTCTTTACAAAACCAGATTTTAATATATTCTTTGCAAAGTTATCATTCATACTTCCCACAACCATACCAAATTTGTCAGGATTTTGATCCCTTAATGCAAAAGAAAGCGCATGTAGTCTACCGTATTCATTTAACACTAAGCTGATGTGATCTTCATTCATTGGTATTCTTCTTTCGTATAATTTGTAACCAATTTCTTTCAAGTTTTCTAATATCAAAGTTTCAAACTTATACTCCTTAACTGAATTATAATACCTTGGCGTAAAGTTACGCGCTGCGAGTCCTTTCGCTTGCAGTAGATTTTTAAAAGTAGGAAATACTGAATCATACATATAAATTTCTCTTCCAAATAAATCTCCCACTGAGACTTGATTTCTTAAAGCGTCACTTTTAGAAGCGCTTTTCACAACCAAGTTAATTACTTTGTTACTTACTTTATCAATAATTTTGGCAGTTTTTATAATTCCCATGTAACCATCACCTTTCACGGAACCATCGTCTTTTTCAAACTTGTAATGTCGAATACCTTCGTTTTTCGCAATTTCAGTTAATAATTTGTCTATTGTTTCTTCAAAAGAATCTTCTGATTTTGGTGTATCGCCCATCTTGTTTTTCATGTGATATTAACTTATGTATAACTATTATTAGACTGCGCACGTTTCGTTACATTTTATCTTATACATCCGGGACCTTGATGCTGTTTATTACTGTTAATAACTCGACTTGTTTGCGTATTGCATGTTGGTTATTTATAGAATCATTTAGGAATCAATTTATAAGAATTGAATGTGTATCGTATCAGATATTATGAACACTTGAATGTAGTAGTTATCAATGAAATTTAATTAAAATACCACTCTTTCTCCACTGTATTACTAAAACAATGATATAAATAATATTCTTTAGTAATTACTCCGTCTGTTCTAAATAGTTACATTTTTAGAACTTGAATTCTGTCCCTAAATAGTTTTTATATTTATACTATTATACAGGGTGTTTCACAAAAGTTTGGTATCGTCTAAACAGTTGATAGTACATGTTTCATAATAACTGAGAAACAAATTGCTTTTGAAAAGTGGGTTTTGTGGTCACCGGTTTAAGAATTACAGTTAAAGTTGGATACACCTAACTGCATTTTTAACTTGGTTCATGAAATGGTTAGTTATTTGTATACCAAGGCACCAAAATTTAAAATACAAAATGTGTTTTTAATAACAGTAGAGTAGGCACGTCAACGTGGCTGTGTGCGACATGTATCAACTACAGTTGCGGCCGAAAAATTTTCAACGGTAATTTATCAAGTTCGCACATTTTTCTGATATTCACATCGTATGAAGCTGGCTTGTATGCTATTTATGACATATCAAATGAATAAAAGTGACGTCTCTTATGAGAATTTAAAAGTCGAAATTACGCAGTCGCAATAGACCGTTGAAACCTTTTCGGTTGCAACTGTACATCTGAAACAATGCAAATAAAAGTGGTAGATGCGTTCGTAAAAGTGCTACTTTAAAGGCTCAAATGAGTCCGTAAAGTGTACTTTGCGGACTATTCCAGAAAAACATAATTTTAGTATTTGATTTTCACTGAGCCAGTTTCATAAAAATTTAGTATGTTGCGAACTTTATCAAAGCTAATGTCAACTTTTATTTTATACTGTATCGTATTATCCATGTTTACGGTAGCGATTACAGTCCGGAAAATTCGATTTTACGGTCCAGTATGACTGTAATAGTTATTTACATTGCAAGACCGTTACTTTTATGGTATACAGACTCGTAAATCTTTAATAAATAATTCTTTCATTTACTGAAGCAGTACAGCACAACACGTAAGGTATGTATGTTGCTATGGCATTGATGATAAACGAGCTTCATAACGGTCTAGCCTGTAAAAAGAATCTTTACCCATGGAAACAGAGCTCAATAAACAGATGTTTGCGAGTCAGTATACCATAATAGTTATTTACGTTACTGTAAGAACATTTCCAAAACGTATGACGTAATGCGTTTTTATTTCATACTGCAATTATTGGTTTCATTAAAAAAGAATTGCATAAAATAAACTAAAGCATTGTTGAGTTGATTTATTTTATTTGAGTCCGGTAAAAAAATTTACAATCATACTAGACCGTAAAATCGCATTTTTCGGACTGTAATCGCTACCGTAAACATGGATAATACGATACAGTATGAAATAATAGTATATTATGGGACAAGTGGTTGAAATAAAATTTCAATGTTGGGAGTAACTCGAGGCGTTGAAATTTTATCAGCCACGCGTTGCATATACTATTTTTTCTCCAAATTTTTATTAAATTAATGCACTTTAGAAAAAAATTATGATATTTAAGTGACAAAACATGACATTAAAGTGACATTTCTCTTGTCAACAATTGAATGTCGAACAGTTTGAAATTCGAAATCCCGGTAGTCCGAAAATTTCAACCTCTAGTGGTTGAAATGCGATTTCAACCATCGTTATCAATTGCAAATTGAGTGATTTCAATGTCATGAGTAGAAAATTTTTTTTACCGGACTCAAATAAAATAAATCAACTGAACAATGCTTTAGTACCCAGTTACCATGGACGCTCGTTCTATGTTTTGAATTGGACTAATAGTTGCCATAGATGCTCGTTGTTTATAGATGTCTGTATTTTAAATTCGGAAATCTTTTTATATATTTATTTTTTAAATTACACCAATAATCCAATATTAGCAGTATGAAATAAAATGCATTACCTCATACGTCCTGGAAATGTTCTTACAGTCTCGTTTCAATGTTCCGGACTCGGTTGCTTCATCGACTTGTCCCTAACATCTTACTCTTATAACGTAAATAACTATTGTTTAATAAGCAGTTATTAAAGGCAGTGTATATAACAGCAGTGAGCCGTGCATACGAGACAGTGGAAGCAATCCCGATATGACGTATGCGCTATCACGCTCGTACACATGGCGTAATAGCGCATACGTCGTATCGCGACTGCTTCCACTGTTTCGTATTCACTGCACTGGTGCTGCTGGTATACTATTTTATTGATATAAATACCTTTCTATTCCTTAACATAATGTAAATAAAATTGTTCTATTGTAACGAACTAACATTGTTTACAAGTCTTTTCTTACAAATGTATTCGGTTTGTTTATTTTTATTTGCTTCAACAAGGGCTAATGTTTAATAAAGTGTTTATAGAGTTTGGAAGCACCAAATTGCTTGTCGTGCAGTTTGAGACGCTTTTTATGACGCTAAATTTTTTTGCTTTAATTGAGTTAGTTTTAAAATCGATCGACATCAACTCTTCTCTTTTCTTCAAATTGTGAGTGGATATTAATTTAACATCACTATAATTACGATCGTCTACGTACAATTTTTCGTACGTCTTTTCCCTCGAAGTTCTCTATAGTATCTACGTAAAAACCTCCCTTGTGCGCCGAACATTCCAACTTCACTGTACATCAACGACTTGAATGCAAATATTGTTGGATGGGTTCGTATTTTAAAACTTGGGAAGATTGAAGCAAACTCAAAAAGATTTTTTCAATCTATATGTAATATATCTAAATCTCACTAAAATACGAGACCAAGAATTTTAGAGTGGTACTTAACAAGGAACATAACTTAGGCGTCCTAACACAGTCTAATTTGAGGATTATGTGAAGACTGATCCTACTGCCAGCAGCATCCATTTGAAATAGGAAACAAAGTTAGTTCCGAGAATAAACTGAAGCTATATACGTGATCAATGATCATTACATGTAGAAGGTTTTATGACTGCTATTTCACATACATTTAAAATTCTTATTCTACTACCACCCCCAGGTAAAATAACTAATCTACATGAAAACGTAATATCATATATATATTTAATTCTTCATTTGAAGTTAAAATATCTCTTACTGAATCCAATAACGATTGGACATGATTACTGCTAGCAAATCCTGTTGAAATAAGACTCCATAATTCAATAAATTACTTTCTCTAAAATGTGTTCTATTTTTAACAATTCTAATCATTTCTTCTAGACCTTTTGTAATAATTCTCATTTCATCTAAGCTGGTTCTATTACTTCCATTCTATAATTAATATTGTGCATATTATATATTGTATTAAACAATGTTTGTTTTTCTATAATTCTAAATTTGTTAAATTCTAACATACTTGTCTTTCTGGTCTATCCTCTTCTGTAAAATAATCATCAGAAAACTCTATAAAGGGAGTACTGTTTTGGATAGATTATTCTGTTAACTTTTCTTTCTTAGAAAATTGTATTGGTTCTGATAATTTGAGTAATACAACATCAGTTATTTTCAATAATTTTAAATTAGATTATTACGGTTTAGATAGCTCAATAAATTCTTCACCCGTTTCCTTTTTAAATAATTAGTAATTTTCGATTCTTTAAATTATCTTTGATTTGATTGGTAACTTTACTTTTAAAAACATTTAAGAGTTTTTTAATTGACGCCATTTATTACTGAAAAAATATGCCAATGTAATCGTAGGAGACTACCTTTGATATTCTAGACTTATCTTCCATATAGTGAATTTATCATAACAGTTATTGTAAAAATTTAACGTAACGTAGTTACACATACGCCGCCACTGGATTTTCAACTCCAAGTCGCCGCTACTGAGTTTAGTGATAGTGATTAAGTTACGTGAAAGTGATAAGGTGATAACGTGTTATCATTGATGACTGTACTTTTAAATAGTATGTTATCTAAATGTTTTTTTGCTAATTGCATTTTTTTCAATAATTATCATTTACATAAGTATTTAATCCACATTTTATCTATGTTAAAGTTGCAACTAAAACGTTTTTTCATAATTTATCTTTTATACCGCATTTTATCTAAAATGACATATGTCCTGTTTAATATTACATTTCACTATGAGATATTAAAAATTATACAATTGTATTTTGTAGAGAAGTTAGTTAATTAAGAACCGCGAACTGCAAACGACCATCAAAAATCTGTAACAAAAGGGAACTTAGTTTTGTAACCTGCTATTTTAAATAAAACACAATAAAAACGTATATTTTATTTTGTGTATAATTGAAATATGAGTGACAAGCAAGTATCCAAAAGTTACCATTAACAAAACTTAATTAACGTAATTACGTAACGAAACGAAACGTAATATATTGGACTGTTATTATTTACATATATCATTTTTCATCTTTATCATCATTAAAATACATATTGTTAAATTCATGTACATTATTATCTTTTCGGGTCGTTTTACCACACTTACACTTTATTTTTATATGATATTTCTTTAGCAACATACTTTACAAATACTCTGATGTCCATATAAATATCCTTTACCTTTATAATAATTATTTAATGTTTTCTCAACACTACATTGCGAACATTTTATTATTGAAAAATGTATCAATATAGTCGTGCGAGACTACCTTAAAATTCTAAACTTAAATTTCATATATCTAGTATTTCTCATATCATCCAATAACGTTTTTTATAAATTCTTTATGTTACAGAAATCCAGTTGGGGATAGCTATCCCTGATACAAATAGTTATTATAGTTTTGATAATTACGTTTCAGCCTTATATATACGTTCCATAATTACGTCTCCATTTTCATATTTGACTGTATAATCAATTACGTTCCATATGTTTTTCTTCAACGGTACATATTGGCGTAGTCCAATTAGTTTTTAATTTATTACGAAACATATCGACTAATAAAAATAACTTAACTCTATTTTCAACTTTAAATTTCGGTTTAGTTGTTGTAATTTTATTAATATATACTGTGGATAATGACATTTATTATTTTTATTAACTTGAGACGGTCTCATTTCTATAGTACTATGATATGTATTATTGTATTCTTTTATAATTTTTTAGATGTTCATCTATCTTAGTAGTTTATTTAATCTATTTTTCTTTTGAAAAACAATCTTAATTTTATTACCAAATGTTCTATTAAATCTTTCTATAATTGCAACTTTATTTGTAGTGCTTGTACGGTAATGAATAAAATATTTTTAAATACTGTTTGGACATCTTTATTATATAATTCCTTACCTTTATCACTACATATTTACATATTAGGTATATTATACCCTTCTTTTATCGTTTGATTAAATATTTTTCAAATGATGTTGCAGTTTCATATTTTGCTTTAAGTACTTTTGACCAAACAAATAATTTAGAAAACTTATTTATATAATTTAAAATGTATTTATACATACACTCATAAACATCTACTTCACCAGCATAATTAAGACCTTTCTAGACATTATGTCAATATTTAGATGGTTTTCTAACATATTTGAACAATTCTTCTGTTTTTATATCTATGGATGACTTAGATAGATTATTTTTTTCTGAATTACATATTTTACCAATTGATATTCTTCTCCACCTTTTATATATTTTAATAGGAATACCTATACTTTTGTTTGTTTTTTACATTTTTTATAATAATCCATTTATTACAACTCATTAAAAACGTTAGAATTTTTAAAAAGTGCAAAACATACATTGATTTTAATATACCGAGAAAATGTTTATTTGTTTATATTTTTCAAAGGTCGTGGTGCCGACCCGTGTGTTTTAGGAATAAGTTAAATTTGTTTGATCCAAAGTAAAATATTTGAAAAGTTGGGGGCTTAAATCTAGTAAATACTATATTTGTACACTTTTGCAGTTCTACCTTATAGTCTGGTAAAAATAATCACAATTTCTTAGAGGTACTTGACAATATTTAACTATTAAACTAAAAGCTCACTTAAACTAAAAACTATACAATAATAATTAAAATCTCAAATGGTACAATTTACACAATTATTTACTTGAAAATGAAATATATTATATCTTATAGATATATAGGTACATCCTAGATCCTAGGGTAAATTTTGGAAAACCAAATAATACAATTCTTCTATGAGTCTATAAGTTTATATAAATTTATTTTTCACAAAGTGTAAAATAATGGGTCTAACTCTTTCTTTATACTGATCGAAATTGCTAATCTTATAATCAAATGCCATCGCAATACTGTTCCTTTCATCAGATACGGTGGCTAAGTCAATGGCATCTTCCTTTTCCGTTAGCATAATGTGTATGACTAGAAGTGATAGTATTAGGCCATACCTTGAGTATCTCTTCCAATGATCATATAATGTGGAAAACGAAAACATTTTAGCAGGATCACTTCCAAGTTGTGTTAGATAATCACATAAACTGGTATAATAGATTAGTAAGTAATTGTTTAAATTATCTATAACGTTCTTTGGGCAACATGTATAAATAAAGTACGATAAATCTAAAACTGGAGAGCCTAGTCTTGATGTTTGAAAATCCAAGAAACGTACTTGTGTAGGTTTTGCTGGATTTTCTTCATCCTAGAAAAACAAGAATATTATAGTTAAACTGCAAAAGAAATAAAAATGTACTACTATGTTTGATTAAGTAATTAGTGCAAACGTATAATATTTAGATAAGGGTAAAGCAGAGAATTAAATACCCTCTGATTGATTTGACATAGTTTTGCTGTACTCTACGCTCTTTCTTAGAAAAATATAATGTGGGTGATTCTGAGATTGAAATAACAAAACCTAAAAACTTAAAAAGTTGTATCATATAGTATGTTTGAAAGTACAAGGTTAATCACACTAGATCATCATATATTTACCTCATATTTGAACATCATATTATTTGTCCAACAGTCACCATGTAATGCAACTGAATATTTATCCAAGGGATTATGCAAAAGAGCTTCAAAAAACTGTTGTATGGTATCTATAAACTTCCTGTACACGTCTAAAGTCTCCTTGTTTTCATTTTTTTCAAGAACTTTCTGCGCTTCTGTACACTGACTAATAAAATTCTTTATGAAACCAGATTTTAATACATTTTTTGCAAAATTATCTTTCATACTTCCCACAACCATTTCAAATGTGTCTGGATTTTGATCCCTTAATGCAAAAGAAAGCGCATGTAATCTACCGTATTCATTTAACACTAAGTTGATGTGATCTTCATTCATTGGTATTCTTCTTTCGTATAATTTGTAACCAACTTCTTTCAAGTTTTCTAATATCAAAGTTTCAAACTTATACTCCTTAACTGAATTGTAATACCTTGGCGTAAAGTTACGAGCTGCAAGTCCTTTCTCTTGTTGCAGAGTTTTAAATGTAGGAAATACTAAATCATACATATAAATTTCTCTTCCAAATAAATCTCCCACTGAGACTTGATTTCTTAAAGCGTCACTTTTAGAAGCGCTTTTCACAACCAAGTTAATTACTTTGTTACTTACTTTATCAATAATTTTGGCCGTTTTTATAATTCCCATGTAACCATCACCTTTCACGGAACCATCGCCTTTTTCAAACTTGTAATGTCGAATACCTTCGCTTTTCGCAATTTCAGTTAATAATTTTTCGATTGTTTCTTCAAAAGAATCTTCCAAGTTTGGTGTATCGCCCATCTTGTTTTGCATGTGATAGTAACTTATTTATATCTGTTAGACTGCGCACATTCCGTTACATTTTCTATTATGCATCCGGGACCTTGTGCGGTTTATTACTGTTAATAACTCGACTTGTTTGCACAATCTATTTATTGATTCATTTAGGAATCAATTTAGAAGAATAAAACGTGTGTGTTAGTTATTATGAACAATTAAATGTACTAGACATGAATGGAATTCCCATTTAGTTAAAATATCAATCGCCGCTTTATTACATAAAACAATGCTGTAAAAAATAGTCTTTACTCCTTCTGTCCTAACAAGTTTTCACAATGTTAGTACTTGAACTCTATCCCAAAATAGTTGTCATATTTATATACTACTCCTAATATATTAAGTGGGAAATAAAGAAAGATCTTAATGAAATATACTTGGATTAGTTCTGTGTATGTATTTAACACAAAAAAATATTGAATTTAAATAATAACTAAGCAATCGAACAAAAACAGTTGAAAACACTAAGATCACCTCAGACAAACTTTAAAGGCGTTATTTGACGAACACCCCCGAATTACCACCTCATTAACAACCCCGACTTTCCTCCCTTAGTTACCGCCGTCTTAGTCCTTTTTCCGATTTACCCCCCCCCTAACTTATCTCTTCCACAAAATTATCTCCCTTCTTCCGGCTTGCACTCCGCTAACTTATCTGCATCTCTGACTTACTCCCTTCTGCTAACTCCCCCTCGGACTCCTCTCCCGACTTACCCACCTATTCTTACCATAAAATCCTATATTGAATTCATTTATTATATGCTTAATCTACCAGCTTTCTAAACTTTGAGTGATTATTTAATATTAATATTTATTAAATAAACGCAATCGAGCAAAAACAGTTGAAAATACTAAGCTTACCATTCTCAGACAAACTTTTAAACGCGTTATTTAATAAACACCGTCGACTTATTCACCCCCATCAACCCCGACTGACCCTTACTTATTCTACTTTTTTATCAAATATCTGCAGTCAAAATTTAAAAATTTTGATAAAACTGGGAGGATGTTTAGTTTCAAAACGGAAAGCAAGCACTGTAAGTGGATAGTCGGCCTAATGGATCGATCACAAATAATGTTTTAAATTAAAAATATAAATCACAATACTAAAATTCCACACACTACAAAAAAAAGGTTTACAAAATACAAAAATTAAATAAAAATAAAAAATAATGGTGACTAATCTACAGAGTCAAATTTTGATATAAGAAAAATAAAGCAAATCGGTCTTGAGTAGAACTTGTAGACAAAGTGGAACATAAATGATCCGTGTTTTAAATATACAGATTAGTAAATAATAATTGACCTATACAATAAAGTTCAATATGGCCGATGTTTTCACTATCGAAGTACATACGATTTTCTAAATCTAAGTGTTAATGGGAACAGGATAAATTTGATCGCCAATAATGAAATCGCCTCAGTGATTTACAACTTTTGTAACAATTTGCAAACGTATCTTATGATGATTTTTTTGCCCAAACAATAAATGAAACAGCTGTAAATAAGCAATTGCCATCAGGACATTACCTAATGTTTGTATAATGTGTCTGCTTTTCATGGTTTTCAGGTATGCAAACTTTTATAATTGTGAATAGTTCCAAAAGTTACCAAGGCTGGGGACTGAGAAGGCGCTGCAAGTAGATGGTCGTTCTCTAGCGTATCCAATTAAATGTTTTAGATTTATTTATTTAAAATTATAAAACTTATTGTAATACAGATATTAAGTAGTGTTGACAAATATACACAACGAAAGCTTCAATATAAAAAAGAATCACCTAAATCGGCCCAGTAGAACTCTCGAGCGAACGAGCCTTGTGTTTTAAATACCGGGTGATTTTTTAAATTTCTGATCTAGTAAGTCGTGATTTTTACGCCGTATCGAAGGTCACCGAAACGTAGGGCGTAGCGTTGATCACACTGCTATTCCAAATGTCATTTATGTGACAAATTGACTACTTACTTTTACATTTATTAAACAAATTGATAAATATTTAAACAGTGATCATTTGCGAAACATGCTTTTACCAACTCCCGAAGACATGCTCCGGCTTCATACACCCATTGACCATTAACTTGATGACCATTACGAAAGTAAGCTTCGATCATAAATGTTTTTTGTTCCTGTGTGAACACCATTTTGTTGTGATGAAAAACACTCCAAAATAACGTTGAAAACTAAGCGTTCAATCACAAACGAAAGGTTAGTCTTGAAAAAGACTGATTTTTGATAATAACCGAGATAATAACTGGCGAAACGGAATTCAAAACACGAGGAAACAGTGAAGCACAAAAGACGGCAAAAGCGAGAACAACACTGGAGTAGGTTATGTTTATGTCAACATTTTTGAAATCTGACAGTTGTGACAAATCGAACGATTCAAACTACGCCCTACGTTTTCCGCATCTTTTGTTTTAAAATTATGTCATGGCTTTCTAGATCAGAAATTTAAAAAATCACCCGGTATATAGATAAAATATTTTGGTTAATATTTAGACATTTAATACAGTTTTTTAGGGTTACATTGTATACTTGTGGGAAGACTATACTTTTTGTCGCATTCTTGTTTTATACAACGATAGATTGAAACCACCGAGACCACTAGGGTGCGACTTTTCTCCAAATATTTGTATGTGGTTGGGTTAGCAACTCTTTAATATGAATTGACTATTAGTATCCAATGGATCCGTCAGTTTGTTTTTGATCCCAATCTTAATAATCATTAATAATAATTTACAATAAACTCACTGCAAGTTCTCTTTTAAAATATATCAAAGTTATTCCTTGCCTGCTGTAATAAATATAAAATTTAGCTGGTTTTTGGATTTATTTGAGCCCATTTGATAAATAGAGAATTACCGTCTCGACTACATCAACTCCTTACACCAATTTCTTGATACACTCAACCTTGAGTTTTGCCTGTTATGTGCGGTTAAAATACAGATTATTCGCTACTACCTCCAAGTAAGAGTCAACTTAATGCAGCATGGAGATATTTTTTCGTCTTGGCTTCCATATTAGTCTGCCAACCAGGCTCGTTATAGATGTAAACTATGGGGTAGATCATAGATGATTTAGATTGAAGCTAACGAACCTTCGAACGGTCCGCGGTTATAGCCAGTCACTTAGCACTATTGCAGCTCCTGAGAACATTTGCTTCAACGCAGTCATTTATGTAGATATGGGCATATTTCCTGGGTTTACAACCAGGTGAGAGGTTTTGTGATAAAAATCTGTTTATTTACCCTAAAGTAGTACGTGATATTTCTGTAAAACTTCGGTCTAAACGGTTTTGAGCTTCTAGCATTTAATCTCTTATGGCCACCACACACGGTCTTCCGCGACCACGTCGCCGACGACGTCGGGGACGTGGTCCGGATAATTACAAAATGTTTAGATTTGTTGTAATTTATTGCATAAACAAGTTGGCAATCGAGATGCTTTATATAATAAAATTAAAAGTATCGTATTTCGTTAAAACCTTTTTATAACAATGAAAGACATTATTTACTACATAGTACTAAATACTTCTAATTAAAGAACGAGATTTCAGTCGACCTTTTATTATGAACTAAATAATGATTTCTTTTATTTCGATGCACACCTTTTAAAGAAATGCCATACTTATAATTTTATTATACAAACCAGCTCGAAGTCCAACTTGTTTATGCAATAAATTATAGCAAATCCAAACACTGTTTCATTATCTGGATCACGTCTTTAGTTTTGTCACAGGGGTACTTAAAAAGTGTTTATCAAAATGAAACACGTTATTGACATCATAATAATAAATACTTCTAATTAAAGAAAGAGATTTCAGTAGACATTTTATTATGAACTCAATAATTATTTCTCTCATTTCGATATGCTACACGTTTTAAAGAAGTACAGTACCTATCATTTTATTTTTTTATTGTAATACAAAGTCCAAGAGCAAGTTGTTTAAGGCTGATTCTCACTATACGGCAGGCTACCAACAGTCACCGGACCGACAAAACTTTGTATAGTACATTTTATATCGTCGCGACGGTACGTGGTTGTGATGGTTGATGTGAATACCTTCATATAAAATGTACAGTACAATGTTTTGTCGGTTCGGTGACTGTTGGTAGCCTGCCGTATAGTGAGAATCGGCCTTTATTATTTACTGCAATAAATTACAGCAAATATAAACATTGTGTCATTTTATCCGGACCATCATACTAGGATTTATTAACGAAAATGTAGTGAAATGTATTTTGTAATGTTCATAAAATACTATAAAATTGAGCATAAACCTCGGCAAAAATTTGCATGATACTTTTTGCAGAAAAATTACTCAAAGAAGATATGAAAAATAAACATTAAACATCTATTTACTTTCATTGCAGGAAACGCTTAGCCATGTAACATTTAATTCATTATCGCCGAACTCGTCGTCTGTGAAACCCTCAGTTTACCTTAAACATCTATTTTTGTGTATCTTATCATTTTGAAGTTTCAATTAAAAAAGCCTAGGTTGCAAAAGTTTATACATTCTGTTAAAAGATGCTGTCAGATGTTACTATACAGGGTAGTCCAAGGTGTACATACTACGTATTTATTTTCTAAACAAGAAAATCAAATAATTAATGAGAACATATTTATTCAACAAATATCTAATATATCATAGGCTCTTGCTGTAATGGCTAATTGATTGCCAAATCACATAATCTAAAAACATAACCGTGCTTCGATATCTCAGATTTTGTTCTTTTTTTCCTTGTACAGATACATATGAAATAACATTAAATTACGGGGTTAGGGCTAGGTTTACGATTAATCGCCTTCGGCGTACAGTATATCGTATCATGATATAAATGCTGTCAACTGGATTTGATGAACATACAGGAGTCAACTTCTTCCAGATTCAAATACGAATGAAGCTCCCTTAGTGGGAAAATACCTCAACCTCTTATCGTTTGTTTTACCGCCATTTGTTAGTTGGGAAGCCTAAAATCAGAAGCAACTGTAAAAATCGCTACCGGGAACATGGTATACGTAGTTTAAGTTCATCACAAAATCCAAAGGTGATAGCGTCATACGGTTTTCATAATCAGATTCTCCATTGAATTTACAATAATATGACATATTTTTAATTTTCTAATAACTTTTAAATTTGTATAAAATAACAACCTAAAGTTGCCGAAGTTTAAAGGGCTCTGTATCAATTATTACAAAATATCCACCCTTGAAAAATATGTCAACTCCTAATTTTATCCTTTATCTACAATTTAAGACCTCGAGCAAATCTTCATCTCATTCCTGAAGGTGTGTGAACTTTAAGGAAAATTGATCGGAAGCAACACTTTCAGCACGTTATGAAGCAGGTCCTTAAGTGAGTGTCAGTGAAATATTTAAGTGGCTGTGGTCTTAAAGTGGAAGTGGAATCGGGGGCGGCTCTCCTTAGAGAATTCCCGATCTCTGATGTCTGTTCATGGATAGTTTAAGTGCGTTGTTTAAGTAGCGGCACATTGGGCCTACATAATAATAATAATCGCCCCCTCCCTCCCGCACAAGCTTATAGCTTCTGGGGTCTTGGTTTAGGTTATGGGTTGTAGTAAATATTATTATTATTATTATTATTATTGTGCAAGTATATGCAGACGATGATTTGTTACTTCCTACTAATTCCATTCTTAGTATTGTATATTACAGAGTAGAATTAAGCTTATGTACATTGAGAACTATTCACAAAAGTAATCAGTAATGCAAATTACTCCAAAAAGTGACAATCCGAAAGGAAAGCTTTGTACGTCCCTCCGTTCCCGAGAACTTTAATCTTGTTAGATGTTCGTCAAATAATATTGGCGATATATTAAGACATTATAAATAAACTATTCTGACGTTAACAAATAGATAAGGAACACAATAATGTAATAAATATTTACATGTTGCGAAATTCTATGTTTTGATGAAGCTTAACGTATCAACTAATTTGAAATTTATAGAAGTAACAATTTTTATTTTATGCTGGAGAAAACGCAAGTAATGGTTAGCATAAGCATTTCATTATAAATTAAACACTTCCGTAATTCAATTTCAAATAAAAGAATAACCTTCAAGTGCAATAAGAGGAATTAGAATCAAATTAGTTTAGACTATCGCATCAGCTTAGGTTAAACGTTTTATTAGAGCACGAATTTATATGCATTACTGCTTCTACAGTTCATAGTAGAAGCAATACTGTCTGAAACTGATCAGTGATCACAACTAACAAACATGAATCATCTAAACGAAGATATTACTAGGGATAGCACTTATACTTTATTAAAAGATATCGCCAGTGAAAATGGATTTACATCATATAATATAGAAATTCGACGTGGTTCTGTGAAAGGAGATGGATATGTAGGGATTATTCAAAGAGCTTGTATTACCGGAGAAGATCAAGCAAAGCAGAGTAAAACTCTACATTTGATTGCTAAAGTTGCCCCAGATTCGCAAGCTCTAAGAGATCAGTTACATATAAAAAATGCATTTGAAAGAGAAATTTATATGTACGAAAAAGTATTTTTTACGTTTCAATCATTTGCAATGGAGAGAGGACTAACATCAGCTATTAATTTGGCTCCAAAGTTCTATAGAGCAAGCACTGCTTTAAAAAGAGAAGCTTTAGTGCTAGAGGATTTAAAACAAGATGGTTATGTGTTACACACACGAAAATGTCCTATGAATGAAAACCACATAATTCTCGTCTTAACCAAGTATGCTCGAATGCACGCTTTGTCTTTAGTTATGCGTGATCAAGCAGTCAACAAATTCAAAACCCTTATTGCTCCTATGGACGATCTTCTTATAAACATTTTGAGACATAATATGCTGCATTCTGTTATATACTGTTCCACTGAAGCCATCAAATCTCTGAACCAAGACGTTGATGGAAAAGTAATTGATATTTATAAAAAGTTTGTCTCTGAAATACCAACCTTTTTGGACGAAATACGCAATGACGTTGATGAATATTCAGTAATATTACATGCGGACTGTTGGCAAAACAATATAATGTTTAAATACAAGGTAAGCTTTTTGTAGCTTTTTTAGTAACATGGAGGTTGGGCTCGTTTTATTATCCAAATTTTATAACTACCTAATTATACTTAAATGAACAAAATTTTAATAACGGAAGTGCAGAGACATTTTTAGTCTTCCTGAATCTAACTTACTAAGCAGTGAACCGTGTTATTAAAGTTATATAATAGTATTATTTTAAAATTACATACTTTTCCAGGACTCTGAAGACACAACTGAACCATCTGATGTACTATTTCTGGATTTCCAAGCATCGAAAATAGGTTCTCCCGTTTTGGACTTGTGTTACTTCTATTATGCCTCCAGCTCCAAAAATGAGCTAGATAACTTAAATTATTACATGCAAGTGTATTATCAAAACCTATGTTCTTATATTTCAAAACTTGGTAGTGATCCAGAAAAGTTGCTTCCTTATAATGTTTTAAAAGAACATTGGCAAAAATATGCAAAGTTTGGTTTAATTATGGCCATATTAGCCGTAAAAGCTGTGCTAACAAAAGAAGATGAAGCGATAGACCTTGGGGATGTAGCGAAATTGAATGGTGACGTCTCAGGTGCTTTCACATATGAGATTTCTAATATTGAAGAATACAATAATCGTCTTAGACATCTCATTTTGCATTTTTATGAGAACCAGCTATTTTAATACATTTATTTTGTAGTAGAGTAGAAAGACATAGAATAAAAAAGAGACTCAAAGTCTTTCAATTTCAAAAGGTTAGTTTAGCAGATTACACTTCAGGAACATGTTCCAAGCAGCGTTACCAACCGTACTATAATTATAATATCCATACTATAATTGGGTCTGCCGTACTAACTATGTACTTTTTAAATGTAAATAGTACGGCAAATGTACTATATCTTTTCTGTATCTCTATATAATATTAAATTATGTTAAATAACATCATACAAAAATAAATAAAAAAAACTTCTTCATTATAAAAATCACTTATATTCTTTTTTGCCCGATCGGGCGTTTTGGTTCATTTACAAGCTCTGCTCTCAGGGCGGTAAGTTCAACTTACCGCCCAAGGCTCGGTAATAAAGTACTTCGTCATTTAAGTCGAAAAACACTTATTATCATTCTAAAATTCGTTCGAATTGAGACAAAAATTGTTTTTGCTTATTCAACTCCATAACAACCAGGCACATTAACCGACTGAAAATTCGCGTTTTCAGTGTGATGTGTTTAATGTTTACTCTATATATTTAAAATTCACTCATAGATCCGATCGGGCAAAAAATAGTGTAAGCATTACGGGCGTTAGGTACGCTTTACCAGTCAAGGCTAATAGCCTCGACTGGTAAAGCGTACCTACCGCCCTTATTACTTAAATAACTATATTGCCCGAGCGGGCGTTTTGGTTCATTTATAAGCTCTGCTCTCAGGGCGGTAAGTTCAACTTACCGCCCAAGGCTCGGTAATAAAGTACCTCGTCATTTAAGTCGAAAATCACTCACTATCATTCTAAAATTCGTCCGGATTGAGACAAAAGTGTTTTTGTTTATTCAACTCCATAACAACCAGGCACATTAACCGACTTGATAAAATTCACATTTTCAGTGTGATGTGTTTAATGTTTACTCTATATATTTAAAATCCACTCATAGATCCGATCGGGCAAAAAATTGTGTAAGCATTACGGGCGTTAGGTACGCTTTACCAGTCGAGGCCAATAGTGTTAGCCGAGACCTACCGCCCTTATTACTTAAATAACTATTTTCGCTAATAAAGCACAAAGTTCTTCTAGGAACTTGATAAAAGAGGCATACATAAATAATTTAGCGGTAATTAAATACTTTCATGATTCAGCATTAGGTGCCGAAAACTGCAGCTAACTGCCAAGTTTCGCGTTTGCGCCCGTTTTTTAATAATAATAAATAGTAATATGTTTATTGTTTTGACTACATAAAAACTCCCGAAATAAATAAGTAAGCATAGTGACATTGGAGAAATTGCTCTTTAGTTATTAAATGCTATTAAATTTCGTTTTTACTTTTTAGCTTTTAGTTCATTTACGTTAGGTATTTCTAACAATTGGAAAACTGATTGAGAGTACTACTATAATTTTTGGTAAGTGTACTATAATTTTCAATGCCACTGTACTATTTACGTTTCCTCCAGGTTGGCAACGCTGGTTACAAGATACCTTGTAGAAAAGGAAAGATTTCTAAAAAGCAACAGGTATGATAAAGAAGGTAATAAGAATCTTTATTCAAAGTTATTGAGTAACACCATTAATCGATTAGGATATATTTTGCACGAAATTATTCTTTGGTAACTTTCTTTGGGAGTTTGGGACAACACAAGTAATGCAATATTGTTGAACAGGACATGAATTAAATATAAATGTTTATATGTTTTTAACTTTTGGTATTCAATAAATTTTTATACATCTCAAGATGTCTATAAACAGGTAATGCATAGTTGCATCATTAATAATTCAGCAAATGTATGATATTTCCTTATACATCTTTTTTTTTTATTTTACTCCTACACTACTATGGAACCAGCATCTATGTTCACATCTGTCTCATCTAATAACATACAACACAATCATACATACCGATAGATAAGGTGACCGAATTTCTCAATTTAGAAATATCCTGCATCTCAAGTGGGATTTGAACCAACGGCCATTGGAATACGAATAGTACTTTTACACAGCTCCTTCGACAACTGTGATGTTCGGTGCCGACCGCGCGAGCTGTAACTTATTCTCGGTCGGTTTTTTAATTGTTTTTTTCAACTCCTCGATTCGACGTTTGACATCTCTATACGGCCAGTTCAAATTTTAAAATAGTTATTTATATATTAAGGGCGTAAGGAGGCTTTTATGGCTGGAAGCGTTATTTTTAGGAAAAGGCTGTAGGGTCATAAAAGCAAGTTACGCCCGCGATACATACACTATTTTATGCACAGATTAAGTTTTTATCTCAAATCTACTATTGTGTAAAAAAATATAATTAAATGAGTACGTAGGTACATCAAGCAGGTGTGTGTATACGCATGTGCTTATCCGAAACAAGTTACTACAGTTACTATTCTAAAATATTTAACTTCAGCTTATTTTCATTGGTGATAAGTTTACAGATTATATTAAGAACCAATCAAGTTCTACAAAAACAGCTTTGATATTTAATTGACGCTTCTTTATTGTCCGGTGGACCATAAAGAAGCTCTTGAGCCATAAAGAGACGGATATGTTTAGATGAGTCTAGCAATAATAGTCTATGCACATGTTCTGCAAATGGCACTGGCTACCGGGAGATTGGAGATCAGAACTGCGTCAGTTATTTGAAATTGTTTGAAAATTAGCTTAGATCTTGACACTTTTGACAGTTAACATACTTCAAATAAAATACAATTTATGGCACTAGCATCGGTTATTTTAAGAAATAGTTATTTACATTGTAAGACCGTTACTTAGAAATTTACGTGCGAGCACGGTACCCAGCGAGCTTGTTATCCGAGCAAGCACGTAGGGTTCGTGTAACGGTCGACCATTGTACAACGTTTTATGGTATACCGACTCGTAAATCTTTAATATATAATTTTTCTACTTACTGAAGCAGTACAGCACAATACGTAAGATACGTACGAATGTTTTAAATAAATATGTATGTTGCTATGGTATTGATGATAAAGAGCCCGTAATAATTCTTATTTCATACTGTACGGTATTATTGATTTTACGGTAGTGGTTACAGTCCGGAAAATGCGATTTTACGGTCTAATATGAATGTAGAATCTTTTGCCTGACTTAAATAAAATAAATCAACTGAACAATACTTTAGTGTTCAGATACCATGGATACTCGTTCTATGTTTTGAATTCAAGTAATAGTTGCAATGGTTGTTCATATTTTAACTTTGGAAATTTATTTTATGTTTTTTTTAAATTAAACCAATAATTGCAGTATGAAATAAAACGCATTACGTCATACGTCCTGGAAATGTTCTTACAGTCTCGTTTAGATATTCTTACTCGACTGTAAAATTCCATTTTCAGGACTTCCAACGTAATAGTATATTAAGTATTAAGGGCTTAATTGAGTGTGTTAGAGCCCGCAGAGTCAGTCGCTAAGACGATAAAGGGCTCTAAAACACTAATTAAGCCCGAAATGCATACGTTAGTTTATGTCCGGTCTAAGTTTAAATTAACATTTAACTTTAAAATAAAAATAATTTGAAAAGTACAAAACTTCAAGTAGGTAGGTGCAGTCGTCTTAGTTACTATTATTACTATAGAGACGGCACAGCGTAAACAAGGATAGCCATTTTTTTAGCTGTAAACACTCTTGAGCGGACTCTAAAAATTATTATAGCCCTTAAGCTGTAATCGAGCAACTTACGCTCTAAAGACAGCCCCATAAAATAGTCAAAATCGCCCGACCGGACATAAGTTTTTTTAGAGTCATACTAAACTGTTAAATCGCATGTTCTGAACTGAAAAGTTTGACGTAAAACTGACAAATGTGACATAGTATGAAATAAATAAGTATTACTGGCTTCATACCGGGCTAGCCCGTAAAAAGAATATTTACCCATATAGACCGAGCTCAATAAACAAATGTTTAGAAGCCAGTATACCATAAAAGCATTTTTTTACGAAAAGTATTTATTTGTCACTGTTTGAGTACTTTTCTAGAAAGAAGTTAATGTGCAGTGGCGTTCCATATATGTTGCTGATGCTTTTTGTTTGGCAAGGTTAGTTAATATTGGTTTTAGGAGTATACTTAAAATTATACTTCAAAGGTCCTTGTTGTGAATTTGACAGATTCACACAAGAATTCTTAAGTAGTTTAATAGGTCAAGCAGAAGATCAGCTAAAATACTGCAAGAATTGCATTCTTGAAGTAAATATTGAAATATATTTAAAACCAGCTCTGTTTATGTAATAATATTTTTACTAGGATATTTCAAACATCTACGGTCTTGTAAATTGATCAAACGTAGGAAGGGGATTTGAGGAGTAAGTGATCAAGAAATTGGTCCATACAGGAGTGTTCGAAAAACATATATTTTTAAAATATATTTTAGAAATTACTTTATGTATGTAGGTACCGCATTACATTTTAATTACAATCGACCAGAAAAACCGTCTTTAATAGCAACTGTTTTCAAAGCGTAATTTACAAATAACAATACTTTTGGGTATTTCGTATCTGTAATAAATCAAAATTCTACGTTAACTGTACTGTCCGGACTGTCCCTTTCTACAGTACAATATAGTGCATTGTACTGTAGAAAGGGACCCGATGTAAATTAGAAAATGTATAAAAATGAACATATTATTATTATGAAATAAATAAAGATAAAAAGTTTCACAATATTTATTAAGGCGATAGGACACGCTTATCCCACATTAAGTGATCAATACAAGGCGCGTACATCGTCGCGACTACTACTAACATCCATATACGAAACATCAGAAGGAAATAGACTAAATCATTTTTATTTTTATAAATTTGTAAATGTAGCAAAAAGCAAATGTTTATTAGAAAAAAAAAACAAAATCAATTGGATAGTTAAAGAGTTATAAAAATGGAGGAAACATGTTAAACTGAACAAATTTGTAATATTTGTGTAAATAAATGGCATTAAATACAAAACTTCGTTACTATATGAATTAAAAAATTTAATTTATAGACTAACTACATTTAATTAAACCGCATCAAGTACTTCCCTCTAGTCTTTAAACATAGAGGTAACTCTCCTATATAGTCGAATTCTAAATGTACATTTGACGTGTGTTAAAGAATTAAAATCGCCCATGTAGGATACACATACTAACGTCGCTCATTTCTGGTATAAAAATAGTTGGGCAACTGATTTATGCTTTTCGATGTATTTCGTAGCCCGCGTGCGGACTTCGGTTGAGTTCGGACGCTATCGGCTGCCGGTAGCAGTCGAGTGCGCTTCTCTGTTCGATTAGGTAACGCCCGGTAGGATAAACAAAGCGAAAATGATTCTTCATGGCAAGTTTTTTGAGAAATAGAATAAGAATTACGTTAAGATAAATTCGTTTGAAGCGTGGTCGCGTCCTATGCTCTTAAAATATAACCTGACAATATTGTTTCGACAGTTAAGCTGTCAATATTGTCAATATCTAAACAATCCACCTATTTCGTAAGCTAATGCTGGAAGAAAATGCGAGAAAACTTTTTGCAGTTTTGTAATTTCTGCATGTTAACACATAGCACTTTTTCTTGTAAATTGGCATTTTCTCATTAAAATTACAAACAAAACCAAACGCACTAAATTTGTTATAAAGTAGAGTAAAAATTAGAAAAGTCAAATATTTATTAACAACCTTGACAATAGTCCGGATTTTATTTTAAAATATTATTACAGATCATAAATATTCCGAGCATTTTGCTAAGTCTGTTTGGATGGGCGAACGAATCGAATAAAAGCGAACGGTTGAACGCGTCAATTCCCTCGGTGCGTGGCGTCAAACAGAGAACTCCGAAAACTGGCAAATGGACAGACTGCATAAAGATGTCAAACATGGAATCGAGGGGTTCGTGATTAGAAGCAACATATATAAAGTACAAATGTATTTTATTTTAAACATGAAGATTGGGAACCAATTTTATCAACGTTAGTATTATTTACAAATATCTCTCATCAATGCCATGTTTTCCCTGTTGGACATAATCTGTTCGCATGATTGATGCGGCATTGCCACGTTGTATACTTAAATGTTGACGAAGATAACTAGTCTTAGGTTCTTGTGATACTACTCAATCCTCTTCCCCGGGTTTCGAATAAATAATTTAAGATTTTCCTTCCATGACCAAAATGTTCCAAAGACAAAAAGAGCAGAGTGATAATTGGAAGTCAATAAGTCGTATATTTACGTCGTTTCTAATTTTCTCGAATTTTCGCTGCTGCACCAGCATTACATGCCATTTGATTTATATAGGTCTTGGTATTGCTACATGTTACATCCCAAGGTAATTCCCTTCCTCGATACCAAGGTGTCAGTGTCATACCATCCAGCTTTCCCATGTAGTCTGGGCTTTCTAGGCTGGAAGTATGGAAGGAATGTTTGCGAAAGATAAATATCTGTAAAAATTTTTATTTAAATGGAAATGCTTCATTTTTCTTACAGCTACTTTTTTGCAATTAAGTCCGTGATGTTCAGCGAATCAGCAGTTTCTCCTCATATGCATACGTGTCTCACGCATACCATCCGTCCTAAACGAAGTGAAATTGCAATTCTAAAAGATCAAAATTATCAAGAAGGGTGCACAGATTAGGAGACGATAAAGCATTAATCCAACATCCGGATGAATATGCAGAGGGCAGCAATTCTGCAAACCTGGATTCGCAAAGAAACCTATCTTAATAGCGTTGATGGCAAGAGGTTGGTTTTGCAAGGCGTTCTGAATCAGTTTGAAGTCCCCGAATGCGAATCGCTTCCGATATTAATGGGTTAGGGATACTATCACAGCACGTAGGTAGCACTTTTGTAAAATTCGATTTAGAAATCTCGGTACTGCAATTTGCACAATATTTTCCCTAAGTAAATAAATTGATTTGAAAAAATCCACTTAGAAATTATTGTTTCGGAATTCTAAAACTCATTTGTAGTAATCCTATACAAAAAATTTTACACAGGTAATTCCATCGACATGTCCACTGACACGTGAATTTCACGTATTAAATGCGATGTACTAGGGAAACTTCGTCAATTTGACGGCCAAAAGGCTAATTTATTGAAGAATTTGTTGTTGTGTTGTGTGATTACAATACTTCAGGTTTCCAAAAGTAATTATATTTAAAATTAATATTTATTATACTACTTAAATACTAAGCTTACCATTCTCAGGCGTACTTTTGAACATGCTATTTAACAAACACCCCCGACCACCCTGATCCCACCCCACCACCAATCCTGACGTATCCCACTTTCTTCCCTTAGTTACCCCGTCTTACTCCTTTTTCCGAGTTACCCCTCTAACTTATCTCTTTCTCAGATTTACCTCCCCTCTCCCGGTATACCCTTCCCTACGACTTATCACCCTGTATGACTTACCCGCTCCGGCTAACTCGCCGTCGAACTCCTCTCTCGACTTACCCACCCATTCTTACCATAAAATTCTACATTGATTTCATATATCATATGCTTAATATACCAGCTTAGTAAACTTTGTGGGTCATGTTGTCTATATTCTTTAAGAAATAAAACATTAGTTCGTAGACATTCTTATTCTGATTTTTCATCAAATATCCCAATCTGCAAAAATGCACACTCACAGAGTCAGATCGAGATATTGAATTTCGTGAAAATGCTCTACAGTGCAAATACTATGAAACTCGACTGAGACCTGTTGGTGGCATACTAACCAGGCATAGGGAGGATGTTTAGTTCCAAAACGTGACGAAACAAGCGCTGTAAGTAGACAGTCGGCATTGAGCATATTAAAATGCATCGATAATAAATATAAATAATTAAAAAATCACAAAACTAAAACTCTACAGACTAAAAAAGAAAGGTTGTAAAAGCATAAAATTAAATAAAAATAAAACTGACTAATCTACAGAGTCAAAACTTTATTAATATAAAGAAAAATAAAGAAAATCGGTCTTATAGAACTCGTAGACAAATTGGAACAAAAATTAATCGTGTTTTAAATATATAGATTAGTAAATAATTATTGACCTATACAATAGAGTTCAATATGACTGGTGTATTTACTATCGAATGACATAAGATTTTCGTAATCTAAAGCAGTGTTAATGGGAACACGCTTTTGTTTGATCGCCATTATAATAATTGCCCCAGTCATACAATTGGCAAATGATTGCATAATTTGTTTTGTTCAGACTATATAAACCATCTATAAATAAGCAATTGCCATCATCTAATCTTTAGATGATTTTATTTATTTAGTAATTTAATATAAAATATTCATAGGAATAAATCTCAAGAACAAATACTTATCTATGAACACACAATATATGTAACTAACAAAGGCTAAGTGAAAGAAACCTTTAAGAAGTAGAATTTTCATTAATTCTAAAAATATTATACTAATATAGGGTATTATTATTATTGCATTTTGTTATTAATACATATGCGGTTTATAAGAAAAAAATACGATCTTCAACTAATGCGGGTTTGTCTACGCAACCTAATTACAAATCAAACGTGCAAACTTTTCTAATTGTGAATAGTTCCAAAAGATGACATGATGGAAACTGAGAGGTCGCTGCTAGTGGATGTTGCCCGATTTCGTGCATCTTGCATTAAACATTTTAGATTTATTTATTTAAAAAGAAACTAAAAGAAATACTAAAATTAAGTAGTGTGGACTAATACGTATACAACACATATCACATCTGCGTATCACATACGCTTCAATACGTATAAAAAGAGAATCCCGTAAATCGGTCCAGTAGAACTCTCAAACGAACTGGAACAAAAATCAGCTTTGTGTTTTAAATATAGAGGATGGTCTGAAAAGTTTCCGACCTTAACGTGAAGATGGCAGCACTCGTCAATAAAAGCTAGGGAATGAAGTTGTGCATCTTTTGACAGGTACTCACCAACATTTCAGCCATTTTGGACGCGCAGTTGTTATTTGACAATCGTTTGAGTGAGTCGATGTGAGTATTTTTGTGAAAATGGAAAAAATCGAGTATCGAGCTGTCATTAAATATTTGTTTTTGAAAGGCAATACGCCTACGCAAATCAAAGATGAGTTGGACTCTGTGTATTTGGACTCTGCGCCATCATTTACCACAGTGAAATTTTGGGCAGCTGAATTTAAACGTAGCCGTACCAGCTTGGGAGACGATGAACGTTCGGGAAGTCCAAAAACTGTAACCACTGACGATAACATCGCTAAAGTTCACCAAATGGTGCTAAACGACCGTCGAGTTAAAGTGAGAGAGATAGCAGAGGCTATGAATATGTCCAAAGAACGTGTTTGTCACATATTGAATCAAGATTTAGGCATGAGAAAGCTGTCCGCGCGTTGGGTGCCGCGTTTGCTCACGTTATACCAAAAACGTGTTTGAATGAACATTTCCAACGCTCTATTGGCGCAGTTTAGGCGCAATAGATCAGAGTTTTGGCGCCGATTAATTACTGTAGATGAAACTTGGATACACCATTATACGCCCGAAACAAAAATACAGTCAAAACAGTGGACTTCGAAGGGGGAATCGGCTTCAAAAAAAGCAAAAACTGTTATGTCGGTTGGGAAAGTGATGGCGACTGTTTTTTGGGATAGTCATGGACTTATCTTAATCGATTATCTTCAAACAGGAAAAACCATTACAGGAACATACTACGCATCATTACTTGACAAGCTGAAGGCAGAAATTGCGGACAAACGGCCACATTTGCAGAAAAAGAAAATCCTGTTTTACCAAGACAATGCGCCGTCTCACACCTCCGTGGTTGCCATGGCGAAAATCCACGAATTACGGTTTGAACTGCTTGACCATCTTCCTTACTCACCAGATCTAGCCAGAAAAAATGTCTTGTCTCTCTCTCTTTTCAAACTTTTCAGACCACCCTCGTATAGATGATTTTCTGATAATTTTTGTACATTACAATGACATGTAAAGTGAATGCAAATAAAGACGGACACTTCATTTGCGGAATTGCGGGGCATACGGGAATTACATTCTTTTTACGTATGTACCTTTTATTTCTTAAAATACTGAGAATGTAATTTATAGCATGCGAAATTTACGTAATTCTCATGTAATATATTTACTTGGAAAAAGTTAAACTACAGTAATGATGGTTTTAAGTATTTTCAGTTTGTTTCTTATTTCATTTAACACCGACAACAAACAAATTCAATCCATAACAAGCACATATTTATTGATTTGTTTATTAAAACATGGTCGTACTTCGCACTACTTAAAAAACCAATAAAACGTGAAGATTTGGTCAAGTAGACTTAAAAATATATTAAACAGACGCTACAGTCGCCAATAACGAATAGCCAAACAAAAAGTCAGAATGGCTATTTACATATACATACCGTTAAAACGCCCGCATCGACTTCACATTAATAAGTGCTATCTACAATAGAAGTCCACATTTTGCCCTCTACTCATATTGTATGGATGTTTTTTGCTGTACTTTTAAAAAACATCCTCAACTGAATGTGCATTAGACGGCCATTTTGCGACTTTGAATCTAAGAACCTACTATGACCTAAAACGAGATGTCCAGTAGATACCTTTTGTTGTACTTCTAAAAAACATTTTAGTGTAAACGTACACTGGAGGTCTACTTCACTACGGACATAAAATAAATGTCTACTAAACGTATTTTATTGTATTTCTAAAACACATCCTGGTGTGAATATAACATCTATTTCACACTCTTGCATCTAATGGATCCCATGGATAAATAAATATGGATAAAACAAACCTCCATCAAACGGTGTGTGCTATTAGGGAACAGCTGATACAATAATTATAACAACTGAAGAATTACTGCAAGAATGTAGCTAATATAAGCTTTAGATATACTTCTACCTTGGGTGTGAAAGGCATCTTTGATCAGTCTGACGATAAAATATACTTCATTATAGTGGAGAACAGCAAAAATGCTTTTGGTGAAACGGACAAGAGAAACCACAACCGGCAATGTTTTTAAGCTCAGAAATGTTACATTAGATTTAATTTGTAAATAGCTATACAAATAAAGAACACAATAATGTAATAAATATTCACATATTACGAAATTGCGCTTTGAGGAAGCTTAACATATCAACTAATTTGACACTTATGTAGTTAATTAGCTTTCATTTTTCATTATAGTTTAAACGCTTTAGAAATAAGTTATAATAGGTACGTTATTACGCTGCTTCTACATACAGTTAACAGTAGAGACGATACTGTAATAATTTATCACAACTAACAAACATGAATAATCGAAACGAAAGTATTAGTATTGATAATATTTATACTTTATTAAAAGATATCGCCAATGAAAATGGATTCACATCATATAACATACAAATTAATCGTGGTTCAGTGAAAGGTGATGGATATTTAGGAATTATTCAAAGGGTTTGTATTACTGATGAACATCAAGCAAAGCAGAGTAAGATTCTACATTTAGTGGTTAAAATTGCCCCAGAATTGCAAGCTCTAAGAGACCAGTTACAAATGAAAAATGCGTTTGAAAGAGAAATTTATATGTACGAAAAAGTATTTTCCGCCTTACAATTATTTGCATCCGATAGAGGATTATTGTCAGCTACTAATTTTATTCCAAAGTTCTATGGAGCAAGCACAGCTTTAAAGCCCGAATTCTTGGTGTTAGAGGATTTGAGAGAAGATGGTTATGTGTTGCACACACGAACATCTCCTATGAACGAAAAGCACATAAGTCTCGTCTTAACTGAGTATGCTCGCATGCATGCTTTGTCTTTAGTTATGCGTGATCAAGAAATCGAAAAATTTAAAAATCTTGTTGCTCCTTTGGACGATATTCTTATAACGATTATCAGAGACAATGTGTTTCCATCTATTAGACACTGTTCCACTGAAGTCATCAAATCATTGAATCCAAACGTTGATAGAAAAGTCATTGAGATTTATAAGAAGTTTGTGTCTGAAATACCAACCTTTATGGATGCAATACGTAATGACACTGATGAATATTCAGTAATATTACATGGTGATTGTTGGCAAAATAATATGATGTTTAAATACAAGGTAACCAATTTGTTAACTTCATGTATTTGTTAAAACTAACACGTTATAATGTGGAATTTAGACTTGTTTAATACTGAAACTACATTCAAATGAAGAAAGTGCAGAGAATTAGTTAATTTTCCCAAATCTAAATTGCTATATATGTAAATGTCTAAATAATTAGCCCTAGATGTTGATGCATTTGAAGAAAGAAGAATTATTACGCAGTTAATATTGTTATTTAAATAATTATATTTTTCAGGACTCTGAAGATTTAACAGAACCATCTGATGTGCAATTTTTGGATTTCCAAATGTCAAAATTAGGTTCTCCCGTTTTGGACTTCTGTCACTTCTGTTATACCACCGGTTCTAAACATGTGCTAGATAATTTCAATTATTACATGCAAGAGTATTATCAAAACCTATCTTCTTGTATTTCAAAACTTGGTAGTGATCCAGAAAAGTTGTTTCCTTATAATGTTTTAAAAGAACATTGGCAAAAGTATGCAAAGTTTGGTTTAATTATAGCCACATTAGCCATCAAAGCTGTGCTATCAGAAGATAATGAAGCAGTTGACCTTGGGGATGTGATTAGATTGAATGGTGACATCTCAGACGCTTTCACATATGAGATTTCTCATATTGAAGAATATAATAATCGCCTTAGACATCTCATTTTGCATTTTTATGAGAACCAGCTGTTTTAATACATAATTATTTATTTTTAATTAATGTATTTATTTATATGATAATGTATAGTAGAAAAGTGCAAAATAAATAAATAATAAGTATAAAACAGATCTTTCAATTTCAGAAGCTTAGTTTGGGAGATCTTACTTCAGAAGTTTTAGGCTCCAAGGTTCAAGATATTTTTTGCACTTAACCTCACACAAGACTGGATGCATGATTATACTTAATTAATTAACTTACATTTGCGCCAAAACTTCTAAAGTTATTGCTATTTTATTATATCGCTTTCAGAATCTAGCACTAGATATCCCATAGCTGTAGGTATAACCGTTGACAGATACCGTCTGGTAATATTTAATACATTGTAAATAGATTAATCAAATACTTAACTCTAAATACTCTAAAGCCGGCATCAATGCTATTCGCGAGATACTTATTTAATCGTGAAATCGGAAGGGGCAAGATTAACGCCAGCCCCACCAATGTGTTCCATAGCTTTCAAAATGTAGCACTAGATATCCCAATATTCGCATAGCTCAAATACAAGGTGTCGTTAGGAGACACCGTTTAAAACATACTATCCTCTTAGACACCTCATTTTGCACTTTTATGAGAACCAGCTATTTTGATCCATTATTTTATGTAAAAATGAATATAAAAAAATGTATTAAATTGCCTTTCAACAAATACTTTAATATTATTAATACCGGAAACTTATTTTCAAAAGTGGGAGACAAAATTTAATAGCGCCTCTTGTGTGTGCATCTAAACGTGAGATTTCAAAAATATTTGAAGTGTAATTAAAGAATAATTATTATGATAAAAGATTGAGTAGTTTAGATAGATTGTAATAGTTTATATATACTAACAGAATAGTAATAAACAACTATTTAACAGAAATAGTGTTAATTTTTAATTAGATGTAGGTTACTATAAAGAAATAATCGAAAAATCAGCGTTTAGTTGCACACCCATCTGCGAAGGTAGCGCCACAAAAATGTCGCCTGTTGTCATCTGGTAAAGTATATGGAGTTTCCAGTATTAATAATATTAAAGTATTTGCTTTCAATTATAAGCCTATAAGCTTAAATTCTACTTGAGAAACTTATGTTCTGCACTCAACTATCACTTAAAACTGGAGTTACTATAAGGTCCAATGGGTTCAGTTGAATAGAAGAGTAATCTGAGGCCTATTAATGACAGTATTAGATAAATATTAATGACTTATTGTAGAATGCAGTTTTCTTGGTCATATTGCTTTTATGATATATTAATTTCAAACAACGATACTTTACTGTACCTTAAATTGTGTATTGTAAATTAAACAATCCAGATGCAGTGAAATAACTTTCATAACATATTTGATGTTTCTTGTACCCTTGGAGTTTGTCTTATATGCCTGACAGGTTAAACATCTAAAATCAGCTTCTTCAATTACCGTATGCACAATACCTACAGATCTACCATAAACATTGGCCAACTCCAATGGTCGATCATTCTGATATAATATCGCTAGGTAATTCTCAGTCGACCATGACTAGGACTGTGCGATTATGGAAATCGAAAATCGATTAAAAAATATAATCGATTATATAAAAAAAATAATCAAAGGTCCGATTAATTGATCAATCCATTAATCGAATAATCGCTTGTTTTGATAATTCGTGTCTTTTATTTTACTAGGGAAACCTCGTCAAGATATGACGGTCAAAAGGATTGAAGGATTTCCTTATATACATCATTCGTTGTTTGATAACAACCCTTCGGATTTTTATGAATGATTATTTAAATAAACAACCAAACATAACCAGTTGAAAATTCTAAGCCTAACACTCCTCTCTTCCATCTTACCCTCCTCTCTTCCGATATATCATCCACTCTGGCTTACCCCTCCCCAACGGTTTATTCTAGATACATACATACGGAAATTCTACCTTACGAAATGATAATAATAAAATCAAAAATCGATCTTGTTTAAAAAATTCTTGAAAACGTCTTTAATTATATATTTCAAAAACATGACATAAATATAGTGTTGGCAATTTCCGAAAATTTATTTTTTGGTAACTTTTTATGGAAATGTTTTCGAAGACTTATTGAAATAGCAAATGTGAAAGTAAAAGTTGATTCCCAAAATGTGTTCCGTGAAACCTTGGAGTTTCGTGGAAATATTTTGGGGGTCTGCGGGACCAGTTGTCTTGTAATATAACAAAAGGATACCACTTGCAAAGCTTTAAACTTTCCTACAATAACGGCCTAATTGGTATTTTATTTGTGGTGCCCTTTGCTACCACATATTTATGTGAAATATGGATGCTACACAAAAATCAGCCTTGTGTTTTAAATAGTATATCGATTTCTTTAATATAAGATATTTACAGGTCTGAATTCCAAGAACAAATACTTATTTATGAAGACAGTATAATATGTTACTAACAAAGGCTAAGTGAATGAAACATCTAAGTAACAGAATTTTCATTAATTACATAAATATTATACTAATATATGTTATTATTCTTATTAAATTATTATTGCATTTTGTTATTAATACATACGCTGGAAGTAGATAGTCCTTTTCTTGCGTATCAAAATAAATCTTTTAGATTTTATTTATTTAAAAATACAAAATTTAGAAAAATACAGGAATTAATTAATGTTGACTAATCTACAAAACGAAAGCTTCAATATAAAAAAAGAAACACGTAATTCGGCCCAATAGACCTCTTAAACGAACTGGAACAAAAATAAGCCTTGTGTTTCAAATATATAGATGGTATAAAGCCTTCTCTGGATTGACATAATAGTAAGTAGTCCTTAATTCTTTTAAAATTCACTATCGTAGTATCTTTCCTTGCAAAAAAAGTGACAATAAAAGTGTGTTTGTATAACGAAGTAATCAATTTAAAAGGGAGCTTTTTAAGTTAACATTTTACCTTAAAAATTATTGATCCAAATATTTTTCAATGTTTTGAATTTATGTATTACTTAGTTTGGTCTATAAATAATGTATTTGTGGCTAACGCCAAATAATAACGCTAATAAATAATAATAAATAACGCTAAATATAAAATCGATTCAAAAAGTAATCGAATAAGCGATTTGATTGATTACTCAATGATTTAAAAAAATAATCAAAGGCACGATTAATCTATTCATTGATTAATAATCGATTATGATGCACAGCTTTCATCATGACAATTTCAACTTTCATTTAAAGAGACTTGCACTTTTGTACAGTCTTAGAGAAAATATATCCTCGATTAAGTAATGTTCTGTAGTCTTACTTCTTGAAACACCATATATTTATGCAATGATACTAAAGCAATTAATAAAATGTTCTACAATTATTATTTATTTAACTAATATGTATTTTAATACAATAATATATGTATGGTTTCAGATGTAAAAGAAACATAAACTACTGATTAACATGGCGGAGACAAAAAAAACCAATTGAACGTTGCGTTTTCGAGTTATTTTCAAAAGTAACATTTTTCTAAACGGGACACCCTGTATATTTGTGTAGAAATGAATGGACAGCGACATTATAAATACTGTTGAAATGAATGAAACATTGACAATCAAACAGAAGACAAATTGTCAATGAAACATTAACAATAAAACAGAAGACACAAATTACATACGTATTGATATGCTATTTACGAGTGTCGGGGCCGCCACTGTCAATAATCACAGTTAAATTGATAATGATGATGATGAACATTGATAAATTTTTACTTAATTATAAATTATTATAAATTAATTTGGTTAATTATTAATTTTTGTTATTGGTGATAATCAATAACACATAAAACAGACATCTGGCAAAAGTACAGTGAATACATATACAAATACAAACCACTTACCTTTTCCATCAAAGAAAAATGCACCGGCTATAAGTAAAATTAGAAAACAAGTTTCTAACATGTATGAGACTTAACAAGCGGGTCGCTTCAATAGGGCACCAACAGTAATTAGATCTATAAAAGATTGTTAACTGATCACACACAAATAATATAAATAAATCCAAGGTTACTTTTTAAAAAAATTCAAATGAACAAATTTATTTAAATTAACACAAAAACAACTAAATTAAAATTGAAAGAAAGAGAAAAAAATAATAACAAATCTCTTTCGACAAAAAAAAAATTTAAAACACTGATTAATTTCATAGCACTGTTTATTTATTTAAATTAAATAATTTATTATTATTAGCACTACTTATTTTCAAGAAACTTTATAATTTTAAACATTTTGACGTAACATTAAAACATAACCTTAAATTTCTGACAGAGGTTGACGTTGACGTATCATAATACAAAATAACTTCAAAATTTTCTAATTTTTGTTCTGCATGTGAACGCGTGTTCTGTACAACTGAGTTTTTTCGAGAGAGAGTGACAACAATAATCTTTAGTGGCGAACAATTAAATAAAATTGTTACTAAAACTACATAACCATATTGTTATTAAAAATTTAGCTAAATATTTAAACAAATATAAATAAATATTGGAAAATTTCCTCTTTTTAGTGATGTAAAAAATTTATACTAAAATGTAAACATAAGCTTAGGATTGAATGGCAACCAACTTAATTTTCTACTAAACAGAAAACATTATTGAAATTAGAAATAAATATTTGAAAACGCTTTGTTACTTCCTTTTCTTGTTGTAAGCTTTATGCTTAAATCCTATAAAACAATAATTACACAAATTTTGATACCCTACTCATTAATAGCTACTTTACACAATTTTAAAATACAATGAAAAATCGCAGTAATTTTTTATTTTGTAAATGCCCAGATCTTCCACAATAAATGATCCCTATATTGGCATTTATTCTCAAATGTGCCCAAGAACTTGCTTGACAAGATTACAATAAAATATTTAAGTCCAAAGGCTTCTCAAAATTGAAAACTACAAATTTAACATGAAATTACTCAAATCGTTGATTAAGAAAAAATTTTTTAATTTTTCAAAAAGGTTCGCTGGCAAACATCAGGCCAGACTACACCATCAGGTCAACGCAGAAGCCATTCAGCTATTGGATAACCAACATCTTGTCCGAAGACTGAAGAAGACCAAGTCGTTTGACCTTGTGTAGTGTTTTGTGTAAAAGCAGAGCATTGTGTGCGACTGAGTAGTGTAAGCGTATTTTGCGCAGCCAGTACAAACTGAAGGACATCATTGGATGAACTCTAGCTTATAAATGTTTAGTTATTAAGATTTATCAGATTCAAATTATTGGTTGGTCATTTGTGACTAGTTTTAATGTTTCGGAATACCATGTAAGTGTTTATTAAAAACATTCAATAACAAAAACAGTAGGTAAAGCAATAAATATATACTGCGGTGTAATCATTTCACCGTTTTGAAAATTTACTAACGATAGTTCGTCGATGTTAATATAAATATTTTTGTATCGGATTTCATGCAAACATAACCTAGCTTTTTCATGCATAATAATAATAGGTTTCAATTTCAGAAAAAGGATATAATTTAGTTAGATTGCTTGATTATAATCATGTTTATGCAACCCATGTTACTTTAGGACGGTTTCCCACTAGTTAGGAAGAAGTATTTTCCATATTGAAATTTACACTTTACGATGTTTATCGTTAAATAGATTTTTTTAATTTCCAGAAGGCCAGCTCAAGTTTATGTTGCTAATTTTCTGAAAATAGATTAATTAGGTCAATCTTACTATGACTGATACAATACAATTAATCTTTGAAATTGTTTACAAGATTTATGATCACTACAATTAATGAAGGTATAAAATCCTCTCGTTTCGTGTTAACTGACTCTTATAGACTTTTATGCCTGGTTTATACAGTCATTAACAACTAAGACATGATCACTGGTCATTATCATTATGTAACTAAAGAAAAGTAGACCGGTTTATACAGCAATTATAAATTAATATTAACGCGTGCGCATACTGCCATGAGTTAGCATTACCGCAATAAATATTTGAATTTTTCTAGGGCAACTGCATGATAATGTAGTGGCTAACCTGTTTCGTTTCCCAGCAGGCATGCGCACTTGCGATTGTCATTATATCATTATCAGAAAAATTAAAATTGAACCAATTCTTAATTCGTAGTTAATGATAGTTAATGATAGTAATTTCTTAGTGAGTTGTATAAACCGATCTGAGTAAACACCATCTTTTAATTCTCAGCTGCTTAGTGACAGTGATAATTTCTTAGTTGTTAATGACTGTATAAACCAGGCATTATCCTGTTTTTCCTCACAATTGTTTTTATGTAAATGCTTAGAGTACTGTATGCTGGACATTTTCTGCATAATTTGATTAATGTTAACGTTATATTTAAGCTGGCATTTGTATATGTATTAATTGGCTTATTCAGTGCATTGTGTACTGCAAAAATCATGTTTATAGTAAATTGTAAAGATATTTCTATGGATAAACAAATTGTATTACCTATATCATGTATTCCTATAGTTATTTTGTAAAGGATGAACCTTGATTTGTTAAATTGTATATATTATTAGATCGTAATGAGTTTCGTATATTGTCAAACGTTTTCCTAGACTATCATCGTTACGATACATTTTAGGACTATAGATGTGATACTTTTTTGAGCCTTGTATTAAGCCCTACAATTCTATAATAATAGAATTGGGATTAGTGACAATTAAAATCAGCTGTGCCGAATTAATGACGTCACAAACTTACTCGATGCTCCGCTGTTTTGGAAAAAGTGTCATAGTTTTCATTTGTTCTGGCAGAATGTATATAAGCTGGGGCAATTTGGAACAAAATCAGTCGAAAAAACATTGAAGGCAGAAGCTATGCCCGGCTCCGGATAAAATACATCTGTAATTTAAGATTAGATTTTTAACCATATGGTTTTGACGCACATGTCACATTATAAACAAAGTTAAAATAGATTGAAGTGTTAACCTGAACATTTTTAAAAGGATTAAAAGAAGATTTAGTTATTGTGCAACAATATTAAAAGTGAAAGTGATTATTTAAACAAATTCAAGTGAATTTATTTCTCGACATCGATCTTTGTATCGATTTTATAAACAAGAAGTAGCTGTTTGGTTTTATCGCAGTGTTACCACTAAAAGGATTTTTTATATAAAAGGGAACTATTTTACAATGTACCAGGTTGGTTAAAAATAAATGATTTTTGTTGAGTTTATAAATAATGATTACTTTATAAAGTTCATTCTCTAATACTAAATTATTTGGTTTAGCTTATCAAGTTCTTTTCAGTATTCATTTGACTTGAAGCAAATAAAACAATTTAATTTTCTTCTATAAATGGAATAGAGAAGGGGGGCGACAATGGAACCTTGCGGCACTCCTTGTTTTACAGGTAAGGCATTCGAAACTAGATCATCAAGTTTAACTGATTGTGTTCTATCAGTGAGATAACTGGTAATAAGTTGCGTAGCAGACTGACTTAATCCTAGATACTTTAAGATTCTTATCATAATTTCATGATTAACTGTATCGAATGCTTTACTGTAATCCAGCAGTACCACAACCGATATCTTGCCTTGGTCTGTAGCCCTTAAAATATCGTCTTAAGCATGGCAGTTGTACAACTGTGTTCGGGTCTAAATCCTGATTGAGTAGGAGGTAGGAAATTATGATTTATTATAAAATTACTTAATTGGTTATGAATAATTCTTTCTAAAATTTTCGACAATATAGGTAGAAGACTAATTGGGCGTAGATCCTTAAATTCTTTGGGTTGTTTGACTTTAGCTAATAGTTTAATGATGGCATGTTTCCACATTTGCGGGAAAACGTTTTGATCAATACAATAATTAACTATATGAGAAATGTAGGGGATAATAAATGGGCAACATAATCTTATCATGGTTATGTTAATATTGTCATTTCCACAAGCATTTGATTTGATTTTATCAATAATTTTAGAAATCATCTCGTTGTCTACCAAACAAAAGTTAAAGTTAAAATCTTGATAAGTATTTTCATTATAAATGTTTAAATATGATGATTGTTGTCTGCTATTAATATTATGAGTACTATTTACAAAATAATCATTGATGACGTTGACGTTAGAGAGATTATCGGGAATGGCAATATTTTTATGTTTTTCGAGATCTAACTTTTTAATATGCTGCCAAATTGCCGTATTACCGTGAAGGGTAAATATATGATTAAAATATGCTCTTTTTTCGTATTTTAAAGTTAAGTTGGTTAGATTTCGAAGGGATTTGTAATAATCCCAATGCCTGGGCAAGTTAGATTTACGAAATCTTGCCTTAGCTTTATTCCTAAGTGACATCAGATATTTCAGATTATCTGTAAGCCATGGCATACAGGGCTTGGGTAATCTATAAGTTTTTAGAGGGGCATGTTTATCAAATAATTGTAAAATTAAGGAATTAGGAAATTCCAACTTTTTGTTCACATCGCCTATGCGAAATATGTAATGAAACGGCATTGCTTCTAAGTCTAACTGAAATGCATTAATATTAATGTTTTTGAAGTTTCGGAAAGTTTTAACTGTTGTTTCATTAGATTTCGCATCAGTGATGCCACAGAATACTAGATCATGATCGGCCAGATGACAGTCAATTACGCCACTATCTGCAATTATTGAAATGTCCGACACAAGGATTAGATCTGTTAGTGAATATAATCTAGTCGGTTGATTGATTATTTGATGTAAACCAAAGGAATCAAGTAAATTTTGCATAACTTGTGTAGCAGTATCATCTGGTTGTAAAAAATTAATATTAAAATCACCTACGCAAACAATTTTGTCAGATGAAGATGTACAGGCCATAATTGAATTCTCGAATTGGTCAAGAAATGGTTTATAATCTTTACGGTAAGGGTTATAAATAACACCTAAAACCAACTTAGCTCTATATCCACTAATAGTGATCCAGATTTGTTCATAATTTACCTGTCCAGTATCGATAATCAAAAATAGAATCGTTTCTTTTATATAAAATGCAACTCATCCTCCACCACGATTTCAGTGATCTTTACGTATAAAATTATAATTTTCAATTCCTACATTTAAATCTGCTATATCTTCGTTTAACCAAGTCTAGCTCAATTCATTCACGTCACGTCAATTTCATTTTCAATAATAGGTGCTTTTACCTCAGATAATTTAGGTAATAAAGAGCGAATGTTAATATGCGTTTCTCTCAGGATACACCTATGAGCCATCAATACAATGTCCTCCTAAAAAAATGATTGAATTTCAGCATTAAATATACAGTTACTTAAGGCTTTACATAAGTAGAAAAGTTATATACTAATTAGCAAAAATTTAAGATGACTAATTCTAATGAATTTTTGAAAGAATATTTCGATTTGTATCCTATGATGTTAATAATATGGTTGAGTTTGTTGGACAAGGTTTGATTAGGTGCGTTGATATATGATACTACTGGTCGTATAGGCATGTTGTGTTTATGTGTTTGAATCAGTCCATATAGTTTTGGTGGTTGTAGGTTTTTATGTATGATTTGTTGTATTTCTAATTTGTTAAAGCAGATATTGCAGTTTGCTAAAGCTTGTTTTATTTTTTTTTGGAATTTTGTGGTAGGATCTTTGTTTAAAACATCTAAATTTTCTTTATTAATAAAATCATTAACCTTTTGTGTGTAAACATCTTTCGAAAGGATTACCAAAGTGTTACCCTTATCTGCTTTAACAGAAATTAAATTGTTTTCTGTAATTTTATGTCTGATAGATTGAAGTAGTGACAGGTTAGATGTTTTATTCTGTGTTTTGTCCTTTTTCAAAGATATTTCTTTTATCAGATTCAAGATTAGGAATTTTGCATAATTGTTGTGATCTTTTCTGAGTATAGTTTCACATTCAACAGCCAAGATTTCTTTAATTTTGTTAGTGAATTTTGGAAAAGGACAAAATTTGAAGCCATTGTTAAGAAATTGTGTTTCTCTGTCATTGAATTGTGTATCTGATAGGTTTATAAAACGTGGATGGAAATTTATCGTATTCTGGGTATTATAATTACTTTGTATTGAGCGTTTTTGTTGGGTAAGGTTTTGCAGTTTCTTTTTCTGAGTATTGTATTTTTGAAATTTAATATGACTAACAGTTTCTCTAACATCAAAATCTAAAATGTCAAATTGGATATTATGTAATTTATGTGCAAGTTCTGTGTGGGGTACCTTTATATAAATGATATAAAAGTGCAAATTGTTTCTAATTCTAAACCATTTCTTAGCTTCTTCTTTGACCCATCTTCTTTTTGCATTTTTGATCATTTTTTCAGTAATGTAATTACTAGTCTTGGTTGTGATGTTGACATATTTGGGAATGACTTGACGTTTAATACATTCTTGATTGAACCAAACATTCTGGCTAGCGATTCCGTGTTTAATCATCAGTTTCTTATATAGCTTGGCTTGTTCTTCCAACGAAGATGAAATGATAGCGTTTACTGTCTCCAGCCTTACTTTGTGGAACTCCATAATCATGAAATATAATATATATATATATATATATATATATATATATATATATATATATATATATATATATATATATATATATATATAAAGATTAGTTAAAGTTTCACAAGTTTTATTAATATCTTAACCTAATTAATTAACCTGATTATTCGAATTATGCCAAACACATTTTGGAACAGAACCACCCAATGATACCTCAAAACAACATTAAATTCTTACATTTTTGCAACAACAAACACAAATTAGACATTTTAGAAGCTTTTGAAATATACAGACATAAACGCACAGTACCTTTAATGAATGAACAACCTGAGCTTAGTAATTCTCCTTTATTAGAAGTGTTAGATATTTAGTTTTTGTTATGTATTGTATCTAGTTACCTATTTTCTGTATGTATTTATCCTTAGCAACGTGTTTGTTTATCAATGTTATCTACCTTTGATAATGACACAAAGTGTTGAAACAATATTGTCAGGTTAAGATATTAATAAAACTTGTGAAACTTTAACTAATCTTTTATTTTTATCCAAGATAAGATCGGACGTTAGAATTTTTGCCACTACTCGTTGTATGAGTGATTCTTCGTTACGTAATACTCTCTCGGTCATTATTAATTAGCGTTTTAAATCGTGATAAAATAAGTAAAACCAGTAAATATTTAATACGAGTTAGAACAGACTTCACGTGGTAGATAAGATTCGCTACGCTTTATACATACGTCTATTCAGTTCGGATGCACATGCTCGAATCGAATTATATTTAAACATCATATTGTTGGTCCAATAGTCGCCGTGCAATATTACAGAATATTCATCAAAGTGATTACGTATTTCATCCAAAAAATAAGGTATTTCACGGACAATCTTTTTAGAAACTTTAACGACATTTTCATTAACATCGTCTTTCAATGATTTGATGACTTCGGTCGAACAGTGCATAACAGAATCGAATACATCGTTTCGCAAAAAACTTATCATAATGTCGCCCAAAGGGACAACAAGATATTTGAACTTTTCGACCTCTTGATCACGCATAACCAAAGACAAAGCGTGCATCCTATTATATGTAATAAAAACGTGACATATGTGCTCTTCACTCATAGGAAGCTTTCTGTGTGCAACGCATAACCATTTTCTTTTAAATCCTCTAGTACTAAAGCTTCACCTTTTAAAACAGCGCTTTATTTGTAGAACTTTGGAACAAAATCTATTGCTGATTTTAATCCTTTCGCCACACCAAATGACTGAAACGCAGAAAATACTTTCTCGTATATATAAATTTCTCTTTCATATGCTAGTTCTAACTGCAACTGATCTCTTAGAGCTTGCGAAATTGGAGCAATTTTTACAATTAAATGTAAAATTTTATTCTGCTTTGCTTGATCTTCACCGGTAATACAAACTTTCTGAATAATTCCTGCATATCCAAATGTGTGCATATTTATTACTTATTGTGTTCCTTATCTATTCCATTTTTATGTCAAAATGCATTGTTTGCAGTCTTTTAGTACACGTTAGCGATATTTGCTGAACAGCTTATAAGATTAAATTTCTCTATAACTAACACTAGAAGCTACTTAAACTGACGGACGCGCAATACCTACAAACATCACCAAAGAATTATACAATGAAAAACTGTGATACTATTGTTAAGCGCCTATTCTTGAACACCATATGAACTTTACTATACAACACCACGGCTGAGTGTCAAAAATATGTAACGTACAATAGTTATTTATGGTACAATTCAGTTAAGTAAGATATTACCCCGAGTGGGTTAATCTTTTTGAGTAGATAATATCCTTAACTCATGTGTGCCGTATAACGTTTTATCTAACACATTTTTATTTATGTTCAAATATTGAATTTGCGATGTATAATTTAGTCTGCAGCTTTTGATGGTAATACTCTAGCTCGATGACTGCATTCTAATAATATTATGCATGCAAGCTGGTGATTGGTTGCTATCTACAATAGCAGCCAATCACCATTTTACAGTGAATAAAAACTTCTTCTACCCACAAGTGAGTAAACTTCAACTTTAATTGCTTAAAAACATCAAAATAATGCTCTTTTTATTTAGAGATGTTTACTTTACATGAGGTTACCCGAAGCGGCTTTTGCTTCCAAAAGAACAACAGAGAGTCTTCCTTCATTTGAACAAATTACTTTCTGGTTGTAGATTTTGTTGAAAAGCTTACTGATTTCACATATAAGAAGGAATAAGATTTATTTCAAAAAAATGTACTGAGCGCCACCAAATTGTATGTAAATGATCATAATTACAATGATGTTACATTCATATACGCTCATAAATTTGTAAAGAGTTAATATCGATCAATTTTTTAATTAAATCAATAACTATAAAGCAAACAATTATTATAAAAGTGTGTTTATTATTATAAAGAGGCAAAAACAACAATAATCTTATGATATTAAAACAGGATCACGCTTTGGTATTGTTAAAGGTAGAATATCGTTATGGAAAAAATCACTAAAAAGAAGTTCGTCTGTATTTCTTTATTTCAACTTAAAATACAATTTTATGATTAATAAATGATTACAGGATACTTTGTTTATGAAATGATTATTGCTTATTTGCTGTAACTATGTCGTTTATTAAATGTGTATTAAAGAACCTTGATTGCTTGTTGGAAATTTAATAATAAATAAAAAATCTGAAACCAAATAAGCTGGCGCTCAACAACAACCATAGTTCTATTAATCACCCAACCTTCCAATTTTTCCATGTCCGAAAAGAATTCTCATGAGAAATCGAACTTTGACTAGCTAAGATGTGGTAGTATTTTCTAACCGGAACTAAGTATTCCATTTCTTATGCCTAAGCGCAGGCCAGGAAAGAATTATTGATCTTATTTTATTATAACGCATAATATGAATCGTTATTATAATTATCTACCGATTACTCTCTAATGTTAACTTAGAATATTATCCAGTCAGACTTTTAGAATATTTTGTTTGGTAGAAGTACTAAAACATTACTTTGTTGTGCTTTTGCTTGTTGCGCTTTGCATAAGTATTATTTATTTCAAATAAAATCATTTTCTACAAAATGTTCTATAGCAAATTTCATTCTCTTTTTATATTCCTCTGTATTGCTTATATCACCTTCAAAAGCTTTGCTAATACTTCCTCCAGATTCAATAACTTCTGTTAAATTGATAAGTTCATGTTCTTCCCTTAAGAAGGTACTATTAACTAGTGAACTAAGAATTAATCCAAATATTGCATATTTTCTCCAGTGTTCATTAAATACTGAAAAAGGATACAACACGTTTCCATCAGAACCCAAAGATTTTGTATGTTCTAAAAAGCTGTTGTAATATATACGTTGGTAATTATTTAGATTTTTAAAGACTTCCTGCGAGGTAGAAACATAGAAAAAATACACCAGATCTAATACGGGAGAACCAAGTTTTGCTATCTGAAAATCTATTAAGCGAATTTCAGAAGGTTTTTCTCTATTGGAATCCTAGAAAAATACTGCAAATAAAATAGTAGTAGTCAATATTATTAACATACCTTATATTTAAATAACATATTGTTACTCCAACAATCACCATGTAAAATCGCGCAAAAATCATCTTCAACTGTAATTAAATAATCGAACTTTTCATCTATTCCTTTTAAAAACGTTTCGTACTTTTTGAAGATGCCAATGTCTTCTTCAGGATCTAGAAGAGTTAGTACTTGTTTAGCCTTGTAAATAAACGTATTATAAAAGCCGCTCTTTTTCAAGAATGTAACTAAAGTATTGTCGAAATTTTTTGTAAGAACTTGAAATAGTTTAGGATCTTGATCCCGTATGACAAATGAAACTGCATGAAATCGCCCATATTCTTTTAATATATCCTCAACATGATCATGTTCCATTTTTATTTTTCCATTCCAAATTTGATAACCGTCTTCTTTCAGATTTTCCAATATTAGTATTTCTGGTATGGTATTTTTAAAGGCCTGATAGAATTTTGGAACACAGGAAAATGGATTTCTAATACCTCTCTCTTTCTCGAAATTGTGAAAAGCTGGAAAAACATGCTCGTACATATAGATTTCCCTTGTGAATAATTCAGGAACGGCGGAAACTTCCCGTAATGATGGATTCGTTGCGGCAATTTTAATAACAAAGCTTTTTTTGCACTTTTCTCCAGTTTTTGTTTTGCCTATTACGTTTATGATGCTCATATCTGATAAATATCCTTGACCTTGTCCTGGAGTAATTGAATTTTCTATAAATGCATCGATTATATCCTCTTGTTTACAAATCTTTAAGAGGGCTGTTTCTATTTCAGCTTCCATTTCTGGCGAAGTGTATTCACTGTTGATTTACGTAATACTAATGAGGATAGACTTTTTTGGTGGCCAAAATCTCTCTTAATTTATTACACTTATTTACTAAGTGATTATGTTATTAAAATAACTTTCATTGTTTTTGCTGCTGCCTAAAACACGTTGGAAAAATGGTAATACGCTTATTTTCTGAGTTCAGTGCTGATAAGCAATAAAACGACCGAAGGGTTATCAGATTACAATAAAAGAACCAAAAATGTTATAAGTAATGTTAAGTTTTTCTATTTAAGGTGCTGCTCCTTACGTTGCAAGTTTCAAACGATATATCTTTCTAACACTTATAGTCCAGTCAAATTAGAAAAAATAGCGGAAAGTTGAGGGAAGTCCGTGGATTTTTGCAAAGGCCTTCCTGGAGGGCTGTTAAATAACCACCTAAAAGTCACTGTCTGTAGGTGGCAAGCTCGAGGAGATAATGAGGGTAAACCACGCCCTCTAACGGTTTTTGTCGTTTTTCTCGGAAACTATTAGGTTTATCGAGATAAAGGAGTTTAGGTAAATTAAAGTTTATTTAAATGCCTACCAGGAATGTCCGAATGTTTTTTCGTACCTCGCCTTGTTTTTGTGTTATCGAAGAGAGAAGATGTGTCATACATAAATGAACAATTTGCTCCAGTAAATTTGCTCAAGGAACTTTTGGAGGTAACGTTTTGTGGTCTCATATTCGTCATGAAATAGATAAGAAAAATTCGTTGAGAACAGAACGCTATTGTGGTCCAGTCGTATTTCACCTTAGCATCTCTTCGGAAAAATCCATCAGGCGATATTATCGTTATCCTTGGTGCCAGTCGGATGAAAGTTTCGTATTGGCAAATTAATTCTTAGGAGAGTACACTGTGCTAGTCAATTTTGGTATCCAACCCAATACGTACAAAATGTTTCGCTTTTTTGGAAATCCTAATTTCCCTTATTTCTAAGATCTTGGTATTGTCCACATTTACAATTTAATATTGATACAGTACGTTGCATGTATGCTAAATGTGGAGCAAAATCTTTATAATTATCTGTTAACAGACGTTTTAAGGTACAAAACATTCTGCGTTGGTATCTTGGTTGCTAGTTTACAAAAAAATTGTACCTACATAAATATTTCTAAGGATTTCTAAAAAAGCGAAACATCCCTTACGGATTGGGTTGGATACAAAAATTGACTATCACAGTGTATTCTCCTAAGAATTAATTTGCCAATACAAAATTTTCATCCGACTGGCACCAAGGATAACGATAATATCGCCTGATGGATTTTGCCGGAGAGGTGCTAAGGTAAAATACGACTGGACCACGATCGCGTCCGGCTCTCAACGAATGTTTTTTATTTATTTCATGACGAATATGAGACCACAAAACGTTACGTCCACAAGTTCCTTGAGCAAATTTACTAGAGCAAATTGCTCCTTTATGTATGACATATCTTTTTTCTTCTATAACACAAAAACAAGGCGAGGTACGAAAAAACATTCGTACATTTCTGGTAGGCATTTAAATAAACTTTAATTTACCTAACCTCCTTCATCTCGATAAACCTAATAGTTTCCAAGAAAAACGACAAAAACTGTTAGGGGGCGTGGTCTACCTTCATTATCTCCTCGAGCTCGCCACCTACAGACGGTGACTTTTAAGAGGTTATTTAACAGCCTTCCGGGAAGGCCTATGCAAAAATCCACGGACTTTCCTCAACTTTCCGCTATTCATGAAAAGTTCTAAATTGACTGGACTATTAGTACTTCAGTGTATTTATTTTAAAGCAAGGATGTCACATTTCTTGTTTCGTTTTCGAACTCAAAACAAAAAATAAATAAGCACGTGCCTCTGGTAATTATTAGTGATGAATTCGAGCCCGAGCCAAGCTCGACTCGACTCATTTCAACTGGACTCGATTTCAAGCCGAGTTTCTAGTCGAGTTCGACAATTCTTTATTCGAGTCGAGTCGAGCCCGAGTCGAGTCGAGTTTTTCGAGCTTTTCGAGCCGGCTCGAGAAAATTGTAGTTTACAGTTTTTCCCCTATTTTGCACTTTAACGGATTATAACTAAGAATTTGTGCAATTACTTTTCATTAAATGGCTTTATTACACTATGACACTTAAAACATAATGAAATTTTAAATTATTATATAATTATTTTATCCCTTTATTTGGGTGTAATGTATTCATCAATGACTAACGAAATGTTAAAAAGTAAAACTCCTGCACGCCACTAAGTTTTTAACAGCTGAAGTAACAAGAGTTGCTGCTTGCAATCTGATCTTATCTTTTATGTTCAAAACGTGTTGATAACGTCGTGGATTTAGTAACTTATATTAAAAAATTAGTAATTTTAGTTGGTTTTAATAATAAAAATAACCGACAAAAGTTTAAAAAGATATGTAGTAAATATCTGTAGCCAGTCTACAGATTTCTTTCAAGTTGTTAACAACGATTTGTTTTAACGTATAGACTTAGTGGTGAATCAGCGCAAACATTAATCTTTTTCTTGTTTACTGAGATTTTGATTTTTATGTTCAATATGGCAGACTTTGACAGACACGACAGTTAGTCGCCGCAAGCGGCTCGTTTTCTGACTAGGAGGAGAAAAAAGTTTTCGCGACTGCTATATGAATTTGGAAAATAATTATGATTCCAAAACGAGCCGGCTCGACTCGACTCGATTTCGAGCCGAGTTTAGGAGTCGAGTTGAAACAGATTATTTCGAGTCGAGCTTGAATATTTTTTTCAAGTCGAGTCGAGCTTTCTAGGAAAGCTCGGGTCGACTCGGCTCGAGTCCATCACTAGTAATTATTGTTAATAATAAATTGACATATTGACAAACCGGCACCGACCTCAGAAACACAGTTTTGTAAGCTGTCGCAATTGTCTTAATATAAAAACTTACCGTAGAGATTTCAAAACGGTTGGTATATTTTTGAAAACTAAAATTGAGAATAACTTAAAAAACTGTTTTTAAAACGGTAAAAGCACGAATTAGTGCTTATGCAATCTTATTCCAACTGCTGTAAGCTATATTATTAACAATTAAACTTTCATTTATTTCTATTAGGTCAAGTACAGTCACGGGGTATTTGGAGATGGGCAATTGTACAGATTGAATAATGACGATAATAATGAATAAAACGGCGCATTATATTACTGATTTATTAGGTTCTATTTATTATTCAATGAATAGGAAATAAAAGTTTCATTAACAATATGTACTACCAGAATAAGGTAAATAAACATTTAACACCCATTCAATAATTAATTTTATTACAAATCTAGTTGAAAGTGATTTAAACATAACCAGCTATCTTTAATCGAACAAAAATTATTATTGCAGATTGAACACAGAAGTGGAGCTCTGGAATCTTAGGTAACCTGAATATCTGTTTTTTTAAATTTAATTAGCGATTCTAGTTCAACACGTACATACATGTTATGCATGGCTGCGTGTAATATTAAATATTATTCAACATAGCTATACCGGACGACACCGAAAGTAGGGCCAAGGTTCAAATATGCGTTTCGCCGGGCTTGATGTAGATCGCTAATTTTCCAATATTTCTTGGAGTAATTCAGGTAGGTAATCAAATATAATGTTACCTTTGTAATGTCCACAGTATGGAATACTATGTAGTGACTCTTGAATAAAGGGTGGTTCATACCATAAAGAAGGCGATTTAACCAAATAGGTTGAGACTTCGCTCCGGGCTCCGACGAGAGTAAGTGGCGGCTAGTTCTTTAATGAAGAATTTGTCCACGTTATCATAATATTCTTGGCAATCGATGAAGACAGCTAGTTCCCTAAAAGGACGAGAAAAACATTAATGAAAAGCGCCTGTCGTCATGTAGATGATTAGTAGATGGAAGTTGATTGGAAAACAGGAGAGGGTGAAAGCTCAAGGGCAGCGCGAAGTGGGCTATGCGCCCACATTTCTTTAATTGATATAGAGTAATTGCCAGAGAATTACCAATCATTGGTAAAAACAATCTTTGGTTGTGTAAAGACAGGCTGGGATGTGGAACGGATCCAATCAGCCACCGATACCTGATTGTGCAGACAACCCGGAACGTAAGGCAAACACAACAACCACCGATACCCGAGTTTGTGGAGTAAGGAAAACCAGTAAATAAAAAGGATCAACCAACCAACGAAAAAAGGAACAAACGTGAGTGGCCTTGTAAGGCTAAATACTGCATACAGAGGAAAAGTTATGGAGCGTATGGACCCTGGTAACGTATCGAAAAAGACAGAACCGCTGCTGGTGGGATATCTACAAGATGATGCTAGTGCGAATCCATTTGGTGTTGATACGTTATAAAACGGGGTTCCACAGAAAGAGAAATCCAAAAGAAGCAGGGAGGCTAAACCCGCCATAAGGAGATGATATAGGCCGCCCGTGAAGTGACATGAAGATAAACGAGGGTACATTTTAAAGTAAGTTTCCCTATTTTCTTTTCTCCGCTACGGAAAGTTGGAGATAATTCCGAAAGTGAAGGGAATTTCGTTTGGGTGTTGGGACCGGGGTGTGTTGTCACTATAGCACCTACAAAGTGTCGTCCCGGTTCGCTCGACTGTTTGGCAATATGACTCGATCTAGCATAGCTACCAGGTTAAGAAAGCCGGTGGCTAAAAGTGAGTTAGATGCGAGTGTAGGAGCAGGGTATAAAGAAATTTGTTTCACGCTATCAAAAGTTTCTAGACTATACGTTGAGAAATAAATTGTTTTGATTATAAGCGCCTAACTTTTTTAATAAAAGATAGGGAATATACCCTCGTAACTAACGACATACGGTCGACGGCGACGTGTCAACCTTGGGTTGACGATGGATGAGTATGAAGGCGAAATTGTTAGTAAAAACAATGATGGGTTAAAGATCATCGCGGGAAAGAGAACTCGTGGGGCAAAGAAATTGTTCATAAGACGCAGAATCAACATCTGAAGAAACAACTTGAACAAATTGTTGACGAGTATTATAGGAACGAACTGGTGTGGAATTGTGTTTCGCTTTAAGTAATCCTGACAGTGGCGTATTTAGGTAGAGGGGCCTAACGGCCCCTCTTTTTTTAATAGTCTAGGTCATTTATGTCAGAATCTACGTTATGTGAAAATATAAGTATTTTGACTCGGAATTTTTATAGAGTAGCCCTCTCCCCCGAATAAAATACATGAGAAAACATACTAAATACTCCACTGGATCCTGGTATCACCCAATTAAAATAATATTGAAAGAAAACTACTTGTACCCTCTCTGAAGTAGGTACAAGTTACATTCTCGGCTGCAGCTCTTTCAGATAATAATAAAATGCGCGCGTATTCCAATAATATTTCAAATTATTTTTAATAATAATCTAAAATAATCTATTATGTTAAAATGACGAAACATGAACAACCTTTAAACTAAACACAGAAACATATAAAGAAGCTACAAGATTTCTGAACCAAACGGAGGTGGAGTGGTCGACCTACGAAAGTAAACAATCGCGGCTTCTGAAAGTTATTGTCAAAAGTTTACCTGAAAGCTATGACAAAACCCGAATTAAAGAAGAACTACAAATAAGAGAGCTGCCTACTGTAAAAGACACATAGCCAGGGGGCTCATGGGGCTGAAGCAACCCCCCCCAAAGCATATATGCAACTTCGAATTTTTTCACTTTAAAGTTTATTTTATTGTATAAAAGAATTTTTGTGTAATAATTACATTTGATTTAATATTCAGGACGCTAGAGTCAATAGCGATCCCCTGAAAAAATCCAAATTGATTACACAGTGTAAAAGCTGCCAGACGTAGGTACAGTTGATTTCAAATAAATCTAGGACAAGTCTTGAGAGCGATTTCCTCGTTTTTAACAGCGTGTGAACCAGGCTTTAAATTATATTTTTATAAGTAACTACATAAAATTTATTAAATATCAAGAAAAATAAAAAGCAAAATTTACACTATGAAGTACTGACTGTCCTAGATTTATTTGAAATCAGCTGTACATACTAGAGGATTCTGTCGGAAAGTTCCGAGATGTATCAGATGTGCTGGGAAGTTTCAAACAGATGACTGCAAAGATCAAAGGACGAAAGGCCAAAGTGTTATAACTGTGGCAAGTCATAGCCTGCAAGCTATAAGGGGCGTAAAGTAATCAAAGAGCTACAGAAAGTGCACAACAAACCTGTTACTAATTCAGACACAACGGAAACTAGAAAAACCAGCGACCAGAGAACAACGTGCCAGCTCTGCCACCCATACTAAACAGAGTTATGCAGAAAGGGAACAAAACAAGCCAGCTGCTAATCGCAATGACTTCAGCAGCTAAAATATTGTGTCAAAATTCCAGATGATACTGGAAAAACTAAATCGCCAAGAAGGGGAACACAAAGCCCCCCCTTGTTTTCCCCCATTTTATTGGGTGCAAACTTGATATTGTTGATTATGTTTTCAGAGTATTCTAAGTACATATAGTTACATTAACTATGAAGTTGTATCTCTTCTAATATGTTACATTTTCATTCACAACAATAAATAAATATTAAATAAAAACACAAAGGCTTTCATAACTCGGCAGATTCTATTTTACAGTCCTTTGTCTCCTTATTTGCAGGCGCATTTTAACTATGTAGAATTTACTTTGAGATATCTTGAATGATTTATTAATATACAGATTAAGACTAATCTATGACAATTAAATTTATTGGTGTATAAATAAAAGTTTGCCGTAGGTGTCTGTAAGGTTCTAATTTTCAAGAGCGTTTAAAATCTATTTTAGTGAGACATGGATATAGAAAAGACTTTAGTGAAGATTGCTGAAGATCAAGGTGTGGTGAATTGTCGCTTGGATGATTTAAAAGCTGGTAATGGTCAAGGCTATTTGGGAAATATAAACATTGTGAAATTAAATGGTAAAACCAAATGTGGAAAAGAAAAGGAAGTAAGTTTTGTAATAAAAACTGCCACTACAAACGAGATAGTTCGAGAAAGTGGGGTTATTGATATTTTTGCCAGAGAAATCAAAATGTATAAATGTATATTCCCAGAATATTATAATTTTGAAAAGGCAAGAGGCATTGAAAAACCACTTCCATGTGTAGCTAAGTGCCATTACATATACGACAAGAAACCTGAAATTTTAATTTTCGAAAATTTACAACAAAGTGGTTTTTGTGTTTGGAATCGAAAATTAGAATTGGATGACAAACATGTGCGAGTGATTTTGAAAGAATATGGGAGATATCATGCTATTTCGTTTGCTATGCAAGATCAAGATCCAAAATTATTTACACGGCTTACAGATGATTTGGATAACATTTTTGATTTATTTCTGAATGGCACTGGGATTTATGATGCATTTTTCAGGAAAAGTAAATTAGCACAGGGAGCATTAGATCCAAACACAAAAGTATATGCGAAGTATGAAGAGTTTTTAGAAGGAGTAGATAAAACGTATAAAGATTTGATCACAAGTGATAGTAAATATTATGTAATCTTACATGGAGACAGCTGGTGTAACAACCTGCTGTTTAAATATGATGTAAATTTATTCTTCGCCTATGTATTTGTTTAATTTTATTAGCATATTTTTGTTTCTAGAGTAATACCGATGAACCAGTCGAGGTTCGATTTGTCGATTTTCAGTTCTCGAGACCAGCCTCTCCAATTTTTGATCTTGCTTATTTCTTATATTCTTGCACTTCTGGGGAGATTCTGGAACAGATGGAGGAATATAAACAAATTTACTATGAGAGTCTTTCAAATCATATAAAAGTATTAGGTTCGAATCCAGATACTGTATATCCAATTTCGATATTTGAAGAACAGTGGAAGAAATATTCAGCATTTGGATTAATTTCCAGTGGTTTACTTGCTTTTGAACTATTGAGCGAAGAAGATGAAATTCGAGGATTTGCAGAGGTAGCAGAAGCTGGTGGTGAGATTTCATCAGCGTTTGAATATGATATTGCCAACATAAGTAAATTTAATGAAAGAATGAAACGTGCAATAGAATATTTTGTAAAACATGAACTTATATGAAAAGTGTATTATATGTAATTTTTTTGTACATATACCTAGTGTCATTAACTTTTGTTATATGGAGCGTAAACTTTTGACTGGTAAAACTCTGCACCGAGCGATTCTGCGACGAATACTAATTTATAAAATCTAATGTGTCTTATTTAATGGTTCTTTTAAAAAATATATAAACTGTAGTAATTGGCTATAGTTAATAGCACTGTTTTATTTTTAATATTCAATAGGTTGGTTCCATTAGTATTAGGAGACCTACAATAATCTCCATTAAGATCTTTTCTTCTGAGATTAGCACACCAAAATTCTTGACCCACACCATCGTACTCTAAATTCTACATTTGCTAGGTCTATTTAGAAGAAAATGTGAATATCGAGTCAATAATGCAACAATTCGACCACCGACTATTATTTACTAATTTGATGTCGTTGAATACGAAACTGCCAGTAGCAAAGCCGAATTTCTTTTAGTTAAGCCATAATTCAAGATTGCTTCTATGCCTAATTACCCATTAGGTGTATAGGTAAAAAATAGCATAAAAATTTGACTAAAGAATTTTTCTTGGTTTTTGGTGACGAGGATATAAAAAAATAGTTTACAAAGGTGTATATAGCTAAATTACTGGTTACTGCAGTAGTCAATAACCTAATATGGCGATATGCCTGTAACAACTACCTACCAATTGGGCGAAATGTCCAAAAAGACAGCTGGAGATATAAGCAAGGGCTGTTTTTCGATTATATCCATATAGGATATTGAATAAATAGTTAACAAACCATAACCATAATCTTACTATTTTTTAATTTAAAATGGCGGTTATAAAGAGTACCCATTGAACGATAACTAGATACGGTTAATGATTTTTTTATTATTTTCTTTTAACTCTATAATATAAAAGCGATTAAAAAAATCAAAATTAATCTAAATGTAATTTAGTAATTGTAGTAGGAGAAAGATCTGGTTTTCCTAAAGGAACATGTCACATGTCGCTGATTTTGGCGTTGAGGTTATCTTAATTTAACAACAATTCGTTTACCAATCCATTGTTTCCGAATTTAAGACCGTTTGGCCTAAATTAGATAGCATACAAGCATTACCCTGAAGAGTTTTTTTACTTTCAATTTTTGAAAAACTTGGTATGACGTTATCACTTCCAAAAAAGAGCAGAGGTCATGAATTGGAATATACTTTTTATTTTTTGGAGTACCTGATATGATAACTAAATTTCTAAATTTCATATTTTTATAATAATTTATCATACATCATATATCATTTATCATTATTTAGTGTAGAAATCATACTGACGTGATATTTGACATGCTATAGAAAGTATGCAACCCCTTTCAAAAAGATGTTAGATGGGTTGCATAACCTCAAGGGGAAAAATAATTATTTTTCCCCTTAATATTTTATTATATTTTATATTTTAATTATAATTAATCATAATTTTTTTTAATAAAGTCAAAGAAAAGGTTTTAATTTAATGAATATACACTTTAGAACGCACTAGATAGAAAAAGGATAAATTTTAAAGTTGATTTTTCTTTGGATCTTGGTAAATAATTTTCATTGCCAAACAAATGAATTTGAAGCCATTTCAAGGCATGTTTTGACCTAAAACAGACAAGGGCCTAGTAATGATGTATACATGCAAATATTTGCTACCTTACCTGCATTATTAATGTTAAGAAAATATGCTTCAATTTAACGAGGCAGTGAAATCCTTAAAATCTTCTTCTTTACTTGGATTAAATAGCTTGTGGCTAAAATGTTTCATTGAGTCAAGCAGTTCCTTGGGCACAATTTTGAAATAAATGTAAATGTTGGGTTTGTTTTTATAGAAGATATAGAAATAAAATGCAAAATTCTGCGTTTTGACATGGCAATCTGAAATAAGGTAATTTAGCTATTATTTCATAGTTTGGATATCAAAAAATAAGTGAATAATGTTCAATAGGATGTAAGGTCGGATTTTGTTAACATAAGATGATGTAACTAGGCAGTTTTGAGCAATTAATTTAATTTTAGTTATTTGTTAGTTGTATATGGAAGATAATTTCGTTGACATATTTTAGTGAACTTGTTATTTTATGATAGTACAAATGTAATATATCATTAAAAAGGAAATCTTTTTGACTATCTATTTATTGAATTAGTTTAAACAATAATTAATAGTTATAAAGAATTACGTGGTTATGTAGTATTTAGTTCCAAATTGTCTTTTGTTTATAACCAAAAATCTCACTAAAACATTCGTGTATTTTGTAAAAGATATAAAAAGACCGACCGATTTGGTGACACACTCTCTGTTATTTTAGATCCTTCACAGTGCACTTATGCTGAGAACAAAATTTAAAAATGTTCAGGTTATGTCGTGAGTTCGGATAATTTTTGTAAACAGCAAAAATGTTAGGTTATATTGTTTTTAAAATGCCAAAGTGATCAATAATCATTATAAATCTTTGAGCTTAACTTCTGCTTTTAATAATAAATACATTTAATCAATTTAATATTCAGTGCTATAAATTTATTTGTGGAATAATTTTTTATTTACGAGAAGAAATTTTTTTTAATGGACAGTAAAATTCTCTACCTTTGTTACAATATAGATGCAAGAAAGAAATTATTAAATAATTGTTTCAAACCGTCTAATAATACATTTGGTGTTCCTCAAGTATCTATTCTGGGTTCACTACTTTATTGCTGTGTAGCATTTCTACCAAATTACAATCGATGCAGGTATAGTTTTAGTTCATTTCACCTACCTAACACTACTGCACCTTGATTCGCAATATATCACTATGATTTATAGACAAGTGAAATACTGTAGCTTACAGAGCAACCCTCCTTAAGTGTTCTTTTACATATATTAGACTTAATTAATATTCAAATGAGGCGCGATCTAATTAAATGCGCGAATTAAATTCGCGAATTAAATGCGCGAATTAAATTAATTCACGATATCATTTGCATATCTCATCTTTCATTTACATATATCATCTCTCACATGCATATGCGAATTAAATTAATTCACGGTATCATTTGCATATCTCATCTCTCATTTGCCTAGCTCATTTTTTATATCTCATATGCATGCGCGAATTAAATTAATTCACGGTATCGTTTGCATATCTCATCTCTCATTTGCCTAGCTCATTTTTTATATCTCATATGCATGCGCGAATTAAATTAATTCACGGTATCGTTTGCATATCTCATCTCTCATTTACATAACTCATCTCTCATTTGTACATCTCATTTTTATATATCATTTGCATCTGTCATCTCTCTCATAAATTTATTTTAAAATAAATCTTATGTTGTCATTCCTAATTGATATTTAAATATAGATCTATACGTCATATGATTAACATACGTGTAATATAATTAACATGTAGAAACATCTAGGATAATAATACGGGAAAAATTTACTTTCAAGTATACAAGGTACCTCTAAAGGGTTACTGTCAATCACCTGTCGGATTATCTCTATTGCATTTTGACATGTTTAAATCCAAACGTCATAAATATTTAAAACACAGTCTACAAGTAAATCGATAATGGTCATGTAATTATTATCTTAGCATCTTTTCATTTACAATTATCTAGTAAAAAATGTATTGTTTCATACGATTGACAAATATTATCAGATTAGCTTTCTTTTGAAATTTCTTGAAAGGTTTTTAGTTGATTATTTCTCAGGAACGCAAATTCTATTTGAAAGAAAACAATTAGGGTCGTTATGATTTCCTAAAAATTTATTTAAAACTTTTAAAATACTGGATAGCATTATTTTAAAATTCAAAAACATTTTCTGTAGCTATTTATAATTGTTTAAGAAGTTACTTCAAACTAATGTTATTGCATGAAAATACGTACAAGGTAGTTAGTCACGTTGTTTTTCAACATTCCTTAAAACTGGTTTCAACTATAAATAAACAAAACGTTCTTACAGATGACTGATTAATTCAAGTTCAAAGATTTTAACCTGTTAATTGATTTTACATGTCTTAACATACTCACCCTTGTGTTAATCTGTATAAGTTAGACGTGTAGAAATTTGAATACGGAAATAATTTGAAAGTGACAACATTATAACGTACTATGTGTGATTAGTTGTATTGTTTCAGAGCTCTGAATCATACAGATTTGATGTACGCTTCATTAACTTTTTAACCGAGAAACATGTTTATTATTATTCTTTACTTAAGATTAATACGAGTTCTTTCTATAATAACTAACAACTTTCAAGAAAAGTTGTTTTATTTTAAAACTATTGTTCATCATAATTACGCAAACGCCGAAAACTAGTATAAAAACTGAACGCTTTTTTTTAAATAAACCATTCCGAAAGTGTTCTCGAATCATCAAGATAGTTACATCAAGTGAATATTAAAATCAGGTATGTTTTATTTTTGCTTATATTTTAAAAACTATATGTAAATGATTTACGAATGTTTTATCCTTATTTGAAATTCATCGAGTAAGTTGCTTTTATTTTTAACGATGTTGTGTAAACTTATTTTGAAATTTGTTATAGACTGACTGCAGTTTCTACCTGCGTGAAATCCACATAGTTTTTATTCCAACAGGTTACTGTATCAAGGAAGTCGAAGACGCGAAATTATCAACGTTTGATAATTCTGTATCCTGCAAATTTATTTGAAATATATCAAGCAGGTATGTTTTATCTTCAGTTGCTTATATTTTAAAACTGCCTGATATGTAAATGTTTTACGATTGCTTACAGTAAGAAATGATATTTTTAAACGAACTGAACCAATCAGCCGGAACAGCAAAACCCGTCAAGAAATTGCATGAATACAACGTGAAGGAAGTAGCAGAGATATCAGAGGTCAAAATTATCACCTGCAGGGACGGACGCAGAGCGGTGTTCATTGTCGCTGAAAAACATATAACATATCTACCCAAAAGATTTGCCGACAAACTTACTGAAGATAAAGTGGTCGATCTCAAGAAACCTAAAGAAACCAGAAGATAGCGAATAAAACTCTGTCTCTAGGATTGGTCTACCTAGGTAAAGTAAAGACAGAAAGATATCAACCGTATGCTGACTGTATGTTTATCGAAACGAATAAGGTATGAAATGTAACAGGTAGTCTATTTAATGAACATTGCCTAATACTTTTTTATTCTGATTCTTCTTCTAGCCTATGGATCCGCAGTTAGAAACACGAGCCTGCTAAATGCCTGCAATTCACCTACCCTATCAATATGTCGTACAATGCAAACATTTCATATCATTATTAAAATTTTATAAATAAAACGATAAAACAAGTTTATAGTTTTTCATTTATTTCTACGTATTCATCATATATGAAAGCACGTACGGTAGCAAGATCTAGAATGCTCCTACCCCTCAGAAGTAAAGGTCTTCAGCAGCTTCAGATCAGCAAATTAAAAACTTGATAGAGTCAACATCTAACTCCGAATGTCATACAGAGCTATCAACTAAATCATATACAGCTTTTGCTTAATTGTACGAATAACTCGTTCGATTATTGAAGTCTTAATCACGGAACACGTAGAGTAATGATTTATGTCGTATTCATTCATTAACTTTAACTCGATATATACAAATTCATATATGAGAGAAATGTTATGTATCTCAATACATACCTAAAACGTATTCTTCGTATATTCAGTAAGAGATACCCATTTTTTTCTAGACATTCGAATTTTGAACAGATTGATAACATGTTTTCTCATTTAATCATAATTAGGGTCAAGTTGAATAGCAAAATAAAGTACATAAAAGTTAACAGGTTAAAATAGAAATTCATTTTGTTACTTTTATATGTGCTAAGTAAAATAATAAACAGATATTTCGAAAATTTTATGCATTCTTGAGAGAACGGGGTATAATATTTAAAACACACTGTAGAAAACATATCAGCAGAGAAAGGGAATACATAAATACAGTATGTTTTGTATGATGAGGTGTCGTCAGTTTAAAAGAAATGAGTTTAATGTTGCACGTATTACATCAATTGTATCTGTACATAACAAAGGTATACATCCCTCTTATTAGATTGTCACGAACGTATGTAGTATACTTCTAAATTCATGAATACCTTATACAAGTATTCTAACTAGACAATAAAGGTTTACTGAGATTATATACCTTATAATATAGCAATACAATTTTTCTAAATTTTATTTTTTAAGTTTTATTTAAATAAATTTATACGCGGTCTATAAAGCATATGTTTCAAGTTTGAAAGCGCCACGTTGTTCAGTATTTGTTTGGCATCCATCAATAGTGAACGTTGTCAGTGAATTTGTAAAAATGGAGAAAATTGGTCATCGTTATGTGATACAATACTTTTATTTGAAAGGCCTCAGCCCAACCAATATAAAAGCTGAACTGGATTCTACTCTGGGTGAGTCTGCTCCTTCGTTTACAACAGTTAAATTTTGAGTAGCTGAGTTTAAACGAGGCCGTACGAGCTGCCAAGACGAGCATCGCAGTGGTCGACCAAATGAGGTGACGACTCCAGAAATGGTGAAGAAAATCCACAAAGCGGTACTTGATGATCGTCGACTGAAAGTGCGCGAGCTAGCAGACATTACGGGCATTTCAAAAAGTGCGGTACATCGCATATTATCTGAAAATTTGGACATGAGAAAGCTGTGTGCAAGATGGGTGCCGCGTTTGCTCACACTCGAGCAAAAACAGTGTTGTGAAAATGTTTCAGTCGAGTGTTTAGCAAACTTTCACAGCAACAAAGCAGAATTTTTGCGCCGTTTTGTAACAATGGATGAAACATGGGTCCATCATTTCACATCCGAGACAAAAGAACAATCGAAACAATGGACTCAAAAGGGAGAACCGGCTCTAAAGAAGGCGAAGACCGTTTCATCTGCAGGCAAGGTTATGGCGTCGGTTTTTTGGGATGCGCGTGATGAGAAATGAGAAAACGTGTTATAGATCTGTTCAAATTCGATTGTCTAGAAAATGGGTAGATGTTATATCTCAAAAGTAAAATTGAATAGAAATTGCGAACAGGCTTGCTGTTTATTATGCTGTAGATTTAAATGAAATGACTAATAGATTCTGCTTTTGTATACTTTTAAATGATGAATCTTTTAAATGTAAGGTTATTAAATTTCAAGATGGATGGTGTATCAGCTGTTACAAACTAATTGTGGATAAGGCTTAATTAATAGAGAGAGAAAACTATTGGGAATTAGATAACTTATCAAATAGGCCGTGGTCAGTAGCTATATGTTTTATTAATTGTTATCATTATTCTGTTAACAAATATTTCAGTCAGCCCTCTGGAGTTTTTTTGGTCTACCCTTTGCTGCTTGTAATATACTTTTATGAAATCTGTTGTAAATTGATTAGAATGAAAAGTTAAATATATCCCCTACTTAGTTATATGCTATGCTTTAATAATTTTTTAACTGAACAGGTAATAATGCATTCAATGTGACTGGTGTATTTTATAGCATATCCCCGATTCATCATAATAATATATGTATCTAGGTTTGTACATACTAAATTAATATTTTTATGTTTGAAGCGTGTTTATAGCTAGTATGTTGTTGTTAAAATGCATTACGGATAATTTATTATTTGTATTTGTTATTCGATTATGACGTTTTGACGTGGATAAATTTGTATTTTGTATGACAATAGGAGCTATTGGTATAGAATATAACACGATGATTGTAAATTGCGCGTGTATATAAGCTATATTGTGCGTGTATGTGATAAGCTAGATTGTGCCTATATGTGCGTGTATATGCTTCAAATTGCACGTGTATCTGTTTGAAATTGTATGTGAATATGCTTGATAATGTATGTGTGTGTGTGTGTTAGGAAATGAATTTAAGGTATATCGACAGTAAGTCTTTTAAATAGATGAAATATATAAATTTTGTATGACAATAGGAGCTATTGGTATAGAATATAACACGATGATTGTAAATTGCGCGTGTATATAAGTTATATTGTGCGTGTATGTAATAAGCTAGATTGTGCCTATATGTGCGTGTATATGCTTCAAATTGCACGTGTATCTGTTTGAAATTGTATGTGAATATGCTTGATAATGTATGTGTGTGTGTGTGTTAGGAAATGAATTTAAGGTATATCGACAGTAAGTCTTTTAAATAGATGAAATATATAAATTTTGTATGACAATAGGAGCTATTGGTATAGAATATAACACGATGATTGTAAATTACGCGTGTATATAAGCTATATTGTGCGTGTATGTGATAAGCTAGATGTCTAAGCCATGACGGTCATTTTGAGTGCAGTATGATAGCGTCCAAACTTGCTCTATGCTCATTTTGAAACTAACAGATTTAAGGTATTACCATCGATATTGATTCTACAATGCCTATGTTTTATTTATATCACGCCCATACACTGATTTCTTGTCCAACAGGGCGGACTCTGCCATTTTTGTTTCAAGACTGTTTCTAGCCTAAGGATGTATAACCTCAGGGTTAATTAATTGAGGTTGACCTGCAGAGCATATGTGCGGGATTGGAACACCTGGGAAGCCAGCCGCCGACCTCTAAAATATAAGCCTTCTAAGCTAGTAATTATTAGCTGCCTGCCTGCCTGCCTGACCTTTTTTTATATGAACACGTGATAAATTTAATTGTTATACAAAACAAAGGACAATTATCTAGAACGTAGACATTGAAAACACACACACACACACAGGTAAGACAGGAATTATTGAACGAATTGATCTTAAATTTAGGTCGTTTACAAGGAATTCTGGGGTGCGCTTTTATAAACTCGGAGGTTAAGTTGTTTGCAGAATGCAAGGCTTGATATGAATAAATTGCTCCTTAATGTTAAGAAGTGTTTAATTAATCTAGCTAAGAATTGTTTCGATAGCTTTATCGGTTATAGTTTTATTCACTATCGTCATCTATAGAGATGCTTCTGAGAAGCGATGTATTTGCATAATACTAAGGGACTATCCAATCAGAAAGATCTTCTCCTTTTTAAAATAGCGCTACATTTGTAATTTCAAGCTGAATTTAACTATCTGATGGTTGACATATACATATGGGCTGTTTTAATTTATGTCGTAATACATTTTAAGATGCTCTCAGTTATCTGGCTATCCCATCTATACATATACAAACAGACTGGATGTCATTAAAAGATTGAATTCATATTATTTATTATTTACAGCTTTAAACGCTGTATATCTACCTTAAGAATAAATATATCGATTTTATTTACGAACTCTGAAATTTGCAAGGGTCTGGTTTGGTCTTTAGAAAAGGGTGTTTTTTTTACCTGGAATAGATAATCGTCTGTTTTAGGTAGAATATTGAGGTATAATAAAAGCCGTAAAAATACATATAAGGCGTTTTATTTCTTTCAAAAGATAATATTTATAGTGTATTACAGTAAAATCTGCATGTATAATATTAATAGCTTTTTTAAAATATATATATACCTGACTTAAATGATACACAATTCAATTCATTCTCTGTTTTATAAACTCGTTAGGGTCTGTGTAGCAGGGTGAAAACGCACTGATTTCGATCTCCCTTACTGCTGCATATTTCTAGCGCTGATGTCGGCAGGCAGTTTTGCAAATTGCAGCATTTTGACGGCCTTTGATGGTGATTTTAATATAAATTAAATGTAATATTTTTATCTTTATAAAAAAATAATATTTTTTTTACAGAAAAGAACCAAATTAAGAAAAAAGGGAAAAGCAATTATACCTGGTTTTGGGGTTCTGGGACTAGTAAAGAGATCCCACAGCTGATAAAACCGCATATTTCTAGCGATGACGGCAACGAGACAAGTAGAATCTTGATTTTCACCCCCTTGAAATGTCTAAAGGAATCCGTATAGCCTAAGGCATATTATATTTTAAACGACCAATGAAATGTCTCCCTTTTGTCTCGTAGAGAACTAAATATTTGAAATAAAGTTTTTCACGTCAGTCCCTTTCGATACGTTGTATGCGTGTGTGGTATATAACAGTGGCTTGAAAGATTAATAATAATTGGTTTTAAATTTAAAAAGTGTCTGTTTACACTGAATATTCAATCTTCGTGGTGAGGTGAGGTGATTAAAAGTGTAAATATTTATTGTTTTTCCGTTTTTAATTTAAAAAGTGATACGCCAAGGGTAAGTCTATACATTTTTTTCTGCATTAGAATTAGGCTTTTTCTCTTTTTATGTAGTTAATTCGCCTGGTGACACATATTAGTGTTAGAAACCTTTCCGATCCCTGAACGTGATTCAAGAGTCTTAACGTAATTTTCTTAACATGGAGATCAAAAGAAAGCCCTTTACGAAGGGCAGCTACTGACATAGATACGACGGTTAGACGAGCCTGCAAAACTCGCAGTGGTATCAAGGATTGTCGGTTTTATTTTAAATTTCATGATCTCTTTGGGGTAGAAAGCTTCATTAGAATACAACGGTCTTGATCACGTGGTTAGTCATCCGTGAAATATAAAATTCTAGGGCGGGAAGAAAACTGGCTAGTTTATATCGAGCAAGTCCGCGATTTGCGTTTAAAGCTGTCTGTTTCATTTACTAGCATTAGGATGAAAGGGAGAGAGAGAGCGTGAGAGCGAGAGAGTGAGAGTGAGAAGGCTCTTTAATGCGTCCTCTAATAGGAGAGAGCAAGAGAGTGAGAGAGAAGGCTCTTTAATGCGTCCTCTAATAGGAGAGAGTGAGAGAGTGCGAGAGAAGACTCTTTAATACGACCTCTAATAGCATCAGTACGTAGGATAATACAGATTTCTTCATGAGGCCGCCCTCTATTAACAGAGTCCTCTGGGGTTTTTTCCTAGCAACACTTTAGCACCATTTAGCCGAGCGCCGAACCATATGCCGGTAATACAGATTCCGTACTTCGAGAATCACGTTAGACGACACCGGCGCCATCTGTTTTCCCCTAGCAACGACGCTACCATTTAGCAATGTGACGAACCAAATGCCGATAATACAGAATGTCGGTACAAAAATCACGTAAAACGAGACCGGCGCCATCTGTTTTCCCCTAGCAACGACGCTACCATTTAGCCGAGTGACGAACCAAATGCCGATAATACAGAATGCCGGTACAAAAACGACACTGGCGCCATCTGTTTTCCCATAGCAACACTAACACCATTTAGCCGAGTGACGAACCAAATGCCGGTAATACAGAATGTCGGTAATGCAGATTCCGTACTTAACCACCTAGAGAGAGACAGACAAAAAGTCACCAGATTAGAGAGAGACAGAGAATCTAGGGTCCCTAGAACTGTCTGGGCCAGGTGGCCTAATACCTACTGGTCATAGCTAAATAAGTTAACATATAGTCACCTAGGTTAGCAATTTCCAACCGTTTTAAAGCGGTGACATTCGTATGGAATTTTTCCAAAAATGATTGCAGAGCATTTTGATTGGAATTAGGTGTGATCCGAAAATGATATAAACGATCGAGGTAAAGATTTGCTAGAAATTTTTGATCCTGATAGGTATCTTCCAATAATTTCCAGATAGTGTCGTAATTATCCAGTATGGGCTCAACACCACTACAAGTTTTTAGTGCTTTACCATTTAAACTACTTAGTAAGTACTGAAGTTTTTCTGCACGCGAAAATTCGGTTTTGATATGAACAAAGTGTTTAAAGTTCTCATAAAAAATTGGCCAAAGGGTTAAATCCTCGACATCAAATTTTATTAATTCTATTTTAGGCATTTGAATACGACGTTGAATCTCTAGGTCATTATTCGGGTTACTATTGTTAGCATTAGTTAAAGATGGTTTAATAAATTCCATCGCCATATATTCAATATTATCTCGTAAATCCTCAAATGCATCTAAAAACGCGAACGAAGGCGCTTCTTCAGGTTTGATCTTTTGCTTTAAACAAACAAATTGATCAGCAAGCTCGCGATACTCTTCAACGGTTTTACTAATCGCGCAGTAACGAATTTTAAACTGTTCCAGTTTTTTAATATTCTGTTGATCGACTTTCAAGGCTCTACCTGCATCATAACATAATTGAACTCTTCTAAAAAGAGCTTCTCTTCTCGCGCGTAATCTATTTAGATCTAATTCTAATTGATTTTCGCTTTCGGTCATTGTATTAGATTTACCAGGAAACGCAAATAAATAGTAAAGCGAGAAATTGATAAATAAATTTAGTTGATAACACCAACACGTAGATTTTAATTATCTTGTCGCAATTCAATTAATAATAAAACAACTATGTAATGACGCTATCAATCAAAATATATTTAACACCAAAATTATCGATATTTCAAATAGTAAAAGGTGTTACGACGAAAATAGATATTAAAAACGATAGTATTACAATAGAAGTCAGATACATCTATTTCCGAAATGGAAATAAATAACTATTTATTAACAACGAAACTAACCTGTGTTTAAATGCAATTTATGGATATGGTTACAATTTACATTAAAACGTGAACTATTAATACGTAGATAGATAAACGCAATAATAGACAGAATTCCCAAATTAATATTTGCAAAACGGACTTAAATATGTCCCTGCTCGGGCGCCAAATGAAGCGGCGCACAGTGGGATAGAAAGGGCCAATACGCGCGCATGGCATCAAAAAAAATTTTTTTTGCAAATGACTTTTTACATTGATTTACACATTCTAAACCCTTTGGAAAGCCATAATCTACAGTATTATGTACTTCAATCAGGTTTATAAAACTGTAGTACGTAACGAATACTAACAGTTTGTGCAAATGATGAAAGAATTGCATACGTAAAACATAATTTGAATGATGTTTATTTAGGCACATAATTACATGAAATTACAAATAAGTATATGTCTCCACCTATTGTGTGACACTGAAATAATAGTAAAAAGTAGAAAATTGTTTTTAAAATATCGTTGTAACCTAGAAACATAAGATCAAATTAAAAAATGAACGCTTTTTTCACGAAATTTTGTGTTTAACATTGAATTAAAAAAAACACCTCAAAACACCTCTACGAAAAATTGACAGATCAAAATTTGACACATTCCCTTCATCGCAGTATCTTCATTATCAGCATTGAGTTGCATTTTTTTTGCGAATATTCAAAAATTTTTTCACATAAAATCTTTGCGGGTAATTTCAACCTATATGAAAAGTTAACTTCATTCGGGTAGTAAGGCAAGGTACAAAATATTATTTATGTGTAATATGAACATTGGTGACAATAATGTAATGTTAGTTCTGCTAACGGATACTGGTGGCGCGCACAATGTGAAAATTTTTTTAAATATTTGCAAAAAAAATGCAACTCAATGCTGATAATGAAGATATTGCGATGAAGGGAATGTGTCAAATTTTGATCTGTCAATTTTTCGTAGAGGTGCTTTGAGGTGTTTTTTTTAAATTCAATGTTAAACACAAAATTTCGTGAAAAAAGCTGTAATTTTTTAATTTGATCTTATGTTTCTAGGTTACAACGATATTTTAATAACAATTTTCTACTTTTTACTATTATTTCAGTGTCACACAATAGGTGGAGACATATACTTATTTGTAATTTCATGTAATTATGTGCCTAAATAACATCATTCAAATTATGTTTTACGTATGCAATTCTTTCATCATTTGCACAAACTGTTAGTATTCGTTACGTACTACAGTTTTATGAACGTGAATGAAGTACATAATACTGCAGATTATGGCTTTCCAAAGGGTTTAGAATGTGTAAATCAATGTAAAAAGTCATTTGCAAAAAATTTTTTTGATGCAATGCGCGCGTTTTGACCCTTTCTATCCCACTGTGCGGCGTGGATAGCGACCTTTAGCGCATCTCTCACGTACAACTAAAGATTTACAAACAAACTTACCGGGACGATTCTTCTAGTCTTCTTAGCTTCTTAATACCAAAAAGGGAAAGGAAAAAATAAGGAATAGAAGGATGAAGCTGGCGTCTTCAGAATTCTGTATATTTTCACGAAACTTACGAACACGCAAGTAAAACCAACCAACAACGACTGGCGCAAAAATGATAAAACACGATAATGATAATAAAAAGATAATCGATACTACATATTCGAATACCTATTTAAGCGCGACTATCCTTTTTTAAAAATACTTGATTAAAGGGCGCAACCAACATGACCATTATCGATTTACTTGTAGACTGTATTTTAAATATTTATGACGTTTGCATTTAAACATGTCAAAATGCAATATAGATAATCCGACAGGTGATTGACAGTAACCCTTTAGAGGTACCTTGTATACTTGAAAGTAAATTTTTCTCGTATTATTATCCTAGATGTTTCTACATGTTAATTATATTACACGTATGTTAATCATATGACGTATAGATCTATATTTAAATATCAATTAGGAATGACAACATAAGATTTATTTTAAAATAAATTTATGAGAGAGATGACAGATGCAAATCTATATATATAAAAGGGAAAGATTGTCTGTATATATGTATGTATGCGATTTTCTCCGCAACCACTGGACCGATTTGGATGAAATTGGTATCATTGGAAAGGTCTTGGCCCAGAATAGAAAATAAGACTAAATTGGACTCTGATGATCGGCCATCGTGGTCCGAAATAACAGCGAAAAACCCATATATGGAAGTTAAAAATGGGTACTGAGATTGATGTGAATAGATATGTTGTCAATTGTCAAATTTAGTAATTTGACAATTACAAAAAGTAAAAACATGTAATTTCAATAAAACGTAGCAAAGCGCGCCGTGTATTTGCTAGTGATATATAAAAATGAGATGTACAAATGAGAGATGAGTTATGTAAATGAGAGATGAGATATGCAAACGATACCGTGAATTAATTTAATTCGCGCATGCATATGAGATATAAAAAATGAGCTAGGCAAATGAGAGATGAGATATGCAAACGATACCGTGAATTAATTTAATTCGCGCATGCATATGAGATATAAAAAATGAGCTAGGCAAATGAGAGATGAGATATGCAAATGATATCGTGAATTAATTTAATTCGCGCATTTAATTAGATCGCGCCTCATTTGAATATTAATTAGGTCGCGGGTCATTTGCATAAAAGTAGTGGGGGTCTGCCCAGGTATGGCAATACCTACTTATATTTCTAGCCATAACTATTATCCCATACCATTATTTTATAATGTATGTTATTAAAGGGTTCCAAAAAGAAAGTAAAAGTTTTACTGTTTTCCCCCCAATAAAGTCTTATGAAAGTTTCCAATTTTTATTATTTTATTTTATGTTTCGTTGATGGATAATGTTATAATGTGCAAATTTAGTGACACTTGTAAACTGTATGTAAACATACAGTTTACATACATTGTAAAATAATACTGTATGTAAACATACAGTATTATCTTCTACTACCATCCTAATCTTAATATATCTATATTAATTGGTTGGCTGGAAGAGCAGCTTTAAATGAAACATTGAAATAAAGTCTTATTATTACTAAATATATACAAAAGTAATTCTTATAACTGAAATGCAGGTACATATATCTACACTCTAGCTAGAGCATGTATTCAGTTAATAGATAACGCTTTACACTGAGCTTAGTAGTAATCCGTATCGCATAATATCGAATAGTATCAAGTAGTATCGAATAATTGGATTAGTAATCGGATTACCTTTTTCAACAAGTAATCGCAAGAGATTTTTAGCCGGTAAATAGAAATGTACCAGTAAACATAACCGAAAGTTGAAATTGTTTCATAGGTGTGTGCGGTTTCTTACGTACATAGGTTCCCATTTTCCACGGCAAATATGAATAACGTGTCAGGGATATGTATTGTTTGTGGTATACAAGGAGATTTAAACGCTCTAAACACATCTTAATGAACACTCATATGGTTTTGTAGGGTATGAACTAGCTGCGTGCATTCTCTAGTGATACTTTGAATTTCCATCGATACTAAGAATAAATCTCGTGTTTAGTTTGAGATGAAATAAGAAAAAGGCTTGTTATATCGTGGGTAAAGTTAATAGAACCTGCATATAAGTATATCTGTATTTAGGTAGTACAAATATTTATATTGTAATACACATCAAATTATTTTAGCCTTCAATTTTGATTAGAATAGCAATTTTTTTAATATGTCCCATCCTGTCTCTTACTAAAGTATCTCCTATGACTAACTGGATTATAGAAACAAAGAACTGTAACATTAATAAGATCTTGGTAGGATCACAATTTGATTTATGTATATTGTGTTAAGAATGTTAAGATTTAGCTAGTTATGATTTGAATAGTTTTTCTACTCAGCATAAGCTTAAAAATATGCTTGTAATGTTTATTTGTTTACTTCGATAGATAAGATTAATATCATCATTAAATAAATTCTCACATTATAAATTTTACTTTACTAATAAGGTAATGGTGTAATATATACCATCTATAAATCGATTAAATTACGTCTTTTAAATTATGACAATTTTATACCAGTTGAAAATGGTAGCCTTGTAGCCTAGCCTGCTACTCATCCTAGCATTGTAAGACAGACTCCTGGTCCCGTTATTTAACACCCTCGATTCACTCCAAACGACTTTTTCTCTCGCTGTCTTTCTTAAAATAACCAACCCGGCTTCCCCTTCTCGACCCAACTTATCCAACCTTCCGATTTATTTACGCTAATTAACTTTTCTTGACGTAGAAAGGCGTTTTTAAAAATGGTATTTTATTTTAAAAACGCAAAAGATGGAGCCCAAGTTACAAAATGAACACAGTTTACTGTTAAGTACAATAATAGTTATTTAAGCATTAAGGGAGGTAAGTCCAATTTACCAGTCGAGGACGATTTTGCGCCCGAGCGCAGCGAGGGCTAGCAATTAAGTCCGAGACTGGTTAAAAGACTTACCTCCCGAATTGCTTATAACATTTTTCCCACTCCCCAGACAATAAAATCTTCAAGAATGTAATAATGTATGTGAATATTGATTGTACTTGGTGGTTTAAAATACCTCCTAGCCTAGAGGGATCACCACTTTGATAATAAATAAATAAATACATAAATAAATAAATAAATAAATATGTACGTAAATAAATAAATAAACGCCAAAACAAACAATTTCTGAATTTAATACTCCTATTAGATAGGTACCTTTGATACGTTACTTAGTTACCTAGTACATGCAATTGTTTATAGACGCGAAAAAAATCTGTCAATTCACTTGTGCTGTTGGTTTAAAAGTGGTTTAAAAATGAATGGTTTCAACGTAGAAGACGAAGCGAAAGAGGCTTGTTTGGCTTTGCTTCCGGAGAAGTCGACGAAACGCTACGAGTTAACATACAAATTATTCAAAGAGTGGTGTCAAGTTAAAGATACCACCATCGTTTCGGAGTCCCTGCTGTTAGCGTATTTTCTAGAAAAATCCAAAAAATTCAAGTCTCCATCCAGCTTGTGGTGTGAGTACTCTATGCTCAAGAGTACATTATTTATAAATGAAAATATTGATATATCAAAGTATCCTAAATTACGTGCGTTTCTAAAAAGAAAAAATGATGGATATAGGCCTAAAAAGTCCTGTGTGTTCACAAGAGAAGAGATAAATGTATTTCTTGAAAGCGCCCCGGATGATACGTATTTACTTATGAAGGTATACTAAACTATTAAAATTATTGTAATCTCTTAATTTTAAATCGAACATTTCAGGCAGTAATGATAATGGGAATTGCCGGTGCATGTCGCGGCCAGGAATTATGCGACATGAAATTGGTGGATGTGAAGGAAACACATGAAATAATTATTGTTAAAATACCAGATTCGAAAAATGGAATGTCGCGTACATTTACAATTACGGCCTGCGGAGAAAATAACAAGGTTTGCTATTTGCAAATTGTCAAAAAATATATCAACATTAGATCCAAGATTGAAAATACACGTTTTTTCATGCGTTATCAGGGAGGGAGATGTTATAATCAGCCTGTCGGCAAAAATACAATTGCAGAAATACCTAGCAAAGTAGCAAAATTTTTGAATTTAGACAACCCTAAAGCCTATACAGGCCACTCGTTCAGAAGAACTTCAACAACTTTATTAGCGAACACTGGAGTAGAAGTTCTCACATTAAAAAGGCACGGAGGCTGGAAGTCCGGCAATATTGCGGAAACTTACATAGCCGAGTCTATTACTAATAAAAAAGCTATTTCTAATAGGATTTTATATGATAATCAGGGTACATCTTCGGAAATGACAGTGTCAAATGAAACCACGGAACTAAGCGTTACTGATAAAGAGGATGATGAAGCTATTTCTAATAGGATTTTACATGATAATCAGGGTACATCTTCGGAAATGATAGTGTCAAATGAAACCACGGAACTAAGCGTTACTGATAAAGAGGATGATAATAACATTGAATTATCAAATGTAAATGTAAATAAATATCCCAATTTTGTTAATAATGTTACTAATTGTACGAACTGTAATATTACAATCAATATAAATTAATAAAACAGGTGTTCTGATCCTTTTGTCCCCTAGGGAGGTAAGTTGATCACTTACCTCCCGTTGCCACAACAACCACTGTCATTTCGGTAAAAGCAACTTCCGTCCATGATAACAATGTATTAATGGCATGCTTACTATAAAGGGAGTGGGAAAAATATTTATTCGTCGTGAATTTACACAATATGCACTTGCATAATCACTTAAATACTATTATGCAATTTCAACTTAAAACTGGTAATAATGATGTTCAGAAAGACCGAGGTAAACAGTAACCATGGCGTCTACGGCTTTCTGGGTGAGTATGGCTTGAAAGAAGGTAAAGATTTACCCTGGTAAACAGTTTCTATCTTTAAGCCCGTCGTAACTCAGACTGATCTGTCCCACAAAGCTTTGGTCTTTATATACTCCTTCTGTGGGCGTGAAATCCTTCAGTTGACCGTACGTGGCCGTGTGCCTACGTGACGGTAGCGTTCTACTTCTTTATAGAGTTCTGAGTATTGCAGCTGCTTGCTATGCGCACACGTGGCCGTGGGTTTGATACTGCACCTGCGTTCGTTTTAACAGATGTGGGCGCTCCGCTCAAGGCGTTTATCTTGCATACATTTATAATTAGGTCACACTTCACTTGAATAATAAATGAATGTTAACTCGCTTTTAGGTTTTTTTACGTTTTTATGCCAATTTTTCGACTTTTTGCGATGTGTAAGTCAATAAAATCTATTACGCTTATTATAGCCGTAATATATACAGTGTAGGCCTCTTACATGTTCAACTATGACGCAACCGAGTTTGAACATGTTGGCACCTGTAGAAGCCTGCCGGGCCGATAATTTATGGCGCTTACCTCGTATGTGTCATTAAGTTTATTTGCTCCGTTGACGTTTGTAAGACGAATATTTGTGACTATGTGATTTGTTTGCTATATTGTTATTGCTATAGATTGGTTCAACAACATGTTTGTAGTTAATTCTTTCAAAACCATTTGAACTACTACTACTATTATATTAAAACACGGACAAAGACGTTAATGTCTTTCGCAATTTTGATAAGAATAATTTAACAAAATAATTTACAGTGCATTAGTCTTCCAAAATTATCAAAGCAACACCAAACAGTTAATTCAAGAATTCCTAAATTTCTTTGAACCGTTTGACCACATCGGTATTAAACCCACCAAAATAGTTGATTTTAGATGAAATACAGATAAATATGTTTAATTGAGTCAATTCCCATTTAAAGGTTTAATCCGTAAATACTTAAAATTACAAAACTGAAATCTCGAATTATAACTTCCTTCTCTGAATTTATACTACCCGGACCTGTTTGTCCGTCTTCGCATAGCGCTCCGCCACGGACAGACATCTTGTATCTTCAAAATTTTTGTAGAGAGGTAAATATATTCCAAAAAGTTATAGCCAACCAAATTTTAAGCCTAACTAAACCGATAACAAAAATTGAACCAAATTACCTCTTGTATTTTTTGAGAAGTGCATGCAAATGCAAGATACTGTGCGAAAACTGAGTTTACTCGAATGAAACACGATCCCTAGTATATTTAAGCTTCATAAAATATAAAGAAATTAAAACATTTAATATCGAGAAGGTTTGGCTCAAGATATTTGCTTGAAAAGGGACCAGAAATTGCTTTATATCTTTGATACGAAATATGTATTAGCGTGCTTCAAGGAGATAATTTTTGTTTAATATATAGTCCGGTCAAAACAGATAATTCAATTTACAATAATTCGCATATAGCTAAAAATTGGTACAGGTACACTATTACAAATAAAATCTAAAAGTCCCCACCGATCCTACGTCTGCTAAAAAATCTATTCACTGTCAAAAGTCAAAAGTATCGGTTTTTTGCATTTTTCTCGTAAATGGTAAGTGTTATCATAAAAATAGGTCTGACAAAAGTTGTAGATCATGCAATTATCTACAAACATTGTTCTTATACTTTTTGTCCTACGAATCACCATTCCTGAGATATCACTATTTAAAACATCGAAAATAATAACGCACTAATATAATGCACGTCTACGCCGCGCCGCCTTGAAATACTCTGATTAACTTAATTGTGATTAAATTTTAAATCTAGATAATTGGATAAAATTCAAGGTCTGTTAAATCTCAGTCAATGATATTTATGAATTTTGAATAGTCAGCCTAAAATTTTCCCGAAATCAATAATAATTCGTGCCACTTTAATCATTTCCAATAGTATCATTTTTTAGTTACATAATAGAATATTTTTGAATATTATTTAACAAAACTGAATCACAATAGTTCGTGGAATATGCCTACCGGGGAAACCACGTTAAAAAAATGCGACAAGTACACTATGTAACAGGTGGTGCGGAAATTTGTGCATATTATGTAGAATATGACTTCTTCAACTTTTAGAATCGCGATATCTCAGGAATAGTGATTCGTAGGACAAAAAGTATAAGAACAGTTTTTGTAGATAATTGCATTATCTACAACTTTTGTCTGATTTATTTTTATAATAACACTTACCATTTACGAAAGAAATGCAAAAAACCAATACTTTTGACCTTTGACCTTGAATAAATTTTTTAGCAGACGTAGGATCGGTGGGGATTTTTAAAATTTTATTTGTAATAGTGTACCTAAGACTTGTACCAATTTTCAGCTCTATGCGAATTAATGTAAACTTACCACTATTTTTCGTCTATTTTGACCGGACTAATTAGTCTGTTGTGACTATACCATAAACGAAGTGGTTCGAATACGTCATCAAAAAAGTAACTTGATACATATGTGAAACAAACTTATGTTTACACAAGCAGAAACCCTTATCTGAAAGTATAAATATTGTATTTAGCTATTTTAAAATCGTAAATAGACTAAAATTTGACTGCACCTTGCCTTGATACGAGTGTGTACCAAATGCGGAAATCTTTCTCTTGATCGAATTTAACATTAAAACAGAGCGAATTAAATATTCGTAATAATGAGCCCGTTGGAATATTCTGCAAGAGAATTTAATCACAATATATTGTAAAATATAAAATTAATTCATTAGAAGCTAGAAGAGTGGATTTTTATATAAACTTTTAAATAACCAGATTCTTCAGAGATTGTAACTTTTTGGTACCACGAATTTCATCACATAGTAAAGTTTTTTTATTGCGTTTCAGCATGCACTAACATAATGTGAAAGGTCTCTAATTCAACCTACGTTTAATAAGTATAATATTATATTGTAGCATATTCAAATATTAATAGTTGTACTTTTTCAGAATTTCCCCCGTTTCCGTTTCCTCTCAACCGTTTTATGAACCTTTCGACACAATAATGACAAAGACTCTTCTATTGACCGAGCTTTTAGGGGGGACATTTGGGGGGTTATCTTCTCTCGGTACGTAATTCTGCTCCAACCATTCCCGAGTTCTCCTGGCATAATGGCACGAAGCGAGATTAGGCCAAAATATTATGTAGTCGTTCTGATGATGGATAGTAATAAAATTAAGCATTTTCGGCAAACATCTTTAGGTATAAAGCTCAGCATCCACAGCTTTTCCTCCAGCCTCAGAAATCGCACACCAGACTAAAACTTTGTCAGCAAATTTCGCTTTTGCTTTGAAGTTTACTTCGCTTGGGCAGTTTTCAATATCAGAGGTGTAAAATCTGTAGTTACCTTTCATTTCAGAATGTGACAGCGTAAGGTTTTTCTCATCGTCCATTATAATCACGTGGTTCCTCACGAAATGCCTTCGCCTCAGAGCTCTTCAACATCAAACTCTTCACAATCATATTCTTTCGAGATGTGCCTGAATGTATTTAGGATGCTTCCTTCTTTTTCGACAATTTCTTTGCAAAAGTCTCTGTGCAGTCTTGTATGAGATCCCAAAACAGTGCCCAGCTTTCGACTAGAGCTTCCAATTCTGTCTCGAGCGAATTGTACCAGTCTATTAATCATGTTTTGTACCAAAACATGAAGTCTTTCAGTTTTTTGGCAAATTAGTGCAAAGTATACCCTCTTCGTATTTTCTTATTGTCCTATAAATCGTTGCCTGGCTAACATTTTATTCTCTGAACAAGTTAACAATTTCACTTTTGGGCAACCGTCCAACTAAGCGATAGCTGCTCTTGCGAATTTCAAGTTTTACGACATTTTGAATTCAGTTATTGAATAAATTTGACGTTTGTCAATTGCAACAAAACATGATTTGTTTGCCGGGTTCATGGTAACTGATCAGAAATCAAAATCGAGTAGAGATGTCAAGGCAAACTTTTCTCAAAACTTGTGTCTCATATGTTAACTGTTACACCGATCCTACTAGAATTTAGCTCAATCTGGGCGAATTCCGCTCCCAGTAGGGATTTTGAGTGGTCTATTGCTTATCTCATGACCCTAATGGTCACTAAATGAACTAATGCTTTTAATGAGTATCTGCTCTAGTAACCTTTTAAACATTTGATTCTGCAAGTTTCAATGTATTGCATCACTAAATTCCTATTTCTTTGTTAAATTCCTTATTATTCTCTATTTCAACAGGTGCACTATTGTTATTCTTAATAATATGCTCAAAGGATTATTATTTCGAAAAAACTTACTATTAGTACATATTTTTCATAAAAGAGCTTTTCTATGGATTACATTGACTAGCAAGAATATATGTTATACATTTGTTTATCACGTCTCTATTTCACCATTATAAATAAAATTGCAAACACAAATAAGCATAACACAGCTAACCTTATGTAAATAAAAACACTACTTCTATAACTGATCAGTTTTACAGCCTTTTGTCTATTTATTTGCACACATGTATTAATTTCTGTTCATACCAAGCATATTATGCAAGTAAAACTTACTTGTAATGTATTTTGAAAGATTTATTAACATACAGATTAAGAATGTAATCTAAGGCAGTTATATTTTTATCTCTTTGGTATAAAAAGCAAAAACTTACATTAGCTGTCTGTAAAGTAATTTTAATTTTAAAGAACAAATACATTTTTGTGAATCATGGATATCGTTGAGACTTTGATAAAAATTGCTGAAAAGCAAGGTGTAGTGGACTGCTATTTAGATGATCTGAAATCTGGTGATGGTCAAGGATATTTGGGAAGTATAAACATTGTGAAATTAAATGGTAAAAACAAATGTGGGAAAGATCAGGAAATAAGTTTTGTAATAAAAACTGCTACTACGAATGAAAAAGTACGAGAAAGTGGAGTTAGAGATGTTTTTGCCAGAGAAATTGTATTATATAAATCTATATTCCCAGAATATTACAATTTCGAAAAGGAAAGAGGCGTTCAAAAGCCATTTCCAAGTGTAGCCAAATGTCACTATGTATGTGAAGAGACACCCGAATTCTTAATTCTTGAAAATTTACAGCAGAGTGGTTTTTGTAGTTGGAATCGAAAACTTCAACTGGATGATATACATGTGCGGATGATTTTGAAAGAATATGCGAGATATCATGCCGTATCGTTTGCTATGCAAGATCAAGACCCAAAATTATTTTCAAAACTTACAGATAACATGGATAATATCTTTGATATCTTTATGAACGGCACTGGAATCTTTTATTCATTTACCAGAAAAAGCAAATTAGCATTGGGGGCACTAGACCCAAATACGGAAGTGTATATAAAATACGAAAAATTCTTAAATGAAGTAGAGAAGACATTTAAGGAATTGATCACAAGCAATTGTAAACATAATGTGATATTACATGGAGACAGTTGGTGTAACAACCTGCTTTTCAAGTATGAGGTAATTATTATCTTCATTTATCTGTCTCCGTAATTTTATTACAACATATTTCTGTTTCTAGGGTAATACAAATGAACCAGTTGAGATGCGGTTTATCGATTTCCAGTTTTCTAGACTTGGTGTTCCTATTTGTGATCTTGCTTATTGCTTGTACCCTTGTATGTCTGGGGAAATCTTAGAACAGTTGGATGATTATAAACAGATTTACTATGAGAATCTTTCACAACATCTAAAAGTGTTAGGTTCAAATTCAGATATTGTTTACCCATATTCCGTATTTGAAGAGCAGTGGAGGAAATATTCAGTATTTGGATTAATTAGTAGTGGTTTAATTAATTTTGCACTTCTGAGCGAGGAAGATGAGATTAAAGATTTCACAGATGTTGCAGAAGCTGGCGGTGAAGTTGCTTCAGCATTTGAGTATGATATTGTTAACATAAGTGAATTTAATGAAAGAATGAAACGTATAGTGGAATATTTTGTAAAACATAATCTTATATGAATGCATGTTTTATGCATTTTTTTATCATATGTTATTACTATTTTGTTATGTGTAGATATGTATTATGTATATTTGCCTTTTACTTAGAAGAATTATTTGTTTACAGCAATAAATAGAATCATACATTTTCTTATAATTTTCCGCCTACACTATACGGGGAACCAACAGTTAAGGTCATATATCGCCCATCTAACATGCACCACAATCACAAATACCCATAGTTGAGTTGTATTTGAACCCATGATTTTTAGAATACGAGTTGTTTTTGCACACCACCCCATCTACCGCCGGCCCAATTATATATTGCATTAGAACTTATTGTAATCCTGAATATTGCATTTAAAATGCAGTCTGTGACCAGTGAGCTAACCTACAGTAAGTTCTTTTCTTCAGGAACTATAAAAAAGCTAAAAACAATTTGTATCTGCTGTGAACGGCATACCGTATTTCAGGGTCGGATTGGGCCTCAAATATTTACCGGGGAAGTAGAGTACGTACCGGCCCCGGTCTGGGGAGAACAATTTAATTTTGAAAAACAAAACGATTCGTTGATTGTAGTAACCGAAGAAATTTCATTTTCTAAGGTATAAGCTGCTTCAGCTTTTCCCCGGTAACTTAAAACATCTTCTCCCAATAAATTTCACGATGTCAATAATTCGCTCCATTGCTTCTCTCCTTTTTTGACTTGCTCGAATCTCAGGGACAATTGACTGCCGGCAACTAAATGTTCGATATTTACTTTCTTCAAATACAATAAATATGAAATATAATATAAATACAAAGATTAGTTAAAGTTTCACAAGTTTTATTAATATCTTAACCTGACAATATTGTTTAGACACTTTGTGTCATTATCAAAGGTAGATAAGATTGATAAACAAACACGTTGCTAAGGATAAATACATACAGAAAATAGGTAACTAGATACAATACATAACAAAAACTAAATATCTAACACTTCTAATAAAGGAGAATTACTAAGCTCAGTTTGTTCATTCATTAAAGGTACTGTGCGTTTATGTCTGTATATTTCAAAAGCTTCTAAAATGTCTAATTTGTGTTTGTTGTTGCAAAAATGTAAGAATTTAATGTTGTTTTGAGGTGTCATTGGGTGGTTCTGTTCCAAAATGTGTTTGGCATAATTGTATTTTTCTGGATGTTTAAGTCTATAAGAGCGTACGTGTTCTTTGTATCTTATGTCGAAATTTCTAAGTGTTTGTCCAATATAAACCGAGTTACAAAAAGAACAATTCAAACAATTCAATTATGTAAACAATAAATATGCCTAGGCACATGATACGTGCAGCTTAGACTTATCGTGATCCTGAATTCTTTGATGAAATTGATTTCTATCAGAACAGTCCCTGATAAAAACACTGTAATCTGAAGATTTAACAAACGCTACAAAATAAGGCCGTGCTTTCTGCGTGGTATGATAACCATCGACGATTTACGATCTCTTTCCCGTTGAAATGCATTTTGAAGAACTTTGGTGCTTTGTGGTGGATGAAATTTGAAAAATGAAGTTAAATAATTTGGCTCCGGTCGTTTAAAGTAATTGGAATAATTTTCCGCTTCCGCAAGTAGAGCTTCATCCGTAGGTTAACCATCACGGGCAAGTTTTTTCTTCATTTTCTTTATATTCTTGTATAAAAGCTCTTTCTGTTTCATATTCAGTGGAATTCTCTGGATCATGATCATCTGAAACACAATTTCCTTGGTAGATTCAGGATTAATATTCAATTCAGGTCGCTCGTCTTTAGAAGATGCAGTAGGACGAGAAGAAGAAATATAGCTGATTTTCGGACATTTGGCAGCGCTGCTTTCTAATAATTTATGTTTCTTCTCTCTCAATTTTTCCGCTCCACTTTTTCTCTTTTTCCTTTCGTTATCAACCATTATTGTGTCAACTGGAAGGAGAGGGGAGATCACAAGTTCACTCCGAACAATCACTGCCCGTTTAGCATCCACCACAAAAAACGTAACAAAACCAAAACGTGTTTAATAATAATTTCGCATGAATGTATTTTCTCGAACTCACACTGGATACCTAACCAAAGTATGGGATCTTACATTCGTCACTGGCTGCGGCCTTTCGTAAAAACCATCAATCCCCTGAAAAATAATAATCATCTAACCCATGTTTTTAAAAATGGCTAAAAAGTAAAACGTATCATAACTTTATCTGCCCGAAACGCGTATGTTCTTAAAATTGGAAAAAAAATTATTTTTGATTTACAGTGGAACTTCTTTTTAACGAAATTTGATAATTTTAAATGTTTATATATAATTTTTTGTGAAGGCGGCCGACCGGCCCGCTGGGGATTTTCCCGGTATCCCCGCTGGCCAATCCGACACCTGCCAATCCGACGCTGGCCGTATTTACTCGAAAATAAGACCCCCTTGATTATAATACCCCAAATATTTTGGAGCGAATTAAAAAAAAAGCTGTTTTGTATGCGAATTTTGGACCCCTAAAAATATAAGCTATACAGGGTGTCCCACAATGCTGTTACACGCAATATCTCCCTGATTTGAAAAGATAAAGAAATCAACCAAAAACTATTGTGAATGATTCAAAATGGACCTTCAGAAAACATCTTTAAACGCTGGTTGCATAGCAACATTTAAGAGATCATGCCAACTTTATTAATTTCTCAAATTGCACCCTTAGTTTTTCTTCACGGAAATGTATTCTTAACTTCATCCTGCATACGGTAGTATGCCTTACTTAATTATCCAATGTGCATTTAGAGGTTGAAAAAGATATTTTTTAAAAATTTGAATTTATCTTAAACTTAAAGCAAAATGCTCAAAATGCCCTTCTGTGGACTCTACACGAGCTTTAAAGTGCCTCAGTAGTTCCCTTGTAGACACGACTCTAATCATATTTTTTGAATAAATAAATTAGTCAATATGAAGTGCACAATTTATAAAAAATATTTTTTTCAACTGCTAAATGCACATTAGATAATTAAGTAAGGCATATTACCGTATGCAGAATGAAGTGAAGAATACATTTCCGTGAAAAAAACAGAGGGTGCAATTTAAAAAATTAATCAAGTTGGCATGATCTCTTAAATGTTGCTATGCAACCAGAGTTTAAGGATGTTTTCTAAAGGTCCATTTTGAGTCATTCACAATAGTTTTTGGTTGATTTCTTTATCTTTTCAAATAAGGGAGATATTGCGTGTAAACAGCATTGTGGGACACCCTGTATAAGATTTTGAACGTTTTTCATGTGTCCTCATTTGTGCTTGTGAACATAGATTTTCTAGTCCGCCTTCTACAAAACTTGCAAATATGAACTATAACCGAAAAGCCTATATTGTATTTTTAGAAACTTTCATTCATTATCCTCTAATGTTAAAATGAATTCGTGGAAATTTTAAAAAGGGGAGATTATTCTTGAAACATTTTCTCTTTCTATTGAAAGAATTTCACCTACATTTTTATTTACAAACTTTCATTCTTAGTCCTCGAATAATAAAATGAATTCGAGGAAATTAAATAGGAAGAAATAATTCTTGGAACAGATTCTTTTTCTTTTGAAATAATTTAACCTACATTTTTATTTACAAACCATTATGTCCTCGAAAATGAATTCAGAGAAATTTAAAAAGGGAGAAATATTCTTCGAACAATTGCTGTTTCTTTTGAAAGAATCTAACCTACATTTTACAAACCTTTATTTATTGCCATCGAAAATAAATCCGTGGAAATTTAAAGAATTTGAAGTAGTTCTTGGAACAATTTATTTTTCTTTTGAAAGAATTTAACCTACATTTTTATTTACAAACCGTTATTCATTGTTCTCGAAAACGAATTCGTGGAAATTTAAAAAGGGTGAAATAATTTTTGGAACAATTTCTGTTTCTTTTGAAGGAATTTAACCTACATTTTTATTTACAAACCGTTATTCATTGTTCTCGAAAACGAATTCGTGGAAATTTAAAAAGGGTGAAATAATTTTTGGAACAATTTCTGTTTCTTTTGAAGGAATTTAACCTACATTTTTATTTACAAACCGTTATTCATTGTTCTCGAAAACGAATTCGTGGAAATTTAAAAAGGGTGAAATAATTTTTGGAACAATTTCTTTTTCTTTTGAAGGAATTTAACCTACATTTTTATTTACAAACCATTATGTCTTCGAAAATGAATTCATAGAAATTTTAAAAGGGAGAAATAATTCTCTGGACAATTTCTGTTTCTTTTGAAAGAATTTAACCTACATTTTTATTTAAACAAACCTTTATTCATTGCAATCGAAAATGAATTCGTGAAAATTTAAAGATTATAAATAGTTCTTGTAACAATGTCTTTTTCTTTTGAAAGAATGTAACCTGCATTTGATTTATAAACCTTTATTCGTTGTAATCGTAAATGAATTCGTGGAAATTTAATACAGTTAAATAATCGTACCGATGAAAAAGATGCAACTGGACCTATTTTCGCAAATAAAAGTAGAACACAGATAAGTATGAAACTGTACGCATTTGAGATTAGGTATTTCAAAACAGTTTTATATGTAAAAAGTACATAGGTAGGTACTCCTTCGACTGTGTTTGGCTTTAAAAAGAACTTTATTGGACTAATATTTGCATAACTTTCTTCACATATCCTGTATTTGAAGCATCACAATATTGCTAAGTTTAAGAAATCCGAAAATTCTTATTACTTTTATTTATTACTATCAGACGTTAACGTGGTTAGAAGTAACAACCAAATGGCAGTATTCTTTCAGATCCTGTCTTTATTGCAAAGGTCTTGGCAGTTAGTGTCAAAATGTTTAAATATTTGCTGCTCAGTCATCTCCTATATAATAATAGCCAGTTCCGATGTCCACCGAAAAATATTTCGAAAACTAGAAGACTTAGGAAGCTGAAATTCTACAGGCAGGTGGGCCTTGCCCCAAAAGGGTGCATAGTATATTTCCAATCCTACAAAACCCGAGGGGGCTGCAGGGGCGGGGGCATTTCTTAAAATAATCATTATGAAAAATATCATTATTAAAAATATCATTATTAATTTTCACAGATTATACTTGAAGCAATTCTGAAGATAAAAAAATACAGAAATTACCGGGATTTTATCCAGGGGCCGAGTAAGGCAACATTCCAGGGGGAGAAGAGTTTTCCGCAAAAATAGCTATTATAAAAATCTTGATTGTGAGTAATCTGTAAAAGATACGTATATGCCATCCCACTTTTTTGTAGATCTTTTTAAGGGCTACAATTTGTTCGCTTATAGTTTGGCTTTATCTGTTACCATTTTCGCAGCGTAATGCGTTTTGTCTCTGTTAGAGCCAATTTTCTTAAGTATGTATGTCATACTTTGCTTATTAATGTTGTGAACGACTCACAACTCATATATTTTTGCATAGATACGAAATGGTACTAGGCAACGCGTATCAATAAAACTTTGAGAGTCAAATAAATAATTCATAGAAGTAAATCTGCGTTTTATTTCCTTCTACAAGAATTAATAAATATAGCCCTAACATACCAACCACAGTGTTAAATCACTATATTACTGTACTCTCCAAACATCCTCTCAATAATCTGTATATATAGAAACCTTTGCTAAGAAATAAGCTATAAATGGTGAAAACGGCGTCAAAATCTATTCAGTGTTTCTCGAGATTCCCCGGTTTTGACAAACACTACAAAGTTAATGGGGGCACGCACTAATTGCCAGCGACTGGCGCGTTTTCATCCGGTGCCTCCACACGCCGTTGATTTTCCAACGAATATTATGCTATATAAAGTACATAATATATTAATAATAAACTACATAGGTATATAATTAAAATAACTATATTATGTATTCTCTTTGAACACGCCTACCATTCGTTTAAAGTTATTTTGAAAAAAGGGCAACTTATGTGTTTTTATAGTATTTATTTGAGCAAAAAAAGTATGAGACTTATTAGAAATTACGAAGAAAGGCATTGCTAATTATGAATCAAACGTGATTTTATTAAATTATAGTTACATGTTATGATCCGATTGACATTATTATTAAGGAAAATAAAAACTCCACTGCAGTAGCACATTCTGAACTACGAGTGCCCAAAAAAATAACTTTTATAAGTAGCTCTGTTTTCTTACTTCGTGGATAGATGACATGATCAGAAGGGGACCGTTGATTTTGGTATTATGCTAGTGTTGCTAATATTAAACACTACGTTAAATACTACAATGAAAACATAAGTAACTAAGAAATGATGGGATATTTTTCTGTTGTGTCATACGCAATTTCGAAGATGATCTGTATCATGGTCTTAGCTAAGGGAGAACCTATACAATACATGGAAAGTCTATAAGCCACTACACACAATGCAAACACCATTTTGATTCAATAAAAAGTTATTTAAAAAATGCATTTTGTTAACTTTTGACCAACTCTGTACATATTTAAATAGTCTACCAGCATGGCAAAACACGAAGGTTTATAGTGCACTATCATCAAGATACACCCTAGTTTGATAGGAATAAATACCATATTAAACACTGGAGCTCTTTATCCGTAAGTAGGTATCGACCACACGATGATCGTGTAGGTAAAGTATAGTCGGACGCGGTCAGAAGTTAGATGGGTGGCCCGTTCCAGCTTGGATCTACCTGCTCGGCTGGGGTAGGATGGAAGTTCAGCAAAGCTGAATCCTATCCCATTCTACAATAATTAAAATAAGTGTTTCAAATAAATGTAAATGTAAAAATTAGCTATGGATCAACGATACATGCAAAAATGACACTTAAGCTCAATCCGCATAAATTGAGAAATGTTAATATCTACTTTACAAAGCAGTACTCTGTTCACTAAAGTATATTGCTTTTCGTGCCTTTATTGCGTGCATATCAATGATATAATTTTAGAAAACTTTAAACAGAAGCTAGAGCCGTATGTAATAAATGACTATTTTTATAGCTATTCAGATTCTATTTAATATGAAATGTTAATTATTTCAATTTTGTATGAAAAAAACAAATCTTTCAGTCTATTCTTTAAAAAATATCATCTCCGACTGGGAATTGAACACAGGAAGTTGATAAAAATGAACAGTTTCATGAATTTTAAATTTTGATTAACTAACAGAAAAATTGTGTCCCATGTTTTCATTTATGCAATAGAGCAAACCTTAATCGAATATTAAAATAAATAGTAATATTGTACTGGACTCATTAAAAGCGTTCAGAATATAAATATACATTGTGTTTACTTACCTTTTGAGGTTCGGCATGTGTGTTATCCTATGTGAAAACTTTGACAATAGATGAATTTATATCCATAGCATTTCAAAGTCTATAGTGTGAAGGACAATCCTGTGACATTCATTTTTATGACATCAAATTATTAGACAATAATTTTGAAAAACAATTACTTTTAAAAGTCAATCGGCCTTGGTATACAAATAACTATTAGTTAAAGTATAAATGAATTATTTCTTAATTATTTTTAATTCTAAATATTTACAAGTAATTAAAGGAAATGTGAACTAAAAAAATAACTTTAATTGCACAAGTTACTCTATGATAATTATGATAACTACTCAGCTACTTTTAGTCCTCTGTAACTTGGTAACGTATTCAGTTAGTTTTCTGTAAAGACACGAAATAATTTACTTAGTTACTTTTTCATAATAGCTTACCCCAGTGGCAACACAAAGATAATATGCAAAACTAACGAAATTAATTAGCAGTATAAAATTGAAGGTACTTTTCTATTATTGTAGTATTTGATTGTTCATTTTGAAGGACTATACACACAGCCAAATATAAGTCCTCCTGCCTCCATCGATTTTTACAAAGACGCTCAAAGACATAATAGCTTAAACGACTTGCTTTGTACTGTTTTTTTTAAATAGCAGTGAATACTCCTCCACCACATAAATACTGGCTAATAGTAACTGAACTTCTATCACATTTACAGGGGTGTATTTACCATTAAGCTAGCTTAGACAGCTTGGGTCCTCAGGTTCCAGTGGGCCCTAAAAATTACTAAACGACATTACAGATTTGCTAAATTACAATGGAAAAAATGGTTATATGTTTATGTAGAGCAAAATCGCATTTTTGCAATTTTTAACGTTTTTAATAATTAATATTTTATTTTTTTCTCAAGTTTTTATTTTATTAAAAATATTAAATTTGGAATAAAAATATGAAATATTTAGTTGAAAATGTAATTATTCCTTGAAACTGTCTCTTGTAATTAAAATGTTATTATTGACAATATGGCGGGGAGCCTCAACCAAATTTTAGCTTGGGGCATCGGAACTGGTAAATCTGCCCCTGCACATTTATAAAGATTATATGTCCTCAACCACTTTATTATCATAAATTTCACTATTTAATCAACTTTTTGCGATTACTACATCATAGTCATTGATCAATAAAACCATCAAATCCATTGTCCGCAATCTTTGTTTTTAGCTACTCACCTCAGAGAAGTTAATAATAACACTCGCGCCAAAGCTAAAAATTACATACAGTTCAAAATTTTAAATAAACAATCAAGAAGTTAACACATTTTTTATTATTACAAATTATCTAAAAATTATTCATTAATACTTCGCTTTTATACTTAATAGAAAATACTGCTATGTAAAAAATTACCTTATTTAAATATAAAATCTTAATCAAAATAGTACCCTGCTACCTTTTGAGCTTAACAAGAAAATTTCTTCACAATTTGTATAATAGTTTCTTACATGCTAATAGTGCAAATTAATTGGTGTATTTTCTCTTAATGATAGGAAGATTTTTAACTATATGGCAACTTATTTTTAAATTTAACAGCAACAGTTACCATTCCATATTATCTGGAATACCTGCGGGATATTTTCCAGTAAGGCACGCTGTACAGTGACCTATTTTATGCGACTTAGCCTTAATATTATTTTGTACTGCTTTTACTAAGCCATCAACACTAAGATATGTTAAACTGTCAGCACCTAAAACATTAATAGCAATAATCAAATTAAAATCGTAATTGAGTAGCAAAAAAATATTTAAAAGGTATGGGATACAATTCTCTCACCTATGTGTGATGCGAGATCACTAGAATCAAGGGAATTAGCAATAAGTTCTTCTTTAGTTGGAATGTTGATTCCCATATAGCATGGATATTGTAAAGGTGGACTAGCTACACGAATATGAACTTCTGTAGCACCAGCTTTACGTAACAGTTTTATAATCGGGCCTATTGTATTTCCACGTACAATAGAATCATCAATCAGTATTACTCTTTTGCCAGCTACATTTACTCCAATTGGACCTACATCAAATTTATTTTTATATCACACGTTTAATAAATACTTAAATTATACTTACTGAATTTTAATGCTACGTTCAGCTGTCGCAGTCTGTTTGTTGGTTGAATGAATGACCGCCCCACATACGTATTCTTTGTGAGAAGTTCACCAAATGGAATGTTTGACTAGATTAACAACAACAATTAAGAAAAATCCATCAGTATAAATCATCAAAAACTTACCTGTTCTGCATATCCATGTGCAGCAGCATTTCCAGATTCTGGTACAGAGCCAACAATGTCAGCATCGACAGGACTCTCAAGTGCCAACTGACGTCCACATTGTGCTCTAACTGAATAGACCTCCTGTCCTTCAAAAATACTGTTTGGTCTAGCAAAGTAAACATACTCAAATATGCAGAACGCTGGTAACCTATTTTCTGGTCTAGCTACAATGTCAATGGTTGTAACCCCATTCCTAGTCATTTCTATTATTTCTCCTGGATAGACCTCACGTACATATCGAATATGAGTTAGAAATGCACAAGACTCTGAAGAAACTGCCCAGCCTTCAGAGTTGTTCTCATTTATAGCATTGCCCTCTAAAAAATAATTACAACAGTAATATTTGTGTTAATACTGAAGAGGCGAAGAATCATAAAATGGTTTCAAAATATGGTGCATTATTTTTTGTCAGTCTCTGTATATTAACATTAATATTAATTAATTATTATTAAAATCATTTTTAATATGAAGTAGGGGGAGGAAGTCGATTGAGCTAGGGGGTCCTATGAACAACTTTTTTTAGTGAAATACTAAACCAGGAATATTACTCTGAAAGGAATAAAGCGAAGCAATTTGATGTAACTAGCATCGCACGTTTTTTTTTCCCTCATACACACTTATGGTGTCTGTCTATTAAAACTGGTCTATAAGACCAACCATTAATTTTTTTCTGATACTTCTTAAAACTAAACTAATTAAATACCTAGAGTTCATCCGACGATGTCCTTTAGTTTTCTTAGCCACTATTAAACTCGCACTATGCTCTGCTTTTCACTACACTACACAAGCTCGAATGGTTTGGTCCTCTTCAGTCTTCGAACAATATGTTGGTTGTCCAATAGCTGAAAAGCTTCTGCGTTTTCGTGTAGGTGGAGCCTGGCTTCGTGTTTGCCAGCAAACCTTTTGATCTCTTCCTTGACCATTGGGATGTTAAGGTCTCGGTGCAAATCAGAGTTACGTATGTACCATGGAGCGTCTACCGTGTTGCGTAACACCTTGTTCTGGAATGTTTGTATGGTTTTTATGTTACTATCTTTAGTACAGCCCCAGAGCTGGATGCCATATAACCATACCGGTTTTAGGATCTGATTGTAGAGTAAGATCTTATTATGTACTGACAGTTTGGAGTTTCTTCCAAGAAGCCAATAAAGCTCCCAATTGAGTCCCAGTTCTTTTCTTTTCTTTTTTATATGCTCTTTCCACCGGAGGTTGGTGTCTAGAGTCATGCCTAGGTATTTGGCGTTGTTCTCATAGGGCACAATAGTACCATTAATCTCTAAGGGCAGAGGATTTATCAACCTTTTGTTTGTGAAGCTAACATGGGTAGATTTGACTTCATTTAGCTTAATCTTCCATTGTTTGGTCCAATCAAGTATTGTGTTGCTAGCTGCTTGTAATTTCTCAATGGATATATCTTGCTCCTTCTCTACTGCAAGGATTGCAGTGTCGTCTAAGAATGTTGCTACTGTGATTCCATCGAATTTTGGTATATCACTCGTGTATAACAGAAATAGGATAGGACCGAGGACACTACCCTGTGGCACACCCGCTTTTATTTCTTTCAGGTCAGAATAATCATCTTCCTGTTTAATTCTGAAAAGTCGGTTTGAGATATAAGATGTTATTATCTCTACATATTGCTTTGGTAGCATTTTGTTTAGTTTGTATATCAGGCCTTCGTGCCATACTTTGTCGAAGGCCTGAGCTACATCTAGAAAAACAGCTGAGCAGATTTGCTTTTCTTCAAGAGCGCGCTCTATTACGTCAGTAATGCGATGCACCTGATCTATAGTTGAGCGTTTTTGTATGAAGCCAGATTGAAAATCAGGAATTAGTTTATTATTTTCAATTAGTGGTTTCATCCTTTTGAGTAGTAGTTTTTCAAATAATTTTGAGATAATTGGCAGCAAGGCATCGCACGTGTGAAAAATTTTGACAGTGACAGCTAATTTGTGGTTATTGGTGTACTATTGTAAGTATAGATTTTATTTGTTTTTGATTAATTTAGGGTTTTATTTAATGTGTTTGTTAACTTGAAGGGGCATGTATTTGAACTTTGATTTGAACTTTAGCATATGATGAGACTGGTAATTTATATTTCTTTTAAAAAGTTTTTGTTTATTTGTGTTTGAAAAATATGAGGTTATATGGGGGTCCAATGAGTCACTTCTTGGAAGTACAATTGAGGTATAGATGCATTGGACCCCGTCCGTAAATTCTATATCTTTGTGAATTTTTAGGAGTTTCGATCATGCCACTTGTGAAAAAAAAAGAAAAACAGATAGAGAGAGATTTTCAATCCAAACATAATTAAAGAAGCTATATTGACTGTCACCCCTTCTTCACTAGTCCAAGTTTCCCATTTTTGACCAGTCCAGGTCCGGGTTAGCGCCCGGCCCTAGCTTCGGTTTTTTAACTCGGCCAAATCCGAACTGGTGCCAGGCTCGGGAGAGAGAAACAGAAAGAAGGGGAAAAGGGAAGGGGGGAAGAGTGAAGGCGAAGAAAGATAGCGAGAAAAACTAAGCGGAGGAAAAAAGGGGCGGAAGACAAGAAAGGGAAAGTGTGGCGGAGGTGGAAAGAGGGGAGTAAAAGGAATGAGGAATGAAGGGAAAAAGGGGCCAAGAGGGTAAGAAGGTTGGAGGAGGAAGAAGATGCAGGGACAGAGGGGCGATGAGGATGTTTTTCCGAAATTAATTATAGATCAATTCCTGCATAATGTTCCCAAAGAGGAAGACTTTGTTTTAATTGAGCTTTTAATTAAGAATAATATAGGCCTATTCTATATCGCAAAAATAATTCAAATCTGTGAGGAAAATAATGGGTTTGAAGTAGGAGTAACTTAGGATACTTGACCCATAGGGATACTTGACCCAAGGGCTCGTTCTCAGGTTGGGGGAATTTTGGTGAGTTGCTCATAGCATCTCTGCTTGGCTTTGAGTTAGCTGGTAGTTTGGAGGAAAAAACTACTGCAGTCATTCCATCAGTTTCTAGATAGTTGTGTTTTTCAAAAATAACCCAAGTTGCTAGGGGTAACGTGGGTTATAGAGCAGTTCACTGGGATTCAAAATTACTTCCAGATATAACAGGTAAAAACAAGGTTGATCGACTTCCTGTTATTGCAATAGCCCCCAATATTGAACAAGTACTGAAGCTGAACTTTCAGTGGGAACGGGGTATGAGTCCATGGCGCATGTGATCTTTTAGAACAAAAATTGGGCCGAGATATTTTATTCTTAGCATGCAAGCATCATATTTATAAGATAATTCTACAGGGAGTATTCACGGCAGCAAAGTTTCCTCCTTTATTCCCCCGGAAACAGCATTATTTAAAAGGCTCAAGAGTGATTGGATATTGGATAAACATTGACCAAACTAACTTTTCAACGTGGACAACGGATCCGGATGTCAATGTACTATTAAATGATTCAAGACATACTATAGTAGTTTTTGCGGGAAGCAAGTTACGGGACGACTTTCTAGAATGACTACAGGGAGTTTTTAGAGCTCATCATAATATTTTTAGGAGGAACCCCTGTAGGAGAAATTGAGTTTCGACACCCGAGTGAATACCATTTGGCTAGATGGATGGCAAAAGGAATTTATTGTCTAAAAATATGGCTTTTTAGAAACCAATGTAAAGTACATGAGAATGAGCAATCAGCACTAAAAAGAATTTGCTGCTTTCCGCACCGAACGCAAGAGAAGCAAGAATATAAACCATTTGTGGTACCTTAACGACGAATGCGCAGCTTTTTTGCTATTTGATGACCGATTGGACTTAGAGGAAAAACTAAAAAATGGCTAAAATAATTATACAAAGAAAACAGGAAGAAAAGGAGGATGGAGAAACAGCAGAAGAAGAAGTGAGAAAAAAAATACACTTAAAATTGGAATATGTTCTAAGTTTCCTTTCTAAGGACATCCCAACAGAATTAGTTTCAACCAATTCCTTAAAGCTTTTTGAAAGATTGGACTTGTTCACTGAATTTCTACTAACCGACCCTATTTACTGGAAGGGCTATCAGGAATACATAAAAGGAAAAAAATTGTAGTCACTTAAAAATAGTAAATGATACTGCAGAACGCGGAGTGAAGCTTATGAAAGAGTTCAACCATAAAATATCAAAAAATGAAGAACAGAAACAATTTCAACTACAACTACGTCAAGTATATTTCTTTTTTTCATAAATACTTAAGATAATGAAATGTAGTATATTTAATTGAACTGTTTTTTTCAGACAGTAAAAGATTATTGCTGAAAAAGCCAAAAAAGTATTTAAGATCAATAAAGGTGAAAAAAATGTTTAAAATTTGTTTTTTTTCTTATTCAGGGTTTTGTAAATACTTTTTACAGTTTTCAACACCATTTTCTGCAATGGCTCATTGGTTACTTCAACAGAAGGTCCATTGAACCAACGTGGGCCAATGAGTCAGTTGCCATGTTCTTTTGGTAGTTTTCTAACATTTTTTAATTATTCTGTACATCATTATCATGTCATAAAAAATACTTGATCATTTCTCCTTAAAATGTAAATTTTTATCTGCAAAATAAAAAATGTGGCTCAATCGACTACCCTTCCCCCTACTTTTTAAAAATGTAAAAATTTTACATTTGGCCTTTGGACCTAATTATTTAGATACTCTGAGAGATAAAGACAGAAATAGGAATTAAAAATCTACTTACGTTCGCTCACAGGAAGGATCTTTCCCAGACATAACGGTCTATTTCCATAGGGGTCACGCACTGCATATATCTTATCTTTCAACATAATTACAAATGAATAACTTAATGGTGATAATTGCATAAGATGTTTTATTCGAGCAGGCCAATTTGGACCATTGATTTCCCCTTCAGGTGGGTTTAAACAGAGAGCTTGTGTGATTAGTTCGCTGTCTGAATGTGTTGATAAACCCACACCTCTTTCTAATACCTTTAAAATAATTTACAAATTACACATTTGAATTAAAATGCAGACAACTACCTATACTTACTGCTTTTCGTAAACCATCCTTATTAATGAGCTCACCATTATGTGCAACAGCTAACGAACCATGCATGGAATGTACAAAGAATGGCTGACAATTAACCTGGTCGGAAGCTGCACTCGTTGAGTACCTTGTATGCCCAATTCCCATACTTCCTCGTAATTGTTGCACGTTTTCATTGTTGAAGATGTTTCTTACTAAACCCATGCCTTTTTGTATATGAAATGAACTTCCATTTGTTGTTACTATTCCTGCTGATTCCTGACCTCTGTAATTATTAATTAAAATATTACTAAATCAAACTGTATATTATATTTTTATTACCTGTGTTGTAGTGCTTCAAGTCCAATCATAACAATCTGAGCAATATCCACATTGCTTGGCCATGCTTCTCCACCGATTGCTCCAAAAACACCACATTCGTGTGTTAAACCACTTTCCATGTTATTATTCTTGTCAGGATCAATCTTATCAGACTGATCTACCCTTCAAGATTCAATAGAAAGAATGGTGGGTGATCAACTAATGCAGAATCCACAATGTAAAGAATTAATAAAATAGTAGGGTTTAAAAAGGTTTAAATATTTATTATATCATAGGTTATAACCTCTTTATCAAAATGTTTGGTGTTAAGCCACGAGGTGATACATGATAACTACTAAGAGGACACTGGAACTACCAGATGATACCGGTTAAATAATGTTAACCTTGAACTAACGCATGCAGAATAAAAATAATAAAATGATAAAAATTAGTTTATGGAACAATGATAACATTTTTTGCAAGAGTAGATTTAAAGAGAAAATTGTGCTAGTATTAAGAGATGTTTTACAAAATTCTAAAAAAATAATGTATCTACTATTATCAAAAACCATTACGATAGTTGTTTGGAAGTTATAATAATAACGTCAATGATGTTTGTACTTTGTCACGCGAGTCTATCAAATTACATATTATACCACGTTTTATCTACTGATAAAAAGTATATACATAAAAGGAATATAGAGCGGAAATTCTTTATGAAAATTATTATGAAACAATGTCATGCGTTATCTATTATGAAAACAGGAAAGACATTTTGACCAGAAGGATATGCATGTTCTACACCTAAACCATAAATACAAGGAATGAGTCATCACAAATCACCTGGGCGACAGCGGATTGCTTTCAATGCAAAATTGTATTCCATCTCTCTCTATTGTGTAACGAATATATGAAAAGAAAAAGTAAACAATAGAGACAGAGAGAGATTGGAATACACTATAGTGTTAGGAGTCCCCCGCTGTCGCCTCGGCGATTTGTGATGACTCATTCCTTATATTTATGGTTTAGGTATAGAATTTCGAACACTCCTCTGATGAATCAATTTTGATTCACTGTGAATCAATTAAATTAAAAATGGAATCACTGGAATGAAAATGAATCAGAGAAAAATATAGAGAATCAATACTAGAATCATGCAGAATCATGTGGAATCAAGCAAAATCAGATCAGATGAAATCATTCTGATAAGGAAATTGACATTGAAGGAAATAAGTATAGATCTTTGTTACATGAGAGCGGGAAATCTTTTATTCATAAACAGTTAATAACTTTTGAAAAGTTGGAAAAAGGTTTCACTTTCATATTATTTGTTGTCCATATGCCTGTGATACGAACTATATATATATAAACAAGTCCATACCAACCAGGGCATTATAGGCAGATATTATAATTCATAACGACCGCTCATCGTTTACTTTGCAATCGGAGCTGACGCGACGTTACGTTCAATAGTAGTTTGAATCATTCGGTAAGAAACTATATGTTTGCGCACGACTATTTCGCAACACAACAAAGATTATGAGTATTAGCAATATGTAGTTTCTAGGTGCGTGATCCACGAACTCTTTTGTGCCGACTTCTGCAGAAAATTTCTTAGATAAAATTAACTTATTCTTTAGATGACCATGTGCTATTAGGGTTTTTCATGTTTTCATGTTGGTAACAACCAACAACAAACATTTGAATTCAAAATTTCATAATTATTTACAAATTCAGTAAAAGTTTTAAATAAAGATTAGTAAAAAGTTTCACAGTATTTATTAAAATATAACCTGACAATATGGTTTCGACAGCTAAGCTGTCATTATCAAAGGTAATATAAATATAAACAAACATGTCGCTAAGGTAGATACAAAAATAGGTAACTAGATAAAAAGATAAAATTAATAATAATCAGAATTAAATATCTAGCACTTCCAGTAACGGAGAATTACTGAGCTCAAGTTGTTCATTCATTAAAGGTACCCTGAGTTTGTGTTTGTATATCTCAAAAGCTTCTAAAATGTCTAATTTCTAATAAAATAGCAGCCTAAAGATCATTAGTACACAGAGCTTTAACTATTCCACTAACAAAGCCAGATTACAAAGAGATATCAACCATTCAACAACTAGCACATGCAAATTATTACAATCCGAACATGATTGACACTTTATTAAACAAAAAGATTATAGGTTAGCTATCAAAAGAATATATCCCATTGACAATCAAACAGAAGACACAAATTACATATCTATACCATATTTTGGCAAAATATCAGAAAAAAAAATTGCACATATGCTAAGAAAAACCAACAATTATAAAATAACATTTAAAACCAACACTAACACTTTTTCATTTTTATTTAGTGATAAAGACAGAACACATGATATCATGAAATCGGGCATTTACCGTTTAAATTGTTCTTTTTGTAGTTCGGTATATATTGGGCAAACACTTCTAAATTTTGACATAAGATATAAAGAACACGTACGTCATTACAAAAATAAACATCCTGAAAAATCTAATTACGCCAAACACCTTTTAGAACAAAATCACACAATGACTCCTCAAAATAATATTAAATTCCTACATTTTTGTAATAACAAACGCAAATTAGACATTTTAGAAGCCTTTGAGATATACAAACACAAACTCAGGGTACCTTTAATGAATGAACAACTTGAGCTCAGTAATTCTCCGTTACTGGAAGTGTTAGATATTTAATTCTGATTATTATTAATTTTATCTTTTTATCTAGTTACCTATTTTTGTATCTACCTTAGCGACGTGTTTGTTTATATTTATATTACCTTTGATAATGACAGCTTAGCTGTCGAAACAATATTGTCAGGTTATATTTTAATAAATACTGTGAAACTTTGTACTAATCTTTATTTATTTCATGATTATGGAGTTCCACAAAGTAAGACTGGAAACAATAAATTAGTAAAAGTTGTTACCATCCCACAAACTTAAATGTTCCTAATTTTATAAATGTAAACAAACTCCTCGGCAACAGTTTCATAATGATCTAGAACAGCAAGGCTAATATGTTGCTACTTTTTATTATCTTATTCTATTCATTTACACTGAAAAAAAGTGAATAAAATAGCATCATATTAGCCTTGCTAGCCTAGATCATTATGAAATCAATAGAAAATATTCTTCTGAAAAATAAAAAATCTTGTATGCACCACGAGCGTTACTAGATGATAATGCCCATCGGACGACTTCCATCCATCATCATCATCATCATAACGCTCTTGGTACATAAATAACTATTGTGGCGTAATTAATATAAGTATAAAGTATAATAGCTTAGCAATCGCTTATCTTCAACCTTGTTGTAATAAAGCAATTCACAGTAAACTAACAATCCTTCACCGGAGTTCTTCTTAAAGTGTAACGGACTAACTTTTACTATTAGGTACTTTTTTAATACATTTTAAATGATTCGAGGTTGAACCTTTGTACTGAATTTTTCTTTGCGCTAACAAAATTGTATAAAATACTTTACCCCGTTGGATGCATACAAGTCTGCGTTATGATTGTCAAATGCAACAGATTTAATAAAATTCTTCTTCAAGGGAGATGGACTTCTTAAAAATAGAATAGTATATGATTATAACGCATTATCTTATTGTTTCATATTTCTCCTTTAGATTAACTTCGAATATGGATAAAAAAACTAATGTTTCTTCCCTTTTGGTGAAATAAGGAACTCTTGCGTTTTTTTATGTAATTTATATGAAATACAAAAACAAAATATCTGGATGCTACACAGCGAAAGCTTCAATATAAAAAAGAATCACGTAAATCGGTCCAGTGGAACTATCAAACGAACTGGAACAAAAATTAGCCTTGTGTTTTAAATGTATCGAAATATTTAATATAAAGTGTTTACAGGAATAAATTCCAAGAACAAATACTTATTTATGAACACACAGTATATGTAACTAACAAAGGCTAACTGAATAAAACATTTAAGTAGTAGAATTCTCATTAATTATAAAAATATTATACTAATATATGTAATTATTATTAATGCATTTTGTTACTAATACATATGCGGTTTAAAAAAAATGCGAGTTTGGTGCAAATTTTTATAATCGTGAATAGTTCCAAAAGCTATCAACCTGGGAACTGAGAGGGCGCTGCAAGTAGACAGTCGTTCTCTTTTGTATCAAAATAAATGTTATACATTTATTTATTTAAAAATATAAAACTTAATCAAATACAGATATTAAATAATGTTGACTAATATATAAAAAAAGCTGCAATATAAAAAAGAATCACGTAAATCGGCCTAGCGGAACTCTCAATCGAACTGGAACAAAAATAAGCTTTGTATTTTAAATATACAGATAACAAATTAAGTATGAAATTGTAGAATTCCATTGGGTCCGGTAACGTCATTTATATGATGACCACGATACGTGTTATGAACTGAAAAAGTTTTGTTTTGGAAAGACGTATTGAAAATATAATGGAAATAATTGCTGATAAGTTATTAAGAAATAGACTTTTAACAGTAGCATCAGAGCAAAGTTTACATTCCTGCTATTTACTTACAACTTGGAAAAGTTTGAGAATATTATGCAAGCACATTAGCGAGCATAAAACTTATTTTAATATGTAATTTTAAACATTAGAAATTATCAAAATCATTCAAAATAATAAGTGTACTTTTGTCGAAAAGGAAAGCTACAATCATTTGAATCGACAAAGGTCTTGCAACAAGTGTCATAAATTCTGTGTTTTTTTACTTCTGTAAATACGAAAGTAATTTAATTTCTCGAAACAATTTGTAGGGAAAAAACCATAAACATGGACGAAAACGCCGAAGAAATCTGATTTATGTGTATTTCTCCCGGAAAAAGAAAAGAGGCAAAGAAAGCAACACTGATATTGCTTTTGGAAAAGTCAAAAAGGCTAGTTTAATATATAGATATCGAGATATTTCCAAAATGTTTTAACTGTGTGCATTTTTAAAGGTCAGGCGGAAGGCTATAAAAAGATATGATAAGGTATCAAAAGACAGCTCCGGTATAATAATTTAAATTATAGTCTGCTTTATTTCTAACTAACTGTAAATATATCCAATGAGAGACACTCAAAATGCGTCATATCATATATCATTTGAAAGGTAATTTCAAATACTTTCCAACGGTATATGACTCATCGGCAGACATTGACTATGAAAAGGTTAAAGGTCAAAAGTATAGTAAAATTTGATCAAAATTAAGCAAATAACAAAAAAGATTTATAGAAAGCTGAAAATTGGCATAGATGTTGCCGAATACATTCTATTTAAAAAATCGATGAGTCCCGAGTAAAAGAAAGTGTGATCAGGCCGCCATCTTGGAAAATATCGCAGTTAAAGTGAAATATTCTAAATAACTTGATTTTGGTCGATTTTACGAAAAAAATGCAAGAAAACCTTTTTATGTTGTAAAGTTCTTCACAATCTGGTTTTTGCTTTATTTAGCTACCACTGATAGTTTCAGAGATATAGCATCAAGAACGTAGGCTGTATTTCCCATGGGATATAAACAAAGAGCTAATACATGAACGTTTTTCTTTTTTTGTTAACTATTCCGAAACTGTTTAGGCTAAAAGTATGAAACTTTTTATACAGTGCGATTCTAAAGTATAAATTCGATAAAAGAAAAAGTATTGATTTTTGGAAAAATTCCAGAAACACGTCAATTTTGCTTTTAAAGTCTGCACTTTTTGACATAATATTCGAATATACAGGGTGATGCGTTTAAGTATGGTGACGTCATCGGCATTTTTTTTAAATGGCAACTTGCATTTTTTTATTCTATATTCTGACACTTCATCCAATTTCCAAAATGGTAATGTAATAAGTTTGTTTTTATTTATTTAAAAAAATACCGATGACGTCACCACACTTAAACGCATTACCCTGTATATTCGAATATTATGTCAAAAAATGCGGATTTTAAAAACAAAATTAACGTGATTCTGGAATTCTTCCAAAAATCAATACTTTTCCTTTTATCGAATTTATTCCACACTTTAGAATCGCACTGTATAGTACAGGTCTGTATAGTACAGGTCTATATAGTATAGGACTATAAAAACAAGTCCTAATTTACAAGGCAACATTAGAATTCACGGCAACCTAGATGTGTCATATAAATACTATTTTTGCCAGTTTCTCTTGCTTTACAAGTTTCTAGTTTGTGAGGTTTTACAAGTAATGTAAAAGCTCTTTTACGTTTTATACCTAAAACATGCCAAAATCGAGTTATTTCAATTTTTCATTTAAATTACCATCTTTTCCAAGATGGCGGCTTGAGTACATTTTATTCACCTCGGGATTCATCAATCTCTTAAACAGTAACTATTCGGCACCATCTATACCAATTTTCAGCTTCCTATTAATTTTTTCCGTTATTTTTCATTTGAACCGCCATTTTTCCAAGATGGCGGCTCGAGCACACCTTATTCAACTTGGCACTCGTCAATTTCTTAAACAGTAACTATTCGCCAACATCTATGCCAATTTTCAGCTTCCTATTAATTTTTTCGTTATTTGCTTAATTTTGATCAAATTTTACTATACTTTTGGCCTTTGACCTTTTCATAGTCAATGTCTGCCGATGAGTCTTATACCGTTGGAAAGTACTTAAAATTACCTTTCAAATGATATATAATATGACGCATTTTGAGTGTCTCTCATTGGAAATGTTTACTAGTAAGTAGGTACTCATCGTCTTTTGCACCTCAGATCTTGCTGATAGCAAGAATAGCCGAAGGATGCCATCGAGAAGACATAAGAAATATGATTGAAATTTACGAGCATAAAAAAAACTAACTCCATTAAACATAATTTGCCATTTTTTGTAAATATTTCTAATTGCAACAACTGTAATAATAATAATAATTGAAATACCTACCAAAACGTTCGTGTTCAACTGTTGTTGAGACTTTTCTTTAATAAATTAAAATTTTTGTTGATTTTTCTTAAAAAGAGTGTACTGCAAAGTACTTCAAAGGTGTGCGCAAAATAACTGCTTTCGACATTCGACACAAAACCATGTAGAAAGATCAACTGCTAATAGCAAGTATAGAAAGAGTAGTTTTCACTCAAATAAGGTAAAATTTTGATTAAATAGGGTTTTAATAGTTCTCAATAGGTGATCCTGTTACATAATTCTGCTTCAATAATGATTAATTAATAATATTATAAAAAAAGATTTTGTCTGTAAAACACTCATATTTATGGCAGTAGATTGGCGTAAAACAACTTGAATATAATATATTAATATTTAAATTACATTTATGTTAAACTCACCCAATTCTCGATATTGTAGGTTGCTGTAACGCCATTAACTGAATATAGAAATAAGTTTAATCTCAAAGGTACATTTTGTCGAAAAAGTGGGAGAACGGAAAACTCAGTAACACTTATTACTAGGTATAGGATTTGTATGCACTTAAAAATTCTTATGCATGCATGCACTTATGCACTATAAAAACGTGAAATATGCACTTAAAAATCATGAAATATGCGTTTATTATACTGGGGCCGCCAAATAGATATAGTACAAAAAAAATCAAGGCAGCACAGATTGTACTGATTGGCTTTATGTGAAAGTGAAATTTACAATAAAACATTTTTGCATATGAGTTGTTAATTCATTATAAATAATGTCTCTTCGAGAGATGCTAATATAAATAATAACCATACCTTTTAAAGAATTGCAGTTTTATTAATTTAATAAAAATGTTATTAAAAGTTCGTGAGTAAGACAGTTACATAGAGCGTTACAGTTCACAATGCCGTACATTATTAAATTTTCAAAAGTAAACATATGCCTATTATCCCTAAATATTGTTTTATATTTTGAGAAACTCTGTTCCACATCGCAAGACGTAATTGGGGCATACTTAAAATTGTTTAATTCTACAAGCGAATAATGTTTTAGCTCGTATAAAATGTATTGGCTAGATAATGCATCGTTTATGCTTTTAATTAAGTGAAAACCAGGATTTTTGTCTATAACGGATTTAAATTTTTGTTTTATAGTAAAACCATTTGGCCCTTTTACTTTATTCAAAGAAACACCTAACAATTTTACATGCTCAAGAGATTCATCTAATGAATTACCCTGACTTTCTAATTTCTGAATTACTTTAGCTAAACGCACAAAATTTGTCAAAACAAACAATAATTCTGCTCTCACCTCCTTAGTAATAAAAGCATCCTGTGCGCTTTGTATGCATAATGCATCGTGTTTATTAAGTTTATTTACAAATGCTTTAATAATATCAAAATAAGTTGCATAATATTCTGCTGCAGAAAGCCAAGTACCTCACCCTGTTATTACAGGCTCAGGTGGGAGAGGCACTTCTTGAGCAGTTTCCCTAAATATTTGTATGCGATATGGAGCTTTACAAACAATTTTTTTTTACATCTGAAATTATAGAGTTTACGTTAGGATATATTTCCCGCACTTTTTCCGCAACTCTATGCATTGCATGGGCAAGACAAGTTAAGTTGATCATTTTTTCGTACAGAACTTGTAAGCCTGCTTCAGCCTTGATCATGTACGGTGCCGCGTCGGTGACGAACAGGAGACTTTGTTGTACAGTATGCCGTCCGGCCACAAAATAGCCATCGAATCATTAAACAATTTTGCCACAGAACAATGATTGGTGCTCTTGAAAACGTCCATTGCCAATAGATAGGATTTGGGATTGTTCTCCGAATTTAAAACGCCAATTATAACGTTAACTACGTATCTGAAAACAAAAATTTCATTTTTATTTTATCGAACTACATAATTAGCCGGTTACAAATAATTAGCGCAAAACAGTTATTTAAAAGAAATTATATTTTAATCAAGCAAAAATATTGTTGTGATTAAATATGTAACTAACAAAATAGAAAATAAAACATCCGTAAATTGCTCTACTGTCTTTAATTAGTTAAATTCTACTAACAAAACGAAGGAAATGAAGTTCCTACGCACCTTCCAGTAGTGTCAATAGATTCGTCAATGGAAACCCATATGTAGTTATTCGCTACATGTTTTCTAATTGATTTTATGGTCTCTTCGTATAAACGAGGTAAATAATTTTTCCTGAGTGTAGACTCGTCGGGTATTGGCATTTTTTAAATTTCTTCCAGAAAATTACGAAATGCTGAGTGATTAATTTTACTTAACGGGATATCTGCAGCCACTAATGCACTACATAGTTTTTTATTAAATTTGATCGATTTGCTGGACTCACCGCGCGAATTATTAAGGTACCCCGGTAACAATGTTTGTTTTTTTGATTTCAGGGCAACACACTTTTGATGTCGAACCGTGTTCAGATGTTGTGTAACTTGAAAGCGTTTCGTTGCAGTCACTTTATCGTCGCACACTGTACAATACAACACCTTATCGTCAGTTGTAAGAACACTGAATTCCTTAACATAACTTCGAAGTGTAACAGACACAGACCGTTTTTCTTTACCCATCTTTACACTCTAAAATTTCAAACTGATATGTAGTTTGCAATTTCTGAACTGTCTTAATTGAAAGATTACAAGATTAGTAAACAAAAGTACAAGCAAATTTTCTATGAACAGGAAGTTGTCAAAGGATCTTTGGAATTTCCTAATACCTATTTATCACAATACCGCAGGATGTAAGTATTTAAATTTTAGTTGAAACTTTTTCTTTCTTAGAAAATATTAACAAGTACACAGATGGTTAAGGCAGTGAAATATTTTAAAGCCTAGTATTTAACAATAAGCTTAAATTATGGGTTTCCCCTAGACTCAACTACTAGACCCAAGCCGCCCTTGGTTGGTTGTCTAAAATGCTAAAATTATTTAAAAAATATTAGAAATTTCCTAATTAAAGCATGTAAAAGGCTCAAAAAGTGGTAAAATATGCACACTCGTTCAAAAATGCTAAAATATGCATGCATTTATAAAAAACACCTAAATATGAATTTATATGCACTTTCAAATTGACATATGTGATTCATATGTGGCTTAAACATGTAGAAATATAACACTGCATATGTTTGCTATAAGCAGAAAAAACATGCAAATGCATAGAAATCCTATTCCTACTTATTACTGACGTATTGTAGTAAAATCGGAAGTAAATATTAAACAATAATAAATACATTGATAATAATAACGATTATTTACACAATACTCTAATCGTGCCCCATTACTTAATTAATTTAGTGTAAGTATTTACTTAACAATTTTGTAAGTACTAGAGACCAGTATTTAGGAAAACGTTTACTGAAACATAAGTATTAATATACACAGCTTCTACAAGAAGAGGGGATAATGTGTGATTCATATATGGCAATTTTTTGAAAATTTTTGTTTTGCAATTTTTAGTTTGATTATACCAGACTGATAATAAAACATTTTCTTTAAAAAATAAAACTCCATCTATTTTGGCCAATATCCTTTTAAGCATTTTTTCAAAACTACATGATGACCAAGAACAATCAAATTGAAATAAACAAAACTTGAACAATTTAAATTTAATAATAAATAAATTTAGTATTTATCCGTGTACTTCGTACGAACGATGGTTTCCGGAGATGAGATGATGAAACAGATTCCCATCCTCTACTGCTTGTTCATGGCCTGTGTTACAGCAGTAGACATTCTATAAGGAAATTACATACCTACTTGCTATTCCTTAACTAAAGTACTATTCAATTATATCCAAAAAGAGATTACTAACATCTGGAATCTTCCACTATTTTTATATATAAAACTGTAAAAGTGAGATAGGAGAATTATGAATGATACGATATGGTTTTCTTAATAATTATTGCGTTCATTAACTAAATGAAACTTGTAAAATAAAACATTCGTTGCAAAAGCACCCCCTTAAATACACCATTGCCATGAACGTATTTTATGGACATACCAGATATCTATTAGATGTCCCTCGGTAATCTTTATTTTTATATTTTCTTTTTCTTCCATCTTCTCCTGAATCTCGTTTGCTATCCATACATAATACTTTCTAGGTTCGTTCATCTTTAAATACTTTTGACTAACCTTTTGAACTGACTCTTTTATTTTTTTTTTAATTTTTTGCCTAAGTCTTCATGCCCCAATCTGTTCTGAGATTGTCTTGAAAGATACTTTTAACTCATTGTTAATGTTAAAGTTTATAACATTTTTTAAGTCATATGTTTTCTCTTTTCGTTCGAACTTTTTGAATTTTACTCAGACCTTGAAGACGAAGAGACTGTAATCGGAATACTTCCTGAGAATATATCCACACGTATCCATAGGCGATTTCCACCATATTGTGTTTCCCACATTGCTGCCTAATTGTATTTAGTTTTTTAACTTTTTTCGGCATAACTTAACATTAGACTTAACTTAGCCTTCTTTTGACAATCGCGTCAATGATTTACCAATATTGAAAGATCCAAGAACATAGCGTCGCCAACACTTTGATTATAAGAAATAAAAATAACCGCCGACTATACTTTTATTATTTATTTATTTGTTTGATAATAAACGAATAATAAAAAAATATTTAAATAAATGTATGAAGATGAATGCTTTCCTACTTACAGTATACATAATTAGGCATCTATTTACTTCACCTATTTTATGGATCTAGTTACTAAGTTAAGTCTAGTCTAGTTACTAGTCTAAATTCCGATTAATTTAATTCTGATTATTTCATTCTACTTCGTTTTTGACCAATCGCAAGGCTTTATTTTTTGGATTACAGCGATAATTCGATAATTTTTTATTGTCCTTTTCGACTGTTTTTATCTTCGTGACAACGCTGAAAACTAGTGTCACATGTGTCCCATTTTTTACTTTCATGTCAAATACTAATCTTTATGTTAATAAGTAGATGCTTAAATAAACAACTGTATCATGAAATAATCTTACCGAATTACATGCTCGTGCTTCTGAAATTATCTGTTGTAATACTCAAGTTGATTAAAACGCAACACTCGTGTCATTTTTTGACAAATTTCCCTCCGTTGCACGTCGGGAAATTAAAACGTCAAAAAATGACACTCGTGGTTGCTAATCAACGTTCGTATTACAAATCGATAATTTCGAAGCACTCGTGTAATTACAAGTGATTATTTCATTCTACTTCGTTTTTGACCAATCGCAAGGCTTTATTTTTTGGATTACAGCGATAATTCGATAATTTTTTATTGTCCTTTTCGACTGTTTTTATCTTCGTGACAACGCTGAAAACTAGTGTCACATGTGTCCCATTTTTTACTTTCATGTCAAATACTAATCTTTATGTTAATAAGTAGATGCTTAAATAAACAACTGTATCATGAAATAATCTTACCGAATTACATGCTCGTGCTTCTGAAATTATCTGTTGTTATACTCAAGTTGATTAAAACGCAACACTCGTGTCATTTTTTGACAAATTTCCCTCCGTTGCACGTCGGGAAATTAAAACGTCAAAAAATGACACTCGTGGTTGCTAATCAACGTTCGTATTACAAATCGATAATTTCGAAGCACTCGTGTAATTACAAGTGATTATTTCATTCTACTTCGTTTTTGACCAATCGCAAGGCTTTATTTTTTGGATTACAGCGATAATTCGATAATTTTTTATTGTCCTTTTCGACTGTTTTTATCTTCGTGACAACGCTGAAAACTAGTGTCACATGTGTCCCATTTTTTACTTTCATGTCAAATACTAATCTTTATGTTAATAAGTAGATGCTTAAATAAACAACTGTATCATGAAATAATCTTACCGAATTACATGCTCGTGCTTCTGAAATTATCTGTTGTAATACTCAAGTTGATTAAAACGCAACACTCGTGTCATTTTTTGACAAATTTCCCTCCGTTGCACGTCGGGAAATTAAAACGTCAAAAAATGACACTCGTGGTTGCTAATCAACGTTCGTATTACAAATCGATAATTTCGAAGCACTCGTGTAATTACAAGTGATAATTTTGACAGAAGTATTGCGTAAGTTGGGTTGCCTACGTAGTTCTGGTTAATTGCTAGTTAGTCCAGTGCATTTCGGAGTTGACCCAGCGATTTTGTATTCATTTTTTCTTTTATCCCCCGATCGAAAGGGTCTCCCATGGAGAGTTTAACCCTGAGTTCTAGAATCTAGTTAAAAATGGGAGAGGTTTTTTATTTTTTACATTCTGGAACTGTTTTTCACTGATTCTGATGCCGTAAGGAGTATTTTAAGGTTATTTTGTTGCACGCTTTAGAACCAGATTTTTCCTTTAAATCGTCTTTAGTCAGGTTGATATTTCGTGAATTGATTATGCAGGCTTAACCTACCTGATTAATTCAGGATATAATGATATTTTGTTGAAAGCAACTCACTTCTTGGCTGTATGCCACTTTAGGTAGGAAACCAATTTTTAGCCCTATTTCAGTTTCGTTTCACTTGTTTTTCTGCTTCATTTTCGGCGAGCAATCGATGTATTAACAACTATTTATAGGATCAGGAATTAATGGAGTAACACTTAAAGGATCAATATATAACCTACCTATCGACGTATTAACAATCAATAAGCGGAGTTGAGTTTGCTTTACTACTCTAATATCAATTTGCACATTATACGAGTATACTCTGGTAAATCGTTACCACGTGGATAAAAAGTTCTCCAACAGACTGATGTATACGGCATATAATTTCAGCAGCCTCTTATTACTTGTATATTAACGTTTTAACCAAATCTTATTAAAATTTGTGATTTTTGAATAAATATTGTTTTAAATACATTATTAGAATTTAAAAAGTGCATATTTTTCCAAGTACCCTAGTAAATTGTGTTATTTTATTTAACAAACTGGATTAAATGCTTATCGGTCGTGAAATTTCTATCGGTAAATAGTTCGTTTGATTGGTGATAATAATGACGATAGTGGTAATAGTGACGATGATAAATTCCTTAATAATTTCTACGACATTTCATTTGTATTACCTGAATACTGATTTGGAAGACTACTTGAAGAGTTACCACTAGCAAAACAAGCTTGAGGAGATTTATACCTGCAGTTAAATTAAACGGCGCACCAACTCGTAATGGTGGGATGGTTCTCAATTGGTAAAGTGAAAATTTTCTTATACAATGGATAGATCGCAACAATCATTGAATCCTATGGCTGTCGGCTGTCTAGATTCCTTGACCTAACTCTAGTCAATTGCCTTCTATGGAGACTACTAAAACAAAAGCTGTATAAACATACCCAAGCAGCGTCTAAGTAGCACTAACTGAGATTAAGTAGTTGTTACGTAACTACAACTAAATTTATGACTTTATAGGTTTAATTACTTCAGTTCGAATTATTTTAGTAATTATGTAGTTGTTTTTACCATTTATTGAAACTATGTAGTTCCGTTACTTCTGAGTAACCTTTAAAGTATGTGGAACGGTATTGCCACTTACAAGGGGACCTTACAGTTGACGTGTCGCCGATTTCAAAATGTAAATTCGCAGGTTTATAGTTTTTGATTCATTTTTTAGGAATAATTCAAAAAGCAATAAATACTAAACGTTATATCAATTATTCGAATATATATATATATATATATATATATATATATATATATATATATATATATATATATAAATAAATCATTTTATTAAATTTATGGTGTCTCTTAACTATATATTATTGGCAGGTTCTTGTTCCAATCTTATCTTATGTTAAACTACTTATTAGGAAACCATAATTAAGGAGCACAATGCTTTTATAATATCTTACATGAGAAGAAAATTTTATTCAATCTATTAGCTCAAATTGCATCATATAACATTAACATAGAAGTCAGATATCATAATGAATATATTACATATTAAAACATACATACAATATACAACAAACATACACAGATTACATTAATCTCATATACTAGTGACTACCCCGACCATAACATCTATGACATACCGCGCGGAATAAGAGAACGAATTATAATTAATTGCTCTAATTAAATTGATTGATCTAATAAATATACAAATGAGGCGCGAATTAAATTTATTGATCTAATTAAATGTTCGAATTAAATTATTTGATCTAATAAATATGCAAATGAGGCGTGAATTAAATTGATTGATCTAATAAATATGCATGTGAGGCGTGAATTAAACTGATTGATCTAATAAATATGCAAATGAGGCGCGAATTAACCGGTGCTTTCTAGAGACTGAGTTTTTTTAGCAAAATTTTTATTAAATGCGTAATGGGCTTCGCCATCTATAGAGGTGCTTCTGAGAAGCGATATATTTGCAAGATACTAAGGGACCATCTAATCAGAAAGATCTTACTCATTACAATAGTTTCTCCTTTTTAAAAATAGTGATACATTTTGTAATTTCAAGATGAATTTAAATATTTGATGATGGCATATATAAAAGGGATGTTTTAATTTATGTCGTAATACATTTTAAGACAATCTCAGTTATCTGGTTATTTGATCTATACATATACAAACAGACTGGATGTCATTAAAAGGTTGAATTCATATTATTTATTATTTACAGCTTTTAAACGCTGTATACCTACCTTAAAAATAAATATATCGATTTTAAAAAGGAGAAACTATTGTAAAGGGTAAGATCTTTATCATTTATTGAAATATGGTCCCGCGTTCTTACCTGCATCATATTTAATTGTTTGTAAATTATAATGAGTTAACCTTTAAGTTTGGATGTATACAGACAGGATGGTGCGAGAATTTGACCTGTCAGAACTTGCATATCGTCTTATATAAAAGGCTAGGCTATAATACAGAAGCCTCATTCTTAGTTTGCTTCAGATGTGTGTATGTTTACATTGAGTGGTTATTTTGTTCGGCCCGTGGTTTATTGTTTTAAACTACTTTTAGCTGAAATTAAACATTGAATGTTATACAGAATACGTGCGCTTCATTGGTTATTTGTGTATAATTACAGTTACAAATGTATTAGAAATTATTTTATAGAGGATTGAACGATATCTTAATCAGAGCCTAAAATATGCAGTTTTCTGAATTAATTTAATAGTGTTTATAAAAATATTCCTACCTGGAGGTAAGTCTATTATTATATATTTTCTGAATAACGCTTATTTGTTTAGTATTATTTAGAGCTAGTGATCATTTTCAGTTTGCTATAATGCAATAATCAGATATATCATTTTTGATTAAAATTATATATAATTCCTTTTTATAAGACAAAGATATTTTAATTTGACTAAAACTGGGACTATCTATTGTTAAAAATTTAATTAATTTAAAGCGTCAAATCATGTTGAATTTTACAAATTTTAAGATAGCGCTGGTGTAAACAGGTGTTGCTGCTGAAATGATTTGTTAACTGTAATAAATAATTTAACGTTGTAAATTATAACCTGCTATCAAATATTTATTTGTGTAGTGGTCTGTTTGGTATGTTATAAAAGTACAGAGCGTGATTGCTTAATTATGATTTCATATATTGCGTTTCTTTTAATGTTGCTTCTAGGAATTACTTTTTTATCCTGGCAGATTTGTATAAATTAAAATTTTATAATAAATTTTGAAGTTTAACTAGCCTCGTATCGAAGTCTTTAAATTTAGCATTTCTTACCATTGTCGACCTAATAACATGATTTTAAATATTACATTACGTTAACTATCTCACATGCTATATGATTCGAAATTTTCCCGCAGGTTCTTACGGAAACACGTTGGCTCAGCTCTTTGCATCATCACATCTTTGCATCGCTTTCTCGGCGGTATGTATAGAGAGTATCTGAGAAGCGTTGTCATCTGCGTTAGCTCATTGTTAATATAACCTTCGTGTTGACAACATCAGTTGTTACGTTCATTAACAGTTATTAGTTCTCTTATCATCATAATATTAAAGATGTCTTTAATTGATGCTGCAGTCTGTAGTATTGGAGCTTTGGTGGGTATTCTATCCATCGCTCCGGCTAATAATCGTATCGGAGAAGGGGTTAAGGAATGTACGCGAACTATTAGAAAAATCCATCGTGAGCTGAAGTGTGTTAAGTCTGTTGGTGAAAAGCAGCATCTCATGACTCAATTGGCCCAAGTAAAAACTTTTAAATGTCAGTTCAAATCGCTTCAGAGAAGTGGTGCTGGATCTATGAAGGAAACTATAGAAACCGCTAAACATCGAGTTCGCTGGGATGATTCCATATCAGCTTTTGATAATAGAATTCGAAGTGGGGTGATCAGTAATCTTAAACATAAGGGTCCTAAAGAATTCTTCACGGATTGTAAGACTCTTTTCAAACGAAGAATTCCTAATATCCTGAAAGAGTATGAAGCAGTAAAAGTTAATGTCATTTTCATGGGAGAATTTGAATGTAAGAGATCTGCTTCTAAATGAAAACAAACATTTTACAACCTCGAACTCTCCGATATATAGAGATACAGATCTAGATTCATGGTTTGATGATAAAGTAACAAAGCCAATATTAACTGAGCTGGAGGAATTCCAAGAGCGAGAGAGTGGTTGGACACTTAAATCGATTATTAACCTTCAAGTTAATATTAATAAATATACACCTCAGCTTGGGTCATCTTACATCGATCTTCCCGAGCAAATAAAAAAAAAGAAAGCTTGTATCAACGTAAAGAATGATGACGAGGCGTGCTTCGCATGGGCTGTAGTCAGCGCTTTACATACCGCACGTAGTGACATAGCTAAAAGAGTTAGCAGCTATCCGCACTACTCTAAGGTTTTAACTTTGACGGGTATCCAGTTTCCTATGACAATTAAGCAGATCCCTAGATTTGAAAAACAGAATAATATATCCATTAATGTTTATTCCCTGAAGAAGAAAAATGATTATTATGTGACATTACCGACATATCTTACTAAAAACAAAGTAGAACGACATGTGAATTTACTCATCATTCAAGACATGTACTATGATGGAAAAGATGAAAATGAAAACTGCACTGCGCCAATACGTTATCATTTCGTTTGGATAAAGAATCTAAGCCGACTGTTGTCCTCTCAACTTAGTAAAGAAGATTGTAGAACATATTTCTGTGATCGATGTTTGCATTACTTTAGATCGCAAGAAAAGCTAAATATACATATTGAAGACTGTCAACAGGTAAACGATTCCGCTATCAAAATGCCTCAAGTAGGCAAGAACCTGTTAAAATTTAAGAATTTTAAAAATAAGGAGAAGACTCCTTTTGTTGTATATGCCGATTTGGAGAGTATCCTGAAACCGTGTAATAATAAAAATATGTATCAAGAACACATTCCCGCTGCTGTAGGTTATTATGTCAAATGTTTATATGATGACTCATTATCTTTTTACCGTTCCCATCGAGGTTTGGATTGGATGGAATGGTTTGCCGATGAGATTCAGCAGTTGGCTAAGGATTTGGAAACAGTATTTCTTTGTCCTTACGATATTGTTATAACACCTGAACAGGAAGCAGAATTTAGAATATCTACTCATTGTCATATTTGTGAAAAACCTTTTGGACCGGGCGATAAAAAAGTACATGATCATACGCATCTGATTTCAGAAAATAATTACAGAGGGCCTGTCCATGAATAATGCAATATTAACTACAAAGATGCACAGGTTATTCCTATTGTCATCATATCTTCTCATTCCTATTCTCATCTTATAATTGCCGATATAGCGACTAGAATGCAAGGAGCTGTTGATTTACTTCCGATTACTAAAGAAAAGTATATCTCCTTTACTAAACATATAAACGATTCTCTGATCCAGTTCCGGTTTATCGATTCATTCCGATTTATGGCATCCTCTTTAGAAAAGTTAGCTTCATATCTACATAGTTTTCCGAATTTGGAATCTCAATTTTCTGATATATCTCAGGATCTCTTCAGTATGTTAACAAAAATGGGTATAATGCCATACGATTATATCGATTGCATTGATAAGTTTAGTGAAACTTGCTTACCACCTATTGAAGCTTTTTATAATAAGTTGGAAAATAAAAAGTGTTCGAGAAAATTGTATAGAAGAGCTAAAGATGTATGGTCTGAATTTAATTGTAGCAGCTTGGGCGAGTACGTTGATCTATATATGAAAACAGATATACTGTTACTAGCAGACGTTCTTGAACAATTTAGAAATAGTTGTTTGAAAACCTATGAGTTAGACCCCGCTCATTACTTTACACTTCCTGGTTTCACGTGGGATTGTATGTTAAAACATTCAAAACAAGAGTTAGAGCTCCTAACCGATCTCGATCAATTTCTCTTTGTTGAACGTGGAATTCGAGGTGGTCTTAGTCAAGTTTGCTCTAAAAGGAGATCTACAGCTAACGATAAATACATTCCAACATATGATCCGACTAGTCCTGAAAGCTATTTAATGTACTATGATGTCAATAATCAGTATGGATGGGCGATGTCGCAGTACCTTCCATATGGAGGTTTCGAATGGGTCAAATCTGATAGTATTGATGTACTATCCATCCCTGATAATGCTGGAAAACCCTGCGCATCTTCTTCTCAGGTAGCTAAGTTGATGGCTACTCTCCATCACAAAGAAAAGTATATTATCAATTATAGAGCACTAAAACAGGTGTTGCAGCATGGCTTGAAGATTAATCGAATTCATAGAGTACTTAAATTTAAACAATCAGCATAGCTAAAGTCATATATCGAGTTAAACACTAAGCTACGCCAGAACGCAAGAAACGAGTTTGAGAAAAACTTATTTAAGCTCATGAATAACGCAGTCTTTGGTAAGACGATGGAAAATTTGCGTAAGCGTGTAAATATACGTCTTCTAACTAAGTGGGCGGGTAGATATGGAGCGGAGTCTTACATCTCCAAGCCTGAATTTAAAAATTGTAGTATATTTAATGAGAATTTAATAGCAATCGAGTTAAGAAAATCTGAAATCTATCTGAACAAACCGATTTATGTTGGTATGAGCATTCTGGATCTCGCTAAAACTACCATCTACGATTTCCATTATGGCTATATGAAGAACACATTTGGCGATAGGTGTTCTGTGCTATATTCGGATACTGATTCTCTAGTATACGAGATTCGTAATCAGGATCCTTATGTAGCTATGAAGCGTGATTGTCTGCAGTATTTCGATACTAGTGACTACCCCGACCATAACATCTATGACATACCGCGCGTAAATAAAAAAGTTCTTGAACTAATGAAGGATGAGTGTAATGGGGTACCAATGACTCATTACGTAGGGCTCCGATCGAAATTATACACTGTAAAAACAACCGTTTCAAAAGATGACGTAGAAGCGTTAAGAAATCGTTTACATGAGGAAGAATATGATGATGATGAAATCTCCGATATTATATATAATTATAATTTAACCAAAAAGGCTAAAGGAGTTAAAAAATCTGTTGTTCACACAAAAATTACCTTCGAAGACTACGTAGAATGTCTCGAAAACTATATAGAAAAACGTGTACATCAAAATATAATCCGATCCGATAAGCATAATGTTCATTCAATTACCCAGCAAAAGATTGCTCTTAGTCCGTATGATGATAAACGTTACCTCATACCTGGCTCCTATGAAACCCTGCCTTTGGGCCATTATTCAATATTAGAACAAATGAATGTAGACTGATGTATGTCCTAGCCGAAAATCTTATATGTAATATAAAATTCTGTAAGGTTAGATATTAATGTAATCTGTGTATGTTTGTTGTATATTGTATGTATGTTTTAATATGTAATATATTCATTATGATATCTGACTTCTATGTTAATGTTATATGATGCAATTTGAGCTAATAGATTGAATGAAATTTTCTTCTCATGTAAGATATTATAAAAGCATTGTGCTCCTTAATTATGGTTTCCTAATAAGTAGTTTAACATAAGATATTGTTAATCATATCATCTAGTATTTTAATTATAATTAAGTATATTTACTTACTATTGTATATTTACTATATTTACAAAACATGATTGTTTAGTTTGATGTTTCTACGATAATGAATGTCTATAATATTATTTTTCTATAAGATATTACTAGAAGTCCTTACTCAGGCTTGATAATTAGTATTTCTTAATAGGTATATTAGTTTAAACAAATGATGATCTTCTGCTATAACATTTTAATTATGGTTAGTTGAGTATATATTTAGCTTGAAATGTACTATAGCTAAATAAAATAAAAAGTGTATAAACCATATTTGTGTGTTTTATTTACAGCTCATTATTAAATAATATATGTATAACCATATAAGTATTACATGTCGAGTGAGAATAGATAGCCCGCTCTGTCGTGTTGTTGATGCCGTCAGCACATGATTAGTATTTATTTATTAACATAGTAATTATATAATATTTCAATAATAATATTTTTCATAAGCTTGAGATCCGAAAGCCTTTCACGAAGGGTAGCTACTGACATAGATATAACGGTTAGACGAGCCTGCAAACCTCGCAGTCGTGTCAAGGACTGTCGGTTTCTTTAAATTTCATGATCTCATCGGCTAGAAATGCTTAAACATGATCTTGATCACGTGGTTAGTTAGATGTGAGCGTAGAAGTATAATCATTTTCACTTGCCATGGGGCCCTGTTACGGGGGGGGGGTGAATCCCTAGAATGCCGTGATGTCGTCATTATAAATTCTTATGATTTCAGACGACTGCATCAATCACTGCGTAATATGTAGAGTTAATGCGTATACGTTGCGATGGCGCGCGTTGAGACTGAGAATGACCTTGAAATTGACCAAAAATTCTATCTTGGACCTCCATAGGAAATAACCCGGGATTTTTCCGCGGAACCGGTGTTGTATATCTACTGTGCCCAATTATGCCTTAGGAATAATATAAAAATGGTTTCTATCATGTGTATCAACTTATAAATATTTTTGTCATATTTTATTAAAGACATTTTTTATTAAAAAATATATTTAAAGAAGCCGCGTAGTTATTTTTCGATCTATCATCATCACGTTTAACAGAAAAGTTGCAATGGTTTATAATTTTGGTATACTGGAATGACAAAAGAATTAAACATTTCGTCGCTCTTTGTATTTTTAAGTATGTATTACAAATAAAATAGTAATCCATTTTGTGACACGACTGCAGCATTAGTATAGAATAGAATATTTGCTAAGTTGCAAATGTAAGAGAGAGCAACCACGCGACAGGATGTGTCAAAGAGAAAAGTAGTTCCACGAAAGTAGCAATTACTACGCTGCCACGTTCTCGCTATGAAGCTGGACAAGTTCTAGAGAAGTTACTGCAACGTATCTGTTACCTAAAGATTGTTCCACATTTTGGTTCCAAGCACGTAACAATACCGTAGCAATTACGTGCTTGTAACTAGTGACAAAACCTTTATAGTTCCGCCGATAGTTGCTGGTATGTAGCGATGACTAAAAATGCTGCTTGGGTAGTAGGTAAACTAGAAAACTGTACAATCGTATTCGCTAAGCATGCACTGAATTACATGGGAGATTGTGATAAATCTACCAAGAATTTAATTTGTTACTAATCTAATTATTACTGTCTGCAGAGGCGCATTTAGAAATTTTTCGGGGGGTGGGGCTACTCTATAAAAATTGCGAATCAAAATACTTAGATTCTCACTATTAAAAACTTTTCTAGTACTGTTAAACTACTTACTCTATTATTGACTATTAAATAAAAATCTCGGCATCACTGACTGTCTATGTTGTGTTATAAAATATCCGGTTAGTTTAGTCTATTATATGCTTCTTTAAGCAAAAATAAAATAATTTAGTTCAATTTAGAACAATTATTATTAAGAAATTATTAATTTGTTAAATTACGCTGTTAGCAAATCTTTTACTTATTACTAATTGTCATTTTTACAAGATCAGATGATACAGTAAGAATCGGCATTGTTTTCAAAATCATATTAATTTGCTTAAAAAGTAGACGTGTTTATTAAATTAATAATCTGCATTGTGCACCAAATTGGGAAATTCCGCGAAGCCTTTTTGCTATTTATTATAAATTTTAGTACGTGAATTTTACATAAGACTTTTCGTGTAAACGGAACCTCAGGTTACGTAACAACTGATAGCTTTTGCATCCAAGTTAATTCAACTAGGAACGTAGGAATTAACTGCAGGTGATAGCTGTTTGCCCGATGGTTCTGCAGACGCGAAGATAATAAAAAAATAATGTATTTTGTCAATTTTGTAAAGTATACATGTATTGTATTATTATGGTGACAAATACTACGGAGCAGTAGAAACCGTAAATTTTCATATAAGTGAATATAATTTGACGAAGTTAACGACTATCATGGGGATGTTTCATAAAAGGATTATTAAAAGAACAATCATTTATAAAAGGATATTTTTCTAGATGTCATCCAAACTTCTCCTTGTGAAACTTTCTTATACTCCGTCCTTTGTCTGCTCTAAATTTGTGTCTAATCCTACCGTCAATAAGAAGAAAAATAAAAGCAAAGGAAGAATTACTAATCTTTGGCGAATATTATTGGTTGAAGAAGAGAGATTTTGTGTGGAAAAGTTTCAGATTTAAAATTTCAAAAATAACTACCATCTTAATAGGGAAGTTTAGGTTCCAAACTAAGCATCACTAAAAAAATCATTCAATTAGTTTGCGACACTTGATTTATAACTGTTGTTAAGTTTCAGCTACTTTTAAATTTATATCTTTGTTTTGTAGATAGTTAACACTCTTAGCATCTTTTAAAAGATTTTTTAAGAGACCGTCTGGAAGAAAATGGAAAAACCGGTTTTTTGTTTCCCATTTACTTGAAACTTCTAGTCACTACTCTCTAGCCCTTAAAGAGAATTTCTTATCAGAAAATCTTTTAATCAAGTTACCTTTCTATGCCTTTCTGGGGTTGTCAATAGTTGAGATGTCAACTTTGTGAGGAAGCACCCCACAGGAACGTACTACGATTTTAACGATTTTCTGGAAACCCCATTACGAAACTTCTATTTTCTGCAAATTGAAATTAAAATAATCTTGTAAAAAATTTGATATTTTTCCGTTCCTAAGATTTAGAAAAAGGTGTCAAAAGGTTTCAAGCAAATCTGAGGCAAAAGTTTTCAGTAGTCTGGAATTTCTTCCACTTTCTCGGAGATGGCTTCTTAAGTGTTTCAAATAGCAATAGAGGTGTATCATATCCGCTTTCCGCGCAAATATTCACCAGCTATCATTCTAGCTATGATATCATTCTCTATTTTATATAGTACTGTACTATTCCTCTACTAATATAACGACTAATGATTCACCAAATTCTACAAACAAGGTATTTTATCAATTTAGTAAATACGCAACGAAATAAGAAAAATATGTTTTCGTCTAAATCTTCCCGTCCTAGCTTTCTATCTTCTTTTATCTACAGAATTGTTTATAAAATAATTTGGAAATATTTAGTAAGGTTAGAATAATGAGGACCATATATCCCTAAAAGATAAACGAAACTCATGATAATTTATCTCTTATCGGTCGCAGATAACAAACAAGTATGAGACAAACATACAGGTGTAACACACCCTGTGAGCATACGTTTACTGTGTAAAATTCTACAAAAAAGTGAAAAAATAGTTTTGAAAAATGGCAGTCATAGTTACAATTGGGAGTATTGCACTAAAAATTTTAAAATTGGTAAGTCTTATAAATGGCAATAGTTGTAAGGAATATTAGGTTATTCAAATAAAAGTTAAAGATAAAGAGAATTGGTCAAATAACATATTACGAGTGTTGTTGCAATATCTATTAGGGTTTATATAATTTTTTAAGGGGACGTTTTTAAACAACCATATTACCATATATAATATTTCTTTGAATTATTGCTTTCCTAGTTAACGTCACCAATTTCAAAAAAATTATTAAATATTTGTAATTACTCATTAAGAGAGTGTTAACTGCTGTTACAAAAAAGTAGGTTAAATATAATCGCTACGGATTTTGATAAAATGCTATATTAAACACTAAACACACTGAAGAACAAAAAAAAAGACGCAACCGTATCATATTCCTTATGTATTTGAAACGTACTTCCAGTTCTCATTTGGACAACGTATTCAGAGTGTCGACTGTGTTGACAATAAAACCTATTATTTTTATTTTATTTTTTTAAAGTCTTAAAACAACACATTCAAAAGTATAAATAACCATTTATGTATACTTTCGGATTAGAGTATACATGGGTGCATGAGCCATTATCTGGGAACTTTCACTTTTGGATTTACACAATACTGAGTTTTTATACAAAGGAGACGATGCACAGAGAGCCAGAAATAAAAATCTAGCAAGAAAAAATAACACTTTTTCTTCTTTATTTTAAATAAACGAAATAAGGTGGGGGCTAACACTTAATCTTGGAATTGTATAATTTTTTTCAGTCAGATTCGCTGATGCCCTCCGTGCGATGGTTTGTTTTTCATATTCATGCAAGCATTACTTTTTTACTTTATTAATTACTTTTATTCTTCACTTGCATGTTATTTGTTGTTTATATTAAATATATAAACAGGTCCACAACAACCAGGGCATTACAAACAGGCATTTTCTTCTATAACCCCTCTTAACGTTATAGGGTTGTTTTAATCACCCTCCTGGCATTATTATCGTCATAACGCCCTTGATACATAATAACTATAAAACGTCTCAATTTATGTTATAGAAGGAATGTCATTCTATATGCAGTTAATTACCTTGAACGAATTTTTTTTCTAATTTTTGTTTATTGTTCTATTGTGCATGATATAGACTTGCCTGGTCTGTTTTTCCTTGCATTTTTCATACTTCTGCTTTTTTTTTCTTGCATTCGCTTTTTAAAGAGCTTTATCTTTTAGCGACAACAGTTTTTGCTTCAGCTACTCCTTACTAACTTCAATTCAAAATATATTGAAATAGTTCTATACATTGCATTTTTGTCATTACCGTCCCATGTTTAGTCATTATCATCCTGCGATCACTCTTCATAAGGGACGGTAGTAACATTTTTACAGTTTTAGATAGTTAAAAAAACTGAGGTAATGTACTAAATATTTGACAGACTAATGTTGCAAGGACATCTGTGCTACTGGAACATTAATTATAGTCTCATTCTGCAGCACTTAATTCTATATTTAGTGCAAGGGATGGTAATGACGTACAATAAACCTACGGCAACATTTTCTCACCTTTATGGTATGATTTTCCCCATAAAAGATCTGTAAGTACACAAGTAACTGTTTCCTGTTATCTTCTTAAATATAACACAGCGTGATATCCATTGACTTTTCTCGCATATATAAGACGCATAGGACGAAAATGAATCGAATCATAAAACAGCTCTTTTTTGGATTTCTTTAAATTTCTCATATATATATTTTTAAATAAGGAAACTTTGTGCTTTTTCTTGATTAATAAAATAAATATATTTTCACCCGTTGAAACTAAAGTTATCGGGAATTGGGGACAGGGGACGGTAATGACGTTTTCTTCATTATATATGTTCCAAATTTGTACTTTTACATACTTTTCTTACAACTACTTAATTAATTTTTCACATAGCCCAAGTAACTTTGATACTAAATAAATCTGTAAAATTTAAATTTAAATCAAGATATTAAAGAAAAACTACTAGGGACATAAAAATCAAAGTTCCCAGATAATTGCCCACATACCATTTAGATTAATTTCTTTGTTTGTATCTACAAAGTGTAATTTAAATGGTATACTGTAATAATAATTGTAAGTAAATGAAAAATCAAAGCTGACTTCTACATACACAGCGTAGGCTACCGGAAGGAGGAGAAGGGAGGGGCACTTACCCCCCCTAGAAGTCGAACAATTTTGAATTTTATTGAAAACTTTGTATAATATGCTGTTTTTTCTAGGCTTGCCCCCCTCTAGCATGTCGTTTATTTTAGGCTTGTCCCCCCTAGCATGCGGTTTATTATAGACTTGCCCTCCAAATTTCCGCGGGCGCCTATGATACACAGATTGATAGAATAATTTTTTAGAATGATGTAGATTGCTTGTTAAGTGTAACATTAGTGCACGCATGATTCGCAATGATAATGAAATAACAGTGCAGTGCCGGCCTTTGGGGGGCGCTAGGCTGTTTGAGGCGCCAAGATTAGTAAAATCATTAAAATCATTCGATAACAGTAACTTTTTAAAGTTAATAATGGCGTTCTGAAGGACTCTGCCCGATTGCGCCAAGAGGGCTAAGACCGGCACTGTAACAGTGATTGACTTTAAGTAAACAACATGTAGAAGAGAACCGATTAGAAGCACAAATATCAAAAAATTGTTTCAATGGCTATTTAGTTTTCACTAACTAATCAGCTAAAGATATTTTTTTATCATGTTATTGTCTAAGTTATTATGGTAGTTTTGGTTTACTTTTAGATTTCCTACATCACATAAAAAGGTAACTTCTAAAGTTTCAGCCATGATTGTACCAATTGGTTGTCTAATAAGTTGTACCATATGGATCTATAGAACAATGATAACTTAATATAAAACCATTTTTCAAAGAAGTGCAAATTACGCTAAAAGATTCTTTTAACTTTGCGCAAATGATCATTATTGTCAAGAATATAAAAGAGTATTTTAACGTACCGAGATAATAATTGTTTCCGAGGCCGCTTGCGGCCGAGGCAGGACAATCTCGAGAACGCTAAATATTGCGACAAGGTGTAGTACACAACATTCTTTGTGCAACCGTAATAGTTATTTACGTGCCAAGCTTTGTAAATTAATCTTTACGGGTGAGCCTCCATAATCCAGCAAGCCCAGTAACGATTAATTGCAAAGCGTGTCCGTACAAACTTTTATTTCGGTAGCATAAGCAAAGGCGGTAGCATAATTTATAGTTAGGCGTTGCCGTGGTGTTGTGGTTAAGCAATACATTAGTTGCCATAGCTTTTTGTTGATAAGCATTCTAAACCTTACAGGCCTCTTTTAGAAGCCCGTAAAGTTTTACAGGGCTGTGGCTGTAATTACTCATTTACTTAGTTTCATAAAGGCCTGTAAAGTGTCATTTACATAGAAGGGGGGAAATAAAAAATATGTAATTGCAAATTCTATTGCTTTTAAAACCCAACAGTTTAATTTATTGTAAATAAAAAGGCGGCTGTCATGTTACAGAGTTTTCATGGAAATGACCTAAATAAAATAATTAGTTTTGTAAAAATCGTAAAATGGGTGGAGATTTGATGGGTGTGATTTGATTTGATGTGCAGTGAAGTCGTTAATACCTACTGGAAGTCTAGCAGTGGCTTCCACTTGTTCCTCCACAAACGGATATCGGTCCGCTGTGGCCATCCATCTGTGTTATTACGCCTTGGTAACTCTGCTATTTCGGTATCACAAGGAAACTTGGTAAAACCGCCTTGGAGATTCACGATTTTAGAATTTCTGATGACTTCTCAGTCGTACTCATCATTCTTCAAAGCGTGTAGCAAGCTTTTGAAGCTTGATGTTGGATTCGGTAGGAGTATCAAGCGGGTAGGAGGGTACTTGTTCTTGTTATGGAGCAGCACTGCTTTAAAGCTTTGAAACATTCGTTTTTCTGTACAATAAAATAAACAAAGCTTAAAGCTTCAAACGAAAAGTTCACATTACTTAAACTAATTTAGAACACAAAGTACGATACTTACTGTATATAAAATGCTCAAAGTTGCCGGCTTGAGATCTCGCTCTTTTTACAAATTTAAATCTGAAGTAGTAGGTATTGGTTCTGCAGTTGTCTAATTCATAAAAAAATGGATAAAGGTTTCAAAACGCAAAAACATACACTAGAAGGGCGCCATCTGATTATGAAACTTAATAACAATAATTAAATAGATCAAATAAATCTAATAAATCTGTTTGAAATCACTAATCAGAAAATGAAATCAGACCGATATAAATTTAATGCAAAATATTAGTTAATTTCAATAAAGTCAAAATTTAGTTTAATGATGATAAAAACTTTCATAATTATATGGTTCTGTCTTACTGGTTTTAATTAACTTTAAAATCATATTTATTTTAGAAAACACAAAGAAAAATAAGATATAAAAAGATTACAAATTTTAAACTCAAGAATTCAAGTAATAATTCCCTACCTAAGAGCTCTTGACTATTAAAATGAATAAAAATTGTATACAAATTACGTATAAATAAAAACAGACTGTAGAAATTTTACAAAGATCCAAAGAAATTCACATAAATATTTAACATTCAAAAAAATACATAATTCACTGTACCTGTAGTTGTCAATAATTCGTAAAACAAGTTAACGCTAAATTGCACAAAAATGACTCTTGCACACACCAAAACAATTACTGCTGGACGAATGGAGAAACTGGAATGTTCGTAGATTTTTGCTTCCACATTATTCAAGGGTACAATGAATTAACCCTCGTAATGCCTGTACGAGGTGAATTATTATTCACGAATTCACCCAAAATAAAGTAACTGAATGCAACCATAAAACTTCCATAAGATTTGGTTATTAAATTAATTTTAAGAACCATCGGCAAATGTTCGTTGTGTTTCTTTAAAATGACCCACTTATTATTTAAATCTAAACTGAATTTATAAGGCACATAACTCGGATTTCATTATCAATCGGAAATTTTGATCACTGAAGATAAAGTCTATAATTATTAATGGTTATCGATATTTCGGTACGAGAATTATTTAAACGATATTTATTTTTATCGGTAAACTGTATTAAAACTATTAAACTTTTAATAGGAAAAAACTAGATTTTCCATTCTTTAAAAACACAAACATCCGGAAAAATATTTAACTGTATAACGGTACTTTTATTAACCGCAAATTCTTAATTAATATCCGGAAAACTAATTACACAACGTTATTTTTGTATTAACTACAAATCTTTAAATAATTAGGCACGGGAATCCGACCCCGGACGTTTTCTATAAACTATACTGTATCGAAACTTAAACTGAAGTGAATCTCTGACCAGCCTTTTTAAAATAATTTTTATAGGATTATTTATACCAAATGCTGACACAAGTTTATATTTTAAGAAGAACGCAACGCTGAACCGGACTTAAGATTTTCAGTAAATATGTAGACAAAACTACATTTGTTCAGGACTGATAAAAATATACCGTTACAGCTTCTGGATGAGTTCTGAAAGAAAAAGGCTTCAACAAGGAAGGATTGGAGAAACGTTGTAAAAACAGCAATAAGCCTTCAAGGACCGTATATCTAACATGATAATAACTATATAAAACACATCTTAGTCACTCAAGAGGACAACTTCTTGATATTACCTTTTAGAGTTTCTTTGCAATGCTTGCAGGCGAAATGGTGCACAGTCAAAATAAGGGATCAAGATCCCCGAAAGGCATGCTGAAATTGATTTGCACGACTCACACTGAGTACTTTTAAACTCCTGTTTTGATAAATTCATAGCCAAATGCGTCTGGCGGATGATTGAAGTCTTTGGATAACATTTCTTAAAAATGTAAATATGTATCATTTAGGTATTTGTAACTAACCTAAACTGGTGGTCTTATACCTACTACTTACACTGTTTTACTGTCTAGAAAGATATAGACAGTTCTCGAAAGTTAACGACAGTTCGCGAGTTCACGTTTTAGAAAGTTCTTTTTAGTTAGCTTTTTAGGTTGTGAAGAGTTCTAGAAAGTTCGTGGATATATATTATATATATAAACAAATTTAATTTTATTCAGAAAAAACATTACAGAAGTAAACAACAAAGAAAATTCTAAACGATATAAACATTTCAAATCTTTCGTTATATTTTTTTCAAAAAACTTTTAAGTGGTTAGTATAAACGGAAGAATCATTACCAGTCAAGGGAAATATAAAGAAATTATTAATGTTTTACTTGTGTATACTGGCCCGTAGAAACGTTGCCTAGGACCTGGTCACACACTACACTATAGTAGAGTGCAACATGGCATAAATCTTGACTTCTATGAGGGAAACGGAGTGAAACACGTGGTGAGATAAGAAAAGGACAAGAGAAAGTTATGTGAATAAATAAGATGTGAGATGTTTTCGTGGAGTGGGGACTAGGAGCGCGCGGCCGCTAAACCGGTAACGAAAAATTCACTTTTTCTACTCCCATTAAATAAAACATTATTTTAAATGCGTTTTTTTCGTGCGTTAAAAGTAATAGTATTCATTACCCACGGGCTGTGAGTAATAACTTATTATCCACGGACTGTGGCTAGCCACAAAAAAGCTACACCTACAAAAGCACAAGTTCATTTATTTAATCCAAACGCTTCCCTTTCATAGATGAGAGAGAAGAGATATCTGTATACCATTTGTACAATAAAGATAAGACGAATCAGCATATGCGTTGATTGCACAAACGTGCGCCCGTTACGTGCATGCTGCGACGCAGCGCGATATTCAAATGTTTTGTTTTAAAGGATTTTTACACTACCTATGTATGTCGTTACTAGTTACGCCACTGATGGTTTGTCTTATAACAATATTCCTGTAATTTTATAGATAAAGCGATGACTACTTTAGTCGGTTGATTGGTACTATAATCATAAAGTAAATACAAGTTACCGATAAAAATATTTTGATATGTGTAGACTTTGTTATGACATGAGTAATTATTACTCTGTACTTTTATAGGAAAAATTATTTATTAAACTTGCATTATAGTTGTCGATTAATTAATTAATGATTTATGAAGTAAAGTAAAATAATTATTAGAAATTTTATAGTAGATATCTATTGACATTTTTTCCATACATAGATCGTTGAATTTATTGTCTCAAAACCAGTGGCGTGCAGTGATAATTTAGGTTAGGGAAGCAACCACGATTTTAATTTTAATATACCTAGTACAGTCGCGGATTCACGGTGGTGGGGTAATGGGGGAAATCCCCCCAAATTTAGAAATAAGTAATAGGATAGAAAAAAATAATGAATGTTTAATTATTATTTATTAAAATTATTTTTCTAAATATCTCCCCCCTCAAATAATTCTCTGGATCCGCCCCTGCTAGGTACAATAAAAAACAGCGCTATAATTATTAAGCTTAAAAGTTTTTCAAAGAAGAACTGTTACATTTTATACTTATGGAATTTGTTGACTATTATTCTTTATTTTAAAAAACTACTACTCCCTATGTATTTATAATTCAACTCGGTTTTCCGATCTTTTTTAGTAAAATACCTGATGCAGGTTTTAATCTTTGTTGTTAAATTTGAAAGTTCTGGTTTTGAGCTGCCTCTCTCAATTAATTTGTAATATCTCTCCAAAACTGTATGCAGAAAATTCTTTATCTTATAATTTACAAACTGAACAACAAAATCGTCGCGATTCGAATGTATCGGAAGTACTCGAACCTTCAACCGAAGCAGCTGAATTTGTAGTCATGACGATAATGCAATTTTAAATTTGCATACAAAGCAAACAGAACTATTTGTCTTTAAAAAATTCCAACTTCTATAAATTGAAATAATAAAATGTACAATCTCAATTGCTGGTAACATTAAATTTAACAACCACTAAATCGAACAAATAACCAAATTATAATAAATAAACATTTGGGCACGGAGCACACTTAAAAATAACGATCTTATACGATGTCAACCGCATCAATATGCGCGGACTCGGCGAGGAGAAGAGTAGTGCAGCAGTAAGCAACGAAATCAATGCTTATATGTATGCAGTGTGTGTGTAACACATCTGAATCGGTATTACCTTTTCGCGCAAGTTTAATGAGCCTAATTTAAAATAGTACTGTAGATAATTATACTTTTTACTGTACGGAATTGGTATTGAGCTTTAGGTTGATTAAATATTACAAATTTAAATAAACGATAACCATAATATTATAAAAATATTTTTGTCAGCATTGATTTTTATTTTTAAGAAGTTCTTAATGGAAGCATTGCGTGCATTGCTTCCATGGACCGCACGCCACTGCTTAAAACTTACTTCGTGAAACTCCATAATTATGGAATAAAATAAAACAATTATTTTGTTTTACAATATTTATTAATACTTATGTATTTTACCAGGCAATTGTTTGGATACCAAGTATCGGGGGTATGAAAAAGAAAGATAAACAAAAACGTGGCTAAGATTAAGAATTCTCCGAGAAATTTATTTTTATAAAATGTTATTAGCCATGACAATAGCTGTCAAATTAATCTCAAGAATCACTGAGAGGTTATGTCATGCTTTTGTATTTTAAAATAAGACATAATATAATAAGACATTATGATTACAATCAATAAGATATAAGTCAGGTAATCACTATGTTCACCATAGCAGATTGTAGACTTATCCGAAGTATACTACAAGCAAAGTAAAAATATAGTCACTTATTACTCTAAGATAATGGCGGTGAGCCCCTGAAGGAAACTGAGTTCTCTTCAAGCAAAATCTCGTTTATAAAGGATTTGTAAACGCAAGATCAGCAGAAGGACGAGTGGAAGATTGTAATGCGGGCGACTTAATTGCGCGCGTGTTAAGATCGCACGTGTCAAGTAGCTCTTTATCTAGCAGGCAGAATGCAGATGGCCAACTAGAACCATGCTATGTTAGGTTATTACATTATACCAACTGTGTTAGGTTATTAAGCTTGCACGAGGTTGGAAATATGTGTGCAACCTTAGTGAACATTTATACTAGTTGAAATGCAACTTAGAAAATAATGAATAATTTAATTTCGAATTATATCATCTGTGACAGTATACTAAAGGTACTGATTTCTCTAATTTTACTAATCGATTTAATTTGCAGGTACTTAACTTCATCATCTTGATTCTGTATCGAAGTGGTTTTTCTGGAGGATTTTTGGGAGTTGGAGGAACATGGAATTTGAACGAAGAAAAGAATGCAGATGCAGAAATTGTAGCATCAGGAATATTCGTGGGTTACTTTATTTATACAGCGGTTTCTCTTATTAGCTACTGCTTCGCTAGTTCAGACCATAAACAGTATGTATAGTACTTATGTTTTATAATTTCTTTATTATAGCCGGTCATAAAATAGTGTAATTTAAAAATTTCTTTTTGTAGTACATTCACCGATATTGTGATGAATTTCTTTGGAATCTTTTTATGGGTAGCTGTTGGAGCAACAGCACTACACTATTGGAATGGATATCAATCTGATCTGAGATACGTATCTACATCCTCAGAGCAACAGGTAAAATATCATTTTTATATTTAATTATTTCCATTTTCATTTTAATTGCACTATATGTTAAAAAAGAAAAGTTTGTATGTAAGCATGTATGTATGATATGAAAGGTACCAATAAATAGCTAGAGCTTAGAGGATTTCAATGATATAGAATTCAATGAAAATGATCCATGTTTGATATAGAGAGCCCGTTTCATTTTTGAATGTCTACATTTTTATAACTTAGCATATGCGGGGTGTACAAAGTCGCCACATCTAGACACCAAAAAGCAAATTACTTATTTATTTAGGTACACAAAAACCTGTAGAAGTATACCTTTGGAAAGCTTTTGTGTTGTCTAATTCCACAGTTTGGTGAGGAACAAATGAAATGGGTATCTTCCGTATATAGTGCTATTTATTTACCATGCAATAATATGTGAACATTATAAAAGAGGATGCTGTATAATTGGTTGCCTATGTGTGCATAATGCTTTGACTCGATTATTTTCAAATGCAACATAGGTAAATTACACATATTGCAATTTAATTTAATAGAGCTGTATGTATTTATTTTGTATAATTATTATTCATCCAGTATTGCATTTTATTATTTTACTGGATACTGTATTTTTAGAAATAATATCAACAAATCTTTGCTTTTATTTCAGGCTGGTTTGGCGCTGGGTTCTTTGTGTATAATTACAGGTGCAGTATACCTTTTGGACACTGCTTTATCAACACTAAATTTTGTAAGAAGCAAATTATAGTATGCAGTTTAGAAGACGGTTTTTATATTATGGTATTCTATATTCTTTTTATATTAAACATTTCTTTAGTACTAAGTTTTCCAAAAGAACAGTAATTAGGGTTATTGTATGATGTACCTACTACAGTAAAGTATAAAAAGCACATCTTTATGTATTAGTCCATATTACAAATTAAAGAATAATGTTAATCAAAATTATCGTAATATTAATTTATTTCTAAAAGTAAGTATGTTAGATAAAAGTTTATAATTTTCATCTCGTAAAATATACAGCTAAGTTCTTGCATGTGGGTAGATGGTACAAGAGTTCGTGTGTCTGGCAGCGCCAGGCGCATACATATGCTTTCGCACCTGCTGTATGCGCTTGGCGTTGTGCATGTGCATTGTGCATGCTAAATATCATATCATCCGCCTACTTGAAACAACTTAGTTGTATAAGTACTGCATATGTACGAATATTTGGTATTTATGGGCAAATAGAAAATGCAATATATTAATTTCTACCATGACTTTTGATTTTATTTCTAAACATTCAGTATGTAACTATATAACAAGTTATTATTTCATCAGTTTTTTTTTCATATTTTATAACTTTTATAAATTTTCTATGTATGAATATAATGTATAATTTATGTTTTCAAATACATATAAATAAAAATTAGGTACGAACTGCTTATCTATTTTAACTAAAATATCCACATGCCCAAGATTATATAGATAGCTAAAGGACATAGAGGGTTAATCTGTTGATGTCTTGTAAAAAAGCACAATAAAATTTATAACGTCATGTATAAATTGAGATCTAAATATTGGAAGTAACTCTTAGTTTAAACAAAGAACAAAAGAACGTTGAGAATATTGCAAGAACTCAGTGTTACGCCTGCAATTGTTTGGGAAATTCAGAAGTTCAATACATGCTATGGGGTTGTGTTATTTCTTTGTTATGATATGTCAGCAGGGGCTAAAGATTAATAAAGTATTTATAACAATAACTAAGCGACTAATGAGGTGATCAAAATGTTTGTTGTCCAGTCTTTGGAATATTTGTGTAAATTTTTGCCTTGCATTGATTCAATTTAAAAATCGATCGGTATCAAACCTTTCCAACTTGTGGGCGGATGCTAATTTAACATTATTCTAATTATGATAGTTCATATAACAATTTGGTGGCACTCAACATGGTTACTTTTTGTACAATTATTATTCCTGCTTAAATCCAAAATGAGCACGTCTTCCAATTAATACTAAAAACCAGAAAATAATTTATCACGAAAGCAATATAGGACTATTTGCTTTTAAAGCATAAGTCGCTTCGGGTTTTTAACCTCCTTGTAGAGTTTTTGTATTTTGAGTTTTGTGTGTTACACATTTTTGGAGCCTAGTCGTGATTCATTAAAGTATGTTCTGTACATATCTTTGTCGCAGATTTGTGGAACTTGTATTTTTAGAGTAGGTACCTTATAAAAAGTTTGAACTCTAAAGCCTTTCTTTCTTTCTTTAATGCTTGGCTCATAGCTTTCAATCAGCGAGTCTGCAAATTTTTCAATATCTTTCCGTTAGAAACTGAACTTGACTTCAACAATTTTAAATACAGGTGTTAAGTGATAAATACACGTAATAATGGTGTTAAGACTCTGCAGTGTTACAATTTCGAAGAGAACGCTCAATAACTTCGGACATCGGGTGCTTGCGCTGCAGTGATGCTTGCAGTGCTGACCAGGCGAATTGCAATGCAGCTCTCCGGATTTTTTATAATTGTTGTTAACATGGTGTCATAGCTATTATTAAAAGTTGACACTACATAAAAACCGCGACATTTGTGTTGATTATTTCATTCTACTTCGTTTTTGACCAATCGCAAGGCTTTATTTTTTGGCTTACAGCGATAATTCGATAATTTTTTATTGTCCTTTTCGACTGTTTTTATCTTCGTGACAACGCTGAAAACTAGTGTCACATGTGTCCCATTTTTTACTTTCGTGTCAAATACTAATCTTTATGTTAATAAGTAGATGCTTAAATAAACAACTGTATCATGAAATAATCTTACCGAATTACATGCTCGTGCTTCTGAAATTATCTGTTGTAATACTCAAGTTGATTAAAACGCAACACTCGTGTCATTTTTTGACAAATTTCCCTCCGTTGCACGTCGGGAAATTAAAACGTCAAAAAATGACACTCGTGGTTGCTAATCAACGTTCGTATTACAAATCGATAATTTCGAAGCACTCGTGTAATTACAAGTGATTATTTCATTCTACTTCGTTTTTGACCAATCGCAAGGCTTTATTTTTTGGATTACAGCGATAATTCGATAATTTTTTATTGTCCTTTTCGACTGTTTTTATCTTCGTGACAACGCTGAAAACTAGTGTCACATGTGTCCCATTTTTTACTTTCATGTCAAATACTAATCTTTATGTTAATAAGTAGATGCTTAAATAAACAACTGTATCATGAAATAATCTTACCGAATTACATGCTCGTGCTTCAGAAATAATCTGTTGTAATACTCAAGTTGATTAAAACGCAACACTCGTGTCATTTTTTGACAAATTTCCCTCCGTAGCACGTCGGGAAATTAAAACGTCAAAAAATGACACTCGTGGTTGCTAATCAACGTTCGTATTACAAATCGATAATTTCGAAGCACTCGTGTAATTACAAGTGATTATTTCATTCTACTTCGTTTTTGACCAATCGCAAGGCTTTATTTTTTGGATTACAGCGATAATTCGATAATTTTTTATTGTCCTTTGCGACTGTTTTTATCTTCGTGACAACGCTGAAAACTAGTGTCACATGTGTCCCATTTTTTACTTTCATGTCAAATACTAATCTTTATGTTAATAAGTAGATGCTTAAATAAACAACTGTATCATGAAATAATCTTACCGAATTACATGCTCGTGCTTCTGAAATTATCTGTTGTAATACTCAAGTTGATTAAAACGCAACACTCGTGTCATTTTTTGACAAATTTCCCTCCGTTGCCGGTCGCGAAATTAAAACGTCAAAAAATGATACTCGTGGTTGCTAATCAACGTTCGTATTACAAATCGATAATTTCGAAGCACTCGTGTAATTACAAGTGATTATTTCATGCTACTTCGTTTTTGACCAATCGCAAGGCTTTATTTTTTGGATTACAGCGATAATTCGATAATTTTTTATTGTCCTTTTCGACTGTTTTTATATTCGTGACAACGCTGAAAACTAGTGTCACATGTGTCCCATTTTTTACTTTCATGTCAAATACTAATCTTTATGTTAATAAGTAGATGCTTAAATAAACAACTGTATCATGAAATAATCTTACCGAATTACATGCTCGTGCTTCTGAAATTATCTGTTGTAATACTCAAGTTGATTAAAACGCAACAATCGTGTCATTTTTTGACAAATTTCCCTCCGTTGCACGTCGGGAAATTAAAACGTCAAAAAATGACACTCGTGGTTGCTAATCAACGTTCGTATTACAAATCGATAATTTCGAAGCACTCGTGTAATTACAAGTGATTATTTCATTCTACTTCGTTTTTGACCAATCGCAAGGCTTTATTTTTTGGATTACAGCGATAATTCGATAATTTTTTATTGTCCTTTTCGACTGTTTTTATCTTCGTGACAACGCTGAAAACTAGTGTCACATGTGTCCCATTTTTTACTTTCATGTCAAATACTAATCTTTATGTTAATAAGTAGATGCTTAAATAAACAACTGTATCATGAAATAATCTTACCGAATTACATGCTCGTGCTTCTGAAATTATCTGTTGTAATACTCAAGTTGATTAAAACGCAACACTCGTGTCATTTTTTGACAAATTTCCCTCCGTTGCACGTCGGGAAATTAAAACGTCAAAAAATGACACTCGTGGTTGCTAATCAACGTTCGTATTACAAATCGATAATTTCGAAGCACTCGTGTAATTACAAGTGATTATTTCATTCTACTTCGTTTTTGACCAATCGCAAGGCTTTATTTTTTGGATTACAGCGATAATTCGATAATTTTTTATTGTCCTTTTCGACTGTTTTTATCTTCGTGACAACGCTGAAAACTAGTGTCACATGTGTCCCATTTTTTACTTTCATGTCAAATACTAATCTTTATGTTAATAAGTAGATGCTTAAATAAACAACTGTATCATGAAATAATCTTACCGAATTACATGCTCGTGCTTCTGAAATTATCTGTTGTAATACTCAAGTTGATTAAAACGCAACACTCGTGTCATTTTTTGACAAATTTCCCTCCGTTGCACGTCGGGAAATTAAAACGTCAAAAAATGACACTCGTGGTTGCTAATCAACGTTCGTATTACAAATCGATAATTTCGAAGCACTCGTGTAATTACAAGTGATTATTTCATTCTACTTCGTTTTTGACCAATCGCAACGCTTTATTTTTTGGATTACAGCGATAATTCGATAATTTTTTATTGTCCTTTTCGACTGTTTTTATCTTCGTGACAACGCTGAAAACTAGTGTCACATGTGTCCCATTTTTTACTTTCATGTCAAATACTAATCTTTATGTTAATAAGTAGATGCTTAAATAAACAACTGTATCATGAAATAATCTTACCGAATTACATGCTCGTGCTTCTGAAATTATCTGTTGTAATACTCAAGTTGATTAAAACGCAACACTCGTGTCATTTTTTGACAAATTTCCCTCCGTTGCACGTCGGGAAATTAAAACGTCAAAAAATGACACTCGTGGTTGCTAATCAACGTTCGTATTACAAATCGATAATTTCGAAGCACTCGTGTAATTACAAGTGATTATTTCATTCTACTTCGTTTTTGACCAATCGCAAGGCTTTATTTTTTGGATTACAGCGATAATTCGATAATTTTTTATTGTCCTTTTCGACTGTTTTTATCTTCGTGACAACGCTGAAAACTAGTGTCACATGTGTCCCATTTTTTACTTTCATGTCAAATACTAATCTTTATGTTAATAAGTAGATGCTTAAATAAACAACTGTATCATGAAATAATCTTACCGAATTACATGCTCGTGCTTCTGAAATTATCTGTTGTAATACTCAAGTTGATTAAAACGCAACACTCCTGTCATTTTTTGACAAATTTCCCTCCGTTGCACGTCGGGAAATTAAAACGTCAAAAAATGATACTTGTAGTTGCTAATCAACGTTCGTATTACAAATCGATAATTTCGAAGCACTCGTGTAATTACAAGTGATAATCTTTGCTACCAATACTTCAAGATACAGTGACTATTTGAGTCACTGTACTTCAAGATACAAGACAGAGGCACCTGTTGGAAAGAACGGTAAGTTCGAGTAGTGTAGTTTTTGCTTTTAAATGATATAGCGCAATCCCTATATCGTATACCTACTCTTGCCTGACTATCAGAAGAAAGTACCAACAAATATAATTAATAAATAATTAATAAATCGATTATTTGTCGATTGTATTTATTAACGTTGGTATAGGAGCAAAGCGTTTGATATTAATAGTTATTATATACCAAGGCCGTGAAATCATGTTTTACCGTGCCGAGAGAGTAATTCTCGCCAAGGCCGTTTGCGGCCGAGGCAGGACAGTCTTGACGACGCGCAATATATCGCGACAAGGTATAATACATAACATTGTTTGTGCAACCGTAAAAAATATGTAATTACAAATTCCATTGCTTTAAAGAAACAACAGTGTAATTCATTGTAGTAAATAGAAAGGCGGCTTTCATGTCATCTATGGAAATGACATAAGTAAAGCAATTAGTTTTTTAAAAAATCGTAAAAATGGGAGGACATACTGACACTAAGTTACTAAGTTGCCCTTAGTAACGGCCGTGTCTCCATTTCGCGTACGGGTGCACAAAAAATATTTTTATTACGTTAAATAACCCAAGAACATGTTTAGATGTGTTAATTAAAAAACTGGGGATACTAAACACTCTCAAGTGTACTGTAACTAAATTCTCCCCAAAAGTTCCCATTGAAAAATAATTATATTTAAAAAAAGCTCAGCATTACATAAAAGTAAAAGTTCTATCATAATTTTTTTTTCTCTTTTTTATGAGAAAACTTTTCCTGTTTAGTGTTATATTGTTTACCAACAAGTTTTAAGTCATTCATAGCTTTTACAAAACATTATTCCTGAATAAGAAGATGATTCATGCATGCAAGTTTATCATTTAAAATATTAAAATAAACATCTTAAATGAATTCATCTTTTTAGTGATTTTGCCATTTCGTACAAAAAATACCTGGTATTGCACCTACATTTTTAAAATTATTTCTGGTTTATTGAGTGATCATGAATATCTCTCAAGTCTGTAAGTCAAATGAAACAAATGCAGAAATGTAGTAAAAACACACTATAGTACTTCAACAATTTTGTAAAAACAGTGTCTTTACAAAAACTATCAAAATTTTCTTGGATCTTGAAAACGACTGCTTCATAACGTGATCAAGAGCGCACTTTAATATGATTTTAAGTAAAACTATCTATTTAGGTCGTTAGGAAGACTACTATTTAAAAATAGTGTATTTATTTAGGTAAATAAGATAGGAAATTCCAAATAGAAACCTTTTTTAAAAATAATTGAATAGAAAGTACAAGTTTATTTAATGAATGGCCTTACCAGGTATCGTATCTAAGATCCTAACAGTAGCTTCTTACTAAAACTAATAGCTTTCTTTTCATTGATTGTTTATAAAAATAGTTTATAAATAATTTGTATGTATTTGAAATGGCTTTTCAAAGGTTCTTTCGAAAAAACTTATTAAGAAAACCATCGTGTAAGGAGCCACTCTTGCTCAGAACTGCATTTTTTAACTACTAATACAGTGAAGTCTCGTTGATCCGAATCTACGTTAATCCGAATACCACGACAATCCGGATCAGCAATTTATTTACATTAATTACATTGTAATCCGGATTTAAAGGTTTTGATAATCCGAACTTCCGAAATTTTGACCGTAAAGGCAAAGCATTTTTATCCAGAAGCGTGCAGTGCGTAGGAAACAGTGAAGCAGTCGCGATGCGACATATACGCTGTCACGCTCGTACGCAATATGTACGAGTGCGATAGCGCACACGTCGTATCGCAACTGCAATGTTTCGTATGCACAGCATGCTGCTGTGACTTTATCAAAGATGTTTTCAAAAAGGATAACTACAGGGCAAGTAAAGATTGAATACTTAATTTTAAAAAGACATAATTTATGTCTGTTAAAAATCTCGGGGGAAAAGCTATTCAATGATTCGCACGCAGCAAGGCCTTTAAAAACAGTTGCAAAGCAATTAACGTGGCTTTGCAATGGGCAGTAAAAAAAATTGAAACAATTGTGATGCTGAAAGATTCAAAAGAAAAACCGTATCTATACTCAGAAAAGCATTTAATAGAACCAATTAAATGCATTTAATTCAACTATAAATATTTAGTTAAATAAACTACATTTTATTTGATTTAACTATCTATTTAGTTGAATTAAATAAATTTAATTGTTCCAACTAAACGCTTTTCTCAGTGTAAGGTATTAAGTTTAAAAAACACGAAACAAACAAAATCGCCGCCTTTTTTGGTTAACGACATATTAATGAGGAACATTATTTTTGCGTTTTTAAAACTGTTTTGCGTTAAATATTTTTGTAGTTTTATTTATTTTTAAATAAATTTTTTGCAGAATGTTTTAATTGCATTTATTTACAAATAAAACATTGTAATTCTACGGACGCGGTAATCCGGAAATCGCGATGATTCGGATTGCTCATGTTTTAATTAGTCGGAATTAGCGAGACTTCACCGTAATTTGCTCAAGAAGTAATAATAATAATTGCTACGACCCATCACCTGGCGAACTAGGCTCCAGAAGCTATAAAGCTTATGAAGAAGGGAGCGGCGATTATTATTATTATTACACAACGTGCGGCTGCAGCCAACTTAACAAATAGTATGGTAATGGTATAGCACAAATCCCACATTTGTGATACAGCTAAGGAGAACTAGAGAAAATCTTTACCAGATCTGTCGGTACGGCGAGTCGCTACACTACCAAGTCTAAATAAATAAAACCTTAATTTTAAAGTAAAAGTTTTAATTGGATACCTTGTATACAAAAGTCTCATGGCTTGGGTTATTTCTTTGCCAATCAATAATAATAATAATAATAATGTTTATTCACAAAAATTTCCAAAATATAGATAATGATAACAAAGATAATATAAACAAAACTGAACAAACATACGTAGCCACAAGGAAAAAAATCCACCTTGTATAAGGTTGGACAAACATTTAATGTAAATTATAAAAATTTGTTACTGGTGTTACTGATAGAGAGAGATAAGAGAAGAGCTGCTTTTGTACGACAACGTGCCCATTTATCGAAGTCGAGTTGCACAAGCTGCCCTGCACAAAACAAGCTTCCAGGAATTAAATAATCCACCCTACAGTCCAGACCTGATACCCCCCCAGAGATTACTATTTGTTCCCAAATATGAAAAAAGAACTTTGAGGAAAAAAATTTTCGTCCGATGATGAAGTAAAAGCTGCAGTTTCAGCATATTTTGAAGACAAAAATGAATTATTTTTTCCACTGGTATAAATAAATTAATTACTAGATCTGAGAAATGTATTAGAGTTAAGGGAGAATATATTAAAAAAGAAAAATAATACTCTATTTTTATTTACTTTCCTTACCCCTCATTCTGCGAATATAAAAACACACTCTCATATGTTACATCATTAAAAAAAAGCTTCAAGCATTTGCAAACAGATGCCTAAGGTTCATTCTAAGGATATGGTGGCCACATCAATGCAGAATTATGGGAAAGAACAGGCCAGGAAAATATTAATGCAGAAATTAAAAAAAGGAAGTTTAGATGGTTAGGTCACACATTACGAAAACCGAGAAACGCACTTATTCATGAAGCTTTAGAGTGGAACTCACAGGGGGAAGGACCCGGGGAAGGCCACATACAACTTGGAGAAGAAGTGTATCAAAAGAAAGTGGAAAGTGTTGCGTAATTACGTATAATAGCCAGTGCCAAAAAGCAATGAAAAACACAACAGCAACACAATAGCTAGTACAATAGCTAAAATGATATAAAATAAAATAAAAAAATCAATTAATGATATTATGTAAGGGCAATCTTAATAAGTAAAATTATAAATAATTTATTAATTATTTTTTATATCTATTAATAGATGTAGCTCTTGTCTACTCATGCTGAGAATGTATGTTCTTAATTTTGATTTATACAATCCAAATGACAATCAAGATAACACAAAATAGAGCGATTTCTGAGATTTGTGTCTCGGGCATTGTATATGGAATAATGGAATAGTGATTTTCGTGATGTAGTGAAAACCACTTTGAGCTAAACGACATTAAAGCTAAATTTGTTGGAGTTCGAGGAAACTTTTATTAAATAAACACTACTATTAGATATATCAACGTATAATATGTATCCTATTAATTCTTTAAAACAGTTTTGAACTGAACTAAACGTAAAGTCGTAGTCACCACGTATTGTTGAACTTTCGTTGACAATATTAGTAACAATCAACAAATCCTATTAACTTAAAGGACTAAACGTTATCCATAGAGTCCTATTTGTAAACTTGAATATTTAAAAAGACATTGGGAATTTCTTCTTTCTTATCTGAAACTATATAGATGCTAACAAATCCATCATCATCTAGATCTCCAGTTACGATCACAGGAGCGAAAAAGTTTTTAGCATCATAGTGTAACATTTTCCAATTATTGTTAAAATCTACAGAAAAATAGAGTTATTAATGTTGAACTATTCACAAACACCACAATACGAACGCACCAAGATGAAGTAAAACTAAGATCAAACCGTTCCGTTTAATTTTCACAATTTTTATTTGATATTCTTGTAACTGACGTCAAAACCTTTTAAAACCACATATCGCGTAATTTGAATAGTAACTGTTAGATACTAGACTAATTTAGTATACTAGCTGCCAATATACGCGTTACACGATGTGTACTGTACTGACAAAAATCAAAAGAAAATAATAAAGTGTCATACTTACTTCAAATTGACGTTTAAACACACGAAGTGGGCTAGGCTTCAAAAAACAGAAACCTTATTACTGATAAATTATTTTGAGCTGAAACGTATTAACTGAAAAACTTACTGATTTCAGACTTAAGAAGAAACAATAATTATTTCACAAAATTGTGTTGGACGTCATGAAACTGTATGTAAAAGATCGTAATTAAAATGATGTTAAATTCATTTGCGCCTATAATTTGGAAAGAGTTGATATCCATCACCTATTCTATATTAAAGATTTTGCGAGAAACAATTTGAGTTTGTTAACGTCACAATTGCCTGTGCAGGACTTTTTCACTTAAGCCTTATACTTGTATTTTTTTCTGTTGTTTTGAACAACTCGTATAATTTTAAATTCTATCCATTAATTAGCCTAAAACCTAAACCTATCGGTTGAAGACTTTACATAATTTCAAAATTTCAATGATAATTAAATAGACAATGCTTTGTTTCATTTAATTTTAATAGGAAGTATTACTAGAAGCGAAAAAATATTACTGTGGTGTAGCATAAATGTCTGCAGTTTGAGTGTTAGCTAGAAATGTTATGCATACCTATTATGAAAGCAACTTATGTTTTTGTGCGTTTTCTTGACTTCTGTCACAGTTGTTGCCTAACTAACATTTGTTAATTTATTGTTACTTAACTTACTGTAAACAATTTACTTTGAGGCCCAAGAAACCTAAGGTGGAACTCCACTGCTCCGGACGATGGCTGTCTCGCGTAGGTCTATGTAGTACCTATGAAACTCCCCTCAGCATTATGCTTGGAGATATTTTCGATTTATTGTACTTTACATTTGATACAATTAGTTGGCTGTGCCTTGTATACATTTTTGATGTTTATCTAGGTGTTTAGGTATGTGACCCTACAGTAGGCTTGAGGATTAACGTCCTCCAGAGAGGCGTTGACTTATGTTTCTGATTTTAAATGTATGATTATATAAATGATTCGTCCCAAAGTATCTGCTGCTGTTAAGTTTTAACATAAGATAATTACAACGACTTTTTCATATTTATATTAAACTTTTACGTTCGCATTTTCTAGTTTACACGTACTCTCAACTCTGACGTATTTACTATGGTTAGTTGTTACTTGTAAGGTTGGTAATGTTGGCAAAACTTAGTTTTGTTTAAATATTAAAAATCAAGCGGAACTCCCTGGGCCGTTACAATGCCTTCCATCTTTAAACTAAATAAGTGTATCCGCTGCAAAGAAGTTTTGATTATGATACTCTTAAAATCCTTAAAGGCCTACTGCTATAAAAAAAAACTTATTTATTTTTACATTCCATTATGTAATGTTTGAATGTTCGTTTCAATTTTAATATTGTTTGATTATTAAAAAAATAAAATAAATGTTGACTTGACACTCCAAATTTTCTTTCACGACTTGTCAAAAGCTAACACTAATGAGAAAAGTACATAAGTAGAAATTAAATCAAGAGAATGTAGGTACTTAATTTATTTATATTTATTTTTATTTAATCAACAATCGGAACGTATGACATTGCTATGACTTTCAATCATGTTAGAAAGATATAGCGTGCATTAAAATATTTAGTAGGCAGACTTTATACAAATTTTAGAAATCCTGTTGTATGAGACATAACCTCACTTTTTGAAATAAATGTTGGAACCATCAAGCCCTGGTATTATAAGGGTCTTTTTAATATTGCCACAGACGGAATTATTCAGAATTAAATAATTGCTGCATACTCAAGTTGCATTCCAACCAGCATAAATGTTTACCAAGGTTATACACGTCTTTCCAACATGGTGCAGGATGTAGTCCAGGTCAAGGAACACGTACATGCTCCACAAACGAGTACTGGTAAATAAGTGGAACCTTAAACTGGAGCAGCACCTACGAGTTAACATTAATAAGATAATGGATTCAGTCCTAAACGTTAATATATTCATGTATGCAGTCATAAAAGCTAGTATATATTCAATTATGCATCACCGGCTTCCGCAATATTCATAAGAATACCGTATACAAACGGGCTCGCTACGAGACATACTTCAGTTGTGTTGTTGACTTCTCGTGGACAGCCTGGTGAGTCACTTTTATATTATTTAAGGGTAGAGGTTCAGGAAGCTAGCGTCTAGAGATGCCGGTTAGTTGAACCCTCTACTGCTTGGTTATTAGGAACCTGGAAGCTAGCGTCCTGGGACGCCGTTTACCTGATCTTCCTAAGCTTAGTCGTAGTTTGTACATAGTTGTTAGGGAGGTTTCGACCACCCTAACGTTAGTGTTAGTATGTAAGTCATGTATTAGGTGTAGTTTGTACTAATCTTGTTACCTCTATCCAATACTACTAAAGTTGATTTGTATGTGTGTCCGAGCCCCATTCTCGCGTTCTATAAGGGCTGGAGAGATGGGCTTGGGCTCATTCGACGCGTAATTTGCCGAGGATAATGCAAGACCGAAAATTTTTTAAAGTAGGTCATAAAATGGCAATAAAATTCTTTGTACATAAACATAAAAATATCCATTAGCTGATTGTAAATAGACGATATTGTAAGCCTCTTATTTTTACAACTTAAAAGAAATTTTTTGATCTTTATAAAAACACTTTTGGAAAAAGGGACATTTAATGAATAACCAAGAAAATGGCAGTTGTAATTCCTTGCATTTTTTAAGTACATGACTGAACATTAAATAGAGTTTCCAATCCAGATATGCAATACAAGGCAGCTAAAAATTGTCTAAAGAGAATGCGACACAATAAATTTTCGGTGTGAAACTAAAACGATCGGTGTTAAATTGAAATTAACATATTCTGAAATATTTTAACACAATTTTTGCGATATCTGCTAATAGAATATAATACTAATTTTATGGATACAACTTAAAGCGTCGAATTAACGAAAATTTTGAATTATATATAAGTATTGCAATCAAAGAAATCCTATAGTACTTAAAAACTATAAAGTTTCTGAGACGTCGATGGCGGTACATTTCTCTTGCTTCAATTTTCCTAAAATTATATAAGTATGAATAACTCTTTTAACATATGGAACAATTCTAGGGGGTGTGACAAAAAATCTACTTTTATTTTTACCCCTTATAGAGATGGACCACCGTAACCTACAGTCATCATGTTTTGTTGATCTCTCGTTTATAACATAAATAACAATCAACAATTCCTATTAACTGAAAATACTAAAAACTATTTAGATTTTTAAATACAGTATTTTAACATAAGGCCTAAAATTAAAATCAAATACGAGAAACGTATTTGCTCACTACCTCCACCACCTTGACTTGGTACATAAAGATAAAGATTAGAAAGTCTGAGAGCTGCTCGAATTTCTGCCTCTGATGAGCTCAGTTCAGTGCTAAATCGTATAGTCTTTTTAGGGGCAACTTGTATAAATCCGTTATCAGAAAAACGGCCACGGATACCAGCTGTTTCAAGCCATACGAATAAAGCTATTCTAGTAGTAGTAATTTCTATTTCAAATTCCTTTTTGCTTTCAAGCTCTGTAATGTTGGTGATCTAAAATATAGCTTATTAACATCAACCAGGTCAGTTGTACTTATTAACTGATGTACCTCGACTTCTGGTGGAAACTTCTGAGCATTAGTTTGATTGAGAGGTAATGGAAAGACATAATTATCAGGCGCAATTAGCTCATCTTTATCTGAGGTAAGAGTAAGATACACAAAACAATTATGTGTGGCTTTAGGTTCACATGGTTTGTCTTTGATTTCTGCAAAGTATGTTTCTACGGAAAATGTCTTCACTAGAGCAGATCGATATGGAGGCTAGAATTTTTTGTTTTAGTTTTATTAGTATGTTCAACATAATACAGAAATATGAAAAAATATCGTTACTTACCACATTGATTTTAAGAGTTTCATTGTTTACTGCTTCCATAGAGTCCCATTTGTAAACTTGAATATTTAAAAAGACATTGGGAATTTCTTCTTTCTTATCTGAAACTATATAGATGCTAACAAATCCATCATCATCTAGATCTCCAGTTACGATCACAGGAGCGAAAAAGTTTTTAGCATAATAGTGTAACATTTTCCAATTATTGTTAAAATCTACAGAAAAATAGAGTTATTAATGTTGAACTATTCACAAACACCACAATACGAATGCACCTATTCCAGACCACGTTGGGGCCACCCAAACATCATTGAGTTGCCAATATAAAGCACCCATAGTGTACCCTTTTCCTTCACTGTTTACGCTGCTACGCCACTGCCTGTAAAATTCGGTTTGCCTTTTAACTGCCATAGCTTGGATGATCTGCAATAATTCATTCCTTCGTAACATTATTTGTTCATATTATCGTTTTTGTTGATACGGACGTACCTGACTGTGATATATCAATGTTTTGGTATAGTCCACTGAAGAAATAGGCGGTAGATGTAATTGGTGGTTGATTAGTTTCCTTAATTTATCATAACCTTCTGGTAAATGTTGTCTACTCTCCAAAAAGTCAGAAAGCATTACTAAATCCCCTGGAATATCTGTAGCAGAAGATAAAGTATGGTAGCTTGGTAACGATTGGTATCCATATTCAGAAGCAAATCTATTTAATGGGTAATAGCTGCTAGCCCAACTATTATTATTGTAATCGTAGAAGTGAACTGAAAGTAAACATTTGAGGCTATATAGCACACCTATACGTATTATTTTACATAAGTATATTACCATCTCCATAAAAATGACTTTGTGGATTTTCAGCTACGCAATCTTCTAATTCAGATTGAATTCCATTTGTTGGACTAGATAGTAGATATGATCTGGTATCATCATTTTCTAGAAGTTCATTCCTGATTATGTCATTATATAGATGTTTATAATCAGCTTTATAAATTTCAAATCTTTGTTCCGTTCCATACCTACGAAAAAGTAATAATATACTTAAACTTGATGACTCTTAACGTTAATGTCTTTAATTGAATACAAAATTATTTAATCATTTATTATTATTGACTGCCAACAAACTGATTGGAAGCAAAAAGTTAGTAACAACTATCAATACTTGCCAATTCTGTCGCAATGCAGCTTCATTTTCGTTATTACCAGCCCATAAAACTAAGCTTGGATGATATTGTAATCTTCTTACCTGATGTCTTACCTCTTTTTTAACGGAGCTGTTAAACATAAACCGTTTATTGTAAAATTTACACAATAAAACACTACCATGATCTTACCTTATAAATTCTGTATCTGTAGGGTACATATTGCAGGCAAACATGAAATCTTGCCAAATCATAATTCCCATTTCATCGGCAATCTTGTAGAAGGAATCAGCTTCATAGGTACCACCACCCCAAACCCGAATCATATTCATGTGTACATCTTTAGCAGATTGCAGAAGAAATCTAATGTTGATATCACTCTGACCACGTTCAGGAAGAATACTAATGGGGATGCTGTTTGTACCTTTTGCAAAAATTGGCAAACCATTTACTTTAAAATAAAATTTTCTTCCACTATCTGTGAAGCAAATTCAAATAATAACCCAGCAGTAGCTCATATTTTAAACAAGTACCTATTACATCTTGTTTAAGTTCTACCGTACGATAACCGATTTTGAAGTATCTGTAGCTATTGTCCTTATTATTCATGTAAGTTATAGCTATCATGTATAAATTTGCGTCACCGTAACCATTAGGCCACCACAGCTTGACTTTCTGAAATGAAGACGTATACATGTACTTCAATGTTAGCTGTTTAGATCATGTTATTAAATAGGATTACACTTACATCTTTTCCAACATTGCATGTGAATTTTGCTAAAAATTCACCGTGCTCGTTTTTAGTCGTAATCGTTTGATCTATAAATTGACACTGTTTTGGATTATCGTCAGTATTTAACCTTATATTAAAATTTCCCTTTACGCTAACACTTTTAGCTTCCAAATAAATACTAGTTTCTACAGACCATTCTTTTTTATCGTCGTCAGGAGAGATTTTAACGGTGACATCTCTTATAACAGCATTATCATAACCTAATAGGTAAACGTCTTTCCTAAAATAGAAACCATCTAACCAGTACATAAACAACCCTGTACATGGTCACTAATAATGGGTCGTAAGGACTGTGGTTTATCACAACACTATATTTAACGGCGTCTCCTAACCACACATTGTATTTGACTAATTGCCAATACGTATTTCGGTAACAATGTTACCTTTTTCTCGGCATAACATAACGTTACCGAAATACGTATTGGCAATTAGTCAAATACAATGTGTGGTTAGGAGACACAGTTAAATATAGTGAACCCTGTACATGGTTGTGATAACATGTAAAAACCATTTGCTTAATTTTTCCAGTAAACGATTAAGTCCGGAGAACATAAAAAATGTAATGTAATGTATATATGAGCGTTGTGTTTAAATGGTTGCAACAACCGAATAGTGGCGCCGAAAATGTTTAGCATTTGTTTGTGTTATTTTATAAATGTGATAAATTTGAAACCACTGGAATGCTTTAATTCTGTACCAATTCAGAAAAATGGTCCCGGAACTCATTCCCTTATAAGTTTATTTATAACAGCTACAGCCAATTATAAGCTACATTATACTAAAATAATAATTCCGATGAAGTATATGTTTTTAAATACAAGTTGCAACTTTTAAATGACAACACAACGCTAAACAAACATGAAACCCATACAAAGCAGCAGCAGTCGCCAGCGATCCATAGTTACCATACGACCATGGTAAAACTGCCTATGATAAGTGCCTCTGATAAGTTCAGAAAATGAATGGCATATATCATGTTGGAGACCACTATGAGCTTTTTGTAATGAACAAGAAAAATCAAAACTGATGCGTGGAAACATAGCTAAATCGAGGTTAAGTTCAAACTTATAATTGTCATTTGTGGCACGAAGAGACTATAAGGAACTAGTAATTAAAGACATACTGATTAGTGATTAACATTCAACGTTGGCCAACCCGAGATTTTATAGTAATTAACATTCCCTATGTATCTCTCTAAGAATTCTGATCTCGATTTTGACTTTGTTCACACGTATTGATTATCTATTTCTAGTTCAATGTAAAGCTACGCCATTCACTTTTCCGATCGTGGAACCCTGGTGTAGTAAATTTAAACAGATTAATTAATTAAATTAATTATTATTTTAACTTAATTAATTAATTAATAACGAAGTGTTTTAGACGATCAACTAGAGAATGATAAAACAAAAGTAAGTTTGGTAATTACCATATACCCATGGATGGTAGAGCTGGACCCCAATCCCAAGAAAACGAAGCTTGCATTTTTCGTATGTGGTTTACGTGACATTCCCCATTATATTCATCTGGCACGCATAAGGGCTTAACAGGATAGTCCTTAGCTTGTTTATCGAACAATTGTTTTGCTTTATTAACAGGGGATTTTATCCTCACTTCCAGGTAGTTTTCACCATTCTGTAATAAATAAACAATTAATTAACTAATTAATGTCACCGGCAATCTATTGAATGTTTTTTCCGGTCCATTTGACTCAGTTAAAAAAACATCATTACTTTTACGAACTGTCTACTTTCATTACCTTATTTACACTACGTAGCGGCAACTACTTTCATTGCCTGTAATTGCCTCTTACCTAAGTGAAGTGATATTAATCTAGGTCCTTAGATTAATTTCGTTTTAATAGTAGATATGGAATGTCAAGTAAGAATATCAATAATTACATTGTGCTACACATGAAATACACAAGACCTCCTACCTATATAAACGATTTGATATTGAAGAATAAAGACTTTTCATACTTTCAGAATTTTCCGTTCACTTCGAGTTTTTTTCCCAGCGCCCTGAATCAACCTCACCCAGTTTTGGTGCCTTGCCCTACTCTAATGACCAAAACTTAGCCATTTCTTGTTACGTTTTAGAATTCTTTTCTCTACTGGGAAGATAAGTGTAGCTTTACAAAAGTTCAAAAATAATGAAAATCGGTAAAGAAATGACTGCGTTATAGCCTGAAACAGCCATGAAAAAATGTTTTTTTTGAAATGTTTAAGTTTCAGCGGTTCAAATGATATTTACTCAACAAATAAACTTTATTGTATTTAGCAGCATCCATTCTTTCTTCCAATTTTGTCAACATGTCTTGCAAATAGAGATGTACACCCCCGACATAAAAAAGTGCATGAATGAATGGCAGCATTTTTTAGACAAAAACAAGATGAAGAGTCCAGTTTCCCATTCTCTCTTAGCTGTATCTCGGCAACACTCAAAGTGTAGCAAATCTAGTCTATTTTAAAATTAAAAATCACCACTTTCGCTATAAAACACATCGTTTACAAGATATTCTTAGAAAACCGAAGAAATGTCGAAATAGCCAGTCTCGATTAGATTAGATTAGATTAGTGGTTTGCATGTTTGCTTCATAATCCAGATCGTAGGCTCGATCCCCGGCCGAGCTGGTAATTTTTCATAGCGGAGAAAAATTTAAAACATGCCTTCTTTTCGGATAAGAAGTAAAATTGTAGGTCTCATGTCAATGCGATGTTTGGCATGCTAAGATCCCTACTGGTGGTGGAATTCTCCCAGATTCGGCTAAATTCTAGTAGGGTCGGCCAAATGATCATACCAATCGGTGCCATGAAGTACGAAGGATGCTCCGCCATCCTGATTCCTCGCCCAAAAACAAACAAACAAACAAACAAATGTCGAGATTTTTATTTGTTTTTCAATATGGCGCTGCGGTGGTGCGCCAATGTCGTAGTAAACTTGGATTTTTAATAAGGACTCCAACATACAAAACATATTCAAAACTCAGAACTACCCGATCTTTTGTAAGGTAAGGCCTGTTTTCTGACAGACTGACTGGACTATTAATACAAAAGGTTGTTCTAAAAATATTTGATAGATTCTTTTATAAACTTAAGGCTCCGTTATCGCGTAGATAAAGTAGCGCTTAAACAGCTCTGAAGAATTTCATGGCAATTTTTAAAAATTGCACCTGGTTTACATTTATTGTGCATGAGATCTTTTCTTAAGAGTGTTATCTAGTTTATATTATGGTTTATAGCAAATACAAAATTACAGAAGCTGTTTCCTTAACGAATAAAAAAGTGTAAATTTAGAAAAACAAAACTATAGCTAGCGAGCTTTTAAAAATGGTAAGGTGTACTTCCTAAATTATCGTTCAAGTGTTATTTGAGATAAAAATGCCCGAATATACAACAGTATAAAAGAACTGCATGAACTAAAAAAAGGTCATATCCCGCGTTTATTCAAACATTTTGGTAAATGGCAACTATCATTCTTAGTTCAGGCTTTTGCTCACGTAACGCGCTGTAGGCGGATCGAGTTAAAAAAGCGGGAAGTTTCAACGAGTTTGATTTGACTGTTAATATATTTTTTGTACGACCATGCTATTTCGGATTGTTTACCATACTTGGTTTTAGAACAGTAGGTTATATTTACTGGTTGCTAAGCAAAAACGCGTCGGTAAGTAATTACTTACCGTTCAGTTCTGTCAAAAACAGAACGGTAAGTAAATTATATGTAATTTATAAAAAAAATGCATGATCTTTAGATGTCTCTTTCGCGAGAAATCATTTATTTTCTAAATAATTGGACTATTTAAAAAAATCCATGTTGTTTATTTAAATTTGCTCAGGCCTCTTCAATATCCAAATTATATTCGTTTTCAGATTCACTCATTCTCACGAGTTTGACAAATATCGTGACATTCAAAAATAATAGTAATTACAAACGTCTCCATGGTAACGACAAAACCTACTTAATGTTTGGTGGATATACAGGGCAAAAATAAATTATCTTAAATCTATTTTTTTCTGGGATATTTCCTAGTTAATACCTTTGTATTCATAATGGTCGTACAAAAAATAGTATAAGCATCTCAAACAGTAAGGAGTTTACCGATCTCCTCCAATATTGGCGACTTCGCTTCTCTCAGTCGCCAAACATTGTCGTCGATCGGTAAACTGTCCTTACTGTTCTTGATACTTAATATACTATAACGCATTTTCGTTATTGTTACATATATTTGTGTGATTCTCGATGTAAAGTAACAGATTATTGTTTATATCCCTTCCCATATTTTAACTTTCCTAATCTTTTGACTATTATTTAATAAATTCAGTTAAATTTAAAATATTTTGAAAGTTCACGCATGTCTGGTAACACTGTGTTTTCAAATTTATGTGTTTATAGTTAATGAAGCTTCCTATTATTAAGACTGGCGGCGATAACGGACCCTTAATCACTGAAACATGACGAATATATTTAAAGTCAAAGACTAACAGACTTGTGAATGTAATCAAAAAACGATATTATTTGAAAGCTAAATATAAAAAATTAGAAAAGGTCTAAAGAAACTATAACAGGTCTATCTTTGAAAATTGTCGCATATACTATCAATTTTTAAAATTTACTGAGCAAATGGTATAATTATTGCAAAGGCCTAATGAATTACAAAATCATGTAATCAATCGAGAATTGATTTGGCCTATGTTATTATTTGATGACTTGTTAACTAGAATTGATAAGCTTTGAACTAGTAATAAATGGTTAAAAAAAATAATCGGCAAAAAAAATGTTTTTTTCTGCCCCTGACAAAATTCCTGCTGATTCTTATGTAAAATGACCTCCTGAATCCGAATATGACCTCAGTTTTCCCCCATTACCCACCGTTTTCGGGAGATGCCCCCCCACCTACTTTTATCACTTTTCCATAATTTGGAGGAATGAAAAGGATAAATTTAGCCTTTACATTTATTCTTAGGGGCTAGAGAGGTGAACAGTTCTAAAACATGAACATTTGTAGCATAGAGGTAGATTTGGGGAGGATTTGCCCTCTTAAACTGTAAAGAAATCATTAAAAATGATCAATTTTTCCGTTTTTTTCGCAAATTTTGTCACTTATTTTCTACTTACTCCAGTTTCCAGCGCCCCTCATTCTCTCTCAAACACCCTCATATAATAAAAATATATAGCAATAATAATAAAAATATATACCAACAGTTCGGAAGATTCCCAATACTGAATACCTTTTCGTCTCTCCAAATTATGGAAAAGTGATAAAAATAGGTGGGGGGATGGTGGGTGATGGGGGAAAACTGAGGTCATATTCGGATTCAGGAGGTCATTTTACATAAGAATCAGCAGGAATGGTGTCAGGGGCAGAATTTTTTTTTGCCGACCAGTGTTACTTGAGCAGCGGCGTTATGTCTTGATATATGGCTGGACTGTTATTACGGTTCATATCCGTTGATTTGGGGATGATTGCAGAACAAAGCTGGAGTGCAGTACGCGAGAGTAACTAAAAAGGTTTATTCCGTCAGTGGCCTCTTGATTACTAGCTTAGAGTAAACTATTAGAGTTATGCCAGGTGTTTTACCTGGTGTACTCAGGACTGTGGATCAGCTATTGTGGAGTTGTTTTACAATAGATCAGTCTCTCGAAAATCCGGCACGGGTGAACCGCTCTACGCTATTCCAAGATCTAATATTCAATTAATAGACCTTGGGATATCCTTCACTTTGGTACATGCCGGATATCTTTAAGTAGAGCCGGATGGGGCGCTGTTTAAATCTCATCAAGCCTTTATTATGGTAGAACGGGGTGACAAAAACCTAAGTAGTCCTAGGTAGGTCTACGACCAAGCCCATCCATATTTGCGGTTGAACTTGGTTGGAAAGTAGGAATCAGTATACTGCACTAGGGGTAAAAGGATTCCGACGGATGAGCGCGTTGATAGCTGCACTACTAGCCTGGAGAGCTAGTAAAGGGTGGATAGTAACCTCGTTCCCAGCAGTCAGCTTTGTAAGCACTTTTGCCCTTTTGTGAGTGCTGCCAGTTGGCAGCACTCACAAAAGTGAGTAGCGCGCTAATTGAGCGTATTTCAATTCTTTGTCCGATAGGCTAAAGTAGATGAGTCATGTAAATCGGCAATTCATAAATGACTCGAGTAACAGCTACAAAATATTTTCACATTTTTTTTATTAAAAACTTCCATATTTACATAATTAACCACAGTTAAATAATTCCAGTTACCACTAATAACACAGAAAAAATTAAGAAATTGATAAAAAAAGTACTGATAACAGAGAAAAAGTTGGTAATACAAAGTTGGTAGCAAGGATAAAAACTAAAAGTACAAAATATAGAAAAATGTGGTAATAACAGAAGTGGGATTTAAGGATAAGTTGCAAGTAGAGGCAGAAGTAAATATGTAAAGTGTTACTAATAACAGTAAAAATAGAAAAGCAATAAGTATAGTTATATTGAATAGTTAGGACAATAAACAGGTAATAATGAAAAATAGATTATTAAATTAAAGGGGGTAGAAAATTAGATTGATAGCGACTTAACCCGAAAGCGTAGATTAATAGAGGCTGAACTAAGATCCAAAAAATAAAATGGGCAAAAGAAATAACGTAAAAGTTGGATATAAAAAAATGTCATTGGAAGACAAATTTTTGCTCGTATGGAAACAAGTGGGACATAGTGAGATTAACAAAAAACTGAATAAGTTAAGTGAGATTAACAAAAAACTGGAACATTAAAACATTGATGTTAAATAAACAAATAATAAGACAAGGACTACGCCGGCAACGGAAATGCTTAAAGAGAGAGGCTTGGAAATGGGAACGAAAATCTTAAATGACGCGGGTAAGATGACATTGAAAAATACATAGAATACATGGAATAAGGAATTTAGAAAAAGAAAATATACATTAGGTACATGGTGTGTAAGAAAAATAAATGGGTAAGAGTTAAAAGAGAAAATTAAAAAACTTATGGTCAAAGTATTTACTGTGACCGAAACCAAGGAAAAGCAAGGAGGACATGTAAATAAATATTAATAATTAAAATGAAATATCAAGTAGCAAGACTACGAGGGCGGGTTGAAAACTTCTCGGCCTAGCCCAAACAGGGCGCGCTGAGTGCATACATTTTTTGACAGCTGTAAAGTTCTAACCTTCATAAAGTAGAATCTGCAGTGTCAAAACGATTGCTTCATGACTCCATGTGTATCTACCTGCTAAAGTTTTTGTTGCAAGTTATTTGTGAAGAATGGAAAAACACGAATATCGTGTTGTTATAAAATATTTTGTTTTGAAAGGCTTAACTGCCACAGAAATTAAAAAAGGGCTGGATTCTATTTTGGGAGAATGTGTTCCATCATTTCCACTGCAAAAAAGTGGATTGCTAAATTCAAACGAAATGGGAAGATCTGCGACGAAGCACCGCGTCCGAGTAGACCCAAATCTGCTACCACTGAAGAAATGGTTGAAAAAGTGCACGCTATTGTTTTAAACGACCGTCGATTAAAATTGCAAGAAATAGCTGATGCTGTAGGTATATCTAAAGAACGGGTGCATTCAATTTTACACGAGAATTTGGAGATGGAAAATGTGCACGCTGGGTGCCGCGACTGGTGACAATTGACAAAAACAACATCGAGTCAGTGTTTCAAAAGAGTGTTTGCAGTGTTTTCGGTGTGATCCAAAAGACTTTATGCGACGATTTATTACCGTTGATGATACACGAGTTCATCACTATACCCCTGAAACAAATCAACAATCGAAACAGTGGAAACATGGCGATTCTCTACCACCAAGAAAGGCTAAGACTGTTCCGTCGGCCGACAAGGCGATGGACACGGTATTTTGGGATTCTCGGGTCATAATTCTTATTGATTACCTGGAAAAGGGAAGGAGTATCACAGGTGAATACTACGCTAAGTTATTGGATCGTTTGAAAGAATAAATCGCTGCTGTTTCATCAAGACAATGCTCCCCCTCAGCGGTCGGCAATTACAATAGTGAAAATCCACGAACTGGGTTTCGAATTGTTAAATCACGCACCGTACTCGCCTGATCTATCTCCCAACGATTTTTTCTTGTTTCCAAATTTGAAGAAATGGCTTGAAGGGCGCAAACCTTCGTCTAATCTTGAAGTCACTGATGCTGTAAACGCATATTTTGAAGACCTTAACGTTTCCTTTTATGTGGATGGTTTGAATGACTTAGAGCATCGCCGAACCAAGTGCATCGAGCTCACAGGAGATTTTATTAAAAATAACATTGAAATCAAACCCTACAAATATTGTTTTCTATCTCAGGCCGAGAAGTTTTCAACCCATCCTCGTATTAACTGTAATGATAGAGTTAATAGAATACACGAACCCGGAATACTTAAGCTATCCTGTCTTTACTATAACCAAGTTCTTCTATTTCTATTATCTAGTTAGTTGACTTTTAATTCAATTCCTAGGCTACGCTTTCCATTTTCAAAAGCCCCCGTGATATAATGTTGACTTGGCGACAGTGGATTAATAGTATATTAAAGAACGAGTTTCATAAGGCAAGATTTATTGCTCGAGTCCAAATTTAGAAAACGAGTTTTCTAAAGGACGAGTGCAATAATGACTTATGAAACGAGTTTTTTATACTATTTTTTCTATTTTGCGTCATTTCAAAATTTAGGGATTTTTGTGGTAGTTGACAACACTGATGTGACATTTGAAAATTCATTGATTGACACAGAAAATTGAGTGAAGTAAGTGTCAATTTTCTGTTTTTTTCTATTATTTTTTCAATGCTACCAACTTTAAAAAAGTTGGGCTATTAAAGCACTCAATGAGCTATTAACGCCTTGTTTTGGGTGCTTTAACAGCTTTATTATAGACGCAAAATAGAAAAAATAGTTTTTTATTATACCTAACTCATAATCTTGGTATATCGTACTCTTAAGAGAGCGAAATAAGGTCTTTAAAGCACATGTGCTTTAAATCTGCCTGGGTAACAAGAAATTAACAACAATGTTAAAATACAAATTTTGAACAATACAGGTAATCGAAACAAATTCACAAATCAACAAATTTATACATAGCAACCAAACCACAATTTTTGTAACCATTGCTATATCAACGATTAATGATGTAGATTATTTCGAAAAAGGTATTTCAATTTACTTTTTTTGTTACAATTTTTAGATTGTAATGCAGGTATAATAAAAAATAGCGTATAATACACGTGTATACGAGCCTTTAAAGCACTGCTCCGTTAAAAGGCACTCGGCTTCGCCTCGTGCTTTTAAACCCGTCGTGCGTGCTTTAAAGGCTTGCTTATACACTTGTATTAGAATATACTAATTAAGCTATGTTGTTATGGCATAGTCTTGTCAGTTGGGTATGGTTTTTAAAATACACCTTTGCGTTTTGTATTTGCTCAAAATATTACTACAATTCGGCTTTTCGTGGATTGAATGTTGGCGAATAAAATAAAATTTACCCTAAACTAAGCTAATTTTAAAAGTATACGAGTACCTACAGTATAATGTACATAATAGGAATGAAGGTACTTCAATAGAATAAAAAATATAAAATTCAAGTACGTAATGCTATTGTATTTAAAACTTACCTTCAGTTTAGACTTTACATCAAAGATATACCTAACAAACATGTTATCTGTAGTACCTACAAATTCGTCATTGAGATATATTTCTGAAAATGTATCGACTCCATTAAAAATTAAATCAATTTGAGCTTGCTTTGCTAAATTAGGACCAACTAAAAGATATAGATATTAAAGGTACGATATATAACTACTTATTAATGGTTTGTTACGTGTAAAATTTCTTGAATAAGTCCAATCTTTCTTAGATACCCATCGAGTTTCAATATCATTAAATCTATAAAATACATCATTGATTATTTTGTTGTTCATTAAATCGGTATAAATCCCACCAGGTGCATAAGCCATTAGATTGTACACTAAACAACTAAATATTAATATTTATTGTTTAAGTGATAAAACTGTGATACCTGATACCTTTGTCAGAATCTCTAACATTCCAGTGCCCAAATAGTTCTTGAGTAGATTCGCCAGAAACAACTTTGTAAGTAAAATACACAAAAACCAACCACTTCATGATGTGCCTATTCATTTTTTCAAATCCCAGTTATATTTACTTATCTAGTACAACACAAAGTAACTAATATCAGGTACTATAATGCGTGGAAGCTGGTACACAACTAAATATCAACAGGTACCAATTGAACTTTATAATTAAACTTGGAATTAAACTTCAAACAATGATAACAAGTCGCATTCTATTAATCATCTACCAATGTTATTGTACTGACATTGCTTAATTACTGTAGATTTTTGAAGTACCCGATGAGATAAAAGATAACAAACAAAAATCATTAAATATTAATACCGATAATACTGATACATAACAAATTTGAACCTTTTTTTATCTGTTTAGCTAAAAGTATGAAACTTTATTATAGTTGTGCATACTGAATTCGACTCTGCTTCAGAAAATTCTTTTCTTGAATAAAAGCTTGAAGCACACTTATCCAGTCCGAATCGGTCAGCATCGACCCGAATTCTTACGGAGAAATTTCGGATCTGAATAGCATAAGGACACTGGTACCCACTTTTTCTAATGAAGATTATTGAACAGGGTAGGTAATGATATAAACGGTTAATACTGTTTAAAACATGGAGGCGAGCAACTCTGAAGAAGATTTCTTGTTGGGTTCGTTAATAGATGCAGAGGAAGAGGAAACTGTAAATAAAAAAGCGAAAGATGGAATGATACAGCGCAAATCTTTTAAAAAATACAGTGTAGAGCACAAAATGAACTTATGTACCAAAATGCTAAAAAATGCATTTAGTTTATATTTACAAGCAGCAGATATAGTATACATTTAGGGTGGTCAAACAAACAAGCAAAGTCGGAAGTCTTATGCTCTCACCCCCTAGGATTATTGTATATCGAAAAAAATACCCCTATTTTTTTTATTTTGAAATTGGACGATGTTTATGGGTGCCTCAAAGCCCTTAAAGTTTCCCATGTATTTTATACGGGAAAAAACACTTTTTCATAAATTTGGTATAGAATTCTAGAAAATCAATATTTTTCAACCGAACTACTCTGTTTCGCTTCAGAAATGTTCAGAGAATGACATCCAGTTATTTATTTATCAAAATCTTTTATATTAAAGAATAGTAATAAATATTTTTTAACGATTTTTCCGTGTTTCTTGCATTTATGGGATTTTTTGCAAGTCTATAAAAAATAGTTAATATAAGAAATTTAAGAAATAAATTATTGGATGCCATTCTCTGAACATTTCTGAAGAGAAACAGAGTAGTCCAGTTTAAAAATATTGATTTTCTAGGATTCTATACCAAATCTACGAAAACGTGTTATTTTCCCCTATAAATTACATGGGGAACTTTAAGGGCTTTGAGGCGCCCCTAAACATCGTCCGATTTCAAAATAAAAAAATAGGAGTACCTTTTTTTTCGATATACAATAATCCTAGGGGGTGAGAGCAGAAGATTTCCGAATTTGCTTTTTTGTTGGACTACCCGAATACATATACAAGCAGCCAAACTAAAAACATACATACATCGATTTTTTATTAATAGAATGCAAGAAAATTCCTAAATTTCTGCAAGTGATAGACTTGCATCCGTGTGGAAACAATTTTTACGGATGATTGCTTTCCAGGCCAATATCTTGCGCCATGTCGAAGGATGCAGATTGCGATGCAATTTGAGTGTGTTTTGAACTTTAGACTTTGTACTTTGTACGGAAAATGATTGCATCTACTGCACCGCTGAAAAAGTAAAATTGCAGATTATAAATCTTGTCAAAAGAGTCAAAAAGTAATAGTTACCATATCAAAAACGAGGAACAAGAATATACGAAATTTGCATACCAAATGATGTTCGTTAAAAGGCAGAGAAGAGTTCCTATTGGTATAAAATGCTACGAATGGAAAAATTTTATATTTCTTATTTATTGTCCGACCACTCACGATGTTTCGTTGTATGTAATATTTCTTATAATATGTAATATTGAATATATAATAGAAAACAATACCCTGAAATATTTTCAAAACAATGGATTTTCAAAAAAAAATTATAGACAAATCTTGTTTAAAAAGATTTAAAAAGTAAGTTAATTTTAAGATATGTTCTTTTGTTGTGTACATATTAAGTTCGTATTCTTTAGTATTACTAAGTATTATCACGTTTATAATATTATTTATGTTTAAGTATCCCTTGTTTATAACAAATCAAATTGTTGGTAGGGTATTTTTAATAATTCACTAGTGTACAGTGAACTGTATCCTCTACATTTTTTGATCATTTCCGTAGTAAAATGGCTCGCTGAAACCGAAAATGCGGTCGAAAAATTTTTCTATGGAACGAATTTCGCGATATTGCGAAAAAACCATTTTTCGCATTTAAAAAAAAATATGTCTTCACTTCATCGCAAATATCTCCAGTTGTACCCAGCCGATTTTCATATCAAATTGTCGGTAATTACATTACCTATCGATTATCTCTATAACATTTTCTTGTCACGTTTACATTTTGGTCGCTATTTATACATTTATATAAAATTTTTCGTCATTTTTAGCAAATTTTTGGACAAAATTTTAATTTGACTGTAAATTACTCAAAGAAAAACAATTTCTTTTTATTCAGTTTGATTCCTGGACGTTAAAATTTGATCGATTACGAAAGAAATGAGTGGTTGTTCATTGGAATCGGAAAAAAATATAGAAGTTATGGGTATTTTTGTAAAAAGTATAAAAAGTCAGTTTTTCTTAGTTTCATAATTTACTGTACCTGGGTTCCTATAAATGTTGTAGTATATAAAAAACATATGATGGAAATGCATAAATACATTTTTAAGACACCATTTACCATTACATTATAAGCGATGAAAAAACCTTCATATTAATTGGGATTTCCTAATTACATTTAGGGCCGGTATTATAAAACTTTTTACTTCCTAGATAAAATTTAATCTGAGATTAAATTAATTTATTCTGTCAATTTGCATATGAAATTGACAGAACAAATTAATTTACTCTCAAGGTAAATTTTATCTAGGAAGTAAAAAGTTTTATAATACCGGCCCTTAGGTATTTAATATCGAATAAAATATTTTTCATTTAAATAAACAGAACACTTCTTCTCATTAAATTAAATACAGTGAGATCCAAATTGAGTGAGGTTGGTTTGAATTTTGCGCCTTAGGTTTTAGTGTATTTCACGTTGTTAGTGTAGTACTATTGAAATGTGTTACACCAAATTACAGCGGCAACTCGTCACTTTTTCGTTTACATCGTTGTGCTTTGCCATGTTGTTCTAGGGATTCATTGATTTTTTACATTATTTCGCTTGTTTTCTTATTTTACAAAACAGTTTTTTTTAGAACTACAGTTTGTTAGACGATTTTATTATCAAGTAAGTTTATTACATAAAATTAATAAAGTTTATATGCTGTATTATTTTTGAGACGCCACTGTAAAATAAAAGCTAGATAAAAATGTTTACAAAGTATTCCTGTTGCCAACGCGATAATAATTTAACGTGGCGGTAAATTCAAACTGTCTTCAGTCATTTTGGATCACCCTGTATACAATTTCATATGGTACACACATTGTGCACTTTACAGGCGAAAAGTTAGTCCTCCATTTATCATTCGTCTGATGTAGTTGTTACTGTAACGGTTCATTTACGTTCACAAAGCCAACATTTTAAAAATGAGTGTTAGAAAACGTGAATATAAGTGCAAAAAAGATCCGAACAAGTTCCACTATGCTTATGCAGAATATATATTGGCGACACCACGAAATTTGACGGATAAATTGCAAACTGCGTATAGTTTATATTTCAAAGTTTCTCCTGAAAATTTAGATAAAGCATGAACGCCAAGTATTTTGTGCAACACATGCAGAACAAATTTAACTGAGTGGGTGGCAGGTGGCAAGTACGGATAAATTCGTATCTACTTTTTTATAATTCATTCATAAATTACCACGTTTTCTATTTTTTCTTAGTCGCCACTTGTCGTTTGATGCGCCTGCAATTTGGCGACAACCAATGTGTCACGCGGTCGACTGTTACTTTTGCTTATCTAACATAACACATCGAGGACGGTACCGTACAGTTGAATATGCGCAGGTATCTTCAGTAACAAGACCAGTTCCACATTCAAATGAAGTTCCGTATCCTGTTTGCCCAAAGAGAAAAAGAGAACTCGGCATATCATCGTCGGAATCAAGTGAATCCGATGCAACTGACAAAGAATCTATAGAAGGTCCAAAGCTTTTTGATCAATTTGCTCTTAATGATTTAATGAAAGACTTAGATTTGGGAAAAGAATACTCGGAGATATTGGCATCACGGTTGCAAGAACGAAATTTATTGGCTTCTGGCGTGAATGTGACGTACTACAGAGATCGTCACAAGCGATTTGCTCAATATTATTCAAGGAAAGAGGATGTTTGTTATGCCATAACATTACCGGTTTATTCATTGAATTTGGCGTGAAATATGATCCAAACGAATGGCGTTTATTCATCGATAGCAACAAATTAAGCTTGAAAGCTGTTTTGTTACATCAAGGAAACAGCAAGCCCTCCGTTGCACTAGTCCAGGCTGTTAACATCAAGGAATCGTATGAATCTATGGCCATGTTACTTGACTTGATTAACTACAAAGATCATGAGTGGAAAAGTTGTGCTGACCTGAAAGTTGTTGCTATGGTAACTGGTTTGCAGCAAGGATACACAAAATAATGCTGTTTTTTGTGCAAATGGGACAGCAGAGCACGTAATGAGCATTATGTGAAGAAAGATTGGCCGAAACGAATCAACTTCACCATAGGTCAAGAGAATGTGAAATTCAATCCACTAGTCAAAAAAGATAAGATTATACTTCCACCGTTGCATATCAAACTTGGGTTCTTCAAGAACTTCGTAAAAGCTTTGAGAAAAGATTGCGATTCTTTTGACTACCTGAAATCCGTGTTCCCGAATTTGTCTGATGCCAAGATAAAAGAAGGCGTATTCGTGGGACTTCAAATAAAAAAACTTCTCAGCGACTCCAAATTCATTTCAACTTTAACAATCGATGAGGTGAAGGCATGGAATTCGTTTCGTTCTGTTGTCGATGGCTTCTTGGGTAACTCAAAAAGTCCGAATTACAAGAAAATCGTCAAAGATTTGCTAGCGAATTATAAGAAGATAGGTATGCCTTCAATACAATCTTATCTTTCCATTCTTCAAATTTATTTATATTTTTTACTTTTCTTTGGGAACAGGTGCGAACATGTCTTTGAAAATTCATTTCCTACATTCGCGTTTGGATTTTTTCCGGAAAATCTTGGGGACGAAAGCGATGAACATGGCGAGAGCTTTCACCAGCAAATGAAAAACATGGATAGGCGATACCAAGGATTTTGGGATGAAGCAATGATGGGCGACTATTACTGGTTTCTAGTTCAAGAAACCGATGATGTACACAAGCGACAAAATAAATCGGACGTAACCCACTTGTAACCAAATCAAAATTCATTTTATGTAACATTTCGGGAAATAAAACTTGATATTATCATGAAACTAAGAAAAACTGAGTTTTTGTACTTTTTACAAAAATACCCATAACTTCTATATTTTTTTTTCGATTTCAATGTACGACCACTCATTTTGTTCGTAATTGATCAAATTCCAACGTCCATGAATCAAACTGAATAAATAAAATTAGTTTTTCTTTGAGTAATTTACAGTCAAATTAAAATTTTGTTCAAAAATTTGCTAAAAATGACGAAAAGTTTTATAAAATGTATAAATAGCGACCAAACTGTAAATGTGACAAAAAAAACGTTATATAAATAATCAATAGGTAATGTAATTACCGACAATTTGATATAAAGATCATCGAAATCGGCTGGGTACAACTGGAGATGTTTTGCAATGAAGTGAAGACACATTTTTTTAGAATGCGAAAAATGGCGTTTTCGCAATATCGCGAAATCCGTTCTATAGAAAAATCTTTCGACCGCATTTACGGTTTCAGCTAGCCATTTTACTACGGAAATGATCAAAAAATGTAGAGGATACATTTCACTGTACACTAGTGAATTAGGAGGGTACAAAATTTTTTTGAAATTTGTAAACTAGTGAAAAAATCGATTTTAAAGAGTAAAAATATTCGCGGTCGTATCTTTAACTTTGATGACCTGTAACTTAATCCAGAATTTTTTGGGTATTTATTAATTATACAATTAATAAATGTGTATATATAAGACCTATTTCATCTCAAAACAAGCAGGTGATGCCGGTCTAAGTCACTAATTTTAATGAAATTTTAGTATGTTAGTTTTTGTTAAAAACAAAAGGACTCTAATTTCTTTGATCAAAAAAATTCTGGATCAAGTTACAGGTCATCAAAGTTAAAGATACGATCGCGAATATTTTTACTCTTTAAAATCGATTTTTTTAATATTTTGGAAACTAATAGGCATATTTTAATACAGTTTGATTTGCCAGAAAGATAATTTTCTTTAATTTAATTTTAACACCTAAATTATCTTTGTAGCATATACCTGAAGAAAGGTGTATGGTTGTTTATGCACTAATAAGACAGACACAGACAAAATTTTAGGTGCTAAATTTTATGATGTTTAATAAGTGGTTTACTTGTTGAAATATTATATCTGCGTTACATCATCAAATTCAGAAAAAAATTCTATATTAAAGTACTTCTAGAGTGTAAGAAACTAATAACACATTAATTAGTAAATTGGTGAGTTGATGCCTACTTTATCTGTATATTTAAAACACAAGGATTATTTTTGTTCTAGTTCGTTTGAGAGTTCTGCTGGGCCGATTTACGCGATTATTCTTTGATAATGCAGCTTTTGCTATGTAAATCAATCACCACTACTTAATTTTTACATTTTTCTAATGTTTATATTTTTAATTTAAATAAATCTAAAATGTTTAATTCGAGATGCACGAAACAAACGTTAGCGTTTCTCTATATTCAGAGTTGAGACATGTGGACCCAAAAATCAAAACCACCTGATTTTTATGAACTTCTCTTTCAAATGTTTATGTCATTTGAAACTTCAAAATTGACAAAGTAATTTGTAACAAGGTTAACACTTGGGCGGTGTTAGGGTTACACTTATTTATTAATTCTTTTAGACGGAATAAAACACAGGTTTTTATCTAACAATTATTTATTTGACTCTACTAGTTTAGAATTTAATGTAAGAGCATTCGTAAACTCTCGTGTTACCGGAGTAAAATGAAAGAAGAGAACTTCGAATATACAATATCAATATTTATGAACGCAAGTAGGTACTCAGAGTTGATTTTCGGAAAGTATAGAAATTACAGAAAACTCTTATTGTATTCTTTCAGCTAAGTTTCTCATTGCAACACTTTTGCTGCCATATCTTCTTTGTTCTTTAATTTCTTTTCTAATTTGATGTTGCATTTTAGCACTGAAAATTCTCAGCCTGTACGTAACATAACAATTTATCAGCTTCTCCTTAATGTTGTGGCAATTTGGGAATGTAATCTTCATCACTTCTTCATGGTTCTTTATTTCTCTTTTCAAAAATTTTGAAACGTTTTTAATGATATTGTTGCTCCTAATTTCGTATGATTTTTTAAAATTAACAAACATTTGCTCCATTATTATAAAAAGCTTAAAGGTTTTTTCGTTAACGTAGTTTAAACATTGCTCTTTATATTCTTTCAACCTTACAAACTTGGTAAAGCTCTTGTTAATCATAATTTTAGAACCAACAGCTAAAACACATTGTTCACAAACACGTTGTTTCTTGATTCTGTTAAATATGTAACCAGCAGAATTATATAAAATGTTTTCTTCGCTAGTGCTAAGTTCTATTTTATCACAATTCCAATTTTCATCCAAAAGTATTCCAAATTCATTTTTATTCTTGAAACAATCATTAGTGTTTATAACATTCAAAAAACCGTGAATTTGCTCTCTATCGTCCTGATCATAACTGCTTTCCGAAATTGTATTATGTAAATATTGAGCCACGCACAAAATTTTTAAATTTTGTTTGAACTGGAATGGAGATGGTACTGGTTGCCTTTGTCTTAGCTAAGAAAAAGCATTCTCTAAACAATCCTGTGTAAGTCTTCCCGTGAGAAGAAATTTGTGGCCTTTCTTATTTAAAAATTCATCTTGAAGATTCAAAATCGAAGTGGTTGTTAAAATGACTCCTGTCTGAATCGGTATCCAGGCAGCTTGACCATTTTTTTGTGGACCAATTTTAATGTAAGTAAACAGTTCAATTATCATGTTCAAAAAATTTAGAGTTTCATAATATTTTTCAGTATCAATTTTACTTATAGCCAAAATAGGGGTGCGAGACGTTACTAATTTGAACCACTTAAAACATTTTCAACGAACCATGCAGTCGCCAAATAACTATCGTTATTTTCTTCGTTCGCTATAAATTGTAGAGCTGAACTAACATTGTGGTTGATAATAATTGAACGAATTGGAAACTTTCATTTTATTGAAATGATTTGGGTCAAGAAGTTCAGGTTTCAATTTTGGGACAAATTTCAATTCCATGTCATTTTGAAGATCCACCAAATTTTGAATGTGCTCTATTTTAACAACATTAGTAGACAAATTAATTTTTTTTTTGTAAATTTTCAGGAATTTCAATAATTTTGTTTGCAATAAGAGCTTGTTTTATATTTTTATACAAATGTGGAGCATCGGCCAAAAAATATAATTGTTCTGAATTTTGATGTATTGATGAATGAGGTATTCAATTTACAGTTTTCACGTGCCTTCCAACGATGATACCAAATTTCCTCCACATAGCTTGATTACAAGATCCCATATCTGTCGTAACTGCACATACTTCTAGGCCAATATTATATGAACATTGTATGACTTTTTTCACAATTTCGCACAAAATTGCCCCATCCGTACTGTTTCCAGTAAAATAATAAGCCACCACCTGTTTCTACCTGCTGGTGATGCCAGCTAACATCAGAACCAAAGCACGGTTAGCAATGTTAGTGTGTTCTGGAAGAGTAACATGCCCTACAAAGTTATCTGAAGCCACGCAGAAATGCATTCTTTTATGTCCATTTCGTCCATTATCAAGATACATTCCTTTTCAAAATTGTTCATACATTTTGCTTTAATTTCCAAAAATTTAAAAACATCGTAAAGAATTCCACTTTCAAATTTAAGATTTTCTAATTTCCTATTTAATGTACGGATGGAAGGATACGGTAAATTTAGTTTTAGTAGCTGATTATAACCATTCGTTCCGCAGCGGAACTTGAGGGTTAATGCTGAGGAGACTGTTTCATTTGACCATGGTACAAAACGGCTGTTTTTTCGTTTAAGGGCTGCTAGTTGGTCTTCCTTAAATACAGACTTTAACACACGGTTTTTCTTCTTTTCAATCAAAAGTCTTTTGCTTAAAATTTTGTTATTTTTCCTCAATACATTAATTTGTCTTTTAAGTCGTGAAATGGTAATTTTGTATTTTTGAAAAGTTAATTTAGGTTCGTTTGGACTGTAGAAAGAAGTTTCTGGCTCATTGTGTATAATTTCGGTACAGTTGTCTTCTAAATTAAAATTGAATAATGTTGGAACGGCATCATATCGAAGTCTATTTCGTGAAACTCCATCCTTCTTCAAAAACTGATTATCTGTAAAATGTGTGCTACATACGCGGAACTCTTTATTATCCTGTGTAATTTTGGTATTCAAAAGCCAAGATTCTTTTAATTTTGAATTTTTGGGAAACCGGTGAAACGACAAGCCTTGTCCGGATCTGTTTTTGCATTTAAAGACTGAGCACCCAGGCATGATGACAACTGATGTCAACAATTTATTAAACGCCAAACACCCATCAAACTCTAATCAAATCAGATATTCCATGAAAATTGGGTCCAACCAATCAAAACGTAACCCCTGTATGTCTCAACTCTGAATATAGAGAAACGCTAACAAACGTCAACTTGGGACGCCATCTCATTTTCTACGGTGGTAAGTTTTAGAACTAAAGGGTGTGCACGAAAAATTCTGACCACAGAAACATAAAAAAGTAGGGTCGTCGGAAATTTATTAAAAATCGGGTATTTATGACTTAAAACTATTATTAACTTTTAACATATATGTTTCTTCTGAAACGTATTTACAAATATTGTACATTATTACTGTCTATAACTAAAATTTTTAACTTTTCGTTTCACATCAGACATCAAAGTTTGTACAACCATAGTAGTAAATTTCTTGTCGCGTTATTTCACTTTTTCTAAAAGTCAACAATATCTGTAGCAGTTTCTTTTGTTTTCAGAGTGTTTGCTTTACAAAAACCCAGTATTAACAATACTGTTGATCGGCCGCAGTTTGGGGCCGTTCGGTGGATTTCTATCTTTAGGTACAAAAGTGATCCCATTCTTTGCATGCCAATCAGTGAATTGTTTGACATGGTGACATATGGCCAGATCTGGCCAAAATAGAATAGAAACATTATGACTTCTTATAAATAGTAGCAGGCGCTTTTTTAAACCTTCTAAATAGATTTCAGTGTTGATGGCCTTTCGTTACAAAGCTTCTTCTTTTTTCTCGCCCGTAAGTGCAAGAGTGCAAGTCGCTTGTCAGACCAAATATTTTCTAGAAGATTCCGAAATTTTCTTTTTGTTTGGTCCTCATTGGTATTGGTCCTCAACTCCACAGAGTTGTTTGCAAGTAAGAAATTATTGACCGGGAAGCTGTTGAATGTCATTTTTGATGTACGTCTCGTCGTCCATTGTTACACAATCTGCTTTCATTAAAAAATTGGTGTACAGTTTTTTTGCGAGGGCCTTCGCCTTGGAATTTTGTTTTGCATCCCATTCGGAGCGTTCTGTACCTTGAATGTTTTTAGTTCACCCATGTTTTTTACTTTTTGAACATTTAATGAAGATGTTCCAACCTTTTAGGCCACATCCCCCACTGACAAGTTCGGATTCTGCGTGAAAGCTTGCATCACCTTCCTTTCCGTTTTTTTGTATATTGCACCCAATTTCCTACCGGAACCTGGCTGCCTATCTACTGTTAAGCGTTCAGAGTCATTGTTTAAAACATTCTCTAAGGCCAATTTTGATATTTTTTGACATTTTCCGATCGCGCAATATGACATTCCAGGATTTGCACAATGTTTGCGCAATATTTTTTGACGGCGTTCGTATTCTTTTGAATTTATTTGAAAACTACACAACGAAAACACTTTGAAATTGTCATTTACAGTAAGGTATCAATTCAAAGAAGCTATTGCTGCAATTCCACTTTAGTACCTGCAGTGTAGGGGCACCTGATGTCATATTTAAGAGGCCAGATTTTTTCGTGCACACCCTTTATTCCTGATTAAAAACGTTTACTGCAACCACCACTTGCGGTTAACGGTTGATTTGTTATTAGGTTGCGTAGACAAATGACAATTGCTTATTTATACAGCTGTTTCAAATTGTTTGGACAAAACATAAAAAAAATCATCGCGAGAAACGTTTGCAAATTATTAAGCAAGTTATAAATGACTGGTGCGATTTTTAATTATTATAGATCAATTATTATTATTACTAATCTATATATTTAAAATACGGCTCATTTTTGTTCCACTTTTCTACGAGATCTACTTTACTTTATTCTTTTTTATATTAAAGTTTTAACTCTGTAGTTTAATCGACACTACTTACTTTTTATCTATACAGGGTGTATTATTGTTACATAGGCGAATAGCATGTAAAATACAGTTTACCAAATATTGACTCCCCCTAATTGTTTTAGAGGAAAAGTCACTATAGCAAAGTTGTAAATCTTATTGAATACTGTTCTTGAAGAATTTTCATCTATTTCTTCTACACCTGTAACAATCGTAAAACACTGATGAGTGATTTTGCTCCATGAAACTGTGCTTATTAATTATTGCATTAAAGTGGGGGTGTTTTGAACAATACTCAAATACTCAATAAGATCTACAACTTTGCTAGAGTGACTTTTCCTCTAAAATAATTAGGAGAGCCAATATTTGAAAAATTGTATTTTTACATGTCATTCGCCTATGTAACAAAATCGATAATACACCCTTTATATTTAAAACACAAGGCTTATTTTTTATCTTTTATCTTGGTAGTTGATGTTACACCCGACGTGCCCGGCCCCACGGAACGCTCCAGTAAGATGACAATGATCATGGACTTTAACATCATTATCAGTAAACGGCTTTGAATAGATGTAGCAGGTAGTAGCAGCCTCAAAATCTCACTCTTCTTGAGGAGTAAAACTCATAGGTTTAACCGTCCTGTAGATAGGTTGTACATCCTCAACGATTTGCCTGAGCTCCTCAATAAACCACTCGCGGCAGTCGGGCCCCCGATGACTTTTGTATTTGCTTAGGGAGGGATCGTAGGAGCTGTGAAAATAGTAGCCTACGCTAAAGGCCTCGTGTTCTTGATAAAGTTCGCTCTGCTTCCCTTTCTGCTTATTTATGGGCTTTAGTAAAGCCTCGAAGTCCGCATAAATGATGAAGGGTACCCGAAGAGCGTGGCTGAGGTTCTTGAATTGTACTATTAGGTATTGTACTATTAGCTATATAGGCATTCGGACTCGACACTAATTGATCTCCCCGCAATCGATTTCGTGAGTTTTCAACCTCTTCTCGTTGAAAAAACTTTGAAGGCAGCGCTCGCAAATAAACTTCTTATGCGTGTTAGATGATATTTGCTTGTTAACTAGGCGGCTCAGGTTTTTTATCCAAACCCAATGATATTTTATATCATCCTCAGCATGATCCTCATCATACGTACTCTGTATGACGAGGAGGTTGACGTGACGGTCAAGTTTCTTTTTGGTGATGCGGGCGGACACTACTTTATACGCCTTTTTCTGCCGCTCGAGCATGAAGGTGTTGATAGAGATGTTATTCAGCTTCTCAAACTTCTTGACTTGATCGACTGTTATGGGAAACCTGAGGCCTTCGACATTAAGAACCTCGGAATAGTGCGGGTAACTGCTGACTCTATCTGAATTATGCACATCTGGATGGAGAGCGGAAACAACTGCCCACGCGAAACAAGCCTCATCATCGTTCCTAACGTTGATACAAGCATGCTTCCTCTCTATGCTGGGCGGCAGGGGTACGTAAAATGAACCCCGAATGGGTTCGTATCTGTAAACATTTGAAATTAATTTTTGAATTCTGAATAAAGAGAAATTATATTACCTGTTTATATTGACAGCGATATTAATGATGGACTTGAGTGCCCATTCGGATTCCCGCTCTTGGAAATCCTCGAGCTGTACAATGATGCTGTCCTGAACGTGCTCACTCCACCACTCTTTCAAGTCCGTCTCCGCATCAATTACGACATTTTTGGACTAAAAATGTTTAACGTCCTCTATGGGGCCCTCTGGGGAATCTTTCTCAAAAACGCCGCAGAAGACTGTATTAGCCTTCATCTGGGGCATCTTTGTGAGGGCATGTTTGATGCGGATAGCGAACACGAAGTATGCGTCTTCTAAAAACGTGAGGGGATCTGTATGTTTCAGGTTCACGATAACCCCTGTCCTGATCCTCCCTTGGAAGGCTAAGTTAACTTCCTCCCAACGCAGTCTATGACTGCGAAGCTCTTTTGCTTGATAGTCTGCCCCCTGAACGGGGCGGGCTTTCATGATTGTGCGGCATCCTAAAAAGTAGTAATTAGAAAACTGTAAAAATCTACAAATAATATGCTTAGCCTTCATCCGTCCTATAGCGGCTTCTACATGCCGTTTATGCCCCATGTTGAAATCACCCTTTTTGAGGGCGAAATTTAGTAGGCGGATGTTGGCCCCTGCCTGCTTAATCCATGCCTCAAGCTCGGCAGGATTTTCAATAATTAACTGCATTGCCCGTTCAATGGTGTTAATCATTTGAGTTGAAGTCTCAATAATGGCGGCCATTTTTTCTTTAAAATAAAAAATATAAAGCCGTTTAATAAAATTAAAATAAATTTAACAAAATTAAAATAAATTAATAAAAATTTAACGAAACTAAAATAAATTAATAAAAATTTAACATACCTATCTCACAATAAAAATTCACAACACTTAAAAATTCACAAAGCACTGACAAGAGCACAAAGCAGAGCACAAGATACTTCTATGATAACTGAAGAAGAACTGATAAGCTTTCTGTAGGTGTGGTGCCTTTTTATACTAAATCTACCTGAGTGGCATGTGTGTTAAAATGTTGGAGCGGAAGTCACATCCTGTTTCAAATTTTGGGACCCGATGTAAAATTTTGGAGCGGATGTAAAAGTTCGTTACAAATGGCAGGATGTAAAAGTTCGTTAAATTTTGGAGCGGATGTCGTATCCTGTTTCAAATTTTGGAGCGGATGCAAACGTTCGTTACAACGTTCATGACGTCAGCGGTCGGGCTCAGACCGGAAGTGAAATAGATTTTTTGGTCCCATGTTAAATACCATAAGAAAATGAGGCAGTAACGGCTTTGTTTTACTACTTGAATTGTACTACATAAGTTAATATCTTGCAGGAGATTGGATTTGTTTCACTTCAGGAGATTCACCAACTTGAAAGTAGGATACAGGGATTTCATTGTATACGCTTACCATATTGTGCTTTGTTTACGAAAATTCCATGATGTTTATATTCCATGATGCTTTGATGTTGGAGTATTGAATATAGAGAGAGTGAGTTTTCTTAAACATTTTATTTCTGACATTAATGAATATTAAATTACAACTAATTTTTAGTTTTTTGCCATCTTTTAATGAATGTGCTGCTTGAATTACTAACGAAAAGTAGAAGTATCCTGTATACAGCAGTTACTTGCTTGATTTGCACAATTTATGGTTACTTTGTGCTGTTGGTAACGCAAATAGTTATTGGTATATCATCATAAAAGAAAGTTTAGAAACTTACCGTTACTAAAAATTTATATACATAAACAACTATACCCAACAGAGGTACTAGTATTACAACCCATATGTAAAAAGCTTTTGACGAATCACTGGTTTTAGTGTCGGTGCTGGGTAATATATGAAGGTAAGAAAGTTCAAGAGCTTGCTGAATTTCTTCTACTGAGTAAACTAGTTCAGTGCTTATGCGCACTATTCTTTTACGAGTAACTTGTATGAATCCGTTTTCCGAAAAACGGCTTCGTATTATGGGCTTTGTTTCTAACCATACGAATAGAGCTATATTATCAGTGGTAATTTCTATTTCGTATTCAGTTTGTTTCTCAGTTTGTGAAATATTGGTAACCTAGAACACTGTTCTTTAGTATTTTATAAATAGTTCATATTTATTATGATATTATAGGTACGTGAATCGTTGGTGGATATTTCTGACCATTAATTTGATTGAGGGGCGATAGAAAAACAAAATTATCAGGTGCAATTGATTTTCCTTCTTCTGATGTGAGAGTTAACCATACAAAACAATTTTTTGCAAACGCAGCTTCACATGGATGGTTTTCAATTTTTTTAACATGTTTTTTTATCGAGAAATTTCTCACCAGAGTAGAATAAAGAGGAGGCTAAAAATTTGTTTTAGATAAGTTAATCACAAACTACATGAACTATACGAAATATAACAAAATAGCAATTGAAAACGTTTAACAGTTTACTGCTTACCAAATCGATTTTAAAAGTTATATTGTCGACTGGATCAATGGAATCCCATTTATATACTAAAATATTTAGGGAAACATTGAAAATTTCAACTTTTAAGTCAGAAACTACATAAATCTTAATAAACCCTTCAGCGTCTTCATCTGCAGTCACGATTATAGGAGCAAAAAAGTTTTTGGCGTAATAATGGAGCATTTTCCAATTATTATTAAAATCTGAAACAAAAGTAGAATTCATGTTTATTGCAATCAACGTAGTTAGCTAACATACCTATTCCGGACCAAGTTGGAGCTACCCAAACATCATTGAGTTGCCAATATAAGGCACCCATAGTATAGCCTCTTCCATTACCTTTTCCATTACCATTCGCATGGCTGCGCCACTGCCTGTAGTATTCAGTTTGTTTTTTAACTGCGATAGCTTGGATGATCTATAATTTAATTACTACTAGTGTTATTATACAGTCTCCTTATTTTTGTATCTATGTAAACATACCTGACTGCAATAAATTAGTGTCTTTAAACTGCCAGAAGATGATTGTGGTAAAGATAACTGATGATTAATTAAGTTGTTCAATATATCGTAACCGTTATATTGATGTTGTCGACTGTTTAGAAAATCGGAACCAATTTTAAGATCTAAATAATTTGCAGCCGAAGATAACGTGTAATAGCTTGGTAAAGATTGGTATCCATATTCAGAGACAAATCTGCTTGGGCGGTAGTGGCTAGTAGACCAACTATCATGCGTATAATCATAGAAATGAGCTGAAAGTGTATTTAAGAAATTAAAAAAGAAAGTTTAAATAACAGATATAGAAAACATGAATATATACTGTATGACCAAATCACCTTATTCCATTGTTACTTATCGCCCCGAACGCGTAGATGAGATTAGATGCAATCATTTGTACGAAAAGGTGTTATCAATGTAGGAAAAGCGTGCAGAGACAGATGAGTTGCCTACAGGTAACGTTAAGATAATAATTAAAAATATAAGAAGTCTTTACTCTGGTAAGGTATATACTAAGAGAAGTCTATGGATCAATTTTCGACCTAAATGCTATAGGATTATGTACTCTGAATTACGACCTGTATGCCTTGTATACTGTGTACTATGTACTGTGTAACATATTCTCTGTACTATGTACTGTGTAGTATGTACTACTATAGAATGTATGCTGTGGATACAAAGACGATAATTCTACAATACCTTGCTTGCTGTTTACGATAAGAAATACGTTCATGATTCCACGTTAGTTTTTCTAGATAATTCTAGTAGCCTGGATACTTTGAAGCATTTTAAGATCAGATCAAAACGATTTTTTTTCAAAAGAAAATTTTTTTGTAAGTATTTCGTTTATTACAAAAAATATTCCAATTAAACCCGCAAATTAAAGACCGCAAGCGGTGGACAGTTTGCCAACAGTGGACACTACGTCGATCCCTTAGAATAAATATTGTGGCTGGACACTTCACCGACTACCGACACAACGCTGGTCACGGGTGGTGGACCCTTAAAAGCCGTTCTTAGTTCACAATTCATTCATCACAATTCTTGGAAAGGCGATGTTCACGTAAAGTTATAAAGCTAAAACTAATTAACTTGTTTATTGATTTTGATATGGTTTTCACAAATCTTCCAAATTCTTTTAAACTAAAACAAATCTAACAAGAATACGTTACCCAAACAGTGAGTTGTTTGCAATACAATTTATCGTTAGCAAAGTACAGTAAAGTTGTCAAAATAATCAGTTTAGTTTTAGGAATGGTGACGGAGTTATGGTTAGGAGCATGCAGACATGTTATAGAAAGGCAAGCGTCCATTAATTCTAGGTTAATCGATTCATCAAATTTTCATAGAAAGTGTAGTAGAACGTGCTTTTTCTTGCTTGCGTATTCCGGTTTTGTAATATTTATTTTTGGGTACCCAAACCTTAACTAAAACCATTTTAAATATGTTACATATAGGGTGTTTCATCAAACATTTATGTTGTTTGTCGAAAATGGGTTTGGTGGTCACTGTTTAAGTATCATAGTTCGAATTGGATGTAGCTAACTGCATTATTTTCACTTGGTAAATGATACATTAATGCATCTGTTGGTAGGTGATGTCACTGCAGTTGTTGAGAGGTGATGCCACAGTTGATTTTGACTATTATGTTCGTTTCGTTCTTTTTAGTTTGAAGTTTAGTATGAAAACCTAAACTTAATGTCAGTTAATCTTATGTAGTATTAGTTTCATAATGATATAGGACAGCAAGGCTAATATGATGCTAGTTTTTATTATTTTATTCTATGCATTTATACTGAAAATAAAATAGCATCATATTGGTCTTGCTGTCCTAGATCATTATGAAATCAATAATACGTAGTTTTAACGTGTTCATCAGTTTGATTTTTGGTTTGTCGATGCAAACACTGTTACGGGCTTAATTATATCTATGATTATGATTAATTATTCTCCATGTTTAAAATAATGTATCTATAAGACAAGAGCTAGTTAAAAGTTATTCAGGAGATAAAAGCATTTGCTCAATCTTAACCCAAGAAATAAAATTACCCGTAATAATAAACCACTTTTAACACAGGACTTTTAAGTTATGTTTTAAAAGTTTATATACTTACAGGTATTTTAAGAGTAAATAACGGCAGCATCTTTTAAAATTTTGTAAACAGTAAAAACCAATGTTTGGAAACACAATACAATTTTCCTTCATAGATAATATTCAACTTTTAAATTATCCTGAAAGGTCGCGTAGTTTTACGAAGAAATAAAAGTACTAAGTACGATGTTTATTTGGTAAACGATATTGAGTGCGTACGTTCGAGTTTGTATAGTTTTAGTTTAATAAATAATGAAACTCAACCACTGTCTTTTAATTTTACTCGAGGTTGTAATACTATATAGATGAAAATAGATTCCTGCAAAGGTTTAGTCACTAATTTTCCATTTTTTAGATAATCTCAAATATAAATCATTAATTTCGTGGTTTTAAATAAATGTAGTTTTTCGTTGTAATTATTTTTATGCTAAAAGTAAATCATTTTACACAAAACACATTTGACGTTATGACACAAAGAATATATTGTTATAGTCATTGATTGATTTGGTATTACCTAATTACTTAATTATTTTTATTTATAAATAAATTATAAAACTTTGCCTGTTTTGTAATGTACTACTTCCAGAAAATTAAGTTGTTAAAGATAGTGGATCTGGATATACCAACTCCAATAAACGGGAGAATGATCTAATTGTGTTATGTAGTTATTATTGTTATTATTATTATGTAGTTTTTTAGAGTAAAAAAAGTAAGTCAGGGTTAATTATAGCTAGAGAAATTCTACTCTAATACAATAATAAAGTATTAAATAAGTAAATAAAAAACACTTTGCTAAGTTTCACAAGTAGGTAAGTTTTAAGTAAAAACCGAAATCGCGAATAAGTAAATAAAATTTATCTATTTATGAAACTTAGCCAAATGTTTTTATTTACTTATTAGGGAAACCTCGTCAAAACATGACAGTCAAAAGGCTGTTTTATTAAAGGGCTTCCTTAAGAACGTTCGTTGTGTGATTACAATCCTTCGGATTCCCAAGAGTGATTTTTTAATAGAAACATTTATTAAATAAACTCAATCGAACAAAAACAGTTTCAAATATTAAGCTTACCATTCTCAAAAGAACTTTTGAACGCGTTATTTAACAAACACCCCTTTACCCCCTCCCCCATCAATCACGACTTATCCTATCTTCTGCCTTTAGTTATCCCTCTCTTACTGCTTTTTCTCAGACTTACCCACCCCTCTACCAGTTTACCCCTCCCCCGACTTATTTCCCACTAGGACTCATCCCCCCACTTATTCATATCATAAAATTTTGCATTGAATTAATACGAGTATATCATATATGAATGCTCAATATAAACATCTTTCGAAACTTTGTCGGTTACTTCGTCGATGCTCCTTAAGCGATAAAACATTAGTTTTTAGACATTCCTATTCTACTTTTTTTATCAAATATTCCAATTTGCAAAATCTCGAAAGAACGAACACACAGAGACAGGCAGAAATAAAAAATGCTCCTCAGCAAATACTGTGAAACTCGACTGAAAACTGTTGGTGGCATAGTAAGCAGGTATAGGGAGGATGTTTAGTACCAAAACGTGACGAAGCAATCGGCCGTGGGAATACTGAAATGCATCAATTACAAATATTAAAAACCCCCCAGTCATTTATAATTTTTGTAATACGAGTAATTGCAAACGTATCTCGCGATGATTTGTTTTGTCCAAAGAATATGAAACAGCTATATAATATAATATAATAAGCAATTGTCATAATCTAATATTTGAGCAATTTGTTTGCTTTCCATGGTTTTCAACTAATGCTAGTTTGTCTACCGAACCTAATAACTAGTCAACCTTTAACCGCAAGTGGTGGTTGCAGCAAACTTTTATAATCGTGAGTTCTAAGTTTACCACCGTAGAAAGTGAGAGGCGCACCAAGTGTCTGATCCGTGCGTCTCAAATTAAACATTTTAGATTTGTATAAATTAAAAATATAAACATTAGAAAAATATAAAAATTAAGTAGTGTTGACTAATCTACACATCAAAAGCTTCAATATAAAAAAAGAAACGCGTAAATCGGCTCAGTGGAACTCTCAAATGAACTGGAACAAAAACTTGTCTTGTGTTTTAATAATATAGATTAGAATGTTTCACCTAGACCCTACGACGGATTCAATCAATCACATTAAATAAATGTAAACATTCAATTTCTTTCTCTCATATCATCAGTCATTGGTCATTTTCAATACACAAACTAGTATCACAAACAAAATGGAATGTGATACTGTCACTGCGTATTATTATCCAATTATTGTTTCTAAACCTACTCTTTGGCAAACAAGGTATTTGATTTTACATGTGAAGTAGATCGTGACATGTTTCAGCAGTTCACAAAAACCGCATTTTTAGCAATTTTCTTCGATGCGTAAAAACAAAAAAGGCATAAGAAGTTTTTGATTCTATTGCACACATTTAATTTATGGGAATATTTTCTAGAACATCCTGTATACAAAATAACTTTTATTATTAGTTAGTTATCTTGCATTTTCAATTTGATTTTTTATTTGATTAAAAAGTAAAGTATTAATGTGTGATTTGAGAATATGTGAAGACAATTGAAGTTTGTCATAGAATTTCTTGGGTACCTCAGAATGATTCGAAAAACCTAGAATTCGAAAAGGGGTCGAATTTATGGCCCCATGAGCCATCCAATGGACCGAATAATAAAGTTTGTTTAGTTGCGCTGAACATCGATATTCGGAAGGGGGGGCTTAATACTGAATAATATACTAATAAATGCTAGACTCAACCACGCTGTTAGTTTTTAGAAATTTAGAAAAAATAGTAAAAAAAATAAAATACATTTAAGTTGAATACGTTAGCTAATTGCATTATTATACAAAATCTTATTTGATATGAAAAATATAAGCTTTTGACATTTTAATGTAAATGATAAATTTCGTGTGTTTCAACACCATCCGCTGCAGTCACAACTTTGGTCTGAAGGAAATACTCGTTGGATATCAATCAATCAGAGCTTCGCTGGAATTGCATTAGAAAAAAAAATACAAAGTACCGTCTGTAGGTTTTGGTATATGATATAATTTGTATCTACAAATATTAAGATATGTGTGCCTGTTGAATTATTGTATTTTACTTAACCTCTTTATAACCGTATTTTTTATATTTGCGTGTCATAATGAAATTTTTTAGAATATTGGAAACAGAAACATTTTATTTTTTTAAGTTGATATCACTGTTAGACAGCTGTGCTTAGAATGTCAAACTTATCTTATTTACGCAGTGAACTTTTGTAACTGGAATGCAACGCTCGCTAAACTATGTAGCATTGCAAGATGCAGCGCGCGGTCGACCGTAGCCCCGTTACGGGCATTATAACCTACAGAAACACAAAGGCTATTTTTATATAAAGAAACACTTAACCAACCAAAATGTAGCTGTGCTGGAAGTATCAGCTTGATCCAAATAACACTGCTTTAGTTTTTGCCAGCTAGCCCCCAATAAGTCGGAGAGGGGCGGGGTAATACAAGATATAAAAGATAAAAAAACAAGCGCCACTTCGTTTAAAAACAATGCTTATTACTAAAGCTTCAAGCTTATCAGACAAACGAAGAAATAGATCTACTAAAATATGGGCAACTTCCAATATTTTGGTCGTACCGTACATATATACTTACAAATGACGAACTGGAAAGTAATATTAAAATCATACAAATAAATAAATAATAAATAAATAAAACGCACGTAGTGAAATGTAAACGTTCTAAGTAGGGCTTTATTTTACTTGCAACTATTTTCTATTGTGCAGATAGAAAAAAATGTAATGTTTCAACAAAAAAAAAGGTGAATGGTGATTTGTATCACAGTTGGTTGTACTTAAAACTACCCTACAACAATTCCACTATTCGAGATCTCGTTTTATCCTTAAAATTAACATGCATGCATAAATGGTAAACACATTGAATAAATATATACATATACATAAATAAAATGACACATAATACATACAAATTTAGACAAACATCCCACCATTCGAAGACCCACGGCTGTATGTTTAAAGCCTTGCTTAGGGGGTTTTCGCTTCACCCTTCGATATTTGGTTGTTTTTCTCCGACCCGGTATATGTATAGATGTAGGTACGGACACAAAGGGGAAGAACCTTCCAATTAAAATACACGGTCAGATGGGCAGGAACAAGAATACACCAACGAACAACAAAACCCGAAACAAAAAGACCTACAAAGAAATCACCCTGTATATTGTATTATTTTTAAATATTTGAAGATTTTTACCTTTCTATAAACTGAAAGGTCTTTTACAATACAATTCCCTCAAGGTGACGGCTAGGGAAATAATATTACCTAAAATAAAAAGATATTTGTGAGATTTAGCGCAACGAGGTTTTAACGAACAGAAGTTACCTAAAATGGTTTGCACCAGAACGTAATCCGTCCAATTTGACGATTGATCGCATATAAATAATCAAGCGATCGTTCTGTTGAATGTGAGATTTATTCCGCTAAAGCGAATTAATATTTAAAACCAATTTCTAATTTATATCTCGCCCATTCAACTTCTAGTACCAAAAACCAGCCATTTTGTTACTTCACTCTACTATTGAGCAGGGAGCTCAAACGCGCAGGAGCGACTTCACGATAAACCGAAAGAAAGGGAAAACCAGTGACAACCAAACAACGGAGAAGCTTGGTTTTAAACAGTGACCATCAAACAAATAATGGGTTGTGAATTTCAACGTTATAGCATAACAGTTTTGTAAATTGTACTTCTGATAGTGCCATCAGATGGGATGCATTGTGTTGTGTATGTGCAATATGTTCACGATAAACTTAACGTAATAAAATTCATAAAATTATATATCTTTACCTTATAAGTTATAATATCTAAGAGATCCAATGAATATTATTTTTGTTAACAAAAATAATTCTTTGCTGAAAATACTATTGCATTTATACCTCATTAATTTTTTTAACAAATAAGGTATTTATTCTATGAAATGAAATATAATTATTCTCATTTCATCCATTTTTTTAATTCATTAAGTAGCAATTATTTATGTCACAAATATATTGCATATATTCTACTTGGAATTTATAATAATTTTCGACAGTACGTATAATACACCTGGCAAATTTGAACGAGGCCCTGCTGCTTAGTAGCGGGCTTTGCGTGTATCAGATAAGAATGGGAATTTCTACGTCGCGCGGATTACCTAAAGTTAGCGAGGTTATGTGAAAAACAATTGCATAATTTCTAGTGTAGCCAACTGTCATGCTACTTACCAAAATATCTCTAATAAATTTTATTTAAACTAAGTATTTTTTTAATTATTTAATAATGAAATAACGCAAATAGAAGAAAGACGCGAATACTAATAAAGTATTCTTGTTCTTTTTAGAAGACTCCCCGCTACGCGGGTCGTTTTCTAAACCCGAACGCGTGCGCTAAAAACGTGTCTTATGAAACTAATATTTTAATATACTATTACAATTCGTTCCTAGTTCAATTAGCGAACACAGATTTTTCCTCTATTTACTTTCATAATTATGTTAATGAGGCCTTTTCTGTATTTATTAATACTTTCCTATGTTTGATTGAAACTAATTTTCCATTAAGACATTATCAAGCAGATAGAAGTAAAAGCTCTAAGAAAGGGTGGGTCAACTCTGATATTTTGAAAGCAAGTTATGAACTAAAAAATCTTTTCTGGCTTTTATAAAATACTGGAGATGAAAATGTAAAAACTACGTACAAAGGTAAAAAGAGAGAGTATTCGCGCTTAATATAATCATAGTAAGAGAAACTTTTATGGCAAATCTATTAGTGAGGCTAATAACAAACAGAAAAAAACTTGGAAAATTATTAATAAAAGACTTGGGCCTGTAAAGAAAAAAGATTGTGTGCAGGTAATAGAAAACGGCAAAGTTTGTACTGGTTCGCAAAAGATTGCTGAATTATTTGACAATCATTTTTCCACGATAACGGAAAAGAAATTACAATTAGCCTTTGGCAACAATAAATCTAATTCTTGCGCAGTAGATAATGCTGTTGATCAGTCTTTTTTCTTTAAACCAGTCACTGCCGCTGAGGTCACATGTATTATACAAAATTTAAAAAATACTAATTGTGTTGGTGTTGATAACATTAGTACCAAAACATTGAAAATGCCTTGCGAACTTATAATTGATCCTCTTGCTTATTTGATCAACTATTCAGTTGAGCAGGGAGTATTTCCTAAATTATTAAAAACAGATTCTGTGATACCTTTACACAAAAAGGAAAACCCTGAAAGTATTGATAATTATCGACCTATTACGATAGTCACAATATGGCTTTAGGACTGGCAGGTCCACTGAAAAAGCTGTTTCATATTTTTTGGAACATATTAATAAACAATTAGATAAAGGCTATGAAACTGTCGGTATGTTTTTCGATCTCTCAGCCGCCTTTGATAGCTTAGATATTGAATTCTTATGCGAAAAATTATATGCCTTGGATCTTAGAGGCACTACATTAAAGTGGCTGAGATCATATTGTGTAACTGATTGTAATATACTTGTAAAAATAAAAGGTATGAAATCTTCTAATTTTAGGTTAGAAACTGGTGTCCCGCAGGGTTCCGTTCTGGGGCCACTATTGTTTTTTATGTATACTAATGAATTAGCCGGAGAAATTAATGATTACGTTACAATAATGTTAATAATGTTAAATAAATATACATTATTTTGTTTCATTATTCGAATTGAATTTTTAAAATTTTTAATTTCTTTTTTGTGCGTAAATTAATTAAAAAAAATAAGCTGCAAAACAATATCGGGATTTGAACCGATGATCTGTTGCACAGAGAGACGGTATTTTGCCATTGAGCTACACCCGCTTTGCCTTTATGATCGTCTTATCTATCTCTTCTTATAATTACATCTTGTGTTTTTCGGTTTTTCATATTAATAAACAAAAATTAGGATCTTATTTAATTAAAAACATGTTTTGTTATAGAATCACCTATAAAGCTGCAAACTTAACAAGAAAAATTAAACTTTTCTCTATTTTACGGATTTAATTTGAAAATAAATAATCTAAAGGTGTAACATTAGGTAGAGATTATTTCTATAATAGTTAGCGTCATTATAGTGATTTTTTATAATTTGAATATTTGTATGACTAATTCTTGTTTCTAATTCAAATAAAACCGGCGTATTTGAGGAAATTTGAAAATAAATTGCATCAGAAATATTTCAGTTTAAATTCCGTCCTGATGTCTTTAGGCAATCCAACAACCACCTGTGCGCGCAGCTGATTTTCTAAGTACCTATACGAGTCTCATTTAATTTGTCTTTCAGTTTACAAGCTTTACTTGTTTGGGTATTCCTGCGTTTATACAACTTTGAAGCAAAAAGAAGTTTTCTTGAAATTGTCCACTTCCGTTTATATACAACCTTATGTACGACCTTTTAAAGTAAATAAGTAATTACCGTCTCCGTAGTGACTATTGTCCTGATCTATTTCTATAAAAGATTTTTGCTTGGAAACTATCCGATATGTTGGACTAGACAGCATGTATTGTCTGGAATCATCATTTCTAAAAAGTTCGTCCCTGATTGTGATGTTATATAGTATTAAATAATCCACTAAAACCTTGTCATATCTATTGTTTGTCCCATACCTATAGCAGAAAATTTATTTTAATAATAATAAAGTAAGAAAATATTATAATAACCTGATTTACCAACTCAGGCCTTTCTAAATATACCAAATATTATAAATACTTATCAACGATTCCGTAGACCAACTTCATTTTCATTATTACCAACCCACAGCACTATACTAGGATGATATTGCAACCTTCTTACTTGATGTCTTATTTCCCTTTCAACGGAGCTGTAATTGAAGATTTTCTTCACAACATTAATATAATAAAGATGTTATAATCTTACTCTAGAAAGTTTTTATCTGTAGGGTACATGGAACAAGCAAACATAAAATCTTGCCATATCATAATTCCCAGTTCATCGGCAATTTTATAAAAGACATCATCTTCATAACTACCACCACCCCAAACGCGTATCATGTTCATATGTACGTCTTTAGCTGATTGCAGAAGAAACCTGATGGTGGTTTCGTTCTGGCTACGTTCAGGAAGAATACTAATGGGAATACTGTTTGCGCCTTTCGCAAATATTGGCACGTCATTTACTACGAAACAGAATATTCTTCCATTCTCTAAAAGACGATAGTTAACTAACAACCGATCAGCAGACATTTTTAAGCAAATACCAATTTGATTGTCCATAAGGTTGACTGTGCGATAGCCAATTTTAAATGTGCGGTTGTCACTTTTGTTAGCATCCAGTCGATTAACGTAGGATACATCTATCTTATATAATTTAGCTTCCCCGTAACCATTTGGCCACCATAATTCGACTTTCTAAAGTTGTGATGAAAACATTTTATAGAAGGATCTAAAAGATTTTGCATTAAAAATGATTATACTGACATCTTCTTCAACTTTGCATGTAAAGTTTGCTAAAAATTCTCCTTGCTCATTTCGATTTGTAATGTTTTCATTCTCAAAAAGGCATTCTTCCGTTTCGTCATCTGTATCCAGTTTTATTCTAAAATCTCCTTTTATTACGTCGGTCTGATCGCCTTCTAAATAAATACCAACTTTCACTGACCAATATCCTTTTACGCTGTTAGAAGTTTTAACCGTAACATCTCGCATAACGGCATCGTTATAACCTTCCATATAAACATTTTTCCTAAGAGTGCAAAACATGTAGTTTTTAGTTTAAATAATTTATGGGTCAAACATAGCTACTAAAGTAGAACTACTATACTAAATCTAAATATATGGTTATTGCAGTTTTGTCTAATATGAGTAAATGATATCTACCTACACGAAAAAGTAAAAAACAGAAAAGAACCTGAAGAATGACACGGGATCCTAAACAATATTGCAACTTTATTGTTATTGTAACGGTCTTTTTAAATAATACTAAAAATGCTGTTTCAATCGTCTATTAACAAAAGAAATATTATTACTAACACTAATTACAAACACTAACTATAAACTGTTAACGACCTTAAACTAGATATTTACAAACTATTTATTTACAATACAACATTTATTTATAACATTTATTTTATATTCTAATAATTCACGATGCGCACCTTCAATCCACTGGTTGACTGTTCGATACTTCTCGCGGTGGCGCTTATATATTTCCCACAGAAGCTTCTATGATGTACTGGAATAATCCGCCGCGAGTTCTGGAATACTGCAGAAGGCGACTGAACCTTCTCGTTTGTTCGCGGTCCCTCTATAAGGGTTTTCCTTTTCATTACATTGTGTATACTGTATATGAATGATAGTATAAAATTAAATTGAAGTATTAAAGCTTCAACCAATAAATAAATTATTCAACGTAAGATCTATACAGACTTATTCATTTGTGAAATTGTATGCGGCTAGCCAAAGCTTTTAGACATTAGACCTGAACTGTCAAGGATCGCGTAAAAAACATACATATAGTTAGGTAAAATTCATACGTTAATCAAGAAAAGTAAAAATAAAGTCACTTACCGAGGTCAGGATCTAAGATAAGCAACTTAAGTTAGTTAGTGATTCCCTGGAGTAGTCTTCTTGGAATTAGCCATACTTATAGATATTAAGTCACCAAAGTGACTCAAACTACTGGTCTATCGCAGAGTTGCCTCCCGTCAACCAACCCACATTGCCGAAGCGACTACACCAGAGTGGAACACCTGGCGAAACAGTTTCTTTCCACTAAGGTTACGATCGGAAAGTCGCTGCCGGAATAAATTTTGCTAGTCTCACTTTTGTACTAGAGTCCATCATTGTTCTTCCCCCCCTTCCAACTAAGACATTTACCCTAACTGATAAATCGAGCATGACGACTTATGTGCAGATGTGCACTCGCATATTTATCTAATAACCGGTTTCGCAATTTCGCATTGTTGCAAAATGTGGCCGGCATTCGGTATAGCTGCACTATGACTCGACTGGTCTTAGGGTCCCCATCCCTTAGTTTGAGGATGGCCCTAGAACAAGGCTGGATTGCAGCACGAGAATGATACTAGCAAGGATTTTCCCCACAGGACCACTTGATCGCTGTCTCAGCGGAAAGCGTTTGGCTAGGAGCTTCACCCTGGTGTAGTGTAGGTATTAACTACGGATAGGTTTATTTTGGCCTTGTAAGGTTGATCAATATACTCAATTGCTATGTGATGTGATGATGTGAAAACGGGGGAAACAGTGTGCAACAGCTCCTCTTGGCAGCTCTGCTGCTTATTAATAGTCGGTAAATACGGTTCTATAACGTCTAAGTCTGCCATATTTATATCTATGTGTTTCACTTCTGTCAGCTGCTGGTCATTTTCAGTTTTTGTTTTTTGGAGGACAATTAGTACAGTCATCCAACTGCAACCTGAATATGTGTATGTCACTGTAGCAATTACTCTAGTAGCATGCATGACTTAATCAATCCATTCCCAATTGTCAGAGTTCATGAAATTCTGCATTCAGCATTCCTCCAATTCTGTTCGTCACATTTATATCGTCACGGTTATATCTTTAAAATGTGCATCTGATCTAACACAAAAAGGTCTTTGAGTCAGCCCCTTATGGCTTGTCTAAAAATTGGCTGATACTCATTATACTATACTTTTTTGATCGTTTTCATAATCCTGCTTCTTACGATCGCAACTTGCAATTCCATTCTTGGGACTTCGTGAAACCTCGTAATGGAGTCACTCTGGTCTTACCTACGATAAAAAAACAATTAAGTTGCTTCCTATGTTGACACGTAGATAGGAAATGTGTAGCTGGATATCCTTGCAGTTTCCTTGCAAGTTCTTGAACCTAATTACGTCAATATTTAAAGGTATTAAAGGTATTGCATCGTCTCGCCATGAGTTATGAAATAAAATTGAGAACGATATGGGAACTGCATTTCACGATTAAAAATTTACTTTTATTGTGAATTGTTATTTGTTGTTAAAAAGCAAGGCTCTCTCTGCAGCCTTCTCTCTGCTAATTTCTTTACCCATGTAAAAATCAAATTCGATTGCTTTTCCAGCTTCAAGATACACACGACGAGGACACCGAATCAAAAAATGAAACTAACATCTTAAGAACTTGTGGTGGTTTATTTTGTTCATACCCCTGTACAGTGCCGTCTGACATGAGGGGTCTTTCGTGCGCAATGATATTTGGTGAAACATTTCCCTTAGATCAGCTGTTCGAGCTGCTTGGTGCTTTCTGAACCTTAACAATACTTGAGATATTGATTTAAACAGATCTATTAAACAAATAAATTCAGAAAACCATTAAACAATTATCCGTATAACTTACCTGCAACGTCAAACACTGAACGTGGTTTCTTGGTCGAGTAAAATCCAAAAAACCATGGAAAGGCCCATTTTTTTTCTTTCGTTTGACTTGTTCGACGTTCGTGGCATAAGATATCCTTCCTTTTTATAGTTCTCAAACTTGAATATACACAAATTTTCAGAGTCTAGGGTGGAGTTCATGTTGCAATAACGTACAGTCGTTGTTTTGCTGAGTTGCGGCTTTCTGACGTACTATGTTCAATTTTATTTTCCATAATAAGCAAGTCTTCTATTTTCTCCAAATTTTCTTGTATGTTTCTGCATGAGCTCCATTGTCAGCTTGTCTTGGAGATTTTTCCCCTGTTTCTTTAATATTATTTTTGACACATATATAACGGGAAAACCATATCTAATTGTCATTTTTTATGCTCCATCTTTTATAGTCTTGGCTCTCATATGTCGAAGATGAGGTTATTCTAATTTTATTCATCTATTTCTGGTATATCGAATCTTCTCACGGAGTAAGAAAATTCTCATCTCCCCCATCCTTCGTCAATGAGATCCAGCTACTTCAAGGTACAATTGCAAATCCGGTTCTTCTAGTATATTTTTTCTTCTTGCAATCACCAAAGTTTGAACATTTCTTCGTCAGATGCTCAAGTTTATTGCTTCCTCCCATGTTTCATTGGCGGAATTACTTTTAAACATTGACCGCAATTTGTCATTTGCAAGTTCTAATCTTAAATCAGCGTTATCAAGATTATTATGTACTGAAGATTTGGTCAAAATTTAACAAACAAGTATTCCTTATGCGTATTGAAAGTCAGAATCTACGGAAGATCTACGTACTAAAAGTTCAGATTTAAGCATCATCGAGTTATTATTTGCATAGGAAAGAATAGACGTAATAATTTATGGAAAATTCTTGCCAGAGTAGATTCAAAATAACCTACTCCTACTTATAATGAGGAAACTAATTAACATTTATGAATCATGAACGATATATAATAAATAAGTGATAATGATGTCAATATTTACCAAATACCCATAGATGGCAATGCTGGACCACAATCCCAACCAAATGATGCTTGCATTTTTCGTATGTGGTTTACATGGCATTCCCCATTGTATTCATCAGGTGCACATAACGGTCGAATTGAATAGTTAAGATCTTGTTTATCAAATAACTCTTTTGCCTTGTTAACAGGAGATTTTAACCTTACTTCAAGATAATTTACATCTCCCTGCAATAAAGACGAAAACGTTTACCATGACATCTAACTTGCATGTAATGTCTATTATATCTTTTATTACTGGTTGCAACTGCACTACATACTGTTATTGCACTTACCTTTAATTTAGACTTGATAGGAAAGATATATCTGACAAACATATTATCTGTAGTACCTAGAAAATCACCATTCAGATATATTTCTGAAAATGTATCGACTCCATCAAAGATCAAATTAATGTTATTTAGCTTCGCTAAATTTGGGTCAACTGAAAAACATTAATTTAAATGATGAGTTTACCATACACAAACCATTGTAGATTATTACCTATAAAACTTCTGGAATACGTCCAGTCTAACTTGGAAACCCATCGAGTTTCAATATCATTAAATCTATAGAACACATCACCGATTACTTTGTTTTCCATTAAATCAGTATAAATTCCCCCTGGTACATATGCAGATAAATTGAACGCTATACAGTTAAATATTGTATTTTTATTACTGTTTATATATTCGAATATAGACATATGTATACAATACCTCTTTCGGAATTTCTAACATTCCATTGTCCATGTAGATCCTGAGTAAATTTGGCATGAACCAAAATATGAGTAAAACACAGGAAAACTAACCACTTTATTACTTGTCCGTTCATTTTGCTGTGTCAATTGGAACGGTAGTATATTTCCAATTCTAAAGCCTAAAAAAGAGATTGTTGTAAAAAAACAAAACTATGGCCCGCCGAATTGAATAGCCCGAGCAGAGCTATTATAGCCATTCCAATTTACCATCCAAAATTAACTCTAGATTTTAATTTACATTACTAAGGTAAAATATGACTAGAACACGATCAAATCCGGCCCTCAACGAATTTTTACGTCCGTTACGTCCGAAAGTTTCTTGGGCAAATTTACTGGTGCAAATTTCTGATCCGTTCCATCCATCCAATCCACAGATAGAAGGCGAGGTGTGAAAAACCATTCGGACATTTCTGGTAGGGAATTAAATAAAGTTTATTTTACCTAATCTTCTTCGTCTGGATAAACCTAATAGTTTCTGAGAAAAATGACAAAAAACACCACTAGAGTGGTGTGGTTTACCCTCGTTACTTCTTCAGACTCACTACCTACCGGTTGTGACTTTTAGGGTGTTATTTAACAACCCACAAGGCATGCCTGTGCAGAAATCTAAGGACTTTCCTCAACTTTCCTCTATTCATGAAAATTTGTTCTAAGTTGACTGGACTACAAGTTAGGTAATAAAGAAGATAATGACAAATACTAGAATAATTCTTTGACAAGCAATTGACAATTATATTGAAAAACAAATGTTACAATGACCATTATTAATACAAGTGTAGTTTGGGTAACGAGTCGTTAGGTGAATTACGCAAAGTACGAGTTTTACAATTGGGCATTGTAATACGTGTTTTTCACACTATTTTTTGCTTTCTAATTTTATTTGTTATTAGAGATGTAAAAATTTTGTCAATAAAAAATATAAAATGCAACGTTGGCAACATTGACAAATTCAAGAAATTTAAAAGTATGTTTTTGTCATTTATTAAATTATTAATTTAATACAATTACAATTTCACAAATAAAAATGTTCCTAAAAACAACTAATTTGGCCAAAACAGTGTAACAAAATTGATTTTGTAAACGCATAATTTGAGAAGCACCAATAAATATAGATGGCGTTGTACAAAAACAAAATTAACCAAAATAGCATCGATATTTGGTAAGGTTATCTATCATGCATGCAAACCACGAATTCCTCGATTCGACGTTTGACGTCTTAATATGGCCAGTTCAAATTTTAAAAATATCATTATGCACATGTTCTCCGCATGGCGCTAGCTACCGGGGGATTGGAGATCAGAACCGCGCCGGTAATTTGAAAAGGTTCGAAAATTAGCTTAAATTTTTACATTTTTGACAGTTAACATACTTCATATAAATTACAATTTATGCCATCGGCAGTGGTGATTCTAAGAAAAAGCATTTTTTTATGAAAAGTATTTATTTGTCAATGTTTGAGTACTTTTTTAGAAAGAAGTTTAATGTACAATCGCGTTCCAGATATGTTGTTGGTGCTTTTTTGGCAAGGTTAGTTAATATTGATTTTAGAAGTATATTTAAAATTATTCTTCAAAGTTCCTTGTTGTGAATCTTGAGAATAGATAAAGAAGAATTCTAAGATAAAGAATTCTTAAGTCAAGATCAGCTAAAATATTGCAATGATTGCATTCTTGAGGTAAATATTGAAATTTATTTAAAACCAGTTCTGTTATTTGGTTTATTAATATGAAATTTTTACTAGGGCACTTCAAATCTCCACGATTTTGTTGATTGATTAATCCTAAGAGCGATTTGAGGAGCAATTGCTCAACGAATTGGTCAATACATACTGTACATCATGAGGAGTGTTCGAAAAACATGTCTAAAATGTGTTATGATAAAAGATTTTTTTAAAATATATTTCAGAAATTACTGTATGTACTGTAGGGCACCACATTACATTTTAATAACTTTCAACCAGAAGATCCGTCTTTATAGCAACTGCATTTAAAGTGTAATCTACAGATAACAGTACTTTCCGGTATTTTCGTATCTGAAATAAATTAAAATTCTACGCTAACTATACTGTCCGGACTGTCTCTTTCTACTTTACAATGCACTAAATACGATGTAATTTAGAAAATGTATAACGTAAAATAAATGAACATTTTACTAAAGTATATGTTTTAATCCTACCAGAAGGAAGATGTAAATTTTCAATCCACCTATTTCGTAAGCTAATATTGGAAGAAAATGCGAAGAAACTCGTTGCATTTTTGTAATTTCTGTAAGTAACACATAGCACTTCTTGTTGTGAATTGGCATTTTTTCAGTAAAATTACTATTCTTAAATCAAAAACTCATCAAACAAAAGCAAACACACTAAATTCGTTATAAAGTAGAATAAAGATTAATTATTCGATATACGGACCCTTCTGAACCCAGGTATACCAATTATATTGAGTTGTAGAGGATAACTTAGAGAACAATAATCCGAAAAAACATCGCGCTGGTCGGCGGTAATTAATAAGAAAAACAATGTTAAAATGGCTATTTTGAGGTTAGAATGTTATGATGTTAGGTTACAGTTAGTAAAAAAGTTGGCTGTATTTACGTCAAAATGGCTTAAAAATGGTGTTTGTGTCATCTGATAAGAATATTTTATAATTTTTAACTGTTTTTATGACGTTTTTCGAACGAAAACCCGTAGCGCTATATCGAATAATTACTGAATAAAGTTTAGAAAAGTCAAATATTTAACAATAACCTTCAAAAGTGTCCGGACTTTATTTTAAAATATTATCACAGATTATAAACATTCCAAGCATTTTGCTAAGTGTACATTTGGATGTGTGAACGCGTCGGATAAAATCAAACGGTTGAACGCGTCCATTCCCCCGGGACGTGGCGCCAAGCGGAGAACGCCGAAAACTGGCAAATGAACAGGCCGCATAAAGACGTCAAACGTCGGCGTCGAATCGAGGAGCTCGTGATGCAAACAATGAGACGCAAACTTTAGTTGCAATATAACCTACAAGCCTCCCAATAAATATGACAATATTATCTTACCGCATAATTAATTTTTATAAAATTCCCCTAGAATGCAAGTCCATCTTTGGCGCGTCCCAATAGGAATATAAAATTGTGTCATCATGTTTGTGTGCCAACTTTGTAATAAATAATAAAATCATAGCCAATTTTAAACATAAACATTTTGAAAGCAAACTTCAAGTCTTTATTTCTGGTGTCTTAAAGCTGGACGCACACTTAGCAAAACTGTTTTCAGCAGAATAGTTTTTGCTTAAATATGTTTGAACATGTTTTTCAGTGATTATTATAGGAATACCGCAAGCTTATCTAACGTGACTACAAAATCGCTGTATAGCATGAAACAACCTTGAGTCTGATTGAAAAAAAAAGCAAAAACTTTGTACAGCATGATTAAGCACATTTAAACATGATTGAGCAAAAAGCAAAAACACTGCCTAGCACAATACAGGAAATCTGAGCAAAGCTGTGAATGCTCGTAGCACAAGCATTGACCATGGCATTATTTGAGGCAAAATATTTACTTGCGGACATGTGCTTTTAATGAACATGCCCAAGCTGACGCAGTTTGCAGTGTGTGAAGTTATTTTTGTTAAAAATAACTTTATAAATAAAAGTAATTTTTATAAACGTAAGTGCAGCGTCGATTGTGTTAGAATAAAATCTTTCTGAATGTATTATTATTATATTAGTATGAAAATATACGCTGAGATGTTAATTGTTCCGACTGAACAAAGATTTGATCAATTACAACTATGGCAAGTGCTTTTTGACAGAACAATATTGATTTCGGTTTCAGCGAAAACGTTTGTGCATTACGCAAAGACAATACTGCTGAAAGCAATTTTGCTGTGAAAAGTGCTTTTTGACCGAACAAAACCTCAAAAAATATGTGACTAAGTGTAAGTCTAATTTTCACTCTAATGTCCTAATCTCACAACTTCCTTATCCAGCAAAATTAAGATAAGGTTCCCTTTGTCGTAAGCAAGCCACTCAGGATGCTTCTGAGTAAAAAGGTTCCCGACCCCTGCTGTAGAGCAAAAAAGAAAAAACGGGTATGACGTCATTGCTATTATGTAGATTGACCTTGGATTGATTGAAGAGTAATTCACAATACACAACCGAATAAAAACACTTCGATCGGCATAGGTTTTTGCGGCCATTATTCTCATTATTATTCTACCAAATAATTGGGCAATACTAACTGTTTTGAACATGATCAAGAATTTATTTATTAAACGAAGGTTGGCAAAAATGAGCAAAAACGATTAATACATTATTATAGCAAACCTACTGATTCAACAGAAAATGAATTTATCGTCTCCAGAAAATTACGAATTTTGCATAATGGTTCTTTCTCATTTAAATATTCAATGATAGCTTCAATTTTTTTATCATTACACGAATCTGATTATACAATTTCTAATAAAGCCAAACAACACCCTTCATCATCCATAATAATACTTTGAATCCGTTTTTCCAGTTGAAGTAACGCATATGCGAATAAATTAGAGGTTAGGTCGTTGTTTTGATCTGAATTGATCTGTCTCACGACACAGATCAACGAAAACCACTCTTGGGTGCTTTTACACAGAGCGCTCGACGCAATCGATCACGCAAATCTTTATGACCGGAATGCTAGGTAAACCAATCGAACACGAAATTTGCTCTCAGAGCAATCTAAGAGCACTCCAGAGCAGTCAATTAAAAACGCTATTGGCAAAAGAATTTAATGGCGTTTTCAATTGGAACCTAGATTTCTCAATTGCAGATTGCTTTGCGGTTGCACGCAAAACGGGTATGATGGCGCCATTGCTCGTCTGCAGATTGCCGACTAGTGATTCATAATACGCAGCCGAATAAAATCATTTCGATTGTCGTATGTTTATGTGATCATTATACTTATTTTTTTTTATTAACTTATTATACCTAATAATAATAATAAAACATTTGGGCTATATTGGCTGTTTTTGAAACATGATCAGTAATTATTATACAGACGAATCTGATGATATAATTTCTAATAAATCCAAACAATACCTTTCATCGTCCATAATAATAATTTATATAATGCGGTTTTCCAACTGAAGTAACGCATATACGAATGAATTAGAGGTTAGGATTTTTTGATCTGTATTGATCTGTCTCAGGAGGCAGATCAATGAAGAGCACTCCGGCATCCGGGCGTGCTTTTATACAGAGCACTTGACGCAATCGAATCCGCAAATCTCGATGACCGGAATGCTCGGTGAACCAATCGAATACGGAACGTGCTCTCAGAGCAATCTAAGAGCACTCCAGAACAGTCAATTGAAAACTCTATAAGATTGATTAAAAAGGATATCACGCATAACAGAATTGTCAAGAACAAACTTTTTGTGGTACAGCATATGGCCGAAAAGCATTGCCGCATATGTCTGACAGCTGTTTGCTTGGATTTATTACATACTATAAGAATTTTTAGAAACCGTAGTTTTTGAAAATACGTACCTAAACTTACGTTCCGAAAAGTGCCACGTTGTTGATGCAGTAATTTATAAACATAAAGGTTCAGTTTTTAATGTGAGACGCCATTGGTATTCAAAAATAAATTATACGTAAAATAATTTTAGTCAAATAAAAATTAAAGCGAACACTTACCAAGTAAATTGCTTCGATAAAGATTACCGATTCTTCAATAATAATTAGTAGTAATATTGAATTGACAATAAAATATTTTTAACAATTATTACCCTTAGAGTTAATACTGTTGACAAAATAGATGTTTATTGGTAGATAGTTGCTTGTTGCTTGGTTACACTTTAAATAATGACAAATGGCGGAGGAGAAAGGTAGAACAGGTACAATTGGAACGCGCCAAAATAGATGGTGTTGTACAACATTAAAATGTATAAAGTCATTAATATTATAAAGTACCGCAATTTAATTTTCCAATGTGTTAGACAGAGAAGTACTTTCTGAGGCACAATATGGCGGAATGACAGTAAAATTGTTGTCAACTTATCATTTTGCATCTCGTTTTCGCCATTTTTAGTAAGATCTTGTTTTATTTACAAATGTAATTTAGAGTGTAGGTATTTAAAAAGTTTTGATAAAAAAGACAAGTTGTTGTACGTTCATGTAATAACACAAGGAATGTGAGGTTACTTTTACTGTCTACAGGCAATATTGCATTACGTAAACATTTGGATGAGTGTTATAGGCAGTGAAAATTTGACAATTTCAGAATATGTGAGATATTATTTAGGTTACTTATATTCATTTTTAATTAAATTACAAAATGTAAGTTTTTCATTTAACCTCACGTAAATTTGTTCGTGTGAAGAGGTTAACATTTTCGACAATGCCGCATAATTCGCAGATTGAACACATAACATTTTTATGTTATTTAAAGTCAGGTCGAGATTTTGGGGTTACTTGGAGTTTGGCTCGGTACTCCATGACACTTGGACGTTATTCGAGATTAGGTTGACACTTTAAGATGCTTTAAGGTTATGCCACTTTCAAGGATCTTCCCAAACTTACCTGTATATTTTTCTTTTATTGTAAAATTAATTAAATACGTGTAAATATTATTAGTGTTATTTATTTTCTATTTTTCTTTGGTTCTTGAGTTCAGTAAAACGAAGAGGTTTTTTTAAAAAATTACGTTTCAAGGCTAGGTTTCCCTCTTTATCAAATTTTTATTATATCTAAAAACGATTTAAAATATATAATATAAAATTTCAAACAATCTGTGGTAAAAGACAAAAAACAAAAACAAAAGTGACATTACAGACTAACAACAAATATGTACCTCATTTCGGCTAATTATTGTAATGCTTTTAATTAAGCCATATCAGTTTTATTACATAAAAATAGTGTTTAATGTTTTCAACTCCATCAAAGGTGCCTTTGGAATTTTGAACTCATGTGTATATTATAACATCAGAAAATTATATCAAATTAATAACAACTGTCGCCGTCAATGAACTCTGATTATTTTGTAGGTATAATTTTCAGGTGTTATAATACACATCAGTTCAAAATTCCAAAGGCACCTTTGATGGAGTTATTTTATGGTCGTACTATGTAGTTGGTGTAGCTTTTAGCGGTTGTTTTGCAGTGTTGTATTTTAACGGTATTGTAATTTTGCAAGATTATAGGAAGGAACATAATCATCTACCACATACGACCGGGATGGGGTCTCAATATGGCGAAGTAGGTGTTTCCGGTTTTGTAATGAGATATTTCCATTGGCGGTTATTTAATATTTTAAACAAACTAATATTTATTTATGAACTGTAATTCCCTTCTTCGTATTTGTCGGAGTTTGAGAGAAAAGCAGATTTAGGTGGTGTCTAATGGCCGCAAGTGTGACGTCATATCCGTCGCTTTTAAAGCTCATTGCGCTGGGTAGTCACGCTCCTTCCTACAGTTTTATATTCTAAGGAATATTTAGATTTTATAATTTTTTAAATGCCAGTAAAATGGAATGGTCATCCATAGATTCCTCTCAATTTAAGCAAATTTAAAATTTACTACATTTACCACAGACAGAATGCAAGCATCGCTAGAATGCACTTTTTAACTGAAACTTTGCACCGCGCAGTGGCGCCTGCTGCAACGCCGTTATAAAGAAAACTTAAATTTATAGAGTGAAAAAACAAATATGCTATTATATTACCTTACTGTGTTTTAAACCCACAATCGCGCTTTTAAAACCGTTTCAGTAAGTAATAATGTAAGTGTAGTAATAAATGTAAGTGTATACAATTTTACCGTACATTAAATCATATCAAATTTGACTATAAATTATGTATGAAATAAATAAAGATTATTAAAAGTTTCACAGTTTTATTAAAATATACCTGACAATATTGTTTCGACAGCTACGCTGTCATTATCAAAGGTAATATAATTATAAACAAACACGTCGCTAAGGTAGATACAAAATAGGTAACTAGATAAAATAATAATAATAATAATAAAAATTAATAATAAAAATCATAATTAAACATCTAATACTTCCAGTAACGGAGAATTACTGAGCTCAAGTTGTTCATTCATTAAAGGTACCCTGAGTTTGTGTTTGTATATCTCAAAGGCTTCTAAAATGTCTAATTTGCGTTTGTTATTACAAAAATGTAGGAATTTAATATTATTTTGAGGAGTCATTGTGTGATTTTGTTCTAAAAGGTGTTTGGCGTAATTCGATTTTTCAGGATGTTCATTTTTGTAATGACGTACGTGTTCTTTATATCTTATGTCAAAATTTCGAAGTGTTTGTCCAATATATACCGAACTACAAAAAGAACAATTTAAACGGTAAATGCCCGATTTCATGATATCATGTGTTCTGTCTTTAGCATTAAATAAAAATGAAAAAGTGTTAGTGTTGGTTTTAAATGTTATTTTATAATTGTTGGTTTTTCTTAGTATATGTGCAATTTTTTCTGATATTTTGCCAAAATATGGTATAGATATGTAATTTGTGTCTTCTGTTTGATTGTCAATGGGATATATTCTTTTGATAGCTAACCTATAATCCTTTGTTTAATTAAAGTGTCAATCATGTTCGGATTATAATGATTTGCATGTGCTAGTTGTTTAATGGTTGATATCTCTTTGCTAAAATCTGATTTTGTTAGTGGAATAGTTAAAGCTCTGTGTACTAATGATCTGTATGCTGCTATTTTATGTGTATTGTGGTGACAAGATTCATTTGGTATTGTTATGTCTGTTTGTGTTGGTTTTCTGTATATGGAAAATTCAAAAAGATTGTCTGCGTTAATCTTGATATTTAAGTCTAGAAAGTTTATAGCCCTGTTTTGTTCTGTTTCTAGTGTAAATTTTATATTAGGATGGATATTGTTTATAAGAATTAAAAATTCATTGATAACCTCAAAAGAACTGTCAAAACAAGCTAAAATGTCATCAACATAACGAAACCAGAAGATAATGTGTTTAGAGAGGTTTAATTCAAATATTCGATCTTCAAACTTGTCCATAAATATGTTAGCTAATAGAGGACTTAGAGAATTACCCATAGGTAAACCATCCTTTTGTAAATAAATTATGTTATTAAAAGTGAAATAATTTTGACTTATACAAAGGTCAAATAATTGAATTAACTCTAACCTTTTAACTAATTCTATATTACTATTGATCAAGAAACTATCTAATAAAGGAATACATTCTTGTGGTGGTATTCTGGAGAACATGTTGCAAATATCAAAACTAACAAGTTTTGAATGTGGTGGAAGATGTATGTTTTGCAGCTTATCTACTAATTCTAATGAATTTCTAACAGAGTATTTCGATTTGTAACCTATCGTGTTAATAATCTGGTTCAGTTTTTTGGATAAAATGTGATTAGGTGCATTGATGTATGATACAACTGGTCTTATTGGCATATTCTGTTTGTGGGTCTTCACTAATCCATACAGTTTAGGTATTTGTGGGTTTTTATTAATGATTTGTTGCTTTTCTAATTCTGAAAAGCAGATATTGCAGTTTTCTAAACCTTGTTTTATTTCTTTTTGGAATTTTGTGGTTGGGTTTTTGTTTAACTTTTCAAAATTTTCTTTATTAATAAATTCATTAACTTTTTGTATGTAAATATCTTTTGCAAGAATTACCAAAGTGCTACCCTTATCTGCTTTAACAGAAATTAGATTGTTCTCTGTGATTTTCTGTTTTATAGATTGAAGAAGTGATATGTTAGATGTGTTGTACATTTTGTCCTGTTTCAAAGACATCTCTTTTAACAAATTCGAAATTTGGAATTTTGCATAGTTATTATGATCTTTCTTAAGTATAGTTTCGCATTCAACGGCCAAAATTTCTTTAATTTTGTTGGTAAATTTTGGAAAAGGACAAAATTTGAAACCTTTGTTAAGAAATCGTGTTTCTCTGTCATTGAATGTTATATTTGACAAGTTTATGAAACGAGGATAAAAGTTTGCAGTGTTCTGACAATTATGGTTATTTTGTAGTGTACGTTTTTGTTGTACAAGTCGATGAAGTTTATTTTTCTGTGTGGTGTATTTTTTGAATTTAATGTGACTGACGGTTTCTCTAATGTCAAAATCTAAGATGTCAAATTGGATATTGTGTAATTTATGAGTAAGTTCTGTATAGAGTACCTTTATATAAACGTGCATATTGTCTCTTATACTAAACCATTTCTTCGATTCTTCTTTGAGCCATCTTCTTTTGGCATTCCTAATCACTTTTTCAGTAATCGAATTCTTGGTTCTGGTAGTGATGTTTATGTAGTTAGGAATAACCTGACGTTTCAGACATTCTTGGTTAAACCAAACATTCTGACTTGCGATTCCGTGTTTGATCATAAGTTTCTTGTATAACTTGGCTTGTTCTTCTAACGAAGACACTACCAGAACCAAGAATTCGATTACTGAAAAAGTGATTAGGAATGCCAAAAGAAGATGGCTCAAAGAAGAATCGAAGAAATGGTTTAGTATAAGAGACAATATGCACGTTTATATAAAGGTACTCTATACAGAACTTACTCATAAATTACACAATATCCAATTTGACATCTTAGATTTTGACATTAGAGAAACCGTCAGTCACATTAAATTCAAAAAATACACCACACAGAAAAATAAACTTCATCGACTTGTACAACAAAAACGTACACTACAAAATAACCATAATTGTCAGAACACTGCAAAATTTTATCCTCGTTTCATAAACTTGTCAAATATAACATTCAATGACAGAGAAACACGATTTCTTAACAAAGGTTTCAAATTTTGTCCTTTTCCAAAATTTACCAACAAAATTAAAGAAATTTTGGCCGTTGAATGCGAAACTATACTTAAGAAAGATCATAATAACTATGCAAAATTCCAAATTTCGAATTTGTTAAAAGAGATGTCTTTGAAACAGGACAAAATGTACAACACATCTAACATATCACTTCTTCAATCTATAAAACAGAAAATCACAGAGAACAATCTAATTTCTGTTAAAGCAGATAAGGGTAGCACTTTGGTAATTCTTGCAAAAGATATTTACATACAAAAAGTTAATGAATTTATTAATAAAGAAAATTTTGAAAAGTTAAACAAAAACCCAACCACAAAATTCCAAAAAGAAATAAAACAAGGTTTAGAAAACTGCAATATCTGCTTTTCAGAATTAGAAAAGCAACAAATCATTAATAAAAACCCACAAATACCTAAACTGTATGGATTAGTGAAGACCCACAAACAGAATATGCCAATAAGACCAGTTGTATCATACATCAATGCACCTAATCACATTTTATCCAAAAAACTGAACCAGATTATTAACACGATAGGTTACAAATCGAAATACTCTGTTAGAAATTCATTAGAATTAGTAGATAAGCTGCAAAACATACATCTTCCACCACATTCAAAACTTGTTAGTTTTGATATTTGCAACATGTTCTCCAGAATACCACCACAAGAATGTATTCCTTTATTAGATAGTTTCTTGATCAATAGTAATATAGAATTAGTTAAAAGGTTAGAGTTAATTCAATTATTTGACCTTTGTATAAGTCAAAATTATTTCACTTTTAATAACATAATTTATTTACAAAAGGATGGTTTACCTATGGGTAATTCTCTAAGTCCTCTATTAGCTAACATATTTATGGACAAGTTTGAAGATCGAATATTTGAATTAAACCTCTCTAAACACATTATCTTCTGGTTTCGTTATGTTGATGACATTTTAGCTTGTTTTGACAGTTCTTTTGAGGTTATCAATGAATTTTTAATTCTTATAAACAATATCCATCCTAATATAAAATTTACACTAGAAACAGAACAAAACAGGGCTATAAACTTTCTAGACTTAAATATCAAGATTAACGCAGGCAATCTTTTTGAATTTTCCATATACAGAAAACCAACACAAACAGACATAACAATACCAAATGAATCTTGTCACCACAATACACATAAAATAGCAGCATTTGACGTTTGGGATTTGTTTACATTTTGAGGTCACAACATAACCTTTAAATTGAGAAGATGGTTATTTTTCTAGGGTGAAACAAATGTAAAAATAGAACTAAATTTACATAACCATATAATTGTTTATAATTATTAATAATTGTTTAAACAAATTCTATAGCTAGATAGAAAAATTCATCTTTTCAAAGATACCCAACACAATAATAAGATGGCTATTAAATGTCAACTGAATCAATTTTGCAATGATACAATCAATCAAATGCATTCAATTATACATTAAAAATTGAATTAACTATTTAAAACCGCCTAGTTACCTCCTTTTCTGATTACAAAATCATTTCTTAGTCCTATTGAACAATATTTATACAATTTTAGATATCCAAATTGTAAATTAACAACTAAATTACATAATTTTAGATTATCAAGGTTGAACGCAGAAATTTATATATTCAAACCCATAGATCTTCTATAATAAATCATCTCCTCATTTATCTTTAAGTCTCAGTTGTGTCCAAAGAACCACTTGACAACAACATAATGAAGTATTCGAGTCTACAAACTTTTTAATCTTTAAAAACAACAAATTTATAATAAAACTACCAAATCGTATTCTTGTAATATATTTTTTTATTAATTAAACCTGCAGGTAAGGTAATTAATATTTGCATATATCCTTACAATTATGCACTTTGTCTGTTTTAGGTCAAAGCAAGCCTAGAAATGGCTTCAATACTTATTTATATACAAAATTTATGTAACGATAGCTCATCGTTGGCTAAACCATGAAGTTTTATCAAGATAGAAAGAAAAATCAATTTCAAAACTTATCCTTTTTCTATCTAATGTGTTATAGAATGTTTCTTTAACAAAATGAAGCATTTTTTTGGTTTCTTTAAAAAATAAATTATTTCCCCTTGAAGTTATGCAACCCAACCAGCATGTTTGTAAATAGGGATGCCTATATTCTCTAATAGCAAGTCATATAACATGACAATATCTTGATTACCGTTTGCAATTTTATTTGATTATCATTTAGGATTTACTATTTAGTCTCCTGTAAACACTTATAAGTCTTGTAATTTAAGACTTATAATGGCGATGTAGAATTATAATTCACAGCAGCAATGGTATCAATCTTATTTATTCTTAAAACCCATAATCTTCTAGACAGTCTATAAAGTATAAATGACAGTTATATTTAAATAAATTAAATAAAATCGTTATTCACAAAATGTAAGATAATATGTCTAACTGCATCCTTATATTGTTCGAAATTAGAAATACCATAGTCAAAAGCCTCGTACATCCTTTTTCCTGAATTGACAACTTCTGCAAAGCTCACAACATCTTTTTCCTCGGTTAATCTTATGTGATGCAAGACAATCGAATTAATTAAACCAAACTTTGAATAGTTTTTCCATTGGTGTTTAAAGATTGAGTATGGGTACACTTTTTCAGGATCGGATCCTAACTTTAGTAAATGAACAGCTAGCGTGTTATAATACACGTCCAAGTAGTAGTCAAATCTGTCTATTACATTTTTAGAGCTGCAGCCGTAAAGAAAATATGACAGATCTAATACAGGTGGACCCATTCTAGACACTTGAAAATCGAAAAAACTTATTTTAGTGGGTAGGTTTGGATTTTCGATGTCCTACAAAAAAATGTTTTAAAAAAATTAAGATTAAATTTGTAAAAACAAAAAAATGTTACTTTATATTTAAACATCATATTGTTTGACCAAGCATCACCATGAAGAACGACAGAGTAATTGTCCACGCAATTTGGTAAGCTTCGTATAAATTCTCCAACCTTACAAGTGAAGTCTTTAAAAGTATTATAGGCTTTTCCATCATTTACTGGGTTTAAGACATTTAAAGCTTTTACACACTTCTTTTCAAATGCTGGTATAAAATTAGATTTTTCGAAAGATTCTACTAGAACATAATACATAGTTTCAGTTGCTTTTTTAAACATTTCTGGTTGTTGTGTCTCAAAGCAAGACATACAGCATTAAAATGACCATATACCTTCATAACTACGCTTACATAATCATGGTCCATAAGAATTGCAGTTTTGCGTGAAATATACTTGTTTGCTATTAAATCTTCCATAATTAGGATTTCTCTTTTATCTGCAGTACAAGTTTTATAACACCTGGGTGTATTCCAAAAGGATTCTAGACATTTTTCTGTTTCAAACCTCTTAAACATTGGAATAATAGTGTTATACAAGTAAGCTTCACGTTTAAATAACTCATTGACTGATACTTCAAATCTTATACTGTCACTCTTTGAACCACATTTAGCTATTAGATACATAGCCTTATGTTTTTCAGAGCTAGTTTCGCCACTAATAGAAATTGCTGTCATAACGCCAAAGTAACCACTTCATATTATGGAATTAGGTGTCTCCTCTATTTTATAGTTCTAGAAACCTTCCTGTTTTGCTATTTCGTTTAGTAGCAGCAGTAGCTCATCAGCAAAATTACTTTTTCTGTTATTTATATTTGTCATGTTTTCAGTTCACTGCACAGGTATATTCTAAACATACTGGAAACTTTCATTGTCTTATCAGATAATCCAAGGCAATGCAGCTAGTTAAAAAATAGTAAGTGCAATTATTAGCTGACTTATGTTTCACTCAACAATGTGAATTTAAGTAATGATCAACCTTAAATGATAAATAAATAATAAGTACAGTCAGGTTAATTGATATTCGAGCTCTTCAGGCTGTCGTTAAGGTTAATGTCTTTAGACCGGCATAAAGGGTAACTAGGGAAACTTCGTCAAAACATAACGGTCAAAAGTAGGTATTCGGGTACCTGGCCAGCCCCCTACCACTTTTATGCAAATGACCCTCGATCTAATTAATATTCAAATGAGGCGTGGTCTAATTAAATGCGCGAATTAAATTAATTGAACTAATTAAATTAATTCACGGTATCATTTACATATCTCATCTCTCATTTACATATATCATTTCTCATATGCATGCGCGAATTAAATTAATTGATCTAATTAAATTAAATTAATTCACGGTATCATTTGCATATCTCATCTCTCATTTACATAACTCATCTCTCATTTGTACATCTCACCTCTCTCATTTCTCATATGCATGCTCGAATTAAATTAATTCACGGTATCGTTTGCATATCTCATCTCTCATTTGCATAACTCATATCTCACATGCATTCACGAATTAAATTAATTCACGGTATCATTTGCATATCTCATCTCTCATTTAAATTTATCATCTCTCATATGGATGCTCGAATTAAATTAATTCACGGTATCATTAGCATATCTCATCTCTCATTTACATTTATCATTTCTCATATGCATGCTCGAATTAAATTAATTCACGGTATCATTTACATATCTCATCTCTCATTTACATATCTCATCTCTCATATGCATTCACAAATTAAACTAATTCATGGTATCGTTTGTATATCTCATCTCTCATTTACATAACTCATATCTCATTTTGTACATCTCATTTTTATATATTATTTGTCATCTCTCATCTCTTTCTAATAAATTTATTTTAAAATAAATCTTATGTTGTCATTCCTATTTGATATTTAAATATAGATCTATAGGTCATCATGTAATTCTGCGAAAACAATTTAACATGTAGAAACATCTAGGGTAATAATAAAAATTTGCTTTCAAGTATACAAGGTACCTCTAAAGATTACTGTCAATCATCAGTCAGATTATCTGTATTGCATTCTGACATGTTTAAATATACGTCATAAACATTTAAAATACGGTTTACAAGTAAAGCAAATTCTATTTGAAAGAAAACAATTAGCATCGTTCGTTATGATTTCTTCAAAATTTATTTAAATGAAACTTTTAAGAATATAGAATACTGTAGAGCATTATTTTTAAAATTCAAAAACATTATCTGTAGCAAAACTGTTTAAGAAGTTACTTTCAAACTAAATGCTTTTGCATGAAAATACGTACAAACTAATTCGTCGTGTTGTTTTCGACATTCTTTAAAACTGCTTTCAACCATAAATAAACAAACGTTCTTACAAATGACTGAAAGAAATTTAGATTTTCTAACAACAGTTATATTAAGCATCTTAAATACAATAAATGAATTTTAAAAACCGTAGTTTTCAAAAGATTGTTTCGTTAAATATTCTAATATTCAGGGCTATATGAACCAAAACGATTAAAAAATAAACATTCTTTCCCTGTTATTACGTTTAAAAGATTATTAATATCAAGAAAGTTATTTAAAAAATACGAACAATAACATTTAACATTCTAGTGTAATGATTCATTGTTACGAGCTCTAGGAATTTTAAGTGCGTTTATTATTTTGCAGAGAAAAAACGGCGAGTACTATTTGGACAGGTTTTTATAATGACTAACAGATTTCGTTGTGTTACTCTGCATGAGCTAATCATAAAGAAACTTCAATATAGTCACTTGTTTAGTATTTCTCCTTTAAAATGAATCATACAGATTTGATGTACGTTTCATTAACTTTTTTAACCGAGAAACGTGTTTATTATTATTGCTTAGCTGGAAAATAAGGCAAAGTGTTTTTATAATAACTAACAGATTTCTTTGTGTTATTTTAAAAATAATGAATTTATTACAATATTGTACTAATGCTATTGATTTAACCTGTATTAAATAAACATGTCTGTTCATTTCACTTGTTATGGAAGTCGGTCGTTTTGAATAGAGATATTAAGAACTCTGTTCACAGTATCCTACTGCTCCATATATGTATTCTTCTAAACATAAGATTACGTTTTGAATCGTTTGAGTATTGCACATATTTTTCTTTTTGTTTTTGTTAATATAATAAATTTGAATTTTTTCTAGTTATATAATTAATTTTTTTATCATATTTTTAGTTTTTTAGATTTTGTTCGAGATTAGTATTGAATGCCAAATGACTTTTCGATATATTACCAAAATGTTAGAGGATTACGTACAAAATTGAAGGACATATACACTCAATCAAGCGTAAGTGATTATAGTATAATAACATTAACTGAAACAAGTCTAAATGATGCTATATATGATGCAGAGGTAATTGATTTAAATAAGTACCAGTTATTCCGTTGCGATAGAGATCAAGATGTGACTAATAAAACCAGGGGTGGGGGTGTCTTGACAGCAGTGGATAATAAGTACAGGGTGACTAAGTCATGTATCAGCACAGGTCATTACGAATTGTTAATAGTGAAAATAAATTATAAAGGTAGCTGTTGTATCTTCATCTCGGTCTATATACCACCAAATTCTAACAATATTATTTACACACAAGTATTAAATTTTATCTCACAAAATGTAAATGCTAATGAAAAACATTATTTATTTGGAGATTTTAATATTCCTATAATGCAAGGGATAAAAGCAAACACAGTTTTAGATTTCATCAATGATTTTAATCTAGTTTCAATTAATAATGTAAATAATGTATTTGGAAATAAGTTAGACTTAGTTATTTGTACAATAGATGATGATATCACATGCACCTTGAAGAAATGTGAACCACCACTCTTACAAGAAGATCCTCACCATCCTGCGCTAGTGTGTTCACTTCAAACAAAACAAAATTGTACATCATCATTTATTCATAAAAATCTTCAGTTGAACAATCAATTTAACTTAAAAAAATGTAACTTTCTAAGTCTCTACAATGAAATACTAAATATAAATTGGGATACAGTTCTACACACCAGTAATGTTAATAACGCTACTGAAATTTTTTATGAAAAGCTAAATAAAGTTCTTAACAAACTTGTACCACGATACCACTGTAAGACGTCTAAATACCCTGCGTGGTTTAATAAAAGTGTAATTGATTCATTAAAACTGAAAAATTATTATAGGAAAAATAAACTAGTCAATAATTATAAAGAAGAAAGGAAAAAACTAAAAGTCCTAACAAAAAAAGCGTATGAGGATTACATTGCTGGTGTGGAAGAAAATATAACTACTGACATAAATGGATTTTGGAATTTTATCAAATCAAATAAGAAATCAGGTCAATCAGTAAGTTATACTTATAATAATAAAATTATTGAACAGGCTGAGGTTGCAAATACATTTGCTAAATATTTTCAATCTATATATGCTGACCAACCTGCCAGCTATAATATTAATGAATACAATATAAAATCCTTAACTAATGATTGTTTTAAAATAGATGAAATTTCCCATGATGACTATGTCAATGGCATTAATAAATTAAAACCTAAACGTGCAACTGGTCCAGATAAAATACCACCGTATGTTATAAAAGCATGCGCTCCCTTACTAGAAGTCCCTTTATTACATATCTATAAGTTAGCCATAACAAGTAATACGTTTCCTGACATATGGAAAGAAACGTATGTGTGTCCAGTGCATAAAAAGGGAGATAAGCTTCGGCTTGAAAATTACAGGCCCATATCTATTTTATCGGCTCCAGCTAAAGTATTTGAGCAAATCCTATTTACGAAATTATTTAACTATATAGGCAAGTACATAACTGATAATCAACACGGTTTTATGCCTAGCAGATCAACTGCTACTAATCTGTTAGTATTCTCTAATGAAATATATAATGCTTTTGAGGAAGGTACGCAAGTAGATGCAATTTACACAGATTTTGCAAAGGCATTTGACAGTGTTGATCACGATATACTACTGGGCAAACTGTCAAACTATGGGATTCTTAACCCCACTCTACTGTTATTATCATCTTATCTAAAAAATCGATCTTTTTATGTTAAAATTAACAATAGTGTATCAAAACAATTTAATTCCAACTCAGGTGTCCCACAAGGTTCCAACCTTGGGCCCCTGTTTTTCTTAATATTTATTAATGATATTGCGCATGTGATTAAAAATGTAAAGTATTTATTATTTGCTGATGACATAAAGATTTACACTGCAGTGAATACACCTGAAGATGCTATCGCATTACAAAATGATGTTAATAATATGTATGAGTGGAGTTTAATGAACAAATTATATTTTAATACAAGTAAATGCTCTACAATCACGTTTACAAATAGCCTAAATCCAGTCAAAAGTGACTATTTCATGAACAATGTAAAGTTATAAAGATTAAGTACAATTGATGACCTCGGTGTTACCTTAGACACAAAATTAACTTTTAATGATCATATACAGAAAATTACCAACGCTGCTAGAAAGGCACTGGGTTATGTCATACGAAATTCATTTAATTTTAAGCATATTACAACTATTAAAGCCTTGTATTTTGCATTTTTTCGTTCAAAGCTCGAGTATTGTTCTATTATTTGGAATCCGCATACTATTAAAAACATTAAGCTTATTGAAAAAAATACAAAATAGATTCTTAAGGTATCTCTACTTTAAGCAATTTGGAACCTATCCTGATTATAACATAGTAAGATCTAATCATCTCAGGAACTCTTATAAAACTATGACTTTATCTAACCGAAGGCAATGCGCCCTCTTAATGTTTGGATTTAAAATATTAAATGGTTTGACAGATTGCCCAGACATCCTTTGTCTTTTTAGATTTAAAGTGCAGGGACGGTTGCTTAGAAATCCTGTATTATTTAAGGTGCCGCCTGCTGTTCGAACACTTCATTCGCCGATAATCACTATGCTCAAATTAATCAATTACATTCTGTCTCTGTTAGATTTTGATATTTTTTTAATAAAATTTAGTAATTATAAAAAGCTTATAGTATATGAATACTTTCAAAATCATTAACATCCTCAAATATTTTGGTAATATTATATTATATAGGTATAAAGTAACCTAAAATTATAGTAATTAACAAAGCAATATGTTCAAACTCAATGTAATTTATGCACATCTTATATTATTTAAAATTTAAATTTATTGTATATTACTTCATGCGATTCTTACGATTCTTCAATTTCTGATAATTAGTCTTTAAGTTTATTAAATTTCATATTATAATTATAATTTATGTAATTCCATGTAATTAGGCTTTATGCCTGTTTGGAATAAATAAATAAATAAATAAATAATAATGTTCATGACGTACTAATTACGCAGACGCCAAAAACTATTATAAAAACCCCGAAATTTCTGTTTCCCTATCATTCCAAAAGTGTTCTCGATCAAGATAGTTACATCTAGTGCAGTATTAAAATCAGGTACGTTTTATTTTTGCTTATATTTTAAAAACTATATGTAAATGATTTACGATTGTTTTTTAAATTAACTTCCATTTAGACCGTCTACAATTTCGTATCTTTGAGAAATATTAATTTTCCTTATCTGAAATTCATCGAGTAAGTTGCTTTTATTTTTAATTATTTTATGAAAACTAATCATTTTGAAATTTGTTATAGACTGACTGTAGTTTCTATCTGCGTGAAACCCACATAGTTTTTTTATTCCAACAGGTTACTGTATCAAGGAAGTCGAAGACGCGAAATTATCAACGTTTGATAATTCTATATCCTGCAAATGTATTTGAAATATATCAAGCAGGTATGTTTTATCTTCATTTGCTTATATTTTAAAAGTGCCTGATATGTAAATGTTTTACTATTGCTTACAGTAAGAAATGGAATTTTTAAACGAATTGAACCAATCAGCCGGAACAGCAAAACCCGTCAAGAAATTGCACGAATACAACTTGAAGGAAGTAGCAGAGATATCAGAGGTCAAAATTATCACCTGCAGGGACGGACGCACAGCTGTGTTCATTGTCGCTAAAAAACATATAACATATCTACCCAAAAGATTCGCCGACAAACTTACTGAAAGTAAAGTGATCGATCTCAACCAAAAGATAGCGAATAAAACTCTGTCTCTAGGATTGGTTTACCTAGGTAAAGTAAAGACAGAAAGATATCAACCGTATGCTGACTGTATGTTTATCGAAACGAATAAGGTATGAAATGTAACAGGTAGACTATTCAATGAACATTGCCTAATACTTTTTTCTGATTCTTCTTCTAGCCTATGGATCCACAGCTAGAAACACGGGTCTGCTAAATGCCTGCAATTCACCTACCCTATCAATATGTTGTACAATTTTAGATATGTAATGTATACGTATTGTTTCTTACTTAAGTCTATTTTGTTTGTATGTTTGTAATATTTAGACATTTACGAAAATTAAATCAAGTTGAACAGCAGATTACTATTTTAAATTTAATAGATCATACGAATTATCTTACCCTGTTCTGAATGACTGCTTTGTATAAATTGTGCATTGTTGGTAAATGCTCTCTGAACTAAAATATTCATATATGAGAGAAATGTTATATAAGTCAATACAGCCCTACAACTATCATTTATTGAGCTATACAAAGAGATTTATATCTACGCTAAACTAAAGATTAATAGAAGTATTGCATTCCTGATATCATAAGATAACGATAAAACACATGATTATTCTTAGACTAAGGTCTAATTTAGGTAGTCAAATTGTAGGTAATCGAATTGTAGGTACATATCATGATATGATATCATACAATTATATTCTAGTAAGAATTGTAATAAAGTCGCTGCTATAAATAACAACATTCTTTATCACGATCATCTATCATTATCATAATCATCTAATGTCATGCAGAGTCAGCAGCTAGATCCTAAGTTCGTATATGCGAGAATCGGTATTATATAACACACATCAGTCTACATTCATTGTTCTAATATTGATAGGAACTTTCTAGAATCTATAAAGTTGTACTACATATATTCAACTAATTTGAATATACGATAACGGGTACTCATTATACTTCTATGCACACAATCGAGGTATCAGTACACTCCAATCACGTAATCAAGATTGTAGTATTCAAATCAAGATTCCTAGCCCCTATACAAGTATTCTAGAACGCAGAGTATTCATCACTAAACGTATTCTTCATATATGAAATCATAAAGTTCGAGTCTAACTAATGACGAGGTGAAAGAATAGGTGCAATCGGTTTATGCTCATACCAGGCTCCCTATGATTATTATAAATGTCTTAACAGAATAAAAAAGGGTGAAATGAATATAACTTATAGGATTTAATCAAACTAGAAAAATATCGATATATCCTACGTTGAGAAAATAATTATACTATGTAAGCATCGATACGCTACATACGATTACGAGCCTGAGTATAAGCATAAACCCTATACTACAGATTTTTATCCTTTTTCATTATATCTACTACAGACGAGGTGAAAGAATAGGTACATCTAACATGCGTATGCTACAATTATTTAATTTTCTAGTTTTCTAGACGTAATGTAATTTTGAACAGATTTTAACCCTTTTCGTTATATCTACTACCCTTGTAAGCGATTTCTACATATACGTTCTTATTGTTTATACACCATATAGATATTCGTAGCATCTAAAGTAAACTCTTATTTAAACGTTATTTTACAATATATCATACATTTCAGCAACTCGTATGATTATCCCTCTCTATCGTAACCCAGTATGTAAGGACATTATGTTAAATACTATCTCATACATGTAAATAAACATTTCTTTAAAGAGTTTGTTAGGTCACCTAATCTGTTATAATATTACTATGATATTAGATCTTGTCAATTACAGTTTTACCATTAGGACATACTTAGTAGGTTATATGTGCTAAGTAAAATAATAAACAGATATTTCGAGAATTTTATGCATTCTTGAGAGAACTGGGTATAATATTTAAAAACACACTGTAGAAAACATATCAGCAGAGAAAGGGAATACATAAATACAGTATGTTTTGTATGATGAGTTGTCGTCAGTTTAAAAGAAATAAGTTCGTCGCCATATTTAAACGCTATTTTACAATATATCATACATTTTTAATAGCTTCGAAATACGCAGATATGTAATAATATACTATATACTCTTGTAGGATATTCATCGTATCTATAGTAATGAGTTGTTACCGGTTCTTTAACAAGCGTATGCTACAATTCTCTAATTTTCTAGTTTCTAGACATAACGTAGTTTTGAAGATTTTAGTCTTTTTCGTTATATCTACTACCTTGTAAACTGTTTCTACATATGTGTTCTTATTGCTTTACACCATATAGACATGAAACGATAACTTTGCGTACTAATATATGAAAATAATATAATGTATATCGCCTGATAAATAAAATTGAAATTATTCTTATTCTTTTTACAATGAAATGTGTTTTTATTTAAAAATTCCTAACATGGGTAGCTTTATCTGTTTTAGAATATTCAAAGGCAGTATATGACAATCAATTATCGTGAGACTCCTGATCTATACAAAACGCCTTATATAAAATTAGAGATAAAAAATTAAACCTATGATATATGGTGAAAATGCAAATATTCAACAATTCTAACCCCAATTTTTTTCTACTTTTCTAGACGTAATGTAATTTTGAACTGATTTTTAACCTTTTTCGTTATATCTACTACCCTTGTAAACGATTTCTACATATGCCTTCTTACTGTGTATAATTTTGCCCCATGTAGATATTCGTCGTATCTATAGTAAACTCATATTTTAACGTTATTTTACAATATATCATCCATTTTCAATGGTTTCGAAATACGCAGATATGTAATAATATACTATATACTCTTGTAGGATATTCATCGTTGAATATAGTAAACTCGTATGATTAATATTAATTTGTAATTATTTTCAGCACCTTCGAAATATAAGTCTATAACATATGTCATATGTTTTGTAATACGTCTTTATAACTTTGAAACTCTACGTGATTTCCTCTTACAATATCTATAGTTATGAGAACCTTGAAGACTTAACCTGGAGAAATAAAACAGATAAATATTTTACTTTTTATTGAAACTAGCTAACTTATATTCTAACATACAAATATACAACAACAAAATAGAAAAGTATACTTGAGGGTAAGAAAGAAGTCCTGGACGCGGCTATCTATAACATATGTCATATATTTTGTAATACGTCTTTATAACTTTGAAACTCTACGTGATTTCCTCTTACAATATCTATAGTTATGAGAACCTTGAAGACTTAACCTGGAGTAATAAAACAGATAAATATTTTACTTTTTATTGAAACTGAAGGGTGAACTATTACATCTATTACATACGATTAATATAAATACATAGTGAAGAATATACAAACATTATTAAACTATATAAAGAAAAAATTATTTTGAAAACTATATACAGATATTATTACTACAAGAGGCCCGTAACATCAGTTGATCCTGAAGGGTGAAGGGAGAAGTGTGAAGGGTGAAGAATGAAAGGAGAAGGGTAAAGGGAGAAGAGTGAAGGGTGAAGGGAGAAGGGTGAAGGGTGACTAGCCAGGGTTAATTAAGTTAAACGAAACGTGATATATAAATAGGAGTTCATGTTCAATCATTAGTCAAGATGGAACGGCGACGTGAGTGTGATGTATGCGGTCTGAGCATTCGACGCTCCGGGTTTGCACGTCATATGAATATACACCGTGAACACAAAGTTCAGTGTTCTATTTGTTTAAAGTATTTTACACGTCTCGATAACTACAGAAATCATTTGAAAATTGTTCATAGTACCCTAGATGGTGATAATAAGACTTCACCTAGCAATAATGGAATATTTAAAGACGTGAGTCTGAAACGTCGACACAGTGACACCACCGTTCATGAAACCGCAATGACAACTACAGAAGTCAATAAAGGAGAAAATAATAATAAAATACTAAACGCCCGTAATTCTATACGTAAGAAATTAGCCTACTTTCACCATGATAAAGCTGAACCTCGACTGGGGACCGTTAATCTCTCACCAAAACTTGAACACTCATCTCCAGTTACATCTGTTGAAGATGAAGAAGAAGAAGGAGAAGAATGCGATTCTGACTTAAAGATTTATCAGGAATTCTCTAACTATTATAGAGCATTATTAGCTAGCGGAAAAAACAAAAACGTAGATAAAACTAGGTATGGTCTATATAATGACATCGATGAGTGGCGATTTGGTTGTTCGCTAGTACAGTTTCAGGGAAAAGATATTTTAATTAAAAACAAACTTTTCAATGGAACATCCGGCCTGTTTACTTTACTAACGCTTAAACGAATAAACTCTCCTAGTCCAACAGAAGAAGATATCGACAACTATATGAAAATAATCTCACTTACTAATGCTCATAAGAAAGACTATAGGCGCAACGGTCGACTAATAAGCGTTAAACATTGGAAATACGAAAATGTAATCAGGCCTAATTTATACAGAATAACAGATTTTAGTCTCCCAAAAAAGTTAAACAAGATGAAACCGGATTGTATACGTCAGAGTACACCTGATCAACTAGTGGACAGACTTCGTCTGTTGTATGCTGTAAAGAAAGCTCTTAGCAGCAGTCTCGAAAACGAAAATGAAATAATTTCAGTCATCGCAGAGCTTAAAGCGAGAAAAATTATAGAATAAGTAAATATTTAATTTGTACTATGTAAGATGATCTTATTGTATTGCTATTTATATGTAATATGATAAAATAAACGATATACATTCTATATATGTTTCTTATTTCTTTACCTCTCTCGCGCAGCAAACGTTCTGGTAGATGATCCTTTTGAGTTCCTGCATCATCTTGATACGTTTTATTTACATTTTTATTTTTACCTTAAATTACAGAAATAAAAAGAAAAGAAATAAATCATATTACATCTATTATTTACGAATAATATAATACATGTTATAACATTACAAAATAATTGATAACACAGTGAAACGTGTAAAAGATATAACAATTTGAAAACTATATACAGGTATTGTTTAAACTATTACATCTATTACATACGATTAATATAAATACATGGTGAAGAATATACAAACATTATTAAACTATATAAAGAAAAAATTATTTTGAAAACTATATACAGATATTATTACTACATGAGGCCCGTAACATCAATCGATCCGCGGCTTTTTATATCAGTACAAAATAATTAGATATAGTTATATTTACTATCTATTCTTTTAAACTGCTGTTATACTTACCATGTTTACTTTATAGTCGGGTATGTAGTACCATTATTAGTGTATACGAAATGTACTATTTTAATAGATATTATATATAAGTTATGTATTATGTTTTAAGTAACGTCGAAACTACTCGTATCAATAAACGTCCTTGTATGAAAGTATGTTGTTTTGTACTTACTCTGCTCCCTACGTTCTGTCCTAAAAATGTATTTGTAGGCTCTAACCTCAAGCTACCAATTTCAAATTCCAAAAACAAAACGCCGTATTGGAATCAAGTTGTCGATAGGCTTCGTCTACTGTATACCTTAAAAAAAAGGGGTAGCAGTAGTTTAGAAAACTAGGATGAGATTATTTCAATTATTTCTGAGCTTAAAGAAGAAGGTATTATAGAATAAAAGATAATGGTTATACAAAATGTTACCCTCAAGTATACTTTTCTATTTTGTTGTTGTATATTTGTATGTTAGAATATAAGTTAACTAGTTTCAATAAAAAAGTAAAATATTTATCTGTTTTATTTCTCCAGGTTAAGTCTTCAAGGTTCTCATAACTGTAGATATTGTAAGAGGAAATCATGTAGAGTTTCAAAGTAATAAAGACGTATTACAAAACATATGACATATGTTATAGATAACCGCGTCCAGGATTTCTTTGTTACCCTCAAGTATACTTTTCTATTTTGTTGTTGTATATTTGTATGTTAGAATATAAGTTAACTAGTTTCAATATAAAAGTAAAATATTTATCTGTTTTATTTCTCCAGGTTAAGTCTTCCAGGTTCTCATAACTATAGATATTGTAAGAGGAAATCACGTAGAGTTTCAAAGTTATAAAGACGTATTACAAAACATATGACATATGTTATAGACTTATATTTCGAAGGTGCTGGAAATAATTACAAATTAATATTAATCATACGAGTTTACTATATTCAACGATGAATATCCTACAAGAGTATATAGTATATTATTACATATCTGCGTATTTCGAAACCATTGAAAATGGATGATATATTGTAAAATAACGTTAAAATATGAGTTTACTATAGATACGACGAATATCTACATGGGGCAAAATTATACACAGTAAGAAGGCATATGTAGAAATCGTTTACAAGGGTAGTAGATATAACGAAAAAGGTTAAAAATCAGTTCAAAATTACATTACGTCTAGAAAAGTAGAAAAAAATTGGGGTTAGAATTGTTGAATATTTGCATTTTCACCATATATCATAGGTTTAATTTTTTATCTCTAATTTTATATAAGGCGTTTTGTATAGATCAGGAGTCTCACGATAATTTATTGTCATATACTGCCTTTGAATATTCTAAAACAGATAAAGCTACCCATGTTAGGAATTTTTAAATAAAAACACATTTCATTGTAAAAAGAATAAGAATAATTTCAATTTTGTTTATCAGGCGATATACATTATATTATTTTCATATATTAGTACGCAAAGTTATCGTTTCATGTCTATATGGTGTAAAGCAATAAGAACACATATGTAGAAACAGTTTACAAGGTAGTAGATATAACGAAAAAGGCTAAAATCTTATCTTATTCTTGTGTTCTAGACTTTTGTTATGTTGAGTTATGTATTTTCTTGATATATCAACTTCACATAGATCACATCTCATTCTGTCATTCCTTTTAATTTGCTTGGTTTCAGGTTCAATAAAAATTTTCTTTGAATTACTGGTTGATGGTATTTCCGTTGTTAATTTTCTTTTTCGTAAACCATGTTTTTCCTGTTGATGTTTCACGAAATGACCTTGACTGGTGAATATAACCCCGCAAATTTCACATAAATTAGTTATCGGTTTGCAATATCCTTGTTGATACCTACACAGGCTATCCCTTCTTGCAAAGCACTTGTCACAAGAATCACACGAGAACATTTTTTCTTAAGATGTCTTCAACCCCCACACACGTGACAAAATGAAGCTTCTCCAACCGCCTCTTCTTATATACACCTGCAGCAATACCCACAATGCATTTGAATATCGATTATACCCGAACGTACCTAATACTAACACGAAATCTTTAATCATAATGATGCCTTTTCTCGGATTACATCATACCTTTACTCTAAGAAATTAGGGTAGGAGTGTAGTTGAAGCTCCTATGAATGCTACTTAGTAATTTATAACAATTACAGCTTACGGCTTACGATGTTAACAGCTTGGTGCGGTTAAACAATTACACTGAGAATATTCCGAAATATATATATTGATGAAGGTTTAAACCAATGCCAACATCGAGCGTGAACACTATATTCGCAGCATAATACAGCGCTCGTTGCAAGACCCGTCTTACAATATTAGATAGTGTCACTATCCTTCGTAAAGGACCCCAATGTATCCATCAAAGTTCGTTATCACCAAAATACATATATCGAAATATTAACATATGTGTTTTTACAATAAGCGTATTGAACCACATGAAAGTAGCATTTTGATATATAGCTCAAAACATATCGATGATGCATATAATGATAGCTTACAATAATTATACATTCCGTTTTCCTCGACCACTTACCGTAAAATTATTTGAATGGAATTGAAAGCTCTGAAGGTATAAAATGATACTTAATGTCGCTATGGACCGAACACAGTCAAAGACTATCCAAATAACGAGATTGAGAATTAAAAAAATCACAGTCGTTGATACATCAGTGAGGGTTGCAAGCTCGTCTTATCGATGTATCTATGTGATTTTCAACCCTTCGTAAAAGGGTTCTCAAGCTTAAGTCAGTGAAAGCCAACTTATTAGCAGATTAGGTAACTAAAAACAATATTTTTCCATATTTCGGAAATACACGTCCGACTATTTACGTCCGACTAGCCATATCAAGAACAAGAAACCCCCGAAATGAAGCAGGTCAAGGACATTAAGCATGTCAAGGACCGATAAAGTCTAAAGTGTATTGTTCATGTCAGCTTTACCGAAATCAATAACACCGCATATATCTAGGTTTTTAACGTACCAAGCACCCTTTATAGAGGCGACTTACCAAGTACAAACCTGATACTCTCCCTCGGTGAGGGCTCCATCGTATTACGATTTCAGTAAAAAACAGACAGTTATTAGAAACATGGAAAATATTTGTTTTAGACCGCCCGACACATTTGGGTAAGCTCTAGGAATGATTCGTCTCTTCGACCGATAGGTTAGGGGTATACTTACCTATTGAAGTCGATGTTTAACACTTTCACTTTCACCGGCTGAAGTTGCAACCAACGTGAGTAGAGAATAGTCTTCGCTGTGTAGAAGTGTTAGAATACCGTAGCCCCTTCAAACAAAACATGTCTTAAAGGTGGATAGTTACTCAGCTAAATAAGCAAATTCTGAAAATTAAAGAGATAGGTATACGTTATTAAAAAGAAATCACATCAAAATAATGGGTACGTAAAGCACCAGATAATTTTAAATAACCTAATAGACCACCGTCAATAAAGCTGAGCAGTAAAACTTATATACCATATTTTAATACCAGTATCATCAACCCGCGATAAGGTTTACCTACCACATAATTTCCAATGTTAAACTTTTTTAAGTCTCACTTTAAAAATGTGTTATATCTATGAAACGGTTGAGAATTCAGCAAAAATAAACTAAAAAACACCTTTACCTAGACAGAGAGTCAAACTAAAAAATTGATGAAGTGTCAAGGTCGCAAAAAACAATTTGTAATACATATCTGAAATTCGACACAGGTCCATGAATTAAGTAGTACAACACAATTTCTAAATAAAATTGTACTGCAAAATGAACCCGAATGATGCTTCACCTAACATAGAAATTCCTAACAAAAAAAAATTTAAAGTCGAAAAACAATTCAAAAGAGAAAAGATAACGATAACCCCTGCAATAATCCTCAAATTTTGTTTCAGCATACCACAACGAGTATTTCAACACCCTAACCAACCCGACTGAACCCCGAATTACCCAATTTATAGAATTTTAAATATTTACCCCACTCTTAGGTGATACAAAATATTAAAAAAAAATAAAAATCGCAATTTTTCATCGAAATTCAACACATGTTCATTATTTTAAAACGCAAACATAATTTGTTAACAAACTTTTCCAGTTTAAAAATTATTTAATAGCGTTTACCTGCAACCATAGATATAGAAACACAGAAATTATTCTAAGTTTCGCAATTAAGTTAAGTTAAAATTCTTAATAACTCGATAACCGCTGGAAATTCGGCCAAAATAACATTTTTTTAAGACTCTTGGCTTTTGAAAGGCTTTTGAGCTGTATTCAAAAGTTGTCAAACTTTTGTTGGAGAAGGATAGACATATACCTGTGCTATACAGAGCTGGCTATATTTCCTTCCTTCTCATGCAGAGGTGTGGAGGTGTGGGCCCAGAATCGGCCATATATACTACTAAAGTTGTTTAATATTTCTGCATAACAGTAAGTTAATAACAAATAAATTGTATTATTACAAAGGAAAATAACTTTGTATTCTACAAAGTTTGTAAACTTTTTGATATCGCTGCCTTCATATACTGCGATACTATATTCTTTATTGTGTTGAAATTATCATATAACCTAAGTTTATACAATACTTATTAAACAGTTATTATCGATAATCTCCCAACTACCAATTATTGTTTTTCTCGATAATAATTACCACGCCGTCTACTAGTGCTTCTTGCGGTCGGGTCGTGGGGAGGAATTGTTCCATTCCTTCAATGCGAAAAATGTTACTCCTACCATTGGTACCACGGTAACTGCGTAAATCTCAGCAAGTCGAAAATTGCTGCTCTGTCTAAGCCTAATTAGTAAATTAGTTAGTGACTAATTTTACTCTTTAAATTGTTAAGAACAAAATAAATTATGAAGATAATGATGTTCTTCCTCTTTAAAATACGCAAAAAACTTAATTAATATTTATATTATAATAGAAAATAATATTTAAATATTCTACCACATTTCATGTAAATCTCGATTTTATTCTTGAGAATGACTTATTTGTTAAAGTCGAAACTGCAGTTGGACGTATTATATATTTTTTAATTTTAATAAATGTGGAGAAGACTGGGTTTTTCGCGTTTTGACGTACCAAATACTTGTTGTTTAAGTTTGATGTGAAGTTTATTCATGCTCACACGAGGAAATACACCAAACATTAAAATTAGATAGAGAAAAAAAAATGTTAATCCTGTCGATACCAAGCACACTCTTTTCCAATGGGGGAACGACAGATGTCGGCATCATCGTGACCGGGAGCTGGATACACTTTTCAGGAACTGTTACTACAGGTGTCGTAACGTAGTAACAGTTCCTGAAACGTCGGGGACACTATTACAGTGTTCTGGGGGTTTGTTTGCCATTAGTTACACTATTTTAAGAAGTTATATCCTTGTAATAACTATTTGCTTGAGTAATAAAAGGCATGTGGATCTATGAAATATTTATTTAATTACTGTTGTTTATCTAGTTGCTATGGCAATCCCTATGATTCAATGCATCCCTGTTGGAAGTTATTTATGTAATGATTGATTATGTTGATCATTGATAATCATGTAAATAACAAGATCATTAAAGTACTTATTGGTATAACTGTAGTTCTACATTCCAAAACTATTGTGAAAGTTCGTTCGGCCAATATAATATCTTCTCAATCGTACTTTGCGTAGTTAAATTAAGAAGCTTGTCAATTTTCCGAATGAATGCAGGGTTTTAATTGATGTGGGTTTATTAAAAATATGCGGTTAGTTTTGGAGGATTTGTAAGATTTACAAAAAAGATTATTTACATGTCAAAGATTCAAAAATGTGTTGACAATTACAAAAAATAACATCTCAGATCTTAACAAATTTCAAAATTAACTTGATCCGTTTATATTCGATTGCTTTAGATATTTAGATACAATCACGATTACTTGACGCGAATGCGTAACATTTGTATTATATGGAATCCACAATTTCTATCCCATAAACCGAATTGAAAGTAGCCAGAGTAAATTCACTAATTACTTAAAACGTAAATTTCATTTAACTTCTAACAGCTATGCTGATCTATGTCATTGCCTTGGGCTGCTTGAGCGTAGAACTTGTAGTGATGCGCTATTTGTTTCGCACCTAGTTATCCATAACTTAGATGCACCGGACATATTACATTTTGGATTAAATTGCTAGCCCCGACCGCTTCGTTAACATTAACTATTCTTTATTCCCACGGCTCGTAATAATGCTTTTCAAAACTCACCTATTTTGCAAATGTCATAAGTAACTAATAATATACCAGCTAATATTGATATTTTCGCTCTAAAGAACAGGTTACGAACACACTTTTTATCTTCATATTATATATCTTTTATCTTTTATATTTATATGTTGGTGTGAGTTTTGATTCATAATCAAATTAAAAGACGATTTTAAATATAAATACTGTACAATCTTCGACTTTAGAAATGATTCGGGTCTGAATGTAGCCATAGCAATGTAGCACAGCAAAAGTCAAAATTAATTGGAAAGCAAAACAAATCAAAATTATTGAAACTGATTATTTTAAAATGAAATCTTACCAACCGACAACTTATCCTCAAATTGTATAAACGATCCATTCCAATCTCTTAGTAGAGCTTAATTATTCAGAAGGAAAAGGTAGATTAAATAAAAACTCTTAATCTTCTCCACATCTTTAATAATTGTAAAAATTACAGTTGTCATTGACATAAACAGTTAATTTTATGCACGATATTTTGAGTTTAGTTGCTCTACAATGATAAAGGAAAGGAAAAGATAAATTTATTTAGGCAAATTTTTTTCTATGATGTAATTTAATATATATGTAATGTAATATGAGTATGGTCTTTTTCTGTATGGAACAATTTATTTTATTTAAGTGGTTTAAAATTAAGACAAAAATTTTTGAATATTCTAATAATTTGGTCTAAATTGTTTTTAAAAATTAACTTTGGCAGAACTCAAGTTTTGATATTTTGGTATTGATTTGGATTGTTATTGATTTATAAACGGGAATTTTCATAAAGTTTAATTACATTACATTAAAAAATTTCTTTCTACCGCAGCAATGCAATGCAAGTATTGCAAGCATTTCTGCAAATCTTTATTTTTTAATTATGAAATTAAGACCGATGAACTAAACTATATGTTCTTCATGCACATTTTTCTTTATATAAGAGTAACCACAAACTTACGACAACTAAGTTTATATACCTAACTTTAATTTATATAATTTAGTAACAGCAATATCTCTGTTTCCTTTATAAACCTATTAAAGAGCTTAAACGGAGTAGTTTATAAGGGTTTCGGACGCTTCTGTTTAGTAACGATATGTAACTTCAGATTCATATTCACTGATAAACAATAGGAACAAAAAGTCTCCGTTTCCACTATATAACTTCTTACATAACCGTCATTTAATAAAAATTAGAAATTTTTAGTAAGGAAATTGAATTTTGTATCTGTTGCAGTTACTATATACATAGTAAGATTTAACATAATTATATTAACAGCTTAATGTGCTGTCTATCACAGTTTACCTATAGCAAGCTTTGTTGTTTTACCTAATCATTTAACATTCTATAAAACTTATTTCTCAGTATGATTTCCCCGAAAAAATTGTCAATAAAACTGCCGAGAAATTAACAAGCTAAAAGAGCTATGCGTAATACGTATTAGTCGCACAGTCTAAATGAAACCCTTATTTACAAAATGTAAAATAACATGCCTAGCTCTATCGTTATAAACTTCCGAATTACCAATATCGTAATTGAAAGCTTCAGTGACACTTTTTCCTGATTCGGCAATTTCTGTAAAATCGGTGACTTCGTCTTGTTCACTAAGCATTACGTGCATGAGAAGCATTGAGCAAATTAAACCAAATTTGGACGACTTTTTCCATTGGTCTCGAAAAACTGAATATGGATATACCTTTTCAGGATCGGATCCTAATTTTCGTAAATAATCAGATAAGCTTTTGTGGTATACATCCAGATAGTGATCGAGATTGTCCAATACATTTTTCGAAGAACATGCATATAGGAAGTATGATAAATCCAAAACTGGAGAACCCAATCTGGAAATTTGTAAATCGATAAGACACATGTTTGTGGGCTTCTTTGGATTGTTCTTGTTCTAGACAAAAAAAAATAAATATAGTAGAAATAAAACTACAGCTAAATCTTTAAGAGGCTAATCTAAATCAAAAAGCAACAGACTTTAGCAAAAATATATTTCTTAAACACTAGTAGTATGGAGAAGATTTTTTAGACTTTATTGCCATAAAGGGCAAGTAATAAAATTAATTTATTTTATGTCCGGTCGGGCGATTATGACCTATTTAGTGGCCTGTTTTAAGAGCGTAAGTTGCTAAATTAGAGCTCTAGGGCTCTAAAACTTTTTAGAGCCGGCTAGAAAAATAGTTACCCTTGTTTACGCCGTCTCCATAGTAACAACAGTAATTATATACCATTGCACCTACCTACTTGAAGTTTTGTACTTTTTAAATTATTTTTACTTTAAAATTAAATATTAATTTAAACGTAGGTGGGACATAAACTAACGTATGCATTTCGGGCTTAATTAGTGTTTTAGAGCCCTTTATCGTCTTAGTGCCTTCGGCTTTCGCCTCAGGCGCTAACTGACTCTGCGGGCTCTACACACTCAATTAAGCCCTTAATATATAATATCCTATTACACACGGATATCCTTAAACTTCATTTTTTTTATTATAACTGAACTCTAATTAAGGTTCTGAAAGCATGACGACTATGGGTGAAATATATGGGATTAGTAATCTGTTACCTCTCCTATTAAAGTTAAAGTATTAACAAAATTTAGCGGGCATCAAATTGTAATATAATAATCCCTGTACTTCAGCTTACGATCAAATTTTAAAACTATTTTAGTTTTATGTAAAACCCGTTAGTAAAATAAGCAATTTACCAATAATGTACTTACTTCATATTTGAACATCATATTATTCGTCCAGCAATCTCCATGTAAAATCACTGAATGTTTGTCCACCAGTTTATCCAAATTAAGGAAATAGTCACGGAGCTTTTCATCGAGAAATTTCTTAAAAGTGGTATGAGCAATTTTTTCCTTAATATGATCTAGAGCATCTAAAGCTTTTCTGCATCGGTCTTCAAACATTTTTATAAAATCTGCTCTTTCCAGAAATTTAACAAATATGTCGTACATATCATCAGTTAGTTTTGCAAATTTCTCTGGTTCTTGGTCTCTTAATGCAAAGGACAAGGCATGAAATTGACCATACTGTGCCATAACTAAACTTACATGGTCGTCTTCCATAGGTATCCTTCTTTCCCATAAACGATAACCACTTGTTTTTAAATTTTCCAAAATCAAAGCTTCATTCTTGTCAATCATACAAGCTTTGTAACACTTTGCAGAACTTGAAAAAGGAGGCAAACCTTTCTCTTTCTCGAATCTTTGAAAAGCGGGAATAACCACGTTATACATATAAATTTCTCTTTCAAATACATTTGTGAGTGGCGTTTCAACTCGCACAGCATCACTTTTTGAAGCAGTTTTTACTATTAAGTGTAGAACTTTTTCTTCGCCAGTTGTAATTTTTCCAGTAATATCGATTGCGGTTATAAGGCCCAAATATCCATCTCCTTTTAAAGCACCAGGAGCTTTTACAATTTTGTAGTCTTTAAAACCTTCTTCCTCAGCAACATTTTTCAACAATAGTTCTATTTCGTTATCAATTCTGTCTTTAAAATCGTTACTCATTTTATTGTTATTGCTGTTACACCTTGTACTGTGGTAAGCAAGGGAACTAATAGCTAAAAAGCGCTATTATATTCTCTATATAAATCGCCCTATAACCTTGATAGTAATTTATAATAAATTACAAAATTACAGTATCATTTAGAAAATATTTAAAGAATGGCCAGCATTGATAACATTTATTAATCTTAGAGGAATGAATTGAAAAAAGAGTGCTTTGTAATTACACAAATTCTAATTAAATAAAATTAAAGATGTCAAATATATTATAAATAATATAAGGTTTTATATGTTACTAGACAAACCAAAACACGCAAGTAATGGAGATAGCGTGTTGTTATTGTGTTTAAATAATAATTGACAATTAAAAGTAACTGTCATAGATTATAGCATTCTTCATCTTAAACTTGTGTAATTTAGGAAACAATAACAATAGATATAAAAAATATTATAAAATAATATTCCACAAGTTTAAATTAAAAGTAAAATGAGTAGTATTCTTTGCATAGTAATTAGCACGTGTAGTATAAGTAAAAAATACACAACAGTTTTGTTGCTATATGGAAAACAATGGGAAAAATCTACAGAGTCATTGGTTAATGACATTATTTAACTATTTAAAATTAACTTAAATCATTAGTTACGCAACAAATGGAAAATTCTCATGCAATGAGGGGTATTAAATGGCTAATTAGATATGGAGAATTTAATTCAAAATACATTATAAAAAAGTACTTGATTTATTTACGTAGTACGTATATTGTCTTATTTCTCAGGACTTGAGACCACACACATTTGAAACAGTATTGATAAACAAAGGATTTACGACTACACACAGTGAATTTGAATTATACTTAATTACAGCATTTTTATTAAATAACACCCACGGCATACTTCTTCAATAGAATATTTTTCTAAACCATCTGAAATTCTAGTCAATTTCTCTCTTGACCCACTTTTACATAACCTAAAATAGTTCTTGAAGGACCAGTTTTTCATTCTCTGGTTATTATCAACTAAAAGTGAATCACCATTATATCTTTCTTGAGATAATTGTACTAAGAGTATCTAAATAACTTCCACTTAAACTTAACAGGGAGTTTTCCATAAACTGAAAAATCTGCCATTACAGTTAGAATTACAAGAGAGGGACGTTTGAACATAGCAGGACCTGTCCAACTACTATTAAAAATATATAAACAAAATAAAAAGAATCCAAATTACATCTTTTCTATTTATCTCATTGATCGAGTAGTATTAATATTTATGAAGTAGCGAAAACACCGTTTTATGTTTTCAATTTCCTGTCTGCCCATCTACCTGTCTGTTGATCACCTAGATCTCTAAAACGACCAATTTGATCTGAAATCTAATTTAATAAAGGTAATTCAAAGACATATTGATATGACTTATGGTCACAGCATGACCTGAAAATAGGTCGTGAATGTGGGCATATTACGATATGGATTATGTGGGATATCAATGAAGAGCCTAGAGCAATTTAATGACATACGGCCACATGACCTATCGTGACCGTGTTCCCTGAAAATGGTATATTTATATAGACATGTCTATCCGTCTATTTCTGTCTATGGTTCCCCTGGATCTCGAGAACTAACCATCCGATTTGAAATCCAATAAAACAGGGTTATATACAGTGTATTTCAAATTAGTAGCACCAATATTGGTATCTCCATTATTCGTCAACATGAAATTTTGCAAAACTTTCCTAATTTAACCTTCTTTCTATATTGTATAATAATGGCGATACCAATGTCGATGGTATCAATTTGGGATACGCTGTATAAATTTACCGATCAAAGCTATACCAGATCAATGTGAGTTCATGTTCGGATTCAGGGAAATATCTATTTTTAGCCCCGGGGTCGAGCTTGTTAGTTGCCGTAAAAAAAGTAAAATATTATGTTTTGTAACTTAAAATTCGAACAGGTGTTGAATAAAAAGTTGTATGATGCACGTGAGCTTTCATTCACTTAGGAAAGCCTTGTTTAAAGCTTTTCTCGCCATGGGAAAACGCAATCTTTGATCACTTATTATCACCATAAATAACTATTATCCTACAAAAAATTAAATATAACGGTTTTAAAAATTACGGTTGGAGTTGTTCTTTTTGTTGTTAGGTATATATTGGACAAACACTTCGAAATTTTGACATACGATATAAATAGCACGTGCGTTGTTACAGAAATAAACATCCAAAAAATCTGATTACGCCAAACATCTTTTAGAACAGAATCCTACAATATATATGTCCCGCTTCTCCTAGTTGGAGCATAGTGCTTCAACAAAGCTTTGCCATCGAACTCGGTTTTGTGCCAGGTCCTAATCTCCGGATGCTTCTTTTTCCGTCAGGGTTGTCCGTCTCCAGGTTGTTTGCGGCCTGTCCTGCACTTTTTTCCCTTGTGGATTCCATTCCAGCGCTCTTTTTGAAATTTCTCCTTCAGATTTTCTTAGTGACCAATCCATTTCCACTCTTTCTGTACATCAATAGTAAATATAAAAAATGAGTCATCTCTGTAATCAAACCTGAATAAACAAATATGACCCAGAATAAGATAAGAGTGTTGTTAAAAATTTAGAGGCGTACGCTACTTAATAGGACCAACATATTTTCATTACTGATTTTACTTTTCTTCTTAATTAAAATCGGTTTGTTCCGCTCCTGAATATTTCTAGCCTTTTATTTTTTATCTTATTATTTAGATTACAGCGTAGTGTGCATGTGATTTCGAATGCATTTTGCATTATCGCCCACGTGATTTGTGATGACTCATTTCTTGTATTTATGGTTGAATTATAGTACATTTATCTTTACTCAAAATATCAGTTCAAGTAATTTGTTATAAAAGACAGTTGTAAATGTATAATAATTGCAATTATAGAAAGGTCATCCAAGCATGCTGTGAGAAGTCACACGCTGTAACGAGCTCAAATTTGATTTTGTCATTTATTCCATTTTGTTTACATTTTCAACCCTCGGTATAAAAACTACTTTAAGACAAATTCTAGTTATATTGATTATTCACACAAAGGAATGAAGTGTTTTTGGAAACATAATTAATGATTGCTAGATAATTCTACAGGGTGTTCTCGTTTTTCAGTTTAATAGGTTTTATGCACCTTTGATAAAATAAAAGACAGTTGTTATACTTATGTTTGAGTGGTTAAATTCATACAGCCCCTCTTAAAACTTTACCCCTTTGAAGAGCGGAGAGATAGTCTGGGTCTAGCCTGTAGATCCAGATACTCTTCGGGACAGTCCCACAAGGTCTAGCGGTCGCGGCGAATTCCTTAAGTTCCTTCATTCATTCAAGAATTTGCGATTGTCGAAAAGTTTGGTTATTCTTGAAGAGAATATTTAGTTCCCTATCGTGGATGTAGTTAGAGATCAGTTTTTGGGAAGAGATTCTGTATGATACTAATGATCTGCGCTGATTCCATTGTTATAGGAGTTCAATTTAACAAAGGGAAATAAATAATATATTTATTCCATATCATAAATAGAATCTCAAGTCCAGAAAATATACAATCCTCAAGTATAGAATCCTAGTCCACTTCGTGGAATTAGAGGGTTGGTGTTGGCTGGGTTGGTACCAACTAATCGGAGTGTTATTTAAGAGAAATTATATACAATATTAGGTACTATTAATAACTTATGCGTTTTAATATTAACAAGTTAACGTCCTTCATCACCTTTAAATTATGGCTAGTAAAAGTTTAAACAACATTGCAGATCGTTGTTTGGGCAGTAGTTGAAGTTTAAAACAAATTAATAGTAATGAATCAATGTTCCTGCTACGTTATCTGGATAAGTATTTTTGGCGTTAGTTTGTTTGTGTTATCATTAGGCTTTTCTTCTAGTAAGTTAAGCTATTATTTGTGACGCTATTATCTAACAAAAAATGGCTAGGAGTACTATTAGAAAATTATTACGGTCACAGATATTTTATTTAAGTTACTTGTAACTTTAACTTTTGATGTCGAAAAGTCATATTGGTTCTTAGTTAAGAAATCTAAATGAAAATGTATTTTGAATGGGATCCCAGATTAGGTTAATATGTAGATATTTACGCTGCGAGTAGGTTTTTATTAACTGTTAACTGTGTATATATTTTTGGTATTGTTTTAACCAACTTATTTTTGAACTTCATTCAATATAAAAAAAATCGAAATTAATAATCAATGTTATATAGTTATATTCCATTCATAAAATAAATTCCACAAATTAAAAGAAAGATTAGTCCCTGAAATTAACGTAAATTAATGAGGGATCTTTTCCCACATTGTAAGTTCTCAAATTTGGCTATTAAACAATAACATCAAATAATTTGGTTGGTGCCCTCTGTCTAACACCCACGATACCTGCGCATAATTTGAATCAATACGGCGTTTTTGTGGGGAGATGTGATTTATGTGTACACTTCATTGAAGAAATTAGCTCATTACAATTGAGACCCATGTGTGGGACTTTTACTTATGTATTTGTTTACTAAGAATTTCGGGTGGTTACAATTGGCGCCCATCATGGGGCCTTCCCTTTGCTGTTTAAATGTGTAGAAAACAGCTTGCATTGCTATGTATGGTTGGAACATGAGTACAGAAAAGGTGCTAATTAAATGGCTTCTGGCATATATCACAGATTCCAGAATTGGACAAATTCTGATGTTGTTATTAACATTGTATGGTATTTTACTAGACTACTAACTTACATAGTTGCAAAGGAAAATAATAATGAAATTGTATAGTACACCACAGTTAAGTTAAGAATACGGATTCACTAGCTTGCATGATGTACATACATACTCGTCGACAATGAAAATGAAAAAACAGATGAAAATGCAGTCACTTGCTGCAGTCATAGAAGACAATAAAACAGAAACTGTTAGAACTGAGTCCGAAGCTGAAACTTAAGTCGCTGAGAAGAACCTTGAAACTGAAGCAACTTGAAAAGAAAATGGCAGTACTGGAACAGCAGTATCAGTAATAAACTTAACGGCGACTGATAAACCGAAACAAGAAAAAACTGAGAAAAAGCGAAACATTGCCAGTTACACATAAGAATCAAGACAACTGATCAAACATTTGATAATGATATACACTTACGTGCAAAGAAATCGACCCACTTTACAGCCACTTTTAGTCTACCTGAGTGGGAAAACGATACACACCAGAATAACCTTTGGATTTGTATCTTTCTTCCACTGTAATACAACTAGACTTTCAACATTTCACTTTTCAACTTGTTTTTTCGCTATTGTCATTGACGATCTCAGAAAGCTTAAAGATTATAAAATACTAACGTGGCGGATAGGATTTGACAAATAATATTATAGCCGACTATTGGGTGTTGGCGAGTGTTAGGACCTGTTATCCTACCCAGGTAGCAAAGGTACGTCATAATGACATCCATATCTGGTGATAACTCGTCAGAAGACGTCAGTGCACTAAAAGCCGACGACATAAAGACGTCCAGTAAATGACGTATCACATATCACGTCATATTGTTGTATTTTTTGGGTAATAAGATTTAGTTATATATTCTGCCGGTTTTCTAAGGCAAAAACTAAATGTTGCGATACGGCATTCTGTATCGTAAGTAATATTAGCATGATTATTTCGTAGATAATCTTTTTCTGTTATAATCTCCATATATGTTTCAGTAAGGCTATCGCAAAGCTCATTATATTTAAAATGTGATATTGCAGCATAGACAAAAATGTATCTATATTATTTTCGCACAAATATAATTTTTAGTACATTTTAAATATAAAATGAATTCCAATAACCGTAATTCATGGTCTGCAATATCTTAAATTTCGCGCCAAGCGATTGGTTGCCTTTACGAGGGCAGTACTTTTGTTTGTCTTCTACGTTGTACGTCATTTTTTATTTAGAAGTTTAAGAAAAATCTTAATCGTCAAAGAGTAAGTGTCCATACTCTTCTAGTGAGTTAAACATTTTTGTGGTAAAAAGTTGCTTTGGCTTTCAAGAAAAGTTTTGTGGCCTATTAGTTATAGCATTTGATTTAACTTTGAAGATTTTTGTAACATTTCAAAGGAAACATTGTAACTTTAGATGTCATTTCTTAGAAATTATGAGACAGTGGTCAGTATAAACCTAGATGGTGAACTATGTTATCTTTAATTTTAATGAGCAAATTCCTGTTTGTAATTTTTAATATTTTTGTAGTATACAATCTTTCAATATATGTCATATTTTTGTATATTTCTCAATATATAACCTTAAAAGGTACTAGTAGCTTCATATGCGTCTAAAAATCCTGGGGGGGAGGTACCAAGTATAACTTGAAAAAGACGTCAAATTAAAATGTTTTTAAGACGTGAAATTAACGTTTAGCATATAACGTCATTGGTCTGAGACATAAGGAAGTCATTACTACGTCATATTTACGTCAATTAACGACAACATTTACGTCACTCGGTGACCAGCATGCATTTGCTAGCTGGGCTAGCAAATACACGTCATACAGAAATTTATATGCAGTAGGCACATTGGTGCGCCACCCAAGTAGCACAAAATATTGTACAAACGCTGTGCAAACATATTATAAACATGATATGTTGGCTAAAGGTTTTACTGTTCTGACAATAACTATTATATAATTTAGCGATGTTGGAGATTCTACATATTTGTTTACATATGGGAAATATATTGGATATATGTTTACAAACCAACATGCAACGACACCCTTGAAGGTATTTTCAAAGCCATATTTTGCCAACATAAGTGTACGGTATGCTTTCCAACGTTAACGTTGACATTAAATCCCATTGTATATTCAATGAAAATTACTTCACGTCTTGCCAACATTGTTAGAACAACATTGTACCAATGGATGTGCAATAAATGCTTTACAACACTGCCGGTGAAACCTATATAAAATGTTTATGCAGTGAAGTTAACCCCACATTGCCGCAACATTGACAGAAGAATATTTTGCCACTGTAGTAGCGAGGTTATGCTTTGCAACACTATAGATGAGCAATATAAACCTTTAGCTAAACATTTAGCTAATAAAAGTTGCCCTAGCTTCTGCCCACATATTAATAGAACCATATTTTGCGAATATAGATATAGAAGCGCTGTCGCTTACCCAAAAGTACACACCATACGGGACATTTTTTTTATTAATTAACTTAGGAAATATTTAAGTAATAAGAGAAAAACCTTGACAAAGTATTTAAAAATATATTGGAATTTACCTATAATGTATATTCTTATTATATTCCTTTTCAGGAGCTTTTTCTTATTATAGCTTATAGTAATGTTGGAATTAATATTTTTTACAGTTTTTAGAATACGTTGTCGACGTGAGGACATAGTACTTAACGTATGCATAATAAAACGATACGAATAAAACAGTTGTTTATTATTTTTGTTCCCTTAACCGCTAATAAAATAAAATATGTACATTCTTTGATTGTTTATATTGTCGTGAGCAGAGACGACAAAAATTAGGAGATAAGATGTGTCTAAAATTAATTTACTTTTATAGCTATACTAATAGATACATATATTGTTACGTTGCATTTTGACAAATCTATAAATAGAAGATCCGTTTTGTAAGCAATTCGTTATGCCCTAACAGTCCAACTCCCTGCCAAGAAAGGCAAATTTCTAAGAAATCGGTTGTTTAGGGTACATATTTGTTGTTTGTGCGTCAAAAATTCACAGTTAAAGAGTGGCAGTGAGCTTGTGACTTCGTTATTTTGTTTAATAAATAATTGCGTAAGTGTTGACTTCTTCGTTAGCTTTGATTTGTAATTGTGCATGACTTTGTAAGTCAGTAGGGCAGGTTAACTGAATGATGCAGATGGTGGTCTCGAAAGGTCTCCAGAAGCAGAAGGTCGCGCAGCTACCTTATTTTAATCAACACTTTTTTTATTTACTGGGGGCCCTACTCGATATTTGTGCCCGATACCTCAAAATCCAAGGGCGGCACTGGTGGTCTCATGCTGTTTATCTTTTATTACAGGAACGGACCAGTCAACGACGCGTGCGATTAACCATTATGCTTTTATTAAAAATATCTTAGATTATTGTTCTTTTAGGTTAGATATTTTATATGCTTTATAATCTCATTTAAATAAGTTTATATATAAAACATATAATATATGACATAATTAATACATATACAAACTATAATATTTTATACTAAAACATGTACATATTGCTGTGTTATTTGCAGGTAGAAATGTTAAATAGGTAATTTAAGTTGCCTATCTTTTAGGCGTTCGTAATCGAATCTCTGTTAAAAGGTTTGTTTTATAGTTTCAGAAGTACGGTTGAAGCCAGATATATACAGGAATTAAGATAAATACATCCTATTTGCGATAATTTCTTGTTAAAGTTACATTTCATGCAAGATTATTTAACGTTCCGATCTATTCATTACATAACCTCAAATTTTGAAAATAGTTTTTCAAAATGGGTTTCTTTAGTGGAATAATTTATTCACATTATGTTAACATGCATAAAAAGTTTTATATTTTAACAAAAGGATACTATTTAAGTGTGTATATAATTTAATAATTGTAATTTTTAATACAACGATTGGTACGTTAAATTGTTTTCTTGATCTTCCGTCAATAGCTCAAATTTGGTAAATTGCACCTAGAATATAATAAAACGGGCTATTATGACTAGATTTGCATATATTAAAGTAACTTACCTTGCTTGGTTTTCAAAATGGGTGATTTTTCTTTTACGATTCATAGTATTGGCTTATCGAGCCACCGTCCTAATTTAATTAATGTAGGTTCATCATGTAACTGTGGAATTTCGTTGGATAACATCTTGGCTGTGTAAGTTGAATAAAGTTTTTGTAGTTCTATGTGTGTTTTTTCAGCCAATTCAATTTAAAAATGTCCATACACCTGTGCCGATATTATATTATTTAGAGTTAATTTTGTATCGTAAGTGTTTGTTATTGATGTCAAACTTTTGGGAAAAGTTATATAATCATATTGTGTAAAGATTAAAGGGTAAAATTGGTATGTGGACAGATTTAAATGGAAATTATTACAATTTTTGTCGAGTGTGAAAATTTGCTTGTCGACTCAAATTGTGGATTATTGTTGGGTTTTAGAGATAAAAATGTTATATTGTTAGTTTAAGGAAGTGTTGGGGATTCTTTTTATGTGATTAAATCTAAAATTTAAAGAAATTTATATTTTATTTAAAAATTTTAAATGTCAAATTTTTGTCCATGGATTACTTGATAATGTTATATTGTTTTTGTTTCTGTATGTTTTAATGTAATTTGTATTGTGAAAAACAATCAGTAATCTCCAGAACGCATTGAGAGGAGGTTGTGTTGTTTGTGCATTGATTAACCTATAAAAACATGTATTTTAATAATTTGAAAGAATAAAGTGAGGTTACAAATTTTAACAAATGAAATTTCGTGCAAAGAAATGCATATAACTTACCTTTTCGTCGTAATATCAAGAAGATAATAAATTTCTGAATTGATTTGGATAACTTCACCACATATAAAAATTTTTATTTAAAAAAAAATTTAAGAAGAATTAGCTTTCTGCAAACTTGCATTTTATGTCTGTGCCACCAGTCAAGAGGTTGGTAGTGGATATTATAGCAGTATTTCTTTTCCCGGGATCGGTTTAAAGGAAGTATCGAGTGTGCGGCAAAATAGTAAGTGACATTAATTTTTCATTATACTGGCCAGTAAAAGAAATAATTTCGGACTTATATTTTATTATTAAAAAGAAATCTAAATATTTACATTGGGACAATTAAATATATAAATTTAAAAATTTAACATTTGAGATAACTTAACCTAATTTTATATATAAAAAGAAAATAGAAAATTTGCTAAATTGATATTATTAGAATACAAAAGTTTGATTTTTATTAAATTTTTTTTGATTAGTAGTTTAGAGATAATATATAAAAAATTACGTAGAAATCCCCAACAATAATAAAAGGCTGATTTGTAGTTTTTATTTTCTGTTTAATTTTTATTTATATGTTATTTATTTGTGCTGAAAGAAAAATTGTGTTTCTATTTATATGTTTGAATTTCGTTTCATGTTCATGTTTCTTCCTTGTGTGGAAATAATTTTGATTCGCAGCTTGTTACAATTTTCCCAGCCCTGGTGTTATAGGTGGACCCATTGATATCAAAATTTGGTAAGGTAAGGTTGATTTATTACAGATTCAAGAGATTTTCGTCGATTGCTTTACTGAGACTAAAGTTTGAGCTAGTGACGGGGCAAAATTTGTTATTTAAAAAATATTGTAGTGATATACGCTTGTTTTATTATGTGTATATCACCCCATAATAATATGTATATTTTAAATATATGGTCATTTTCTGTCAAGTTTTTAAAGATTTCTTTAGTAGTTATCCTACCTTCAAGTTATGGCTACTAGTCTAATATATAACAAGTTTGCATCTTTCAAATATTTTTGGAGGGATTTTGAAAACTATAATAAGTAAGGTAAGTACATATATGCAGCGCCAAATACGTGGTGACGATGCGATGGTTCTAGTTCCTCTGGCGTTCTATATATATTTCAGAGCTAAAATTTAAACATTAAACATACTTTTGAATTAGTCCCTCTTATGTACACATGATACAAAGTATTTTTTAAATTTTTTATTGAACTTTGACATAAAAATCTCGTGCATTCTAAGGTTATTATCAGTAATTATTAGAAATAGTGTTATCAACTGCTGTAATTTTATAGAAGATTTCTAATAATAGCCTAACATACATATAGGTGTACAACACCGTCATTGATCGCTAATACATATATGTGGAACGTTTTTCGTATAATGCTAAAGGTTGGCAGCTAATGTAAGGCAAACATCATTAAAGCAACATTTCGCCAGTGTACTAAGCTAGCGTAGCACCAACATCCTTAAACAAACAGAGTGCCAACATTCTTAAACCAACATAGTGTGCTCATCTTTAAACTAATGTTGGACCAATGCATATGTTTCATGTTGGCTAAATGTTTGGCAGCCAATGCATGAACAACATAGTCAAGTGTTAACACTTTGAATGTTATGTCTACGTATTTATGCCAACGTTGGACTAATATAACATAAGGACTTGGGCAATAATATTTATAACAAAAGCTGTTTTAGTGTTGACCATTAATTAAGCTACTGAATTCGTTGTAAGTCGTAATCGCAAATAAACTTTAGAAGTAAGTGATCTAAGAATGTTACCTTACTCTAATGAGCGTTACTTCCTGCACACGTATTTCTGAATAATAATCTGCACAGTTTCCATCATGATGTTTCAAAAAGCAGCTTCATATCTCGAACAAAGGGCTACCCTAAGCCTAGATTTAATACGAAATGAGAAAAGCTACATTAATTTGTATTTATTAACTTTAAAAATAAATTTATTGAAAAAGATGCGTGAAGTTTAAAAACCACATGCTTTTATTAAGTTTGTGGTTCAACACTACTTATATTCAAACTACAGAAATGTGTTTCTAATATCAGTTGTTACTCTGTACATATCTACATAACACGCAAACAAAACCTCAACATGTATACATTTCAATACTAAGCTTTAAAAGAGCCCTGAAAGCTTATATCTACATTTTTTCAAGTATGAGATACGCTATGCTAAAGACGAAACTAAAGAAGCTATTTATGTTTATAAAAAACAATAATTGAATTATTAATTTATATTAAATTATCGTCTACAAAATGTTGTATAATAATTCTCATTCTATTCTGATACTCCTTAATATTGACAATATCATAATCAAAGGCTTTAGTAATACTTCCATATTCTTCAACAATCTTCGCAAGGTTGATAACTTCGTTTTCTTCAGTTAACATTGTATAGTGTTCCAATGAGCTAAATATCAAGCCAAATATAGCGTACTTTTCCCAATGCTTTTCAAATGTCTGAAATGAAAACAAATTATCTGGATTCGAACCTAAAGTCCTTAAATGTTCAGAAAAACTGTCGTAATAAACCCGTTTATAAATATTAAGGTTTTCCAAAACTTCTTTGGATGCACACACGTACAAAAAGTGAACCACGTCAATTATAGGTGAAGCCAATCGTGTTAATTGAAAATCTATAAACCGCACTGCTGTTGGACTCCTGGGATGGTTAGAATCCTGAAAATTCGTTTCATAGAAAATAGATATTGAAGAACAAGTAATAACGTACCCTGTACTCGAAAAGCATGTTGTTACACCAACAATCGCCGTGCAAAATAGCGAAAGACTCGTCGCACGAAGCAATAATTAAATTAAATTTTTCTTCTGCTACATCCAAAAACCCGCCATATCTTTCGTAAATTTTACTGTCTGACTTTGGGTCGAACATTTTCAACAAGTTTCTCGCCTTATTTATGTAACTGGTCGTAAATTCACTTCGTTCCATAAATATCTTCGTAGCATTTTCAAAATTTTCCGTAAGTTTATAAAACATTTCTGGAGCTCGATCACGCATAGCAAATGACAATGAATGAAATCTTGCGTATTCTTTTAGAACAGCCTTTACGTGTTCGGAATCCATTTGTAATTTTCTATTCCAGTTTCGATAACCACTTTCGTTCAGATTTTCAAAAATTAGAATTTCTGGTTTAGTGTCTTTATAAAACTTAAAGCACTTAGGAACACTTGCAAAAGGATTTGTGACGCCCCGTTCTTGTTCGAACTTATAAAATGCTGGAAATATAGATTCATACATACGGATTTCGCTTTGGAAAATTTCGGAAACTGCAGCTACTTGTCGTAGTTTTTCATTTGTAGATGCAATTTTTACTACGAGACTAAGTTTTTGTTTATTTTTGGTTTTTGTTTTACCATGTAAGGTTACAATGTTTATGTTGGATAAATATCCTTGACCTTCCTGGGCTTTTGGTATATTTTCTATTGTTACATCAATTAATCCTTCTTGTTCAGCGATTTTCACTAAGTCTTCTTCGATATCCATTTTATAATTTAAAAATAATTTATATAACTACTGCAAAATCACTGTGTTCTAATAAGCATTATCAAACTTAAATATGAATTTAATGTATTCAGAGATTTGTGCTAATATTTGGGCTGCAGTAGTTGCTAGAACAAATATCACTTGATAAATTAGTATCATATATTATAATAATCATATTATATGATAGTAATTTATCAACTTGTATTGTTTAAACTAATTAAACTACAAAATAAATTATAAATAAATAAGAAAACTGAACTGTGCTTACCTTACCTACAAGATTAATTAACGAGTAAGCAAAAACTTTCTCCTTCGGCGGCTTTTATTTACTTTTAAAATCTATGTCACCATGGCGTAGACCCCGTTAGTGGTTCAGCAACGACAAACCAACGGTTTATTTTGGTTTTAATAACTTGCACCGGAATTTTCAATTAATTCTATCAGGAAGTTCCCTATTGTCGTTAAAGGTGTGATTATATGTATGTACTTCAGAGTGTATACTTATAAATTATATTATTAAGCTGTTTCAAAGTAACCGCCAAATTAATTGTTTAAATTACATTTTGTATTTGTTTTAATAATAATAATATAATATTATACAGCGTCTCGTTGAACGTTCTACGCCCAATCATTCGATTCGGGCTATCGAGATTAAAAATACTTTAATACTTCAAAAATACGTCATCAGAATTTTTAAAATGGATTTTACGCATTCCAATCGATAGTAAGTGTGATTCTGAATATAAAAGTATTGGGTATCATCATTGGTCTAAAATGCATAATAACGCAGCTACAACAAATTAACTGGCACTCTCCCGAAGGACTTAGTATATTACGATCTCTAGTTTACGAAACCAGTACTAGAACCCATTTTAGGACATTTACCGGTACCGAATATGATGTAATCGATTTTTTTAATTGAAGTATTAAAACTTAGGTTTTAAATAGGCCAGTCGATAGTAAGTATGATTCTAAATAAAGAAGTGTTATTAGCTGTAGTAATGATATTAAGAAAATGGAATGTAGCGTTTTTGTTCTCTAGTTGACGAAAACAGTATTAGAACACCTTTCAGACCATCTCATCAAACTAAAAGTGACTAAGGAGTGTTTTAGATGGAACTACTGCATTATATACACAAATGCGAATCGATACGTACGATTTGTAACAATACATGTGTGAAAAGTATTGAAATACCGTATGGTGCCTAAAACGGTCACGAATTCTACCGAGTACTCGTGCCAGCTACTGTACCAGATATGACTTAACAATACTTAGCAATAATTAAAATGATATAAATTAGCATCTTCAAATCTAACTCGAGATATTAGTACTAAGAATCTGGTACTGAAATAAAATCTAAAAAATTATCTCGTACTCAGACCCCAGGCCCGTAGAGAGCCGGTACGGGCGCTGGCGTAAAATAAACTAGCGGGCCCCCTTGAGATGGGTTAAATCAACGGTACTACTTTTTAATACATATAATTTTTAATTTGAAATGTATTATTGACAACTCTACATTAAATAGAGTATGATAATTTAATAAATACAAAATATAAAAAACTATAATAAAACTTTTTTCGCATTCCTACTGTCAAAATCATCGATCACGCTGTCTAAAATTTATCTGTCTAGCCAAATCGCATTCCATTGTCAAAGTCCCCAAATCAGACAATCTACTTTGCGTTCTGGTATTCTCCTACTACATCACAAATCACAGCATAAAATACGCCTGACAGAGCCAAAGGGAGAACTGAGAAAAAACATGCCGATATATATTTCCAAGAAAAGGAAAATCAACAAATGACGACTCGTTCTGGAGCGAGTGATGAGGTGTCATGAGGATGAGTTTGGAGGAGGTGCGGGGATGAGAAGGCCGTTCACACGTAAATATTTGATTCCTTTTGAAACAAAAGAGTCACGAGATAATCGTCGAGAATAAATTATTGTCAGTCCAATATCAGATGTTTATATAGTAATACATAATATACATGGACGTAATTAGAGAATTACGTTCCCCTTTGTAAGCGTTACGCGGTTTATGGACGGTCCCATAGAGCACGGCGCGTTTTAAACATCCAGACGCTCAATTGGCTTTTTCCTGGGGCCATGGCCATTCTGGGGTGGGGCACCCTGCCCCCCCCCCCAGTTACGCCAATGATAATATATGTACTTGTAGAGATATCATTGGTTCGCACGATAAACTGATCGCACGCGTGAAATACTAGTAAGTGAAGGGTCTCATACGAATTTTAACGTGAATTCATAAAAATAAAATAATATATTCTTATTTATAATAATATATTAATCGATATAATAATGTTATTACGTAATGGCGATCGTGTGGAGCCGGACCCCCTCCGAGCCCCTGCTTGCCCCCCTCTCATCAGACCTGTCACACCCCAATGATAAATGTCAACATCCGGCGGCTTTTGTGTTTTCAAATGGTCAGATTTGAACAAGTGATATACCATTCGAGGCATAATGAGTCCGAATACTGTCTGGCACTAGTCTGTTATTGCGTTTTTACCTTAAGGATACATCTGAGGTACGCGATTACAAAAATTCAGTTTTAATAGATCAAAACTGTTCAAATGACGTTGTTCTTTGTGTTTTTAATTTGCAGGGCTTGGATTTTGTCGGGGACATACTAACTGGGGTACCCAGAAATACTCGTATATCCGACCGGTTCCTTTATTTAAAAAACTTTTAAGTCATTTATTCAATGACAATTCATGTCAAGTGATTTTTGAATTGCTTACACAATAATGGTGATTTTTTTACAGTACTCTGGAATACCTTTACTGTAAAATAATTAGAGGATGTTTGAAAAAAAAATAAAACTGTATTGTGTGTCGGACTATTCTACACCCTGTACATTGCTGTCGATTATTATTTCTTAACAATAGCACCTGTAACACCATTCAATTAATCCTGTTAAAACAGCAACTTAATAATATTACTTAAATTAATTTTTCTTCAAATAATTTACTTGAACTATTATTTCCCATGGAAGGAGCTTTATGGTTGGCCAAGGGGCCTCGGAGTACTGCACCACTTTGTTCTATGATAGTCACTGACTAAATGCTGTTAAGGAAATTAACCGGAGGATTGTAAGACTGAGTGAAGCATTGCTGCCAGACCTAGTAAAGTTTCACTAGATTTAGTGATTTTTTATTCAATTTAGTACTTAGTAAAAAAACTTGAGCATAATACTTCCAGTAATTTTTTGTCAATTTCTATTCTATCTACAATTTTCTTATTTTTAAGAAACGGTACACTTTTTTATAAAAAATATAAAATATATATTTTTAATTTCTAACGCCACTGAGGGAAATTCATAAAACCATCCAGATTACAGTGCCCGCTCAATACACGGTCTAATAGTCAATAAAAATTATGTAATAATAATAATAATAATAATAATAATGTAATAAACTTTTTCTAACAATTTACTGTTTATTGAACCCTAGACTTCACGAATAAACAAAGAAGATTTGTCTTTTTTAAATTCAAATGTAGAGAAAATCTAGAAGGTATAGTGGTAAGACCCAGCCAGCACACTGACGTCATAATGTCGCCGTTTTTCGGCAGTAACGACGTCAAATTGTTTTAAAACTGACATCATTATGTCACAGCCCAAAGACGTCAATATAAGACGTCATTAAAACGTCCTATACTAGGACTAAGACAAGAACTATAAATAAATAGTTGAATTTGGAAATAACATTCATTATATACTACAGTCAAAACATCTCTATATTGTGCCCACCTGCTTAATATGATCACTATTTCTTGGCCCCTGCTATAATATTGTACGTCCAAAAGACGTCGTTTTGAAGACGTCTACGTACGTCCCATTATATGACGTCTCATGGACATCATTTATTAGTCATATGACGTCGTCGACCAATAATGACTTAAAAATAACGTCATTATAACCTCAGTGTGCTGTCTGGGGAGTAGACAGTGTAATAGTGAACGCTCTTCGTAGAATATTTAGAAATCGTGGCAGTTTTCTTTCAGTTAGCGTAAACTGTACTTAAAAATGTAATAATTATAGTATAGAGTGCATAACTCAAATAATAAGTAGATTTTTTGTAGCGTCATTTAACATTTTTACAATTTTGATCTGGCAACAGTGGCGTAAAGACTGTAAAGATCATATTTAATCTAAAACACTATCTTTTTTTGACTTTAAAATCTCATTTTATTTTTATTATCAGAAAAGTAATTAAAAATTTAAAGCTGATTCTAAAAAAGTTACAACCTTGCAGAAAAGTTTGTATTATACTGAAACCATATCAAATTAAGATTATATTAGACCATTGGCATAATAAATAATAATCACACTGAAACATTTAAATACATACTATACAATCAAATATAATTTTCCTATTATTTGATATACGTTATACTATAACCAAAAAATGAAGGATCTAAACCGAGTGAATCTAGCAGGCGCAGACTAGCAGTCGGAGTTGATTGTGAACGAGCCTTGCCCCCAAATTGTCAAATTTAGACAGTTTGAAATTAAAAATTGTCAAAGTTTTAAAGGGTTTTTCACAACTCCAATTGTTAATTATTAAACTACTATTAATAAATAACCTTCTGATAGCAAAAGTGTGCACGACATTAGTTGCTGCTTAAAAGATTTTTCACAACTCCAATTAATATTTATTAATAGTAGTTTAATAATTAACAATTGGAGTTGTGAGAAACCTTTTAAAACTTTGACAGATTGCAATGACAATTTTTAATTTCAAACTGTCTAAATTTGACAATTTGGGAGCAAGGCTCATTCACAATCAACTCCGACTGCTAGTCTGCGCCTGCTAGATTCACTCGGTTTAGATCCTTCATTTTTTGGTTTAGGTATAGGTACGTATTATGGCCAATAATAATAATTTAAGAACAATGGCGTGGAAAGTAAAAGGGTTCTTGCCTTAACTTTTCATTTCAAGTCATTGAACTATACGTATATAAATAACTGGAAGGGACGCGCAAGCACGCTAAATCAGAAAACGTTGTGTCAGGGGCAACAGACAAGAATGTAGTATTCCCGTTTCTTTCTAACTTATGTTACCTGCATTATAAGGACACCTGGTGAAACTTTTTGCTGATTTTTAACGTAGATTAAGTTCTATTTTGTGTGCGACCAAATGTTTAATTTGAATCATTGAGTTAGAAAAGGATGAGAATCCTATATTGTGGCGGGTTGCATAAAATTTCATTTGTCTCAGCTATTTACACAAGGCATCCATTCCAGTTATTTATATATATTTCAATGTTTCAAGTATAGAAATAAATGTGTTAAGTGACAGTTTTCATTTATTTACCATGCAATAGATTTATCTACTATTCTATAGATGGCACATGTTGTCTCGATTTTCATGCGATATTAACAATCGTTTATGTAAGACAGGTGTAGTAATGATTCCCTAAACCATTCATTTGAAATATTAGGATAAAGAAGCATTAGAATCAGAAAATTATATCAGTCAACCACCAGAATCAAGACTATATACTATTTTATAATAATTAGCATTCAAGCTCGATAAAAACATTCAAGTAGCTATTTGGGACTTGTTTAATTTTATACTAAACTGTTTTAGTAATTTATAAAGTTTAATAATCAATACTTCGTTAGTTTAATATCAATATTTTTATCATTAACATTATTTGTGGTGCCCGCAGAACTGTTTAAGCACTCTAAAACATCAAATTTATTGAAATAAATAAAACTAAAATGATTAGGTATTTAGTTTCATAAGATTTATTAAGAGCATTTTATAACCTGACAATGATTTCGACATGTAATGCATTATCGAAGGTAGATATGACCATTCAATGTCCAAACGACAGTCGAATTATAAAAGACTTAATGAATTTTGTGAAACTTTGAATAATCATTTTATTTTTATTTATTTCATGATTATGGAATTCCACGAAGTAAGGCTTGAGAGAGTCAAATCAAATTCATTGCATATAACCAAATATCATATAATAAGTAATTTAATAAATGTAAAATACGAAACATAATGAAAATAAAAAGACTAATTTGAAGTTTCATAAGTTTTATTAAATTCTTAACTTGACAATTGTTTCAACATTATTATTATTTTTTTATTAGACACAAACTACATATCAATACAATCATAGGCGCCCGCAGAAATTTGTCCAGGGGGGGGGGCAAGCCTAGAATAATCAACATGCTAGGGGGGCAAGCCTAGAAAAAAATGGCATATTATATAAAATTTTCAATAAAATTCAAATTGTTCAACTTTCAGGGGGGTGGGGCAAGTGCCCCTCCTTGCCCCCCATTCCGGGCGCCTATGAATACAATTATTTAGCAAGATATTAGAACAAATTGCATCTATGATACGAACAGCCAGTAATTACAAAATAACCTATAAAACTAACATAAACACTTTTTTATATTTATTCAGTGCTGAAGACAGAACACAAGATATCATAAAATCCGGCATTTACCGTTTGAATTCCTATTTTTGTGACTCGGTTTATATTAGACAAACGCTTAGAAATTTTAACACAAAATACATAGAACACGTACACTCTTATTGAAATAAACATCCAGAAAAATCTAATTATGCCAAACACCTTTGGAACGGAATCACCTAATGACGCCTCAAAATAACTTCAAATTCTTACATTTTTGCAACAACAAACACAAATTCGACATTTTAGAAGCTTTTGAAATATACAAACATAAACGAACAGTACCTATATCGAATGAACTAACTGAGTTTAGTAATTCTCCTTTATTAGAAGTGTTATTAGATATTTAGTTTTTGTATGTATTGTATTTAGTTACCTATTTTCTGTATTTATCCTTAGCAACGTTTTTGCTTATCAATCTTATCTGCCTTTGATGATGACATATAATGTCGAAACAATTGTCAGGTTAAGAATTTAATAAAACTTGTGAAACTTTAAATTATTATTTTTATTATATTTCATGGTTATGGAGTTTGTGACGGTTTTTTTACCATCACAATTGGGTTTGCTTCAATTTTTTATGTTATTTATTGTTTAACATTTATACCGATTTCAGAGGTTTGTCACCACTTGCTCTTATGTTTAAACATCGAGATTTCTCCTTCCCAATGTTTCAATGATTTAATTCTGTTTGAAAGAATTTTGTTTTCTGTCTTTAGGAATAGTAATTCATTGCTTATTTATTTTGTTTTAAATCAAACATATTTACTTTTTCTCTCATTAATATTATTAGCAGGACAGTAGAGGTTATGTTAATATTTTCTTCATTTGTAAACAAATTTGACCTTGTTCTTTTTTTTAAAGAATTCATTACTGTTACTTGTCAATTGTTTTGAGATACTGTTCTTATGATTCTTTTTCTGTTTAATTAGCTTCTTGGTTTAATTATCTAGATGAACTTTTGTTTACTTATTCTAACCTATACTAGATTTACTCCTGCAATCACGTTATTTCTTACTTAATTTAAATTTTGTGATTTTAACTTGGTTTCTGTAAGCCGCCTATGGTCTTTGTAGTACACTATGATGGCGCTCGGATCGAGGGTTTTTTTTGAGAATAATTTTGAGGAGAGAGAGAGGACTGGTTTCCGGATAGTTTTTTTTTGGGAAGCCGGAACGGCTTGTTAAGGTCGTGAAGATAAAGATTCTTCTGCGTGTGGAATTTGAGAGTTCCTGCTGTTCAAGTTCCTGTGATTTCGAATCATTAACTGTAAGATTTTATTTCCGGGTGAATATTCTTTTGATGGGATATCGTCTGTTACGGATGTTTTGAGAAAACCTTCGTTGTCGCGGAGGTAAGGTTCTTATCTTAGTAGAAGCCATTTTGTAAAATTTTTATGTTAAAATCTTTTGACTCTCAAATTGTTATTTGTCTACATATTCAATTATTTACGTTTTCCCGTTGGTAATTTCTCTTTTATTAACAGGTTTTTCTGTTACCTTGGAGTTTAACGACTGTAATCAGGGAACGTTTAGTTAAATAAGCTGGATTATGGTTCCTGCTACCGAATCTTTTTTTGCCGCCTTGTGGATCACATTCTGGATTGTTCAGATGATGGTATCACATTGTCAAGAAGAAGGTGTTAAGTACGTGTTTTCAAGTAGGACATCCTTCAATTATAGATTGAGCGAGTGGTCACCAAATTTTTGGAATTACGGTATCACCGTCCTTTATCATTATCTTTGAAGTTTAAAAAAGATTACTACAACGAATCTTAATAATTTTGTCGTTATATAATTTGATATTTAGTATTAGAAATACTTTCATTTTGATTAGTGATATTAAATGACCATTATCAATAACCTGCTTAATTAAGATTATCCAGGTGTTGGTATTATAAGTGAAATTTATTTTGAACATTAATTTTAGTTCTTTAGTAATCTACTATTGTGTGTAGACCTCCTGCGATATCGGATCAAGGTAATAACCAGGTAGAACTATTTATTTTGATTTATTTCTTTTGTATATGATATGTGTTTGTGTGTATTCTGATCTAATTTTTTTAACCTTCTTATAAAGTGGTAAAAATATTTAAATTGTATGCATATAATACTTAACATTTTGGGGCAATACAATTCTCTTGAATGTTTTATTTGTTTAAATATTTTGAATATATTTTTTGGGCATTTTCTTGCGTTTTATTGAAGGAACAAGCTATAGGTTTTTTTTGAATTCACCGAATCCGGCCCATTGCCGATGTTTGCTAGCAGAAAGGCACAAACTTGTTATATCGTAAGTGTAAGTCCAATTTTCTATATTTTTTTTCTTTTCAACGAAATGTTATAAGTTCTACAAAGGCTGGATACAGTAAACTCAATTAAATAAATGATCTCCAAAGACGATTCCCACAAAGAGAATAAATGTGTGCAAATCACAGACGATACACGAGACAGTTTCGAGCTTATTTGCTCTCATCAGTCGAGGATAGTCGTCTGTAATTTGCACACTCCACCCAGGGCTTTGTATATGTACCCTAAATAACATTAATACCAAGAAGTTTCAATGGTGACACCTGTGAGAGACCACGCGCACAAAGCGAGTAAGTATGGATTCACAAAATGTGCAGCTTGGTCAACCAGTTTCATAAACTAAAATAAAACTATAAACAAAACTATTTACAGTAATAATTCTTCAATGTGGGTTTTTTACGAAAAGAATGTTTAAAAAAAAAAGTTTCTGTTAATTAAAGGAATAATACGTGTTTTAGTATTGCGTAGTCCAAATTTAATTTAATTTATATTGTATAGGCTCCAGGTTAATCTGGTGTCCATATTTAATTACCTCATTTAAATTCCATCTTATGCCAGCCTAAAATATTTGTAATTTCGGATGATCCGTAATACGTTTTAAGGGTAAATATTTTGGCGAGTCATTTTGTGGAATTTAATGAGATGCACCATTTACTAAGCTATGGACTTAGAATATCAATGGCTGATAGGGTTGATGAACCGCAGTATGAAGGCCGTTATTCTGAGTGAGAATAGCTGTGTTATTGGCAAATAATGCAAGATCGATCATGTTTGGATTAGGGATAGCGTAGATAAACAAGGTGAAAAGTGTTGGCCCTTATATACTTTCTTGGGAACTTCTTGCCACTAAACGCGAACTGCAAATGTTCCATGTTGAAATTCTTTTATCCAGAATTCCTTTTGCCACTAGCTCAGTTATTCTCTGCAATTATTGAGTGGTTCAATGTGCTAGGATGGATATTCTTCCAAATTGGATAGATGTAATTATTTGAAATTCAACCAGCGATGTATTCAATCTGTTACTTATTACTCACTCAAGTAGCTTTGAAAGGGTTGTAGAAGGCTTATAGGTGGGTAGCTACTACGGTCGTGTTTATTTTCACCGGTTCATAAGATATAAGTGAGTTTTTTCATCATTTATTTTGGAAAAATCCAATTTTCATGCAAGAAGCAAATAGTGTGGCCGAATAACTAGGCAAGTTGAGTATTACGTAGGTAAGACTTGTTTCTGTTAAATATTCCAGATATGCATTAGGAATGAGATCGTGGTCTGGTGCTTTTTTAATAGCTAGTTTGGTTTCTATTTATTTTGGAGATGTTAGCTGAGGTGTAGGCATATGTTACAATGTACAAAGTGTGACAGTTAAATAACGAGAGTTTTCGTTTGGCGCTTGACGTGGAAACATTGGCGTGGCACCGACTACACCACTCGATTCTGCACTCTTCTTACCGTTTATAGTCGAAGTTGCGTTCCTCGTTTGTGATCTAGAAATTTTTAAATATTGGTACCTCTGCACTGCTGGTCGACAAAATGGGTGATGTGAAAAAAGAACAAAGATGTGTTTTTACTTTTTAGAGAAATTAGACGGAAAACCGTCCGAAATCCTACAAAAATCGAATCTGGAGATAAAGAGGTAGAGTCAGTAGTGGGTAACAGATGGGGAAACTCGAACCGCAAGGCCAGAATGACAATGAATAAATGAAGTCGAAAATCAAGTTCTTGCTTTGTTTTTTTTCATATCAAAGGATTAATCCACAAAGAGTTCGTCCTACCAGGTCAGATAGTAAATTCAATCTTCTACATGGAAGTTTTGAAGCGTTTGAATTCCAGTGTGCAGCGAGTTTCACCAGAATTGGTCGACGATATACGGACGATAACGCACCGTCACATGCCTCGTTAGCGGTGGATTTTTGGCCAAACAAAAGATTTCTGTTCTCCCCCGACCTCCATACAGCCCCGATCTTGCTTCGTGCGACTTTCCCTGTTCATAAAAATGAAGTCTATGCTGAAAGGGAACCTATTTGAGGGATCTTATAAATCACTCATTTTGTCGACAGTGCATAGGTACCAACATTCAAACATTTTTATATCACAATTGAGCATTCAACTCCGAGCATAGACAGTAAACTGAGTGTCGAATCGAGTGGTGTAGAAGATTCTCGTGTTGTTTGTAATCTTTTTTGAATTTTGCTTTTGTTTGATCAGGTCAACATATAGTCAGTTACTCAGTGGATGAGCTTTCTTAAATGCATCCATTAAGGAAGTTGTAGTGGGAAAGTCAAAAGTTATGGAGCTGTGCTATTTTGACAAATAGAAATTAATTACATAGTTTGCTTCAAATAATTGCCCAAACGATACTAATTTTACTAGTATGCATGTGAAAGCAGTTTAGTTATTATTTACATATGTTTTTAATTAGTTATTAGTCTTTTTAAAGTTAGAGATTAACCTTTGACTGTCCAGTCCAAACTTAAGAACGCGAAAAAATGATTAATTCTTCTAACCAGAAATTTTGTTCAAGTTATATATCAAGTCAAGTTATATTACTATGTAAACACTAAAAAATAAAGAAATCTTGCTAGAATATAAATAATTGATACCCTAACCCTATAAAATGATTTATCACGATTAGTTGTTCTATTAAAACGTCATATATGTCAACACTTGCAATATTATAATATTATTAAATATTTGAAATATAAATGTTATAAATTTTAGATAAAGCTTAATTTATTTTGTTTAAATAATGTTAAATAATGTGAATCCGATAATGTGAAAATGGAAGCTACTCGCATTACATCTCTTAATTTATTGCCAGAGATTTCGAGTAAGCATTATGAAATTCTAGATTAAATATTTTTCTTAGCTTTTGGTGTTTTATTACTTTTTGGTGGACGTAGATAAAGTATAGTTTGTAACACAGGCAAAAACACTAATCACACTCGTGTGATTGCTGCATTCGTCTCATGCCGAAACTTCTTCATACTCGTATACACAATATACTACTAATAAACCGCCGTCTCTTCCAAAAATCAATGAACTAAAGTTTTCCTGTGCGTTTCAAGGTAGTAAAAAGTGTGGATTACACTCGCACAAATTAAACACGGCTAAAATTTTACAGCTTGATTTATTATGGTGGAAATAAGCAACCGGTGTCGCAGAGAAATAGAAATCTCCAGAGTACTTGTCTTGGGTTTCGTATACAAGAACTTCCCATTGTGGTTTTAAAATCCCAACTAAATCACCCTTTGGACAAGAATATATTGGCAACCACTAACCGCACCAAATGTGTCTCGCAGAACCAACGAAAAGGGAACGCTTGACACAGCAAACATTAGTTAAACGTCGTAAAAGGATGCAATATTTACCATTGAAACCACAAAAAGCAAATCTTAAATATTTGAATGTAATATTAAACTGTGCTACAAGAGTTTAACGATTAATTAATTGAAATTATGTACTCCACATTTAATTTAATCGTATACAAGGTTTTCTAACTTTCATTTAAAAAATAGTTGTAAAAAGTAACAAATATTTAGGTAGAAACCTTATAAAAGACAAATCTCCAGAGAAAGGATATACCCTTTTAACATTTTTATTGAACTAAAGCTGCATGGAGTTAATTTCACTACGTATTCGTTTAAGTCTCTTCATTCGGTAGTAAATATCTTCTTTGGGTAAATATCAAAAGAACTAAAGAAAAACCGCAAAAATAATCCATATATTATATCCTATATCAAAAGACGCTTATATCTGTATTCTCCCCTCTCGTACCTTTTTACCGGGCGCGCCGATTATTCTGACTTTTCTTACCACCCGGCTAAAGAATTACTTGTTCATAAGAAAAAAAATGTAATTGTCTTCATATAGCGTACGGGATTACAAGCTGCAGCTGGTCGGATTCGGTCGCTTCGACTGACTCCGACCTGGTCGTCGCTGCCACCCCTTACGCCTGTCGAATGAATGCACGTGAAACGTCGTTCATAGTATGTTGGCAAGCATTTTTAAAATTTTTCTTTTGATAAACACGTTTTAAAGAAGTGCAATACGTATAATTTTATTATACGATCTCGAAGCACAAGCTGTTTACTGCAATAAATTACAGCAAATCTAAACATTGCGTCATTATTCGGACCGACGCGGTCGCGGACCGCGTGTATGGTCAACAAAAAAAAAAAGAAAAAACGAAGAATAAATCTATAAAATGGAAGTGGAAAAGAATTATTGTTTGTTTTACTATTTTAAATTTATTTAATGTTCCTATTAGGTTTTTAATGTTTTAAGAATGTGATATTACTTTTTCAGTGTTATCGGGATCGAGAATTAACTTTTCTTGACGTGGAAAAGCGTTTTTAAAAATGATACTTTATTTTAGAAACGCAAAAGACGGAGTCCAAGTTACAAAATGAACACAGTTTACTGTTAAGTACAATAAGATATTTATTCGTCGTGAAATTACACAATATGCACTTGCATATTCACTTAAATACTATTTACAGTTTCAACTTAAAACTGGTAATAATGATGTTCAGAAAGACCGAGGTAAACAATAACCCTGGTTATCAGTTTCTACGGCTTTCTGGGTGAGTATGGCTTGAAAGAAGGTAAACAATTACTCTGGTAATAAGTTTCTATCTCCAAGCCCGTCGTAACTCAGACTGGTCTGTCCCACAAAGCTCTGGTCTTTATATACTCTTTCTGTGGGCGTAAAATCCTTCAGTTGAGCACACGTGGCCGTGGGTTGTGCCTACGTGATGATAGCATTCTACTTCCTCTAGGAATTCAGATAAAATGCATTAGATAGAGTTCTGAGTATTGCATCTGCTTCCGCTTTGATATATGTGGACGCTTGCTGTGCGCACACGTGGCCGTGAGTTGATACTACAGCTGCTTTCGTTGTAGCAGATGTGGGCGTACCGCTCGAACCGTTATCTTGCATGTGTTTATAATTAGGTCACACTTCGCTTTAATAATGAATAAATGTTAACTCGAGCGGATTTGGCTCGAAAGTTTTTACCATTACGACTTTTCTCCAACCGATGTTTTTAGGAGGCCCAGAAGAGTTTAAAAAATACTTCAGGTAGTTCCCGAGATTATTGTCCCCGTCTTGATCCTCTTGTTGTTCTCTCCGATTGTTCTCAAACATGAGGGGTAGAATGTTTCCTAAGAACTTAGGCAGAGTCTACGTTCAAAGTACACGCGTGCGGACACATGTACACCCACTCGTACGCACAAAACTAATAGATTTCATTCAGCTGACATGAGGTCTATTCGAGTTGCCTTATGTGGTATCTACCTTTTTCATAAACTATTTGACTTTTAACTTGATAACAGAAAATTAATACTCATGTTTTTAACATGTCATGTAGATTACAATCCCTGGATAGTAGTTGTATAATTCTAATGTAATTTTCAGTATTGCACTCCTTATAGTATATTTTTTGTTTGTTTTTAGGAGGATATATTGCCGATTGCTAGAGTTAGAGTAACATTAAAAAGTCACTTAGTGTCAAAATGATTTTTTTTTTAATATTCTCTTCCAGATTCTAACGTAATGTGCAAACGTCAACGTTCACATTAAGTATGCAACTGTATATTAGATTGGTATTGCTTTATGTAAATGTTTCCATTTACATTAATTATAATTTTTCAGAACGTGTAACGAATTTTACTATACAGCACCGTGGTGCTGTATATATATTTTTGACGCTTAACCGTGGTTAAGCGTCAAAAATATTTCAGGTACTAGATGCTTGAAAAGCTTACTGACTTCAAATTTAAGAAGAAACATATATAAATGATCGTAATTAAAATGATGTTACATTCATATCCGTCCACAATTTGATAAGAGTTGATATTCATCAGTTTTAAAATTAAATCAATATAAAGGAAAAAAATTATAATTAAAGCGTTTCCCATGTGTGCGATAAACAATTTACTGTTTCCAAACGTCACAATGTTATTTTTTAAAAACATCTTGTTAAACTTTAGTCCTTGTTGATGTCATTCACAGAAGCACAGTACACATTTATCTATAACGAAATATTTGTAAACAATGTTATTCCATTTTAATAAAGCAGTTTCAAATAATGTCTGCTAAGAAATTATTGTAACGTTCTTTTTTAAATAATAACCAAAATGCTGTTTAAATCATCTATTAATAAAGAGAAAACATTCACTTAACACACACTAATTTAATCTTAACTAATTACAAAACACACGTATAAACTAACTATTAACAAACTATTTATATTTAATCACAATATTGATTTCACACTATTCACACACATATAAATTCTAACTTAGATATTTATTTATTACCACTGGCGTACACTAACACGTCTAATTGCTCGCGGTTAACTAATTGATTCCCTTCCGTGTAAGCCGGCGTTTATATACCGCATAATCTTCTAGAAGGTCTATTGATTTTTCGCGCCGTCTATGACTCACGCTGATAAATCACACATGCAGGCTCCGGCGAACCACACCGGCAGATGTTGATGAGTCACGCATTCTCGAACATTCGACGGCGGAGTTCAGAGGGTTGACCGCGCTTATTACATTATAAAGGGGTTTTAATTCATTGAATTTAATAGACATAAAACTAGGCAACTGTGTGACTACTTTTACAAATTGTTTAAATGAAAGTAACAAAAGTTGACATTCTCTTTGACCTAAATTACCGTTATAGGAGTGTAGTTCATTTTCTTTCTCTAGCTAATTGACTTTTTTTCATATTAAGTAACTGTTGCAGGAATTTCTTAAAATACTAAGCTACCCAAAACCAGACAGATGATTAATAAAATCTTTTTCCCAGATTCTTTTTATTCAGGAAAGTTGTTGACGCCATTAAACTTGAATTGTTTAAATTTTCACAGATTTCAAACTTCAAATTTTATAACAGCTACTAAATTGTAAATCTCTCTGGAAATCTGCTCTTAAATTGAAGTTGTTTAAGTTCAACCACTATTTAAACTTCAAAAATCTTTAAATGATTACAATTAAGTTATATTAATAACCGCCAGACTACGTGTACCACTACTATGTGCATGTCTGAATGATATGTAAATTTGTTTAACTTTCACCAACATTTAAAATTCAAACATATGTTATATAACTAACTTGCTTGAATTACATAACTCTGATGGTATAGCATTCTGGGTAGATCAACAAATACTCTAATGTGTAGATACCTGATATACTTAAGACGTAACCTACAATTTATTAAGCATTTGTGCTTACAGTAACAAAATTAATAAATAATTCTGAATCGATAAATCGCTAAATATCATTCAGTGCAGCTTTGATATAGAACGTTTAAGTGGCTTACATATTACCTTTCTACGCTCCAAAATATATCTTGAAAAAAGGTAAATACTTATAGAATCAAAATTTGAATATAATGTTTTAAGAATTCATTTTGTAATTTATTCCGAAAAATCTATAGTACGAGGGTAAATCAAATATAAACGGTAATTTTGCTATTCCTCTTAGAATGCAGTTCTGAGGTAGCTGATGTTGTGTGGAGTAGATGTCTGGTTTATGAGGAGTGGGGAGCCGGCCGGGTTCGAGCACATCCTTGGCTTTGTCGTCAGTACAGCCATGACCGAGCAAGAGGTACATTTGTCTGTTGCGCAACGGATTATCATAAAGTTTTTAACCAATGAAGGCGTTAAACCGTCAGAAATCTTAACTCGTTTGAAGGCACAGTTTGGGGACAGTACACTGTCTCAGAATCGTGTGTATACGTGGGCGAGAGAATTTAAGGGCGGACGAGAACGTGTTGAAAACGAAAGTCATGATCGACGCCCAAGACAAGTCTTACAGATGACAATACCCGTACCGTTCGAGAGCTTATTGAACGTAATCGCCGGTTAACCGTGGAAGAAATTTCATCAGATGTGCGTATCAGCTATGGAAGTGTTCAATCCATTATAACTGATCAACTTGGTTTTCGAAAAATTAGTGCACGATGGGTTCCGAGGTTGTTGACTGGAAACCAAAAACAGGTTAGGACGGAGATCGCTGAAAGGCTTCTGAATCGACTTCAGCGAGAAGGGAAGGCTTTTTTGCAGCGCATCGTCATGTGATGAGACGTGGATACATCACTACACCCCCGAATCTAAAATGGCAAGTAAGGAGTGGCGAAGAAAGAGTGAAGATTGCCCAGTGAAGGCCAAAACTCAGCACTCAGCCTATAAAGTCCTTGCAACGATTTTCTTTTACTCTAGGGGAATTCTACTGATTGATTTTCTACACGATCAACGTACAGTGAATGCGGTTTACTATTGCCAGTTGTAACGGTCGGCAAAAGCCGCCTATCGAAACAAAAGACAAGGCATGCCCATCAGATATGTCATTCTCCTCCATGACAACGCCAGGCCTCACACCGCGGCCTTGACAAGGAATACACTGGAAGAAATGGGCTGGGAAGCCCTCGAGCACTCTCGTTATAGCCCTGACTTGTCCCCCTGTGACTATTTTTTGTTCGCGCCTATGAAGGAATCACTGGGAGGAAAACGATTTGGAAGCAATGAAGAAGTCGAAGAGCACGTGCGAAATTGGCTTACAACTCGCCCTCAAACTTTCTATAACCAGGGAATACTGAAACTTCCAAATCGGTGGCAAAAGTGTGTAGATCACGCAGGAGACTATAATGAAAAATGTTAAAACAATGATTTGTGTATAACGTTATTCAATAAATGATGAAAAAGAAATTACCGTTTATATTTGATTTACCCTCGTATAAAGCAATTTTCGCTTTTCTCTTAAATTCTCTTAGCTTAGCTTTCTCTCAAATAAGATTTCCAATCTGCTGCATTTTAAAGTATAATATAGGAAAGTGTGTATTCTATGAAACGTGTAAGTAGCAGGTCTTGTATGTACAAACTGAAAAGGTGCTTAACATACAATATTTCAGACAAAATAAATTAAATTGATCCTAAAATGTTACAGCAAGAAACCACATTTCAAATTTTCTAAGTAAAATGGAGCACGCTTCATAAAGCGCTACGCTTAAATTGGAAATATCCTTTTTTTTTCTGAAATGTTTTCTTTTAATCAGAATGTTAAAAAAAGAAAATGAAAAACTGAGTTCAATCAAAGAAATAGTCTTTCCATATTTATTTATAATTTTAATAAAATTGTATGAACCTTTATATTTAAAAAAAACATTTAGAATACACAAGGAAATGAATGAGTTCTTCTCATCTACTCTTAACTTATTAATCTAACAAATTTGTTTCGCAGGTTCTTCTAATAGTGTTAAAAACTTTTTCCAGTTTTTTGAGATACTGCAGCAACCTTTAAATCTTATTCCGTAGAGATAACCAAAACTTTTTGCTTGAGTATAATATGATAAGGTTGCGTTAGCGAGGGTAAATCTAGGAAATACTTCCTTCAGGGATTGGCGATTGGTACATGAGTAAAGATTGTTATTTATTTTTTTGTTATACATTATTATCTATCGGAAATATGTATGCATATTTAGAATAAAAGGAGGTTTACGTTTTATTTTTTAAGGATTTCACTTTCCGTTTTTTTTTGCAAATTTCAATAGAAATTCTATCTACCCTCACTAAAGCCACATTATTATTCAATCTGACGTAAGTATTCAACTCTTATTAGGTATAGTTATCGAGGAAACATGTTACGGTAATATTATATGGTCATTTATTCTTATAAAGATTTTGTAGATTTTATTTTATACTTTTTCATGAATATTGTGATGAGTGTATCATAAAACAGTGAAACAACGCTAACTTGGGCACATGACATTGATTGTTAAAGGCTTTGTCAATATATAGTCATTAAAGTAATGGTTCGATTAATTGTAGTGCTGTAGTGCATAGTTACCTTGCAAATTTAACCTTGGAAGATTTTTAAAAGTATGCCGGTCATCTTCAGTGCGTTCATTTTTTACTCTTTCTTTCTCTTCCTTTTCCTACCTGTTTCACTTTCCACAATTTGGATCAATTTTTGTTATACATATTACCATACCAATTTAAGTGATGTTACCCAGCTTTGTCATTATTGGTTCTAGTTTCTTATTCTGTCATATTCTGTTTTCTTTTCTGAGATTAGACTTAATTTTGGTTGCGTTTTGTTTTTATTAATATCCTTTAAGATTAGTAGCTAAACAATGCCGCTACAAGCTTACTTTTTGATGGAGACTCACATGGGCTTCGAAAACCTATACAAATTCCGGTTTAAGCGTTTGTAATTAAGTTGAGGTAATTAATGATGTCATACGCCCCTTCTCCATGTGCTGTGTTTGGTTGTCTCGGTAGGGTACTCGTAATTAAGTTGAAGTAATTAATTATTTGATACAGTCCTCCCCATCTGCCATGTGATTGTTTGACACAGTAGGGTAATTAAGTTGAAGCTATTCATTTATTATCTTATACGACCCTCGTAGATGTGCCATTGTTGGTTGACTAAGTAAATGTTGATTCCAGTGCCACAATTGGTTGAAGGATTAGTGTAATTATAATCGCATGCAGCTATCCATTTGTCAACTGGAGGATTTTGATGATAATATTGTGCATTTGTCACTGCATCTAGTTACCTAGGACAGCTGGTCGACCAGAGTACCGCAAACCGTCGTCATATTGGGGCAAACGAAGCAAGAAATTGTACATTATTTGTTCTGTATTGAATTTAATCAAATCCACGTTTACTTCAAAAGGTTTTTCTTATTCTGAAAGATCAAACCTCTAATATGTCAACCACGTAAAACGTGGCTTTAATTTGCCAATTATTAAAAATCACCCTTCTCTGCCCCAATATGGCGGCGGTTTGCGTTACTCTGATCGACCAGCTGGCCTAGGTGACTAGATGCAGTGACTCTAATTTTCATTAGAGTCACTTATACATCTTCTTGGATTTAAAGTATCGCTTGATCTCCTAATTACATAATATATATTAAATCGATTTTAATGATCGACCAGGGTTTGTACCGGAGTCTCCTGTGCCATGGCCTAGTATGCCATGCATTAGATCCAGGTAAATTTCCATAAGAAAGTGAGCTCGTAGTTGCTTTGTTTAGCTCTTAAGGTTACTCATGATTCCATTGCATACCCGTGCCTTTGTAATTAAATATATTTCAGTTTTAGTTATGATTGTTTTGTTTGCCTTTCTTAGCTATTTCCAGATATAATATTTCGTCTTTTGTTATCTATCACACTGCAGTGTTACTATTCCAACTTTTTTTTTCATAGTAGGTACTACAAATTCTTTCAGCTTTAGTTTTTGTGTCGTTGATCATCAATATTTTACTTTTCTTCGTGTATATTTCAATTTTAAATGTTTTGATATCTTGTGTTTATACGTTTACTACAGTTTGTATGTTCTTTTTGTATACCTATTAGTCTATCTATTAATAAAATATCTTTGAATAGGCTATTTTGTTTTGTAAAGATGAAGTATCTGTATCCGATATAATCGTTTTTCTATTTTCATCATATTTCTTATTAATTTATTTAAAACTATGCAAAATAAATAGTAGTGAAATTAGACTATACCATTGTTTCGCCCATCAGTAGGTAAAAATTGGGCGTTTTGAAACACACACCACCACTGACCTTGACCTTGAATCTATCTCTCTCTAACATATGGTGACCTTGAATCTATCTCTGTCACCTAAACGTGGCAACACCGCATTCTCAAGGTCATCAAAATGGTAAAAATGTTGGTGACCTTGAACCTATCTCTCTCTAACACATGGTGACCTTGAATCTATCTCTCTAAACGTGACAACAACGCATTCTCAAGGTCAACAATATGGCAACAACGCATTCGCAAGGTCACCCAATGTTGGTGACCTTGAACCTATCTCTCTCTGGTGACCTTGAAACTATCTCTCTAAACGTGACAACACCGCATTCTCAAGGTCAACAATATGGCAACAACGCATTCTCAAGGTCTTGACCTTGAAACTATCTCTGACTTCTTAGCAAATATGACATATCGTGACAAACTCGAATACAGGAAATATCTGGAGAGAGTCAAAAATGAGGTAAAAGTTATGTTTTATTTTGTTTATTGTTTCCAGCCTTACTTTGTGGAACTCCATAATCATGAAATAAATAAAGATTATTAAAAAGTTTCAAAGTATTTATTAAAATATAACCTGAAAACATTGTTTCGACAGCTAAACTGCCATTATCAAAGGTAATATAAATATAAACAAACACGTCGCTAAGATAGATACAAAAATAGGTAACTAGATAAGAATAATAATAATCATAATTAAATATATAGCACTTCCAGTAACGGAGAATTACTGAGCTAAAGTTGTTCATTCATTAAAGGTACCCTGAGTTTGTGTTTGTATATCTCAAAGGCTTCTAAAATGTCTAATTTGCGTTTGTTATTACAAAAATGTAGGAATTTAATATTATTTTGAGGAGTCATTGTGTGATTTTGTTCTAAAAGGTGTTTGGCGTAATTACATTTTTTCATGTTTATTTTTGTAATGACGTACGTGTTCTTTATATCTTATGTAAAAATTTCTAAGTGTTTGCCCAATATATACTGAACTACAAAAAGAACAATTTAAGCGGTAAATGCCCGATTTCATATCATTATGAAGTTATGGCTTTATTAAAAGTTATGGCTTTAAAAATCTACTTTAAACCAAAGCAAATTCAACTCTCTATTGTCCCTTTTTCATCAAGTCACTGGCATTTCCATCAAACTCCAGTCGGGTTTCCACGACTCTCTCTCAACCATCGTTATCCGCTCCTCCTGCTACGGAACTTACATTTTTTCCTTTATCGGAACCGTCACCTGTTTTGGATATACTTCTACCCGAAACTTCCGGTATGGAGTATCGACACACTAACTCCCTCAGATCGCAGAGGGAGTTAGTGAGTCCATACTACAAAGGACAGGGAGAGACTACGCGTCTCTCTTGCCATGCTATAACCGTCACCCCATCGTGCCAGGAGTGATGGATTTTTTCTTGGCTTCACCGCAACTGCTATCTCCATTTTACATTTCAACGAGAAGAAGAGGAAGTGCTTGGTCTTCTCTTTATCGCCAAATGAATGAAGTTGAACTAAACTTAATTCTAATAGTTGAACTTATATTTCTAAACTAATACATTATGATTATTTTTTTTATATTATTGTTAATTTATTATATTCTATATTAATGTTACTTACAATGTTAATGTTACTTTAAAAAGTCCTAATCTCAACAAATAATTAATAATAATAATTGCTGGTTCTTATTCTACCCTGCTATAGAGAAAGGAATACATCTCATCATTGAGAAAATTCAAGAAGGTTGTAGAAGTAACCATACTATTTATATCTCGATGTTTGAAAATTTAAATCCGTTATCATATAATTGGATATGGATTACCTTCTACCTACCTATTGTATTTAAATGTACACAATACACATCCTGAAATATTGCATGTATTATTTGTGATTTACCATTTGCCTATTAGTTTTTTATACTTGTCGATTTTGAATTATCCTAACATGTATGAAAATATCTCTTTTTTATTATAAATATCTTATTTTGTATGGATAAAACAACTCTGCTCGAGGGATAAAGATATCCTTGTTTATTTTCTTTATGCTAACTATTTCTGACTGTTATTTTATTTGCTGCTTATGTACGTTAGAGATTGATGTAGTAGCATGTAATTAAAGATGGTAATTTGACTAATTATATATTTACACGAGACAAAAATGAGTTAAAATCATCAATCAATCTAAAATAACAAAAAGTAATAGAAGAAAAAACATTAAATGACCTAACCAATTGAATTATACTTAATGTAGTTAAGACACAATGAACGACTCTAAAACTACACCCCAATTTTTAACTTTTTGTTTTGAAATAATCACTTCATTTGCCATACTAAAAACATTTTCACTAATATTTTCGATCTATTGATTATAATATAATACGATTTATGGTACTCTCCTTATCCTATTGAAAACAGAACAGTGTTTTTCTAAATTTACCGAACTCTACCACGACCACGGTATGCTAGCAAAAAAAGGAACATTGTTATAAGGTAAGTAGATATTTTAAATTTGCTACGGAGCATTTTCTACTGTTATGTTATTCTTCTTGTTCTGCGTGCCGTGCTTTGTTATGCGTCCTCTAATTGGTTCCCAAAGTTTTTGGTTTATTTTATCCCATTTGAAACATGACGACCGAAGGAACAAAACCATTGCCAATTATTTTATCAAACAAAGGATGGTATTCAGTATTTCACAGGAATAGATTTTATTACTTTTCAGTACTCTTGTAGTATTCCTTTTTGTTAGTATTACCCATCATATCAGCTTTGATTTTGTTCTTTATCACCCACAAAACCTGTTTTGCAAGTAAAATAGAACCGTTCTATATTCCCTTTTTTGAGAGGATGACGATGCTTTTACTCTTTAGAAGTAATCATAAGTTCAAGATTTATAAGTGGTAGGTTTAAGATAAAATTGATTAGCTGTCGACCCCGTCAGAAAACCTGTGGGGATTTGCAGGCTGTCGCACTACAAATTAAATTTTTAAAAAAGCGATTATGAACAGAAATTTTATACTTTGCAGATTAAAATAAATTAATATGAAAAATATTACAATGAGGAAATGTTTAGATTTGATGAAACGCCTTTGTATTTACTGAAAAGTTACGTGACAGACATATGAAAGGCATGCAGTTAGTTTTTTTCTAACTATTTTCTTATAGGATATACATAATGTAAATATATTCATATTTGTAGAATTTAAAACATAAATTAAACTATTGTCTAACTTGAGTTATACCTATTAGAAACCGCCATTCTCCTTTTCTTTCAAAATTTGAGATTTTAATAAATTGTTCTGCAATTCGAAATTTAAAACTACCAAAATAAGAAAAAATATGAAAACTATATATAAATATTTGAAAATGAGATTACCTAGAAAAGCTCAAGATCACCTTGCTGTGACTCCATCACCAAAACATATTCACATAGATTGTCAATATTTATATAGTGCTATTAAATTAAAATGCAATATGCACGATATTGCATTTTAAAATAATCATCTCAAAGCATTGAAGTTACTGTATGTTTATGCAACTAACAATACACAAACGCTCAAAATGCGCTAGAGGTTTAACCTCTTTCGTTTCACTTAGGGTTAATTTAACTAATTGATTTTAATATGAAAAATACAAACGTAAATGAAAATACTATTTATTGTAAAATAAAAGATGCAAATTTGTATTTTTTTAAATAAACGTCTGTTCGTGGTAAAATACATACGTACTTGCAACAACTAATCAATTTAGCCTAATGCTTCTACTTGGTTATTCTCAAATGCAATTTAGAGTAGTACAGTATATTGCATTTTAACTTAATAGCACGTATACTTACCTAGCTCAGTTCTTGGAGTTCTGCTTGTAGCAGTTATGTAAACCACGCGGGGAAATGATCATTCTGCATTTCAAAACACAATTGTAGTCAGTTACCAGACATATTCCAGTTAAACAACCGAATGTGCAAGGAAGCAATCCTAGCATGAATTCGATAAAGCTAAAATCAGGAACTTATCCGGCCTGCCTTAGTATAATTAAGACTCGATAAGACAATCCGGATCAGATCAAAAATGTATAACTGCTGCAGATCCGAACCTGATTAGATTATCAAATTCGACCAAGGTCAGATCAGATCAGATTGTTTTCACCCGGCCTGGATTCATTAAAGATCAGTTTACTATTTAAATGGGCATTACTAACAATGGCCAACAAAAAAAAAATTTTTTCTGCTGACTTCGATCTGACACTTGATTTTAACTAAAATTGGTACGCTAATGCCAAATATAAATTTCCCGTTTTTCCCTATCACGTCAGGTTTTTTTTCTACGGCGTTTCTTGTTTGCCGAATCCAAAATTCTTCAAAATCGTTAACTAAATGCAGCAAATTCTTAATTATTTACGGAATTGTTAGACATTCCAAATACATTTAGTCATTAGCATAATAATATACACTTGTACCTCATAATATTTAAGTACTTAATTACATAATTAAGTAATAAACAATTGTAAAGTAATCAAGTCTACTAAGCTAGTCCCCATCGTCAACATATTAGGGTTTAATGAGATTTTATTAGAAAGTATTGATCACTTAGAACTATTTAAAAGTAAGTAAGGGTCATAAGCAAATGCTAGTTACATGTTAGTGAAGAAACTACATCATGTCTACTACTCGAAGATGTGTAAATAGTGCCGATTCTTTCTGCTACATTTGTGGCAGATTAACCGTTCCCAGTCAAAGGACAAATATTCGTGTTTTCGTTAAGAAAATGTATTTGGCTTATTTTGATGTAAAACTTGCTGATCAAGACAAGTCATGGGCTCCACATAAAGTGTGTAAATCATGTGTGGAAAATTTGCGGCAGTGGAGCAAAGGAGAACGTAAGAAATTAGCTTTTGGCGTTCCAATGATATGGCGTGAACCGAAAAACCACGTAGATGATTGTTACTTTTGTTTAACTCAGACCTCCGGTTATAATACCAAGAATAAGAATAAAATTGTACATCCGAATATTGACTCCGCGATTCGACCGGTACCTCATTCCGATTAAATACCTGTGCCAGTTTATAAAGAGCTTCCTTCACTTGAGCACTGCTGAATACATGTCCGATGTTATTGAAGAGCAAGATGATTCAGATGTAGATTCTGCCAATGAAGATATAGTTTTTAATTATGGACCACAACGCTTTACTCAAGCAGAATTAAATGATTTAGTAAGGGATTTGGGTCTATCAAATGAATCATCGGAGCTGCTAGCTTCAAGACTAAATGAAAAGAACTCAAGCAAAGTACGAAGATAACTTTTTATCGTAAAAGGGAAAGTGATCTTGTGCAATATTTTAAACAAGAGTGTGAATTTGTTTATTGTAACAATGTGTCAGATTTGCTAACTCAAATGGGCGTTGTACAATATGACCCAAGTGAGTGGCGTTTGTTTATCGACAGTTCCAGCAGAAGCCTCAAGTGTGTCCTACTACACAACGGGAATGTTTTCGGTTCAATTCCTATTGGATATTCTGTTCAATTAAAGGAAACATATGACGACATTGATAAGGTGATAGATTTACTAAAATATACAAACCATAACTGGGTCATCTGTGTAGATCTCAAAATGGTAAACTTTTTACTTGGTTTTCCAGAGATCCAAATTTCATCAACTCTATGAACGAAGCAGAAAAAGAAGCCTGGACTTCATTCACGATGGTCACGAACAATTTTCTTGGAAACAAAACCTAAACCACGCCTACACCACACCGGGTACTAAGATTCCGAAAGTTTTAGTTTCTGGTACCATAAGGTCATTGCGTAGAGGAAATGGGTAATATTTCAATCGGTCACGTTGTTCTGTTTAAGTATCAAATCAGCATTCAAAATTTTATTGCTGTATATACCAACTAATAATCGCAAACTATATGCGGATAATTCTTTTGGCAGAATTTTCTTGTATTCAGGTAACCTAGATAATAAACACTACACAAAAAATCCTACTAATTACCAAAACCAAAACGGAAAAAGACCAGCGCCTACAAAATAAGTTCTTCCTTAAGCGATGGAAAATCGGATGCCTGAAATCTCTAAAGCGTCTATAAATGGGAGATGGGGGTGGCAAAACCATTTAAAAGCCAAGTCCCGCCACATCTGAGGTTGGATTCGATCGGGCAGTGGTCCCAAATAAGGCTTGGTGAAGAAACTTATGAAGGCATGAAAGAGGGCTGAAGGTTCCGATGTACCTAACCTAGGTTAAGGAATAGTCCTAATGCTGGACGAGGAACTTATCACCGTATGAAAGAGGACGGGAGGGTTCCGGTGAGTGAGCAAGTACAGGGTATGTAATGGCTCCGTCACTAGCCTGGTGATCTAGTAGAGGGTGGATAGGCAACCTCGCTCCGGCCTCCGGTACACGATCTAACTACTATTATAATCTCATTTTATTTGTGTTAATAAATGAATAAATAATAAACTGTATAATATTAAAGCTAAGGAAATTTGGATTTTGCGTAATTGAGGCTGATTGATTCTACAGAAATAGAACTCCAATCTTGTGGAGGGTTATTGTTAATAACTCATTTGCTTAATCAAGCACTGGCGCTCATCTCCATAGTTCTAACAACAATCTACCGATACTTCAATTCACCCACGTCCTACATAATTCTAATAAAGATAGAACCGTGGCTCAAATTGTTCGAGCTATTCCGGAGGACATTTAAGTTATCATAAAGTATTTGTTTGTGAGAAAAGTTGTGTTACAAATTGGCTTCCAATCGTGGGGACTTTTAAGTATGTTGCTGTTACATATACATTTTCGGTAACTTATCATAAGGTATTTATTTCTGTTGTAAGTATATCTTTTAAATATTATTATAGTATCTATATAAGTTAGTTTAATTTCTTAGCATTAATAATAAATAAATCGTCAATAATCTTCTTGTTTTATTTAAATTTGTATTTCTTTGGTGTTCATTGAATTATTAAAAACCAAATTAACAATTAAAGATTTATTTTTAATAACCTTTAGCAACAGAAATCGTTAATTTAACAAAAATACATGGTAGGCTAATGCTTTTTAAACTGTCTTAAGAACCCAACCCTAACTAGCAGGTAGCTCGTCACAGCCTTTTAATTGAGCAAGTAGTGAGTGAAAGTGGTAACTTTTTCTCGTTTATATTTGCTTCGAAATTATAAAGCAGTATCATTTGTATTCTCTCCAAAAGAAAATGTTTCTAAAAACAATCCTTAGCTAAAAGACCAATAAAAAGTGTGTTGCTTGAATTATGGCTTTATGACGAAATATTTGCATTTCAATTTTTTTACGGTTTCGTCCGCCTAAAAACTTCATTCAATTATTACCCCTCTGAGACGAATGTGGCAGTAGGGATGTTTAAACGAAATTATTTACGCTCAAAACAATGTAATTCTCTCTTTCTCGTATAACGCTTTGGCGAGTAATAAAACTTGGGTTTTAACTTTGCAATGAATTATACAAATACTATTGTGCACCTTCATAATTTATTATTCTTTTAATAAGATTTTTCTCTGTGTTTATAATTTGGGCATTCCAACAGCTCCGCAATATTCTTATGATTTAAATTTAAAAATTTAAGGAGTGTCACATGAAATAAAGATGGCGTATGATTTATTTACTTGATGAATGACACCTTAAATTGTATTTCTCTGACATATAGCAAGCAGGAAATGTAACAAATTTATTCATATTTATAAACCCACCAAAGAAAACCGTAAAAGAGACTTATAAAGCTCTATTATTAATGTCATGGCTTCCAAGTTGCTGTTTATAGATTAATCACGAACTTAGAGATTTCCTTGCAAGAGGCCAAATATAAACCATTAATAAACGACAAAAAATCGTAAGGCGACAGAAGAAGTTTCCTCAACCTAAAAGTTAAGTAATTATAATGAATTAAGAAATTACGCACTTTCTGTGTCTTTAAATTTATTAAAAGAGTTGTTCGTAATTATTTTAAAATGTATAGTATGTTTGTATATTAATTTTGTTTCCGGTGCTGTATACTAAACGTTTAACGGTTTCTCAAAATGGTGAAAACTTCAGCAACTCACTAAAAGAAAACTCTAAACTTTTTATTTTAAGTACAGAAATAGACATTTATTTATGATTTATTACGTAGGTGCAGATGACAACTATTTGATCTCCCAAGTCGTTACTGTAAACGTTTTTACGCCGTTTCTGCAATTTTTATGAACACCTACACCTACTGAAATCACCTACCGAACTGCGTTCAACTTTTCTAAACTTTTCTTCTGCTTCCATAATGCTAGAAGCTTAACATATTCGGAAAGCGGTGTCTCTCCATGTAATGATCAGATTTTGTAAGTGATTAGATATTCCTTAAAAAAATAACTTAATATACAGTGCTTATCCTACTTGTATAGTTTTGGAGAAAAATACAATTGAAGGCTTCCAAATTTTATAGCATGAATATATTTATATACAGATAGATAGATAGTATTTTGAAGTTCAAGAAGTTAAACCATGTTGTTTGGTTTGTAGTAAGATGTTGATGGAGTAACGTGTTAAAATTGTAGATTCAATTTTAATGCAATTTGAGTGCATTTATTGCAAATAATCTTAGGACGGCCCTGTACATTTAAGTATATTTTAGTTGATTTAAAAGTGCAGACTTTATATTATATCAAATGGTCATCTCAATAACCATTACAGTGTGTGTCTGTTGACAATTTATGTTGGGAATTTAATAATAAATTAAACGTTTATGCTGCTAACCTTATCTTATTTGATTAACATTACATTAATTTCATTGTGGAAGTGCAGAATTTTGCGCTAGATTTACAGATAGTTGTGTTGGAGCCATTTAAATGTTGGCAATCAAATTTGTTTGAAAAAGTCATGTTCCTATTGGAATTATATGAGTTTAACGTTTTCTATTAATGAAAGATAATATTCATATTATAAACGACATTATTCTCGTAACTTCATATATGAATTTCAGCTAATAACTTTATCATCGTTACATGTGTTTACAATTCTTCACTTAGACAAAAACTGTTATGGAGTGGAGGTCTACAGTTTATAGTGATGTGATGTAAAAATAAAGGACACTATAGTGAAGTGAGGTTTTGAATGGTTAAATAGATATTTAACATCTATTTAGGAGTATTCGATGAACATTATTATCTGAGTAAGTTGTTTTAGCTTTTAAGATTGTTTATATTTATCCTTGATATTCAACTTTTTTATATCTAAAAAGGAATCCCTCTTCTTATAGTATAAATTATGATTCCATTGTTTATTTATTTATTTATCTATTGAACATTGTGACTAACAGTTTTAACCAATTACTAGCCACAAAATATATGTACATGAAAGAACATAGTATTAACTTACAATAAATAATAACTAAAACAATAAATCCAAAACAAAACATATCCAAAGAAAAACAAAAGCAAATTCTAATAACTGATATGGACGAGCAAAAATATAAACTTATAAAGGTGTAAAGCAAGATACACATACATATGTAAATATATAAATAAAAATATAAAATAATATCCGATAGCTTAGAAAACGAAATACTCGGAAATAATGACTTTTTTAAATTTGTTGACTGAGACTAGATATACATCGCAATTGGTTACTTGATTGATTAACAGGCACATTCTACGTATTGGAGAATTAATTGCATGGTTTGTTTTTTGTTGAAATATATAGAAAACTTCTGAAGTCCTAGAATTGTATTGTGGAATCTTAAAGTTTAAGTTTTGAAGCAAATTTTGTGAATCAATAAATCTCCTGACAATTTTGAACATTAAGATAGCATTTGCAAATTTACGTCTGCTTTCTAATGAAGGTATTTGAAAATCTTGGGGCAAAACAGAGATAGGAGTATCGTAAGGATATTGTCCATATTTCTTAAAGCAGATGAAACGCAAGAATTTTTTTGTACCATTTCTAAACGGCTTATTTGATTGTAATAATAGGGCGACCATATTACTGAATTATATTCCAGGTGACATCTAACAAATGCATTATATAAAGTAATAAACGATTGAATTCTCGAAAATTGTCTAGAATTTCTTATTATGTATCCTAGTGTTTTATATGCTTTATTTATAATTAGTGTTGTGTGATCGTTAAAAGATAATTTTGTATCATACAGGATCCCTAGATCTTTTGCACACGTCCGTCTTTCCAGGACAGTGTTTCCTAACATATAATTATAAGTATATATACTAGACTTCCTAGTATACGTCACGACAAAACATTTATTTATGTTAAAATTGAGGTGATTCTTTCAGACCAGTGATTAACGTTCGTTATATCATTTTGTAACTTATTGCAATCCGATACCGACTTGATCGTCTTATATATTTTGCAGTCGTCTGCAACAAGTTGACAATTGGAAAAAGAAATTGGTTTGGGCAGGTCCTTTATCATTATTAAAAATAATAAAGGACCAAGGTTAGATCCTTGAGGAACTCCTGAGAAGGTATAGAAGCTTTCAGAAACCGTGTTATTAAATACTACATATTGCTTCCAGTCACGCAAATAAGAAATTAGTAATCTTAACAGTGAATTAGAAAAACCAAGCATATGCATTTTTGTTAGCAACACATCATGATCAACGCTATCGAAAGCCTTTAAAAAATCAGTGTATATGACATCAACTTGCTGGTTACTATTGATAGCATTAGATAGTTCCTGAGTAAACTGAATCAAATTTGTGGGAGCTGATCGAGCAGGCATGAATCCATGTTGATTGAGATCAATAACCCCTTTTACATGGTTAAAAATATACTTGGGGAGAATCACTTCAAAGACTTTCGATGGCGTAGACAAGAGTGCTACTGGTCTATAATTAGTAATGTCCGATGCGTTTCCAGATTTATATATGGGGCATACCTTCTCGTTTTCCACTCTTCGGGAAAGTCAGATGTTTGTAAAATTAAATTAAAAATATCTCATAATGGCTTTATAAGAAACTCGGACAGACCTTTAACCAAGTAAGTTATTAAACAATATTACTTTCTTACTTATGAATAAATCAATTAAACTGAATATGGTTATGATGATGTTGGAGCGTTCCCTTGCATAAGTCACTGCAATACGTTAACCTGCCTAATATTAATTTAACTAATTACGATTAGTTATTGAATTCAATCAACTTAATCAGTCCTTTTTTGCTTGCGGATTTTGAGAATGTATTATAATGACTTCCGTGCAAATTTGCCCACAATCCTTATTATTTCCCCAACCTTTTTTCTTTACAATCTATAAGCTATAGAAATCAGTACCTACGCCCTGGATAATAAATTTGTCAGCAAAAGATATTTTAAGCCGGTGCATTAATGTACATCGTGGTTTTCAGTAAGCATTTTACTATTACCTTAACCTTAATCAGATTAGCCGGTACTGGGGCTCGAATTCGGGCTGCTTGGGTTTTACCAAGGCTATTTAGTATTAGGCTGTTACATAGAAAGTTTAGTAAAAAATAGTAACTCAAATAACTGTAATTCTAAAGAGGTTACATTTAACTAGGGGACGACAAACCAAAAAAAAATTGTTTTAGTCACTTCAATTTTAATGTTATTCAGCAGTATTTTACTTAAGTTCAAAATGTAGATTTAAAATGAAAACGTAATTAAAATCCGAATGAAATGAAATGTTAATAGTTTTTTATTTATTCTATTCCGTTATAATTCCGTTAGGGTCGGTCTTAACATAAAGAGTTTGCTGTCTCCAGCCTTACTTTATGGAAATCTATAATCATGAAATATTAATAAAGTTAAAAGATTAGTTAAAGGTTTCACAGGCTTTATTGGATTCTTAACATGACAATTGTTTCAACATTAAATGTATTATCAAAGACAGATAAGATTGATAAACAAACACATTGCTAAGGATAAATACAGAAAATAGGTAACTAGATACAATATATAAACTAACTAAATCTAAAACTAACAAAAACTAAATTTCTAACACTTCTAATAAAGGAGAATTACTAAGCTCAGTTATTCATTAAAGGTACTGTGCATTTATGTTTGTATATTTCAAAAGCTTCTAGAATATCTAATTTGTGTTGTTATGTTGTTGCAAAAATAAAAGAATTTGATGTTATTTTGAGGTGTGATTAAGATAGATCGTTCTGTTTTAAGAAATGTTTGGCATAATTCGATTTTTCTGGATGTTTATTTTTATAAAAGCGTACGTGTTCTTTGTATCTTATGTCGAAAAATCTTATACTGTGGTATCGTTAATGAGGCACGTTAAGCAGTCGGTCTCGACAATCACATAAACTTCTTTTTGTGGTTGTCGTTAAAAATAACCGCCATATACCACGCGCAAGTATGTATTTACTTCAGTGGTTTGGCATTGTCAAGTACAATTAACATTTAGCATTTATACAACATTTATGTGTGTCGTTTGTCCAATACAAACCGAGTTACAACAAGAACAATTCAAACTGTAAATGCCGGATTTCATGATATATTGTGTTCTGTCTTTAGCATTAAATAAAAATGAAAACGTGTTGGTGTTAGCTTTATTATAGGTTATTTTGTAATTGCTGGTTTTTCGTATTAAATAGTTGCTATTTGTTCTGATATCTTTCCAAAGTATGGTATTGATATTTAGTTTGTGTCTTGTATTCGCGTGGAAATATTCTTTTGATAGCTAACTTATAATCTTTTTGTTTGACTAAAATGTCAATCATGTTATGGTTATAATGGTTTGCATGTGCGAATTGTTTGATAATTGAAATTTTTTATCAAAATGCGATCGTTTCATTGGAGTAGTTAAAGCTCGATGTACTAAAGACCTATAAGCTGCATTAACCTAAACCCACGGCTTTCGCTGATATAATTCCACTTTTATTCAAATTATTATTAAAGCGCGTACTTAATTAAATTCCAAATCCGATTTACAGTATACAATCATATGATAAGGTCATTTAAAAAAGGGATAAACAAAATTTCCACACAAAACATTCGACAAAACATGCGTGTCTGAACAGAAAGAACGGCAATTATTTATTTTTACTATTTTATACACAAATAATATTATCATGATAAACTAAGGGCCAATCTGATGAATGTTACATTTCAAGTGCATTTGCGTTATACTGATGTAGTACTATTATCTTATTGTGGAAATTAACTCTCTTATTACTTATTAACTCTCGAAACTCGCGTTTCGGTTATTTAAAATTTATTTTGTATTCATTTAATTCCATCTTACGTTACTCTATCGTAGCCGCAGCAAGCGGTTGCAAAACGTAAGCAGCAAAATTGGTAAACGTGAGGGCAGGGAAACTCTAGGAATTGCGGTAAGGATGGGAGTTAGGATGAGATCTCCAGGCATAAACACAGCGAGATTTCGAGTAAGGTACGGAAAAGAGGGTGGATTTATCATGAGATCCCCAGGCATACACGCAACGAGGTCTCGGGTAAGGTACGAAAAAGTGTGGAAACAAAACGGGTTTTCGGCGGGACGAAAAAAGATTGAGAACTACGTCAAGAACCCTTATTCTCATAATCCTATCTCTCTACTTTGCTCTGTTGGCTGCTTGCATGCTACTTATCCGAGCGGTCACAGATTGCACTGATGATTGAACTTACTCACTCTTACACCCAACAATAACTGCACAAAATAAAGTAACTTCGTTACGCCTATAAGACAAATAATTCTGATCATATGAGTAATTAAAGTAAGTAATTGAAAAAAGATGACTTTTCTAATGAGATATCGTACAGTAATAACCTGTTTAAATCCAATTCTTCGTCAGAATCTGATTCAGAGCTTAAATTAAGCAGTTCTGTCAAAATTAAACAATATAAAAATTAATCAAGTCACACACGTTCGACACAGACGACAGAAAGCTATTTAGCAATATACGCTCAACCTGCCCGTGAAACCTGCATGAATTTTTTTTCTGGCCTGTGCCGTCTCAATGTGCGCCCGGGCTAACGGTCTTCTCTATAGTAAATTAAACATTTTTATTAAATTAAGCTAATAGAGAATGGGCATTCTGCTTTCAACATAATTGTAAATAGTTAGATTTAAGTTGAGTTGATACGCTTGAATTGATATATAACGGAGGTAAACTTTGCAGCCATCAGTTGTTTGTTTCTGCAGGCAGAACTCAGCGAAATTATGTATAAAGAATAGAATTAAAATCGTTTTAAAACCGACGATTTATTTGAGACTGGCAACTTTAATTCTAAAAATAAAACTTTCACGGAAAAGTTTACAACTGAAAAACATTTCTTATCACTATCAATTTAATTCCTAGTAATCCTAAGACAGATTTCCAATTCTGCAATTCTGATGCAATAAATTGTCGGTAACTAACGATCGTTGTCGTCGGAAGTAAAATATAGAAGTTGCAATTAACAAAAGATAACCTTTTGGAAACGGATGGGTATAAATTTTACATGTTAGCAGTTTTTCAGATTATAGCATGTTTTTATTTATTCATTTATCGCAAACAAGCTTAAGCTTGACTGCATCACGAGTAAGCCTTTTAACAGTTCAGGTAAGTTTTGGTAATTATAAATATAAAAAGAGTAAATAAAAGTTTTACAAGACTTATTATATTATAACCTGATAATTACTGATAACCATTATAAAATGACTTATAAAACTAACACCAAGACTTTTTCATTTGTATTCAATGCTAAAGACAGAACACTCGATATCATGAAAGCCGGCATTTACCGTTTGAATTGTTGTTTTGGTAACTCGACTTGTATCGAACAAACACTTCGAAATTTTGATATGAGATACAAAGAACACGTACTAGTGGTTACATAATGGTCTAAGACAGCAAGGCTAACATGAAGTTATTTTTTTTTCAGTGTAAATGCATAGAATAAAATAAAAAAAAAACATCATATTAACCTTTGCTGTCTTAGATCTAATTAAAATAATAGTACGTTGTTATAAAAATAAACACCCAGAAAAATCTAATTATGCCAAACATCTTTTGGAACAGAACCATCTAATGGCGCCCTATTTTTCCAACAACAAACACAAATTAGACATTTTAGAAGTTTTTGAGTATACAAACACAAACACACAGTACCTTTAATGAATGAACAAGTTGAGCTTGGTTTTTGTATATATTGTATTTAGTTACCTATTTATCCTTAGCAACGTGTTTGTTTATCAACCTTATCTGCCTTTGATAATGACATTTTTAATGTTGAAACAATTTTATTGTTAGGTTATAATTTAATAAATCTTGTGAAACCTTTAAATATTCTTTTTATTTTTATTTTATTCCATGATTGTGGAGTTTCACAAAGTAAGGCTGGAGACGATAAACTTTAATAAATATATTATACATTAAACTGCTAAATAACGATAAGTTCTAAAATCATATAATTAAGTAAATCTCATCCAATATATTTTTATATTAAGATTGCACGCGCATCTAACTTACCTTAACGCGGTGTTTCTCAATCCGTGTTCCACGAAGCACTGATATTTCCCCCGGAAATTGCCCATTTTGCATCGAACAAAGAATATTTCATAACTCTCTATAAAAACAGAATAACTTCTTTGATTAAAGTTTTACTCGTATGATGATTAGTTTAGTGCTAATTGTGGAAGTTGTTTTGAAATAAGTTATAGATATGTTATTGTTATTAGTTATATGTAACAGTTTTCTCAGAGCTTCTTCTACTACTAACTATACTTTTCGATTGAGTCTTTACTAATACTCTCAATTTCTTTAAAGAACGCAGTTTCACTTTTGTTAAATACAGAAGCAACTAATATATAGTTTATACTTTCTGAAAATACAGCGCTGCAGCAACTTTAACAGCCGTCTTAGATCTACTAACCACAATTTAAAATTTTTATTTTTTTATTATATCTCTGATCTACTGTCAAAATTGATATTCTGATATTTTGATTATTGACACTCGGTAAAGCAGTCGTCTAATGTTGCATGCCAGCGCTTCAAACTTTTTATATGTATAAAACGATGATATATTTTAAACCTTTACTACTTCAGTGTTTTTTTAAATCTAAGACGGCCGTGAGAGCTGCTGCAGCGCTATGTTGGACGCACCCATTGTCTGGAGTTGGTTTATCATATTTTTTTCGAGAATTCCTTGTCAGAATAGAAGCTGCTTTGTTTTCTGGAGTATTAGTAAACCTTCCCTGTATTTATATTTGTAATAAAAATAATTAATGTTTTCAACAATTTAGATTAACTTGTTTCCATTTTTATTAGATTTGTAACAATTAAGAATTTAAGAATGGTAAAATAAGAGTGCTCGTAAACTATTTTCTATTTCCATTCTTGTATAAAATCTATTTGCAAGATAAACCATTCTTGATTATTTAATCTGCTTCATTAATACTTAATATCTAAACGAAACACTCCGATTTATGATTCATTTCAATGATTAATGACTTTTTTTACGAAATAAATGTCTAAAATTATTTTGTGTTGTTTATTTATTTTTATGGTAATCTTAGTTGTATTCAAGGTTCGCTTGTTCGACTCAAGGTCAACTGTTTAAACTGTGTTGCTATATTGAGAAGATTTAATGATTATTAAAAGACTTTTTTAAAACTATTTAAACAAATCCTTAAAAAATAAGCTGGCGCTCACAGGCAAGTATTTCAGTTTTAAACGACCTTTCAATTTTCCTATGCTCGAAAAGGATTTTAATAAGAACTTGTTGTCAAGACTTTGTGTTCCGTGTGGTAAGCAAATCTGAGTTTGTAAGTACTTATTAAAAATCTTTACCCAGTTGTAAGAGCTTTGGAAGAATTAAAAATGTTTATTAATACATCTCCAACTATTCCGTCACACATTAACGCCCAGTTATGAGACAATCAGTGCTGATTGTTATAATTTTTGTTCAATGAACAGACATCGTTCAACCATAAAAATGCAATACTTGTCTGTCTTTAATTTGAATAATTTAATTGAGAAGTGTGTTTAAATTCTGTTCATTTTAGGTACGATACTTGCTGTACTATTTTTCAGCTAGTAAGCTAAGGCAGCTACTTAATAATAATTATTATTAACGTCAATAAATATTTTAGACTCGTTTATTCTACTGGAGGCAGATAGGGTAGCATTTGCTATGGAATATAGTAAAGGCAATTTTTGTTATAAATATTTACAGGGATGGATAGTTTTATTGAGATTTAAATATCAAATTATACATTAAGTACACTAACAAACACTTATTTACACATTTGGAGATCATATGAACCACTTAATAAAAATATAGTTACTAATGTTTACAGATTTCAAAAGGTTCTAAATAGTTGTACTTTGCGTCCCTATATTAAGAATTCCACAAAAACAAAACCATTTTGGATATTTTGAAAAATTTATTTAGAATGCATATGTTATTATTAGAGAGATATGATTGAAAAACTTGAAAGATTTAAAGGTATCATTTGTCTTATTATACGGAATCACATTTGAGCAATTGAGTCTCAAGCATTACAACAAGGCAGATAATATTTTACAGTACAACAGAATTCACAATTAGACTCAAGTACAATTTGGAATTAATTAGTTGCTAATAATTATTCCAGATTATGTTTTAAGGTTGTATTAACCTCTCGGTAACCATTGAAATATTTATTGTATATACAGTTATGGTATCTATATTAATTTTAAGGCTTTTCTTAGATTAATTTATATAAATTCAGTCTATGCAACAATTTCACAACAAAATAAAGAAGGATAAAAACTGCTATTATCTTCTAATGATTTATTTATTTGTAATAAATTTCACCGTTCGTCATTCCCCTCTTACGGAACATAGACCAGCTGTTCCATTCGGGAATTCAAATGATTCACCACAGCTGAGACAAATGTCCCTTCGATGTGGAACTGAAGTACATTCTTGTCGTTTCTTCCAGGACACTAAGCACACGACGTCACCTTGCCGTTTCTTAACACTGTTCCGCTGTTGAGAAGTATTTTCTGGGACCTGGGAAATTTATTAAATATTAGACACTAATGAAACTCAAGATAACGGAAAAAAGTTTGGTTAGGTAATGTTTACGAAAGACGTGTTCAAATAATAATATAATCTGCAGTAGTTAGATGTGTATTTAGTTTATTGTCATATTTATTCAGCGAATGTCCATCAGTTGAGGAAAAACGCATAAACATAATAATTAAATTATTGAAAGAAGTCTTATTATTGAAGTAAGTAACGGAGTATTGGAACATTTCCAAATTTACGTATGCCCAGTACCTTTACCTGCGTATACTCTTGAAATGTACAAGCAAAAAGTTTACAGTTTTACAATTGTTCAAAAACTAAACCTTAATTACCAGTTGTTTGTTACCATTACAGACCATTATACATTTCATACATAATGATAACGATTTACATAATAGTATTAGTAATATGTATTCTAAGCACAATATTTTTGAATTATGTAAATAGCAGCTAACTAGATAAATATACTTAATATGTACTTAGAAATATATTTCATTTCTTATTCATCAATCCTTGTCCTTAATTAAATCAAAAAGAACCAATTTCTAATAAGCATCTCTAGCAAATCATAATCAAAGCATAACTATAAAATAAAGTTATACTTATACTTAAATGTAACGTATTAAAGCTATTCCCAACACTACATCTTGGGTATGACCATAATTCAAAAAGTTGAGCCGACTGCTTGTCAATCCAAGGTATGTTACGTTTGCAGATTTGTGTTTTAAACTCAGTAGACTAGCCATAATATCAATCCATGGGTGTTTGTATTTTGTTATTGAGTGTTAAATGATGGATACGTATGACCTTAGCAGTTGGTTCAGGCTGTTGCGTAGGTGTCTAAATAAAAAAAGACGCTACATAATATATATACAGTAAGAGTTTAACATTACTACACATTCATATTAAATATTTTTTAAACGGATGTAAATAACACAGTTGAAATAGAGGATGATTCCTAACAAAGTCAGTTTATGAAAATAAGTTTCTATGAACTTTAGGACTTTCTTTAAGAAGTACAACATGTTGCCTTTTCGTTGTAATTTTTTCTTAATATCTTTTTCAATGATAACCGTTTCTATTGCAAAATCAATGTAGTAGACAGACAGGTTATTATCGTTCTATCTATAGTCGTCAATTTGTAAAAGAATTTCTTCCTAGACAATTAGACATAGAAACAAAACTAGTGGTGCATTACTTCAACAAATTTATTTGCCTATGCTCGCAATCAATTCCTTTAAAGGAAGTTTTACTACTTTATTTTATTAATTACCCAAAAAAAGATTTTGTCTGCATATTGTACCATGCAGAAAATTTAAAGATACAATCTATAATAACCTGGTTATGATAACCTTAGTACGGCCCTGTATAATATGGAAATATGTCGTCTGGGTTAGGTTTAAATTAAATTCTCACACTAACTTCGCGTTTGTTTCAATATATTTACAGACAGCTGCATTCAAAGTTGTAAACAGTTTAAGTTGATAGAACTTTTAATTCTCACGAGTAAAATTTATTCTTGCGACAATAAATTTGCAAACTAATAAAGATATTAAGCTTCCTTTTAGTTTCCTGCTTTAAAAGCACATAAAGGTCTCATAGAAAAATAATTTATTAGTCTGTAATATCTTTTGTGGTATAATCCTTTAAGCTACGAATAAAACTTTTAATAGTCAACAAAATAGCAAATTCTGTTTCATGTGTCAAGTTTACGACTATCGATTTCCGATACGCACTATAAAATGCAAAATATAATAAGTAATTCTGCCTTTATTGGATAAAAATGTCATCAAATTTGGTTTGTTTGGACAGTTTAAAAACCTCCTTTATCTTGTAAAAATTATGTAGTTTTTTGTTAAAGTTAATAATAATAACGAATTTATTCCGTAATGGAGATTATTGAAATTTCGTTAAGGTAAAATAGTTCAAAATTTAAGAAGTTTTTTGGCAATGTTCCTGCTTTAGTTGCAGTTTCAGCAAAAGTTTTTGTCGTGGTCAGTGGTTTTAGTTTTAATGGCTTGAGCCATAGTTAGTGCAATTTTGTGAAATTAAGAAGTGCTAAAGAAACTGTATCAAGGATTAAGATTACTCAAGTTGTTTATGTAAGTTTCTAAAAATGTTTAATTCACATTGCCTATGTTTATGTACGAAATGTCAAGTTACCTATTCTTACACCACTTCAATCTATCAGACATAAAATTACAGAAAATAATTTAATTTCTGTTAAAGCAGATAAGGGTAACACTTTGGTAATCCTTTCGAAAGATGTTTACACACAAAAGGTTAATGATTTTATTAATAAAGAAAATTTAGATGTTTTAAACAAAGATCCTACCACAAAATTCCAAAAAGAAATAAAATTACCTATAGTTTAAATAAGTTATTCGTGTAAAAATTATCTAGCTTGGATTCCAAAACTAAGTAGTATGTAGGAGTTATTATTGCATTTAAGAATGATGACTTTAAGTAGTATGGTTTTCGTGTAATATACTTTCAACATTTATTTTTTCAATATACAGATCAAATTTAATTATCTTGGATATAGCTCGGCTCAACAAACTGCTGATGTTTATTTTATTAAAAAATTTTTGATTATTAAACAGATTTGCTCAGATCAATTCAAAGTAAATTTAAAAGCAAGGCCTTCCCAAACTATGGACTTCCCGCATTTATTCAAACGATGTAATATCTATTCAGTTTGGGTGGCGACCTCTTTTTTATTTGTTCCTGGATTTATTATCTAATCAAAAGCTTTGGTGATTAACACCCACGGCGCCTGAATATAATTGCATTTAATAATATGTCTCAGTCGGAGCATTAAGATGTTTAGTAAGTATCGTAACGTAAGCATTATGCACGTAGGTGTTTATGATTTTGTTTGACTTTAGTTATTGTTTTGGATTAATTTAATTATCGAGTAAATGTAGAATTTTATGCCTGGTAGCTGCTACAACATTCTGATAATTGCATGCATTCAGAAGAAGAAGAAAGAAGAAGAAGCTATTGCTGTGATGCCACTTTAGTACCTGCAGTGTAGTACCGCTTGATGTCATAATCTAAAATTGTTGTTGGCTATTGTTGGGTGCATTTAATGCTAAAACAATTTGTGTTATAGAATAGTAATTTCGATAACTTTCGATGGAGAGGCATATGATTTCCTAGTAAAATGTTTTGTAATATTAGTTGATTGTGTTCAACAAGACAATGTACTGCAGTGTTGCACACTTTTAATTGTTTCACACTTGTGAAAGAAAAATTTATTTGGTTTACTAATCTGCACCTACATAAAATAATTATGTTTTAATCTATTAATATCAATGGAATAAGCCTATATAGTTATTTTTATATCTCGTTTACTTTAATTGCCAATATTTCGAAGAATGTTTTTTTCTTCATTTTCAAGGCGCTACGAAAACAAAATAGAAATGAGCAAATACATACAATTAACTTATCTAGAAATACTTACAAGTTTTTTCTTTTTTATTTATTTATTTAGTCTTTTCACACACACACACACACACACACACACACACACACACACACACACACACAACACACACACCAGTAATACAACCACACACAACCACGCATGCATGCACACACACACACAAACACATACACACTCACCGATTACTTAATTTAACACCATTCTATTTACATGCAAATTTCACACACAAACATTATTGCATTCGCACAAACACATCAACCTTTCACACACACACATAGTTCATAAAGAAATTATATTATCTAGTAGCAATTATTTTTATTTTTAAAACAAAAATTTTCCCACAAAAAATTTGAATTTTAGACATGTAATTAAAAATTTTATTTTGTATCATTATTAGGACTAGTTTAGTTTAATATCTTGTTAATTTTTGTAAGTATTTCTAGATAAGTTAATTGTGTATATTTGCTCATTTCTATTTTGTTTTCGTAGCGCCTTGAAAATGAAGAAAAAAACATTCTTTGAAATATTGGCAATTAAAATAAACGAGATATAAAATAACTATATAGGCTTATTCCATTGATATTAATCCAAATTTGCCAGCCATTGGTCATTATTTTATGTCATGATTATTGTAATTTAGTTGGAAACTATGTACTTGCATTTCAATACAGAGATTAGTTTGTCGTAACCGTAGTCATGGCTATTTTTGGATTGTTATATCAAACACAAATTATTTTATAGCATTGTCAATAAGATAATGTTTCATATTTTTCTAAATATAACACATTCTTAGAAGTAGCTGTGGGTGAAAATCATCTCACCCCAAATAATTCTTTTAACCAAATTACTACTATGTACATATAACAAATCAATAAAGTCAACTCAAACTTGAATCGTTTTGTGATAAATACCTTATAAATGTTCAAATAATAATTATTAATGATAAACGGCAAATAGTCAACAGTTAACGTTTCTTTGTTGTGTGTCAATAAGAATCCATGAATCATCTAACCAACTCTGTTTTTAACTTCCATAAATAAGGCAATTACTTTCATGAATGTTACGGTAGAAAAATCATACAAATTATCATGGATATAGTACTTAATAGTAGATGCATTACCTTTATTATGTATTATACAGATCGAAAGTTTATTTTAGCCCGGGTGTTTTTTATTAAAACAAAATAATTTAACCATAAATATTACATCATATAAATAGAATAGGTAAACTAGGAGTAGAGGGCGAAGAGGCATCCCACGCACTGTTCCGAACTAACAATAGACTGACGAGTCAAGAGGAAGGGTAATGTGATTAGTACATGTTGGTTCGTAGTAGACTGGCAAGTGCAGGAGAAGAGTAATGCTATTAGTACGTATTAATACGTAGTAAAGTTTAGTACATTTATTATAACCGTTTATCTTATACCATGAATAACTATTTTAATCACAGAAAGGAATCTTATGGTTATTTTTGGATAGTCTTGGACATTCTAGAAATTATACATAAATTTGCGAATAATTTTAAGGAATTCTGTAAAGAAGTATGGAATGTAGTATAGAATGTCTCTAGTGAAACTATTTGGGAAAATCAAAATTATAATTTCAATCGTAATAATCTGGAATAACTCGGCTGCTGCTTGATTCGTAACGACATCGACACCAACAATATTACAGACACTTTTGAATTTTTTTAAAACATACTGCGGTGATATACACATATAATAAATAGTATATTATGGGACAAGTGGTTGAAATAAAATTTCAACGTTGAGAGTGGTTTTTTCAACGAGCGACAGCCAGTTGAAAAAAGTAACTCGAGACGTTGAAATTTTATCAGCCACGCGTTCCATATACTATTTTTTCTTCGAATTTTTAGTAAATTAATGCACTTTAGAAAAAAAATATTACATTTAAGTGACAAAACATGACATTAAAGTGACATTTCTCTTGTAAGCAATTGAATGTCGAACAGTTTGAAATTAAAAATCGCGGTAGCCCGACAATTTCAACCTCTAGAGGTTGAAATGCGATTTCAACCATTGTTATCGATTGCAAAATGAGTGATTTCAATGTCATGAGTAGAAAAACAAAATAATAGTACAACCGTATATCACTACAATATTTTTTAAATATCAAATTTTGCCGCACACTCGATACTTCCTTTAAACCGATCCCGGGAAAAAAATACTGCTATAATATCCACAACCAACCTCTTGACTGGTGGCAAAGATATAAATATGCAAGTTTGCAGAAAACTAATTCTTCTTAAATTTCTTTCCGACATAAAGAATTTTATATGTTGTGAAGTTATCCAAATCAATTCAAAAAATTTATTATCTTCTTGATATTACGACGAAAAGGTAAGGGGTAAACGTAAAGGTAAAAAGGTATATTAAAATGCATGTTTTTTATCGGTTAATCAATGCACAAACGACACAACCTCCTCTCAATGCGTTCTGGAGATTACTAATTGTTTTTCGCAATACAAATTACATTAAAACATATAGAAACAAAAACAATATAATACTGTCAAGTAATCCATGGACAAAATTTGACATTTAATATTTTTTTAATAAAATATAAATTTCTTTAAATTTTAGATTTAATCACATAAAAAGAATCCCCAACACTTCCTTAATCTAACAATATAACATTTTTATCTCTAAAACCCAACAATAACCCACAATTTGAGTCGAACAAGCAAATTTTCACACTCGACAAAAATTGTAATAATTTCCATTTAAATCTGTCCACATACCAATTTTACCCTTTAATCTTTACACAATATGATTATATAACTTTTCCCAATAGTTTGACATCAATAACAAACACTTACGATACAAAATTAACTCGAAATAATAGTTTCATATCGGCACAGGTGTATGGACATTTTTAAATTGAATTGGCTGCGAAAACATACATAGAACTACAAAAACTTTATACAACTTACACAACCAAGATGTTATCCAACGAAATTCCACAATAATATCATGAACCTACATTAATTAAATTAGAACGGTGGCTCGATAAGCCAATATTATGAATCGTAAAAGGAAAAATCACCCATTTGAAAATTAAGCAAGGTAAGTTACTTTTCATACTCATAATAGCCCGTTTTATTATATTCTAGGTGCAATTTACCAAATTTGAGCTATTGACGGAAGATCAAGAAAACAATTCAACGTACCAATCGTTGTATTAAAAATTACACTCATTAAATAATATACACACTTAAATAGTATCCTTTTGTTGAAATATAAAACTTTTTATGCATGTTAACATAATGTGAATAAATTATTCCACTAAAGAAACCCATTTTGAAAAATTATTTTCAAAGATTTGAGGTTATGTAATGAATAGATCGGATCGTTAAATAATTTTGCATGAAATGTAACTTTAACAAGTAATTATCGCAAATAGGATGTATTTATCTTAATTCCTGTATATAGCTGGCTTCAACCGTACTTTTGAGACTATAAAACAAACCTTTTAACAAAGATTCGATTACGAACGCCTGAAAGATAGGCAACCCAAATTACCTATTTAACATTTCTACCTGCAAATAACACAGCAATACGTACCAGCGACATTAATAAGTTACCTCTGTTCAATGAACCAAGAGATTTTGACAAAGATTACGTTTTATTAGTAATTTAACAATCGTAAAAACATCTAAATTTGATTTTGATTCATCTCTGATAGTTTCTAGTAGTTTATAAATTAAACTTGAATACCAAATAAAATAAACTTCAATATCACTCTTATTTAAACAATTCCAAGGTCTTCACTAAAATCAAATTGCAAGAAAGAGTAGGTGTTATAGGGTTCAAGTAAATTAGAATTAGATTACGATATTTTGTTGAGCGACAATAGGTTTCCGAAATAGTTGGTGCTCCGTTGCTTTCTCCGTATATAAAAATAATAAACCATTAGATTTTATTATTTGGAACTACTCAAGATCTTCTCAAGCCTACCAATAGCACCCAAATAAATTCTCCCCTAAATCATAGGTACATAGAATTTGTATTATGATTTATTTGTGTTATATTGATAATAATAATTAATAGATTGAATAATTTATTTGTCGATTTCTAATAAATTATTTGGCTAATTTAATTATAAATTTAAATAAAAGATTAGAAGTTTAAAAAGTTTGATTAAAGTTGCTTGACCTAGTTATATTTTACTAAATTCCAAAAATTTTCATTTAATAGCACTTCTTAGAAGATTTAGAACGACATAATGAGGAAAACTTTGGAGTGGTATAAGTAGACATTAAATTGATTGAGGTCGCCATTATTCACACGCGTTCCCTTTAAGTTAAATTTTTCTTGATTACACGACTGGAGATAAAAAAATGTCTTCACATACGAGGACAATTTAATAAAACGAAAATCGATTTTGTGCGGAAAGCTTTTCTATCCATGTGTGTTCGAAGGGCCATACTTTATATTGTGCTAACGATCTTAAAACCATTAATTAGAATCAAATTAGTACCAGAAAACAATTTTCATAATAAGGAATGAATTTAATGAATGAAAAATATTTGTGAATGATTGTTGAAAATCGCCAATACTCTATAGTAAAAAGTATTCATTAAGAATAACAATAATATAGGTGTCCAATTCGAAAACTTTTAGAACGGAAATGTATAATTAAAACTGTAACTACCCAAACTTTTTATATAAAAATGACTTAGCTATGCGATCTTTGAAACAGCTGAAAGTAAAAGCTGTTCATTCCAAATGTTATGTTCCAGATCTATAGATTCTTTTCTTTTTAAGATTTATTTGCAAAGTTCCTTCCTTACCTCTTATTTTAAACTTCTGAGAGTTTTAGAATTAAAACTGGGAACGAAACGAAGTTAATACAATAAGTATAAGTTATAGAAGTTACAACTGTACAAAATACTTCGACTGTAACCGACAAAAGCTTCAAAAAGTATGTTAATCTTATTTCTGAAACCAATGATTATAGCACTGAAAATTATACGATTTGAATTTCCATGTACACTGCCGCTCGCGGAAGTTCGGACACTTAGTCAAAGTTCCTAAAATGAATAACAAAATATTTTATATAGATAAAAATTACCCGTTTTAAATATTGGTAAATACTAAACCTTTAATACCTTATTTAAAACAATATTTAAAACTGTCTAGTTAATACTGTTTACATAGTTAAAACTTCTGTACAAAATATTTTGTTATTATTCATTTTATGAACTTTCACTAAGTGTCCGAACTTTCGTGAGTGGCAGTGTATATTTCAGGTAGTTAAACTATCTATCTGCCTTATTTCTAAAGACTATTACAACTACTACAATGCTCCCTGAAATCTAATAATCGGATTTAAGTATATTGCATCAAAGTGATCCACATTTTCTTAAGAACTCTTACAAAAGAGGTTTTGGACAAGAATAGTATATTATAATATTAGAAAACGATATCTGATTTCCACTTATGCGCAACATTTGAAAATATATTTCCTTCTCATACTGGTTCTCTTTTAGTCTCTATAGTTAGATTCCAGGTTATTGATTGCATTAGAAAAGGTCTAGGTAAAACTAAAAACATTTAGATTAGAATCAGTTTAAAAAGAAACGTTAACATCAAAAGAAGTAGCTGCCGGAAAAATACTGTAAATTCTTTTAGAATGAAACGTAAACATATGTTTGAAGGTTGCTTTTTTCAATTTCCTTTTCATTACGTAGAATGTTTAGTGAGATTACCTTTTTAACGATGTAGCTCGAATTCAAACAGTGAAGGTCCAGCGCAAGTTAAGGTTTTTAAAATAATAATTAATTAATGTTTTTTATATGCTTTTGCATATACAGGGTGTCCCACAATGCTGTTTACACGCAATGTCTCCCTTATTTGAAAAGATAAAGAAATCAACCAAAAACTATTGTGAATGACTCAAAACGAACCTTCAGAAAACATCCTTAAACGCTGGTTGCATAGCAACGTTTAAGATATCATGCCAACTTGATTAATTTTTCAAATTGCACTTTCTGTTTTTTTCACGGAAATGTATTCTTCACTTCATTCTGCATACGTTAGTATGCTTTACTTAATTATCTAATGTACATTTTGGGGTTGAAAAAAATATTTTTTATAAATTGTACACTTCATATTCACTAACTAAATTATTTATTCAAAAAATATGATTAAAGCCGTGTCTCCAAGGGAACTACTGAGGCACTTTAATGCCCGTGTAGAGTATACAGGAGGGCATTTTGAGCATTTGCTTTAAGTTTAAGGTAAATTCAATTTATAAAAAATAATTTTTTCAACCCCTAAATGCACATTAGATGATTAAGTAAGGCATACTACCGTATGCAGAATGAAGTGAAGAATACATTTCCGTGAAAAAAAACAGAGTGAAATTTGAAAAATTAATCAAGTTGGCATGATCTCTTAAACGTTGCTATGCAACCAGCGTTCAAGGGTTTTCTGAAGGTCCATTTTGAGTCATTCACAATAGTTTTTGGTTGATTTCTTTATCTTTTCAAATAAGGGAGATATTGCGTGTAAACAGCATTGTGGGACACCCTGTATACATAACTATACCTGGCTTTTATTACACATCTCATAAAATCAAATGTATACTGCTCATTAAACAATGAAAACATAGATCTGAAAACATCCAATCACGATATGAGTATTTTACCACTGACTTAAAAAATTTAAAATAAATTGCAATGTTTTGTTGTGGACATAGGCTAATGAGATTCAATTTTATTTATGAGGATGTTTATGGAGGAGGTTAGGTACTTTCAATATTTAGAGGATATGTATTGGACATTAGGATACCAATGTTTAATTATTTACGCATTGATAGAAAGGTTTTCAATATTGTAGTTTATTTGCATATGTGGTTTTAAATCGATTAGTGAAGGTGGACTTGTATACATAATTATTATTACCTTATTTTAAATTAAATTATTAAAGGTTATTATTCTTAGCATCTTTATAGCATTATTCAACATCATCTCTATTGCTTCACAAATGGGATACTTGCTCTTGGGGTTGTATAAAATGCACTTATAGCTAGTTTTAGACCGATGTTTTGGATTGTGTCAAGCGATCTTGCTGGCGGAGGTATATGCTGTAGACCCATAGTTGAGTTTTAATCAAACAAATGACTTATACAGTATAATAAATGAGTCTTTTTCTATACCCCAGAATGTGTAACAAACGATATTAGTACGCTGAGTCTTTTACTACATTAATTGTATTATTCCGTTATATGGGCTTAGAAACACTCAGGTTAATTGTCAACGAAAATCTTGCCAAGGATTTTGATGTGGATATAATACGTATGTTACCGCTGTGTTGTCAAGTTGTACTGTAGATGAGTAATATATACCTATTCAATTAACCGAAGCAAAATAATATCTTGTATTGGTTCCAACATTTAAAATGTTCAGACCGAGAAATGTTGAGGTTGGATGCAAATAACTGTCCTGATGTACAAATTTGGGAAAGATTTATCATAGAAGTTACTGTCACTTCATTGTAATTTTTTAATAGTAACTGGAACTTTCTAACTGGAATTCTGATGCAAAACAAGTAGTAAAAAGAACTTTTAAGTAATTCTCCTGGGTAGCAAGAACGTAAGTTTTACTTTGAATACTACTGTAAGGTTCCGTTACTTTAAAGATTAAGCAAAGGCTTCAGACAGGTGGGAAGAACTTCCAATACACATTTTAATATTTGATCTTTTTTTAATTTAGGAACTTATATTACATAAGTTTCTTGTCCATGGTTTGTAATCCCCTGGGAGTTTATGCACGTTATTACAGTGTGTTGTCACAATTTTACTGCAGTACATTGTTGACGGTTCTCATGTCCTACTCATGACCTCTATTTCTAGTAAAATATACGATGTTAAATTTTAACTGGTAGGTTTTTTAATAGTATCTGATAAATAAATATATTAATAGAAAATTTGTTAATGTAGCTATACTATAGACCAGGCGTCCGCAACTAATAAACCGCGGGTTACCAAGTGACCTATTTGATAATTTCAATTGGCCCACTTGAGTGCAAATAAAGTGTAATATATAAAAATAAGTAATAAAACATAAACGTGAAACGAACACTATGAGAAAATATAAATAATAAGATTAACATTTTGGTTTGTTTACAAAGTTGCAGAAATGAACATAAGCGGAATACAGCGACATTGTCCGAAATGAAAATACCCGTTGACCCGAAACATCTTTTTAAAATTAGTTAACATTTTCCTTTCGCGCATCGTATTTAAAGTTTATGAAAAATTGCAATAATCACGATATTTTTGTAATTTTCTCCTGTTAGTTAAAACTTTTCATATAAACACGCTTTAAGTCTTTATGCTTGTTTTATGGTTTAAATAACCTAAATAAGTTAAATTCTGATCAATAATCTATTTTATTCTGTTCGCGCAACGTCTTAGAAAAACAGAAATTTTCCAATATTTCGCAATTTTCACTGTGCAACGAGCGAATACGTTTTGCTAGAACAAAACCAACCAGAACTCACTTGAAATAGATTGAATTAGTTTGAGGTAGATTGCGCCGTGGCGTGGTCCCTCCCTACTCTGGCGCAGCCCTCCCCCCACCGACACGGGCTTCTACCCGTTACCGTCCACGTCCACGTCCAGTGTCTACGGCCTTCATCAAATGATATAATTCAAAGCATTATTTCTCGTTTGTATGAACTATCAATATTATTAAAAAACTAGAAGTAGTAGGGTGTGATAGCACTGTAACCAACACTGGATGGAAGAACGGTGTCATCAAACGACTAGAAAATCTAGGAGGGCCGCTACAATGGAGCATATGCCTCCTGCATTTTTATGAGCTTCCTTTTCGCCACATTTTCCAACATATTGACGGTAAATCTGCAGGACCTAAATCTTTTAGTGGGCCCATCGGGCAGCAGCTCATTTGCTGTGAAAAACTCCCTGTGGTCGATTATGAATCCATAGCTTGTTCGATTCCTGATATAGACAGGAATTTGTTGAGCAAAAACCAACAGTATTTGTTGGACATTGCAAAGGCAATTACCTTGGGACATTGTCCAGAAGACTTGGTAAATCGGGACCCTGGTCCTTTGTCCCACTCCAGACGGTTAACTACGGCCAACCGAGTCCTTAGTTGTATATAAGCTTATCAGATCCATCCGGAAACTTAAAAGAAATAGTTGGCTTTATCTTAAAATCGTACATACCTGTGTTGTTTGCCATAAGAAAAGCAAATATGTTAGTGACGAACCAAAACATGTCTTTCAAGCAATCCAAACATCACGGTATTTATCTGACGAATTACTTCAAGTTGTGAATCCAGTAATACAACGAAATGCAGTCGTTGCGCATTCAGAGAATGTCCTGTTGGCAATGCTTGTCGATGAAAGAGAACATATTCCGGAGCTCGGTACAGAAGGATTTTAAAAGTAAGACAAACCGTCCCAAAGAAGAAGACTGTGTAACATTTTTAATGTACGTTTGGTACGCTTAATTGATATTACTGTTAACCGCATAATAGACACTTCCATTGTTAGTTCAAATTTTCGCCACAAGGAAAATTTTTGCTTGTCTGTTAGTTTTTGGTAGAGTCACTGCATCTAGTTACCTAGGCCAGCTGGTCGAACATAGTACAGCAAACCGCTGCCATATTGGGGCAGAGAATGATGATTTTTAGTAATGGACAAATTAAAGCCACGTTTTACGTGTTTGACATATTAGAAGTTTGATCTTTCAGAATAAGAAAAACCTTTTAAAGTAAACGTGGATTTGATTAAAATCAATACAGAACAAATAATGAACAATTTCGTGCTTCGTTTGCCCCAATATGGCGGCGGTTTGCCTAGTTACCTGGGCTAGGTAACTAGATGCAGTGACTCTAGTTTTTGGTAGAGTCACTGCATATCACCCTTCTCTGCCCCAATATGGCGGCGGTACGCGTTACTTGATCGACCAGCTGGCCTAGGTGACTAGATGCAGTGACTCTAGTTTTTGGCGCACTCTTTCACTTTTTCGTCTTTCAACGATGAAGCAGTCAGAATGTTAAGATACTCTTGAAAATTCTTTCAAGGCCAGGAGATCTAAAAGTACAGTTAGCGTAAATACGTTATTGCAAATTATGCACCCAAATCCTAAGCCTGGTAATTATATTTTTATCAATTTATTTTATGTACCAAAATATAACTTCAATTTATATTAAAGGCTACTAAATTGTTCTCTCTTGTTTTTTTGTCTTTGTTTGTTATTACTTTACATCACTGAATTTATTCATTTAAGTAAATTATTATAAACCAATGGTTTGTGTGCTTTCGCCATTGGACCTTTTTTTGTAAATCACAAAAAAATAGAAACACGAGTGTAAGCAAAGGTTTTATAACATAAGATGGTAAGTATTTTTCTTACAGGTCTTGCCAATCCACAGTCTACGCTTCCGCTGAGCTACGGTTGCTATTCTGTGTTATATATAGATATTTCGTTCTACCGAAGATAAACTTTCAAGTTTCCTATTACATTGAAATTATTAATTGGAATTCTTGTATGGTGTATCCTCCCCAATGCTGCGAGAACTAAGTGTAGATGATATTAAATCACTCATCAATTCTGACACTACGCTCATCAGAGAAATACAAAAATTTCCCTGTCACACCCAGACTGTGGAGAGGTGCGTCAAACTTATAACAGAGGCCTCGAATAAAGTATGTGGACATAAAGCTAGAGATGGCTATATTCGAGCAACACTGAAATCTAGTTCGGTTATCTTTATTTCTCCACAAAATCAGACTTTTAATCTATGTAATGTAAATATAATATAAATACCACACCCAATAATTGGATGGTTGTTTGGGTAGGGTGTGAAAATCAACGTGCAACCACCTCCATGTGGTGAGTTCTGGGTTGTTTTGTTCTAGCAAAAGAGTTGCACAGTGAAAATTGTGAAATATTGGCAAACTGTTTTTTTCTAAAACGTTGCACGAACGGAAAAATTAGATTATCGATCAGAATTTAACTTATTTAGGTTAGGTATTTAAACCACAAAACAAGCATAAAAAACTAAAGCGTGTTTATTAGTTTTAACTAACAGGAAAAAACTATAAAGATATAGTGATTTTTGCAATTTTTCATAAACTTTAAGTACGATGCGCGAAAGGAAAATGTTAAAACGATTTTAATTTTTTTATACTGTTCTTCTTCTTATTACAATAGACAACTTTTCCGCACCAAAGCTTTCCGAAAAAAATATATATTTATTTTTTTCGACCCACTCTAGTATGGGTGTATTGATAGTATGGTTTATAAGTAAATAAAAAAAGACGTAAGTGCCGCTTAAGCGACAATTTCGTCAAAATTCGCGTAAGTGACATAGGAAAAAGACTTAACCACCAAATCAATTGGAGTAAATGACTTAAGCGACAAAACTAGCTCTAAAAATTTGAAAAGTGTAGCGAAGTAAATATATTTTTTCTTAAAAATTGCAAAGAAATACTAAAGGTCATGTTCAGGATTTTTGTTTGTATTGGACACTCAATAATTAGTTTATATACATTTTTTGCTTTCCTGAAAAATTAACAGAATGTCACTTACGTCGTTTTGTCAGAACAACGTCGAGTTGTTTTTATTTTTTTTATAAAACGTTGTGTTCGTTGATTGTACGAGTCATTTCATGTCAATTCAATCAAACTTGTCACCCATCCTTTTCCGATTTGCTTCGTACTTTACACATGTGTTCCCTCCCTTGAGTTGTAAACAATGCCCCATTTATAGAGTTCAAAAATAAATAAATGCGATTTTTATCTGACATTTGAATAGCGGAGGAAACTTTAAATTAAAATTGTTTAGTATCAAATAAAAAAAATACTTTGCATAATACAAATGTAAAGATACTACTTGGAGTAATGTACAGTCATTAGCAAATGTCTTGTGCCGAGTAGGCAACACATTTAACATTTCTGGTAAAAGAAACGACGTACGTTTCGGTGCAAATTTTTTTTGTTTACAAACAACACAGCAAATCTAACCAGCTTTAAAGGTTGCTACCCTACTTAGAGTGGCTTGGTGTAACAACAATAGAGTAATAAAAACTGCTATTTTCAATTGAGTTTCTTATTTTACTAGAATACATAACAGCCGTTTCACTTCTACTATCGTTTCTTCTATTTTAAGAAATAAATATCTTATACTTTTTTTCTACTTTATTATAAACTCTATTAATTTATTTACGAGTTTGATTTGTTTATTTACAAAGTTTAATTATTTTGTAAACGCTAAAAAAACTAAATTTTAGTACTAACTGTAATCAGTTTTTATTGTAAAAATTAGGAAAAATAATAAATAATCAAAACTAATAATCATTCCCCGAGTTTCCAAAGTAGAATCAGATTGGGCATACAAACGAGGCATATTTAAACATTAAGGGCCGGTTTATTCACCTTCAGGTAAAATTCCCAGTAGTTGCCGGTCAAATAAATTAAGTTTAATATTAATAAAGTTTGGGTATATTCACAGGATTATAACTTGAAAGTAGTTAGTGGAATGTTTATGCGAAAAGGTCCAAATTTTTGCATTCAGGTAATACATGCAAGAGAGAGATGGGTAATTGACAGAATAATGTGTTAGAGAGAAAAATTAAACCCATTGACTAATCTACTTAAAAGGAGGCGGGATTTAAAAAAATCTATAATCTTTCACAAATATTTTCTAAAAATTTTAGGTAAACAGATATTAATGATATACATATATGATAAGGTTCTATGCTTTGCCAAGGGTGTTTCTTAATTTTTGTTTTGTGTCTGTTTTGTTTTTAGTACTGACTATATCTATGTTTCTAGTTTTTTCTTAGTTTGTAGTATTTTTATTAAAAAACTGAATATTGTAACGAGTGCAACGCATCGTCTGGTCCGGCCGTCAATGGGTCGTGGAACATTCCGGAGCGGCAGCGCAATGCACTCAACCTTCTAGTGTATTCTAGAAATACATGGTATGTTCGGGCGGCTTCTAGTACGATTGTAGGAAGATATAAAAGCGACTTCGCGGATAAAAGGGGATCAGTCAACAGCAAGTCATTAACTGTGTATTACAAAATAAATAGTGAATATAAATGTTGTATTAGAAATTCATAGTCTGTAAATAATAGTTTTTAATGGTTTATATTCATAGCGTTAATTTATAGTGTATTCATTAGTGTATAGAAATAAATATTTGTTTGTGAATAGACGATTTAAACAGCACTTGTGTTATTATTTTTAGAAAGAACGTTACAGTGATGTCAGGTGTGGCGTTTTAAAATAAATAAAGTCGCGTAATAATTAATTAGAGTGCTGTGAGAATAAAGTTTTTGGTGTTAAAACATAATTTCAACAAACGATTAAAATGGTGATGAAACTGTTAAAAGATCTCAAAGTAATAGACTTGAAACATGAACTTGAAGAACGAGATTTGGACACAACGGGCCTTAAAAGTGTGTTAATAAATCGGCTAAGAGAATGGCTTTTGGAGCAGCAAGAAGACCCTGAAAGTTTCCTCTTCGAAATACCTGGACCCGCAATTGATACTAATTTGTTATTAAGTAAAATAGAAGAGAATTCTAGAATGCTTAAAGAAGAATTATTGGAAAAGTCCGAAGAGAATTCTAGAAAGTCTGAAGAGAATTCTAGAATGCTTAAAGAAGAATTATTGGAAAAGTCCGAAGAGAATTCTAGAAAGTCTGAAGAGAATTCTAGAATGCTTAAAGAAGAATTATTGGAAAAGTCCGAAGAAAGTTCTAGAAAAGCCGAAGAGAATTCTAGAATTTTAAAAGAAGAATTACTGCAAAAGTCCGAAGAGAATTCTAGAATGTTAAAAGAGGAATTACTGGAAAAGTCCGAAGAGAATTCTAGAAAGTCCGAAGAAAATGTTAGAATGCTTAAACAAGAATTACTTGAAAATACTAAAGCACTGGAAGAAAATGTTAAAATGCTTAAAGAAGAATTACTAGAAAAGTCTGAAGAAAGTTCTAGAAGGCTTAAAGGAGAATTGTTGGAAAATGTCAAAGCGTTGGAAGATAAAGTTTTCGAAGAATTTTTGGAGAATGCCAGTGCGTTAGGACTATTGGAAGGTAGATTGGCGGAACAAGATAGGGTAATAAAGATGGTAGAAGAGAAAATAGCCCAAATGCAATTACCACCAACAACTAAGAAAGACGATATGGCCGAAATGCTGGAAGATAGAATGAGGCAACTACGGTTTCCCTCAACTTCTGAGAGGCCGTTTAATGAAGTAAAGAAACAGTTTAAAGAAGAAAAGGGTTCTGTCGTAGGGATAAAAGTAAAACCACCCACGTTCGATGGAAAGATACCTTGGTCCACTTACTACAAACAGTTTGAGGCGGCTTCTGGGGCCAACGGATGGACAGGCAAGGAAAAGGCCGTTTCTTTAACTGTGGCTTTGCGTGGAGACGCGTTGAACGTCCTGCAAACAATCCCAGCAGGACAGGAAAATGATTACCAATTGTTAGTGTCTAGATTGGAAATGAGATATGGAGACGCGCATCTTCAACAAGTGTATCACGCGCAAGTGAAGAATCGTATCCAGAAGAATGGAGAAAGCCTGCAGGAGTTTGAAGCCGATGTTGCGCGGCTTGTCCGATTGGCGTACCCTACGGCACCCGATTCATTTCTGGGACAGCTCGCTGTGCAGACCTTCATTGATGGGTTAAGAGACGGGGAAACACAACAATCATTGAGGCTGGCACGACCAAGAACAACTGATGATGCGCTTGCTCACGCTTTAGAGTTTGAAGCCGCAAAACAAGCGTCCCGAGGCCACGGGCGAGTTCGAACCGTTGCGGAAGAAGAGGAAGGTTCCAGTTCCAAAGATCGCCTAGAAGAATTATTAATGAGAGTTTTTCAGAAGGAAGATAGTCGTAAGAGGAATCCTCAAGAAGTTCGAGGACCCCGTTGCTGGAACTGCGGTGAACAAGGGCACATACGACGCCGCTGCCCTAAACCCAAACAAGTTCAGCCGTCGGAAAACTAAAGGGGGTCGACGAGAGGGGGCGAACGTCGACTTTGAGTGAAGATGCCCCGAAGATCACAATCCATGCCGTAACATCAAACAATAGTACCAGCAGTTTGTTCGTAGATGGGAAAATTGCTAATCGTACTGTTCCACTACTCATTGATACGGGGGCGACAAAGTCCATCATACGCCCTAACGTTCTACGAACAAGTATGAAGCTGTTACCAACAACTACTCAACTCCGTACAGCAACAGGTGAAGTGATACCAACACGCGGAGTGGTGAAGATGAAGATTGGCATTGGAAGTGAAGAACGTGATCATGAGGTGCTGGTAGCCGATATCACTGATGACTTCATCTTGGGAATGGACCTCCTGAGAAAATTTGGTTTTACGTTGGATTTGAAAGAGGGTGTTTTGAAGGTCGGTAACGAAGAACTTCCGTTGCATCCACGAGAAGATCCGGTTGTAAGGGTTTTGCTGAGTGAAGATGTGATATTGCCGGGTCAAAGAGAGATGGTTGTTGAGGCGGGTTTGGATGGAGATCTTCGGGTAGGATGTGTGCGAATGATGGAGCCTGTTTGTGATAAGAAGATCCATAGTGGCATACTGGTGGGAAAAGCGCTGATCAAGGTTGGAAAGAGAGTACCGGTGAGAATTATGAACGTTAATGTGGATCCGGTGACATTGAAGAAGAGTACCCTTGTGGGACAGTGTGTGCCAGTATTTCGAGTAGCCAGGTGTATGGCTGATGTTCCAAAACCAGTGCCCAAAGACCATGGTGGAAAATTAGTGGGTATGGTTACTAGTTCGTGCGAAGACCTTAACAGAACGGAAGTGAAAGAGGTACAGGGTTTGGTTCACCGATACCAAGATATCTTCGCTCTTGACGATAGCCAGAAGGGACGAACAAATATAGTAAAACATAAAATCAATACAGGCAACTCTATGCCTGTCCGTCAGCAGCCGAGGCGTCTACCTCTAGCAAGGCGAGCAGAAGCCGAAAAGATTATTACTGATATGGAAGAACAAGGGGTCATCGAGCCACCCAGCAGTCCATGGGCATCACCGGTGGTCCTGGTCAGTAAGAAGGACGGGTCAACGAGATTTTGTGTGGACTATCGGCAGCTTAATGACGTGACCAAGAAAGACAGCTATCCCTTACCACGCATCGACGACACGTTAGATACCCTGTCTGGTTCACGATGGTTTTCGACTTTGGACTTGAAGAGCGGTTATTGGCAAGTTGAAATGGAACCTGAAGACCTGGAGAAGACCGCGTTCACTATTGGTTCCGGACTATGGCAGTTTACAGTTATGCCTTTCGGTCTATGTAACGCTCCGGCCACCTTTGAGCGTCTAATGGAGACCATCCTGAGAGGGTTGTCGTGGAAGACCTGCCTGGTATACCTAGATGATGTGATTGTAGTCGGAAAATCATTCAACGAACATTTGAACAATCTAGAGGAAGTGTTCCGAAGACTACGTGGAGCCAATCTGAAACTGAGTCCGAAAAAGTGCCACATATTCAGAAAGGAAGTGAAATATCTCGGGCACGTCGTATCACAAAATGGAGTGGCAGCCGACCCCGATAAGATTCGTGCAGTTCAAGAGTGGCCAACACCGAAAGATAAACACCAAGTTCGTAGTTTTCTTGGGTTATGTACCTACTACAGGCGTTTCGTTCCTGGGTTTGCCAATATAGCGAAACCTCTGACAAGGTTAACTGAAGATGGGCGCGAGTATGTTTGGAGCGGAGAGTGTGAAACAGCTTTCCAACAGCTGAAGCGTGCCCTGACAACAGCACCAATATTGAGCTATCCACGGACAGAAGGGAAATTCATACTTGACACAGATGCAAGTAATCTGGCCATTGGGGGGGTACTTTCTCAGATACAGGATGGACAAGAAAAGGTCATCGGCTATTTTAGTAAGGTTTTGTCGAAAGCCGAAAGGAATTATTGTGTGACCAGAAAAGAACTATTGGCCGTCGTGAAGTCCGTTGAGCACTTCTACAAATACTTGTACGGACGGAAGTTTTTATTGAGGACGGACCATGCAGCGTTGAAATGGCTTCTACAATTCCGTAATCCTGAAGGCCAGGTCGCAAGGTGGATCGAACGATTACAAGGATACGACTTTGACACCGAACATCGAGCGGGCACTAGTCATCGAAATGCCGATGCTCTTTCAAGAAGACCCTGTCCAACGGATTGCCGTCATTGCTCTCGTTTGGAAGAGAGGGTTTGCCAAGTATTAAGGACTACCATCGTCAACGACAATTGGTTGCCGGAAGAATTGCAACGACAGCAGGAGGCTGATCCCGAACTAAAAATGGTACTGGAATGGAAGCGCGTGGGAGAAAGGCCCGCCTGGGAGGCCGTCAGCCCTTTCAACAGAACGCTCAAAGCATATTGGGCCCAATGGGAGTCCTTGAAGGTGGAAGACGATCTCCTGAAGCGAGTACTGGAGAGTGAAGATGGCACCACCATTAGGTCTCAGTTCGTGGTTCCAAGAAGCCGAGTGGCTACAGTATTGCGACATCTCCATGACGGTGCCTCAGGAGGACACTTCGGTGTGAAAAAGACTTTGGAGAAAGTTAGGGAGCGTTTTTATTGGGTCAACTGTAAAGAAGACGTGAAGGAGTGGTGCCGGAAATGTGAACTATGTGCCACTGGTAACGGACCCTTGGGGAAACGAAGAGCACCTATGAGGCAGTACAATGTGGGTAGTCCTCTGGATAGAATAGCCATAGATATTGCCGGACCATTTCCCGAAACCGACGATGGGAATAAATACATATTAGTGGCAATGGACTATTTTACCAAATGGCCAGAAGCATATGCCCTACCAAACCAGGAAGCTGCGACTGTTGCTGACGTACTAGTCAAAGAGTTTTTCAGTCGCTTCGGAGTGCCCATGGAGCTGCATTCGGATCAAGGCCGCAATTTCGAGTCTGTACTCTTTGGAGAAGTCTGTCGATTGTTGGGCATTCGCAAGACTCGGACCACACCGTTACATCCGCAGTCCGATGGAATGGTAGAACGCATGAATCGGACAATGGGCAAATATTTGGCCAAGGTCGTCTCCGATCATCAACGAGACTGGGACCAATACCTGCATCTGTTCTTGATGGCTTATCGTGCATCGGTCCACGAAACAACCGGTCAGTCACCAGCGTCTGTGATGTTTGGACGCGAGTTACGGTTACCGTGTGATCTGGAATTTGGGTCTCCACCTATAGAGCAGGAGGTAGCCGGGAATGATTATGTCATCAACTTAAAGAAGAAGTTGGAGGATATTCACGACCGAACCCGAAATAATAGTCGAATCGCGAGTGACCGGATGAAGGCTACGTACGATGTGAGAGCCCAAGAAGGAGGGTTTCAACCTGGAGAGCTTGTCTGGTTATACAACCCGCAAAGGCGTCGTGGCTATTCTCCAAAGCTACAGCGAAATTGGGAGGGTCCATACCAGGTGAAGAAACGAATAAATGACTTGATTTATCGCATCCAGAAATTGCCAAGGGGGAAACCAAAGGTGGTACACTCCAATCGTCTGGCGCACTATGAGGAAAATAATGACGCAGTCCCGGATCGGGAAGATGAGGCTGAGGTGGCTATCAATACCGTAAGGCTTGAAGATGATCAGCCAACCTTTAGAGAATTTATGGCTGCGTTCTCTGGAACTAGAAAAGCGCGATTCGGAGTCACGACTGAGATGCAACAAGATCTCTTCCGGGTCCCTGGTGATTATTCCATTGCCCACTGTGTCTCCGAGGATCTCCGTATGTCCAGGGGGATCGCAGTAGTGTTTAGAAATAAATTTGGACGGCTGAATGAACTTCGAGAACAAAATCCCTCTGTTGGTAAATCCTTACGCTTGTCTGATCATGACCGATCCATTTACTACTTGGTAACCAAGCAGTTTTACTACCAGAAACCGAGTTACGCCGACTTGTGGAGGGCACTATGGAATTTGAGGATCGAGTTGCTTACCAGGGGAATTAACAAATTGGCAGTTCCCAAACTCGGCTGTGGGCGGGACCAGCTGGATTGGAGAATCGTTAGAAACATGCTGGAAGTTGTCTTTAGAGGTACTGACGTCAAGATCTTCGTCTGCAGTTTTGACCCACAGCCCGCATTAAGGCCAACGAAGAGTGTAGACTGTTATTTCTACCGTAATGGAACGTGTAGTCGAGGTGAAGACTGTCGATATCGTCATGACCCATTTTACAGGAACCAGAGCATAAAACCTGTTCTGGGACAGAACAGACTTGAAGAGGGGGGCAGTGTAACGAGTGCAACGCATCGTCTGGTCCGGCCGTCAATGGGTCGTGGAACATTCCGGAGCGGCAGCGCAATGCACTCAACCTTCTAGTGTATTCTAGAAATACATGGTATGTTCGGGCGGCTTCTAGTACGATTGTAGGAAGATATAAAAGCGACTTCGCGGATAAAAGGGGATCAGTCAACAGCAAGTCATTAACTGTGTATTACAAAATAAATAGTGAATATAAATGTTGTATTAGAAATTCATAGTCTGTAAATAATAGTTTTTAATGGTTTATATTCATAGCGTTAATTTATAGTGTATTCATTAGTGTATAGAAATAAATATTTGTTTGTGAATAGACGATTTAAACAGCACTTGTGTTATTATTTTTAGAAAGAACGTTACAATATTTAATAACTTTTTAAAATTTTAACGTATTTACATAAATTAAATACCTATATTATTACTTTATTTTTATTTATCGCTTACATTAGTTACTGCGATTATTTAATTATCTAAATACTCCTAAGTCTCTATTTTTTGATGATTGTTTTCATTATTATTTTCGTTTAGTTATTTTTTATTAAAAGTAAAGAATGAAACATAAACACGCTATATAACTTTGTTTAACTAGTAGATGCTTCTATTTAAAAGGACTATTTTATAAAGTGTGTCAAAGAAATTTTGAATAGAATGAGTAACAAGAGTTTTTACAAGCGTGTTTTCAAAACAAACTTTAAAGAATTTAAATATCTTGCCCAGGTAGTTGTCCATCTCTGTTTAATTCGGTCTCTTTCGTACACAGTATAAGGGGTATTTCAATTTTTAAAGCAGCAACGTTCTTACTCGGGATAAGACATTTGCTAATGACTGTACACAAAATAGAACATTGGGGATCTGTTTGTAACTCTGCTGCTTCTCTTTTTATCAATGCGCAGAATAATCACCCATACATTTGCCTAGTAGTATAAGTAGAATTGTATACTAAACTAATGTATAATATTATACTGTATCTAGAAATTTAAAAGTTAGGTTATTCAATTAATTTAATATTAAAGAATTTTTCTATGTCAATTTGTTAGTAGTTTTTGATCTTGTCAAAAATGAAAATTATAATTTAGCATATTATTGAATAAAATAAAAGGCAAGACAATAATGTTCAAGTAGAACTCTAGTCTTACTAATTTATCTTGTTTATTGTTTCCAGCCTTATTTTGTGGAACTCCATAATCATGAAATAAATAAAGATTATTAAAAGTTTCACAGTTTTATTAAAATATACCTGACAATATTGTTTCGACAGCTAATTTATCATTATAATAATAATATTTATTCTATAATATTTTTACATAGTATAGAATCTCAAGGAGGGAATTCAACAAGGTTGTTCTTCCATACCCCCTTGCATACTTTGAACAAAACAATACATTAGTCGGACCTATTACAAAAAAAAACATAATATAGGTAACTATAAATAATATGACTATCATAAGAAACTAAACATATATTCAATACAGACTGTTTACGGTCTGGTGTATCAATGTCAATCTCACGTCAATTGCTTAACCAAAGCTTTTTTAAATTGCTTAACTGATAACGTTTTTAATCATGGCAGTATATCATTGTAAACTTTCGCGACACTATAACTAAATGATCGTTTAAAAAGTGCGGTATTATGCTTGGGTATGCTCAACAGGCCCCTATGTCGCACATTTATATTGTGTACATCTGTTCTATACCTTATTTTATTGCATAGCGGGCGGCTACCGGTTAATTATTATATTATGGTAGAACGTTGTTGTTTGTGTGTAACGTCGTTGTTTCATATCAAGCCAGCCCGTTGGAGCTAATTTTGAAGACATATGGGCAAATTTAGGAACACCATGAATCAAACGTAAACAAGAATTTTGCACACGTTTATACGTTGAGATGTTTCAAAATCTAGACAAGGACCGTAAACGGGCATGCAATAATTAAATTGCGATAAAATAAGTGATTCACATAGTAAAATCTTGAAAAATTATGATTTTATAATATCCTTAAGTCTAAGTTGTAATTGACAATATGTTGGGTTATTACACGAAGGAAACTTCAATTAATAATAATTATTATTAACTATAGTCTGCTCGAAGCGATCCTTTGTTAGAAATAACATATCGTTGGATCAGATTATTAATAATCTTTATCTACGATCACCATAGCAAGTTACACATTCCGCACAATCTAGTAACCGTGAAAACGACCAATTGCAAACAATCTCCAAACTGAACGGTAAAGACCGTGAGGAATGATTTCTCAACAATCAGTAGTTCTATTAAAACAACATAGATGTCAGCACTTGCAATATTATAATATTATTGATTAGTTGAAAAACCAAATTTAGTTAAAGGTTAATTTAAATTTTTTAATTAATGTTTTACATTAAATTATATTTTGAATGCAAATCATCATCGAAAAAATGAACAATTATCAACGGTCCGGCGGGGAATCGAACTCTGGATCGCCCGTCTACTAAGCAAGAGCTTAACAATCGGCTACGTAGGCCTCTTGACATAACTTGGTTATTTTTCATTATATAAAGTTACAAAGATTGTTATTCACTTAAAACGTAAAATTGATTAACTTTTTACATTATTATATAATTGTTAATATAATATTATTTATTATTATTGCTAAAATACAATAAAAGCATTAAAAGCATTTATAATTTGCACAAATTTATACAAACAAGAGAATATGTTGATATTTCGCAACAAAGGAATTAGTAACTTTGACAATCGAATTGTGATTGTTTATATAAAATTATTTTTTGAAAACGAGTAGATACGTATGATTATTTAACTGTAAGTACTAAATAATAGATTGACTGAAATTATAAAGAGTTTACTTTTGTCATTTTCGAAATTCTAGATGTATCATGAGTGAATCCGATGATGAGAAAATGGGGTGGAAACTTGTACACCTCCAAACATCGTGGAAGCGGCTTACGTTACATCCCTTAATTTATTGCCTGATCTCACGTAAAAAATATGAATGCGAGTATAAATTGTAGGTTAAAAAATTTTCTTAGCGGTTTATTACTTTTTTTGTTGTCGTAGATAAAGGACAGTGCGTAACGCGTGCAACAACGCCAATATCACGACATTGGCACTTTTCTGCACTTGTAACACAATAGTTATACTATTTTGTAGCGGTATTTACAATATTCAAGTTTTATGTTGTAGACCAATTTAGATCAGTTAATTAGTTAACAAACATTCTATTTTCACTTAGGGTTTACTCATTGAATATTTCTACAATACATTAATAAAGAAAAACCTTTGATAAGCATCAAAGATTTTGCTAGACGTGTACATAATGAATATACCTAATCTTAGTGCTATTTCATTTAAATCCTAACTTACTAACTTAAGAAATGTTTCTAACCAGTTTCCTCGTATTATAAATACTACTACATCTTCTAGGGTAACAGATCCCATGTTGTACAATATTTCATTCTTGCTCATAATGTATAAATCTCATACTTAGTCTCCCAACAAGTGATATTTTTGAAGCAACTCTCCTAGGTAATTATAGGTCAAGTATGTGTTTATTCCAAACTTAGTAAACTTAGATTATCATGTAGGAAGATACGTAAGCTCTAAGAACACACAAACTTATCGTTGCCATTTGAGTAAGAATTTGGGACTACAAACTCCTTTAATTAAGATCTACTGTTAACTTAACTTTGCTGTTCTGTTTGATCGGATACTTGCAAAATTTAGTAATAATATTAACCAAACTAAATCCCGAATTTACTAGAACATGGAATTCCCATTAAATCTACCACATACACGTCTAACACTTCGTAGTGCGTATTACATGTCCTAATTTGAATGTAAATTATTTACTTACATTAACTTACATTAATTTAGCCAATTTTTAAGGCTTTTGAGTAACACATGCAGTAAATACTGAGGTGATGTCGTATCACCGTTTTTGAAAATTTCATTAAACGATGTTCAGAAACGTTAAAAGGAATATTTTTATCGGTTTTTAAAGTTAATAGAGGGGTATGTTATGTCTTGGCCACATAATTAATAAAGACTATAGTTAGATTAATCAATGTTTAAAATAAAAATTTATGATTAAAGATTTCGTGCAAATATAACCTTACTTTCCTAATATCTCATGCATAAATAAATAAATCACATTTATAAATAAAAAGGATATGATTTAGCTAGACTGTTTGATTACAATCATGTATAGGCAACCTAAGTTACACTTTAGGTCAGGTTTCCCACTTGACAGGGAAAATCATTTCCATATTTAAGATTTTCAGTTACGATGATTCAGCGTTAAGCATATTCTTTGGTATTCTTAGAGGCCAGCTCAAGTTTACTTGGTTATTTTCCTGTAAATAGATTAAGTAGATTAATCTTGTTATGATTGATATAACACATTTAACTTTTGAACTCATTTAATAGAAACCTGGTCAATTCATTTACAGGAGGTATTTGAAATCCTCTTGGTTCGTGAAAATGACTTTTATAGCTTTTATCCTGGTTTTTATTGTCATTGTTTTTAAGTGAGCTCTTAGTGCATTGTACACTGGACATTTAAGCTGGTGTTTGTGAAAGCATCTATTAGTAGATATGGTATATCGTACTGTAACAAAATCATGTTTGTATGAAATTGTAAAGATATTTTATGTATAAAACAATTGTATCACACACATTGTATATCCATATAGCTAATCTGTAAAGATGAACTCTTGATTTGTTAATTTATGTATGTAATTATGTTGTAACGAGAATCTTCATTGTCAAGTGTTTTTCGTCCGTACCTTCTTTATTATTCATTTTGGGACTATACATGTATATAAGTTTTTGATCAGCGTTTAAAGATCTACAAGTTTATAACATCAGATCTGGGATCTGTGTTAATCCAAATCACATGTTTTGGATTATGACGTCACGAGCGTCGGCCCGATCGTCTTTTGTTTTGAGAAAACTGTCATAGAGTTCTTTTGTTATGGCATTTCCTATATAAGCTGCTGCATTTTGAAACAAATTTAGTCGACAAATTGCGTTGAAAGAATCCACGCTAGACTCCAGATTAAAATGTGTAAAATTTGAGGTTAGATTTATAACCACATATGTTTTGACAAGTGTCAATTTTTGTAAACAAAGTATTGTAAATAGAATCAAAGGTGTTTACCTGAATTTTAATGAAGATATTGTTATTGTGCTACGTATAAATAAAAGTAAAAGTGCTTTTCATGTTAATTAAATTCAAGGGAATTTAGTTTGTGTTTATCGATCTACGCATCGATAATTTTATAAACAACAATCAGCTGTTTGGTTGTACAGCAGTATTGCCGATTGGATTAATATTTTAAAAGGAAATTATTCCATAAATACCAGGTTGGTTCTAAAAAAATATAATTGATTCTCATAAATAAGAAGGAATAATAATTTGATTTGTAAAGTTCATCTTAGGGTAGAAAAATCTATTTGATTTAATTCATTGAATTCTTTTTAAGGATTTGTTTAATTTTCAATTTAAAGAAAACAATTCAATTTGTTTTAATAAAGATTTATTTATTTTGAATAACATTTTTATTTACATTTTAATAATTATTTGTGTTGGTTTGTTCAAACGAATAACTGTATTTAATCCTATGTCATACAATACGACTTTTCTTAACGTTTGAGCAAACCAGAGAATTTATTCTCAATTTCCAATTGTGAATATATTTTCGTTCTCTTTGTTTTTGCTTTCCTGAATTTAATTTTGTTTTTGAATAAAGTTTTGTATTTTCAATTAACGTATGTGTTTAATTGATGCTAATGCAAGTATACAGCAGTATTCTCTCTTTCTAATTCAGATTACAGTTACAGGTGTCCAGCTTGCAGAAGCATAAGTGCTTACAGTTTAAGTTTTTTCTTCTTTCCAGGCATAAAAGAATATAAGAGTCTCGAAATTCAAATAATTTAAGTTTTACCGAACAAACCTGAGCTTGTAGAGAGAAATAAAGAATATGTGTGGTGTATTTCAATCTTAATCCATCGTATACAATTTACATAGAACGGTGGAAAATTATTTAGCTATTTTTATATTTTTATATTCGGGGTCACCGCAATACATATAGTGTATAAGTTTGTTTACAAACACTTAATTTACTGCATAGTACTTTTGGTTGTTTTTAGTTTGCAATATAAACAATAGAGAGTAAGGTAATAATGGTAATTTAGTCGAAAACGCGAAAATTTTGCTGAATATATTTTATTTATTAATAACCCACGGTTTTCATCCTAAATTACATTTGATTTTTCCTTTATATTTGTTTTTGTTGTTAAATCCTATTATCGAGTAATTGGCAATTAGCTGTCGTGTAAGTGACGTAGCATCTTATTCTTTAAACAAATTATTGTTTTAAACAAAGATCCTACCACAAAATTCCAAAAAGAAATAAAACAAGCTTTAGCAAACTGCAATATCTGCTTTAACGAATTAGAAAAACAACAAATCATACATAAAAACCCACAAGCACCAAAACTATATGGACTGATTAAAACACATAAACACAACATGCACATACGACCAGTAGTATCATATATCAACGCACCTAATCACACCTTGTCCAAGAAACTCAACCATATTATTAACACCATAGGATACAAATCGAAATACTCTGTCAAAAATTCATTAGAATTAGTAGAAAAACTACAGAACATACATCTTCCAGCACATTCAAAACTTTGACATTTGTAACATGTTTTCAAAGATTCCACCACAAGACTGTATTCCTTTGTTAGATAATTTCCTAGTTAATAGTAATGTAGAATTAGTAAACAGATTAGAGTTAATTCAATTATTTGATCTTTGTATCAGTCAAAATTATTTCACTTTTAATAATATAATATATTTACAGAAGATGGTTTACCTATGGGTAATTCTCTGAGTCCTCTATTAGCTAACATATTTATGGATAATTTGTAAGATCGAATATTTGAATTAGATCTTTCTAAACACATTATTTTTTGGTTTCGTTACGTTGATGACATTTTAGCTTGTTTTGACAGTTCTTTTGAGGTTATCAATGAATTTTTAATTCTTATTAACAGTCTTCACACAAACATCACGTTTACACTAGAAACAGAACGAACTAGAGCTATTAATTTTTTGGATTTAACTATTACAATTAATACAGACAATGAATTTGATTTTTCCAAATACAGAAAACCCACAAGCACAGACGTCACTATTCCTAACGATTCATGTCATCATAAAATGCATAACCTAGCGGCTTATAGATCTTTAGTACACCGAGCTTTAACTACTCCAATGAAACGATGACATTTTGATAAAGAAATTTCAATCATCAAACAATTAGCACATGCAAACCATTATAACCATAACATGATTGACACTTTAATTCAACAAAAAGATTATAGGTTAGCTATCAAAAGAATATTTCCAATTGACACTCAAATACAAGACACAAACTACATATCAATACCATACTTTGGTATTGGATATCAGAACAAATTGCAACTATAATAAGAAAAACCACCAGTTACAAAATAACCTATAAAACTGACACCAACACCTTTTCATTTTTATTCAATGCTAAAGACAAAACACAAGATATCATGAAATCCGGCATTTACCGTTTGAATTGTTCTTTTTGTAACTCGGTTTATATTGGACAAACACTTAGAAATGTCGACATAAGATACAAAGATCACGTACGCTCTTATAGACTTAAACACTAGAAAAATCGAATTATGCCAAACACTTTTTGGAACAGAACCACCCAATGACACCTCAAAACAACATTAAATTCTTACATTTTTGCAACAACAAACACAAATTAGACATTTTAGAAGCTTTTGAAATATACAGACAAAAACGCACAGTACCTTTAATGAATGAACAAACTGAGCTTAGTAATTCTCCTTTATTAGAAGTGTTAGATATTTAGTTTTTGTTATGTATTGTATCTAGTTACCTATTTTCTGTATGTATTTATCCTTAGCAACGTGTTTGTTTATCAATCTTATCTACCTTTGATAATGACACAAAGTGTCGAAACAATATTGTCAGGTTGAGATATTAATAAAACTTGTGAAACTTTAACTAATCTTTGTATTTATATTATATTTCATCTTATTCTTTATTTTATATGCGAAGAGCGACATTGTTCAACCTAAAGCAACATTAAATCTCGTTATTTAAATATACCTTCATTCATATACCGCTCGAATATTAGTATCATTAAACTTTTGTACTAGTGGTTATTCTACGCAGATGGAGAAAGATGATACCACAGCATTGAAGCCACAATAGAACGAGTAGCGAGGCATCGAATTTCTCTCGGAAACTTCGGTCATCTATTAATTCCTCATTGTAGGTTTCTCACTACGCTTGCTGATATTGTTAGGCTGCAGTCCTACTGAGCTACCGTTCACCACCCACAAACATCAACTAAAACTTAAACATGCATTAGTCCATGGCGCTGGTCCCACTAAGCCACTATAAGGCTGCAGTCACTCAGAGTCTTTGTGAACCACCCACAGCTTTCAACCGAAGCCATTTCAACTAAAATTAAATATGCATTAATCAATGACAGTGGTCCCACTAGTCCAATATTAGCCACCTACTCCCGCCAAATGGCGACCTCCAGTTTGAAATTTCTAACTCGTTTGAATTTTGCTGGTTGGTGGTCAGCGGTAGTTGACATGATAATTACTAAAAATTTGAATTTCCTGTCCACAAGTTTTTTGTTTTAAAACCAAATTTCTCTTTATCGTTTATAAGATGGGATACTAATAATTGATAAATCTTCCAACTGCTCGCATAAAGAAAAATTTTCCATACCCACTTATTTCGTGATCTTTTATGTTTTATTCATATAGTACGAGATTATGACTTCCTCGCTACTGATTCATCTGCCAATGTCATATTTTTCTAATAACTTGGTTTATTATTTTATTGAACAGGACGCAACAATATAGTAAACAAACCAATGCACATAACCTCATTTAATTTGAAATAATAATAAGAGATTATCCAATATTTGTTTTATGTGGCCCACGCCACGGTACATTAGCTTATGACTACGGTCCCCAGGGGTCTACGAATTGAGTTACGCTAAATTAGCGCGTTAGTTACAATTGTAAGAGATACCAGTACTCAGCGAGATTGCTTATCCACCCTCTACTAGCTCTCCAGGCTACTGTCGAAGCTATTAATGTGCTTACTCATCGGGCCCGTTTCTGAGGGAGTCCCATTACCCCTAGTTCAGTTTGCGGATTTTCACAGCGATCTGCGGGTCGCTGACTGAATAGACTTTGCTAGTTTCGACTCGCGCACTGAAGTCTAGTCCCGTTCTGGGACCGCTCCAAACCAAGGAACGGACCCTGAGATTAGTCCAGTCAAAGTGTAGTTTTACAGCCATTTTAAATTATTAGGTTTTTTTTATAATCTAAACGATTGAATTACTGCTATAACGAGCTCGAATCATTTAATAGTTATTTATTTACTTTCGAGAATAAAGATATAGTTTATTCACATCCTTATTATAATTGAAGATTTTGAGAATCTAGTGTTTATTATAAATTTCTTACGCAGAATTTCTACAAGATATATTTACTTAAGTTCAATAAATATTATCAGGGGAAATACAAAACACTATAATTCCATACAAAATGAGTTTAAGGAACTTTCACAATTCAAAGGGCCAGATCTCATCATTATTCTCTATGAATCGCTTGACCACATGCCGTTAAATTACCAAAATAATACAGGAATGCTTAATTTCTACTTAAAAGTTCAACTCGTAAACACGACAATGCAAGAAGGTTATAAAACCATCGCAGCACACAACTGAGATCTCCTTAAAATCTTTCCCGTGTAAATTTACACTGTTAGTTTGTTCTCGCGGAGAGCTATGCGTCGTAGCCGCTTGTTAAGCAAAACCCCCGCAACGCCTCGATCAAATTGCAACGCGCACTTCCGAATTTTAAGAGTAAAAGATATATCCCGCAACATGCGGTTTAACGCCGAAAGAACTGTATCCAAGTCTCAAAATTATTTTGCTTAAGTCAATTTTAGTGAATCCAAAATAAGCAGACCAAAATAATCAAAGAAAACCCAATCCTTAGTGTAATTGTTCCTGGTAAAAAATATAGTTCCGAAGACGATACGTTCTTTTGTAAACATTTGGTATTTAAAACGGTTTAGCTTAAGATAAACACCTTTTTTGCTTGAAAGAGGAGCATAAATTGCTGTATATTTTTGATACGAAAAATGTATGAGAGTACTTCAATGAAATAACCTTTGTTTAAAACAATTCTGTAGACTATTACAATACATGAAATTATTTCGATACGGGACTAGAGGAGTAACTTGATATATGTGTAAATTTTTCACAGGCAGTAAACCTCGTTTAGAAATGTAGCTTGAAATAAGACATTTTATTTAGCTATTTTATGGTCGTAAATATATAGATTACAATTTTCTATAATAGCTGCACGTACTAAAGATTTGATTACTAAGCCATTTTTCTGGAAAAGTCAGCTCAGTATTTAAACTTGTAGTTTCACTTTAAATTTAACAAAACACTGAAATACACTGGTGATTACCTATATGCCAAAACTTCAGAATGTGATGGAGTAGCGTAATTATAAAATTTGGCAAATTTGAATAAATTGGTTTTTGTTAGAAATTACGGTATTGCTTAATTTTAAATCTGATGTTTGGAAATAATTAGAAAAACACATTATTACAATATGTGCATAATTGCTCAAGTCCAACACATCTTGCTTGAGTAGCATATTTCGTAAGTAGCACGTAAGACATTATTGATAAGTCAGTAAAACCAAGTAATAGGAGATTAAATTAATTTTAAATGAACTTTAAGAGTTCAAAACTAGAATAATATATTTTTGTCTTAAATATATCCAAGAAAAGGCAGTAATTGGTATTTGATTTGTGATTGTGGAGAGAACCGCTTCGCGAGCATTCGAAAGAGCCCTTAACATCTTGTGTTCTGAAACCTCTATATTATTCAATTTCAATAACTTGAAAAATGTAGAATGCAATAAATATCTCAACATTCTCGTTTTAAATTATAATATTCCAGGAAATAAAATATAATGATAAAAGTAGCATAAAAAAGTAACGTAATAAATCGCTGCTGTTCGTACAAAAGGGTATAAGTTCAAAACCGTGCTAAATGAGTTAAATACTCATATACACCTGGTAAAAATGTGTCTGCTATGATCACACAAAGAGACGCAAGTCGCTTTGTAACTTCCTTATTTGTAAAAATAGACTTGCATCTCTTTGTATGATCATAGCAGACACATTTTTACCTACATTATGCGTATTTAACTCATTTAGCATATTTTCGACTTATACCCTTTTGCATGAACGGCAGGGAAATTACATACGTAGTTGTGCCAGTGTACAGGGTGGTTCACGTATTATGACTCATACTGTTGCTTCGTGGTTAATAGTGGACTGTATGAAATAAAAATCAACACACTGACACAGAAAGGTAGTTTATTTATTTCTAAAGCTTCGTTGCAGTGTACATACGTGTGCTGCTTTTCGATGTTAGCAACTTACTGCCTCTTAAAGGCATGGCAACGGCCAAATTTAATGGTGAGTGGAGGGAAATACAAAATATACAGAGCACACTAAAAACACTTCTCATTATATATACAGGGTAGACAAACATTTCTCAACATATACAGAGCATACAAAAAACATTTCTCAACACATACATTACCTTGGAAACACTAAGTTACAAAGAAAAAATAAATGCCAAAGTTGGCTGATATAACACAAATTTTAATTTTATAGGGTGAATTACTGTGCTACCATAATATCAACTATTTCATTTTAAATGAAACACTATGTATGTACATTTTTACAATTTTCGATTTTACACTTTATTACAAGTACTTTTTGTTAATACATATCTTCTGTGAGGTAATATATTCATTACCAAAACAACACTGTAATGTATCATTATCATACTGATGATGGTTTTCTCATCATTATTTTGAATATCCATTAACTGTTTCATACTAAAGTTTGTAGTTACTAATGAGAAGTGTCAATTCAATTATGTTTATTTTTGCCAGATATTTCTTTGCTAATTTTCCTAACGATAGAAATCTTGTAAACTGCCAGACAAATTAAATGAGACTCATGTAGGTAGTTCGAAAATTAGCTGCGCACACAGGTAATCGGTGGATTGCCTAAATATAAAAGGGCAAACTTGGAAATACTTTTGATAAAATTTCTTCAAATTCCCTGGTTTTATTAATTACGAAAAATAAATAAAACAAATTAGTCAGATAAATATTGAGATTATATAAAAAATATTAACTATAATGACGCTGAGTAATAGAAATAATCTATAACATTATACTATTAGATGATTTATTTACAAATTAAACATCCAAAAGAACAGAAAATTTAAGTTGTCTTTTTTAGTTTTTTATAATAAAACATGTTTTTAATTAAATTAGATCCTAATTTCATTTAATATTAAAAACCAAAAAGTACAAGATGAGGCAAGTAAGATTGATTATAAAGGCAAATTTATTTGGGCAGTAATGTTTTAGGTAAATTAATTACAAAATTCCAATAAGATTCTACCGATAACTGATATTTGCGCCTAAATTTCTAAGGAAGTTTTGTGCCAATAAGTCCAATATATTCGGAATGAAAACTAAAAAGGTATATTAAACGATTTTCTTCTTCCTTGAATAAACTGGGCATAGGAATTTATGCTACACGATTGTCATAAGTTGTGCTTTGAGAGATTGTAATTTTAAAAGGATGTTCAAAAATGTATTAGACGTAATACTCATAAGAAAATAGACAAAATCCTTTTATATCGTTTACATAGTAAATTGTCTTCTTAAGATTTTTGAAAGATTCCTCTTAACCCTCATAAGGCCAAGCGGGATACAGTTGTACCCCAGGTTAGGTTTTTGGATTATATCTAGAAATATAATTTTTTCTTGCGGATGGGAGTCTATGACTTTGTCACTTACATTGTTTTACATTGTCCTAATCTGCAATTTTTCCAAAATATTTGTCATTTTAAAAATAAAACCGGATATTTCCTCTGGGGTACACCCGTACCCCTCTCGCCCGTTTGAGTGTGTCATTTCTGATGTAGTTATACGTTCTCCTTTATTCGAGTAAAACCATTTATGTTAGGTCAAGGTTCTATAAGCCAAAGAATCCCGTATTTTACATTAGGTCAAGTTTCTGTAAGCCGGGGAATCCCACGCTTGTTATTTATATCTAGATTTGTAGTTGCTGGTGGTGTTTAGTTGAGAAAAAACGTGAAAATGAGTGCTCCTTTTGAAATTCGTGACCCTAAAAAGGTCCTTCAAAAAATTCTTCCATTTTTGCTTTTATGAAGAATCGAACGTTGCGTTGGTATCATACGTGCCCAAAAAGAATGCATCAGTAATTTTATTATCTAGCGAGCACATCGATGATCAAATTAGCGACGACATAAATAATTCAAAACCACATATCATTTTACATTACAACAAGACAAAGGATGCAGTTGACACTATAGATCAGATGTCACAGCAGTAGACCACTCTACGAAAAACAAACAGATGGCCAATGATTCTTTTCTATCACCTCGTCGATATTGCTACCATAGACTCCTACAGAATATGGTCCTTGAAACATCCCGAATATTTAAAAGGCCAATTAGATTCTCGGAGGAAATATCTTCTTAATTTGGGAAAAGAACTAGTATCTGCCAAAATTACTAAACGTTACCATATACCTCGTATACAGTTATCCACAAAGGAATGCATGCTTAAGGTTCTGTCAGAATTAGGGAACGGTGCAACTGGATCTAGTTCAGTGAAGCTTCCTCTGGTCGGTGTTTTTTGTGTCCGCGAAACAGAGACAGAAAGTCTCGAAATAAATGTGTTTTTTGCAACAGGTTTGCATGTACAACATTCACAAAAACAATTTATCTGCTAAAAATGTAAAAATAGTAATACAAACTAAATGTATGACTCATGTATCTTATAAAATAAATAAATCATAGTTAGAAACTAGTTTTCTATTATTTCAGTCAGTAGCCCCTAAAAACGTTTGCATATGTACTGTAAAAGCAAAAAGTACTTGTGGTACACTCGTACCCCACTTGGCCGTCAACGTTTCTAACAGATCTTGGCCTTATGAGGGTTAAGCAAAAATATAATAACAATAAATATGAGAAAGCTTTATTTAAATACTATCAAAGAGACGAAAACAACTCTCGTTTACTGGTTAACCTGACATCATTAACGAAATGCACCCGTTATTTTAAATTGCTTTTATTTGGAAGTTATAACATCCATCCTTTTGTTTTTAATTGCCTGCAAAACATTTTCAAGTTTTAATTGTAGCTTTGTGTATCTAAATACGTTTGATAGACTTGAAGTTGGAATGATTCTTGTTAAAAATTATGAATTATTAACGAGGTTCGCTTGAAACTACTGAAAACACTTTATATTTTAATAAATGTCCACAAACAGATTATTATTTACTTTTTTATTGTTTCCAGCCTTATTTTGTGGAACTCCATAATCATGAAATACATAAAGATTATCAAAAGTTTCACAGTTTTATTAAATTACAACCTGACAATATTGTTTCGACAGCTATGCTGTCATTATCAAAGGTAATATAATTATAAACAAACACGTCGCTAAGGTAGATACAAAGTAACTAGATAAAATAATAATAATAATCATAATTAAATATCTAATACTTCCAGTAACGGAGAATTACTGAGCTCAAGTTGTTCATTCATTAAAGGTACCCTGAGTTTGTGTTTGTATATCTCAAAGGCTTCTAAAATGTCTAATTTGCGTTTGTTATTACAAAAATGTAGGAATTTAATATTATTTTGAGGAGTCATTGTGTGATTTTGTTCTAAAAGGTGTTTGGCGTAATTCGATTTTTCAGGATGTTTATTTTTGTAATGACGTACGTGTTTTTTATATCTTATGTCAAAATTCCGAAGTGTTTGTCCAATATATACCGAACTACAAAAAGAACAATTTAAACGGTAAATGCCCGATTTCATGATATCATGTGTTCTGTCTTTAGCATTAAATAAAAATGAAAAAGTGTTAGTGTTGGTTTTAAATGTTATTTTATAATTGTTGGTTTTTCTTAGTATATGTGCAATTTTTTCTGATATTTTGCCAAAATATGGTATAGATATGTAATTTGTGTCTTCTGTTTGATTGTCAATGGGATATATTCTTTTGATAGCTAACCTATAATCTTTTTGTTTAATTAAAGTGTCAATCATGTTCGGATTATAATGATTTGCATGTGCTAGTTGTTTAATGGTTGATATCTCTTTGCTAAAATCTGATTTTGTAAGTGGAATAGTTAAAGCTCTGTGTACTAATGATCTGTAGGCTGCTATTTTATGTGTATTATGGTGACAAGATTCATTTGGTATTGTTATGTCTGTTTGTGTTGGTTTTCTGTATATGGAAAATTCAAATAGATTGTCTGCGTTAATCTTGATATTTAAGTCTAGAAAGTTTATAGCCCTGTTTTGTTCTGTTTCTAGTGTAAATTTTATATTAGGGTGGATACTGTTTATAAGAATTAAAAATTCATTGATAACCAAAAAAGAACTGTCAAAACAATATTGTCAGGTTGTAATTTAATAAAACTGTGAAACTTTTGATAATAATCTTTATTTATTTCATGATTATTTACTTTGTTTACTTAAATTTTTTATTTGTTCTATCATAGTATTTAATGCTTACCATTATGATGTACGTCTAAATATACGTATTGCTTTCATTAAAAAATTGTAGAAATAACAGCAGAAGAAATATATTTTTAGAATTTAAGCTTCTATGTCCACCCCGCAAACTATTATCTAGGATCTAGGATCTTATCATCCATATGTTGAAATATTGTTTGTACGTTGAATGTACTATTTGTATGGTAAAACCCAAACATGTACAGGTTTATAATGTAAATGCTATAACATGTTGCGACATCGAAATGGAATACTTTTTATCTTAATGGTATTTAAAAGTAGAATATCAATATGCAGCATTGTAATATACAAGTCTTCCATTTCCACTAGACTAATGAACGAGAGGTTATTATGCGCAGACAAAGAAAGATAATATTACAGCAGTGAAGCCGGAATAGGACAGGCCACGGTCACTGCTATTCCTCACTACACGCCGCGCGGGCCAGAAAATGTGTGCGATGTGTGACAGTCAAGCATGCTTCCTGATATTGTTTTATTTTATTTTATTTAATAACTTACAGAAAATAAACACAAATAACACCTCACACAAACAATAATATTTTCCATTCATTCTTATTTTAAGATTCGTTCTTACTTATAACTATTATGAAGTTTTGTAAGCGTTTTAGATCTCGTTGATTACACTTTTCCGAGAGGTTGTTCAGATTGTGCCTTAACTTATGGCTCACCCGTTATATAGGCGACATTGAACGTGCTTTCTGTTGATTTTGCAAAACAATAACATCAACATATCGAGTTTCATTTCTATGTATGAGAATGAAGTGCACTCCATCCGATATCATTATGTTTATTTTCCGGTTTCAATCTTTTTGCTCTGTTTTAGCTTTAAACTCATACTTAACCATAACACCTGAAGTAAATGAAAATAATTTTGCAATCTTTTCCTTTTTTTTAAATATATTGCAATGTGAATAATAGTTTACTGCGGGGTTTCTATAACGTACATTATTTCTAAGTACGTACCTGGCAGCCATCATTCAGTTTGATATTGGTTTTCAATCTTTAAGATATTGTCTCACTTTTCATTCATCTTTATACCAACTCCATTCCCATGCGTGTGGCTGTCTTCTTCGCTCCCTGAATAGAGAAAAATATAACCGTCAGTGTTAATTTTATCACTACCATTCATTTATGTTATGCTCCCACAAATGTTGTCGAATACCACGGAAAAGAAAGATTTTACTATCATTTACAAGGAGTTTTAAAAACCCATGTAAGAAAGACATTTTTCTTTTGATGGGGGACTTCAATGCAAACGTGGGCAATGATATGGTAAATGGGAAGAATGTAAAAATGTTTTTAATGAAGCAAGTAAAAATATTACCGAAGCCACATATAAAAATATAGAAGGAAGCACACTTATCAAACAAAAAACACTAAATAAAAAAGCGTTTAATCAAAAAGAAACACTGCAAGAACAATATAGTAAGGTAAACAGATAGATCAGAAAAAGTGTTAAAGAAGACAAAGAACAATACCTTAACAATTTCGGTTTGCAGATGCAAAAAGTAACTGAAAGCGGAAACACAAGATAGCTATACAAAATGATTTATAAATTAAAAAATTCGTAAAATGTAGCTAAATAATCCTATATGCAATAAAGAGGAACAAATTAGAAAGGAAGGCTGAATATTTTAAGGAAGTCTTGAACAAACACAGAAGACACAGAAAATGATAAATTAGAAAAGAAAAGAGTCACAAAACTCGATCTAAATTATAAACATACCATCCAAAAAGAATTGAACAAGCCAATCAATCAAATGAAAGCAGCCAATGACTGCGGATCTATTAATAAAGAGAATTGCACTCACATAAGAGTTTGTATGGAACTCCGACACTGCAAATGCGGTAAAGGGGAATCGATTAAGTATATATACGTAAAAACAGAATAAGATGAAAAAGCTTCCCAACATATTAGAAATTAGGGATTATTACAAAACTGGAGGAAGACAAGTTTACTAAGTATAGCTGGTAAGATCTTTACTATTATTTTATTATTATTATTATTTTATTATTCTTTACTATTATTTTAAATAGGATTAGTGCCTCGCTTAAAACCAGGTTTAAGAAAGAACAATCTGGTATTACATCTGGACATTCATACACTGGTAATATTAATACGCTTAGAATCATATAAATTGGACAACCTATAGTCCTATACAATTCCAATCGCTTTATTTGGTGTTTGTGAACTATGAAAGAAGCTTCAACACTGTAAAACGTGGCAGCGTATATGGACAGCCCTGAATAATAAGGGAATCTGACAAAAACTAATAAACATCTTACAGAAAGGGTATAATGACCACAAATACAGTGTCACTTATGAGGAAATACTATTCGAACAATTTCAGAGTGCGAGGTACGTCAGGGATGTGTTGTCTCAAATCTCACCTTCATTATTTAATCTGGCTGGTATTAGATGAAGTACTAACAGATATTGTCACGCAGGTAAATTATGGAATACAGTGGGGCCTCGAAAAAAAACTACTTGAACTAGGCTGTATATCTACTAACCCATAATGCAAGACACATGCAACAAACCATAAATTTGTTAAATGCTGAATCAGCAAAGGCGGGTTAAGAAAATAATAAAGAATAAATAAAAAGAAAACTAAATCGCTATGTGTTAATCTTGATAGATGTAGAGATATATTAACAGGCGAAACACCAATTGAGCCCAAATATTCACATACCTAGGGAGTATAATATTGATGACGGGGTGGTAATTCTTTTTTTTTCATGAGTTTTTGATATTCATATTTCCGTAAGGGCGTGTACATTTATGAAACTAATTCTAAACTCGAATATCAATACAAAATCTCCATTTCCTGGACGTGGTCTTTGTTCTCCATTTCCAGTCTACCAGCATTATTAAATGAAACTCCACGACCATGTACGCATATATAGAAATATTCTAGTGTCCTATCTTTTGGCATCCACTTTATAGCATCCTGTATAACGAGTTCATTATATATATATAATTATATATAATAATAAAATATATAATTTGCTTTGTTTTTAATTCAAATACATATTGTATAAATAGTAGAGTCAATTTTTGCATTAAGTTCTTATTTTTTACTATCTTAAGATAGAGACTTGAAATCTTTTGTAATGCTTTCAGTACTGGACCAATATAAAATGTTATATGTTGAAAATGGGGGCACGCCCCCTCGGGGGGTTGAAACCCCCATTTTGTACCCCTAATTTAATAACGCAGCCAAATTGAGCGAAATCTATATTAGGAGGGTTCTTGGAGAAAATTGAAAAATTCAAAATGGCGGTCCTAAAATAACGGCATTTGAGATTGAGAATGCGATTTACGCCGTTTCTATTGATTCTAGAGAAAAACTCAAACAGTCAAAAAGTGCTTAAAATGTGATTTTGCAAAGGAATACACTATTTTGATTACTTTATTATGAACCCCTTCGCTTTGTCCTAGTAGTAGAATCAATTTTAAAGATAGAGACTTGAAATCTTTTGTAATGTCTTTAGTACTGGACCAATATAAAATGTAATATGTTTAAAATGGGGGCACGCCCCCTCGGGGGGTTGAAACCCCCATTTTACACTCCCAATTTAATAACTCGGGAAGTTTTCCATCAACTTGAGGCAAATTCATGTTGGGAGATTTTTGGGGTTCCTGATTATGAACTCAATGAGAAAATTAAGAAATACAAAATGGCGGTCTTTCAGATTGGAAATACGATTTACGCTGTTTTTAATGATTTTAGAGAAGAATTCAGAGAGTCAAAAAGAGTTTAGAATGTGATCTTGCATAGGAATACACTATTTTGGTTACCTTATTATGTAACCCCCTTCACTCTCCCCTAGTTGGCTTCTCAGTGAAGAGGTTGCATAATAAGGTAACCGGAATTACGTATTCCTATGCAGAATAACATTCTAAACACTTTCTGGCTCTTTGCATTTTTCTCTAAAATCAATAGAAACGGCGTAAATCGCATTTCCAATTTCAAAGACCGCCATTTTGAGTCCGCCATTTTGCATTTCTTAGTTTTCTCATTGAATTCATAATCAGAAACCCTGAAAACTCCCCGAATATAAATTTCGCTCCAGTTGATGGAAAACTTCCAGAGTTATTAAATTGGGAGTGTAAAATGGGGGTTTCAACCCCCCCGAAGGGTCGTGCCCCCATTTTAAACATATTACATTTTATATTGGTCCAGTACTAAAGGCATTACAAAAGATTTCAAGTCTCCATCTTTAGATAGTAAAAAATAAGAACTTAATGCAAAAATTGACTCTACTACTAGGACAGAGCGAAGGGGTTACATAATAAGGTAACCAAAATAGTGTATTCCTTTGCAAAACCACATTTTAAACACTTTTTGACTCTTTGAGTTTTTCTCTAAAATCAATAGAAACGGCGTAAATCGCATTCTCAATCTCAAATGCCGTTATCTTAGGACCGCCATTTTGGGTCCGCCATTTTGAATTTTTTAACTTTCTCATTTGATTCATAATCAGCGGCTCCAAGAACCCTCCCAACATAAATTTCGCTCAATTTGGTTGCGTTATTAAATTAGGGGTACAAAATGGGGGTCTCAACCCCCCCGTGGGGCGTGCCCCCATTTTAAATATATTACATTTTATATTGGTCCAGTACTAAAGGCATTACAAAATATTTCAAGTCTATCTTTAGATAGTAAAAAATAAGAACTTAGGCATGTTTTTTGCAAAAATTGACTCTACTAAAAGGAGAAAAGGTTTCCGCATTGGTACGTGCAGCCAAGTTTAATTTATAATATAATAAATAATAAATTCTAGTCTATTTACGACCTAAAATAGCTAAGTAAGATATTTATTTGAAGTTTCACATTGAAGGGAAGTTACTGCTTATGTAAATATAATTGTGTTTCACACATATGTATCGGGTTCCTCTTTTGCTCACGTATTTCGTTTATTGGATAGACAATAAGACTAGCTAAATATAAGTTATTTCCTTAAAGCACGCTAATAAATTTGTCGTATCACAAATACAGGGTTCATGACTGACCAGAATATCAAAATACAACCTCAGTAAAAAATTGTTAGTTTTTGAGATATTGGCACTTTTGTAAATTTTGTGAAAATCGACACCTTAGATCAGTTTTTCCACAAGTGCTTTCCAAGTGCCACAGCTACAAAGTTCCATATTTTAAGATTTTAATTTTTATTATGCAACCCTTAATAGCTCTACTATTGATTACAGTCCAAAATAAAATTAATAGTGCCATCCATACCTTTGGAAAAACAAACATTGTTGCAAAAACATGACCATGCACAATCTTCATAGTTATGAAATTGATCATAGTTGAAAACCCACATTCAATGCGAGAACAAAAGTCACAGTATCATCTTGAATGGTGAAATTATTGGCTCCTTTGAATTACCTGAAAATCTAAATGGAGAAATTTATCACGATTTTTTAGAAGATGAAATGCCAAATCTTTTGGAAGATGTACTATTGACTTCATAACGATCTAGGACAGCAAGGTTAGTACGAGGGCGTATTTTTATGTTATCTACCTAACCATGAAAAAAAGCACATAAGAGAACAAAAAAAAGTTTAATTTTTGACAACTCCCTTCAACACTAATACACTTATTCCATTTCTTTGCAATTGCCCCATACCCTCAGAAAAAAATTCCTTCGGTAACCCTGCAAAATATTCTTTAACAGCTTCTTTGAGTTCTTCATCAGAAGTAAAACGCTTTCCCCTGAGATGCTTTTTTATATTTTTGAATAAAAAGAAGTCTGACGGAGCTAGGTTAGGGCTATAAGGTGGATGCCTTAACTATATAAACCCACAGTCATTGATTATCTGCTGAACTTGGTTTGCCTTATGAACCCGACAATTGTGTTTCCGTAGGCCTCTCCATTTATGGTAGACCCCCTCGGCATATATTCAATTAGCAAGACTCCTTCAGCATCCCAGAAAACAGTTGCCATCGGTTTTTTTCCAGAAAATTGGATTTTGGCCTTTTTTGGTGGTGGAGAGCCCTTATGAACCCACTGCATGGATTCTTGTTTAGTAGGTGGGTCCCAGTGATGTACCCAAGTCTCATCCCCGGTGATAATTCGAGAAAAAAATGTTTGTCCCTCTCCAACTCGGCCAAATTTTCTTGGGAAACTTCTTTTCTGTACAGTTTTTGTTCAGGTGTAAGCAATCTGGGAATCCACCGTGCAGACACCTTCTTCATACCCAAATCGTCATGCAAAATCTTGAGGACACTTGTTTCGGATATACCGACTTCATTGGCAATAACAGAGATCATTACACGCCGATCTTGCAGTACCAAATTTTCGACTTTTCGCACAATGTCTTCAGTTCGAGCTTCAACGGGTCGTATGGACTTTGGGTCATCATTGATTGATTCTCGACCCCATCGAAAGGGTTTAGACCAAAATTTTACTTGAAAATAAGATGGTGCATCTTCTCCATACACTGCAACCATTCTTTCATGAATTGCTTTTGGACCTTTGCTTTCTTTTGTCAGGAACTTTATTACGCTGCGATGTTCAACCTTAACCCATTAACGCCCAAATTGATTTTTTTCAATTTTTTTTTGTAAAAATTTGAAATGTTGTCAACATTTAGTTTTTCAAACCATTTATAATCACAAAATAACAATTTTTTGTTAATTTTTCGAAATAAAGGCTGTCCTATAAATAGGACGCTGGGCGTTAAGCTTATACAATATTATACATATGAAAATTTTGAGCAAGGTCATTTTGCTTATAGATTAATTGATTATAAGCCAAACAATGTTCCGAAACTTGGAGGATGCTGTGGAATATTTGTCTTCGAATGAAATACAGGCTGATGCATCAGCAATTCCTACGGATGTAGATGAATTGACAGATGAGGAAGATACCTATGAAGACGATACTGGCACTGCAGAAGTTGTAGACATTCCTAGGAGCGTTAAAACTTTTGTACCTGATCGTGGCAGTAGCGACTCCGATGCAGAAAAACAGTCTGGTCCTTTACTTTAGTTTCCACCAGGAAAAAGAAGACAGATGGCAAAGTCTTTCCTGAAAATCTGGAAGAAAGAACTAGTGATATATGGTTTTCCTGACTCAGAAGTTACTTAGGTTGAAAATATAAAACAAAATATGAAAAGATATAATATTCTACAGGAGTTTTTCCTTTCACAATTTGTTTTATATTTTCAATATTTCTAACATTAGTATCGTCTGAGCCAGGAAAATTATATGTAGTTAGTTCTTTCTTCCAGTTTATCAAGAAAAATTTTTCTTTTTTCTTTTCGCTGGCAGAAACTTAGCTGAAGGATCAGGCTGTTTTTCTGCATCAGAGTCAATGCAGTCATGATCAGGTGCAGAAATCTTAACACTTTCAGGGATGTTTACAGCTTCTGCAATGCCAGTATCGTCTTCACAGTACCATCTTCAGCTGTCAATTCATCAATATCCGGATGAGGTGCTGGTATATCAGTCTCTATTTCATTCGAAAACAAATACTCCACAACATTCTCTAAGTTTCGGAACGTTTTTCAATTCATAATTGATGAGTCTATAAGCAAAATGAACTTGCTTGAAATTTTCGTATTGATAAGCTTAACGCCCAGCATCCTATTTATAGGACACTAAGTTTGAGATGTCATAAACATTACTAAAAATTGCAAGAACAAATTAATCTTATTTCAAATAATACATTACATATTTTACAAATAAGTGAATACAAAAAAAAGAACTTGCTACTAATTTTTTTTAATTTAGAACAAAAACTAAGTAAATGCTACATGGATGCACAAAAGCAACAATCTTTGCTGCAGCACAAAGGTCACTAAAGTGAAAGTTTGGAAACAAACACTTTGAAAAGAGCTGCAACAGTAATGACTGATAACATTTAAGTGGGAATTTTTCATTGCTTTTTCTTCATTGAGTTCTCAGAAGGCCTAACGTAAACAGTCCTATAAATAGGACGCTGGGCGTTAATGGGTTAATTTCACTCATTTTATCAACAACTAGACCGTCTCAAATCTCTATAAACGGCACAAACTAAACACAACTTAGCACGTGTACTTCTAACTTGACAGCAATTTTTTAATAATTTGTTTGACATCGTCACTTTTTTGTTTCATGGCTAGGTAGATAACATAAAAATACGCCCTCGTATGATGCTCTTTTTAGTTTTTTTCAGTGTAAATGACTTGCTGTCCTAGATCATTATAAAACCAATAGCACCTTTAGTCACACGCAGAGCAATGTAGTTTCAAAATGACGACTGTCCAGCTGATTGTGCACGAGGCGTGAGAAAAATAATTTGGACCAAACTTATCCACAGAGATGGATTGGTCTTGGTTCCATATTGTGGTTTTCCGTTTTCCGGATTTAAATACACAAGATTTTTTTACTGGGGTTGCATAAAGGAGAAGGGCTATGCAAAACCAATAAATAATGTAATTGAATTAAGACACTGTATTAATGAAGCCGCATAACAGACAAATTTCGCAGAAAGTGCAAGGCGGATAAAATGTTTTTTTTAAAAGATGCTGCGCTTGCATTCGACTTGGTAACAGGCAATTTGAACATATGCTTTGATTTTTATTTGGGTTTTTGTTAGTTTTTAATGAATACCTGTCACTTTAATTTAACAAGTGTTTTCATTCGAATTCCTAATTATTGAAATATTTTACAATCAGCTCCTTTTGCAGTAAAATAGCATTATCTTTGTTTCTAAAGCAAAACATAAGAAATGCCATTTTTTAACCACCACTATTTTAAAAACTACACTAAACGAGAAAATTTTTAAAATTTTTAAACGAGTGTAAGTTAGGTAATAAAGAAATTAACTCATGAATCGGTCAAAAATGTTTTTTTTCCCAAAGGTATGGCACTATTAATTTTATTTTAGACCATGATCAATAGCAGGGCTATACAGGGTTGCGTAATAAAAATTAGAATCTTAAAATATAGAATTTTGTAGCTTTGGCACAAAAAACTGATCTAAGGTGTCGATTTACACGAAATTCATAAAAATGTCAATATCCCAAAAACACAATTTTTTTAACAAGATCATATTTTGATATTCTAGTCAGTTATGAGCTGGCCTATCAGTTCTCGAAGGGATGACGTTAACTTTTGGAACACCCTGTATACAGTATTATATAATCTCTTTAATACATTGTTTATCTCTAGTTAAGTCTCTTCGACATTATATGTTCACAAAGGCATATATTGCTTTCGGAACTATATTTTATCTTTTATAACGCACTACGGATTAGATTATATTTAGTGAAAGTTCAGCTTATTTTATAATATTTTGCATAGGATCGCATCTTTTGATGAAATAAGAGAGGGTATTTGGTTCAATTTTGTTATTAGTAATAATATCAGGCTCTACGGTAGATGATTGGAATTTTCCAGAATTTAATCGGATTTTCATGTTTATGGTTTAAGTTTCTATATGGGAATTAAGTGTTACTGTATTCAAGATAAAGGTTAATTAAAGTTTTTAATTAATTTCGCTTTCCAGGCGGGTATTCTACCATTCTTCTTCATGGATCGATAATTGACCGACGACACATCGTCATCAAAGCTAATCTAGATTTGTGTGAATAATTCTATAAGGAAATTAATATTATAATTTAAGATAAAGGTTAATTAAAATCTTAATTAATGTTTTACGTTAAATCATATTCTGAATGCACCTTGTATGTTTGAAATTATCTAGTTCATATGGAAAAATTATTATTCTTCTGGCAGGGACGAACCCATGGGGGGGATGGGAGGGGAAGCTCCCCCCTCAAAGTTGATAATTTTGAGCGAGAGTTGGCAGTTTCACAATTTGAGAAAAATGAGAAGATAAGAAAACGTGTCCAAAACAATTTATTTTTTAAAATTTAATCTAATTGCCATGCATACACGTTGGAGAGTTTTAAATAAAAATAAGATTTGTGTAAAATACTAATTTTGCTTTATATAATCTTAGGTACAAATAAAAATATTTTCTTATTAGTAGTTGGTATTTTCATCGTAATAAGTTGGCAATTTTAAGGTTAGCAACCTCCAAAAAAACTCTTTAGGTTCGTCCCTGTCTTCTGGTAATCGCCTTAGGTAGAGTGGTAAAGTGCCCACCCGAAAAGCGGAAGCTAATCTTTCTATATATACTTGCATTCAGAATATGATTTACTGTATTCAATTTGAGTTTTTTTGTTAACTGTTTTTGGTTAGTTTGATGCTAATGTGTTAAAACGATTCAAAGAAATTATTGGTGAAATTTGGCCCTTTGAATTGTGAAATATCTTAGAACTAGTTTTGTGTGGGATTATTTCACCTATTATCTACCAAATTTGAGAGTATTTTGTAAAAATCATGTGCAAACAGTTCTTAATAAAATAAGTTGAAATTAATTTTTGTTAAGTTGAATAATGATTTTACATTAAATAATATTTAGAATGCAAATTCATATAGAAAAATCTATCGACTCTGCTGGGACTCGAACCCAGGACCCTCCACTGTCTAGGTGGTATCTCTACCAACTGAGCTACAGAGAACGACTACCAGCATAGCGAGAAATTTTCCATATGAATTAGATGTTTAAGCAGACATACAAAGTAACTAGATATTTTTTTGAATATTATTAATGAAGATCAGCAAGTCGCATGACAACAACATCAATATTCAAAGTATCTAGGTCATTTTTAATCATTCCGAAAGGAAATTAATTATATATAAATTTTAGTTGAAATTAATTTTTGTTAAGTTGAATAATGATTTTACATTAAATAATATTTAGAATGCAAATTCATATAGAAAAATCTATCGACTCTGCTGGGACTCGAACCCAGGACCCTCCACTGTCTAGGTGATATCTCTACCAACTGAGCTACAGAGAACGACTAGCATAGCGAGAAATTTTCCATATGAATTAGATGTTTAAGCAGACATACCAAGTAACTAGATATTTTTTTGAATATTATTAATGCAGATCAGCAAGTCGCATGACAATAATGGTAGTCGTTCTCTGTAGCTCAGTTGGTAGAGATACCACCTAGACAGTGGGGGGTCCTGGGTTCGAGTCCCAGCAGAGTCGATAGATTTTTCTATATGAATTTGCATTCTGAATATTATTTAATAAAATAAGGTTTTGATAATCTCCAGTTTGAATAATGACGTAAATAATCGCCCCTTTTCTTTTTGAAAACCAACCAATAAACAAGTGATACAAATTTGTTTTAACAACAGCTCCATCAATCATGTCATAGCACAAGAAAAATAATAAAAAACGTTAGTATGACGATTGAGGAATTGGTAATGTTTAAGGTTTATAGATTTATTTTATGAAGAAGTTCAGAGTTCAACAGTAACTGTCATGTATTCTTCCAGCAGCAATGTTAACGTGTGAAAGCTTTCCGTGTTGTTGGAATAAAAGCAATAAGTGTTTTGTGTCACTTTGAATTAATGTGAACAACGACTGTACTGTAAGTCATTTTCTTAAACGAACATTATCAAATTTTCAAACACTAGTTCTTTTTTAATGTAGTATTAAAACTATGTAATTTAGAAGAAGATTCTTAATTAGGTTTCCTTTGTAATATTTATCAAAATACAAGGGAGATTTCCTATGTAATACAGCCTTATATAAAAATTCCATTACTAATAAATACGGAGTATTAAATGCACAGAAATAAAATATCGGATTTGTATGCGCTCCAATAATCAGAGTAAACAATTCTAAAACATATAGTACATCTACTCTAACAACAATTTACTCTAAATAGGCAATATTTTTCCAATGTAGAGTAAAATATTGAAAAAGTCAAGAACAAAATCTGACAAAGTTTGACTGTTCTAGTACAGGATTTGCCTGTAGATGTAGATCTGCTACTCCGCTCATCATTAATACGCAAAATAATCACTCGTACATATGGCCAGTACTAAAGTTGAATGAGTTATTCTACTTAGATTTCAGAATCGATTAAATTAAGATGTTGTCGAAATTGTGGATCATTTAGTTTTGTTAATCTAATTTAATTTTGTTAATAACTATGAAAATTAAGACTCACCTGTGTTAAATGTATGTAATTAAAAAACAAAAACAGTGTGTTTTTTGTAAAAGTATATATATTTTCTCCATAAATAAAATAATAATATAACATAAAAGTTTATTTCTTCATAGTACGGTTTCTTTTTGTATTTATAGCTAATAAAAATCTAACAAGAAAATTATATAGAGTATTTTTGATCTGAGACGTATTTTCAACTGCTAAGCTTACACAACAAATGCTTGAAAATAGTACCGAAAGAAGTTCAATAAGCTCTTACAATCAACTAATTGTATACATACAGCATCAGCATGCAGTATGAAGCCAAAAGCACAATTCACATCTCTAAGCAACGTTGTAGCTATACTGTTACATTTTAAGAGAGCCTGAACATAACTTTTAGAATAAACTAAAACTGGGATTTCAAAATTTGATATTACATTAAATCAAGTGTATGACGTATGCTTTTGTACAACTTATATAGATACAGTATAGCCACTAACTACTAGACTGTGGTAATAACAGCAATGGTTGCATTCAGCGTGTGTAACAGTTGCGGAACGGTTTGTGACTTGATTTTCCATACCGAAGGTCGCTATTTAATATTATCAACACATAAAATTGATTTAAGAAAGTTAAGTTGTATATTTTAATGTCAAGTACTCGCTAAACGTTAAAGCGTCATTAAATCGACCCACAGTTTCCGCTAATACACACAACTGTTCACAGAACGAAAAAGATAAGCAACGTAGCGACTGCTGCGGGAGCGTATCGGTAATGGAGCGCTTTCTGCTTGTCGTCCGCCAAATGCAATCAATGATAATTATAATTAAGCAATATAAAATTACATTTAAAATGTCTCAGGCTCAAAAACACTTGATGATCAGAACAGCTTGATTCATAAGATAAATGAACTGAAATCATACTCAATATTTATACAAAAATTGAAAACTGATATAAAAAAACAAACTAAAAAACATAATAAAGGCGAGGTAATGGACAATGTTATGATCTGCTTTTATTTTTCTCTCCTAAACGGTTCTGACCGTACCTTATAATACATATGTATTATACTGATATTTACAAATAATTCAGATTACTTTTTTGTGTCAAAATGTGTGACGAAATGACCGGACCTACTGGAATTTATTCTAATCTGGGGGATTGATACCTAGCACACTAGAGGTTTTAACCTGCCAAACATCGTTGAAAAAAGAGTGTTCTACATTTCTTCCTGTATGGAAAATCACCATCGTTGGTCGATCTGGAATTAAAACCAGCACCTTCACGTTCACATTATAAGATAAACGAGCAACCAATGCAAAGGTCATATAAATCAAAAACAATCATTAGTTTTAAACATGTAAATACTATTTAAATTATCTTTGGAATTCTATCAAAAATATAAAACGCTAGTGCAAGTAAGCTAATTTTTTTTCAGGAGTTTTATTAACTTGGAGTTGATCGCCTAAAATTGTCCATTGAATATATGTACATTTGCAAAACTCTTTCAATCAAGCCACTTCGATCAAAACATACAATGTTATAACATTACTAATTCTAAGTTTATAAATAAAAGTCAATAAAAAATTATTAAAGTGTTGAGCCTGTCTTTATAAAGAAATATATATTTTGACTAGTAAAGAATGATATGTATATGTACGTTTCCTATTTAACATTGCATTTCCATAATTATTATTTATAATTTACTAAATAGATAATCTGCATTATTATAAAAAAATATTTTAAATAACTCCTAACAATCTACAACAAAAACTAAAATTAATTGAGCTGTCTTTTATATTTATTTTGTCAAATTACTAACTTAAAGGAATATATTTTATTTTGGAATGGCTATGAATTAAAGCTCGATAAATAGTAGTTATAGTTTGCTACTCCTACGTATAGTATTGTTTCTGAAACTGAGTGAAGTACCTTTAATGAGATTATGTCATTCCATATTTTTCAAAGATAAGTCGAGCGGTGGCAGACGCGTATCTGCTGTAGCGGTAGACATCCTGCTATTTCCTGAATTTAGGGTGTTTAGTCTGGGTCTCACCTGTTCTCGCCCACGCCGTGTTCGAATATTGAATAATCCATACACGATGGGATTCATGCATGAATTTGTGCAGGCAAATAGAAACAATCCTTTCTGAATTCTTTGGTCTACGTTCATAGCAGTATCACGATCGCACCAATACCTGTAACAGAATATGGAAATATTAAAAATAGGCAAATGTAAATACAAAACCTAAATCTATTGTTAGCTTCTCGTACTAGAGAAGCTGCAGGGGAATCTTTTGAATTGTATGTATAGCTCACGGAAATGCAAAATTACGGAACCTTACAACTCTTTAAAACATATTTTAAAAATGTACTGTTTACAATTTTTTGAGATCTAAAGGCTACATATTGGGTCACAGATAGATTCATCAATATTTAAAATACAAATCAAGAATAAAATCTCATGCAAACATAACCTCAATTCATATGTAAAAAAGGTTTCATTTTTAAAAAAATGATATCAATAATTTAGATTGTTTCATGATAATACATGTTTATGCAACCCAAGTTGCTTATTGGGATGGTTTTTACATTTGTCTGGAAGATTTAATCTTCTTGTTTAAATCTAGAGTCTACGATCTTTAACGCAGGATGAATTTTTCTGTTTTCCAAGAGACTAACTTAGTTTCGGGCTGATAGTTAACTAAAAACATGTAAATTAGGTCAATCTTGTAATGACTAATATAGCACAATAAGCTTATAAACTCATATTTAATAATCTTGAGCATTTTTATTACTGAAGGTTTCGGTTTTGTGATATGATTCGTATTTCACACTTATTGATTCTTATACTACTTTTCTCACCATTGTTTTAATGTAAAGACTTGGAAGACTGCATGCTAGACAATTTGACTATAATTTGACTTCATTTGAGTTAATGTAAAAGATGAATTTTGTAGATGCATCATTGGGTTTATAAGACCGTAGAATGGAATCTCAATTTATGTTTTTCTTAAATTGTAAAGATGTTCCTTTGTAAAATTTATATGTATTAGTTATATTGTGCAATTATGTATCCATTTTGTAAAGGATAAAGCTGGATTTAATGAATTTTGTGTGTAATTAAGTCATAATGAGATTTATTCATTTTCAATCGTTTTTGTCTAATATCTTCGTTACGATGCATTCTAGGATATGAGTGTATTATATTGTTTTAATCCTTGTTTTACCAGCTATAATCCTGTGTTTATAAAATTAAGATGCGTGAGAAAATCTATCAGCTGAGTGGAAATTGTGACGTCATAAAAATATTTCGCGATGCGGTTGTTTGAAAAAGTGACAGTGTCGGCATTTGTTTCTACTAAACCTATATAAGCTCCAGCCAAAATTAATAAATTCAGTCGATCAAAAGCATTTGGCAAATTTATGCTCGACTCCGGATTGAAAATCTGTAAATTAAGTTGGGTTATGTCATAATCATATGGTTGACCTTGTGTTTATGTCAACAAATAAAACATAAACAAGATTGGAATAAGTTTGAAGAATTTACCTGAACAATTTAAAAATTAAAGAAGATTTAATTGTTTTCAATAAGTACATGGAAGTGTGAACGAGTTATTTTAAAATAAATTCAGGATAATTTATTTTTTATTATTGATTTCATGAATTGACGTTTTCACAATACAGAATCATCTGATAGATGAATGCAGTAGTACCAATATCGAATAATATTTAAAGAAGTTCTATTTACATTATATACCAGGTTGGTCGAAACAAAAGGTTTTTAATTTGATTTGTCAATTACAAAATTTATAAAATTAATCTGAATAATTTCAGAATCTTATTTTTTAACCTTAAAGGTTTTCAAGAGAATTTATCTCTCATAAATAAAACAATTTAAATTTTTTTTTATTAAAATGTATTTACAATAAAGTAAAGCTATTTGAACATTTGTAAATATTTTCATTTGATTATTGATTTGTTAGTTTGTCCAAGTGAAGAACTGTATAGCCCTATGACAGGTTATTACGACTATTTAACACATTTGAGTAAGCTTGGGAATTAATTTCCTATTTGACTTTATTGTTCTATTTTGAATAATTTTTCTTTTTAGTTTCTTTTAAATTTTGATTTCCATTTATTTTCATAAATTAAATAAAGATTGTGTTTTTCAAGTTGTTTATGTGTTTAATTGATGTATATACAAGCATCCATTTCTTTTTCTCTTCATATTTAGAGTTTAGCCTGTTGTTGTCCAGTTGCAGAAGCCCAAGTGTCTGCATTATAAGTTTTTCTTTTCTTTCAGATATAAGAATCAATAAGATTTTAATAATTCAAACAATTCATGTTCTATCGTATTAAACCTGAGTTAGCCGATTGGGAAAAAAAAATATTTGGGGTGTATTTTATTTTATTTTATTTTATTTTATTTTATTTTATTTTATTTTATTTTATTTTATTTTATTTTATTTTATTTTATTTTATTTTATTTTATTTTATTTTATTTTATTTTATTTTATTTTATTTTATTGTATTTTATTTTATCATTTAAATCACCGCAATACGTACTATTGCTTGGTATTTGGTATTAAAACTTGGTATTAAAAATTGTGGACTTTTGTCTCTTGTATTGTAATACTTGTAAACTCAACAAAAAGAAAATGCTATAATAATGTGTTGGGAAAGCCCCACAATGTGGAACAAGACAAATTTTTAATTAAGATAATCAAGCGCCTTGTTTCAAATAGACGAATGAAATTTCCAAATATATATTTTCTCTTTAACACAAAAATGATTATAATATTTAGCCCGCATGTTTTATAGAGAAACTCCAACGAACGTCTTGTTTTATAAAATACCTAGGTTTAAACTTTAAATAAAATAAATTTAATATTTATATGTTTTCCTTTTGTTTGTTGTTAATTCTCATTAAATTAAATTAAATATTGAAACAATAAAAGTATATAGTTTATTTTTTTCTAGGACGGGTTTCTGTTTCCGTTTAAAAATCAGCTATACCAATACAATATCAAAACCTGCCTCTATTAGGTTAAGCAAGAAATAATTATCAAGTTGTCAACAAATTAATAATCTCACTTTTTTACGTAAATATTGAAACTTCCAACTTGCAACTTACTTTACAAAACCTGATCTTAGCTAATTATGTAAAGAACGTCCAACAATATACAGGTTAAGTACTATCATATCTACTTTTTTGTCGATTCTCAAATATAATACTGTACTTTACTTAGTTTCGGCACTAAAAACATACCTGCTTTCCAATTGAATAATGTACTATGGAGAAAACTTTCACTTCTTTTCTCTCTTCAAAACTAGTTGACTATGCTTTGCACATCGATATAGGATCAATCGTTAAGAAAACTTAAAACTTTTTTTTTATTGACTTGTGCCAGTCCTAAGGGACATGACATCCTATATATTCTTCACATATACAACATTATAAATATTTATGTAAAGGTATTCTTCAATTTATAATTAATTAATCTTCTCTTTACATAGTTTTTTTATTTGTACTTTTTTTTGTTTACAATTTTTTTACTCTCCCTGCTTTTCAGTTTTTTCAATATGTATTAAATCTATTTTATCGAGATCTATAACACGATTATTCAACACAGTGGAAGGGAATTTTTTATTGTTTAAAATATTTTGTGTTCCGCGAAGCGAGTTTTTATGTTTCTACCATATATGTTCCACAGTCCATACAGTAAATCGTATATACGCCAATAGATTTTATAAACTAATGTTTTATCTATTTTTGTTAACACAAATTGTGTTACAATTTAGTTTCCTCAATTTGTTTACTATCACGGAAACAATATTGCATATTTTGTTAGGTGTATCTATTAAATTTCTCTATACAACTTATGTAGCTTTTATTGTCTTATTTCAAAGTGTCCTATGAGGATTTGTATTGTCTACACTTGACTACACTGACTATGAACAGCTAACAGTTACGATTCCCAAACTGTAGCCGATTATAATTCGCCGATTCATGATCTCTTCGCAGCTTTCGCGTATAAGAGGCGGTATTACGCAATCGCTTTTGAAAACCTTTTTTATAGGCCGTGAACCGTTTTAGATGAGACTTTCCGATCGTTAGTAGAATAGTGGACGGTGGCGCTTATAACGTATTTATGACAGTGGGATATACTTGTACATAGGACTGGTGCTATTCCGAGAATCCGGGGTTGACCGCGGAACTGGTACATATCGTCGACGTTAATGCATACTGGCGTAACTGTTTTTGCGTAATGCAACTAGAGTTTTTAAACATATTTCTGATTAAGTCTATAAAACTACTTACTACCTGAAAATAACTGTGCGGCATTCGGGCTACTATTGTGGGTGTTATTAAATTTTGAAATACCTACCTGCTTATGGGGGCTATAGGGACAGTTTGTGAATTTCGGTTTATTCGATTTATAAATTATTTGAAAAGTTTTTTGACATCTAACGTAGCACAAGCGATTGTACATCAATCAATATTATAGTAAAATAGCGAACGTGCTTTCAAATAAGTTTTTAAATCTAGTATCTAAGTCAATTTTAGCTATCTTGAACAATAGGACTTTATTCTTTATAAATAGAAAATTTGAATCAAAAGTAGAATACTATTGCCCAAGATAGTACCTACAAAGATTAATTTGAAAGGGCGTTCGCTATTTTATTATAATATTTGTCGATATACAATCACTTGTGCAACGTTAGATTTAAAAAAAACTTTTCAAATGATTTATAAATCGAACAAAGAGACATTCAGGACCTTTCTCTAGCCCCCTTAAGATCTTTACTACATACTAATTATTACTACATATATTGTAGTTGTATTGCTTTAATTATGCTTTTGGCATGAAGAATTATGGGACGAACCTTAGTTAAGTTTTATTTTGTGTGTTTGTATCTTTGGTTTGTATACTTTCTTAATAAACATTGTCTTAAATTATAAACGTGTTATTTAATTATACAAAACCTTCGACAATTATCTTTAACCACAAAATAAACATTTTGTAGATAATATAAGCAAATACAACTAGTTTTCTGCAATATACATCTATTTCTGATGGCAGTAGATTGTTTACTGTGCGTCATTTCACCATGTAGTGTGAACTGATTTTTCAGGGCCCGCAGAGAGCTCGTTGCGACCTCGCAACGGGAGTTTCCCGCATGTGGACACCGGCGCTTAATATTGAAATTTCCCAAATATCACTGTATAGTTTCTTAGAATTAAGTGTAAACTTCCATGTAATTATGTACTGATAACTCAAAGCCCTGCGAGTTCACCACTCAGAACTTGCTACTCAAGTAGAACAGCCACTCGTTAGATATTAATAGTAAATTGCTTTTTCAAAGGAGTTATATCATTTGCTATTGTTTAATTAACTTAATTAAAAGTAAATACGAGTAACTAGACCAGTGCATATACAATCAGCAAGTCTTGAATAAAATTTTAAGTAGCAAATAGTATACGATTTCAAAATACGACTACTTGGACAATATTTATCTTCTTTAACATTTTAGTTCTTGCTCCCCAGATTATTAGGCAAACGGGAATTCAACTGTTATTAATTATTTTTACCACTTTCTATCATGCCCCTTGAAAATAAATATTCATAACTTTTTTATAGGTTTATGATAATCTGCTCATCTTGGTTATTATACGTGTTATGCCTTATTCCTAAACAATTAAAGCAAATTAAGCAAATACTAAATGGTTCAAAATGTCTGACATTATCAAGCCAAAACTAACAATATTTTGTAATTAAACTGACTTTTGTTAGTATAGATAATTATACACAAACAGTACAAATTGATTAACTGGTTACAGTCAATTTAGTTCAGAATCAAACACACTCTAAAAAATTCCCCTTGAAGTTGCCTCCATTTCTTGGGGTAAATTTACTTCAAAGTGTAATTTTCATAGGAAGTGGGAAATTTCAATATTAGGTTAAATTTGCATTGTCATGTTTCCTTTTTAAATAAATTTACAGATTAAAATTACGATCTCAATGCAATCTTACATTTCATTTTAACATTAAAACACCTGCGTAAAGTTATAACTTTACCTAATATTGACCTAATATTGAAATTTCCACTTCCTATGAAAATTACATTGGAAGTAAATTTACCCCAAAAAATGGAGGTAACAAAGTATACTTTATAAAAGCTTGTGCTTGTTCTAGAGCACAATTTCACTATAAGGTCAAGTCCAATAAATATAAATATTTAAAAATAGGGTACATTCTATGTAATTATTATTGAATCATTGTTTAATTGCGTATAGAATGCATATGTTCAACAAATTCGGTATTATATGCCATGTATTATATAATAATATGCCGGTATTATATAATATTGAAATTTCCCACTTCCTATGAAAATTACACTTTGAAGTAAATTTACCCCAAGAAATGGAGGCAACTTCAAGGGGAATTTTTTAGAGTGCAGTTTTGAAAACAATGCTTTAGGACACATTTGCCACAATAATGAATTAAATAACTAGCAAATAGATAATAACCTGTATATAAAGAATGATTTACATAAAAGGTATATAAAAAAATTATTATGCACACATCAGCAATAATTCTACGCTAAGTATTATATAAGTAATTTCTAACTGCTAAAATGATGTCCTTAAAATATTTATTTTATTTTAATATTATCAAGACTAGTTCTATACAGGGTGGAAAAGGTACGACGCGTTAATTGCAAAGGGTAATAGAAGACATCAAAAGGAACAACAAAGTCTAAATAATTTTTTTCTATGTTAATTAGCTTTCGAGTAATTTACAAAAAACTATTGCCATATCTTGCAACCTTGCTTAAGTATAATCGCATTCCACAGCTGGATCTTAACCCCGTTTTAAAAAATCAAACAAACAAACTGATGATGGCAGCCGTTGTTTAACAATAATAAACATCCGAAGCAGATTAGCCGGGTGACTAATCCTACGAACATTGTAATCGGCACTGTTCTTCCATAAACAAAATTTGTACGTGCTTAAAAACACGCTGATTCATAACAAACCAATTGTAAAAATACGACAATAATTGACGTAAATTTTATATTTATTAGTTTCCGGAATATTTTCAAAATTTCTCGACTTTTTGTTTTTTTTTTATTAAAGAATACTATCTTTTGTAAAAGAAATTTTGATTAAGCCACCTAATTACCATAGAATTAAAGATTTTATTAATGTAGCCAAAAGAAGGCGTCATCAAAATCCCTTAATCTAATTTCCTAAGTTAAATTAGATAAATCTTCTGTTATGAAAAATGAAATGGAAAGATATTCTCTTATAAAATCATTAAAAAATGTTATTAGATAAACAAGCTCGTGCTTTATTGACAAATTATTTTAAGTTCAACAAACTACAAACTCAACATTATCTTTCTCTCAAAGGGTATTATTTACACAGCTGTGATCAGGTATTGACCCAAATATTCTTCAATAAATTATAAGGATGTGAATAAAACGTGCTTTATTACAAGTTCAAGAAACTGCATCCTACATCAGCATTTTTATCGGGCAGATTTTATTACAAACTTTACAGAGTTGTCACGTTTCTTAATTGAATAAAATAAATTTTTAATTGTAAAAAGAATTCAATTTTACGCGGAAACGATATACGATACGATAAAATCTTATTAAGGTTTGTTGTTGTGATAGATGAGATGCATCTGTCGACAAAGCCTCATAATTAAACTACTATTATTAACGTGGAAAAATGATAAAGTTTCCAGCTGTATCATTTTTTTTCTGAAAAAGAAGTACGTTCTAGAATCTAGAACAAAGTTGTATAAGACTTTTTTGTTTCTTTTGATGTGTTCTAACACCTTTTAAAATGAACTCGTCGAATCTACTGCCACTCTGTATAATACAAAATGTTTATTGGCATTGTTTAATTGAATGTATTCATCAATCATTATTAAATCAAGATGAATTATGCTAAGAAAACTTACGAAATGTAAATGCCGTCGCCGTGTCATTTTCTACAAATATCGTTGTCATGCTACAAAAAGCATGGCAACGCATTACTGTGACGTTGTCGATCCGTAAAGCTTGTAATTTGACTAAACAATTAAATGTATGTATAATTTAAATTATTTATTCAATAACTTAATGTGCTGAAATGCTATTTATAAGTGTGTTATAAGTATCCGTAGTAATGTTTAATATAAAAGTAATAACCTGCTTTTCAAGGTGAGTACATTTATAATTTACTTATATCGTTTTGTTCGTATAAACAACAAAATGAGCTATAATTAACTTTTTCATCTATTTAAGTCCTTAATATAAGTTTTTAATAAAAGAATATTAGTAAATAAAAGTTATGCGTATCTCATGTAAACAACGTGTTACTAAAAGTACTGGAATTTATGAGTTTTAAGAATATAAAATTATGTAAATGCCTCAATGTTAATAATTGCCATAATTGCATAATTAATGCTAATATTTCTTAAGTATATTAAACTATTTATAGGCGATTAAAACATAAATTAATAACTTTTGCTTTTCAATCGTTTCTGGGACGAATTTGGTAGATAATTGTGAAATCACTCATTTAACATAGACAGAGCACGCGCAAACCTTATCTTCCAAATGTTGAATTGTTACAAATAGGGCTAGAGGATGATCTGACATCAGTTTTTTTATTTCTTGTTTGTTAGTTAATGAAGTCTTCGACTGTTGATAGTGTAAATAAAATGTATATACTTTAATACAAAAATCATTAAAGTTGCGTCATGAACAGAGTGTAACAAGATCTAGCGTCCAATCAATTTAAATCACATCAAATTTAAAATAACCCAAACTGATTATACAAAATCGTTCCATTAAAGGTCAGTATTGAATCATATACTATTAAACTAATTGTTCAAAACCGTTAAAGTACAAGCAGGTAAATCGTATATTTTACTGAATAACTTATCTTTTGTTCAAAATCATCCAATGGTTACTGTGATAGAAATAAGCGGTTATTGAAAACGACATAAAACTGAGTGCATCGGAAGCTATTTTGCGTTTCTCTATAATTAGAAAATTATAATCGCTTTTAAACGTCTTTTTTATTTCAAAAAAAAAGGTCTCCGTTAGTGATTGAATTAGTTAGTTGGGTTTGAGCCCAATTTGCCATAATCTCCATTGGAGTAAAAATTAGGCCGAGTTTTCTTTGAACACCTGCACATGAAGATTCTTATAGGCCGTTACTGTATTTGTAATTACGATTTCATTCCATTTATCAAACATTTCGTAGAGTTGTTCGCTAACGAAAGGGAATTACTATTTTAGGACTTTCTTTCCTTCCTGGATATAATTATACGACTCTCCAGACGATGCTCCTAATTATCTCGATTCTATGATTCTATTTTTTCGGTATGATTATTGTCTATGGTAGCACCGGGTTACTTTGATTACTATTTTGGCTCCTAGAAAGGCAACCATTTCAAGAATGACCATACCACGCTAAATTCACTATCTAGACATCTTGGTGGAATGCTAAAACACATTTAACCTATAAATGTTAAATTGAGAATAAAAGTTTTATACAATGAAATTAAGAGCTACCGGTCTAGAAAGAGATGTAAAACAATGAAAGCACAAATTTGTAATAAATAGAAAGAGTGGTAATGTTTAGAGCTTATTTTTGTTCTCTTAGTAGACTGACAATAAGACAGCTCATGGATAAGATCGGAAGCTATCCGTCATGACTAGCAACCGGATTTTAACCCACGCAGGGGTGTCAAAGCTGATCAACTAGAGTATACTTTGTGTAGGTAAAGATAAAAAAGTTAAGCAATCAGAAAGACCTAAAATTAAATAACGAATAAAATTCAGGTATAAAGGATTATGCTAACATCCCCTATTCTAATGATTGAATAATCGAAAATTATCCTTGTTCGGTTAAAATAAAAATAAAAATCACTGTTGTGGAATTCCTTTTATTAATCATGATTTTATATTTCAGGGCCATTCCTGATTTTATTATAAAGTATGGAATTTAATGAGAAAGAGGATCACTGTTTTTGCTTGAAAATTTATACTAAACTTGAAGATTTTGGTATATTGAAATTAGAAAACATTAAGACGTCTGAATAGTAGGTTGGATAAAGATTGATATAAACAAATTAAATAAACAATGCAGTTTGGGTATGCAAGATAGTGATTACCTCCTCTACTCTAGTGATTTTTATGGATAATTATTTGTGAAAGTATAAAATAAAAATAAAGATCACTGTCGTAGGATTCCTTTTATTACTCATCTTCTTCATTCTGTGTTGTTTTGTAGCATTAAAATTGACTAATAATGTCGTTAAATGTTATTCTTCATAAATTTACATTTTTTTTATTTTAGTATTTTTATTTTATTATTTACTAATCTTTATTTATTTCATCATTTTTTTTCAATTTATACTAAAATATAAAACTTCAAAAACCTTTACTGACACCCACAAATCCACGTGCTCTTTGAGTTTTTTTACGGACAGAAAATTATAATAGTCCTCCTACCAAATATGAATAATTTTATTTGTGTATTATTCCTTATTTCTCAAGGGTGCTTATTATTTTGTAAAGATCAAAAGAGAGAGCCCGTTTGTGCTCATCAATAAAATGTACCGAGTCTGATTTCAGTAACTATGTATGTATATATATCAACCACGGAATGTAATTATTATTACGAATTAGAATTAAATGTTTACAAATTTGAAATAAAAGCAAAGTTAACTTCTATCTTGCCACAACATTTCATTTAATATAGTTTGCCTGAAGTAAATTTATTTATTGCTATAAATACTTTAGGGTGTGATAGGCTGAACCAGCAAAAACAAACTTAACCAAGTGAAAATAAATTAAATTATTCGCCTTTGCAGCAAGCCGGAAAACAAAGGATTATTAAATTGTTGTCCAGATTAAGGGCAAAAACTGCGATTTATTTTTTAATTTAGGTGTTACATACATTATAAAATGTATAATTTAAATTATGATTAATTGAACCAAAATTGTTGACCATTAATTTTCATTATAATATACTTGGGTCGCAAATACACAGGAGGGTTGTAGAGCCTCAACCACATTCGTTAAAGACAGGATAGTTTCGGAATTCAATTTGATACAATTACTTTTAAGCTATAGTTGTCTTAACTATTACGGTAACTAGTTTGACAAATTGATTGCTTACTGTGTAATCGATAATTACATAACTTGCAATTAGGTAATAAGTTGAAGTTCGTTATGATTAGAGAGTAAAATAAATATTATTGCAAATTACAAATCGATTTAACAACTTCAGAAGCTCAGATATGTCCATAAATGAGCACATGAAGGATCTTTAGCGAAAAAAATTTCCATTCTTAGTCTACCCTTATTTCGGAACCTACTTTGTCAACATCTTAAAATTTCACAAGAAAACATCAAGTAATCAAATACCAAGACTGAAGGAAAATTAACAAATGTTTGGACAAAGCAATTGTAATCAAAATCTTAAACAGTTCTGTATATACGAGGGTTGCGCTGAAAATTGTTAGTTATAAAAAGACCATTGCATTTTTTAACAAAAAATCTTTATTGTTTTTCAAAATAATCTCCATTCAGACTAATACACTTGTGCATTCTTTGAAATCACTTTTTAAAACATTCGGAAAATTCATTTTCTGAAAGGTCCTCAAAAATTCTTCGAAATTCTGTAACTACTGCATCTGCGCTTGAAAAATCTTTTACCTCGCATCATTTTTTTAACAGTTGCAAACAAGAAAAAAGTCGCACGACGCCAGATCTGGGCTATACGGAGGATAAGTTACCAATTGACCTCCCGTATCTTTCAAAAAATCCAATGTTCTGGCAGCAGTGTGGAAGGATGCGTTGTCATGATGGACTAAGATGTTACGCAAACCGGACCTTTGACGACCTGTCTGTAATTCTGCAAACATCTGTGGTAAAGCCACTTCGCAGTACCATTCAGAATTAACAGTTCTGCGATCTTCAAGTGGAATAACAGCAACAGAACCACTTTGGCGGAAAAAACAGCAATCATTTTCTTATTGACGCTTCTGCCACGAATTACTTTGGTGGGCTAGTCTTCACCTTCGCATACCCAAATACTAGACTGCTGTTTAGTTTCAGGGTCGTAACTGTATACCCAAGATTCGTCACCAGTTATAATGTATGCCACTTGCTTGGAAGCTCCTCCGTCAAATTTTTGCAACATAAATTTACACCAGTCTACTCGAGCCTGTTTTTGACTTTCTGATAGCAAATGCGGTATCCAACGGCTTGCTAGCTTTCTTACCCCAAGATGTTTATGCAAAATGGTATTCACCGCCGAGGATCCAATCTTCACTTCCTTTTGAATCTCCATATAAGTAATATTTAGATTGGACTGAATAAGCTTGCCACACCATCAACATTTTCTGAACAGGCAGCTTCCGCAGGTCTTCCAGGTCTTGCTTCGTCTTCTAGCAGCTCTCGCGCTCGTCGAAATTCGCGGAACCAAATACTAACAGCGGATAATAAAGGGGCAGCATCGCCAAAAGATGCTATCAAATCTTCATGGCTTTGCTGGTATCCTAACTGTATTTTATAGTCGTAGAAAATCATAGCTCTAAAGGCAGTTCGCGGAATGCTCATCTTAACTGAATTAAAAATGCACAACTACTTATCTTACCAAATTAACTGCGTTTCACAAGGAAATCAGAACGTTTGACAATTGTGGGTAACGAATGTCAACTAATGCGACATTCAATTGTTGCAATTGTTTCTAGCCAATTGAGCTTCCATGACTTGCTACTAACTATTAACAGAGCATCCCTCGTATTTTAAGACATCATTTGTTTAATCGTTAAGTTTGGTTTGAGTTATGTTAATTGGTATAAATGTTGTGGTTAAGTTATACGTAAGATATTTCTATATGAAATAAATAAAGATTATTAAAAGTTTCACAGTTTTATTAAAATATAACCTGACAATATTGTTTCGACAGCTATGCTGTCATTATCAAAGGTAATATAATTATAAACAAACACGTCGCTAAGGTAGATACAAAATAGGTAACTAGATAAAATAATAATAATAATATACTAAGAAAAACCAGTAACTATAAAATAACATTTAAAACCAACACTAACACTTTTTCATTTCTATTTAATGCTAAAGACAGAACACATGATATCATGAAATCGGGCATTTACCGTTTAAATTGTTCTTTTTTGTAGTTCGGTATATATTGGACAAACACTTCGAAATTTTGACATAAGATATAAAGAACACGTACGTCATTACAAAAATAAACATCCTGAAAAATCGAATTACGCCAAACACCTTTTAGAACAAAATCACACAATGACTCCTCAAAATAATATTAAATTCCTACATTTTTGTAATAACAAACGCAAATTAAACATTTTAGAAGCCTTTGAGATATACAAACACAAACTCAGGGTACCTTTAATGAATGAACAACTTGAGCTCAGTAATTCTCCGTTACTGGAAGTATTAGATATTTAATTATGATTATTATTATTATTTTATCTAGTTACCTATTTTGTATCTACCTTAGAGACGTGTTTGTTTATAATTATATTACCTTTGATAATGACAGCATAGCTGTCGAAACAATATTGTCAGGTTATATTTTAATAAAACTGTGAAACTTTTAATAATCTTTATTTATTTCATGATTATGGAGTTCCACAAAATAAGGCTGGAAACAATAAACAATATTTCTATATGTTTGTGTAAATATTATTGCTGTGTCATAATGGCAAACTAATTATTTAGTCAGTCGTTTAATAAAAATTTATAAAGACAGTTTACATAGAAAAAACTTTTTTCATCGCGAATGTACATAGGTAATAACGTTTTGTTAAATAATTATTTGTTAAAAGAAAAAAAATGTTTCCTTTACTTTTTCCGTCTTAACGTAAAATAAGCTTCTTTTATAAATTGTTGGTTATAGTACTTATTTTGCAAAGTGTCTCAGGGTTCGTTAATACTTTTATATCCTCCTTTATAATTCAAGAGTCTGATAGGTTGCCGAAGATCTAGCAGTAAAGATGTTTTTACAAACATTTTATCATTTGAAAAACGATGGTTTTTAAGAAACAGAAAAATCCGCAGACAACTTTTAGAATAAGCAATTTTAATTTTTCTATAATTAAATATTTAGGTACCTATAATTAAATACCATCTAAATTTACCTTCAAAGGTAATGTAATAGCAAAAATGGGGTCGATTCTGTATTTTTTGCCTTCCTGTTGTTTATCAGAAAACGCATATTCTAGTGTGAAGAGGTTTTTTTGCCTGAAACTTTTTAACAAACTTGCAGATTTTGTTATATCGAGACTAGGAAACATTCAGACTCTGAATAGTAGGTTGAATAAAGTTTAAATCTTAAAATTTTTAAACTATGAGGATCTTAGCACTCATTTTTACCTAGGTAAATCATTTGTTTTTAGTTATTTACTTTTGATAGAGGAAACGGGGTGGTTTGAACATTGTACTTCATAGCATCGACTACTCTGATTATGTCGCAGACCTTACTAGAATTCCACACCATTGGGGAGGGGCATACTACTAGCGTGCCAAACATCGCATTGACACGGGGCTTACGGTTTACTTTCTTATCCGATTAAATATTTGTTATTGGTTTTCTTAATAGACCGTCGATTATTATAAACCTCTTTGTATTTAATTTATTACGTTTCAAGATCTAATAATTGCATAAGTTAAACTTTGGTAATCCCATTTGTTGCGGTTTATATACTTTTGAACATGTAATTGAGTGATGCTTGTAAGTACTATTCTCATCGCTATCTATTAGCCCAGCTGGAAAAAACATTACATATAATTAAATCTTAAAAATAAATGAAATCAGTAGACGGGAATGGAAAACATATTTGCATACGCTAAGAAACTAATATACAGTTACATATGTACCAATATACAGTTTTTTCCTTACATAATCATTAAAAAGAGTACAAAAATATTAAAACGTTTACAAACAAGATTTTAACTATCAATTAATGCTTTATATTGAATGGGTGCCATCCGTAAATTTTTGATATTATAAAACAACAAAGATTTTCCCAATTACAAACCTATTTATGATATACATACAGAATCAGTTCCCTTTCTCAATTATTAAAACATTTAGGTAATGTACCGTAGATGTCCGATACAAAGCTATCTAGGGGTTCCTTTTCCTATCTAGTGTACTTTCAGATACATGTGTCGTTTACAATGGGCCATTATTCATTTATTAAAAGCTCCCGAATTCATTGTGCTACAATTTTGGAATTTAATCTGATCCAACCCTTTTATCTAATAGCCTTTTGATGCCAACTAAGTTTTACTGAATTGCTTTTCCGTATACTGTTTTATAAAATATAATTTTATAGAAATTGATATTACCTGCCTTGAAATGCTCTCTGTTATTAATTAAATATTTATAATAGAAACTCGAATCCTGTGCTGTATCGGATTTTACTGATTTATGTAACTAAAAGGAAATTCCAAATTGTTAACTCCAAACTACTTGATGAAAATACCCACCATTTCTCAAACTGTAATGATATGTAGTAGTTGGATGTATCTTCTCTTAAATCACTTGAGTGAATGTAAAACGTTCAGAATATATTTTTAAGTTATAATCTTTCTCAGGCCAATTGGAAGTTCTTCTTAATTAATTAGGTTTTAATTCTGATTTATTTAATTCTGTTAAAGTATGCTGAATTCTTATTTATTTATTTTTATTGCAAATGCATCTGTTATTATTTATTTAACAAAACTTTAAGTCTTAACTGAAGTTGTGCATTTAGACTGGATCACATTTTATAATCATTTTGTATATAATAGGTTAGTTAATCATTACAAAATAGCCAAGGAAAGGCAATATTGATTGGAATTACCTGAAATTAAAAATTATGGTAATTTGTTTTGGAATTTGAATTTACCTGAAACTACAAAATACCGACTGCCGTTGGAACGTTGCATGGTATTGGTGTTGCGTATGCAATGGAAAATTGTTTTTGACAAAAATATCGTTGCTATGGTTTGTAAACTTTACATTGAAAACATAATATGGATGTCATTATGGAACTTGAATCATTGGAGATCTGCGTGAATTTGGTGCACGATATTATTTTAGTTATTATTTAGTTTAGTTTTGTTTGTTAAAACAAAGTTCCAGTAATTTAAAAATTATTGAAAAAACGATAGAATCTAATTCATTCGGACATGTTTTTAAGACCCATATCTAGAAACTTTTTTTATTAAAAATTAAATATTTAATTAAATTAAATATTTATTTAAACTAAACATTACCATTACAGAAATAATTGTAACTATAGTAATTAGCTTCCAGGTAAATTTAAGAGGAAGTGAAAAGACCCGGCCCTAAGTAAATTAATAGTTATTTACGTGCCAAGCTTTGTAAATTAATCTTTACGGGTGAGCTGGAAAGTTTGTGGGGCGAGTGACGAAGGAGCGAGCCTCCGTAAACCAGCGAGCCCAGTAACGATTAATTGAAAAGCGTGTCGCTTACAAACTTTTATTTCCACCTTCACCAACATTTTTTTATGAATTGTATATTTTTTATAAAAAGATATTTTGGAATCAAAGGCGGTAGCACAATTTATAGCTAGGTGTTGCCATGGTGTTGTGATTGCCATAGCTTTTTGTTGATGAACATTGTAAAATTTTACAGGTCTCTTTTAGGAGCCCGTAAACTTTTACAGGGCTGTGGCTGTAATTACTCATTTACTTAGTTACATAAAGGCCTGTAAAGTGGCATTTACATAGAAGGGGAAAATAAATATTTTTACAGACCACCTATTGCATACTGTCAAAGCTAAATAGCTTTAAATAGGCTTAATAAAACAAATGCTTTATGTTTATTTTGTCAGACCTGTTGCAAACTAGCTAAAATTTATCTTAACCCTCAAGTACTATCGTGTTTTCAAGTAACGTATATACTATCATGGGGTGTTTCAACATAGTGATTTTTTGTGATAATAGATGTTTTTTCATGGTTTTTTGTTTTTAAGTAATAAAACAAGTCTTTAGCTTACTACTGACGTAAAAAAAAAGAAAAGATTCTATTTGAAATGAAAAATAAAACTCAAGACACATAAAAGTACAAGTTATTTTTATAAAAATACATTTATACATAAAACAGTATATTTCAAACTAAAAATAAAATTTTTTGTGGGATAGTGCCCGAAGGTGTTACTTAATTACCTCAGAAAGAAAAATGGCTTTACCATCACATATAAAAATTTTCTGTTGACATTTTTGGTGTTTTTCAAAAACTGTAAAAAGCAGCAGATCGTGATTTGTCACATGTTAAAGGCTTTGTTCTTATAAAAGAATATCTAGAAGCTGAAGCGCACAAGTGAAATAATTTAGAAGATATTAAGCAAAAAGTTGTGCCTGGGGTGTCGAAACACCCCACGATTCGGATTATTTTAGTCAAGGACAAATTAAAAGAAAAGAATTTTTTTAAATTTTAATTTTCAAATTTTATTTTTATCAAATAATACAGCAACACACATGCATGGCATCCTTTTTCTAGTTATTTAATATTTATGTTGAAAAAGGGAAAGCATGTATAATATTTTGAACGTTTTGTAAAGCAGCTGCATGCGCGTGACTATATGGAACTGTTGTGTGTTCGATTACATAGCTGGGGGCCGAATTCCTCGCATTGGTTATCTAGTTATTTCATTATTTAGTTGAGTGTTTAGTTAGATATAATTTAATTGCTCTAAGTAAATTCATTATTATTTGTATTATTAGTTATTTGTTTTTGTGTATTAGTTGAATTAGTTAAATTGTACTCCTAGATAAGTACGTTATTGTACGTTACTAATTCTGTAAATGGGCTAGTGACCAGTTGAGTTAAATAAATAAACTAATATTACTGGTTTGCGTAAATGCTCATCAATCCATCACGTTTTATAAAATCATATTCACCGCCTAAATATACACTGAAAGTTATTGCATACATGTACAAACGTATGTGCATGTATATAGTGTGTAGGTGTGTCTATTTAGTTTTAATTAATTTTATTTCCATCTAGCTTTAAGAAAGAAATAGCATACCTAAACATAAAATTACAAAGAGATAAAAAATATTACATAGATTCGGATAACAATATGTGTCTATGTTAAGCTCTCGTTTATATTTTAAACGGTTCTCAAACCATAGTGTAATGAGCAGAGTCCTTAGCTTCAACCTCATGTCACTTTATGTTAACTAGAATCGCAGAAGCGTCCCTAAGGTCGGTCACCGGAAGCTAGTGGGGCCCCGCAATGAGCTATTTTATTTTAATCAACACCTTTTTATTTACTGGGGCCCCACTCAATATTTGTGTTCGGGGTCTCAAAACCCAAAGGGTGGCCGTAGAATCTTATACTATAGCGCCTAAGCCATTAAGTGTTTTGAATTAAAAAAAAAACGAAATTTACCATACTACAATAAACAACCCTTGAATCAACTCTTGGATTGTTAAATTTCCTCAGCTGATAGTCTAGCGCGTAACTTGTCATCCATTCAATTAAATGTAAGAATTCTTGTTAAATTTAAAGAATACTTTATGCATGGTAAAAATTCCCATTTTTCATACTAAATATTTTAGAAGGCGTAAATATCTTTAGAAAGACTTTTCTAGATGATAAACTATACAGATCGAGTACTAGTGGCTTAAGCTGGTCGGTAACCTGTTACAATATGCATGACCTCAGTGATGGTTTCGAATGCGAACAAAATATCGATTTGTTCCCACTGTTAGTATCAACGTTAACCACTGGCCATTATAGACTCACCATGACTCTTCAGCTTCATTGATTTAGTTGGAGTGGTGCTGTCCATAGGTCGATTATAGGAGTTTGTTAGTGTTGAAGTTATGTGCTATGAAAAAATAATTTCGACAACAGCGGCAAACCAATAACTGAAGTTGGGTGGTGTTGGTGGTAATCTGAAAATATAGGCGCCTGGTGTCACAGGTAATCGTCACATGTGATAGATTTCCTCGTAACGTATTATTAAAGATGTCCTACCAAATACTTGATTAGATAACACGTATTTGTGCCATTCAACTGCAGAGGACCCTGCAGTCATGTCTTAGTGCTATTCAACTGCAAAAGACAACTGTAGTCGGTTCGCTACTCTGTTCGAATCCAATGCTAGCCGTGGGTGGCATCGTTTGACAATGATGATTTTGAAGCTTTATTCTGTGTATAAAATAAAAACGTATGTGCTGCACTTATGGTGTCACAATTTTGTGATAGATTAGTGCCTGGTAGGTAATTTAATTTTTAATTAATTTAATTGTTAAGGTCCGTATTCTTGAACTCATACGAAACACGTTTCGCATACGTGATGAAGTAAATCTCTATTACCTTCTATCATTTGATTGGCTAAGTTGCATCTCATGACATAAAAATTACGTCATCTAGCACGCTAAACTTGTTCATATGAGTTCAAGAATACGGACCCAGAAGTTCAAGGGTGACGATCATTCATGCTGAATATGCATGATTGGTACCCACTGTCGTAATTTGTTGCAAATGGTGCTTCCTAATCTTTGGCTTTTGCACCTTTGCAGCAGTTAGTGCAAAAACATACTAGAACGAAGTTATTAGAAAAACCGCGAGAAGACAGAGTAGCATATCGACTTGATGTATGGGCGTTGACAATATTCCTAAGTATGTTGTGTATAACTGGCAGATGACAATCGCCAAGAAACAACCCTCTTCGTCACTAGATATGTTTACACCTGTGATAGATTTATTTATAACTTGTGTGTGAGCAATGGCAGAATTTTGTATTTTTTAAGATGTAACGGACAGAAATTCTCGATTTATTAAAAATATAATTTTGTATGCATAAATGATAAAAAACCTTAGTGCGGCCCTGCACATATTAGAATATTTTAGTCGATTCAAAGTGCGACGGTATTAAGATTTATCTGATGTTCTTTTAAATAACAGGAGCCACCTTTTCATGTTTCTGTACAGATAAAAAGTGTTCCCATGGTTCTAAAAGTTATTTCGCAGGAAAGAACTTTGATAAAATTTCATTTATAAATATTTTAAAGAAATACCGCCTTTGCTACAAAGGATTTCAGTTCTTAAAATGCATCTAGCTTTTATTTATGGCTTCCTGTGCATGTCTATCGGTAAATTTTGTATAAAGAAACTTCCAATACCAGACGTATAAAATACAGCTTGCGGCCACGTGTAGATTGTGGTAACTTATGCGGCAAATTTTTGTTCTAGAATCATTTCGAAGCTTTCAAATGCTTGTTTCTCACTGGGTTAAAAAAAATCTCGCTATTTCGCCATAGTTTAGCTTAGAATCTTCCCTCTTTTTAATATTTAAAAAGTAATACAGATTCGCATCTAAAAAGTTCAGTTGGTAGTGGGTCTCGTACCCTAAAGTAGCGTCCGGTCGGACGGCGGGTGTTTTACCCCAAGCTGGCGGGTTTGCCCCAGCATTTTGTTTCCCGTTCTATTATTGTGTGTATGCAATTTTACAGTTAAATAATTATAGTCCAGTTTAGAACAACACTACTTTAAGTATTATTCAGTACCGATTTTGTTGTTAGAAAATTAATCCGGAGCAGGATTATTCCACAACTTTAGTTTGAGTGCAGTGTTAATTCCCGTTTATTTCACCTTTGATTGGCTTAATAGAATTTGATTAACGCTAATCAACAGTGAATTTTGAATTAAACACATTAACTCATTTAATTAATGAAAAATTAATAGTAAGAATACGTTATTGGTTACTCAACAAGTAAAATAACTACCTTCGAGCAACATTCAAGTAACTTAATCATCGTACCCGTTAATAGTAATAATAATAATAAAGAATTTATTCCTAATAGCAATTATGGCAAAAGCTCAATGAATCTCGTTAAGATAAAATAGTTAAGAATTTAAAATAATTAAGTGTTCCCGCAATGTTTCCGCTTCAGTTTGCCGTTTATGCGATAATTTTGTGTTATGGTCATTTTGTTGTGTTGTAGTGAAATGTTTCAGCCTTCTGTTTGTACTAAGAGATTTATGAAAATGAAGACATATCAAGTAGATTTGTATTAGGATTATGTTCCTGTTTATGTAAGTTTAGTTATGTTTAATTTAATTTAATAGTTGATTTGGGACCCCAAAATCTTTTTAGAATATGATGAATTATTACTGTATTTTTTTGAAAGAGAAAACTTTTCTAACATGTTTCATTTGTGTATTGTCTTTCTAATTTTTTTTGTACTTCATGCAATATATAGATTTCAAATTTAATTATCGTATGGTATGGCTTGGCTCAACAAATTTCTGATGTTTTGTCAATTAAAATTCATTAGTATCGATTGATGTGTGTTAGATTAAATTAACGTCAATTTTAAATGACGAATCTTTCCAAATTGGGACTCCTAGATTTTGTTAATATCAATTTGGTGGCGACCACTACGTTTTTTATTTGTTCCTGACTCTATTACTTAATTAGAAGCTTTGGGGTTAACACCCACTCCTGAATTTAAATTTGTAGAATAAGAGATCTCAACAGCCGGAGCATTTAGTACAGTAAGTATCCAGTAGTTTGAGTTTTAGAGTAACAAAAAATCTTTGTTTCATGACGCCTGATCGTGGGGCTTTTGTGAATCGAAAACTGTTGTTTCAATGTAACTGAACAATCTAACCAGAACCGATTAATAGCTAACAAGCATTGAATGAGGAAAATCTGAGGTATACAATCGACGAAATGCAAAAAATACATATATTAGATTAATATACATATATTGTAGTGTTGTTTTTATCTTAAACTGTACTACCGAAGATACTTAAATTTACTTCATGTAAATACACATATCTATTACATTAGATATTTTGTGCTACTCACTTGCACTATTATTAATTAAACTTATTTTTAAATAATTGATTTTACCTGAACAACTTAATTCAATTTACTATAAATGATTTTAAAAACAACACATAGGCACAAATTAACTCTGTCCATTTCCTACCTCCAAACCATTCAAATTTCTAACAATAGCTATATCTTTAACACGTTGATATTCTTCTTCACAACGTAGAAAGTAATTTGAACAACTGAATAAGTTCAACATTTTAGTTAATTCAGTTTGCCGCATCTGACAGGTTAAGTGATGGCTTAAATTAAGGTCATTAATTCTCAACGTCATTTGAATTTGCGTTTGTAACTCAAGAAAATTAATCAGGCTTCCGACGACGCATAGAATGCAACCTAACCAGCCGCTTTACTAAGGAAAGATGAATAAGGGATGCTATATTTTGGGAAGTTACCTTGTGCAAGGAAGCCTTCTACTACTACTATTCATGCTATTTACATTCCGTAACAATTATGGAAATAATTTTGAAGTTATAATAGCAAAAGTATGCGTGTTGCTCAAAAGCGTATTTACCTATTAAGATACAAAGTAGTATAAAGGATGAAGGAGAGTAAAAGGTGTGCACATAAATAAGAAGATAAATTAGTGTAATAGCTAAGTTGGTTGAGAATAACCGCATTTTATAGACTTATTGAAATATATACAACTAGCTTTTAAGCAAGAGTTAAGTGGCGAGTTAGTTGGTCTGCGTGTGATGTGAATTACAAATTAAAGTTTATATCCTTATCTATTGAAAGTACTCACCGATTACTCGCTCTAATAAGCTCTCATTTATGTTAAGAATATCGCATAGCTTTATTGAGGTCTAAAGTACGCATTGGATGGGTTATTTAACAAAACCACATCTCAAGGCAAGAAATAAAATTATATCTGGCATTTCTCAAAGTCGTTGGTATAATACGAAGACTCCTTCATTATTTCATTTATATCATCTTTGGTAGCAGCAGGTAAGCGATATACCAAGAATTCTGTGTATCTCCATAATAGAAGTCTATACAAGTCAAATCGGAAGATCTGAGAGGCCACTTACTTAGTCATACACAGGGGAATCATCTAACGGAAACAACATATTTTTCTTAGCCTCCGCTAGGTTTGTGCCAATTTTGCAAAATGTTCCCCAGTTCTTGATATTGTTATCAGTAAGCTTTTGGTAGAGATGATCATAATAAAAATCAAATCTGTTTTTCTTAAAGAATTTTGCCACTGGCGAATTTTTAATAACCAGATTTCTGCGTGTTTGCCTGGCACTTAATTCCAAATTGCCCATCGCTGACAACACGATCACGAGTTAAATATGTTCGAAGTTCAATTGAAACGGTATCAGCTTCTGTGATCTTCTCTTAATTAACAGTATATGTACGGTCTAATCTTTTTTTCAATCTTTCGAAACATATTTTCTGAGGGTGTCTTCAGAAATTTTTAGACGTATATTCACATGTGAGCAGTTTCCATCGATTTCTCTTAAAGAACACACTGTGCTTATTAATTTTTAACGGTAAAGAGTTTAACTCTTCTTTAGACGACCCGGGTTCGATCCTTGGAACTAGCAAGAGGCTTTTTCTCGTAGACAAAGCCTTAGTACACTTCGCCGTGCTGTCAGAAGGGCACATTAAGCAGTCGGTCTCAACAACCACATAAACCTCTTTTTGTGGTTGTCGTTAAAATAACACCGCCCTATGCCACGCACATGTAGTCTGTATTTACTTCAGTGGTTTGAAAATTTTAGTTACAATTAGCATTTATACATACATAATAATAATTAATAATAATAATTAACAATAATAATAATACTATTATAATTAAAAGAAAATACTTTATTTTAGTGTCAAGGAAACTAAAATACTCTGAATACCAAAAATTAAAACGAAAGTAAATGACAAGTACTATTGCAATGTTAATCCATCTTTCATAGCTAACCAAGATGACTTAGAAGCACAATAAGTTTTTTGAAATTATGAAAAGATTTTCTTATGCTGATGATTAATTTAATCAGCAATCAGAGTTTGCATTCTATGGACTAATTTGATGTCAATCCATGATTACGTACACAAAATAGGAAATATACAATCATCATATTGTATAAGGATTGCACCCAGCGGTGGTACTCCTTTGTTCTTACATGAGATCTATGTGCCATGGCTATAGAAGGCCTTAGTCTTCTACTGTCAGCACTGAGGGCAAGCAGCTCCAAAATACGGTTGTGTAAAAGTAGTCGATCATAATGTTTTAGTCATCTCATGGATAACGTCTTAATGTAAGGTACTTTGAAGTCAGTGTGTCTGCTGATGTGATTCGATTCATACTAGGAAGTATATGTCTACACTTCTTCTAAGAACTTTTAATCGGCTTCTTTGGATAAGTGATGTGTTGGACTTACTGGCGCAGCCCAAAAACTCGTCACCGTAAGTCCAGATGGGTTTTTCAATTGCTTTGTAAATGAGCAATTTACTTTTCAGCGATAGTATCGATCTTCTTCCTGTTCACCAGTTTAGTTGACGTACTTTCAGATCTATTTTAACACTTTTTACTGTGTGTAAGCGTTAAAGTACCATGAGATACATGATTTTGTGCTGATTTGCAAAGGTTCTGAGATGGTAAGGTTGTGATGAAATAATAGAATTGTTGAAATTCTTGCAAAAAATAAGAAAGACTTTAAAAAAATCATAATTGGGCAGACCTTATGAAAAAAATTAGGATTTGTGAAGATTTTAGCAGAAGTCTTAATTTTCAGGAAAATATACAGGATGTTCCATTTGAAAAACCCAGTAAATTACATTCCATCATAACAAAATTTGAAATTGAATCAAATTGAAATTTATGCATCCTTTACTTAAACAAATCTTGCAAACGTTTTAGTAGTGTTTGAAGGAGCCTGCTACTACTGTTTGCAAAGAATGTTTTTAAAATTCAAGTAAATAAATAAACTGACTTTACTGCTTAACCATTTAAGTTTATAGGTATCTTGTTTTACCAATATTCGTTTTCACGATTTCGTTATGTATTGCGTAACATAATTTTATTGTCATTTTCAGTGTGATTTTTCCATTTATTCATTACATGATAAACACTTCCCATAGTTGGGTTGCCTTACAGACAAAGTATTTTCTACATACAACATATTGTTACGTGTCACTTTTTCGTTAGCATTGAAACTAATATAATTCGATTTATTGCATTTTTCTCTTGTTGATTAGGCTACACTTTATACTTTTATTTCAGCCTTGAATTATATTTTTACATTAAAAATCTTGTTGTGGTAATACAGCGTTTCTCTAGTGGAATGTTGATAAAAGGCAATAGTCGTTCTTGTTTTCCGGCGAATTTTTAGATAATGTGGTTGCAAAAATATTTATGAAGCAGTTTTAGCGCAGGTAATCGGGAATTTACTTTTCTAGAATATGTTGGTAATTATAATGTTTTAGAAATTCTGTGAGAGGATTTTGATGTCCATTAGGCAATTCCAATAATAACGATTGACGTTTTGGGTCTGGCGTCAGGTTTAACCTCTTTGAGAGGGATCCATTGGAAATGTCAACTCCTGCGGAAAAACTTATAGCCGTTTAATTTCTGAGTCCTTCAATTACCTTTATGTTTACTTTCCATTAATTCAAGTTGGTTATTACGAATTTTATTTATTACAGAGGCTTTTCTATAACCTTGTCTATTCCGTCTTCCTGGTTGAGTTTTTGATATCTAGTTAAGAATACAATAGCTGCACCAGACAACCTGTAAATTCAAGACACCGTCAATCCAGTAATATATTAACGCCACTGTGGATCTCGACAACCTATTGCGAAGAATTGGTTCAGATAAATACTAGATTAAAAGTGGAGATTAAATAATTGTTACTGCCAAGTTACCTTTTTATGGGAGAATTTAATTAAATTATTCAGATCACAATGCATTAATTATTTATTTTTTGTTGCGATAGTGGAAGAATATTAATTGGGTAGTAAACTATACGTCTGGTTTCGTTAGTGTGAGATCAGTATCCGCTGTAGATATATAATTTTTTAGTGGTAGAGCCAGTGGCGCCTTGTTATGAATTTTTGTGAAGAGATCGGAACATCTTTGAGCTCTCTCGTCATTGTAAAAAGTCCCACAACCATCGACTCCTTCTGGGCTACTGAATACTATCTGGGAACAATTTCACATCCTACCTACATATTCCCAACTTTCTTTTAATAAAGAACAAGGGCGTAACAATATATACACTTTTTAAAATTAAATTTCTGTTTAAGAGTAGAGTAGTAGACTAATGTAGAACACAAGTGAGTAATAATTTGATCTACGAAGCCAAAATTGTAAAGTAAATCAAAAAATTATTAGGTGATTAAGTACATAATTAATTAAAAGAAAATAAATTTTGCAAAAATCAATCGAGTTGTTCCGCTACAAGCTCTGGTATTTGAACAGAAAGAATAGCTACAATAAGGATAAGATGTCTAGGACGACTAAATTTTCAACATATTATAGCCTACAGAATCACAAAGGCTACTTTTATATATAGAAATACCTAACCTACCAAAATATAGCTGTGCTGGAAGTATCAGCTTGACCTAAATAACACTGCTTTTTTTTGCCGGCTAACCACCTTAAGTCGGAGAGGGGTGGGGTAATACAAGATATACAAGATAAAAAACAAGCGCCACTTTGTTTTAAAACAATCCTCACTACTAAAGCTTCAAACTTCTTAGATAAACGAAGAAATAGATCTTTTACTAAGATATAGGCAACTTCCACAATTTTGGTCGTACAGTGCATATACACTCACAGTTAAGGAGCTGGAAAGCAATATTAAAACCACACAATCAATAAATAAAACACAAACGTAGTGAAATGTAAACATTCTAAGTAGGGCTTTATTGTAATTATTTAAAGTAATTGTAATCATCTAATGTAATTGTACACGGTAATTATTATACTGATCAAGAATTTCAATGTCTAATAAAAAATGGAATGGTGATTTGTATCACAGCTGGTTGTAAAGCTTAAAAACTACCCTAGGACAAATTCACTACTCGAGATCTCGTGTTAACTAGTTCTTAAAACTAACATGCACGAATAAATTGTATAAACGTTTAATAAATATATATAAACTGTGATGATATTTTAGGGTAACAAGGATTGTTCAAAAGGTTAAAAATTTTAATAAAAATTCACGGAGATACATTCCAGATTTTAAATACAAAAAGGGTGATGGTATTTAATAATACAAGAGTATTTTAGTGATAGTATGGATGAGTCAGCTATAATCATTGTTGATGAGGTATCTTGTAAATTGAATCTTTTCTTTATGAATATAACGTCATATGAATCATCCTTGGGTTTGCCACGAACTAAAAAAAAGAAATTGTATTAGATTAACAAATAAAATAATAATCATAAGAGGTTTTGACAAAAGTGATAAAACTTAGACAACATAGAGGCAAACGATTATTGATAACATCACCATATTGATAAAAGATAAAGGATGAGTAAAAAATATTAATAATGGTTTCCTTGAGAAGAATATAAACAAGAAAAATTGAAATATAAAAATTTTTGAAAGAAAAATTTTGATAAAGAAATTTTAATGATAAAAGTTATGTATTAAATGTAAAATTAATGTTTATTGAAAGAAAAATGTGTAAAATATAAATACTATTGTGGTTGTACAAGATTAACAACAAAAGGTTTGGAAATAAAATAATACTACGTACCTGTAAAGCATATCTTGTGTATTATTTATCAATATCATTAAGAAAATCGAGGAATATGTATCTTAAAAAGAAATCATATCTGGATTAACCTTCATGTGAGTTTTGGAGACGACATATCTAAAAGAAACATAAGGTAAAATTGGAATAAGTGATAAGAAGAGCAGAGAAAAAAGGTAATCAAGTGATAATATGTGTGTGTCATAAAAGCAGAGTAAAAGTGTACATAGTTGGTTAAAAGAAAAAGCATCAGCAAAGAACCATATAAGCAAATCAAGAAGATAAAGTTTACTTACTCAAAATAAAACTTTTAGAAGCGTAGATAGTTTAATTAATAGCAACAACAATGTGTTTGGTAAGTCGCAAACCATGATTCTAAAATTTGCCTAAAAGGGATAAAGGAAAGGTAGATAAAACTCATAAAGGAAGGTAATACTTTACCTGTCACACTAATAATAAAAAAAAATATTTTAAGGTAAATTTAAATTTTGAATACTTACGTCGAAAATGGATCTAATTGTGTGGAAGTTGTCACTTGTAACTGATGAAAGTGACACTGTTCATGAAGAGAGTGTACCCTGCTATTCATGGTACAAAAATTGTGTCAAATAATTATTAAAAGCAATTAGGATTTGGATATAATAAAAAATAAATAAAAATTATTTTATTTAAACATTTATTACAGTATAAAACATAAATAAAATGACACAAAATACATACAGTTGCGATCATTCGCTAAGGAACGATGGAAAAATATTGATAGCAGATTTTCACCTGATTTATGAATTGGGCAATTATAATATTCAAAAATGAAATGTTTTTGAATACCATATAATAAACTTACATTTACATTGTACAAAAAACTGGAAAATCGGCGGTTATGATTTTTTCATCGTTCCTTAGCGAATGATCGCAACTGTACATACAATTTCAGACAAACATCCCACCATTCGAAGACCCACGGCTGTTACAGTACAATTTTAAAGCCTTGCTTAGGGGTTTTCGCTTCACCCTTCGGTATATTCTTGTCTTGTTTCGACCCTGTACGTATGTATGCAGGTACGGACCCAAATGGAAGGACCTTCTAATTAAACCCACAGTCAACGGGGCAGGAGCAGGAAAAACAAAACACAACGAGCAATGAAAACCCAAGAACAAAAAGATAAAAGATAAAAAGACCTTTCTATAAACTGAAAGGTCTTTTATTACACGATTTCTTCAAGGTAACTGATAGGGAAAATGTTACCTAAAATAGAAAAAGACTAAATGGTTAACACTAGAATTTACTCCGTCTAATTTGACGATTGATCATATATAAACAATCAGATTGAATGCGAGATTTTCTCCGCTAAAGCGAATTATATCAAAAAACCAATTCCTAATTCATCTCGCACATTCAACTTCTAATGCAAGCCAGCCATTTTGTTCTATCAACGGCTCATTAAGGATGCGCTTAACCGCACAGGTACGACTTCACGATAAACAGAGGGAAAGGGGTAACCAGTGACCATCAAACAAACAATGGGTTGTGAATTTCAACGTTATAATATCTTGAACTGGTGGTGATACCAACATAAACGTTGCCCAGACTCTGCGGAATTGTTTCGATGGGAACTCCTGCTGCGGTGACGGTATCTTCGCCTATTGCTGAATACAGCTTCTTGCATTTCGGATAGTTTTTGAGTAAGGTCATCTATGCGCTGAGTGAGACTGTGATTTGGTAATGCTGCAGCATGTATGGCAGGAGGCATTGACGGAGTAGACACTTTAATAACTTTTCTGCAATCTACGCCAGCTTGTCCAGAGTTAGCTCAGGCTGTACTTGTAGAACTACTTGAACGTTTTTAGGAAGACGTTGCAACCATAAACTTCTAAGAATAGTGTCTTAAACTTGTGTGTTGCCAGCCGTTCGAAGAAGGGTAGGCCTACGGTCACCCAGTTCAGCATCGCCTAATAATTGACGAACGCGTTGATCTTCGGTCTGAGAAATCCGACGTATCAGTTCGTTCTTCAAATGTTGATAGCGATGGTCAGTAGGTGGATTTGTTATTATATCATTCACTTCAGCTGCGTGCCTATTGTCGAGGTTTCCTACTACATAATGAAATTTTGTGGGATCTTGGGTGATGCCAGACAGTGTGAACTGCGACTCTATTTGGGCAAACGATACATTTGGTTGTTGGCCAGAAAGGAGGTAATTTTAAACTTACTCCAAGTGGATAAAGGTTGAATCTCTACGGGTTGCTGTGCTTCTGTACGAGGGTCGTTTTTGTTTAATTGTTCTTTCAGCTGCAAATTTTGTAGCTGTAACTGTTTCAGTTGCTCTTGTAATTCCTCCATACGTGAACGAAATTATGAAACTATCGGAACAATTAATATTATGATGGTTTAGTATGAAACAACACGCGGCCCAAAACCGGAAAGGGAAAAAAATAGAAAAGTCAAATCTAAATATGTCACAATATGCATAAAATGTCACCCAAATTAAATATATACAAGTCCTCGCAAACTCAACGAAATTCTTCTTTACCGGGGCCACCAATATGGAATGTATAGGTCCATCGTAAGTAAAAAAACGCTATTTAATTATGAATTCCATTTTTATTATAGTTATATTAACAGAGTATCATCAGTAAGTAATACCTTAATCAAACAATCTTAATACTATCTGTTTTGCATGGCAACCACCGCATACTACATTTTCCTAAAAAGATTCGATTAGAAGTCATCACTTAGATTCTCAATGTAATCATTTTCAATCTTATCCTGATTATCTGTGTGTCAGTTATACCACTGCACCATAAAGTTTACCTCTTTTACGTTCTACAAAATATTGTACGTGCATCAGAATTTAAAGATATTAAATAAAAGCATTACAATAAAATACCACCTGTACTCTGTTACAGATCTACATTTACTCTAATTTCCTTTAACAATAAAATATAGTATCTCAATAAATCTACGTTTAAAATCTATTATTTAAAATTAATCTAGTAAATGTAGGCGTATTGTTCGAATTAGTTAAATCTTACTGCGCTTCGCCACCAGTTAGACAGAATGTGGGTGTTAAGTAATTTTCCCAATTAGATACTAATAATACCTAATAAAGAAAAACTCTTAATTTAATTACTAGTTAAAAAAGTTATACATGAAAACTTAAGTACAACTTCTGTTTTTGCTAAATAACAAATAAATTAAATATTATTATAAAAGCTGCTAAAAGTCATATCAGACAGTCGACAAGCTAAATTCAGGAAATTTCGCTAAAAAGCATCATCTCTATATTTAACGTAGATTCGAAAAAAAATCTCTATTTTCATTGATCCTCCTTGCTACAAACCATAATTTATTGATACCCTCATGATTTGTAAGATATCGGACGAATCGACAGCACAGGTTGTAAGATATGTATGTGATGTTCATCATCTTAAAATTTTAAAAACTAATAAATGTGTGTTTTACCATTACTCTCGAAGCAAGGAAAGCTTTATAAATTAGAAATTAAAACATTTTTTTATTAAATCTATATAATTTAGAGAATGTAATAGCTATTTGGATATTAGGAGGATAAATGATAGATTACCGATCGGGACAGAAAGTTGACGTGGGACGCAAAGGGTAGAGGGGCTCGAGAGCGACAATAAATAGTGAAAAACGTCCATCCAGAAATCATGACAGAAAAAGTGTCAGAAGGGCACGTTTAGTAGTCGTTATCGGTAACCAAGCGAACACCTGCGATTATTGTTAATAACGCTTCTTCCTCATAACCAGATAGACTAGTTCTCTAGTCCAAGTAAACTAATTGAAGTCCAATAGATCACACAAAATCTAAGAATACCTGTATGTAACCGACATATTAAGGCCATGAAAAGTCATAAGTCTAATAACACTAGACTTAAAGAAGAAAATAATATATAACGCCAAGGAAAATAATCACAATAAGTAACACAAGTCTGGAAGCGTGATAAGAGCCGAATGATTACGAAAACACGAAAAAAATAAAAGTAAAAATTTACATCGCTATTAGATTTAAAGCGTATTAACATTTCATGTTTACTAAAAACTGCTTACGCAGTATTTCTACATAATACACTCAAACTTAGTGACTGTTAAGTTGCTAGGGAAAATAATTCCCCACACAAAACTAGTTTGATAATATTCTACAATTCAAAGGGTCAGATTGTGCCACTATTTTCTGTAAATTGCTTTATTACTTCAGCATTAAATTGCTCAAAATACTAAACGGAAAACTTCTAAACAAAAAACTGGAACATATTTTCGAATTCGCTATAAAGGTTTAAACAATAAACCTGATAATACGACAAAAACTCTCTAAAACAAGACCAAACCGAAAATAGAAATTAAAACGTTGATGTTAACCCACAAAATGGAAGGGAAGTGTGTAACGACAATGGAGTTTAAACTTTATTGATTTTATTTTATTTAAAAATCAGAGCTCACTATGAACCAAACAAATAATTTTTGTATTGTTTAATAGGCAGTTCCGTGATGGAATTTCGATAAGTAGCCACGACACAAATTAGACTGGCGAGAGAACCGCCCGATCGTGTGTCTTCACACACTTGAAGGCTACTGTAGACACTTCCCGCAAAATAAAATGTTTAGCTTCCTTTTTAAAATTTTAAAAGGGTCGATTATATTTGAAAGCGCTACCAATCACAAAAATTGAATTGTATTTGTAAATGCAGACGGCTAAAAATCTCAAGACCAAAAACACGTTATCAGAATGTAACTTTATCTAAACTATAATTATACCCCGTAAAACGTGAAATATACTTCGGAAAACAATTTGTTCCTTTCTGAACACTCACACTATTTTCCTATAAAAAGGTAATAAAAAAACTATCTGTTGTTAAAACTAAATTTATTAGTGTGCTTTTATTTGGTTCGTCTTTCTACAATACGATAAGTAGAAATGGTTTAAATACGCGACCAAAAGGGATTAAGTTACTTGTGAGAATGTAAATATGGTAAACCTATATTCCATAAAGAATTAGTAACATTATTTTAATGAATGCCATTTTTTTACAGTATTAAATATTAAGAAAAATATAAGTACATTTTTTCTTACATTATCAGAAGAATTTCACGGTTCAACTACAACACAACTTAAGCTTTTCTTAGAAAAAAGGAAAAGATACCCAACTAATTTCCCTTTACTTTGTCCAGCTTTTTAAAAGTCGCTCACGCATTTAGTCTGAAAACCGAAAGAAATATTTGTGAATCCTTCCAAACACAAAAATTATGTTCTGGATTCCAATGTTATAAAAGAGTTTAAGTTTTCTATTTACATCCTTGTTCTCCAATGCATATTCTAAAGAAAATATACTATTAATAGTAAGTATACATTGAAATATTTAAAAGTTTTTAATTTGAAAACCTCCATGACAAATTCGATAACCTTATTGAGAAAGAAGGTATTCACTATCTAAAGACGGTATATAATATAAAGCATACTTGAACGGAAACCTTTTCAGATGGAGAATTAATAAATCTTATCTTTGCGAAATATATTTTAATTAAATTATTTTAGCAATTTTGACGTCAAATTCAATTATGCGACTTTTTAGAATGACGCGAGGTTACATAATTTCTTCGACAATGTAGAATGGGCTACATCAAGACCCAGACGGGAAACAATATCCTTTTGTGTGTAATCCGATAATAATTAAATTATTCAGGCAATTAGTGACATCAAATCCAATTCACGAAAGGGTTAAATGTATTTAAATTGAATATACTTTTTTGTGTGTCACCTAAAAAAGTTTTCAATAAACAATCATACTTAAATTTCTTTTTTCTACAACAATATTATCTAAATTGTTTTCACCAAGCTTTATGAAACGTGATCTTTTGTATATTACTTATGTTCTGTTAAAATAACTTCTTGACGTGTAACTGAATTTTAATAACGAATAACAAAATTTTAGGTGCGATTGTGGCTCGGTTAGTTGCGTGCGGGACTACGACCAAGGAACCCGGGTTCGAACCCCGGCCAATATATCACCGGATTTTTAAAAATCGCTTCTCCCTCGGAAGGCATTGGCAAACCACCGAGGTATACTTTGCCTAGGAAATTTCCTATTTATTTACTTGGGGTGGTTCGGAGTCCACCTTAAGCTGTAGGTCCCCTATACTTGTGATCACTGAACACGCACAACACAAGTATAGGAGGGAAATGCCAACGCTCTGCAACAGAGCACGGCACGTAAAGAAAGAAAGGTGCTGAATTCAAAGAATAAAAATCAAATTTGAAAACACTAAGAATAACAGACATAAAAAAAGAACAAGACCATTAGCGCACAGAAAAATTGATGAAATTGAAATGGACACAACTTTGCAAAATTCATGCAAATCTGATCTCATCTTACCATCACTTTGTTCATATGAAGATTGCTGCAATTTCTTCCTTTATATAAGGGAAATTGCTTCAGGAGTGAGCACTTGAACCGGTCGGCCTTCATATGCATATTTCGCTAAAAGCACACCAGGTCTTTAATTGATACGTCGGAATGGGCAATGGTTCAAGGATTTTAGGGTGAACGGTAGTCGTTTGAGGTATCGGGTAAGGACTAACTAGTATCCGAGACTAGTCTTGAACTAGCTGATGTCCATTCAATCCCTGATTTTGAATGGAAACGTGTTACAGGCCGTCGGTAGAGGCGTCGAAGGTTGTTTTACGCTAGATCCGAGACGAGATCTGGAGTGGTTAACAAAGCCTTCGCTAGAGGTGTTCAATTTAACTCACTAGAATCCGGGACAAGACCTGAGGAGGTACCTGCTCAAACGTGGGTAACCGACGATACAGCCAGAAGTAAAGTAATGTGTGGTAGAGATTCACCAAAGTGTTTCTTGACGAAATACTTATTAAAGTTGAAGAGTAAGCTCTGATACATGAGTACAAGTGTGGGTTAAATCGATTCTACTGCAGGCCATCGATAGATGTGTTTGAAGACGAAAGTATGGGGATCATGCTACAACTGTGCAGTTCCAGTCGTATGATCCACAGAAACCGTCGAGAACCATCACGTGTTAGGGGTGTGATGTGAATATACAGGCTCTCACGCTCAAGTCAACTTCACCTTAACGTGTACGTACCGGAATTCTGCTTCGGTGGAATTAACACAATAAATTTTGTTCATATAACATAAATAAAATTAATAAGTAGAAGAAACAGTTATAATAAAATTTGTCTTTTCTTTTGCGCGAACACATTTAACACTTCTTAGGTATCCACAACTATTTGTCTATGAATACTCAAAAGCGCAAGCCCGGCCAGACTATCTTCTCCCATTGAGTTACGCAAGTATTGTTTAATACGTTTCAAAGTTGAAAAACTACGCTCTACGTTTGCTACGGTTACAGACAGGGTAGCTCCAATGCCTAAAAAACGATGCACATTGGAAAATAACGATTCCAAACAATAATTCAAGGAGTCTATGAATGAAGATGGACTTTTTTCCTCAAATCGGAGACCATTGTTTCCATAACAAACATTCTTTCAGTACATTACCGCTCGTAGTAATTACATCATTTGGCCAAGATTTTAAAACTATTTCTACAGTTGCTTCTATTTTGTTTTCAGACAAACCAGTGATGGACGTAGGTAAAATATTCTGAAGATTACAAAGAATATCTTTATGCTTTACAAATCTATGTTTAAGTTGAGATATGAAATGATCCAGAAAAGGGATGAATACCGATTGACGATAATAATCTTCGGGTATTTGAGTGTCAGTGTCGTAATTTTCCCGATGTCGTTGAACCTTCGTTACTCTTGGTACTTTTATCTCTTCAGCTATTTCAGATGCAGGATCAGAAGCATCACGGTACAGTTTCTGAAATTTTAGCACAGCATTGGAACGAACTTCTAAAAATATCACTAAATCATCAGCCATATCCGCTGCACACGATAAATCTATCTTCTTTCCTTGTAAATAGAGAGTCAGTGGATGAGTAAATGAAAATAGTTCATAACTACTAAGCAAATAATGAAGTTCCCAGTCTTCATAACTTGTTGGAATGTAAATGTTTTATTCGAAGATTCTCTGTCTCCATGTTCGTGAATATTTCCTAAAGCATGGAAAATTGGTACAAACAACTCTTGGAATGTAATTATAGCGTTAAGTTTCTCGATCCTTGTTTCGATATCTTGTCTCGCACAATTTTGTCAAAATTGTACCGACTTTATTATAGGCAATAGTTTCAACGGAAGTACATAGATGGCGCATTTTAAACGCTCAGCATAGAGTCACTACATCTAGTTACCTAGACCAGCTGGTCGACCAGAGTACCGCAAACCGCCGCCATATTGGGGCAAACGAAGCATGAAATTGTTCATTATTTGCTCTGTATTGTATTTAATCAAATCCACGTTTACTTTAAGAGGTTATTCTTATTCTGAAAAATCAAACCTCTAATATGTCAAACACGTAAAACACACGTGTAGGTGACTAGATGCAGTGACTCTAGCTCAGCATGTAGTCCCTCTATTTCATATGGTAGCGACATCATGGAGCAAACCAGGTGCAAACTTTAATAAAGAAGAAATCACCACATCCATATTGTTTCGTAATTTTAACAAAAATTCGTTTAAAAATTATAATTTTGTATTTGTATATTAATAAGACCGTTTTTACATAATACGAATGTCCGTTATCAAATTCATGATAAATTGTAAATATTTTTGTGCATGGTGATTATTAAACCTAAGATTTAGTGCAAAACGAAATGTCAAATCTGGTAACTCTCAATGTCACCAACATACTTTTGCTCCAGCGACGAGATCAATCGTTGTCGCTACTATTTAAAAATAAAGGGGCTATAGCTCAGCAGCAGATTTAAAAAATACGATCAAATGCATTATTGTCCTGTTGTAATTTAGACCAATTTTGTAATTTATGATTAGCAAATTAATTCATTAAATATGTAACTAATCAATTGATAACAATAAAAAATTATAAATAAATTATGAGATAATTTTCTTTGCTTTAATGTCAGATATAACATTAGATTGAATATAAATTCTGATATCTGACTTCATAAAGAAGACAAGCATTATTCCGAGACAAACGCTGTTCTTCACTAAAATAATTTTGGAAACTTTCCGAATATTTCTGGGGGGGGATTTGAACCCGTAACCCCCCCCCCCAAAGCTACGCCACTGTAAGACCAGCTCAAATCAACTTCACTTTAACGGTAGATACCGAAATTCTGCTTCGGTGGAATTAAAAGAAGCACTGACAGGGGCACACCAGCCCCTATGACTTGGTAGATCGGGGTGGCGTAACCTTCTAAGACCAGCTCAAGTCAACTTCACTTTAACGGGTACATACCGGAATTCTGCTTCGGTGAATTAAAAGAAGCACTGACAGGGGTACACAGTAGGCCCTATAACTTGGTAGATCGGGGTGGCGTAACCTTTTAAGCCCAGCTACATTGCAGTTGGATTTCGGTAAATTCTGTCTGCTGGACTGAAGATACAATGACTTAGGGAATATCTCCGAATAAATAGCTCCATTAGCCTAGAGAGCTATGTAGTAGATATTGGATAACAACCTCGCTCCCAGCAGCGCTCACATAAAAGAGCACTAATTGGGCGTGAGGGGACCATGAGAGTTAAGCTTAAGAGCAGGTATGTTGCGTAAATCTACAACATACAACAACGATCTTAACTCAAACTCAATCAAACTCTTTCAATCATTTCTTTACTGTGTTTTATATGAAAGAGAAAGAACGCTGTATACACGCTTACTTCAGAAAAAATCATATTCGATTTTGGGCATTTCGCGAAAGCTGTCTCACTTAACTGCCTTAATCGTAAACCAATTCGTAGATCAACAAAGGATTGAGGATGATATACAGTGCTGCATACAGATGCTACTATATAGCGATGCTTATTATATAGTAAACGAAGTAAATAACGAAAAGGAGCAAAATCAGGTATAAGACAAGTACGGGTTGGAATTCAAGAAAAAAGGAATAATGGAAAGCAAATGGAAATACTCAGGAAATAGAGGACTACGAAATTGATTAAGTTGGAAAAATTTGAAGGTATGGCAAAAGAAGTTAATACCTTTGGAAAGGCGCAAATAAAATTAGTAGAGCAAGAGAGAGCTATTTGTTAAAGTGCTACAAAATCTCTTCATGTCCTTCATGTGATTTTACAAAACTTAAAGTGATATGCGTTGATTGATTGGTATTAGAGGCAGATGACATACTGTATTAATAAATTAATATAAATAACGTGCCAAGTGACACAACCATATGGAAGATATCAAGTGTATTAAAAAGAACTACATGTGAATTAAGCCAAAATGGCAGGGTTTTGATTCGCATAAATAAGCATTTATATAATCTAACTCTAACTCTAACTCTAACTTATTCTAATTTTAAGATGACGTTTATGTGTATATCTTTCTATGTTTACATCCAAATATGAACAATGTCGCAGTTATAGATGTAAATAATTCAATGTTTTAATACATAACACTACTACATCAATACCGAATATTAAATTTAACATAAACTTGTATATTAACCTATTTATATAGTTTAACTTGAAAGAAAGCAATAATATCGATCGATACCTCCCGTCAATACTATATACACGTAAATAAGAAGAGAGTTAAACACAATTACGATTATTATTTGACTTAATAACCTCTTTTCATTAGATAATCATGCTATTCACCTGATGTCTATCCCCTTAAAAGACGATTCTACTACCAGTCTATGATTCTATTCAGCTGTTATTTATTTTTTTTATTTGATATGGATTTAGGTGCTTCAACAGCAATGGTTATTAGCACCTGTATGAAAAGTTTACATTGATTATATAGTTAAAGATATTATGGTAAATTAAATATTAAGTATGGTAAGTGAAGCGGCGTGGATAGCGACCTTAGCGCATCTCTCACGTACAACTAAAGATTTAAAAACAAAACTTACCGGGACGATTCTTCTTGTCCGTGAAAAACAGCTTCTTAATACTAAAAGGGGAAAGGAAAAAATAAGGAATAAAAGGATGAAGCTGGCGTCTTCAGAATTCTGTATATTTTCACGAAACTAACCAACACGCGAGTAGAACGAACCAACAACGACTGGCGCAAAATGATAAAACACAATATTGATAATAAAAAGATAGTCGATACTACATATTCGAATAACTATTTAACGCGACTATCCTCTTTTAAAAATACTTTATTAAAGGGCGCAACCATATTCCCCACCGCATTGAAAACACCGTTTTCAATCAATCACTAAAGAAAAGTATTAAGAAAACTAAAAGTAATGTATATAACTTCTAATAACTACAATACTCCCGAAACCCAAAACAATAAGGTTTATATACAATATAATAAATAAATGGCATTGCTAATAAAACAAAATAAAAAAAATCATTGTGTTGGTAATGGACACAATTTTACAGCGGGTCTTTTATAAGTGCCGCCTTTGGTACGAACCGTAGCAACGCGTACGACACCGTCTGTACCCGGAAAAACTTTTGTTATGACCCCTAACGGCCATTTTAGAGGGGGTAAATTTTCTTCTATTAGAATTACCACCATACCCACCTTAATGGGCAAAGCAGGGGTATTCCACTTTTGCCTGGATTGAAGCGTCGTTAAATATTCGACATGCCAACGTTTCCAATAAGATTGGACTAGTCGATCTAAAAGTAGTTTTCGATGGATAATATGACATTGTAAGTTAATTGGACGAACTGGAAAATGCAACAGCGGTGCGTTTCCTAAAAAATGTGCAGGAGTTAGCGCAATTGGATCTGAAGGATCCGAACTTAAATTATATAATGGTCTTGAGTTCATTAAAGCTTCCACTTGCGTCAACACCGTGGATAACTCCTCAAAAGTTAAGATCTGATCCCCGATTATTTTAAGTAAAATAGATTTGCAGCTTTTAATGTTACTCTCCCAAAGCCCACCAAAGTGGGGTGAATGAGGAGGATTCAGCTTCCAACTAATTTGATTATCTAGCAACTCCTTTTTAAGAGCTTCATCATAGTTTGCCGATTTAATAAAAGCATATAAATCTTTTAATTCTGATTTGGCCCCGACGAAGTTGGTACCTTGGTCCGAGTACATAATACTAACTGGACCTCTACGAGATAAAAATCTTTTAAAAGCATCCATAAATTTAGCCGTAGATAGATCAGAGCACAGCTCCAGATGCACGGCTTTAGTGGTTAAACAAATAAACAGACATAAATATGCCTTTTGGGAACGATGTCCTTTATGTCTAGAAAAGGTAATACGAAAGGGACCAGCAAAGTCCACGCCGGTGTGCAGAAAAGCTTTGGTCTCATTTACGCGAGGCGCAGGTAAATCGGCCATCATGGGAAAGGTAGCTTTAGGTCTATTCCGAAAACAAAAATTACATAATTGGATTCGTCGACGTATTAACTTCCTACCAGCCAATATCCAAAATTTCTGGCGTAACACAGAAGTTAACAGAAATTCACTAACATGTAGATGTCGTTGATGATAATAATCTACGATTAACTCGACAAAATGACCATGATTTGGTAATAATATAGGGTGCTGATGATCATAGGCAATATTCGCGTTTGATAACCGACCACCTACACGTAAAATACCTTTATCATCTAAAAAGGGTTTTAATTTTAGGAGATTCCCGGAACTAAGTTTGCCGGATTGTAATTGTTTTATTTCTGCACCAAAATAAACAGACTGTACTATTTTAAAAAGCACCTCTTCGGCTTTAAGTCTGTCCGCTAAAGAAAATGATTTATTTCTAGGTAAAATTTTCAAAAAACGTAAGACATAAATAGTGACGTTAATTAATTTATTCCAAGATGAACATCTTTCGATTACATCGTATAGAGTAGATGATGCTTTGACCACAACTAACGAAATTGTATTAGATTTCGTTTCTAATGAAACCGTTTCACTTGAAGAAATTTTTTCTATAGGCCACTCATTTGAATCTTGTAAAATCCAGGGAGGACCAAACAACCAAACAGCTTGATGAGACATAAATTGTCCTGGACTCATACCACGAGATACCCCATCTGCCAAATTAAGAGTACCAGAAATATGATACCAGTCTGCATTTGGTAATTCCTGTTGTATCTTAGCCACCCTATTAGCGACGAAGGTAGTCCAACGATGAGGTGAAGTACTAATCCAATGTAGTACTACAGTAGAGTCGGATAACGCTATTATATGGTTAAAGGATATGCGAGAACTATATGTTTGAAGGGTTAAATTTAACAATTTGGAAAGCAGCAATGCCGCACATAACTCAAGTCGAGGTATAGATAAATTTTTTACTGGTGCTACTTTCGATTTAGAACAAACCAACGAACAAGTTATTTGGCCATCGGTAACTGAACGAAGATAAACAACAGCAGCGTATCCTTTTTCGCTACTATTTGCGAATCCAATTAGCGAAACTATACTATTTGACTTCACATTTAAATATCTTGGTATTTGTATACCGGATAACAGAGGCAATTCGTTTTTAAAGGTCAACCATCTTTTTTCAAGAGATTCAGGAGGGGTTTCATCCCAACCTAATTTTAAAAGCCAAAAATCTTTGATAAGCAATTTTGCATACATTGTAACCGCTGCAATTAATCCCAACGGATCAAAGATTTGCGCAAGCACAGATAAGACATTACGCTTGGTGGGTTTTACATCAAATTCACCTAGCCTAAACGAAAAATAATCGTTGACTGGATACCATGTAAGACCTAAAATCTTAAACGTTTGATCAAAGTCTAAATGTTGTACTAATTTCAAAGATTCTGGTATTTTATTCATCAAAGATTGGGAATTACTAGCCCATTTAATTAAGTCAAATTGTCCTGACTTGAACAATTGTATAAGCTGATGATACAGCGCTTCGGCTTCAAGGTCATTGTCGACGGAGAATACAAAATCGTCAACATAGAAATGATTCTGGACAACTTTGGAAGCTAAAGGAAAACGTTTGGATTCATCCAATGCTAGTTGTTGTACAGTTCGCAGTGCTAAGTATGGCGATGACTTTACGCCGAAACATACCGTATTGATTTCGTAAGCCGTTAAAGGTTGATCAGGTGAAAAACGCCAAACTAAGCGTTGAAATTTCCTGTGCTCTGGAATAATAAGGATCTGACGGAACATCTGTTTTACATCAGCAGTGAGAGCCACAGAAAAAAGTCGAAAATCCAATAACAAAACAAAAATATCTTTTTGCAGTTTTGGGCCAGCGTGCAATAAATCATTTAATGATAAAGAGGTATCAGTTTTGCTAGAAGCATTATTTACTAACCTAATTGGTGTGGAACTACTTTCCTTAAAGATAGGATGGAACGGAATGTAATAACTTAACTGATTCAAATCTAGGTTAGGTAATAACGACATATGCTCTTGTTCCAAATAATCACGCATAATGTCATCACAAGCTAAACGAAGGTTCAGATTTCCGTTTAATCTTCTTTCTAATGCGAAGAATCTACGACAAGCAATATTATAAGAATTGCCAAGCTTTTCGGGCGATGCTTTAAATGGAAGTGCTACACAATAACGACCACGATCATCACGATTATACGAGGAAACATAAATTTTTTCACACTCCGCATCTTCTAGATTCAGAATAGAAGGAGAGGGGACATTTTCTATTTCCCAAAATTTAGATATAGTCATTTCTAAAGAATCAAAGGTACAAAAGTTTTCTGTTGATATGGAGCCCTGCGGTAAGATAGGGACTTTACCCATAACGACATAGCCCAATGTGGTCTCCACCGCCAGTGGAGCATTTGAAGTACCGGTTACTTTTCCAGATTTTAACAGGTGTGCCATTAGATTGGCACCTATGATGGCGTCTACTTCGCCAGGAATGTAAAAAGTACTATCAGCTAAAGGTAAATCGGCCAAATGTTGCAACGCATTATGATCGACCACTACAGACGGAAGTCTATCTGTGATCTTCTCGATGATCAACATATCAGCTAAGTACCTAATGTGTTCGTCAAATTGTGAGTAAAAATTCAAATTGGTACAACCAATAACAGGTTGTCTAGCGGCACCAATGGTTTGGACCGAAGAAGAGATTTTATTAAATTCTAAACCTAGACGTTTCACGCAGTTGCGTGATAAAAAATTAGATTGACTGCCTGTATCTAATAACAACCGAATTTGTTGTTTCTGATTAAAAACATCGTAAACAAAAACTATAGCAGTAGCTAACAGAACAGTAGTATTACGGTAAGTATGATTGTCTCTATCATAAGCAGTATTAGAACTTAAACTATGCAGAACTTGATTTGTACTACAATGCGGTTGATCTGTTTGTTTCAAGGTATTATTATGAATATGCGATATTTCGGATTTAGGTGGCACAGTTTGATGTTCTGACTGCAAATTAAAATGCAATAATGAATGGTGTTTCGATTTACATTTATTACAAACATTAGTAGATTTACAAAACGAAAGTTTGTGGTTTGGATTTAGACAATTAATGCATAAACCTTTATCTTTAACTATTTTAAATCTCTCGTTAGGAGTTTTCTTTAAAAATTTAGAACACTGCGATACAATATGAAAATTATCATTACAAATGATACAACTAGATTTTATACTATTTTTGGTACTGCCTATGTTGTTTGTGGGCACTTCCTGAACTTTAGATTCACTGACGAAAAAAGATTTATTAGTTTTAAAAGGGCTACGGGCATTGGCAGCGAAATTATTACGTGTTTTTTCAAACTTAACCATTTTGCTTTGTTTACGTATGAATTCAATTAATTCATCGTATGTGGGGAGGTCGCCACTATCTCTAATTAATTCAAATGCGCTAACCGCTTCTGGGGGCAATCTGGTCATAGCTAAATAAGTTAACATATAGTCACCTAGGGTAGCAATTTCCAACCGTTTTAAGGCGGTGACATTAGTATGGAATTTTTCCAAAAATGATTGCAAAGCATTTTGATTGGAATTAGGTGTGATCCGAAAATGATATAAACGATCGAGGTAAAGATTTGCTAGAAATTTTTGATCCTGATAGGTATCTTCCAATAATTTCCAGATAGTGTCGTAATTATCCGGTATGGGCTCAACACCACTACAAGTTTTTAGTGCTTTACCAGTTAAACTACTTAGTAAGTACTGAAGTTTTTCAGCACGCGAAAATTCGGTTTTGATATGAACAAAGTGTTTAAAGTTCTCATAAAAAAGTGGCCAAAGAGTTAAATCCTCGCCATCAAATTTCATTAATTCTATTTTAGGCATTTGAATACGACGTTGAATCTCTAGGTCATTATTCGGGTTACTATTGTTAGCATTAGTTAAAGATGGTTTAATAAATTCCATCGCCATATATTCAATATTATCTCGTAAGTCCTCAAATGCATCTAAAAACGCGAACGAAGGCGCTTCTTCAGGTTTGATCTTTTGCTTTAAACAAACAAATTGATCAGCAAGCTCGCGATACTCTTCAACGGTTTTACTAATCGCGCAGTAACGAATTTTAAACTGTTCCAGTTTTTTAATATTCTGTTGATCGACTTTCAAGGCTCTACCTGCATCATAACATAATTGAACTCTTCTAAAAAGAGCTTCTCTTCTAGCGCGTAATCTATTTAGATCTAATTCTAATTGACTTTCGCTTTCGGTCATTGTATTAGATTTACCAGGAAACACAAATAAACAGCAAAACGAAAAATTGATAAATAAATTGAGTTGATAACACCAACACGTAGATTTTAATTATCTTGTCGCAATTTACAATTAATAATAAAACAACTATGTAATGACGTTATTAATCAAAATATTTTTAACACCAAAATTATCGATATCTAAAATAGTAAAAGGTGTTACGACGAAAATAGATATTAAAAACGATAGTATTACAATAGAAGTCAGATACATCTATTTCCGAAATGGAAATAAATAACTATTTATTAACAACGAAACTAAACTGTGTTTAAATGCAATTTATGGATATGGTTACAATTTACATTAAACCGTGAACTATTAATACGTAGATAGATAAACGCAATAATAGACAGAATTCCCAAATTAATATTTGCGAAACGGACTTAAATATGTCCCTGCTCGGGCGCCAAATGAAGCGGCGTGGATAGCGACCTTAGCGCATCTCTCACGTACAACTAAAGATTTAAAAACAAAACTTACCGGGACGATTCTTCTTGTCCGTGAAAAACAGCTTCTTAATACTAAAAGGGGAAAGGAAAAAATAAGGAATAAAAGGATGAAGCTGGCGTCTTCAGAATTCTGTATATTTTCACGAAACTAACCAACACGCGAGTAGAACGAACCAACAACGACTGGCGCAAAATGATAAAACACAATATTGATAATAAAAAGATAGTCGATACTACATATTCGAATAACTATTTAACGCGACTATCCTCTTTTAAAAATACTTTATTAAAGGGCGCAACCAGTAAGTATGATGAGTAGGTAAGTATACAAAGTAATATTTTTGATTTAAGTTATAATTTAAGTGCGGGTTTTAGATTTTTGTAATAAGTTTGGTTAGTTGTAGGTAGTTCAAGATCCGGTTTTGATTGAATATGTCTGGATTGAGAGCCTCTTGTAGGGTATTGGGAAGTTGGAGATTCTTTCGTTGAGTAGCATATTGCGGACAGATAATTAAGAGGTGCTGTATCGTAAGTGGTGTGGCACAACGAGGGCAGTTTGGTGTTGGACTTTTGAGGAAGAGATGACCGTGTGTGATGTTGGTATGTCCAATTCGGAGGCGGGTAAGTAATATTTGTTGATGACGAGTAAAGCAGTGTATGTGTTTCCATGGATGCACAGTGGGTTTGATGGATTTGAGTTGACTGTTTGATTGGGTCCATAGGGTTTGCCAATGTTGTAGAATGATATGCTGTAGTTTTTTTTGTGCATCGTGATATACCATTTTATTTATAACCGTGGATGGATTGTGAAAGGCTTCTTTTGCTAATCGATCGACCTCTTCATTTTTGGAAATGCCGACATGTGATGGAATCCATATGAAGGTGATGGTCTTATTTTGTAGGTAAAGCTGCTGTAGGAGATGATGGATATCTTGAAGCAGGACATTGTCAGGATATAGTTGTTGAATTGATTGAAGTGCACTGTATGAGTAAGTTAGTATGACTATGTTGCTGTTTAAGCTCTGTTGCGAATACATCAGTGCTTGATGAATGGCTGTTAACTCAGCTGTGTAGATCGATGTAAAATCTGGGAGTTGTATCTTCTCCTGTCCATTTTGCGTTAATACGGCACACGTGGCTTGGTGTTCCATTTTGCTTCCATCTGTATAAATTTCTTCTGGGCCATCAAAGGTGGTGATGAGTTTCCGAAGCTCGATTTTAAGTAGAATCAGCGGCGTGGTGTGTTTGTTGAATTTGAGAAGCGTGGTATTTATTTTGTAGGGAGGTAGAATCCAAGGAACATTTCGGTGTGGTGATGGTCGGTAAAGGTTTGGGAGCTTAGCGTGAAGTTGTTGTTGGAGCTGGGAGAGGCGAATATGGAAGGGTTTGTTAATGCGTGGACGATTGTGATATTCAATATGCTGATCTTGGAATAGAATGTTTTTATGTGATGGATGTTCAGGATGCGTTAGGATTTTAATAGCGTAATTTGTTGTGAGAATGTTTCGGCGAATGGTGAGTGATGGTGTGCTAGCTTCAATTTGTAGACTGTCCACTGGGGATGTTCGTAGAGCACCAAGCGCTAGTCGTAAAGCAGCATTTTGCACTGGATCTAGGGTATGGAGTATTGCGGGAGTGGCTGCTGCATAGATGGGAGCTCCGTAGTCTAATTTGGAACGAATAAAAACCCTGTATAGTCTAAGCAGTAACGTTTGGTCAACTCCCCATTGACGGTTAGACATGACTTTAAGGATGTTAAAAGATTTAAAAGCATTGATTTTGAGTTCTTTTATATGTCGTCTCCAAGTTAATTTCTGGTCAAGGTCATGCCAAGAAATTTGACAGAATCCTGATATGCTATAGCTTTATTATTGAGCTTTAGTGAAATAAATAAAGATTATTAAAAGTTTCACAGTTTTATTAAAATATACCTGACAATATTGTTTCGACAGCTATGCTGTCATTATCAAAGGTAATATAATTATAAACAAACACGTCGCTAAGGTAGATACAAAATAGGTAACTAGATAAAATAATAATAATAATAAAAATTAATAATAAAAATCATAATTAAACATCTAATACTTCCAGTAACGGAGAATTACTGAGCTCAAGTTGTTCATTCATTAAAGGTACCCTGAGTTTGTGTTTGTATATCTCAAAGGCTTCTAAAATGTCTAATTTGCGTTTGTTATTACAAAAATGTAGGAATTTAATATTATTTTGAGGAGTCATTGTGTGATTTTGTTCTAAAAGGTGTTTGGCGTAATTCGATTTTTCAGGATGTTTATTTTTGTAATGACGTACGTGTTCTTTATATCTTATGTCAAAATTTCGAAGTGTTTGTCCAATATATACCGAACTACAAAAAGAACAATTTAAACGGTAAATGCCCGATTTCATGATATCATGTGTTCTGTCTTTAGCATTAAATAAAAATGAAAAAGTGTTAGTGTTGGTTTTAAATGTTATTTTATAATTGTTGGTTTTTCTTAGTATATGTGCAATTTTTTCTGATATTTTGCCAAAATATGGTATAGATATGTAATTTGTGTCTTCTGTTTGATTGTCAATGGGATATATTCTTTTGATAGCTAACCTATAATCTTTTTGTTTAATTAAAGTGTCAATCATGTTCGGATTATAATGATTTGCATGTGCTAGTTGTTTAATGGTTGATATCTCTTTGCTAAAATCTGATTTTGTTAGTGGAATAGTTAAAGCTCTGTGTACTAATGATCTGTATGCTGCTATTTTATGTGTATTGTGGTGACAAGATTCATTTGGTATTGTTATATCTGTTTGTGTTGGTTTTCTGTATATGGAAAATTCAAAAAGATTGTCTGCGTTAATCTTGATATTTAAGTCTAGAAAGTTTATAGCCCTGTTTTGTTCTGTTTCTAGTGTAAATTTTATATTAGGATGGATATTGTTTATAAGAATTAAAAATTCATTGATAACCTCAAAAGAACTGTCAAAACAAGCTAAAATGTCATCAACATAACGAAACCAGAAGATAATGTGTTTAGAGAGGTTTAATTCAAATATTCGATCTTCAAACTTGTCCATAAATATGTTAGCTAATAGAGGACTTAGAGAATTACCCATAGGTAAACCATCCTTTTGTAAATAAATTATGTTATTAAAAGTGAAATAATTTTGACTTATACAAAGGTCAAATAATTGAATTAACTCTAACCTTTTAACTAATTCTATATTACTATTGATCAAGAAACTATCTAATAGAGGAATACATTCTTGTGGGGGTATTCTGGAGAACATGTTGCAAATATCAAAACTAACAAGTTTTGAATGTGGTGGAAGATGTATGTTTTGCAGCTTATCTACTAATTCTAATGAATTTCTAACAGAGTATTTCGATTTGTAACCTATCGTGTTAATAATCTGGTTCAGTTTTTTGGATAAAATGTGATTAGGTGCATTGATGTATGATACAACTGGTCTTATTGGCATATTCTGTTTGTGGGTCTTCACTAATCCATACAGTTTAGGAATTTGTGGGTTTTTATTAATGATTTGTTGCTTTTCTAATTCTGAAAAGCAGATATTGCAGTTTTCTAAACCTTGTTTTATTTCTTTTTGGAATTTTGTGGTTGGGTTTTTGTTTAACGTTTCAAAATTTTCTTTATTAATAAATTCATTAACTTTTTGTATGTAAATATCTTTAGAAAGAATTACCAAAGTGCTACCCTTATCTGCTTTAACAGAAATTAGATTGTTCTCTGTGATTTTCTGTTTTATAGATTGAAGAAGTGATATGTTAGATGTGTTGTACATTTTGTCCTGTTTCAAAGACATCTCTTTTAACAAATTCGAAATTTGGAATTTTGCATAGTTATTATGATCTTTCTTAAGTATAGTTTCGCATTCAACGGCCAAAATTTCTTTAATTTTGTTGGTAAATTTTGGAAAAGGACAAAATTTGAAACCTTTGTTAAGAAATCGTGTTTCTCTGTCATTGAATGTTATATTTGACAAGTTTATGAAACGAGGATAAAAGTTTGCAGTGTTCTGACAATTATGGTTATTTTGTAGTGTACGTTTTTGTTGTACAAGTCGATGAAGTTTATTTTTCTGTGTGGTGTATTTTTTGAATTTAATGTGACTGACGGTTTCTCTAATGTCAAAATCTAAGATGTCAAATTGGATATTGTGTAATTTATGAGTAAGTTCTGTATAGAGTACCTTTATATAAACGTGCATATTGTCTCTTATACTAAACCATTTCTTCGATTCTTCTTTGAGCCATCTTCTTTTAGCATTCCTAATCACTTTTTCAGTAATCGAATTCTTGGTTCTGGTAGTGATGTTTATGTAGTTAGGAATAACCTGACGTTTCAGACATTCTTGGTTAAACCAAACATTCTGACTTGCGATTCCGTGTTTGATCATAAGTTTCTTGTATAACTTGGCTTGTTCTTCTAACGAAGACGAAATAATCTTGTTTATTGTTTCCAGCCTTATTTTGTGGAACTCCATAATCATGAAATAAATAAAGATTATTAAAAGTTTCACAGTTTTATTAAAATATACCTGACAATATTGTTTCGACAGCTATGCTGTCATTATCAAAGGTAATATAATTATAAACAAACACGTCGCTAAGGTAGATACAAAATAGGTAACTAGATAAAATAATAATAATAATAAAAATTAATAATAAAAATCATAATTAAACATCTAATACTTCCAGTAACGGAGAATTACTGAGCTCAAGTTGTTCATTCATTAAAGGTACCCTGAGTTTGTGTTTGTATATCTCAAAGGCTTCTAAAATTAGAGGCTAGAATTAGAAAAGCAACAAATCATTAATAAAAACCCACAAATTCCTAAACTGTATGGATTAGTGAAGACCCACAAACAGAATATGCCAATAAGACCAGTTGTATCATACATCAATGCACCTAATCACATTTTATCCAAAAAACTGAACCAGATTATTAACACGATAGGTTACAAATCGAAATACTCTGTTAGAAATTCATTAGAATTAGTAGATAAGCTGCAAAACATACATCTTCCACCACATTCAAAACTTGTTAGTTTTGATATTTGCAACATGTTCTCCAGAATACCCCCACAAGAATGTATTCCTCTATTAGATAGTTTCTTGATCAATAGTAATATAGAATTAGTTAAAAGGTTAGAGTTAATTCAATTATTTGACCTTTGTACAAGTCAAAATTATTTCACTTTTAATAACATAATTTATTTACAAAAGGATGGTTTACCTATGGGTAATTCTCTAAGTCCTCTATTAGCTAACATATTTATGGACAAGTTTGAAGATCGAATATTTGAATTAAACCTCTCTAAACACATTATCTTCTGGTTTCGTTATGTTGATGACATTTTAGCTTGTTTTGACAGTTCTTTTGAGGTTATCAATGAATTTTTAATTCTTATAAACAATATCCATCCTAATATAAAATTTACACTAGAAACAGAACAAAACAGGGCTATAAACTTTCTAGACTTAAATATCAAGATTAACGCAGACAATCTTTTTGAATTTTCCATATACAGAAAACCAACACAAACAGATATAACAATACCAAATGAATCTTGTCACCACAATACACATAAAATAGCAGCATACAGATCATTAGTACACAGAGCTTTAACTATTCCACTAACAAAATCAGATTTTAGCAAAGAGATATCAACCATTAAACAACTAGCACATGCAAATCATTATAATCCGAACATGATTGACACTTTAATTAAACAAAAAGATTATAGGTTAGCTATCAAAAGAATATATCCCATTGACAATCAAACAGAAGACACAAATTACATATCTATACCATATTTTGGCAAAATATCAGAAAAAATTGCACATATACTAAGAAAAACCAACAATTATAAAATAACATTTAAAACCAACACTAACACTTTTTCATTTTTATTTAATGCTAAAGACAGAACACATGATATCATGAAATCGGGCATTTACCGTTTAAATTGTTCTTTTTGTAGTTCGGTATATATTGGACAAACACTTCGAAATTTTGACATAAGATATAAAGAACACGTACGTCATTACAAAAATAAACATCCTGAAAAATCGAATTACGCCAAACACCTTTTAGAACAAAATCACACAATGACTCCTCAAAATAATATTAAATTCCTACATTTTTGTAATAACAAACGCAAATTAGACATTTTAGAAGCCTTTGAGATATACAAACACAAACTCAGGGTACCTTTAATGAATGAACAACTTGAGCTCAGTAATTCTCCGTTACTGGAAGTATTAGATGTTTAATTATGATTTTTATTATTAATTTTTATTATTATTATTATTTTATCTAGTTACCTATTTTGTATCTACCTTAGCGACGTGTTTGTTTATAATTATATTACCTTTGATAATGACAGCATAGCTGTCGAAACAATATTGTCAGGTATATTTTAATAAAACTGTGAAACTTTTAATAATCTTTATTTATTTCATGATTATGGAGTTCCACAAAATAAGGCTGGAAACAATAAACAAGATTGAGCTTTAGTACCGGGTTAATAGGTTCTCTGTAAGTTCTGGTAAAATGCATAGCGTGTGTTTTTTCTGGTGAAAAGGTAAAGCCGGTTTGGTTTGACCAATCCTCTAAAATGGTTATTGCACGTTGTAGGTGCTGTTGTAATAACGTGAGATCTCTACTGCTAGTGTAAATGGCTACATCGTCCGCATATAAGGCAATTTTAATGTGTTGCGGAAGTTTGTCCCCAATGGTATTTATAGCTAATAAAAACAGGGTTACCACCTATCTTGACGCAAAATCTTCTATCATTTAGGAAATTATATATAAAGGAAGTGATATTTCCGGTGATGCTCCAACTTAGAAGTTGTTTGATTATTAGGTGTTTCCAGGTTTTATCATAAGCACTTTGTATATCAAAAAAAATTGCTATAAGATGTTCATGGTTTGCAAAGGCTTCGTAGGCTGCTGATTCTAGATTAAGAAGGTGGTCAAGAGTTGAACGATTTTTTCGGAAACCGGCTTGATGAGGATTTAAAAGGTGTTGCGTCTCAAGGTACCACATTAATCGTGAATTTATAATTTTTTCTAATAATTTACAGTCACAACAGGATAAGGAAATGGGACGATAACTAGTTGGTCTGGTAGGATCTTTATCAGATTTTAGGAAGGGTAATATTGTAACGGATCTCCATAACGTTGGGAAGACTTGGTCTGACCAAATGCGATTGTAGAGTTTTAATAGATGTGCTTTTGCTGATAGAGGGAGGTTTTTAAGCATAATGTAAGAGATTCCATCCGGTCCTGGTGTTGAATTGCCGGTTGATTTTAGTGCATGATTTAGTTCTTCCATAGTGATGGGTTGGTTAAGCGGATGGCGTGAGTCAGTAGGTAATTGTAAAGCGGTATTTTCAACAGATCGTTTTAATTCTTCGAAGGTTGGATTATGATAGTCTTCATTGTATTTATTTTCCAATGTTTGTGCTATTATCTCGGCGATATGGTGAGGGTCAGTAACTGGTTCGTTGTTGATGTCATAAACTAATGGTATGGAAAAATTTTTAGGCAAGCCTTTAAAACTGTTGATTTTATTCCAAAATTGTCTGTTTGTAGTGTTACTATTGACTGATTGTATAAATTTAGCCCAAGATGTCTTTTTACTTTCGCGTATGATACGCCTGGCTTTGGCTCTCAGCAGCTTAAATGTAATGAGATCTTGAAGTGTTCTAGTTTTTTTATAACGATTGTATGCTTGGTGATGGGCATGTATGGCTTTTCTGCAGTGAGGAGTCCACCATGGGACTGGATAACGTTGGATGTTGGGGGTTGTCTTGGGGATGGAGCATTGTGCTGCTTCTAACATAATATTATTAAACAATTGGATTTCTGAGTCTATATCTTGATTTTCGGAATTTGAGGTTAGGTGTTGGAAAATATGTGTTTGATACTTGGCCCAATCAGCTAATTCGAATTTCCATTTTTGTTGTAGTTTGACGGTTGATGGTGGAGAGGGAGAGTGAATGCTGATTTTGATAGGATAGTGGTCACTATCATGTAATTGGGGAAGGGGGACCAGGTTAACGTAGGGGCTATCGACGGAGTTGATAAGGCCAGATCTATACTGGAGAATGTTTGGTTAGCTACGTTAAAGTGTGTAGGTGCTCCAGTATTGGTAAGACAAAGATCATTGTCTATTATAAACTTTTCAATGATGCGTCCTCTTGTATCGAGTTTTTGCGAACCCCATATAGGATTATGAGCGTTAAAATCGCCGACTATAATCAAAGGTTTTGGAAGTTGTAGAAATAGATTTTCTAAGTCGTTTACAGTAACAGCGGCGTCTGGTGGTAAGTAAATATTACAGATGGTGAGTCTAGCGGGAGTGTGTAATTGTACTGCTACTGCTTCTAAATTCGTTTGTAGTGATAATCTTTCTGAGTGTAATGTGGCTGTTATAAATGTTGCAACTCCTCCGCTCGCTATATTTTGTATTGGTCTTGGTGTGTGATAACATTTATATCCTTTTAATTGTATTCTATGCTCAACTTTGGTAAGCGTTTCTTGGAGGCAAATTATGTGTGGTTGGTGAGTACGTATTAGCAATTGTAGGTACTGTAGGTGGGTATAATAGCTATTAATGTTCCACTGCAGAATTTCCATAAGTTGATTTAAGATGAGTAAAGGTCCTGGGATAATTCATCGTCAGTCGTAGTTGGGGTGGCGTGTATTGCATAATGTGGATCCAAGAGTTTGTTAAGTTTAGTAATTGTTCTTGTAACTTTCATTTTGAAATACCTGGATTGTAGGTATGGGTGTAGGTTAACCATATGAGTTTTGACGTCAGAGATTCTGTCTGTAAATAATAGAATAGTGTTGATTGGATCACTGGAGAATACTGCTTCAGCCACGCATTTCGCAATATCTAGATCTTTAATTGTCGGTGTTATCTTTAAGTTACGGATTTCAGTAAGTTATGAGTTCCTCTTTTTCCAGTTTAATTTCTTTTGTGCTCGTTTTTTTCTTTTTTTGGAGTTTTACCTTGGGATTCTGATTGACTAGACACAGAGATAGCTTCTGCTGTTCTTTTAGCTAATGGTGATGAGCTGTTTTGTAGTTGGGTCATCTTCGTCTCTTCTTTTTGTGTATTGGGAGGTAGATCTGGGGTAACTTGCTGTGTTATATCAGTTGGTTTCACTGATATAATTCTATCATCCAGGGATGTGTTCGTAGTAAATGTATCGCGGTTGTTTATTTGTGATGATTTATCTGAATTTATGAATGTGAGTAGATTTTGATTACTAGTATCTTTGTTTTGGTTTAATTGTGTATTTTCCGTTTCAGGTTCACCAGAGTTGGAAGGTAAAGTATTAATTGATGTTCCATTCTTGTGTTGACGGTCGCAGTTTGGTGATGCGTGTCCAGCTTGTTGGCAAACAGGAATCTTCCAAGTGCAAGAAGATTCTATAATTATCTCCTTCATAGGTGACTAATATCGAATCAGGTATATTATAATTATCTTGGCTAATATAAATTTGTCTTTTAAAACTACAAATATGTTGGTACTCTGGATTAGCCGAGTTGATATGTAAATCAACTAAGTTGGATACTGGAGTGTTGCCTAATTCTTTAATTTTATTTATTATAATATCATGTGGAATTACCGGACACACTCTGGTGATTAGTAATCTTTTTGCTGGAGTTACATATCTTCGAGCATGTAGAACCTGATTTTGAATTATAATTTCGTTATGAGTAGCCATAAACTGATCAACGAGATTTTTCGATTTTAAAAATATGCATATACGATGATTAGACATCGGGCTGGCGAATATTACATTTGATGGACCAATCTTATCTCCTACGGCCTTGCAATAGGCGAGGATTGGTGTATTTTCAATGTATTCGTATAATATTCCTTGATTTAAAGTGCGGTCTGTTGGGCTGGTGATTCTTGCTAATATTGTGTATTTTTGTTGAAAGGGAAACTTGGGGCGTTGTATTAGGAGAGGAGAAGTTCTGAGTAATGGATGCGTAAGTTGAAAGTGATTTAAGATTTGAAGTAGTTGGATGAGCTCTAGATGTCTGTATTTGAGATAGTAAAGAGACATTGGTTGGTAGGCTCAAAAAAGGTGTATGTTCCTGGATGGTTGTTGGGTGGGTAGAAGGTAGATGGGGGTTTATTATAGGTGAGTTTGAGTATTCATTTTTGGAGGAAACTAAATCATTTAAATTTATCATTTTTACAGGTTGTTATTTTAGTAATTTAAAATGAGATTTATTTTTAAATGTTAGGAAAGTAGATGGCACTATAACCACCCGCGAGGGGTGGTTATCTGTTTTGTTTATAATTTATAGGTTATAAAAATTGAATTTGTAAATTATAAATTTTAGCACTTACTAAAATGTTGGGAACAAGATAACAGAAAAATTCTGTTCCCGCACATACACACTTTTGATTAATAGCAGTCTTGGTATTATTTCAATGCAATTACACTGAATATTTAACAAGGAGTAGGTTTAAACAAATGACCTCACCTTTCAATCAGATTATCCTATTCAGCTGTTAGGTTTCAGACAAATAACCTATAATAGTCTTTTATACTCTGTAAAAGGTATCCTTCTGACATACAGCTGTCTTTTTAAAAGACTACTTCTAGTTATGTGATACTGATCACTAAAGATGACTTAATAAGATATAAGAAAACAAACTTTTTTATTTATTCTTTTAAAAGTCTAAAAGAAAAAGAAAATGTCAAACAATGGACCAAATAAAAGGTTTTTGTTGTGAAAATGATAACATTGTTACCTAAACAGATTATAAGTCAAATACAATGTGTTGTTATCAGACGTCGTTTAAAATGTAGTGTTGTGAGAGACCACAGTTCTTACAATGTTTTGTTAGGTTTATTGTATATATATTGCATTCAGAATTAACTGTCTTTTCTAAAATGTTTGTGTTCCAAGTCATTTACAGTTCAAGTTTTCAGTCCAGTCATGCTAGACATTCTCCTTACGTCGCATAATGCTAAGCATTGTAGTTTGTTGAACTTGAAAAAATTTATCAATAAAACACGATTTTGTCTATACCGCAGATCAGACCTTTGATCTTGAAATACATTTGTAAGTATAACACATGTCAGTATTATATATAAATATCTGATTTGTAAAGAAAACGTTTGGTTTTTTAATAAGGTAAAGTAATTAGACCAAAGAGCAATTTTTATTAGCGTGGGTGGCTTTGAATTTAAGTTAAAAACATAAAAACGATTTGGCTTTATAAGCAAATTACAATTTTGTTATTAGTCGAGCATACCGTTATGTTTCAATTCAAGTGGTTCAACGCAAATGACCCCACTTTAAAACTTAGAATAAGCTATTGTCATGATATATGACATGGTTTGGAAAATATGCAGCTATTTAAAAAAATGCTATTTGGGTTGCATAACATCTAGGAGAAGATTTTTTTAAATAGTTTTTTTTTAATGAAACCACAGAAAAATGTTTCAATTTGATAAGAAAAAACACTATAGAACACACTAGGTAGAAAAAATTTCAAGTTAATTTGTCTTTCTATCTTGATAAAATTTCATTGTTTAGCTAACAATATGCTATCGTTAACTTAATTTTGTAATTTAATATGAATTCCCGTACCTCTGCAGCGAAGTCAAGATTTAGAGCACCTACTACATGATGAAATTTTGTGGTTTCAGAAACAATCTTTCTAGTGCTACATACAGCTTCTACCTGAGCAAACCATAGTTCACTATCATTAGGCCAGAAACTTCATTTAACGCAAGGTCCCTGGAAATACCAGAAAATATCCAGCTAGCGGATGAAACATTCAATATCTCAAACAAAATAGATTTATTAATAGGGCTCTTCAAGTATTTTGGAACTTAGTATGTGTCGGTCAGTTAGAGCTAGGGGTTGGTCAATTAACACTTCAGAAAACCAGATTTGGTTGGGTGCTATCAGGTCCTCTCAGTTATCAGGTTAATCATATCAATAATTCTCAGTGTAATCTGAGTACTGCTAATGACAACATTGAGGTTCAGAACCAGCTAGTTAAATTTTGGGAATTGGAGGAATGCCGATCTATAAAGGCATTGTCACGCGAAGAAAATTATTGCGAGGAGAATTTTATAAACACAACGTCTCGCGGTAAAGACGGACGATTTTACGTTTCAATTCCTCTAAAGGAACCCGTTGAAATGTACGGCGACTAAAAGGAATTAGCAATAAAACGGTTTAATTCACTTGAACATAAACTTCAAAAAAATCCCCAACTAAGGGAATCGTATATAGCTTTTATGGATGAATTAGGCCACATGGAGAAAATTGAAGTTCCAAACAAACCTGCTATTACATATTATTTGCCTCACCATGGTGTTTTTAAACAAGAGAGTATCACCACCAAGCTACGTGTTGTTTTTGACGGATCTGCTAAATCAAGCACGGGTATTTCTATAAACGATCTTCAAATGATAGGCCCCACGGTTCAAGATGACCTTTTTTCTCCAGCCCACTTCTTAATTGGAAGGAGCCTTGTTAGCGTTCCAGACCAGGACGTCACGCATATTGAGGAAGGAAGGCTATCGCAATTTCAAAGAATTCAAAGGGTTATGCAAAACTTCTGGAAGCGATGGTCGAAAGAATATGTCAGCGAATTACAAACTAGGGTGAAATGGAAAACAAGCAGCTCAGGATTGATTCAACCAGGTAAAATGGTTGTCATTCGAGAAGATAACATTCCACCGCTTAAGTGGCGTCTTGGGCGGATTTTGGAGAAGCATCCCGGTTCAGATGGTGAAGTTAGGGTGGTGAGTGTTAAGTGCGCAAACGGAACAATAAAACGTGCCATATCTAAAGTGTGCGTCCTTCCAATAGACAATTAGTATGGAAGTAGTGCAGCGAATTGAACTTTTTCTCATTAGAATTTTGCGCATTATTTAATAAATCTTTGTAATAGTTAATAGTAGAAATAAATCTATTGAAAGAAGAGCCTTTCAAGGTGGGGATGTATGTTAGGGTTTAGGTTACATATTTAATTATTTATTGTATCATTGTGTCTTCTCTTAATTACGTTATAAATTTAGGTTAATAATTATGTTATTGTACAAATTTGTTGTTAAGTACATCTATTCGGCTATGTTCGCCTATCGTCGACTTAAGCATGTTTGGGGCGCATAGCTCAAGGGTTATTTGTCAGGGAGAGGGGTAGAACAGTACATTTTTTACTCACTTGTATATAAGTTGCTGTCCTGTACAGTCCAACAAAAATCATTAGTTCAAATAAAATTATTAAACGTTTAACTAAGAAGTGTTTTTTATCTTTTAAACAAATTTATTTAATACTGATATTACATGAGAAATATGACGATGATATGACGAAGAAAAAACTTTTTGACGTTCTAACAGTTTTAATACGATTTTATAACTCGATATAAGTAAAAAAAGACATAACGACAAGGAACCACTACATACAGAAATATTTTATGGTCAACCATTTATAGAAAAAGCCTTTAAGTAACTCTCTTCACTCAATGCCTTCCGATTACTTTTCTGGTTTCCGAACGACAGCCTTTGTCAACAGTTGCGTACTTTTTACTACTGAAAAATACGAGATAAAGTGAGCTTTAAAGCAAGCGGACCTATAAAACATCAAAATGAATAGACTCCCACATGGTTGTTGAAAGTGAATAATGCTGCTCGCGTCTAAATCACCCGAACTCCGTTCAACCCTAAAATTTGTTAAGCTCTACATTATTATCAAAGTGCTTCAATTAACATAGAAATCAATTTTAATTAAATACGTAAGGGCATCTCGAGATACCAGATTATACGACGGGATATATTTACAAGTTAGTACACAATATTACAGCATAATTTACAATAGGGTCGTTGCATGGAATTTAAATTTTGATATAATTTGTGTATTTTATTAGTATAACTGTTATCTAATGTATAGGTCCACATAAAATCGATAAATGCATTACGATAAGTTAATAAAACGAATTTAAAGTTTAAATGTTTTCCGTCCTTTTCTACACCTCTGACGTCATAATACTGTCGTCTTACAGATTTGTTTCAATACAGCGTATACGAGGACTATGACGTTGTTGTACTAGAACAGGACAGAAAAATTTAAAATTGTAAATCGCATATCTCGCTAACGGCTGCGTTAAAAATTTTGAAAAAAATACGTCGAGTTATTACTAACTCGATAGATTATAAAAACGTTAAGTTTCAAAATTGTGAAACGACCCTATTACTTGTTTGTAGAATAAGTGTAGAGTAGAGTTTTGAATTATTTATAAAATCTTGTTAATTAATTGGGGATTTCAGTATTTAAACATACTCGCTAACGAACCATGGAACGTTTTTGGTTAATAAACATAAACTTTGTTTAGACAACAGTCACTTCATCAGAACTACTGATTTAAGTACTTAAGAGCCATCCGGACCTATCACCCTTATGGGATTTCCAATGTAACATTCTAACATCATAGCAAATATTCTAATAAAAATGTAATAATAAAATTTATACAGTTCTAAAGAGAATAATAAATTCTACAAAATGGCCGTGTTAAATTTTTGAATTTGCAAACTTGAAATAGAAAAACGGTGATAACAAATTGGGAAAAATTAAAGAATTAAAAATTAAAATTAAAAATTAAAGTTCTAAAGTTCGTACGGTCATTTTAGTCGGAGTTTCGATAGAAAATATCTTTTTGGAAAGGAAAATAGCGTTTTGATAAAAAAAAATTAATTACTAACGTAACCACGATGTTAGAAAGATTTATCCGATTTATCGAAACAATCCGATTTATTTAACTAGGTACCTGCTCTTTCAAACTATAACTTATGGACAAGGGTTCGAAGCTACTGTTTACGACACTGTATTGCTTTATTACTGTCAATGTGACAAGCGGTGTAAGAGTTCCGATTTTCAAGGCCAGTTTGGGTACGGAATCCTCTTAAATGATAACAAAATAAGACAATTAGCATTGTACTTTATCAGTGCAACAGGCAACCTATTTAAATAATCTAAACTCTCTTCTACAGTAATGATAAGTAAAATAATAATTGAATTCTTCGTACATTGTATTTTTATTTGCTCATTTTGTTTTATACCAACAAATTAACTTATTTAATAATTATCTAGTCTTGCGTAAACTAATAATTCTGACATATGTATTAGCTTCTGGCATTTCGAAAGCACCGTAAGTAACATAAGAGCATAGACTAAATTTTTGATTAACTCACCATTATCCTCTCTTTTATGTAATATATCCATTGGCAATAAATCATCTATAATATACATTTTACGACCTGGAAGGTAATTTAATTTAAAAATGTAATTTAACAAGTTCCAAGTCGTGCACAATTTATTATTTTTAAAAATTTCTAGGTATATTTTGCTAAAGCCACCAATGGTTGATGATTATTATAAATTCTAATTTTAACTATATATTAGATTATAAAACTTTTTACATACAAAAGTAGACGACAAAAGTTCTTTTTCAATTTGAGCATATCTGCACTCGGTTTCAGTTAAAGCTCTACATCATTTGCAGTTGTAACTCAGAAAAGGTAAAAATATTTCAGAATGCGTTAGTTGTTAATTAGATTAGATAAACAACACAAAAATTCAATTAAAAGATTAATTAAATATAATTAAATTTGAAAAATAATACTGCTTTAAGCGAGCATGGCATAGAAAATAACCAGAATTTTGACTTCAACCAACCGAATAGTGTACATATAGAAAAAGAATACAAAAACAGACTAATCCTAGAAATGATGAAAATTAAAAAACACCAAAATGCAGTTAATTTTAGAACTGACATAGAAAACCTTAGTATTATCTATCACAATTTGTTATAAATTAATTTTAATAGTTTACAAATTCAAACATATTCATCCGTTCTCTGTTGATGAATAAACTCACGAGTTGCGTACTATATAAATAAAAACAACTCCATCTAATGTTATAAAAACGTAAAAACAAAGCTGCGCGATGGGCGACGTTGAAACATAAGTTTTCTTAACACAAAAATGCCCCACGACCAGGCGTCAATTGAAACATTACTGAATTCCTCTCAACACAAAATTGCATAATTCAAACTGTACAATCTTATAATAACACAAAATATTTGATACTTACTATAACTAATAAACGCACCGGCTGCTTGAGACATCTCTTTAGCAAATTTAAATTCATGTGTGGGTGTTAACCCCAAAAGCTTCTAATTAATTAATGGAATCAGGAACAAATATAAAAAATGTTGTGCGCCACCAAAGCTGAGGATGTTTTTAAATTTACAAAAAAAAATTCTGAAGTCATTAGCTAAGGGAATAACTTCTCATTTAAATTTGACATTAAATTATTCAAACATTTATCAAACAATAAAAAAACTCAATTGACCAAAAAACCATCGGCAGATCGTTGAGCCTAACTATATCAAGCGGTAAATTAATTTAAAATCTGTTTATTGAACATAAAAGAAAAAATTGAAATAAACAAAAAATTTGGAAATACAAAACACATTATAATTAACAAGTTATCATTCCTATAAGTGAATTCATTAAATTTCGGAATCCCAAGTAAAGGACCCCGCAATAATCTTATGGAAATTGGGTTTCGGTCAAATTTTATGAATTTTTGATATGTTGTATATTTTGTCATCCTGAACAAAATTCTCCATGGGCACAAAGCTTCAAATTCAATATTTTGGCAGCTACGGAGCTCCAAAGCTCCACAGATCCGTTACAAAACTATTCATTTTTAATACTATTTATAGATGTCAAAAGCATATTTTAATTATTTAAATATATAAGTTTATGTTTTTGAGGTCGCTGATTTCAAATCTGATCAGATTGGAAAAATTGACAGTTGGCAGCTGTCAATTCACTGTCAAAGTAGGATAAAAAAGTAAATATTCTCTTTTTACATCAAGAGTTTATGTTTTTGAGGTCGCTGAATTCAAATCTGATGTCAGATTGGAAAAATTGACAGTTGACAGCTGTCAATTCACTGTCAAAGTAGGATAAAAAAGTAAATATTCTCTTTTTACATCAAGAGTTTATGTTTTTGAGGTCGCTGAATTCAAATCTGATGTCAGATTGGAAAAATTGACAGTTGACAGCTGTCAATTCACTGTCAAAGTAGGATAAAAAAGTAAATATTCTCTTTTTACATCAAGAGTTTATGTTTTTGAGGTCGCTGAATTCAAATCTGATGTCAGATTGGAAAAATTGACAGTTGACAGCTGTCAATTCACTGTCAAAGTACGATAAAAAAGTAAATATTCTCTTTTTACATCAAGAGTTTATGTTTTTGAGGTCGCTGAATTCAATTCTAATGTCAGATTGGAAAAATTGACAGTTGACAGCTGTCAATTCACTGTCAAAGCAGGATAAAAAAGTAAATATTCAGCGACCTCAAAAACATCAACTTTCAATGTCAAAAGAGGATATTTACTTTTTTATTCTACTTTGACAATTAATTGACAGCTGTCAACTGTCAATTTTTCCAATCTGACATTAGAATTAAATTCAGCGACCTCAAAAACATAAACTCTAAACATAAGATTATTGCGGGGTCCTTTGTAATGCGGAAAGCTCCATTTTTATTTCAGAAATTCCATCAGACTATCCGTGATAAATAAAGGTTTATTGACAACAACTATTACGTGTCATATGGTGTTAATATTGATGACTGAAAAACTAAATTTTTAATTTTTAGAAAGTTTTTTCATAGTCACTGTCGTCCACAACCACGAACATCATTCTTTAACAATTGTCGTAAAGGTGGCAGTATTTTAGTAAAAAACATTTTAGACTTGTTATAACTCTTACAGTCTACTTAAATGTGATTGTTGGATTTAGTTATTTAGTTATTATTTTTATTCTGTAACACTTAAGAGTTAGATTTTATACTCTAATAACTTTTTCAACTATCTGAATTAACTTATCAAAGGATGTTGGATCATCTTTTATATAATTAAGATATGTTTGAGTTAATTTTAAGTAGAGTATTTTCTTTATTTAATTTTACCCCAAAAGATCACTTAAAGATTTGAAACATCCTATAGAAGTATCAAACACTTTATCTATGAATGTACGTAGAAGGGTAGAAGGGCGTTACAGTTGACCAGTAATTTATTGGACTTGTAAATGTATAGTAGGATGTCCCTCTCCATGTCCTCCCATGTTTCCATTTCCATTTCCTTGTTTAGGTAACTTGTTGAATAATTTTTTACAGTTTAGAAACTCTTAGAAACTCTTCCTCTTTAATATTAAAATAAGCCTTCACTTTTATAACATCGTTTTTATGGAATGTACTGTGAAAAAAAAAACAACATGCAAGAACAAATCTCAACCCACCCCACCGTAGTTTCATTTCAGTAATGCCTTAACTTATGCATCACCACGTACACGGAAGTTTTAATTAACCAGAACAATTTTAATTTTCAGAACTAATTAGAATTTTTTGAAAAGTCGGATATCTCCCTTTGTAAAGCCATAAAAGTGAAATAGAGCAACTTAAATATCATTTCTAAACATCTGATGTTTTCAAACGTTTCTAAACGTAAAACTGCTTCAATTGCAATTAAAACACAAGACCCTTAAACTGTCTAATTTAAAACAAATAGTAGGATTTGTGTAAAAGTATTATTGACTTTTAATACGTTTACCTCAGCATAGGTTTTCTATAGTCTTGAGAATATATAATACCGAGTCAGCAGCTTTCAAGTAAGGTAATTGTTGTTTGGTGAGTCAAAGAGCTAAACGGCATTTTACAAGAAACTTTTTAAGTTCGTTCCAATCACGTTTACTCAACGTGCTGCTGTATTGTAATAGTGTTACTTCCGATTAAATGATCAGGTCGTAATATTATATGTAAATAACTGAAAGAGGCATTCTGCCATTTATTGCGAACCAGTACATGTGTCGTTGTATTGCTTCATCTAAAACTAATATTAGAGTAAACGTTTCAAAATAGACCATTGAGAATCCTAAGAACATGTTGAATTGGCTGCATAAGCAACTAAAGGTTCAGATATCAGTGAGGGTATCTATGTTAAATGTTTTTTGTCTTAAATATATGCGTCGTGTCCAACGATAGTATTTTAACTTAGTTAAATCATGAAAATAAATACTAAGCCAAGAACAAAAGAACGACAGAGATTTTCCTTCTAGTTGTGTTTTCTGAGCGCTAGTCACCCAGAAAGTGCTAAAGAATGCTCAAGTCTAAACAATAGATTCGTCTTTAATGAAAATATTTTATCTAAAGTAGATTCAGAATTCTGCGGTATTCGTGGATGGTCATTCAACAAGGGAATGGTAAATGACGAAGTTTGTTATTTGAATCTGTTAGAATCCAAAGTAATACTTATATATTACTAACAAGATCATGTTAATTTAGAACATTTAGAACATTTTTACCAGAATTGCTAAATGTGCTGCCTGCTCGGGACAAGACATTTGCTAATAACGGTACCTGATAAGTCTGAAATCCGTGCTCTTTTTAGTTTGTTCATGTGTTTCTCGGTTTTGTAGATTAAGAGCTTTCTTGTTTAAAGTTCTTCTTTAAATTGCAATCTTGTAAACAAAATTTGTTAAAAACAAACTTTACTGAAGATTTTACTTAATTGGCTCAGTCGGTAGGATTCCAGAAGGTGAAAATTTGAAAAATTCGGAAATTTGAAAAAAGAATCGCATTTTGTTTCAACTATTCATCTGGAATTGCATTACCCCTGAGAACAAAGAGATATTTTGAAGGCATCTTAAGTATATATTTAGTAAGTATATGGAATTTGACAGACGAAGCATATTATTAACTAAAGTATTTTTCAAATTGAATTTTCATCTAGCATAAATGTTCTTCAAGTTTGCTTACACATTTCTTACCTCGCGCGAGCTTGGTGCTATTAATAAAATCTAGCTGCATCCTATTATAGAGAGATCTATGAGCACAGTTGTGACCTTAGAGATACACGCATTGCATTCCTTACATTGCAAGCGTTGCGTTTCCCCTCTTGCCTTCTTTACATAGCTTGTATTTACAAAAAGATATATAAACGACGTTTTGGATTGAAGAGCTCAGTTACCTTCGGGAGCACATCATCATCTTGAAACTTGTTCTCGGAGTAAGTACCTTTAATATTCTTTTCATTGAAGGGAATCTGGAAACTAGTGTCGTTGAGGCATTGTTTACCTGATTCCCCTACTGTTTATTTAGGAGATACAGAAACTGGTGTATAGGTGCATTGTTTACCTGGTTGTCCCAATGCTCAGTATTAGTGAGTAGTTATTTAGGAAGTCTCGATCGTCCTAATTATTAGTATTAGTTTGCAGTCATTTTGTTTATTATATTGTTAAGTTGAACGATGTGTTTAATGCTAACTCTAGCCTTAACTATGTTCCTAGTCACGATAACCCCCATCGTGAATTTCTCTATTCTCCTAATCTTATTGTGCCATTTTTTTTATTGAAATTTTAAAAAAGGCTAATTTTGCTGACGTAATATAAATCGAATTTTAAACATTACGACATTTACCATTAAAGATTTAAATATCTCCAACTGTATTCTGTACATATCCAAAATATAAAATTATAACAGATACCCAGAAGTTGAAAACAACGATTTTTGTTTACAACAAAATCTACATAAACTCCTTGTTTAGCCAAACTCGTCAGATACAGAAATAATTAGTGTACAGAAACCGCTGTCCATTTTTTGGCAGCTAGTGTAACACAGATTAATGCAAAAGAAGTGCTAATAGCACCAGCTACAACAACACAAGTAATATCTCAGTGTGATTCAAACGGAATATACGAAATTAAGAAACCTCGTACCTTTGCACTAAATAGTAGAGAGATAGGTAGATGTAAAAACGTTTCAAACTCAAGAAACGTTATACTTATCAAGAATTTGTTTTTGATTTACCTACAATAAAAATCCCCAACAACGATAAGAAACCGAAAATGTATCCTGTACACCTAAAGCAGGTAGAGATAGCGACAACATCAGTGAACAAGTGAAGGCACTTTTTTCGATTTGTTCAGAAGGATATACATATACCTATGTGTTACCTGATCATTCTGAAATCCGTGCTCTTGTATGTTTGTTCAAGTTATCTTTCCTGTTATGTCTCCTCTTAAAACTTTTTAACGTTAATGCCAGTATAAAAAGGACAGTTGACTCTTTTAGTTAGCTGTAAACTCGATTTTGCGGATTTAAGTTCGTTCTTGTATTCTTTAAATTGCAATCTTGCGCATAAAAATGTTTTATAACAAACTTCACTCAAGTCTTTACTTAATTCAAATCGGATAGGCCTGAATGTAATGTTCTATTGATACCGTTCATAACTACATACTTTTGGAGAGCTCTGAGTGGTGCTGGATTATAAGTAAATTGGTAGTATTTCTGTTTGTCTTCAAATTATAATCCTAAAGAGCAATTAGGCATTCTGAACCAATTTAAGCTTGATACGGTTAAGCGCAAAAATATTCGTTTAATGATTTAACCTAATTTTATCCTTAGTAGCAGGCTTTTGATGTACTATAATTAATCGTTCATATGTGTAATCATAATCCGTAACATTAGATATCACACAGGAGTGAAATGCGTCATACGCTCGTGAGAATTATTACACTCAATTATTACTTTCGTGCTCATGTGTCAAAACCTCACTAGCGTATAATTCTTATTCCTCTCACTTGTAATGGACTATTAAACAAAAATTAATGTATTAAAACTTGTCAACGCTGTTTGTCAATGCCAGAATGTTAGGTGAGCTAAGTTCTTTTGTATGCACTTTTCAGCTTAATGAATTTTCAAGTATTACAATAACCTCTGTAATTCCTATTAACATAATGAGGCCATGCTTAACATGCAATTTTGTTTACTTTTTGCAAATAGTAAAAAAACACAAACAAATTTGTTTTATATTAACCCTTTATCATTTTCACAAGAGAAATTTAATTAAAACAAGCAAAATTTTGTTGAAAAAGTTGGAAGCAGTTTGCATATCTAAAAACGAATCTGAATTCTATATTTTATATATACATATCTTATTAGATATCCCCTATATATATGATTCAAAAACAAAAAGATATTTCATATATTTTTTTTCTATTTTGTGTTGGTTTTTGTCTCTCTTCAAAACCGAAAAACAATGGAGCTGTTTTTTTGATACTGCTTTAGATTTTTATTTTCGTATAGAGACTTTACTACCAAATTGCTAACATAAATTTGTAGGTAACCAAAAAATCCAAAATACTTTTTTAAATGCAAATTTTCTTAAAAAAATAGTGTAAATTATTGCGAAAAAATAATAGTATAAATAAAACTTGTGCCACAAGCACTTTTTGTTGCATTCAACCATTTGTTTGTCGATTCATTCATGGTGGGTGGACCCGCGCGGTAAAGAGATCAACTCTTACTCCGTGTCCCGGATTGATTTTTTTTCGTCGATAAAGTCGTGTATTTAGACATATGACTACGCCGTGCTGTCAGATGGGCACGTTAAGCAGTAGGTCTCGAAAACCACATAAACATCGTTCTGTGACTGTCGTCAAAAATAACACCGCCGTATACCTCGCACAAATATGTATTTACTTCAGTGGTTTGGAGATTTTAATTACAATTAACATTTATACATCATTCATTGATTCATTCGCCCATTAGTTGATTCATTCAGTTATTTGTCGATTTGTTCACATTTGTCGTTTATCTGTTTATTTATCTATTCCTTTACAGGTTTAAACAATCATTCATTAATTGATTTACCAGGACATCAATTTACCCATCGTTTAATTCACCGACTAACCTTCTTATTCATTTACTCTTCCATTGATCGACAGATTTAATGTCCAATCTCATTCATTTATTTCTTTATCGATTTATTTATTAGTTAATTCGTCAAATCATTTATTCACTCAACAATCCATTTATTTTTTGTTCGATTTATTTATTCATTTATTCACTGATTTTCTCATTTACTCATCAAGTCGTTAATTAGTTTAGCTACTTCTACATTCATCGCTTCATTTATTCTTTCAACAATTCGTCTATATCTTCAGCAATTTAATTATTCAATTCTCATCGATTTATTTATCTCTTCATTAACTCGATAATACACTCAGCACATAACTCTTTAATTTATCAATTTATCATTCATCGATTCATTAATTCATTCGTCAATTTATTTATTCCTCGTTGTATTTTCTTTTCATCAATTCACTCATTCATCCATCTATTTATTATTAATTCCTTCATTTATTTACAAATTCATTGATTAATTCATCAGCTCATTCATTCACTCGTTGGTTTTTTCATTCATTCATTAATTCATTTAATCATTTACTGATTTTTTCATTTATTCATTCTTCGTGACATTCAACCACTCATCGATTAATTTACTATTTATTACCTCGTACCTCATGGCACCGATTCCTATAATCATTTGACCATCCTGGAATTTAACCGAATCTAGAGGGAATTCCATCCTCAGTAGGGGGTTTTTATCGTGATAAACATCGCATTGACACGGGATCTACAACTTTACTTCCTATCCGAGAAGAACGCGATTATAAAGTAAGCATACAAACCGCTACTCCATCGAGACTGGGCTTCATTTATTAATTTATTCATTCCCCGACTCATTCCATCATTTGCTAATTTATTCATTCCTCTCCATTCATTCAGTGACCTATTCATTAACTCGTCAATTTATTTATTTACTGATTAAACCATCTATTTGCCGATTCTGTTATTTATTTATGAATAAATTAACTGATTTAGTCGTTCGTCTGTCTATTTATTTGTTTATCATCGATTCACTGATTGTTCCATTCGTGTTTTATCGTTCCAACCATTTACTCGTCTATTCTGTCATTCATTCATAAAATCATTAATTTATTAACGAATTCAACGACTCATTCATTCACTAAATGATTTATTTGTCCATTTATCTGTTCTTTTACCAATTCATTTATTCATCGATTTATTAATTCATTAACGATTTAGTTAATTCAAATGTTCATAGGCAGACTTACTTATTTTTCGATTCTCATCAATTTACTTAGTTACCCATGCATCGATTCATTAAATGATTAATCGACTAATTTATTGCGGTGATCTTTGAATATAAAATAAAATACAATATGTCCACCGTTCCAAATATAAACATAAATTATATACTGTGGATTAAATTGAGAATACACCACAGATATTCTTCTTTATTCCTCTCAGCAAGCTCAGGTTTGTTCAGTAAAGCACAAACTATTTGAATTACGAGACTCTTGTTTACTTTTATGCCTGGAAAGAAAGAAAAACTTATATCGTAAGCACTAAAGCTCCTGCAAGCTGGACAACTGCTACTAAACTCTGAATTTAAAAGAAAAAACGCTGGATGCTTGTATTAACATCAATTAAACACATATGTAAAATTGAAAACACATAAACATTATTTAACGAACAAAAATAAAAATCCAAATGGAACGTCAAAATAAAAAAATGTTATTCAAGATAATACAATGGGTAATTGAGAAATAAGTTCTCAGGTTTGCTCAAACGTTAGAAATATTGTAGTGATCTGACATAGGATCAGTACGGTCATTCGTTTGAACAAACCAGCACAAATGAAATTTATTTATAAATAAAAATATTTGTCAAATGAAAATAAATTTTATATAAAAGAAATTTAGTTGTTTTGTTTACTTCAAATCAAATAAATTCTGAAAAGAACTTAATAAACTAAACCAAATAATTTTATATTTGAGGATAGACTTTACCAGTTAATTATTATTTATGAAATTAACAAGAATCATTTATTATAACCAACCTTGTATATTACGATATACTTTCCTTTTTAAAAGTTAATCCTTATTATTGGTAACACTGTGACAAAACCTGTCAGCTGATTTCTTGTTTATGAATTATCGATGCAAAGATCGATGATGAAAATAAATCCACTTGAATTTATTTAAGCAATCACGTTCACTTTATATAATTGTTAAAGAACACTAATATCTTCTTTTAATACTTTTAAGAAAACGTTCAGGTAACACTTCAATTTAATTTTAAACTTTATACAATTACATTTGTGTCAAAACATATGGTTAACTATCTAACCTCAAATTAATTACAGATATTTTATCTGGAGTCGAGCATGGGTTTTGCGTTGAACGTTTTATCGACTGACTTTGTTACAATTTGCCCCAGCTTAGATAGTTTCTGCCAGAACAAAAGAAAACTATGACACTTTTTCAAAACAGCGGAACATCGAGCAAGCTTGTGACGTCACTAATCCCGCACAGCTTGGATCATCACTAATCCTAATTCTGTTATTATAGGATTGTAGCCCTTGAAATGAAGATCAATTAAGTATAGTACATTCATTGGCCCAAAATGTATCGTAACGAAGATATTCGAGAAAAACGTTTAACAATGTACAAAACTCATTACGATCTAATTACATATAAAATTCAACAAATCACGGTTCATCCTTTACAAGCTAATTACATGAATACATGACACAGGTAATACAAATAGTTTATCCATAGAAACATCTTTACAATTTAATATAAACATGATTTTTACAGTACGAACTACAATAAATACACCAATTAATGCATATACAAGTGCCAGCCCAAATATCAAATCAACGTCAATCAATTCATGTACAAAATGTCCAGCATACAGTACTCTAAGCACTTGCATCAAAACAATGGTGAGGAAAAGCAGGATAAAAGTCTATAAGAGTCATATCAACACGAACGACAGGATTCAATACCTTCATTAATTAAAGTGACCATAAATCTTAGAAACAAATTCAAAAATTAATTGTATTATATAACAATAAACATCGTAATGTGTAAATTTTAATATGGAAGTTACTTCTTCCTAACAAGTGGGAAACCGTCCCAAAGTAACATGGGTTGCATAAACGTACCTATGATCAAGCAATCTAACTAATTGATATCCTTTTTCTGGAAATGAAACCTATTATTATTATGCATGAGCAAGCTAGGTTATGTTTGCATGAAGTCTTTATTCTTAAGTTTTTAATTTAAACATTAATGAACCTAAGTGTGGTCCTATCTATAACCTTTATATTAATTATGCCCATGACATAGCATATCCCTCTTTTAATTTAAATCCAATATAAAAATATTTGTGTTAACGTTTCAGTTCCGTCGTTGATAAATTTTCAATACGATGATTTGATATCACCGCATTATTTATTCGTCGATTCATTCAGTGATTTATCAATTGATTTCTTCATTAGTGATTCGTTGATTCATTACTCGATTAAATAATTCATTTGCCATTCATTTATGCAGTTCATTTGTTAAATCATCGATTTATTCGTTCTTTCAGGGGTTCATTTATTAATTTATCGGTTTATTTAATCGTCGATTTATTTATTTATTGATTCGTACATTTATTTGGCAAATGATTCATTCGTTCATTTCATGTGCAACTATTTATCGGTTTATTTATTATTTCACAGATTCGGTTCATCAATAAAATCGAACTGTAATCCTTGTCTTCGTGCGACAAAAGGCTTTTTGTAAAAAATGTTCTGTTGATGTACTTAGAACTAATTTTATCAAAAATATATTTTCCTTAAAAACCTAAAATCCGAAATAGTAGTGAGCAGCATCTTCATTGCTTAGAGTAAAACAATAGTGTCTATTGCCTTATCTATCCGTCATCACTTAATGTAATTAATCTTCAACTGGAATTTATTCGCTTTTCAAAAAATGTATACGTCTTAAAAAAACTTCATGTTTGGTTTATTAGACGACGTTAGTTCTAAACTTGATAAAATCGATTTTAACTCTCAGTGGAAGTAAAACTGGGTAACTGTAACGGAGTTTTCTAAAAAACCTAATAAACTGCTCTTGAGTGTCCTTCTGTCTCTTCTCTCTTATATCCGATGCCTTTATGAGATGCTACACATATTTCATTTTAGTTACAAATATAACATAATTTATACTACAGCTTCAAATTTCTAAAATTTTACAAATTTTAGAATATGTATTTTATTAAATTAAGCCCGGATTGTAATTTAAATTGTTACAGCATATTAATCAGACATAAATGTTAAACAAATGGTAATACTTAGTCTATGAATAACTTGACTAAAATGACTAAACCAAAGCAGAAAATATGACAAGAATAAAACCTATTTTTCAAAATAAATAGAGTCTAGTCATTTCGGGCAAGGTGACAAACATAAAGAGAAGAAATAAGGAATGGGTAACCGTGTTTCATAATGCTGTCCAAATAAGTAACAAAAATCCGTATTATAATTACGCTGACATTCAGAATGTGATGTTATCTGAAGAGAAGTGAAAAAACTAACACTACAGAAGCATCTTTTGATACAGTGCAAGCTCGAAGCTAGATTAGGCATAAAAGTGAACCTAAATATCCAATGGGCATTTTTTATAACGTTAGATTTTTCTAGTTCATGCAGATAATGTTCAGATACATAACTTAAATTCTACGAAAATTTAAATATTTAAAACACATGGCTTATTTTTGTTTCAGTTCGTTTGAGAGTTCTACTGGGCCGATTTACGTGATTCTATTTTTTATATTGAAGCTTTCGCTGTGTAGATCTGTCAACACTATTTAATTTTTATATATTTTTAATGTTTATATTTTTAATTTAAATAAATATAAAATGTTTAATTTGAGACGCACGGATTGTACATTCACTTGGGGCGTCATCTCACTTTGCATGGTGGTAAGTTTTAGAACTATTCACAATTATAAAATTTTGCTGCAACCACCACTTGCGGTTAACGGTTGATCTACTATTTAGATTGTGTAGACAAATCCGCATGGAAACCATGGAAAGCAAACAAATTGTTCAAATATTAGATGACAATTGCTTATTTATATATAGCTGTTTTATATTGTTTGGACAAAGCAAATCATTGCGAGGGACGTTTGCAAATTATTAAACAAATTTATAAATGACGACGATAAATGGAACGATTTTTAATTATTATAGGTCAATTATTATTTACTAATCTATATATTTAAGACACGCCTCATTTTTGTTCCACTTTGTCTACGAGTTCTGCAAGACCGATTTGCTTTATTCTTTTTTATATTAATGTTTTAACTCTGTAGATTAGTCAACACAACTTACTGTTTAATTGTAACTGTATTGTTGCTATATATTTAAAACACAAGGCTTATTTTTGTTCCAATTCGTTTGAGGGTTCCACTGGCCCGATTTACGTGATTCTTTTTTTATATTAAAGCTTTCGCTGTGTAGCATCCAGTTTATTGTGATATTTTATTTTTGTATTTCATATAAATATGTGGTAGGAAAAGGCACCAATAAATAAATAGTAATTAGGCCGTTATTGTAGGAAAGTTTAAAGCTTATATACTTTTGTTATATTACAGGACTTACAACTAGTCCCGCGAAACGCCAAAATATTTCCACGAAACCCCAGGGTTTCACGGAACACACTTTGGGAATCAACTTTTTTTACATTTGCCATTTCAATAAGTTTCCGGTAATTTGCAAACACTATTTTTATGTCATGTTTTAGAAATATTTACTAATAGAGACGTTTCAAGAATTTTTTAAACAAGATCAATTTTTGATTTTATTCTTATCATTTCGTGAGGTAGAATTTCCGTATATATGTATGTAGAATAAACCGGAGGGGAGGAGTAAGCCAGAGAGGAGTGAGATATATCGGAAGAGAGTAGGGTAAGCTGGAAGAGAGGAGTGCTAGGCTTAAAATTTTGAACTAGTTATGTTTCGTTGCGTTTATTTAATAATTGCTCACAAAAATCCAAAGGATTGTAATCACACAACGAATGTTGTACATAGGGAAAGCCTTCAATGCTTTTGACCGTCATTTCTTGACGAGATTTTCCTATACCTAAACCGTAAATACAAGAAATGAGTCATCACAAATCACCTAGGCGACAGCGGGTTGCTTTCAAAGCATTATTGCATTCCATCTCTCTCTATTGTATAACGAATATATGAAAAGAAAAAAAAGTAAACAATAGAGAGAGAAATGGAATGAACTAAAGTTTTGGGAGTCTCCCATTGTCTCCTAGGCGATTTGTGATGACTCATTTCTTGTTTTTATGGTTTAGGTATAGTAAATATTAATAGACGTATATAAATTCGTACTATAAAAGATAATACTAAATTATTTTTATTCTTTTCTTAATCCTGCTAGCACTGCATGTTAAAAGTTAGAGTAGGTACTACCTACATGGAATGAATATATTATTTGCATTTCTCAATTAAACCACATATAGCTTAATTTGATTAAATTTTAATACTTTAAAAATAATAACATACGTAAGTTCTATGTAGAAGTCAAGATAAAGTTAGAGCTATATTAAAAATTCTTGCGCCTAAGAACGTTGCTGAAGTTAGACGAATAATCAGAATAGCTTCTTGGTACAGAAGGTATATTGAGAATTTTTCATCGATTATTTATTTATTATTTGCTTAAGTAGATTAATTAATTTGTATGGCGTGATAAATGTAAAAAATCTTTTCAGGTGATAAAAGAACGCCTTGTTAGCGGTTCTTTATTATCTTGTCCATACTTTAATTTACCTTTCTATGTTCAAACTGATAACATATAACCGAAAAGGTGATACGTAATGCCTTTTTAGAATAAGTAGATGCATTGCACATCTTCGTTGTAGTATAAGTTAGAATTATATGGTATACTCTTTAGAGTGCCGATGTTAAATATCAATCTTCCGAATATGTTAAATACTACCTTCTGTAACGAGTTCATATATAGGGTTAGTTAAATAGTTCATGTCGTTTAAATTAGAACCAGAAATAAAAATGAATTATTCCGTTTTGCCTGAAATTTAAGTTGGTATATATAATATGTATAAGATAAAAGGCATTTAAATAAACATTTAGAAATGCAAACAGCTCGCCTAACTAAATTTAATTCTGCAGGAAAACAAAATATTTTCCTATTTGAAACCTTTCTAGGCCTGGATACGTATTCTTCAAAACTCCCCTTAACGAATCTATTTTATGTTTCTATTTTGTGTAAGTAATCTCTTCTAAAATATTGGGCTTGGTAGAATTTCAAAAGAATTAAGTACTTAGATTGTAATGAATCTTATTTGGTTGAAAATCCTTATTGGTTCGATTTTCCACTTATATTAATGCTGTACACCTTTCAACACAATAAAGAGATAGATTCTCTTCAGTTTTGCTATTGACTAAGCTTGTCGTCACATTCAAGTTTGAGTAAATTAATTCTAGAAAAAATCCTTTTAAGGCAAGGAGACAAATGCAAAAGCTTAGTCTTCAGCAGGCAGTTAAGCTTAAGTTTAACTATCAAGACGGACACATTGCCCCTAGCGGGTTGTTGCACGGCGAACTTGCCCGTGCTCCGTCAACAAAGTTAAAATGCGATGTATTAATGTATAGTTCCATATCGTAATATAGCTCTAGTTAGAGACGAGTTTTGTGAAGGGAATTTCTGATAGTTCCGTATTGTGGGTCTAGTTTTTGTACCAGTTTTTGTGCAAAGAGTTTATTTGTAGTTCCGTGTTGTATTGTCGGTCTATGTAGAGATATATAGTGCAGATTCAGTACAGCGATCTGCCGTGGTTTTCTCTAGCCATTAAAATTAAATTAACAAAGCGAGTGAATTAATCGACTTAGTACACTTGAGGATAGGGAGAGTTTGTCTTTCCAGGGTCGTACCGTTTAAACAGAGCGTTTTAGAGAACTTATTTAAAATAGTAAATATTGTGAATGAGCAGAAAGTGACGCATTTTACTATTAATAAATTAACATCGTAATAAATTATCATCTCCTTTGAGTGTGTGTTCAGAATTCAAGAATCGTTCCTGCAACAATTCCTTTAGATTTCAATGTTAGTGATATTTTGTTTGATATGGTCTTTGAGTTTTTGTTTAACCAAATTAATCATCTATTTGTGAGGTTATTGTAAAATAAATAATTGCTAAGGGTAGCCGTTACGAAAGTATTAATGTCACATATGTTTTATGTAAGTGTTTACAAATGTTTTGTCGAGATTTTTTTAGTTGATAGCGAGGTTTTAGATTGTTTCTAGATTTAAAATTTTATTGGAAATATATTTAGAAAGGATCCCAATATTAAGTTAGAATGTATGGAATAATAATGGAAGTAGGATTTCTTAGTTACTGTGTTTATATTGTGGAACAGATATTTTTTAAAATTTATTTCAAAATAGAGACTTCAAAGTCAAAGTTACAGCTAGTTACAAGAAGCTGTTGGTGTTCAATTCATAAACTGAATTATAATATTAAAAAAAAGATTTGTTCAAATAAATTAGAGGTCTAGAATTAAAGGCAGCAACATCCATTTTTATCGAAAATGAGGTAAATATACGTTCTGGGCAGATTTCAATAGGGGTAGAGGGAGAACAGTGTTACATGTACTACAGTGTTACACTTAACGTTTTTAGGATTGCTTTATATTAAACATTGTTCATATTTTCATGTTTAAAGTACTTTGGTGTTAACCAAGTGTAGGTGCATTTTGGTGAATATTCACTGATGGGTTTTCAAGAAATTAAGGTATGTATATTTTTTAATATCAAAAGTAATTATTTCAAGTAAAATACAATTTACTTCAGGATTAAATTAATTAAAGCTAGATTATTAAAAATTTATTTATAAGTAGTTTGTAAGCTTATTTACGTCGGAGAAGCACGAAATTAACCTCAAAAATGTTTTGTGCCCTTATTAACTATGCGAGAATAGATTTTTTTATGATTGAGTACTGGGTATAGAGTTACAGTGGATAGTGGGGTTTGGTGTAACATTATTCATGTAACACTTGTGCAGACAGTGATCAGTCCAAGTTGCATCTAAGTGACAAAGATACATTATTCCATTCAAATGATATCGATGTTAGAAACTTTGTGGTAATACAAGAAGAGGCTACAGTAAAACACAGAATTTTGCCAATAAGGGAAATTACACGTAAAACAAATACAAGAGTTAATCCAACTTATAAATTCATACGTACAACGCAAGAATATAAGAATTTTAATTTTATTTATTAACATTAACATTGTTAACCTTTCCCTGTAACTCTGTACCCCAGTATTAGGATACAGTGTTACACAGAACACCAAGTTGAACAAATCTTAATTTCTTTAAAAGTTGAAACAAGATTCGTAACTCTTAAACTAGGAAGAGAATAAATTTTAAAATTTTTAATTAATTCTGAATTATGTATATCAAAAAATATTTTTTGTATAACACTGTTCCCCCTCTTCCCATAATCTATTTAATGGTAAATTTCTTTTGTATCAAAATCGATTAAATTGCTTTCATTTTTCAAGACAAAGATTTGGGTTGGTTTCAAAATGAGCAATATCCAAGGTATATTTAGATTCAAATACGGCAATATCCAATTTAACCAATCACATTACACTCGTTCATCACTTGGACATTCGTACATGGTTTAGCACATTATTGTTGCTAATCAATTATGTATTCGGGCATTGGCGTGGTGAAAGTGTGAATTTAATTATTACTTGTTTGTTGATAATTTAATCATAACAATTAGTTGAAAATAAAAAGAAGCTTCACCTAATAAAACAAAAAAGTCTCAGAAATTTGGATTTGTGGAAGCACAATGTAGCAAAACGATTAAGTTGTCGGTGCAGCTTACATTACTAGCTTTATTTCATGTTATTATTCATTTTATTTTTGTTAGATATTTCCCAACTAGTATTCCTCAGTACCCGAAGTGCAGACACGATAAGAAAATTAAGGGGTTTAGTGCAACTGTACAGGTGCAACATTCTTAATTTTCAGAAAATGCCAGAGGCTGTTAAATTTTATGATAATGGGAAAAAATAGAATTCTGAATTAACATAGGTAAAGATCGTGTGTGTATATGCAAGTTTGCAAAATAGCAAAACAAAAAACTCATACAATGTTGAAAAATAAAAAAGAATATATTGGGCATGTACTGTTATTGTCATCAACAAAAACTTGAGGCTGAAAGTACGACATTTAATATTGAATTTGTTTTGAATTTATAAAAAGGATATAAGCCATTTATGTTGTTTTATGGTAGAACAGGTTGTATGTAACCCAGGTTACATGTTTAGGATGGGTTTTCCATTTTTCTGGAAGGTTTTATCTTGTTACTAGATTTGAGTTTGACGATTGTTGAACGCAGAATAGAATTCTTTTTCTCCCATTTAGCTGAATCAGTTTCGGGTACATATTTTTTCCAGAAACAGTCGAAACAAATCATTACATTGATGTTTCAAAGGTTATAATTAACTTACTAATTCCTGTGTGTGGGAGAGTTGAAGTCATGTAAATGGAGATATCAGCTGTGCTCATTTAAACAAACTAAAGGAAGATATTCTTTTACGATTTTTAAGGAACTTGTTTTTCCTTTTTGATAATATTTTTATTTAATTTTAATAAAAATAAAGATCTGTGGTTTTTAATTTATAATGTTTATTTTTATTTTTTTATTTTGATGTGAATGCAAGTATAAAATTATTTATACAGAGTATAAGACTACTGCTTGTCCAGGTGCGGGATTCCAAGTGCAGTGGCAACTAGTAAGTTTCTCTTTCTAGATACAGGTAATAATAAGATCAATAATTTGTTTATCTCATGCTCAATCGATACAAAACTGAGTCAGTCTATTGGGTAAAAGAAAAGCTTTAGGTTGTTATATTTTCATTTTTATTAATGCTAGCCAAAATAAAATAGAAAATTTATTTTATTTATGTAGTAAATATCATCCCATACTTTTATGGTTTGCCCAGAACGTGACGTTCTTTTAAAATCTTAATTCATTTATTAATAGGTTATTTAGCATATAACATCTCAATATATTTTATTTGCTTCCTGGACTGGTAACAAAGGAGAATAGAAAGGACAAAGAGAGGAGAAGAAAAAGAAAATGCGAAGAAGAAAAAAGAAGGTAAAGCAGAGTAGGAAAAGCAGAATTGGAATGACAAACAGAAGAGGCGGAATAAGAGTAAATCAAAAGAGAAAAGGGAGGTAGAATACTAGAAGAAATAGAAAGGTTAAATATAAAGAGGAGCAGTACGATAGAAGTGAATAAAGCAAGGTGAAAGGCAAAAAGCATGAAGAAAAGGGCAGAACGAAACCACAACAAGAAAAAAGAGGATAGAAGAGGAAGGAGCAAGAGAAGGAGAGAGTTTCTTTTATCAAAGAAAACGGAGAATACTTCGACCGCTATCGAAACTGAAGTTTTCATTTCTAAGTTGTGACTAACTATAACCTGACTGATTTTTATTCATCCATTTTTTTTATTTTTCAAAAATTAATTTTATTTATTTTTCCTTGAGTTTCTGCTAGGGTAATGGGTAGTTATCCAAACAGTTACGTTAGTTATCGTATGACTCTATCCTAGGATACAAAAAGGACGGAGAAGGTTTAGATTTTACCAAGGTAGAAATGGGCTAACTTGATACCATGGTTGAAAAACATACGAAGCGTCAACTGCTCTATCAGATGCCAGTGACTTTTATATGTCATAAATGGCAAGCTTAAATTTTATACAAGATACCGCGGCTTTTCCTGAGAGTATCAATAAGAAACATGAACAAAACAGAAAAACATCCTACGTGACGTGATTTTTTAAGATCAGATCAACTTTTTCTAGTAAAAGCGTGAGCGTCAAAGTGTGCAACAACTCTTCATTCATTCAAAGGGAAACGAAGGAGGAAGCGCCTGCCTCACTTGCTTATTGAAATATATTTATTTAATAAAACATCTGTACATAGCTTAATTAATGAAATTTAAACCTTTTATATTGTATTAAAGGTATATCAACCATTTTGCTGAACCTTTTTTTTATAAAGGATTCAGATAAAGTAACGGTAACTGACGTCTCTAAAAAAAGGATTACCTGCGATACAGGTTAAATAAAAAAGCTTTTTGTTTTGATTCCAAATTCATGTTTTCTTCAAACCATTCAAATCCTACTAATGTTAAAAATACTCGCATAAGTTAATCCAATTTTATAATTTAAAATTTGTTAAAATATTTAAAAACTTCTGGAATGTGTGATATCGTTCAGAGAACACTTTATATTCCAATTTACCTAAATTAATCCGCATGTTTTTGACTTAATGAAAATCTAGCATGTTTTCATAAAGGTCTGAAAAAGTATTTTATAATTAGACGTGAAGCACCAAACAGATATTAGTGGTTGTTACCGCATTCACGTGGCTATTAATTCGCTCGCTGCCGTGTAATTACTTCTGACGTTCATTGGTGTAATTGCTCTAGAGAAACTGAAAACACTTCGGTTTATTTCAACAGTGAAATACGCCTTATTATAATATTGTAACAAAGAGAAGATAATAGTCTTAAGTTTTTTGTAAATAATATAATACAGTTTTCTTATAGATTCATTTTTTAACTTGACAAAGTAAATATGGCATTAGGCACTGTTAAAACTTAAAGAATACCAAGAGATTAAAATACATATTTTACTTATTGTTCGAGGGGATTTTACATAATAAATGATAGTAGACAACAAATAAAACAGTAGAGTACGGTAAAGGTAATATTTATTTCGAAGCCAAGTAAAAAGAAAAGTAGTACTGGAAGTTCTTGCCACCTGTCCAAAACCATTGTTTAACCTTTAAAGACACGGAACTTTGCAATAGTATTGAAAGTAAAACATACGTTTTTTGCTACCAAGGAGAATCTATTTAAAGTGATTTTTACTACTTGTTTTGCATCAGAATTACTACAAAGTTCCAGTTACTATTAAAAATTACAAGAAAGTGACAGTAAATTCAATTAGGCAGCCCAAACCAATATGGTTGCTGTTGTTAGTAGGGTGAGATGGCGGGTTCTGGAACCTCACTTCCACACCTCTAGCAGGCAACCACATATACACGCTAACATATGGGCTAATATACAGCTATCGTTCTCATACAGGGGCGTACAAAAGAAAATATGAAAGAGGGTTTGAATTAAACGCTATAAATCAGGTCAGGGGTAAATATATCTTAATACTCACCCTGCTTCTACGTATGAGATTTTCTTTATTATTAACATATTACTTTTGATTTAATCTCATTAAATTGGAATGTATCTGTAGGGGGGGGGGAGATACTGAAATCCTTCTTAAATGAGACAACATAGTATAAAGGTTTATATCATATATTTATGCATACTACATATGCAATTTATAGAGTAATTACTTTCATAGAATAATTACGTAGATAGAGGGTTTATATACAGACTTATATAATACAAGTTATATATGTACACTTAACTAGTTTCTAAATTATCATCGTTAGAAATCGTATAATTTCCCCAAGCTAAAGTATTTATACATATTACATATACAATTTATTATAAAAAAATTACTTTCAAAGAACAATTACATAGGTAAAGGGTTTATATACAGACTTATACAATACAAGTTATACATGAACACTTAACTAGTTTCTAAATTTTCATAGTTAAAAATACAAAAAAGGGTTCTAGGGAAAAGAAATTCTAATCAATAGTTAGAAATCCTGTAATTTCCCCAAGCTAAGGTATCACCGTTCCCGCCAGCGATAATGTATCGTTTATCATCTTTCCATGATAACGCTACTTTATTTTTTAATTCTGTATAAAGTTGGTGGTTGTATGAACGGAAAGATTGAACATGTTTATAAATATCTATATTGCGTAATACCACGTTTCTCTAATCTTCCAAAGGCAGTTCTTTCTTGATAACTTCCTTCTGGACACCTTTAGCTGTTTTGGTGAGCAGACCCTCAACATCTACAGCATAAGCTTTGACCACTGTCCCCAGATCTTCCCAGAGAATACTACCCGCATATTCGTCTTTCATTCTACCAATTATGGATTCATTCTTCGGAATTCGAAACTGATTATCAGCCTTAAAGTTTGATGTGTCATACTTGCAAAAATATTTCTTCATGTCTTCATAAAAATCGTCTGTATACGTCAGTAGAATTAATGAGTCGGTGTCTGTGTACAGCAGCTGGACCTTGTTACCGTATATTCTTTTAATATGATTATAATAAAAGTCATACATAATCTGTTTAGCCAGATCTAGCACGCAAAAACCAATATATATCGGCTTATCGTAGTGAACTTGTAGTTTTTCGATGTGAATAGCTACCAGATTCTCTATAAAGATAGCACACTCTTTAAATTGCGGTTTTGAAATTAACTTCTCAGCTCCTAGTCGTCTTCCATTATTTTCCCAGTGTGTAACTAGTCGTATATCTGATCTATTTTCTGTATTTTCCATCGTTTTTCCGAAGACTGAATTATTTAATAGTTTATAAAACATTTTCCCGAACTCACTCTTATCAGCATTTCGTATATTTGTGTTTAGGTCAATATACCCTTTTAACCACGGAGATTGTTTAAAAGATAAAACACGGTGGATCTTTGTAACTTTCAATCCTGCTGCTATACACTGTTGTAAATTTCGGCAGTGAATTACATACATGCTCTTGTCAAATAAGTTGGGAATTAGTTTTGACTGCTTCGAATTTTGCGGGATAATATTTTCCGGGCAGAATGGTAGCTGATCGTGATCATCGTGAAGTTCTTTCGGATAGTGCAAATCTACTTGTAAAATGTACCCAGTCTCAGATTTTTTCGGAATTTTTAAAACATCGAAATTTTCAACTTCGTTATCAGTCAACCATGTAAACTCCGAATGCGGCAAATATTCAGACATCGCAGCACCATAGAGATTGGTAGCGTCTAGGTAATTTATAAACGTTGTAGGTTTTGTTCTATCGTATGTAGGCATATATTTGTTGTTAGCTTGAACACTTCTTTTACTGAATTGGCTCACACCGCCTCTAACACCTTTTTTAATAAAGTGAATCATGTCGATATCTGTTAATAATTCTAATTCTGCTCCTGTATATTTAAGCATTGCAGTCTAAGACAGACCCGGAGCTGTGAAGAAATTGGGCGGATCTAAATGATATACTTTTTGACATATACATCTGAAAGCTTCAAATACATCTGCTAACAGTAGCACATCACTTTTCAAATATATATCTGAATAGTCACCAAGAGTTTTACATTGGAAAGTATCCCATACAACTGAAACTCTATTTGAATCCTCAACTGATACGTTTTCATTTCGTAATTTATCAAAGAATTCTTCTCGCGTCGTTAATTTGTTATAATCTAACTTATCGAATGAATCTACAAATGAATAGGGAAAAACACCTTTTTTCTTATGAGGCTAAACTTATGGTTTTCCGGAAAATACTCTTTAGTAATCTGGCATTCTTTATCTGTTAAATTTTTTGTTAATTTCTCTAACCCCATAGGCATAAAGCGAAACGAGTCTAAAAATCTTAATTTGAGATATTTGTTTTCCATACTTCCTAAAGTGTTAACTACAGCGTCAACATGCACGTGTTTTGAAAAAGATATATATTTTTCTTTGTTTACTGCAATAACATCTATTTTAGAGCCATCGACACCTAATGATTTTATGAAGAGGTGAGCATCATGTGATAAATTGTGAACAAATACAGGTATAAAACTAGGATTCTTAAAATGCAAATTACATCTAGAATGTGCAGGGCCTCGATATTTTCTGTTAAATGGCAATGATCATGTACCCTTTCATCTTCCTAACGGAAGGGTTTTTCGCATATATGACAAAAGTGAGCGGGTGCGTGAATCAATTTATCGTTTTCAGTGAGTTCAATCAATGGGACAATAAGTTTCAGGTACTCATTATAAATACGTTTGATATCAGCTTCCAACCTATTACAGAAAACGTTAGCACAGTCTTGACCGCGATAAGTGACATATTTTCATAATCATTGTAGCTGCACTTTATATAATACCCAAATGAGTAGGGTTGACGCATATATGTCTTTTCTGTAAATGAATCATCGTTATCATTCGGACAATATTGGATAGGTTGAAGAATAGTCTCAAAATCGGCATATACTACAAAAGGGTGTTTTAATTTATGTTCAACTGATTCAAGTTTTAAAATGTTACCGGGAGCTGTATTTCCAAACTTATCAGTACGCGACCCTGTTGAAGGCAATTTAACACTAATATGCTTACAATCATGTCTTTGAAGTTCGAATAATTTATGTTCAGTATTAAAATTAATTAAACAACCATCGCACAGAAACTTTTGTTGTTTCTTTTTTGATAATTGAGAGCTGATTAATCTACTTAAGTTTTTAATTAAGCAATAATGAGAATTACCCGCATTGTCGTCTATTAACAGTAAGTTTACATGCTGTTGACTTCTGTTTTCTGTAAAATGTAAAGGTCCAACAACTTCAAAATCTACTTTAGAATTGTCATAAACTGTATTAAGCCCGTATACGTTTACTGATATATTATTTAATTTTTCAAATTTGTTAATATCCTTTAACTTAATAGGAAATTCCAACCCGTTAAAATTTAGTTCATTCTCATATATTTTATATTTTACAACGCGATGAGGGTTTTCTTCAGTTGGGTGTATAGCAGCTTAAATGCTCAACATGAAACATTTTTGATCAGAATTTTGAATGTTTATTACAGCTTTCTTCTGCTGGATAGGGTCCGGAAGTGGTATGTATGACGAAGCTTTCAAGGGATTGTATTTGTTGATATTCAATTCGATAAAACAGCAGGTTTTTTAATGTCCATCCGCTCTCTTTCTGTTGAAATTCACTTATTTTATTATCTCATTATCTTCATCCGTAAAATGGTTTTATGCAAGATCTAACTCTGTTGAACCATCAAAAATCTTAAATTTCGTATTAAAGGATTTCACCTCTTCCAAGTCCTTTGATGGCAATTCAAACAGTCCGAAAAATTCAATATTAACTTTAACAGCCGAATACTTATCATGAACAACATCGCCATGAATTCTTTCACGTTCAAATATACCCGATCGTCTGCAGTAATACGATATGTAGCAATGCGATTTTTAAACGCTTGCTTTATTAATGAAACCCCTCCACAATACACGTTTTATTCTTGTGTTGCAGACTCAGGCAGTGTTGAGGTAGAAATCTTGTTGGTATATCGATTTCACAAACTTTACATTTTGATAAAAGTTCTTTCACTACAGTTTTAAAACTAGTCGTGGTAATACAAGTCTTCTTAGGACTGTTAGCTGATGCAGCCTCGTCCCCCGATAATTTTCTTTTACGCAGACCATGTTTTTCGACCTGGTGCTTTTCGAAGTGGCCTTGACTAGTGTATAATATACCGCACTGATCACATAAAATGTGATTTCTGGTGTCTCAGCAGACTATCTTTTCTGCTAAACTGCTTATTACACTGCTCACACGCAATTATTTTTCAGCCCTCGATGAAGACACGTCTTACTAGCGCAACTCTCAAGAATAGAAATGATGAACTGCTGCGGTGAAATTCTTTATATACTCTTCTGATTACCCATAATGCACTGCAATTCCTGAGATTCAGAATAGCGTTCGGTTGGGGCCCGCTGAAAATCATATACATATTAATAAGTACAGAAGGTAAAATATGTTCAGAGACATCCAAATACCTTCAATTATAACAAGTGACAGCCGGGCAATTTATCACATCAGATGTACCCTTCGTTAAATGTTGAGATTCAAGATGGCTAGCAGAAGAACGCAGGTGTAGCTAAAGATAACATAAAATTAAAACAAAGAAAAGAACATAACCACTGAAAATACCTTAACTTAACTTAACCAGATAAAATATCCTCCTCATGAATGCACCAGCGGGTTTACAGCTAGGAATTATAGCAGATTATCTGTAACAATTCACTGAAAACGATAAATTGATTCACGCACTCGTTCACTGTTGTCATATATGCGAAAAACCCTTCCGTCAGGAAGATGAAAGGGTACATGATCATTGCCATTTAACAGAAAATATTGAGGCCCTGCACATTCTATATGTAATTTGCATTTTAAGAATCCTAGTTTTATACCTGTATTTGTTCACAATTTATCACATGATGCTCACCTCTTCATAAAATCATTAGGTGTCGATGGCTCTAAAATAGATGTTATTGCAGTAAACAAAGAAAAATATATATCTTTTTCAAAACACGTGCATGTTGACGCTGTAGTTAACACTTTAGGAAGTATGGAAAACAAATATCTCAAATTAAGATTTTTAGACTCGTTTCGCTTTATGCCTATGGGGTTAGAGAAATTAACAAAAAATTTAACAGATAAAGAATGCCAGATTACTAAAGAGTATTTTCCGGAAAACCATAAGTTTAGCCTCATGAGAAAAAAAGGTGTTTTTCCCTATTCATTTGTAGATTCATTCGATAAGATAGATTATAACAAATTAACGACGCGAGAAGGATTTTTTGATAAATTACGAAATGAAGACGTATCAGTTGAGGATTATAATAGAGCTTCAGTTGTGTGGGATACTTTCCAATGTAAAACTCTTGGTGACTATTCAGATATATATTTGAAAAGTGATGTGCTACTGTTATCAGATGTATTTGAAGCTTTCAGATGTATATGTCAAAAAGTATATCATTTAGATCCGGTTCTTCACAGCTCCGGGTCTGTCTTGGACTGCAATGCTTAAATATACAGGAGCAGAATTAGAGTTATTAACAGATATCGACATGATTCACTTTATTAAAAAAGGTGTTAATGGCGGTATGAGCCAATTCAGTAAAAGAAGTGTTCAAGCTAATAACAAATATATGCCTACATACGATAGAACAAAACCTACAACGTTTATAAATTACCTAGATGCTACCAATCTCTATGGTGCTGCGATGTCTGAATATTTGCCGCATTCGGGGTTTATATCGTTTACAGATAACGAAGTTGAAAATTTCGATGTTTTAAAAATTCCGAAAAAATCTGAGACTGGGTACATTTTACAAATAGATTTGCACTATCCGAAAGAACTTCACGATGATCACGATCAGCTACCATTCTGCCCGGAAAATATTATCCAGCAAAATTCGAAGCAGTCAAAACTAATTCCCAACTTATTTGACAAGAGCATGTATGTAACTCACTACCGAAATTTACAACAGTGTATAGCAGCAGGATTGAAAGTTACAAAGATCCACCGTGTTTTCATCTTTTAAACATTCTCCGTGGTCAAAAGGGTATATTGACCTAAACACAAATATGCGAAATGCTGATAAGAGTGAGTTCGGCAAAATGTTTTATAAACTATTAAATAATTCAGTCTTCGGAAAAACGATGGGAGATACAGAAAATAGATCAGATATACGACTAGTTATACACTGGGAAAATAATGGAAGACGACTAGGAGCTGAGAAGTTAATTTCAAAACAGCAATTTAAAGAGTGTGCTATCTTTACAGAGAATCTGGTAGCTATTCACATGGAAAAACTACAAGTTCACTACGATAAGCCGATATATATTGGTTTTTGCGTGCTAGATCTGGCTAAACAGATTATATACGACTTTTATTATAATCATATTAAAAGAATATACGGTAGCAAGGTCCAGCTGCTGTACACAGACACCGACTCATTAATTCTACTGACGTATACAGACGATTTTTATGAAGACATGAAGAAATATTTTTGCAAGTATGACACATCAAACTTTAAGGCTGATAATCAATTTGGAATTCCGAAGAATGAATACATAATTGGTAGAATGAAAGCCGAATATGCGGGTAGAATTCTCTAGGAATTTCTGGGGACCGGGGCAAAAGCTTATGCTGTAGATGTTGAGGGTCTGCTCACCCAAACAGCTAAAGGTGTCCAGAAGGAAGTTATCAAGAAAAATCTGGCTTTGGAAGATTATAGAAGCGTGGTATTACGCAATATAGATATTTATAAACATATTCAATCTTTCCGTTCATACAACCACCAACTTTATACAGAATTAAAAAATAAAGTAGCGTTATCATGGAAAGATGATAAACCATACATTATCGCTGGCGGGAACGGTGATACCTTAGCTTGGGGAAATTACAGGATTTCTAACTATTGATTAGAATTTCTTTTCCCTAGAACCCTCTTTTGTATTTTTAACTATGAAAATTTAGAAACTAGTTAAGTGTTCATGTATAACTTGTATTGTATAAGTCTGTATATAAACCCATTACCTATATAATTGTTCTTTGAAAGTAATTAGTCTATAATAAATTGTATATGTAATATGTATAAATACTTTAGCTTGGGGAAATTATACGATTTCTAACGATTATAATTTAGAAACTAGTTAAGTTTACATATATAACTTGTATTATATAAGTCTGTATATAAACTCTATATCTATATCTATGTAATTATTCTATGAAAGTAATTAATCTATAAATTGCATATGTAGTATGCATAAATATATGATATAAACCTTTATACTATGTTGTCTCATTTAAGAAGGATTTCAGTATCTCCCCCCCTACAGATACATTCCAATTCAATGAGATTAAATCAAAAGTAATATGTTAAAATAAAATAATAAAGAAAATCTCATACGTAGAAGCAGGGTGAGTATTAAGATATATTTACCCCTGACCTGATTTCTAGCGTTTAATTCAAACTCTCCTTCATATTTTCTTTTGTACGCCCCTGTATGAGAACGATAGCTGTATATTAGCCCATATGTCAGCGTGTATATGTGGTTGCCTGCTAGAGGTGTGGTTTCAGAACCCGCCGTCTCCCCCTACTGTTGTCACACATTCTTGTCGGCGCCATAAAATCGCCATTCGATTTTATTAGACAGACTATTGTATTACCTAATAAATTGGTCTAATCGATCTAAATAATGATAGCCGCAATGGGCAAATATTTGAAAAATACCATTTGATTGCCTATTAAAGGCATATGTGCTATAGGTTAATTTGGAGATTAATTGCGTTTTTGCACTGGTAGGTTAGGGTCAATACAAAATCAAGAGTGAAGTATATTCCCCTTTTTTCCGTTAGTTGTCACAACTTTAGAATATTCCATATTATTTAATTATTATGTAGCAGTATACAAAATATACCTAATGTTCATATTCATGGTTAAATGTGAGTTTAAACTTAAAGTTTCAATGGGAACTTTGAAGTGACATTAGGGACGGACTTGGAAGGTGGTTACGAAAACGTTGACGGCGTTTTATAGTAAAAGTAACTTGAAAGCTCCGAATTTTTTTAACTAATGTTATACTTCGTGTTAACAACAACCTTGGTGTAGAATGTATTTAGTTCCCGTTACTGGTAATTAAGTGACACAAACTTTAGACACGCATTTTACAGTGAATCCTACTTTAAAGTGATTTTTCGAAAACTACTCCATATTTACTTGTAAAATGTTAGAGGCTGTTAATCAATTTACAATTTGTTATGATAATAGATGTTTTACTATAACACCTTCAATAAAAATAACAAATTGATACCAAATTGTGCCTTAGGAATAATATAAAAAAGGTTTTTATCATGTGCATCAACTTATAAGTATTATTATTATATTTTATTAGAGACTTTTTTTGTTAAAAAATATATTTAAAGAAGACGCCTTGTTATTTTTCGGTCTATTATCATTACGTTTAACAGAAAAGCTGATATGGTTTATAATTTTGGTATATTGGAATGACAAAATAATTAAACATTTCAGCTCTCTTTGTACTTTATGTACATATTTTGTGACACGATCACAGCATTAGTGTAGAAAATGATAGTAGAATATTTTTTAAGCTGCAAGAGAAAGAGAGATGTGTCAAGACGCAACACGATGTGTCAAAGAGAAAAGAAGTTCGACGAAAGTAGCAATTACTAAGCCGCTGCGTTCCTGCTACGTAGCCTAAACGTAACCGAAACGTAGCTGAATAAGTTCCAGAGAGATCACTGCAACATATCTGCTACCAAAGAATTCCCATTGTAACGTTACGTTTTTGTCGATTTTTAAATAATGCAATTTAGTATGCATATTTAACAAAACAATTCTAAATGCGGTCCTGCGTATTCGTATATTTTATCTTTCATTATAAAATTACCGTTGGTATACTGCATAAAATGAACCCCATAAAATGTTAAAGGTAATCTCAAATGAAACATTCCCAGATAGATAAAATTTATTTCTAGAAAAACAAAATTGTTTATTTCCGAGTTTATAAGGGTTAAAATCTAATATTGGAGATAACAAAAGTCTCCTTATAATTGAAACGTATGAGAGTTGAAATTCATAGCTTTAAAACATTTTACTAGTAAACAATTTACCGCCAAAAGGAACTTTCTCGAACAGGCCGTCTAGATACCATGTGTGTGTGTTATTGATCTTAATTTTGTACGTGCTTATGGGCAAATTTCAAATAAACAATCTGCGTTTCGAAAGATTTCATGTCTGCAAATCTTGTTTGAAAACCTCGGGCTCTGAATTATATTTGTGTAAAAATACTAATTTTGGTTGGCTTAAAAAAGTCACGTCATTCCCTAATTTACGAAGTTTTCCAGTCTCTACAGACCAGTGACAACTGTTTATACCTGTGTTGGTAAAGGGCAATATTGTGTAAGTTTGTTCTGATTCAGTTTTGTGAATTAAACAATTTGAACAAGATATCGCGAACTGTTGATCCTTTGAATTTTGTGAACATTGTGTAAGTAGTATATCGTTTATGTACCGATTATTTTTGTTATGTTGTTGTATGAAGACGTTCCCATTTGATAAGAATTCTTATGCAGGGTACTGTGATTTTACTTAATGATGTTTTGACTAGTTGTTATCTTTTCCAACTTTTTGGTTTATGAATAAACACAATTTTTTAAACTTAATTAAACTGAATAATATTGACCCATATAATAATGAAAGTCTTTATTTATATTTTATCCAACCTAACTTTGACATCACCGAATATGACTAAAAAGTTGAATTAAATTTATTAGATCTGACTTCAGTTTCTAGTTAATGGGGCCAGGTGATTATTCTAATTATTATCATTATCAAACTTTCATAATCAGATGGCGCCCAATTATATGCATTTTATTGTTACTTAAAAACCTGTATCCATTCTTTTACAATTTGAAGCTATTGGAAACAATACCTACATCCTGAAATTGAATTTGTAAAGATAAAATCTCAAGCTGGGGCAATTTTGAGCATTACCGTAACGTAAGTATAAATATTTTGAAGATTTTAAATGTATATTTAATCCCCAAAATAAGCGTTGTTTCACCATTTTGGTGTCAGACAAGTAATAAAACCGAGCAATTACGTGCTTGTGACTATGGAAAAAACTTAATAGTTCCAGCGGTAGTTGCTGGTACATAGCGGTGACTAAGAATGCTTCTTGGGTAGTATTAAAAAAATTACTCTAGTGACGAGCGAACTGCATTTGATTTTTAACGAAAGCGATTAAAAGTATATGTTTACCTATTTACGGCCTATTTGTTTTAATCTAGATATTATACTGTATAAATATAGACCTATCTATGTACCAACGCATTCGTGCAAATTCTTTTCTAAATAAATTGAATATAAAAGATGAACCATAATCTCAATAACTTTCAACAATTGAAACCAGTATGTATTTTAGCACGTAACTGTTACTATAAGCAATACACACAAATACACGCCAAACAATATTACAATGAAAAATAATTTGTTAAATAAATATGCATTAAAGTTTACTTACGCAGTACTATGTCACAATAAATATATCAAGTTTAGCCTTTATTAGCACTGAAAATAAAATAGTGCACAAAATTGATATTGAAAATTTTGTACTTTTTCAATAATCTAATTATAATCTAGTTATTATTAGTTAATGTTATGTTACTTATATTTTATTTTTAGTTTTTTTTATATTTTATTGTTTATAAAATATTGTACTTAATAAAAATTCTTAAAAAAAACAAATTTTATTTTATATAAGAAAATGTCATGTAAATATATAGCTTCATATACTAAACACAAGAAGTGCGGAAATGAGATTTGGGTCAAGTCCAAACTTTCTGGCAAATCGAATCAATTTATCCACAGATGCTCAAGTATTACCGGTTAGGACATTTGCATAAACTTTTCATATACGTTGATTAGTTTACTACTAACAAGGTTTAATTAAGTACAGCACGGTTTGTGTAAAAAGTCTTACACAAAGGGATATTCTAATTTTAGATCAATTAAAACGTTTCGTTAAGGGAATTTTAAACATCTGCTGTAATGTTGTATAGGGATTATGGCTTTGATTAGCGAATATGATTAATTAAAGTAGTTTGTTTAGTTTACTTTCAACTAATCAACTCGTGCGTTATAATAATTTAATTTTAGCTATGGGACAATTCGCTATTGGTATAAAATACTTTAGATAGTAATTTGTTTACAAAAAACTCTAGGATTGTTTGCTGAACGGTGAAGCTTATGCTTACAGGGTTCTACAAATAATTAGATAATTAAATTAAATTAAGTAAATTAGTGTTAAACATTTCTACGTAAAAATCTTCAGGAGGAATCTAAACTTGAACTTCAACAAATGACAACTAATTACATGGGTAATTGCTCAGTTGATCATGCCTCGTCTTTCGTAGTTTTTAATTCTGCAAAAGGTTTATCAACTAATAAGAAAGACAAAAATTAAATCAGGCACAATTCACATGCACACCATCTACCGGATAAGACGAAATCTGACTTTCGTTTTTAGGAAAATCAACCATAACATTATTTTATAGTATATAAAAATAATTTTATAATCAGTACATAAGAACTTCAGTTTTACTAAATTATAGCTTTTTGTTTAAAAATTTTACATCACTTTTCTAATTTTGTTTTCAGTAGCAAAATTTGTTAGACATTAAGTCGCTGAAGGTGACCTACAACAAATACAGACTAATCCACGTGAATATGCGTAAATCCTTTGAAAATCATGTATCAGCAACCATCAGCCAATTATGGTTGTAAACTCTTTACAACAAATTAAAATTTCATTATTACTATATTGTCATTAATACGATAATAAAGTAATATTCGATATATGCAAGAGCTGCTTTTGCAAGAGAATAGAAGATTCACGTTTTACACTTTAAATAACCAAGGTAAAAGGAGAAATAGTGATCATCCAAACTTAAAAACGAATATACTAGTATTTAGCTACGGTTAAACAAATAGAGGATGACAATATGGTCAAAGTATTATTTCATTTTTCTTTCTGGAAGTAGATTATTTTTCGTTCGAAACCGACATTCACTTACTAAATTATAGAACTAAAATCTAGTTTCGTCTTTATTTTACTCTTGTTAGTTTGATTCTTTTTTCGGGTTTTACTTTGTTTTTTATATGTCTATAAGTAACGTTTTCATTACGAAAATATGAACCTAAAATATAATTTAAAAAAATTAATTAATTTTAGATTTTATACTTTTACATAAATATTTCGTGTAAATAATTTTTATGAGCCTAATAACTGATACTCGTACTTGGAATAAATTGACTTTTAAATAAGTAAACAAAAACAAACAAGGAATAATAGTTTCCAAGTCATTTGTAGAATTTCCCACAATAGTGACAATAAATCAAGATCTTATCTTATCCGACACGTGCTTGACATTCTCGTTTACCATTTAGAGCTTTCTGCTACAATAAGCGAACAAAATAATAAAAATCCAGACATCAACAAAATGTTCAGAATGTCAAGTCATGTCGTTTTCAGCATGGAAATTTCAATCATCCCTTTAAGGTAATGTTAGTTGAACAGAAAATAAACATTAATTATAATTAGCAAATTACGATGAATCAGCTTGGTTACAAAACTAAGCTGTTATAAAATTGCCTGGCTTGAGCTAGTTTGACAACGCGTTAAATTAAAAACGGTTGATTTCTAAACCTTTTCAGTTTCTTTTTGTAATTAACAAAATGTCACACACCAGATAATTATCAATGTTAAAATTTATGAGTTGGTGCACGTAAAATAGTATTTGTTTAATTAGTACAAAAAATGCATGTTTTTGGGACGAACAACAAAGGTGCCGGACGACGCGTTAGCGGAGTCTGGCAATCTTATGAGTTCCAAAAACGCATTTTTTGTACGAATAAACATACTATTTTTTCCAACCGCTTTTAACCAGTAATTAGGTAGACGGGTAGAGATATGCGTTAAATGAAAATCAAATGCGCGAAAAGTTAAAGAGATATGCGTTAAATTTCGTGAGTCGTCGCGTCGTTGCGAACAACAAATAAATTTTAATAGAAACATCGAATTTCTTTTTGTTTTTTTGTCTTAAGAAATTCATTTAATAATTATATTAATATTATCAAAAAAAAACAGATAAATGATTATTATTTAATTGAAATTTTCTCTTTATGTCGCATTATTGGTATAAAATAAAGTGTTTTAGAACACCGCGAAAAGTATGAACGCGTAACATCAGATTACTTTTTGTAATAGTACAAAAAATGATTACTTTTTGTACAGTTCCTATGGTAACGAGGAACAGTTCCTAAATGGTCTACTTTTTATGCAGAATAATTTGATATTATAGTGTCATATTCGTGCAGTTGGAGAAAAACAATTTTAATTTTCAAAATATACTTTATTCTTAATTATGTAGGTCTCAATTTTATGAAAATAAATGAAAATAACAAAAAGAAACTGAAGTGCGTTTGTATTAGAGTGGTGTACACTTCTTTTCGTTTTTTAATATGAAAATTATTCATTTAATATTTTAAAGGAGTTAAAAACTACGCTCTTTAATAGGACATAATAACTTGTCAAATAGTTTAATTGTTTCAACAATTTAAAAGATTCAAAGTGAACTACACAAAAAAATTAAAAGAATTTTGCTACACCCTAATAATTTATGTCAATAAATAAGCAATAGTGTATTATTGAGGTGAAAGACTTAAACTGTTTAACAAACCCATAGCAGGTCATCATGTATCTTGGGTAGCTACTAATTACAACTCTGATTTCAGTTTTGCCCTTTCAATCACTATTAATGTGTCACTGGTATCCTTGTTCCATGAGAACAATTTTCTGGATTTTTTACTGCACTTAAATTTTGAGAGGAGAAATTTCACGTATTCCAAGTGAGAATAGAAAAAAAATAAAAAAATTTTTTCTTAAGCAGTTCACTCGTAGAACAGCTGTAATTAAAACTTCTACATTTTGCTCATTATTCTACCTTTAAATGAACTCCAACCCGTTTTTGTGTTGCGGACAATTTCTGGGGTTAAGTCGGGGGTAGTTGTTAAATAACTCGTTCAGCAGAAAAGCTGACAATGCGAGGCTTATCATTTCTAACTAGTTTTTTTTTGGTGCGTATAATTATATAAGTACACAACGAATGTTATACATAGGCAAGTCCTTCAGAAAATTCACCCTTGTAGTTATATATTGAAAAATATTAAAAGTTATCACTAAATTATAAAAAAGTTTCAATTTTTGGCTTACAGATGCGTTAAAGAAATATAATTAAGTGGGATGTAGTTACTATATATTTAAATTGTGACGACCCTAGGCTGAACGCCACGAATTAGTCTTACTTTCGAATTCAGCTTAACATCCCACCAATCTCGAATCGGCGACTTAATCCACTTGGCCATAGATTTAGGGAGGCCAAGGTATGAGTAAATAATGGAACTTAAAATGTAACAAGAACAAATAACAAAATTAGTAATATACAAATCTAGTTAACGAAAAAGATTATGATTAGTGAACAGTTGATTTTAATTGTTTAATTACACAAACTATATTAAACAAATTTATTTATTTACATTTATACAAATTTCTATAATTAAATTAGCAATAATTATTTAAGAATATATACTTACAGTTATTCAATAAAATATTATACTAAGTAGATTAACAGATATTGCTTCAAGGGGTTATAAAAAGTGTTAGGAGGCAAGCAGTGACCTATCTTTAGCAGTGACTTATCTTAAAAAAACAAAAACATACTTAATCAAGTGAGAGGCGTCCATATTTCTAATTATCATTTACATATATTTCCTGTTTCTCCATTGCAATTTATGAGCTTAAGAAACCAGTACCTGCGACACCTGAGTAGAATTCGATTGAATAAGATGTCTCTGTCGGGGCAAATAAATTTAGTAACGTAAGCATCGGTAGTAAAAGTTTAAGCATTTTCGTTGAGCAACTTTAAAGTAAGTACGAACCTGTTCATATTTTAATTAGAGTAGCTAAGTGTGCTACAAGGAATAAAATATTCAATTTTTTTAAATAAGAAGTTGTTATCATATTCTACGTGTATAACCAATATTTGCAGCATTTTACAATACTTTATAGTTTATAAATTATTTATAAGAAGAATGCAGAAAATACGGGCGACAAAATTTAATTAAATTTAAGGGCGACTTAGATTAGAAACTTCGGCGAATTTGTTTTTATTATTAAGCATTTATTATTTAGAAATCGCAGTGTACGATTTAAAATCTAAATTTCAAATTTAAATTGTGTGTTTGCAATTTAGAATTCATAGTGTGTTTAAATAGTTCAGAAGTTGCTTGAAAATCTGAATTACAGCGGAAAATTGAAGATGTAGCATCTGAAATTTAAAATATATATTCGCAATTTTAATATTTGCAACCAGAACTTGAAATAGTTAAATATTAACTTTTTAATTTGAATTTAGAATTCCAATTTAATAATTTCATTTTAAAAATTAAGAAGAATTAAGATCTTAGAATTTATAACTGAAAAATAGTAAATTAAAATATAGTACTAGCATTTGCTAGTAGAATCTAGAATGATGATGAGAACTTTATACAGCTTAATTTTAAATGAGAATAAGTTTAGAATATATATTTGTGAAAATTGCGAATTTTGGTTTCCAAATGGAAACGTTTAGTTTTTGCATATAGAAGATACAACTCAGAATTTGATAAATACTTAAGGTGTTAATTAATAATTTGTTAATTTTAATAATAATTGTAAATTAATAATTTCATTTTAAAAATTAAGAAGAATTAAGATCTTAGAATTTATAACTGAAAAATAGTAAATTAAAATATAGTACTAGCATTTGCGAGTAGAATCTAGAATGGTGATGAGAACTTTATACAGCTTAATTTTAAATGAGAATAAGTTAACAAGAATAACAAAATCTAAATTTCAAATCGTACACTGCGATTTCTAAATAATAAATGCTTAATAATAAACACAAATTCGCCGAATTTTCTAATCTAAGTCGCCCTTAAATTTAATTAAATTTTGTCGCCCGTATTTTCTGCATTCTTCTTATAAATAATTTGTAAACTATAAAGTATTGTAAAATGCTGCAAATATTGGTTATGGCCTGTAGTAGGCATTCATTAGAAAGGTTACATAAGTGTGGCCTGTAGTAGGCATATAATTGACCTGTTGAAGGAAATCTCTGGCCTGTAGCAGGCAAACGTATAATGACGGTTAACGCGATGTTCACATATTGTTAGTTTCTAAAATGTATTTTAAATCTTGTTTCAGTAAAAATCAATTTCCCACAGAAGAACAGAAGACAAATTTCCGTCCATTTAAGCAGCAGATGGAAATAAACCGAGGACGCTTTAGAACTCAGGATGGCCGATTGTTAGTTATTTAAGCTATTATTCATTATTATTAATCATACATTACCTAACCATATTAAGTCACCTGTACTTACATAAAAGATTCTATATAAGATAGCAAATTCATTAAGAAAGGAGTAGTCAGTATTTATTGCGAGCTCTTTGAGGTCGAATGAAGTTATAATATAAGCGATTAGTTTGAACCCTAATAGTGTTTTATTTATTAGCTTTAACATTTGCTACAATATTAGTAGTTACTCTGCTTCTAGTAGGCTATTTCATTGATCCATGATAATCTTAATTAATATCTACTACAAAAGTTTAACTTGTTTATTTTGTTAAAATATTAAATTTTATAAAACCTTTACGCCCAATCAAATCACACATTCGAAAGAACAGATACATCTTGAAAAACAGTTTTTTTTCAGGAGACAGATTTTGAACGCCATTTTGATGAATTCTTACACGAATGATGATGAGTTAATGACATTGTAGAATAAAATACACGCGAGTCACTTTCTATCTAGTTATTTGAAAAATTGTTTGTGTTGGTTCGTATGTAATAACAACAAATTAATGAAGATTTTTATTTGTGTCATTATTCTTTCGAATGAGCGAAATATTAAGATCATTTCTGCTTTCAACTCTTAAGTACATCCTTGAGTAGTTCAAGTTAAAAAACATTAAAAAGCACTTCCTTTCGCCATCACCACTTAAGCTTGAAGAATTTTAAATTTACGGTTAGCAATTTATTATTTATTACATTAACAATATCAGCTATATACTCCAATAAATATTTAATTGAAAAGCTTTTTGAACTTCTACCAAATTCACCTTAGCTAAATTAAAACGGAAATTAATCTTCCACTTAAAAGGGTCTTATTAAGACTTCACAGCCTATAGAAAAACTGTTAATACCCTTATTTTCACGGTTCAGATAATGAACAGTTGACGAATGGCCTCACTCAGGGAAGTGGAAGAAAAAAGCAGTTAGGTGACACACGATAAATAAATGCGGTCAAACAGGACGAAATGGAACATGAGGGTAAACAAGAACGAAAACTTGAAATGACAGCAATATCACTGGATCAAAAATTAAAAGTGTTTTCAGCTGAAATATAAAAGCATGACTTGTTCAACCGTTTATTGGTTTTAAACATACAAAATGTACATAAAACGAAAGAAACAGATGTGTAGCGATTAGAGGGTAATAATTGACCAAATAACACTATAATTTAAATTTTTGGTTTGTAATTCCAATTTGTTTCTCTTTCTGTTTCAATGATTTGAGATAAAGTTCATTCAACAAGGAATAGTCGTTAATGTCAGTTAATACACGAGAGAATTACTGATTACAAGTATTTCTATGACTTATTTACTGGTATCGTATTTAAGCTAATAGTACAAGGTTAGGTAGAATGACGTATCCATTTTATATGCAGTCGTAATCATTAATTTAAAAATTAAACAAAATATTCTTGAGGAAACACGACAATTTTATTTTTTAAATATTATATCAGACGAATGATCTCCACCTCGCTGCTGGCATTCTTAAAGTCTAGACGAAAGTTTTGCATTATCCGCCGCAGCATTTCAATTGGGATTACGTTAATCTGAGTCTAAATATTATGTTTCAGTTGTTCCAAAGTTTTGCTGTTGAAACAAAGTTTTCTTAACACAAAAATGCCCATCAGGCGTCAATTAAAAAAAACATAAAAACGAAGCCGCGCGATGGGCGGCATCGAAACACTCTAAATTCCTCTAAACACAAGACAAAAGTCCCCGATGGACTGTCACTATAATCTTAATAAAAGTTTTTAAATACTTACCGAACTATATGCACCGGCTGAGATCTCTAATTGTGCAGATATAAGTACAAGTGTGGGTGTTAACCCCAAAAGCTTCTAATTAATTAATGGAATCAGGAAAAAATATAAAAAAATGTTGGGCGCCACCAAAGCTGAGAATGTTTTTAAATTTACAAAAAAAATTCGGGAAGTCATCAGCTAAATTATTCGTATAAGTGAATTCATTAAATTTCGGGATCCCAAGTAAATTTTACATAAAAACTTAAGTAAAAAAATCGATACCTTAGAACATTTTTGTTATGATAATAGTTAGGAAGCTTGGACGTAATAACAATAACAATATAATGGACACTTATAAAATACTTGTCAATGATTTTATATTCATTAAATAAAATAATAGTCCTGTTAAGCTGCTGCATTTACTATTCCTATTGCTGGACACTTCCTTCCAGGCGTGGCTCGCCGGGTGAGGCAGGTGAGGCTGAGCCTCACCTAAACGAAACCAAATAGTTATTAAATAAAATCTAAATTTATTCTATCAATACTTTCTAGATTAAAAATATTGAATTTAATATAAATAAGCTTATTTTATAATAATAGCTATGTATGTAACTAGTACATAATGTAGGACTTTATAGACAATCCCAGTTTATGGCCGAGCGGGCGTAGCGAGCAAGGCCTATAACAAGGGCGACTCTATAAGGTTCGATTATGTAAGAGTTGCATACAAAGCTTTATGTTCGATTCCTAAAATTAACTCATTATCAAAAAAAAATCAGTTTATAAATTTGACATTTGACATATTTGCTTTGCATTGAAATTAATACAACTTAGGGCCGGTATTATAAAACTTTTTACTTCCTAGATAAAATTTAATCTGAGATTAAATTAATTTATTCTGTCAATTTGCATATGAAATTGACAGAACAAATGAATTTACTCTCAAAGTAAATTTTATCTAGGAAGTAAAAAGTTTTATAATACCGGCCCTAAGTAATACAATTTTTCAGATTTATTACTTACTTGTTAAAACAAGTTTAAAGGAGAAGCTATTCTTTAGAGTTTGTTTATGATCCAGTTGATATAAAATGAATGTGTTTGGTCATTATTTATCCTTTGCATGGCTATTCAATAGCTTGAGAAAAATGGCATTTTATAGTTAAGAATAAAAATGTATATTTCTGGGAGCGAAAGTATTAAATTCAAGAGGCAAATCATGAACCTATTTTAAATGTTCTCAAAAGAATATATCGCCTTCGGAGCTGTATTTTATATTTTATAAAATGCAATTATATTAAGGTTTGGTTTTCATTCAGCTAAATTCAACTTTTCCCCAGTATTCTGTTTACGTTTCTAATACAATATAAGAAGATTGTGTCTATTTTGGATTGATTAAAAGTGGCTAAAACAGAATGTTCTTGAAAACTTCGATCATTTTCTTTCTTCGTTAAATAGCATGTTTGGGGCTGCCATGATGGACCCACGTTGTCCAAGCAGTTTAAGAAATTTAATTTTCAATTTTTGTGCTCCCATACTTATAAACCTTACCGTATCGTAATATTTACGGACTAAACCTTTAAGTGGAAATCAAGTATTTCTGTATCAAAAGGCTGTGATGTCGTATGTTAACTATTTTAGTTAGTATATTGCCACGTGATCTAAAAATGTCCTTTGAATTTTGTAGGATCCTTAAATTAGTAATGCTCGGGATTATTTATCCTGTTAATATTTAGTGCATTTGGCTGATTTAAATATGCATCATCTCTTTATTCCTAACTAATTTGTAACAAGTGACTCGAATTCGTTCCACAACGTATTAATTAAAACAATGAATTATAAAAAAGTTAATAACTCCAAAAGTCATAACAGATTAGGCTACAGTATACTACAACACATTTACTATACGTGCTTCTTATCCAATTTATAAATCTCTTTTTATTGCGGACAACAACTGAGTCGACATTTCAATACGAGCACTACATTGTTGCCGGACTGAAATTATTTACTTCTACTTTATCTACTAATTCCATTTCATTTTATAATTTTCGCGCCAGTACAACTAACAGCTGTGAGCATGACAACCACTCAGCCATTTAAACTACACTTCAAAAACCATCCTATCCAACGTCCAAAAACCACTAAACTAGGACATTTTGAACAAGAACTTAAATTTTGTACTTGCTTAAGAGCACTGCCTATTTTATTATAGAGCAATGTAGGGTTCTAAAGTGAGTAAGAGCGAGTTGGTAATAAACTAAAGAGGTTGCCGCCGAAGGTTTTAATTTTTTGTTGCAACGTAAAATAATAATAATTTTCTTTTCAAAAATATCCAGTTTCTGTTAAATGTTCTGCAAAATATTAATCAATCTCTTTAAAATTCTACAATTACTAGGAGATGTTACAAAACATGTTTTAAGAGTACGGGTTAATCCCTATATTTGATTTTTAAATGACATATAATCTATTTTTTAATTGTTTCGCTTGTCGAAGAAGAGATACACTGTATTATTTCAGTAGAATGCGCATATCGCTCTCAAACGATTAAACCACTCAAACTTCGTCCATTCGTACGATATGCTTACGCATTCATTCTACAACACCCCCTTATGAAGTTGAGTGAAAAACTGAGAATCCAGCTTTTTAAGTCAAATCGAGAAAATTACCTTTTTGACTTTTTTCAACTTTTCCGACCTTGTTATCTCATTTACCAATAATCTGAACATTCAATTGATTTATATAAGAATTATGTGACCTGTTATCTTAAACAAGAATGTTGAATAAAAAGTACCAGTCATGTTCAGAAATACGTATCACATGCATGCTCCATAAAAAATATAGAGACAAAATGAAATTTGGGTGGTGGACGAGTGATGTTAGCGCACCGTTCGTATTCCAAGGGTCGTGGGTTCAAATCCCTCTTGGGACGGCGGAATTCTTCTAATTGGAAAATTCCGCCATCTTAGCCATGGATGCGTGTGATTGTGTTGCATGTTAGATGCGGGACATATGATCTTAGCTTTTTGTTCCAAAAAAAATCTTAGCTGTTAGTTTGTAAAAACTAACGTTTTTTTTATAATTGGAAATTGGAGCACCGTGTGTCAATAGAAAAGTATAATTGGTAACTGCTTAGCATTGCGTCATCCATATTGTTTTGTCTTATGTTTAACATTTCATTATTAAACGGGGATTATCTTTTGCTGCGTTTGGTATTTTAATTCTTTTTGCTCTAAAAAGCTAAATTGCTGTAGTACCTAGCTGCAATTATTTTTCTTGCTAAAGGACTAGGCACCACTTAAATGGAAATCTAAGGACCAGTCGATTTTGTTGATTTTTATACCATTGGATAGATAATGAAAAAACGAAAAATTCATATCATTGGCCCAACACGGAGAAATTCATAGCAAAGCCGCAATTCGGGATTTTAGTGTAACATAATTCCCATTTAAAATGCATTGCTGTCAATCAATTCGTCTCAACAATAGAATCTGATACTAATTCATTCAATGGCTCTAAAACTTTTTAAAATTGTGACTGTAAAAATATAAGGTTTTAGTAATTTCTGTTTTCTTAAGTTACACATACTTGAAAATTTCAAAATTTGAATGGCATTTGTTTCACAATTTATTCTAACCTTTTTGAAATAAATATTCAAAAGTAAATAGGCTTTCTTGAAGTAAATGCTCATGAAAGAAATCGAATAAAGCTTAAATAGAAATCAGGTAGGTATTTACTTATACAAACATAAAGTTTTTGTAATTGTCTATTGTAAAAAGTAGATTTTAAACTACAATTTGTGTATTTCCTTTTTCTTTTTAGCTTTTATATTAAGCAGAATGTAACTGAATTTAAATCAATTGAAGATATAATAATATTACATACACAAAAGGTATTTGCGAAAAATAATATTACAACTAGGTATTCTAGAAACAATGATTTAAATATTTTTTGCTAATGGCATTATTGTCGAAATTATTGAATTGTATGCTAGTAGTGCTGTTAAAAATCGACAATATCCATTTTTAACTCATTCTATTTAATACAAGTGCTGTAAGGTTACGTTTGTGAACGAGGAGGACGTCCAAATGGATTTTCTACGTTTCAGTAATTTAGATGTTTATCCAGAATATCAATAACTTGCAACCAAAGATCGGTTAAGCAATGGATTACAACCCAGAGATATGGACAGAAATGATGACGTTTTATTATTCACGCAAATTGCCACACACAAATAGTGCAAACCATTGCTGTGGATGTAGGTGATGAAGACAGTCTCAAATTCAACTGCATAGTTCAAAGACGAAATAAATATTTTATATGTGATAGTATAATAGGCAAGAATTACACCGAGAGTGGTCTTTGAAGTAAGATTAGAAGTTTACTGTTACAAGGAGATCTTTATTCTCAGAAATGGGTTCTGCTGTGAAGAACATTTTGATGAAAATGGCATGTTACCCCAAAATATCGTCGACCAATTCTGCACATCTTATTGCTTCCACAAGGGCTACCATTTGCTGAAACCTGTATTAGTCGTCGCTCCTGATGGATATATTTTAGAAATTCACAGGCCGTATTTTTCTGATTATAAAAATAAAGATGCGGCTTTATTAAGAGCACTACATGAGGACAAAAAACGACGTGAAGATACAGAACAGCTATGTAACTAATTGGTTACGTAATGGTGATATGATAATCGTTTATACAAAAGCTAAAATGAAATAAATAACATACACAAATACTTAGTTTAAAATCAACTTTTTACAAGACAAAAAAAACTGCATGTTTGTATAGATACATTCCACGCCGATTCGACCATAGTTGGCGGGGTACCCTCATTGATTTTTTTTATATTTTGTTCACGTAATGCCCTTTCCAAGTCTTGTATAAAGCTCAAATATTACTGCCCATAAATATATCGTTCGCGAGATATAGAGGTTTATTTTTTCAGTTTTAAACGTACATGCCTATATTCAAATGCTATTTACTCGGCCTTCGTATTAGTTAGGAAGGTCGGGTATTTTTGCATTTGAAAGAGAATGAAATGGCCTATCTACGGTAATTTCTGTTCGTTTTTCCAACATTTGTAACATAGTATATTAACCGAGTTTTAAACAAATTTAGACTTTTCTCAAAATCGGTTCCATTAATTTTTTTCAAAAAAATTACAACTATTGTATGCAATGTTCTTATAATTGCGTTAAAATTTCAATTTGGTATCTTTATGGAATCAGAAGTTATGAATTTTCTTCTATAGTCGTGAGAACAAAATGTTCTGAAACGACATGCACTTGTATCTTGAACAGCGAATGTAACTCTCAAAATGTTCCATTAATTTTCTCCAAAAAAATCACAACTATTGCATGATATGTCCTTATCATTGTAATAAAATTTCAACTTGGTATCTCAATAGAATCGGAAGTTGAGACATTAATTCTGTAGTCGTGCGTATACACTTGACACACTGCAACAAAAATTATCCGAAGTTCACGGGACGCAGTTGCGAGCAAACCTATTGTAGGTAACATATATTATATCAGGCGCGGATTAACGGCGGTGGGAAACGGGGGAAATCCCCCCCCCAAGATTTATAAATAAATATACATAGGATAGAGTCAAATAATGTTTGTTTAATTATGTATTAAAACAATTATTTTTCCAAAAATTCCACCCCCCCCCAAATAATTCTCTGGATCCGACCCTGATTATATGATAATACAAGGAATTACAATTATTACTAATTTTGTTTTAACAAATCAGACTCGAAACAATCACTTGGAAATGAATAACAATTTCGATACCAGCAGGAGAGTAGAATGGAACTTGAGAGTTCCAGGAAGCCTCCTGAAGCTGATAAATAGCTGGTTCAAAAATCCTCATGTGCTTCAAATTCAATTATAATTTTCAGCAAATCTTATCTTTTTTTAATATTAAGTTTATCAACATGTGGTTGATCTTTCGTATCGCAAAAGTTGTAGCGAAAACTTATGATTTTCAAATGATTGTTTCGAATTTGATTTGTTAAAACAAAAGTGGTAATAATTACTATAATTCGTTGTATTATCATATAATATATACCTACAATAGGTTTGCTTGCAACTGCGTCCCGTGAACTTCGGATAATTCTTGTTGCAGTGTGTAAAGTGTTTACGCACGACTACAGAAAAAATGTCTCAACTTCCGATTCTATTGAGATACCAAGTTGAAATTTTATTACAATGATAAGGACATATCATGCAATAGTTGTGATTTTTTTGGAGAAAATTAATAAAACATTTTGAGAGTTACATTCGCTGTTCGTGATACAAGTGCATGTCGTTTCAGAACATTTTGTTCTCAAGACTATAGAAGAAAATTCATAACTTCTGATTACATAAAGATACCAAATTGAAATTTTAACGCAATTATAAGAACATTGCATACAATAGTAGTGATTTTTTTGAAAAAAATTAATGGAATCGATTTTGAGAAAAGTCTAAATTTGTAAAAAACTCGGTTAATATACTATGATACAAATGTTGGAAAAACGAACAGAAATTACCGTAGATAGGCCATTTCATTCTCTTTCAAATGAAAAAACCCGACCTTCCTAACTAATACGAAGGCCGAGTAAATAGCATTTGAATATAGGCATGTACGTTTAAAACTGAAAAAAATAAACCTCTATATCTCTCGAACGGTGTATTTAACATATAAGCAGTAATATCTGAGCTTTATACAAGGCTTGAAAAGGGCATTACGTAAACAAAATATAAAAAAAATCTATGAGGGTACCCCACCAACTTTGGTCGAATCGGCGTGGAATGTATCTATAAGTAAATACCTATTATTGATCCATAAACCTTATCTTCAGCATGCATAGCTAAAAAATCTTTTACCCTCATTTTTAATTTTAGAAGGATTTGTTTTTAAATCTGTGGTATGTAGCCATGTTCGACATTGGCTACCATTTTAATGTATCTAACTTTTATTTAAATGTGTAAAAAGTTATTGTTTCATTACTTAATAATATTGTATCTAAATGGTTTTTAAAATTTTATTTTTATGTTTTAATATGTGGTTGTTCTAAAAGAAGCAACTGTTAATACAATCCGTATGCTTACATTTGGGTATTTTATAAAACGATACAACGTAGTTCGTCCCATTTGACAATCTAAATCTTGTTTAACATAAGCAAATAAATCAATTAAATAAGTAACGTGTACTTTCTTTTTAAAATTGTAGTTTTTCCTAGATAAGCCTTCATTTAAGAGGTGTAGATAATATCCCATAGGATAAAAGCATGTACAGCTACATATATTACATGAAATCAGTACTTACTGAAAATATATTTGCAGGTTTAGTAAGATTAGAAGTTTCTTTTTGTTTTTTTGATGTAATATTTAAAAATTGCCTCTTGTTCCGGCCCTAATAAAATTATTATTCGATTTCTTTCAGGTGCATTTACTTCAAGAAATCCTATTTATGTTCGAATATTTATTCCAAGAAGGTTAGAATAAATTGTAAAACCAATGTCAATCAAATTTTGAAATTTTTAAGTATGTGTAACTTAAGAAAACAGAAATTACTAAAACCTTATATTGTTACAGTCAAAATTTTAAAAAGTTTTAGAGCCACTGACAGGGTTAGTATCAGATTCTATTGTTGAGAGGAATTGATTGACAGCAATGCATTTTAAATGGGAATTATGTTACACTAAATCCCGAATTGCAGCTTTGCTATGAATTTCTCCGTCTTGGGCCAATGATATGAACTTTTCGTTTTTTCATTATCTATCCAATGGTATAAAAATCAACAAAATCGACTGGTCCTTAGATTTCCATTTAAGTGGTGCCTAGTCCTTTGTGGTTACTATTTTTTATTTCATAATTCAAGGATCATAGAATCGATCCTCGAACGAGTTGGTAATGTCACATGATTTGACATATGTAGTTGATAATGCGCAAAACAGATGCTGCCTAGCTAAGGAACATTGGCAGTTAATGGATTTTAAACTATGAATATCTCCATGACGAAACTACGTCTATACTGCCGTAACATCAACAATACACTACACGAGACTGTCTGCTGCTAACATGCAAGAACACTCACAGAGCAAAAGCCTAATGCTTACCGTTGAAAAGACTCAAAACACTGTCATGATTCTTCACTTCACTAAACATCCGTGAAGTAGTATATTTATTGGATTATTTTTGACCGGTTGAACAAGTTATCTTGTTACTTATCTGCATCGGCACTACGTAAGCTCGTTATACGGAACTGAAAGGAGGTAAGGGTTACTTATCTTATTTATCAGTAATGGATCTATTATGAAATACATGTAGTATTTGTTGTATTACGTTGAGGTTTGTATCTTGTTGATTGCGTATCTTTTGAATCCATTGTAGGTTAATTAAAAGACTATTTTTTCATTAAAAGCTTTATTATTATAATGTTGGAGAGGAATAATTAATGTTTAAATGATTTTATTCATGAATTCATATCTAACTCTTGCTTACATCTGTTGCACATGAAGGCCTGATGATCACTACAATACTTAACTGTCAGTAATTCACTTTTTTTCTGATTGACTGGCAGAAGGCTACAAGATTAGGAAAAATTAAAGTTAAAATGATTACAAATTACAAATATTTTATTACAAACTTTTTATTTCGATAACGGCATTAAATATAAAAATGACGTGACATATTCCTTTTAAGAAGTGTTATACCGAATTTATTAGGCTTTTCTGGAAGAATTTCTATTAGTCTCAAACTTTAGTAAAAACGATAGCGTAGCAAGAAAGCCAGGATCTGATCGGTCAACTAAAAAGTGTGGAAGAGGTTGTTGATATTTCTTATGGCACTTGTCGCACAGTTCATCAGCCATTTTTATCTCAAGGCTTTATTGTGTGGGTTATTTCTTGTCAGTGGTTTTTTAAAATACATATAATAATAATTACACTCTAGATATTACATTTAATATTGACGAATCGTGGTTCTATTGAAATTCATATTTAAATCATAATAAATTCTATATGAATTTGGTCAAGGGAAATCTTTATATTTTTAGAAGCTTCTTTCCGTCCTCTCAAAGTCGGGTTGTAGGTGGCTATTTCAAGATACAGAATTATATAGTCATGTTTTGAAGAAAATGTTGCTGCTAATTTTTATGTAAATCGTATATTGCCATCGTTTATCGATCAACTCCACGACAACGAAATTACAATAGGTTTTTTCATCATCGCTGCGCACTCTATATCAAACTTATCGTACGTGGATTTTATGACAATCGCTTAGTTAGTGCTAATCTAATTCCATGGCATTTTCCTGATATTGATCTTTTTTATTTCCATACTCAAAGAATCAAGTTTACATCAATAGTCAGCAAAATCTAAAAGTGTCTAGAAATGCTATTGCTAAGAAAATTAATCAGATTGCACCTGTCATTTTTAAAAAGTGTGTTTCAGAAATTTCATGATCTATTCAGAACCGCTTTATTTCGATTTCATGCAGCATTTTCTAGTTTTCTAATTTCTGTAAGAAATATAAAGATGTAATAGTTGTTACGACAAATCTATGAGACATAACAATATAACAACAAAAAATATTTGATTCTTGTCGTCTGGCACGTGGCCTGCTTCTCAATGTACTTATTGTGCATTCTACTTCGCAAACATGAATAGTGTTTCATTTGAAAAATAACATCATAAAAGAAACAACCGAAATGTAATCAGAAGGTACTAAATACATTTATCATTATTTACGCACTCCAAATTTTACAACATTGTTGAATAATACCTTTATAAAAATGGCAGGGTATAAACAAGAACAATTCATTTCATCAAAGAAAAAACAATGTAAGCGAAAAAACTCTGTATCTAACAGTTTCAGACTCATAATTCATCATTTTATGTTGGCACATACTTCGGAAATTCAAGGATACAAGTTGCTGATATAAAAGGAAAATGCTGCCCAACGGCATCGTTTTTTATAATATACAGATTAAAGGGTAGGTAGGTGAGGCGAAAACTAAAAAATGACCTGGTGTAATACCGGGATGAAGAATTATTAGTTCTGAATACGTGAGGTATTTTATGATAACTAACAATTAATTGAATTACAGAAGAAGGTAGTAATAGGTTGCAATTCTTATATTATGAATTCCATTTTTAAGCGAACACTGAACTGTTTGAATATCGATTTGGAACTTGGTTAATTTTTAAATGTTTGTATAAGTTGAAAAGTTTACACAAACGTTTTTGTTTGATTAATTTATTGTGTGTACGGAAGTAATCAAATCCAACCTTCCTTCTGAATTTTCTTCGTACTAACCGTTGTTGCAAGAATTATGTTAGTTAACCAAAACCAGACAAATGCTGAATCAAATGTTTTTCTCAGATCTCTCTTAACCAGGAACTTGAATTGTTTAAATTCTAATAGATTCCTAACTTCGAATCTTACAACTTCTACTAAACTGAATTAATAAGGTTTATCGCTGCGGTAGGAAAAATCTCTGGAAATATATCATTAACTAAAGTTGCCTAAATTTAACAACTATTTAAACTTTAAATATCTTTAAACGATCACTGCATTAAATTATATAACCTTCAGACAATAGGACCGAAATTGATTTCACTTTAAACAATTATTTTTACCTGAACAATTGCCAAAACAATCGTAAACTTGAAAGCTTCAGTGCACAATATTATTGTGTGCATCTCCGAACGATACGGTAAATCTCCGCAGGCTCTATCACTTATTTAACTTTCACCAACATTTAAGATTCAAACGTATTTCAAACAACCAACTTACTGGAATTACATAACTCAAATGATACGGGAAGAATTTGTTAAATTAAATATCACAACTTTAAACATTCTAACCTAATTCAAAGCTTAACTATTAGTAGCGCACTGTACTCTACAGATTCTCTAAAAATTCTACAGATTCTCTGAGATTTCTCGCGTAGTTTTCCTGCAAGTTAGAACTATTTCCTCATCGGGCAATCGCAAAGGAAGGAGTAACATCTCTTGACATGGAATGAACGAAGAAGTCATGAAGCTATTTTCGGCCAATAGTAAGCATATACAAGATTTGTCTTTGTAATTTAATTTTTTTGTATCCAGTCTAAATATGCAATCAATTAAAGTGTTTCTTTCTCAGGGTATTAGTTTTTTATGGCAAAGATGGAGTATGCCTTTTGCCACCCCTTGTCATTTAAAAGTTTTAGGGTGAACCTCATACCTATTTTAGGGTTGAAAATGGCTGAATGGAAATAGCCATATGACATGGCTATTCCCCCCTTCCTAACAAATTTGCGTGTCTGGCCGTTTTTCGAAAAATAGTGCCTAAAAACGAGCTCGCATCGTTTTCGGTCGGCCACTTTGTATAGTATCATAGTATAGTATAGTATCGGTATCGAAAAACCGACGCGTCGCGTTTACCTCAACCAACAATGCTCATCAAAATACCGTTCTTTACCAGTGTTTTAACTGTTTTCTAGGAATAACCAAGGTCGTGGTTAAAAGATGCCCCATTCATTGTTAATAACACCTGACAGATTATCTGAATGCTTTACGTGGAGTCCCCGAGTTAACATACCTCCACGTTCCTTCCCTTGGGAGGAAGTAATTGAGATACGCTCAATCAGCGCGCGAATTGCATAGCAATTGCTCCCAGTTACTCACTGGTCGGAGCGAGGTTGCCTATCCACCCTCTACTAGCTATCCAGGTTAGTACCGGAGCGATTGACTTAACACGTGCTCGCCCGACGGCACCCTCCCGTCCTCTTTCATACGGGGTGAAGTACCTAGTCCAGCAATAGGACTATTCCCCCAACATAACTCAGTTGATAGAGGGAACCCTCCAGTCTTATTTCATACCTTCACAAGTTCCTCCCCGAGACAGGGGTTGGGGCCACTGCCCGATCGAATCCAACCTCAAATGTGGCGGGAATTGGTTTTTAAATGGGTTCGCCACCACGATCTCCCAATTATAGGCCTGGTGCGCCCTCGACAGAGCTTCGTTACGAGGCTGCTTTAAAGGGCCCTTTCTAAAGCAGCGTCCCGATGTGTACCCGTTAAGGTGAAGTTGTCTTGAACGTGAGAAGCTATGTCTCTTCGCATCAACGTTCTTTAAGTGTACGTCTCTAGACGATTTCTGGGAATCCGACGTTGGAACTGACAGCATATGTCAGACCCCCGTATTGTCACCTCCGAAACGCTACCTGGTGGCATGCAGTTTCTCATGGGTTAGCGAGCGAACTCCCTAACCGAGATAAACCTCACTTGAATCTTCTCCATTCGTCTAGGCCAGACAGCGGGATACTTAGCTCCTTAAAAGACCCTACGTCAGGTGAGATTCAATCCACCCACACCGGACCCCCTTGTTAGCAGAGCTTCCTCCGCAACATTTTAGGGTCATCGTCGAGAAATACTCCGGTGAATCGTAAACGCAGCACCTCGGCATAACTCTACCACACATTTGATTCTGATCGCGTCATCCGTTGCCCAGACAAGCCTGGGATGGGGTAGACAACGACCAGTTCTAAGGGTGAACGCCGTGTGGTCTTCCCTCAAGCTAGTCTCGAATCCTAGTGCTTCCCGACACCTCTAACGACTGACCTCCCTCTATCTTCGAGATAGTCTCGGATACTAGTGAAGTCAGACATCTCGAACGACTGCTTGACCGATCACCCTGAATAACACTTGACAGGTAAGTTAAGAATTCCAAGAACTTGATTTTCCAGCCTTATGCGCCGTTTTTGTGAGTTATGCACCAGTGTGCGCTAATAGCGTCGCCATTTAAAAAATTGCGTCTAAAATCCGATTTTAGCATATAATGCGGTTCCTGTAGCTTTGAGAGATAACAGTTTCTGAATCGAAAGTTGGAGATGATAAAATTTTGCTACAAAATTGCTCATATACATTTTTTTCGTCAGACTACTTTCCCAGGTACAGAGCCAAAAAATGGTTCAATCAAGGACGTCATCAGCTTCATATGGGTCTTCGGATTAAATCATAATCTGAATGCAAATCAATATAGAAAAATTATCTCCCCGACTGGGAATCGAAGCCAGGACCTTCAGGGCGGGTATCTATCTCTACCTGAGCTAAATACCTAAGGTTATTGCCAACAAAACGACAATTTTACTATGCCTACTAAACATATAAATTAAGATATAATTTAAGATCATTGTTTCATTTAAAAAATGTAATATGCCATTTGCAGGTAATAAAATTTAAAATCTCTAATCAACCGTTTTGAACTAAATCTAAATGCTTTCAAATCCTCAAGCCAGTATAAATGCAAAAACCAGACAAGCTCTAAAAATCAATTTACCTTCTTTAACTAACCACCAACAGTGTATAACCCTTAGTGAATAGAAAGTCACCGCCAAAGGTAAAGTTGAAAGGAATGGAAATCTAAGACAAACTAAGACGAAGTGTGTGACAAATACAGAGAACAGGAACACTGGTGAAACAGCTTATATAAATAAACAAACGATCCTTAATGCACCTTTTAAGCATTAAATGTAATGTATTGATTTCAAACAACTGACAAGTAAATAACACAATAATCATAAATAGCAGGCTCAAATAAACAGGTTGAAAACACAATTGCAAGTATATGAAGTATAAACAATGAATCAACACATAATTCTTAGTAATAATTAAGTTTCAATAGTTGAATTTTTTGATATTATTAAAATTCAATACTTATTAATAATAATTAATAATTCTTTATATAATTAAATTTCCGTATATTTCATAGTGTCGACGTGTTAAAGTCTTTAAGACAATGTTAGAGAACTATTGAAGTATACTCTCAGAAGTATTGAATTTTAAAATTTCAACGGTTCAAATTGGCAATAGCTGTTTCTTTTATCAAATAATACATTTACAATTTCATAGTTACAGAGCTTTTTTTAAGCGAAATGCAAAAATAGCGAATTTGAAATTTTCAACTGGTTTTGACTACAAAACTATTTGATAAAATTTAAATATTTCAAGGTATACGGTTTCATAAATTCTAAAATATTAATGTTCCTAAAAAAGTATGTAATTTTAATTAGGAGTGGAAAACATGGGCGTATTATATATCATTTTTTAATGAAAAAAATTAAGAAAAATACAACGAAATCAAATTCTGCTTTAAAAAGGTATCAGATGGTTTTGAAATTACAAAATGATTAAATTTTATATATTAAAAATTTATTTATCCTTAACAACGTGTTTGTTTATCAATTTTATCTGTCTTTGATAATGACATTTTGATGTTATTGTCAGGTCACAATTTAATAAAACTTTTGAAATTTTTTATTAATCTTTTTATTTTTTTTTATATTTTATGATTATGAAATTCCACAAAGTAAGGCTGGAGACAATAAAACTCTACTTAATATGTTATGTTATTTGATATACAAAATAAGAAATTCACCCACGCAATAGTTTAAGTAAGCTTATATATGAAATTTCTTAGCGACATGATAGATTGGTTGCATAACCTCATTTTCTAAATTATAATTGTGAGAAATTTATCTTTTAAGAAGCTAGAAATTAATTAATTATAATTAACATGCACACTAGTACACAATAGTCAGATAAAGGGTATTTGTAAAACTGATTTTTCATAGAATTTGGTAAATTTTCTTTGTTTATTAATGATGTGAGGGACGATCATTTAATATTGCGTTTAAATAAAGTTTAGGTCAAAGTTAATGTAAGATTTAACACAAAACGGACAAGCTGTGTTGTAATAGGAAGGTATATAAGTATTTAATACCTTACGTGAACTTTTAATACGAAAAAAATGGATCTCTATGTTAATGAGTTTATTTAACCACTTAAGTTTCTTCTATTTCAAAATTATACAGTTATGTTATCACAGAATTAAAGTGTAGGGGCTGCTTTTACATACAATCATGTTGCGATTTTGCATCGTACACTGAAATACTGTAATTAGTTAAAACTTTTCATATTGTTGATGTCTGAAATTATGTAAATAATGTTTGCTAGCATATGCTTAGATTTCTGAAGATAGGAAGGTATGAAATGGTATATTTATGTAAATAAATTAATAAATAGTTGTGTTAAAAGTAGGTACCATCGACATTTAATGGAGGCCTTGTTTTGCAATGAAAACTTTAGTTTCAAATTTGTTCTAAATTTGTAATATAGCATTAGACAGGAAATTTGATAATCTATAACTTTACCTAGTTGGTTTAAGGATTAAATAATAATTTTAAGGTTATGTTTTGAGTAAAAAAACATGTAAACAAAGCATACGTTAAAATTTTGTGGTTATTGTTATGATATAAACGTTTGTAAAAGAAGTGATTAAAGTTGTAAGGAAGTTTAGTAAATCCAAGTTTTTTTGTGCATCCAAGTGCTTTTAATTAATCTAGTGACAATTTATTTTGCTGTGTAAGTTTTTTTTATTTGCTAATAAAGATTTAATTATCAGATTTTCTATATGACTTGATTTTATAAATGGATGTGGACTCTGATTATAACAAGTAATTTACTTACCACGATTAGACAAATAATTTGATTTGGAATTCAACTTAATAAAGCCATTTATATGGAAATATTTAAAAGTGGTCAATGACATACTTTCTTAATTTTAAACCACATGAAAGCAGAAAAATGATACAGAGAACTGTATTACAATACAGTTGGCAAGCTGGTGGCACCAAAGATTTAAATATTTGTAAACGTGAGTTTTTTTAAAGTAGTTATACCTAGTTAATAACAGTAAGTAAGATAAAGAGAATTAGATTATTTTAGGACTAATATTAAAAATAATTTTGGTGTCCAAGTTTAAATTTTCTTTTTACTTCTTTAGGTTGTTCTTTGTTAAATTTATTAAGTAAATTTGTATTGTATTGATGAAATATTGCTTTATATTATTGTATATTAATGTGTTTCTAGATTTTTATAATCATTTACTGCCTTATTAAAGCGACCCGCCTGTGAGTATCAATTTATGGAATGTTAGACTTTTCACAACAATTTTATTAAGCCGGAGCAATTATTTTAATCAAAGGTAAGAAAGTAGCGAGTTTTCTTTATACCATACGTATTACGATCGAGACCTCATTTTGTCTGTATAAGATATTATAACAATATATACTTCCATGCTTCTCTGACTGCTATTCAAGAAGCAACAATCAAACAATTAAACTGTCCTACCATAAAGCATAATTTCCACAAAAACAAATAGGATGGCTCCTAAGACGATCTAAAAACAGAAATCCATTTTCACTGCCAAGAAGAAGAATATTTTTGAGTGACTTAGAATCTAAAAAATGATATGAAACAAATATTAGCCTTACATAGCGGTTTTTATGTTGAAATATAATACACGATTTGTAGTTATGCCAACCTTTTTACTACAATTGTGAAAGTTTTGGATAACTCCTCGTACATTTGTCCTATTCAACTGCACTGAGAATTTTCTAAATGAAATATTAGTATTATTTGGTTTTACAAACTTTCGTTGTTACATCCACCGCTAATGCTCTATAAATTTAATTCCGGTCCCATTTGTTTTACAAAACCACAAACCAAAAAGTTTCCGAAAAGTTGGATTATTGAATTCAAGTTCAACAGTTTACAACTTCAATTTGCTGTCTAGTAAAACAAGCTAGTGAAATGCCAGATTTTGACAACAAATTGTACCGAAAATGTTCACGAAACTTTTTACTACGTGAAAGTGAAAAATGCTATATGTTACGCTATACAAGCAAGCTATCAGCTTTAATATTTTTTATTTTGAATTGTAAGCAACGTAGTTTTTTATCCAACGTCCAACGGACGACATTATGTTTAGACATGACAAAAAAGCATTAAACGTCCGTTAAAAAAGTTTTAATGGTGAAGTGTCCTAAAGTTAGAAATGGGATAATGAAAATGGATAAAAAAAACAGTATAGGAGTAGTATTTTAATAATTATACGCATTTAATTTTTGTTGTTTATGTTAATAATAGCCCATTGTATTTAAAAAACACTTTTCTGACCTAAACAGGCACTTACTTGAACGAAGGTGTTTAAATTTTAATTTGGTATTTATTAAAGGTTAAAAGTTAATAGGCATATACTGCTTTTATAATTTTACTGCAATACATTTTATAAAGGCCGTCGAAGTAAAATTTGTTGAGGTATGGAGTAAATACATAATAAAGAATAAATAACAGTCGATCGGTTGTAAGGGGAGAGGTAACGTTAAAATATAATTCATGTTTCATAAACGGTGAATTCATAATTCACCGTTTCGTGTTTGTTATGAAAAATATTTAAAATTGACAGATAATTACAGAATATTATTGTAAATTAAAGATTTATATACTTTACTGCATATAATTGAAGGTCAAAGCAAAATGACCCTACATTTGTAAAACTGCTAAAATCTGAATAAAATGTTGTATAATAAGTGTTATCCACAAAGTGAGTCCGTAACAACCTGTAATCGCAGTTAATCCAGTTGGCTGCCAGCTAACTAGTGGTCGTGGGATTCACAAAATGTCTTCTGCAACAGGCGCCAAGAGTCGATTAAAATAGCTAAAATAGAGTCTACTGCCGACAATATCAGTAAAGAACTTCCCAATAAAACGTACCTGAAGAGCTTTCTTTGTAGGAAACAAAACCACAGATTAATACACACAAATAATAAGTAACCAAATAAAATATAAAATGCTTTATTGCCATGATAGATAACGTGTAAATAAACTTTAACTTAAATCAGAGTCACAAAAGATCACGGAATGTTAACGCGTCTACTGGTTCACCTGGATGGTACAATCGTATGTGCCTCATGTCGATAGTAATTAGTTAATACACTTTACGAATCAAATTACATAGGCACACTCGCAGGAATATATTCTAACATAGTTTATATGCACAGGTTCCTAAATGATACACCGGAGAAAAACCATTTAAATCAGAAAAAGCTATATAATACATTAACTAATTAATTACATTAATACAATGATTGATAGTTGTTATAATTAGACGTACACAGGAGCTTAATTATATACAGCTCACGATGCCTATAAGTTCTACAGTTTTTGCAGATTGTAGAAATCTTGTAGAAATATTGTTGTATCGGAAGGAATGCCAGTAACGTTACTCAAGAGCCACAACAAGTTACCAAATCCCAGATAATAGAGATATTATACGTCCAATGATAGTTAAAAGGAGGGAAAAAGACATAAAAAAAAGAGAGAGACCTTAAGTTGAAAGGTAGCCTCGAAGAATTGTCATACCACTTCCAGAGTCGAAAGTGCAGCGATTAGTAAATGTTTCCTTAAGAAGGTGTTCATAACCTCAAAAGAATTATGGTATCAAATCAAGATTCATCGAAGATTCACCACCCAAAATCACATTCAATCCGCAAAAATGCGTTTCCAATTAATACAAAGAAAGGAAAATACAATTCACTAAAGCGATGCCATTAGAACATTCCTTCGAAGCTAACGAAATAAATAATACGTATAAATTACATTTTTACATAAATAAATATGCAGATTCAATCATAAAGAACACAAATCTTTGTTTGGAAACTGAAAATATTATCGATTCTTCACAACTTTCTTTATCATTTAATTTTTCTAAAATTATAAAACGTTGGCAAGGGTTGTTTTATCCAGAGCCCGTCAATTAAATATTTACAAATGTTCAATAATTGGATTTTTATTTAATTTATTTGCTTTGTTTGTTATTTCTAATTAGATAGTATTATATTTTAAACGAGTATTTTTGACTTTTTATGATATGGTATTCCATAGGTACGTAGACATTTCCGAGGTATGGATTGCTCCATACACTCCAAATAATGATCGCCTGGTCTGCATTTTAGAATTCTTATTCTGTTCAAGTTAATATATTTTAATTTCTTTAAATACACCGTAATTACACGAGTAATTAAAAAAAATCATTTTAATGCATTCAGCATAAAAAAAATTAAGCAAACTAACAAATAATTGAAATAGTCCAATTTTGGTACTTGATGACATAAAATGTGCTAGTACTAATCATAATTCTTATATGGTAATAAAAACTCCCATCGTTGAATAGACGTAACGTGTAACACTGCCATATTTCCTTATAATAAATTACCTGTATATTCTGAATAAATTATTACTGAAGTTTTGCAAGATTATACGTTATTAGGAACTCTTCAATATTCTAAGAAACAATATTGTGCTGCTATTACAAAGGGTTTAAATGACTTAATTAAAGGATTAATTATTTTCACGAATTTTATTATTACTTGTTATGTAAAAAGATGACAACACTATCCTCTCATTTAAGATTATAAGACGTTTTTCAATTTAAGGTTAGAATCAGTAAATGCCAGTTGTAACTACAATAAAATTATAACTCCAACCCAATATTATTTTAAAAGTGGAATTCCTCTCTGTATTTGTTGTTATAATACAAAATATGTTATGAAAACAAAACCTTGTGTTGAGGACGAAACGTATAACTCATGGTGTAACTACCTTTATTTCTTTCTAATAGTCGTGAAAGTATGCAAAACACAAACAAAAAAGTTTGGAACTTAGTAACTACGAAAAAATCGAATCATTCAAGACAATGCTAGTTACGAAAACCATAAAATATCTCAAGAATCAGTAGCAATTATTTTTAATAGTACTTTCTTTATACTTCTCATAACAATGAGAACTAGGAAACGAAAATTTATAGAAATAAGCTTCAATATTTTTGTTTAGTGCCTATTCACCCATTGTCTTCACTAATTATAGTTAATTAATTAATTCTTATAAATTATTATTAACGTTTGTGATTAGGTCATTTCAATTTCAAATGTATAGAAAATTGTATATATATATATAATTACTTACCATATACTCATGACATAATATGGTGTCCAACATACAAAGAATACAAGGACAATGATGATGGTCATTTTCAATGTCCGAATCTTTGCTCTTCCTAGAAAACCCAAACTTGAACGGCGAATTCGATCAGCTGCAACAATAATAACATTTAGAAATCAAAAGAAAGGCGGCCATTAAGGCAACATTAGCATACCAAATTTAAACATTTCTTTTTATTACAGTTGATCAACTCATTGACTAAAGTTTTTGGTAATTTTTTGTTTGGATGAAAAAAATTATTAAAATAGACATTTCGTGAAAGTGAAGCTTATACGTAGCTACAGGTTAAAATTGACTTAATATACTTCAATAGTAAAAATTAATGTTTCAGGTGCTTTTGTGATATTTTTGTTGAAGCCGAGAAAACTGCTACAATATAAATTTTATAAATTACAATAAATAAACATAGAATGTTAAGCTAACAGTTAAAATTACATTAACGTATTTCAGTATAGTTTTACGAATAAAAATTCCCATTTAACGTAATAAATTTTTACCAGGCAAAAACTTGAAACCACTGAAAAACATTTTCGTGAATTACTGCTCGATATAAAGAATTTTCTTTTTTTAGTTACGATGTCCTAGCGGATATATACATTTAAACTTAGGTTAGGCTTCAGATAAATGTTGCTAACGTTTTTATTAAAATTATTTTTTCGATATAGCAAAACTGCTATTCAACCCCAATAACAAAGAATTTGAGAAGTTTTATATTTCTAATCACGTATTATGTGTTGAAACTCTATAACCAGCACTCAACATTATAATATATTTTTGAAAAATGCTGAAGTAGTTTCAGCAATAACGCTTAAATTCAATATAAGAAAAAACAAAAAAAAAGAAAATGTATTACGTTGGAAATTGAGCTGTAGAAATTTTGAGGTGTGGTAGTGTTCTAAAGTTGAAATATAGAACCTCGGTAGATTTTTTTATATATGTTGATATATCGAACCAATAAATAGGTTTGAAAACTACAAAGAGTTCTTTTTACTTCCTATGGCTGATGTAATCAAGAAAGGACTGTTACGCTCTGACTGAATTCCAATGTAGGGCTCTTTCTTGTTCACACAACGTGATGACGTGATTACCGCTATTCTCACAGATAAAGTAGATTTCATGCCTTGCTTATTCGGTTTTATTCACGATTATCACCACTATACAGAAGATCGAAGATATCTTAGATAGACTTTTTCAATTTAAACTGCATATACGGATAATACTTATATTAAAAGGCAACTGAAAGTTTGAAAAGAAATTCTACTCCAGAATATAAAATGTTGGCTATATTAAATTTTAATTTAGCAGTTTATTCTTTACATGATTTTATAACACACTTTAAGTCTATTTTAACAAAAATAAATAAATAAAATGCATTACTTGTAGATGAATAAATCTAACACTTGTTTAGATACTCTTTGTTCAGATCAACGGAGAAAGCATATTGTCCTCATTTTCAATGTAGGGGATAATGAATCAAATCGAACATAGAAAACATGTTGAAATTGACACAAGATGCCGAAAATATAATACAAAACAACTGATGAATGTGATGGAAATTATCCCTACCACCGGGTTCTCAATAATCTGTAATTGTTATCTCTCTCATTTTGATGATAACACAACTGGTCGTAAGAAGTTCTTGGAATATTTCAAAATTACGAAGGTACATGTAAATGGTGTCAACAAGATGGCGCACTTTTTATGTCCATAATTATGCACACGGATTCGACCTAAAGCAATCTGCTGATCATAAATCCAAAACAAATTTTTATTTAAAACCGGTGGAGAGTGTTGTTTCAGAAATAGAGATCGATGAAGATTGTTTTAAAATGGTGGTGGGTAGGCTTAGCCATCATCATATATTCAATCTAACCACAAGTCGAAGTCGATCACACTTCGGATTTAGAGATTCTCAGTCTATGATGCGAGGTGGTGCAAAAGTTCGACAGACGGCTCCGTTTAGAGAAAGAATGTCGCGTACAAAGAAAACAATAGCAGAACCGAACGTCGAAATCTATTCGATACAAACAGTTCGACATTCTCCCCACTCCTCTACCACACCTGAACCTAAGTATATATAACATACAGTAATGTGACTGTCGCAAATAATTTCTATCCACCACACTACATGCTGGCGCGAGTCGGCAGCATGCAGACAGCAGTTCTGTTTTAAACACCCAACAGAACGTATCCAAATTACCAGAGCCGGCGTTCAGTATTAGTGCCAGTAAACAATGCATAGTGTTAGTCGTTGTGCCGCCAAAGGCTGTAAAAATACCTCGGAAAGAACTACAATTAGTTTTTTCAGGTTTCCGATTTCAGGTTATTTTTTCCTACATACTATTATTTTTTAATAAACACGTTCGTAAAAACAATGCCGTATTTAAGAATTCACTTTTGTGTATATTTACCAATTGCTTAAAATTGAATTACTAACACGTAATAGAACAAATAAGCGATTATGAAATCCTACATAATAAAATTTTTTATGCTGATTTATTATTAAAAGAGTTCAACAATAAAGAATCTAGGTCAACGCTTTATCAACAGGTGTGAACTACAGCGTCTTTTGTTACTCTCAACTGTTAAAAAAAAAGTCAAAGCGTACGTTAGGATTGTACTTTTTAGCATTTCGTTTGTCACTGTGTCTTTAATTTAATATGAATGAAAATAAATTTTACTATTATTAATTAGTATTATTATAGTGTAAATTGATTTCATCACCCCTATTTTGTACGTATGTGATTTCGGTGACCTAGATTCTCCCTTTGTTTGTTGAACAGGTATTCAAATTGTATACAGCTATGCATTTGTTCGTAATTATTTCTAAATAAAATGAAATGACTATTGCAGCGCAAGAATATGGTTAATGGCTTGAAAGAATAATGTAACTTTAGTTGGTAATTAACGACGTAACAAGAAACAACTCTTCTAACTTAGTTTAATAAATGTTTTAAATATCTAAATTAATTATCGTTTTACAATCAAATGGTTCACTACACATAATTCTACTTCATATTTTATTATACTATTATATAACAAGAGATTTTGTTTACATATTTGTTCGAGACATTTTATTGAATGCGGATCTGCGTTCTATTTACCGGCGATGCCGGCCGATAAACGTCGGTCCACTACTTCGTTTATGGGCGTGATATTCGAAGGTGGATTAATAAAATGAATGGTGTAGCATGCAAGTGAATCTACTGATTGTTATATATACTGTGCCTGAACTATCCAACTCGATAATTTGTGGTAGCACTTCCAAAGTTTCTGGAAACCGAATCTCTCGCATCGGAAGCGTTTAAATATAAATAACATTACAGGGATTAAACAAAATTATTTAATATTTTTTAATTTTAACATAATTGAAATTAAATATAATTTATTATACTTTAATTGTATGAAATTAGATTCCTGAAAATTCTAATTCTTTAATTGTTGCAACCAAAGTATCGTAATTTATTTTCCAAATATAAGTGCTGCAACAACTTAGAGACTGTTATTCACAGTTTACTGGAAAGTTTCTGTTTATTTAATTGCATCTTAATATTTTCTCAAATTTTGTCAGTTCATATTTTATCTGGATCGAAGATGAAGACCATGTTGATTTATTTTAAATATTGTCTAATTACCTTTAACTTATTGGAAAAACTAGGAAAAATATTTAATTAATTAAGAGTAACTTAATTTTCAATAAATAATGGGAAATAAATAAATGAGATTTGTAAGTTTAAGTAAGTTTCACAAACATATTTTATTCTACCTGACAATTATTTCGACAATTATGCTATCATTTCAAAGGTAATAAAAATATAAACAAATTAAATTCATTTCTCGATTAGACAAAGCTTGACTGACAAACTTCTAATTAAATAAATACCTTATCTTTCCAGATTATTAAAAATATTATTTAACAATTCGCAACAAAATCAGATACCAACAAAGAAAATTTTCTTAATTGCCAATAATTCTGAAGATGGTAAGCGGTAAGATATTGCACTTTAAACAACTATTAACCAGACTGGATTTGAATTTAGTCCAATCTTTACAGTTAACGATAAAACTATCCCAAAAACCCATTCATTCGCAATAAAGAAACCAAAAAACTTGGGGTAGTTATACGTCATTCGACAAAAACCAAGGGGCTTAACGAATAATTCAAATAAGTGTAAAGGACGAATCGACTCAACCTATTCTTTCTTTAAATTTATTTTTATTTTTCTACATAGTCTCCTTGTAAGTCTACACACTTCTCCCTGCGATGCTCCCATCTCTTTAACCCGTCCAAATAGTACTCGGCGTTTTTCTCTGCAAAATAATTGTTCACGAAGGTGATTGCCTCCTCATTTGACGAAAATCTCTGTCTTCCGAGCGCAATTTTTAGGTGAGGGAACAAAAAGAAGTCGCTTGGAGCTAGATCTGGTGAGTAAGGAGGATGGTCAAGCAGTTCAAACCGTAATTCGTGGATTTTCACCATGGCAACCGCGGAGGTGTGAGATTGTCTTGGTGAAACAGGATTTTCTTTTTCTGATAATGTGGCCGTTTTTCCGCAATTTCTGCCTTCAGCTTGTCAAGTAATGATGCGTAGTATGCTCCTGTAATGATTTTTCCTGTTTGAAGATAATCGATTAAGATAACTCCATGACTATCCCAAAAAACAGTCGAAAAAAATCACTCTCCCAGCCGACATAACAGTTTTTGCTTTTTTTAGAGCCGATTTCCCCTTCGCAGTACACTGTTTTGACTGTATTTTTGTTTCGGGCGTATATTGGTGTATCCAAGTTTCATCTACAGTAATTAATGGGCGCCAAAACTCTGATTTGTTGCGCCTAAACTGCGCCAACAGAGCTTTGGAAATGTTCATTCGAACACGTTTTTGGTCTAACGTGAGCAAACGCGGCATCCAACGCGCGGACAGCTTTCTCATGCCTAAATCTTGATTCAATATGTGACAAACACGTTCTTTGGACATATTCATAGCCTCTGCTATCTCTCTCACTTTAATTCGACGGTCGTTTAGCACCATTTGGTGAACTTTAGCGATGTTATCGTCAGTGGTTGCAGTTTTTAGACTTCCCGAATGTGCATTGCCTCCCAAGCTGGTACGACCACGTTTAAATGCAGCTGCCCAAAATTTCAATGTGGTAAATGATGGCGCAGAGTCCAAATACAAAGAGTCCAACTCATCTTTGATTTGTGTAGGCGTATTGCCTTTCAAAAACAAATATTTAATGACAGCTCGATACTCGATTTTTTCCATTTTTACAAAAACACTCACATCGACTCACTCAAACGATTGTCAAATAACAACTGCGCGTCCAAAATGACTGAAATTTTGGTGAGTATCTGTCAAAAGATGCACAACTACATTCCCTAGCTTTTATTGACGAGTGCTGCCATCTTCACGTTAAGGTCGGAAGCTTTTCAGACCATCCTCGTAGATATAATGTTAATAACCTCCTAGGACTTAGAATGAAGAGATGCAATTATTCAAATATTTATTAATCATAACATCGCGTTTTAAATTTGTCGTTTAAATTATAATCTTAGATTCTTTAATTACTTCTTAGAACTGACGCAAACTAAAACTTTTTCTTTTCGACATAACAAAAATCTACTTGGAAGCGCTCTAGAGGTGCATGTTTCTCTTTCGATTGTTTATAACTACTTAGCTAATAGTTAAAATATGACTTCCCTTATATACATTTTGATAAAACAATTAAATTTTTAACATTAAACAAAAGAAAATGACTTTGCTTAATTTGCTCTAAATCAAAATTATTTTACAAATTTTCATTTAAAGAGAAAACTATTTAAACCATCTTGTAGATCACAAAATTACTAATTTACCAATATACAACATTACTCGTCAGCGAGTATCTCTTGAAAATGGTCTAGCAAACCGAAACATATGTAGAGAGCATTCTACTTAATTATTGGGAACATTTAAATACAACAGTTTTTCTTAAAACTATTATATATAATGTTTCACAAAAAGCCTACCGCAACGTCAATCTCACTAAATAATTTTTACTTAGAAATACAGGATTTCACTATATTTTTTTATGTTGAAAGTGTTTTAGTGTGCATGTTAGTGCTGTCTAGTTTTATTTACGTATACTAAGAAAATATTTTCCACAATAATTATATCAAAAAGTGAGGTTATGTCACTCATAGAAAGGCGAATCTCTAAAACTTGCATAAAATATACCTGCTAAATATTTTAATACGTGTTATATCTTTCTAACATGATTGAAAATCATAGCAATACACATATTGCTGAAATGTGAAATGTGAAAATGTGATTGATTTCTAAGAAACATATATGTGAAAATAAACGGACATTATAGTGCTCCCAAAAATGCCTTTTGTAAAAAATTTTCTTACTATTACTTCAAAATTAGGCTTATTTCCTTATGTAAAATATTTTGACAAAAAAATATATTATAAAAACGTGACATTAAAAAAAATAGGGAATTTAAAATGTATGTGAATAAGTCCTTACCTCCAACAGCATCCCTGCTTCTCCTGAATATTTCCAGAAGTATAGCAGCGTAGCAATAAATAATAACGGTAAGTGGAAAGGCATACATCATCACCATTCCAAAAAGTGTGTACGTGAGTTCGTGGGAGTAAGATGGAAATACGTTGTAGGTTATACACTGCTCATACCAGGTTATATTTGGATGCGCTTGTACACGGAACACCACCACCTGTAAATAAATTATGTTATAATATCTTAAATTTATGTTAAATTTGCTGAAAAGAGTGTATATGTAGGCGAATATTTATTTTTACCTGTGGCATACTGCAAACGGTGGATGCAAACCAAGCTGTTATCAACATAACCTTGCCCCTCTTGTCTACGCCAGTCAAATTTAACGGTTTCAATACAGCGTAATATCTAAAATATAGAAAATACGCTTGATTTAGTTACTGTAAGTCAAACCTTTTGCATTTTAGATATAAGTATCGAAATAGCTTTTAATAGTTTTCCTTATACCTAATCAACTAATATCCAATTACTAAGTTAATACTAGTTACTCTAAAAAGAAGAAGCTTTAAATTAAAAACGGTCAAACATTACAAAGCTATCAGCTACAAGAGATTTTCGTTTATAAAGCACTAATGAAAATGAAACCTTTTGCAGTGCATAATCTCTTTGTTTCCCGGTTTCCGTTAACTTACGACAAACTCGTAACTACAGGGAGACAGAGGATTTCGTTTCGTTTCACTGATTTTCTTTTGCACCACTACTTCTTACTGCCAAAGGGTGAATAATCAAATATTTTTAATACATCTCAGTAGCTACATATTCTTTACTAAAATCGGGATGACAAAAGCAATATCAACTAACCGTCTCTCGGCTTCGGTGAGTATCTTTTTCTTTGAATATCCTTTGTTTCTTTCTGTTGCATCAGTTTTTTTGTAAACCTTTCAGAAATTAGTGGTATAAGAAACGCGAGACTTCAAATTGAAACTTGCCTTTTCGAACTTGTGAGCTATTATGTACAGTCTTTAGCAAATGTCTTATCCCGAGTAAGGGCGTTGCTGCTTTAAGAATCGAAATACCCCTTATACTGTGTACGAAAGAGACCGAATAAAACAGAGATGGACAACTACCTGGGCAAGATATTTAAATTCTTTAAAGCATGTTTTGAAAACACGCTTGTAAAAACTATTGTTATTCATTCTATTCAAAATTTCTTTGACACGCTTTATAAAATAGTCCTTTTAAATGGAAACATCTACTAATTAAACAAAGTTATATAACGTGTTTCTGTTTCATTCTTTACCTTTAATAAAAAATAACTAAACGAAAATAACAATGAAAACAATCATCAAAAATAGAGGTTTAGGAGTATTTTAGATAATTAAATAATTGCAGAAATTAATGTAAGCGATAAATAAAAATAGAGTAATACTATAGGCATTTATTTATGTAAATACGTTAAAAATTTAAAAAGTTAATAAATATTCACTTGTTTTAATAAAAATACTACAAACAAAGAAAAAACTAGAAACATAGATATAGTAACTACTAAAAACAAAACAGTCACAAAACAAAAATTAAGAAACACCCTTGGCAAAGCATAAAACCTTAGATCATATATATCATTAATATCTGTTTACCTAAAATTTTTTGAAATTATTTGTGAAAGTTTACAGATTTCTTTAAATCCCGCCTCCTTTTAAGTAGATTAGTCAATGGGTTTAATTTTTCTCTCTAACACATTATTCTGTCAATTACCCATCTCACTCTTGCATGTATTACCTGTAGTGCAAAAGTTGGACCCTTTCTCATAAACATTCCAGTAACTACTTTCAAGATATAATCCTGTGAATATACCCAAACTGTATTTATTATTAAACTTAATTAATTTGACCGGCAACTACTGGGAATTTTACTTGAAGGTGAATAAATCGGCCCTTAATTTTTAAATATGCCTCGTTTGTATGCCCAATCTGATTCTACTTTGGAAACTCGGGGAATGATTATTAGTTTTGATTATTTATTATTTTTAGTAATTTTTACAATAAAAACTGATTACAGTTAGTACTAAAAATTTAGTTCTTTTAGTGTTTACAAAATAATTAAACTTTGTAAATAAACAAATCAAACTCATAAATAAATTAATAGAGTTTATAATAAAATAGAAAAAAAGCATACGATATTTATTTCTTAAAATAGAAGAAACGATAGTAGAAGTGGAACTGCTGCTTTGTATTTCAGTAAAATAAGAAACTCACTTGAAAATAGCAGTTTTTATTACTCTTATTGTTGTTATACAAAGCCACTCTAGGTAGGGTAGCAACCTTTAAAACTGGTTATATTTGGTGTGTTGTTTGTAAACAAAAGAAACTATGCCCCAAAATGTACGTCGTTTCTTTTACCAGAATTGTTAAATGTGTTGCCTGCCTAATGACTGTACCTACACTGTGTGTAATTTGGCATATCTTCTTGTAATGTTAATTCATAAATAGTCATTTTTATAATGTTCCGTTTTTCAACCTATTCCCATTAGAATAAAAATATTGAAAAACAATTGTACACAAAAAAATAATAACATCAATAAATTTTGATTTAGTTTTTTCCTGATCTTCAGAATTCGATCTAAGCTAACGTTTCCCCATAGCATCCATCCTACGCTTCATAGTCGTTAGTCTGTAAGTCATGTATACCATCAATAGTCCCTACAATTCCAGTCTATAGCCTTGACTAGAGCCTACACTAAATAGTCAACACTTCACAGCCTAAAGTATGTGAGGTATACTTTTCATCCTGTAGCCTAGTATAAGATATGCTCTACAGCCTGCCGTTTACGGTCTGTAGTCTACTCTATGGTTGTGTTTCTCAACTTTTTTTTGTTTGTAACACACAACATGCGGAAACAAACAAGAAAACTAATGTAAGTAATGTAATAAAGGACTCCGCAGAATCCTTATGGAAAATGGCTTTCACTGGATTGCTCTGAAACTTAGCTTAGGGATAGTTTTCAATGTGTCGAACAAAAGTGTCAATGGGCACAAAGTTAAAAAAATTATAATTTTCGAATTACAGCCGTTTGAAGTTGACAATTTTTGTACCCGGTAGAATCCTTATGGAAAATGGTTCTCGGTTAAAATGTTTTGAAACTTTGTTAAGTGGTAGTCCATAATGTGTAGATCAAAAGTGTTAATGTGCAGAAAGTCCAAAGAAATTATAGTTTTTGAATTGCAGCCGTTTGGTCTACACATTGAAAACTCTCTCTGCAAAGTTTCAGGGCTCTTGAAAGCCATTTTCCATAAGCATTCTGCGGGATCTTTTGATGCACAAACTGTGGTACTTTTAGGTTATACCGTTAATCTTTTATCGTGATTTTTTGATATACTGCATTGCTTTTAGGAACATCTAAACGGATTTTATGCGGTTTTATATTCTATTAAACATTTGTTAAATAACGCTGTTATGTACTTTTTATTTTTATTTTTAGATTTTTTCTTTGGTTCTTTAGTTCATCGGTGAATAATAAGTAAGTTTTTTGTATTAAACGACGTTTCGAAGGAGGGTTTCCTTCTTTATCAAATTTATTTGCATCTAAAACAATTTAACAATTTAAAATGTATAATTTATAAAATTCTATGTATAAGTAAATAACATGAAATAAAAACAATAGACATTTAAAATAAAAAAAGGTACGTACCGTAGACGGCTAATTATTATGATATGTTATTATTGATATTGATTTATTTAATTAACATATTTTTTATTTGTTGCAACAAGTTGGTTTGTTTTGTCATTTTGACAGGAAAGAAAGTAATGGTTTAGTTTGTTTTGTGAGAATGTTGTCAGTTATAAAAATTCAAGGTGGAAGGAAATAAGTATTGCTGACTGAAGTAAAGGTTATTTCATTAAGTATTATGAACATGTATGGTAAGAAACAGAAAAGTGAAACTATGGTAGGTATTAGTAAAATTGTTAGCAAGTTAGTATAAGTGTGACTTAAGTATTGGGTATCAGTTCGATAATTAATGTTATTTTTATCTTTTTGTATATAGATCATTTACCAGATGGTTTCTATTTTATTGTTTGTATTAATTAATGTTAAATCTAGGAAGTTTATTTTGTTATTATTTTGGATTTCTAGGGTGAATTGGAGTTTTGGGTGGAAGTTATTAAATGAATTGAGTAGATCTTGGATATTGTTTTCTTTGACAGCAGTCAGACAATCGTCAACATAACGTTTGTAGAAAAGTATGTCAAAATGTATTGTGTTTAAAACTTGCTCTTCCAGATGTTCCATAACCAGTTGTGCAATGGTGGAGGATATAGGGCTCCCCATAGCACAACTCTCTAGTTGTTGGTAGAAATTTTCGTTATATTGGAAGTAATTACATGATAAAGTTAGATTTATAGCATTAATGAAGTCATTAAGAGGTATATTTGTGTAAGTCTTAAGTATGTTCCATTTATTTGAAATTGTTTGGATGATAAGGTTATTAGGGATATTTGTATATAATGATGTGACGTCTAATGAAATAAGTTTAAAGACTTCTGGTATATTTTGTGATGAAATAAAGTTTTTAAATTCGAAAGAGTCTTTGATATAATATTCGTTTTTACATGTGATATTTGATAAAATGTTAGATAGATATTTTGATAAAGAGTATACTGGCGATTGATTGCTAGAGACTATTGGACGCATAGGCATGTTTTGTTTGTGGATTTTTGGGAGCCCATATATTTTGGGGTTTATATACAAATCCAACTCCGAAAGAGTTAAGAATATTTAGTTAATATGAGAGGAAAACAAAAGTCGCAAAACTTGCAAATTGGGAAATTCCGACCAATCCTAATATAATAATTAGAGTAGTAGCATTCAAATCATTAATAAAATTCCAACGACAGTTGCTAGAGGGTACTGAACGAAAATTAACCACAGCCTAATAGACCCATATAATCTTTATTTATTATAGATGAAGTATTGCGCGGTTGAAGATTTACAAATTAAAACCCTTTATGATGTGGTACTTGAGTGACTCTGATGTGCGTTACTCAAGCAGCTGAAACAGACCTGCTTTTCTTACAACTTCACAATTTCACAAACTCACGGCGTTCTTCAGCGGTCTTCGAACGAAATGCAAGGCATAATATATTTAAATAATTCCAGAACAGATATATCGAATCCTTTTCAAAGCTTGAGGTGTTCTTATTTTAATTTTAGAAGAAGGTTCGGAAGAAGATGTATTAGGTGAAATTAATACAATTACTAGATTTGAAGAATTATTATTTTCCAATACCTCTAGCGCTTTAATTCTTCCTTCTGAAAATGTTATTCAGTTTCAATAAAGCCATAGTTTTTGACTTTAAGTAACTTCTTTTTAAACTTGAAGGGGAGGGTTCTTTAAGTGTTGCATATGATAGTAACGTAGTGAAAAATCGTAATCAGAAAATCGATAAACAAATTACTTAATTGGCATACATTTGTAAGCGAAAGTTGGACAAAGATTTTACTATCGCATTCTAATTGCACGTGCGAGAAGCGCAAATATATTATTTTTTGTCCATAGTATTATGACATTTATATTCTTAGTTGTAATAATTTGACTCTTTTACCTAGATTCAAACCCAATCATTACGATTTCCCCCCGATTTATCATAAAGTAATATTTTACATATTACCTTTGAAGCTTTGTCAGAAAAAAATAAGCAAATGTTAATTTTCTTTTTTCTTGGCATCATATTTACAATTCAATATTCTCCACTAATAATGGATTCTAAGCTTTTGGTATGCCAAGCTGTAATAAGAAATTCTACAGTACGTGCTTTTCGTTATTATTAAGTTATAACTTCCGCAAACAGTGCATCTCCGATTAATTTCATAAGAATGCAATAACCTATTTTAAATTCAAGAGAATTTCATTTCCATTAAAATGAAGTGAATATATGTTATATTGTGGTTTTGTGGAAAATTCCATCGTGACAAATACGAACTGCTTGTCAGAAATCAACTTTCTAAAATATAGAATGAATTTATTAACAAATGAGCATCCAAGTAATAAATTAGTTTCATAATTCGAAAGCATGACTTCGTAAATTCATTGAACGTTAAACTTAATAAAATTAGTGACTTTAAGCAGTGAGCTTTTCTAATTTTCTATTTAATTAAATAAATCTACAGCACAAACTGTAGATTTCTAAAACACCACGATAAATCGTTATTAAGAGAATGGCTCTCATTTTTATAAAGAAAACTTCTGCCAATCTTGAGTCGAATCATCTGGATGTTTACTTTTTCGGTATCGTATCACCCTAAAATATACATATATTAGACGTATATATAAATAGAAAGTACTCACTACAGCAGTTCGATTATAACCAAAAATGAACAAAAATATATACAGCGCTATTAAATTAAAATGCAATATACTCCTTATTGCATTTAAAAATAAAGATCTCAAAGTAATTATTACATTTACTGTATGTTTATGCAACCAACAATATACACAAGTTTTTATAACAAGCCACGTCTGTTCGTGGTAAAATGCCAATGTAGTTGCAACAACCAACCAATTTTCAAATGCAATATACAGACCTGGAAATTGATATAGGTTCACCTAGAATATTGAGATAATTTTTGAAATATTTTTGTTGAAACGTATCTTACCCTAAAACCACTTTAAAGGCTAATTCACTAAACATTTTTATGTGTTCTCCTACCTTTTCAAAACATCTGCATGTTTGGTACAAAAGGTAATAACATTTGAAGATAAAAATGAAAAGTTCAATATGTTTGTAAATTGGAAATTGAAATAAGTTCACTAATTAAAACTCACCATTTATTAAGCATTAAATTATCAAAACCAAAAAAGATCATTAATTTAATAATCAGTAGCACCACCATTATTATGGTTAATGATTTGAAAAATTTGATTGTGCATGACGAGATGATTAAGCTCATTGATAGTGACATTACCAATTCCTGCAAAATTGCTCTCCTAAGATCATTTACAGTGCGGAAAGGATCATTTCCACTGTAAATCTTTTGAACGATAATCTCCCACACGTTTTCCATTCGGTTAATGTCCAAAGAGCATGATGGCCAGTCTAAGGTTGAAATTTGTGACGCTACCAACCCTGCTCTTATGTTCTGAGAGCGGTAAGCAGGTGCCGATCCTGTTGAAAATTAGGTTTTCATGCTCATGCTCCTCATAATAAGGAACTCACTTACTATCCATGTCGAAGGAAATACCATCCGAAGCTTGTTTATTCTGTTAAACCCAGCCTAGATTAACTATTAGGAAAGAACCATAACAGTTTCTACGTGAAAAGCTCAATGGTTTCTTTCATAAATCATGCCAATAATCACGAAACCCGTCAGGTCAGTCAAAATTAAATTTTCTCTCCTCCTACAGATTATCTAAAAATACCTTTCTTTATTAATTTAAACAACAGGAAATATTAAATGTGTTATTACTTTTGTCCAATCAGGTTGTCAACTGCAAATTGCAAAAATCTTTCTTTTAACGGAATAAACAAAATTCGTATGGCATTTCCTTTGGCATGGATGGCAAGTGAATACCTTATTATGAGGATCATGAGCATGAAAACCTAGTTTTTCAACAAGCTGGGCACCTGCTTACCGCTTACGGAACATAAGAGCAGGGTTGGTAGCGTCACAAATCCCAACATTAGACAGGCCATTATGCTTTCCGGACATTAACCCAATGAAAAACGTGAGGGACATTATCGTTCAAAAGATTTACAGTAGAAATAACCCTTTCCGCACTGTAAATTATCTTAGGAGCGCCATTTTGCAGGCTTTGGTAATGTCACTATCAATGAGCTTAATCATCTCGTCTTAAGCATCAACTATCGAATTTTTCAAATCATTAACTATAATGGTGGTACTACTGATTATTAAAGTAATCTTTTTTGGTTTTGATAATTTAATGCTTAATAAATGGTGAGTTTTAATTAGTGAACTTATTTCAATTTCCAATTTACAAACATATTGAACTTTTCATTTTTATTTTCAAATGTTATTACCTTTTGTACCAAACATGCAAATGTTTTGAAAAGGTAGGAGAACACATCAAAATGTTTAGTGAATAAGCCTTTAAAGTGGTTTTACGGTAAGATATGTTTTAACAAAAATATTTCAAAAATTATATCAATATTCTAGGTGAACCTATATCAATTTCCAGGTCTGTAAAGTTCGTCTGCGTGCCGTGCTCTGTTGCAGAGCGTTGGCATCTGTAGAGTAAGCAGTTTATTTAGTTTTGTGCTTTGTTGTCAAGTCAAATAGAGTCAAATTTAATTCAATATTTCAAATAACAATAACAATATCTCAAGTAAAATCAAATAATATAACATCATTTTTTCATACTGTAATATTATATTGTGTATGGGTATTTTATTTTTACATGAACATCTTATGAAACACTATATCCTAGCTTCACTCCCCTGAAGTCTGCTATTTAAACTCGCAAGAACTTTCTTAGTAAAAAAAATTTCTTAGTTCCCCCATATACAGGGTGTAACTAGTATAACTAGAAACCTCGTAATCCGGGTACGTGTAATGATCTCGAACATGCTTTCCTTATCAACATGTGGTGTCTTCCTGTCAGTTTTTGAAAAAATCGAATTTTAGATTTTAAGTACGCCAGTTAACATTTAATCATTACTCAAGCCAAGTGGTGACCTAATTAAATGTATGCGAGATAAACGCCTCGAAGCGGAACGCCCACGATTGCAGGTGCAGTATCAAACCCACGGCCACGTGTGTGCATAACAAGCAGCTGCAATACTCAGAACTGTATCTAATGCATTTTCTATGAATTCCTAGAGGAAGTAGAATGCTATCATCACGTAGGCACAGCCCACGGCCACGTGTGGTCAATTGGAGGACTTCACACCCACAGAAAGGGTATATAACGACCAGCACTTGATAGGATAGCTCAGACTGAGTTACAACGAAGCTTGGAAGATAGAAACGTTAATTGATGTTTACCTTCTTTCAAGCAATACTCCCAGCTTTAGTTAAAATTGTATAATAGTATTTAAGTGATTATGCAAGTGCATATTGTATAAATTCACTACGAATAAATATCCTATTGTACTTAACAATAAACTGTGTTTATTTTGTAACTTGGGCTCCGTCTTATGCGTTTTTAAAATAAAGTACCATTTTTAAAAACGCCCTTCAACGACAAGAAACGTTAATTCGCCTATTGTACTCGCATTGCATTAAAAATACGAAACAAGCAAAAACAACTTTTTGGCATTTTTTTATATTTGTTAAAGATTATTTAAGCATTGTGCAAGATTAAAATCTGCTGAAACTATAAATAAATTATTACATCTCTTATATTGATATTTACTAAGATTTTGTTTTCTGTCTTCACACAAGATATTCTACTTAAAACGTCAGCGTTAACATAACTTTTGCCGTTGCGATGAATAATATCGAAACTATATTCCTCTTTTACTTTATCTCCAACGCAATGGCTTAATTATCCTTAAACGATAAATTGCACCATTCACATTAAGAATCTACAAAACAGGTTTGTGGTCTGTAATTACAACAAAGTTTTTGTTAAATAAGGACGAAAATGCTTTGCTGACCATAAAACTTTAACAATTCCTTTCTGTCGTGCTATAATTTTTCTCTTGTTTGTTAAATACCCTATTAGCATATGCTATGGGACGATCGCGTCTTAAAGTACTCTGATTATTTTTTTGTAAAATTACTTTTACAATTTTGCAAAAAACAATTAACTCAAGATAATCCATTAAGTCAATTACCATCAAGAAGAGGAAAATTAAATCTGCGGGCACAAAATTCCAACACACCGCTGGAAATGCACCGCTGCAGCAGCTTTCATAGCTGTCTTAGATTTCAAAATCACCATTTAAAATTTTTAGTTTTTTATTATATCTCTTATCTACTGTCAAAATTGATGTTTTGACATTTTAATTATTGACATTCCGTAAATCAGTCGTCTAGTGTTACTTGTCAGCGCTTCAAGCGCTTTATATGTATAACGCGATGATTTATTTCAAACGATTTTATTGCTTTAGTGGTTATTTAAACCTAAGACGGCTGTGAAAGCTGCTGCAGCGCTATATTTCCAGCAGTGTGTTGGACCCACCTATTGACTGGACACTGGACTATAATGGCAGATTAAAATAATGAGAAGGAATTGTTGTTTTGCATATTATCGGCCATAACTCGTTCATTTGTTAACCAATTTAAAAAACAAAAATTTCCTAGAAATGAAACAAAATATATCTTCAATAAATGAAGAGAAAAAAAAATTTATTTGTTGAGTAAATATCATTTTGAACCGCTGAAACTTAAACATTTCCAAAAAAAAAACTTTTTTTCGTGACTGCTTCAGGCTGTAACTCATTTCATCATTTCTTTACCGATTTTCATTATTTTTGAACTTTTGTAAAGCTACTCTTCTTATCTTCCCAGTACAGAGATTTCCAAAATGTAACAAGAAATGGCTAAGTTTTGGTCATTAAAGTAGTGCAAGGCACCAAAACTGGGTGAGGTACATTCAGGGGGCTGGGAAAGAACTCGAAGTGATGGAAAAATTCTGCAAGTATGCAAAGTCTTTATTCTCCAATATCAAACCGTTTATATATATAAGGTAGGAGATCTTGTGTATTTCATGTGTAGCAGTTTAGGTAATTAGAATTGAAAATCCAAATTGTAAGCTCAATTGTCTTCCTTCAATTTACACCCTTGATTCTACGCATTTATAATCTAGTGTGCTACGAAATGCCTAATGTATTTAATTAACACACAGTGATAGAGTATTTAATAATTTTGTTATAGAATTTTGTTTATTAGGCGGTAGATAGCAAAGAATGAAGAATTACATTTTTTCTTTTAATTATCACTTTGATACTTTATATATTTTAGTTTATTAAAATGAATTTCGATGCTCGATGCAACCTATCCATCAATTCGTAATTGACAATAATTTTAATTAATTAATAAATATTAAATTTACTAGTCTTACTAGTGGCTAACTAAGGGTTATTGTTTTTTTATGAATATATTTGACTTTGATATTTTGTTTATTGTAAAGTTAGGCAAGTAACCTTTTGCTGATAAAAATTGAGTAATATTAATTAGTGGAGTTTATTTTCCAAATTTTGAGTAAAAGATTCTATAGCAAAAATTTAATAATGGTTAATTTAAGCTTTCTTGGGAGTTTTTCTGCTAGTGTTTGTATTAAACCTACTAAGTAATAAGCCATTTTAAAAGAGACATTCTTTAGATTCAATCAAGTTTTTTTGATTACTTTTATAAGATGTAGAAATCCTTTAAGAAATAAATAATGCTATCAAATATATTTACTAATAAAAAGATAACATCTTAATAAATGTCGCGGGGTGGTCTTTTACGACACAGTTGTTCTTTTACGTTGGCTGTGTAATAATAATAATAACTAGGGAAATGTCCCTATATACAACATTCGATGTGTCATTATAATCCTTTGGATTGTCGTGAGTGATTATTGAAATAAACGCAACCAAGCATAACCAGTTGAAAATTCTAAGCATAGTACTCCTCTCTCCCAGCTTACAATATAGTAACCATAGTGTTGGCAAATTCCCAGCGTTTTATACAAACAATATGAAACTGCTGTGAATAAGCAATTGCCATCAGCTATTATTTTAATTCGTCTGTTGCTCATAATTCTCAACTATGCAGGTTTTGTCTACGCAACCTAACAATTTTTTAAACATTAACCACTTATTAATGATGGCAGTGGTCGGCTGTTACCCGTTTATATTTATAAGCGGAAGAGCGGGAGTACTTACGAATGTCCGATTCGCCCGTCTCAAATTAAACATTTTACAGTTTTTCAAATTAAAAATATAAACATTAAAAATAAGTAGTATAAGTATAAAATTAAGTAGGGTTGACTAATCTACACAGCGAAAGCTTTAATATAAAAAAAGAATCGCTCAGATCGGCCCAGTGGAACTCTCAAACGAACTGGAAGAAAATAAGCCTTGTGTATTAAATATATAGATAAGAGTAATGAAGACGCTCGACTTAAAAGAGCAATACAGGAAATGTGCATGAATTGTATTTCTTACCGTATAAGTTCTCTAATAAGACAACACAGGATCACCTTAGCTACAAGAAGCTTTTTTTAAGTAAGAAATTGAAAAAGCGGACACAATAACTACTCAAGCAAAAATTGTTTTCACCTCCAACGTGAAGCTGTAAATAATTCACTGTGATGCCCTACATTTTCTGAAACGTTACAAGATAGGTTATCGCAAAATAAGCATAGCACTTATGTTAGCTTCATTCGCGTATATTAGTTACTGCCTATTTATTCTTCACCTATTATTAAATTTTTATACCTATCTTAATTCACTCATTCCTAATAAGGGCATACGGACAGATCAAGTTTTACCAAACTTAATATGTATGATATTGTAATTTAGAAGTAAACTTGTAACATGAGCACTGACACTAAATCTACGGATCACCTAACATGACAAATTTTTAATTTTTGCACATATTATTTTTTAGCACAGATTTCTTCCTGGTTTTTAATTTAAATAATACGAAACTTGAGGCATAAAATCTATTAGCATAACTATTCAGGTGGTATATTTGAGAGCTGCAAATATAAGGGCCAATGTTTTCGTTAAAAGATTTGTTAAATCTTCTTAGCGCAACATGACAATGAAATACTGTTTTCCAGTAGAATAAACCTTCTATCTTATGGCCATGAAACACATGTATCACTAAAAGTTGTTTAAACGAAAACGACAGGTAACTTTGAAAGTATTGATTTTTAGCAAAAGTGTTCCCAGTATTAGTTTAGAAGTTTCATTGGGTTTACTTAAAGGTGCAATTTCTGTAACAACAGTAACAAGATAAATTAGGTCAAAGATAATCTTTCACTATTATTACTTTTGTTCAAACAATTTGTAAAATAATGTAGTCATATAGATCCCTAGTCATTATGTTTATTGAACTCAATGCATTGAATTCGTTTTATATTTTTAGCAGATATTATTAAAACTGCTGCTAGAACGAACTAATACTGTTTAGTGATGGATTCGAGCTCGAGCCAAGCTCGACTCCACTCGATTTCGAGCCGAGTTTATAATTATAATTATAATCCCTTAAAGAAGTGATGAAATGTTGTGTTGTTCAATATTGTGCAAACCTATAGGAAATCTTGTGTTTGAGAAAACTTTTTTCGTTACTAATAATATTTAGTACGGAATTAGCCTGTCTAAATTCGACATGGTCGTTCGGACTAGATGACTTTTAGGTGTTTTTAAAACGTTTTTATGTAAATTTTCCTGATGAATCCGAATCCGGGAGAAAAAGTTTAAAATTTTAGTCCACAAATATGACATAGTATAACAGAATGATAATTTTCTCAGACTTTCAATGGTTTTTTTCGAATCCTCGGATACATACCAACAGATGACAGTAACGTAACGATAAGATCAATTTTATGCAGGATACTTTTAGAAGTGATCGTCCCATAGCATATTCTAATAAGGTGCTTAACAAGAGAGAAGTTATAGCACGAAAGAAAAGGAATCATTAAGATCATTATGGTCAGTTGAGCATTTTCTATTTAACAGACATTTTATTGTACTTACAGACCACAAAGCGTATTTGTGATAAAACTAATTTTGATTGCAATTTTATTCTATGTGAAAAATATTGTTAAACGTACATTCTGCCAACAATTTTACTTTACTTATTTCTATTTTCAATTAAGATTGTAACATTTAAAATTGTTACAAAGTTTTGATAGGGTGGCTGGATGGGCGTTTGGGGGGCCGCGATAGGGAGGTTGGTTGGGGGTGTCTCGGTTGGCACCATTGGGGGTATGTCCACCTTTCCTTTTCGGACATACTACCCGACCTTTCCATTTAGGTCTTGTGTTCCTTCTCTGTCCTATACTCTTCCACCTGTGATTGTACTCTTTTGTGCATTGTTTGTTTCAGTGTGTGTGTGAATGTCCTCTCTTCGCTTTGACTGTTTCCACTTTTCTATCATCTATCTACTACTCTTTACTTTCCTTTCGTTGCTCTGGGTGCCTTTACACACTTTGGAGTAACATCTAGCCGAAGATAGCTGGCGAGGTAGTCCAACTTCTATATATTTTGTTATTTTTTTGTTTTTTTGTAATCGGCGACTCTCGGGTTGTCGCGTGGTTGGATGCCCCACGTTAAAAAGTTGGCTCCTTGTTGAGAAAGAACAGCTTTGGCTTTTCTTTCGCAGCAAGAGGAGTTGCGCTACTTTCCACTAACCTCTCGAGCTTCTTTAGTTCACCTGATCCGTGATGTAGAGGGTTAACGTCTTCCCTCTGCCTTGTGATTTTTGGGGGAGCCCCCGCAAGGTGCCAAAAAGACCTGTCCTTATCTTTTGTGTTGTATTTGTCCCCTCAGGGTTTTGGGAGGTTTTGATTTTGTTGGGGTTGGGTTTGGTTTTCACTGGGGTTTGTTTATTTAGTGGGATGGGTCAACTGGTTAAGATCTGTCGGCAATCAGGTTTGATCTGCCTAGAGCCTTTGAAGGTACATTGCTATAGATTGTGTTTTGAGCCAATTTTGTGCTATAACGGGCGACGCGTGCTACGTGATCAGCTGCGACCGTGGTCAATATGGGATGTACTCTTCAATTGCTGTACACAAATTGACACTCTTCTGACAATCTTGACTGACGTACTAAAAGTTGTTTCTTTTCGTAAATCATGTTGTTGTGGGTTGGTATTCATTTTCAGGGTTTTTTTTACTTTTGCATTTGTTTACATTTATCTAGGCTTCACCGTTCACAGTTTCTTTTTTTAGCTTGGACCGATTTCCTGCTCTCCGTTTATCTTATATTACAGTTTTATGTTATTTAGCATTATTGAATTCCTTACTTCGGATTTGTTTAGCTTCCACTTAATATCTAGTTACTGATTTGTTATAGGGTGTATGATTATTATTAGAGTTTTAAGGGCTCTCTTTGAATAGTAAAGCTTTTTAGCAGATTCGAATATTCAAAGAGCCTGAATTATGAGTATTCCTAAAGCCTGGCGGTTTTATGAATAATGTTTGAAGATATTGGTTATCTTCATGATGTGTAGAGAACCTGGCTGGCTTCATTGGCTATTATGATTAATAGCGTTGATTAGTTTTGACTAGTTTTAGGGTAGTGTAGGATCAATCACGTGGTGGTTGATTACACTAAATTGATATCTACAATAAGAATTGTGGATAGTGTTTAGATTGTTATACACCCTGCATAGTGTGACATCTGTTTCAATTACATTTAATTGGTTGCTGATTATTAGGAATTTCAATTATTCTTGTTTTTACAAGTAGGTTTTCTATTTTGTTAAATTTATTCTTTTATTATTTTGCGTTTCTATAGATTTCTTAAACAATTTTATCTTCCTACAAATTCTTTTGGTTTTGTGCAATTTTGATAAATTCTGTATTTATCGGGGTTAACCTATTTTGCTGATTCGTTAAGATTGACATAATTATAGTTTTGATTTGCTCGTTGAAAATCCCCCCTACTAATTGAGTTGGATTTTGGTCATTTTAAATTTATTTCTCGTGACTTGCTGTCAACTCTTCAAACGCAACACTGTTGTGTAGTGCCTACGAAAAGTAAGGTTAGTTTCAGTTTAAATAGTGTTTACTTTGTTTCCTAACCTATATATTTTTAGGTTTGGTATTCTCTCGTTTTACTCATTCGTTGAGGTCTGTTTATAGATGCTTTGTGATTAGAGGCGCCTTTATTTATAAAGGGTGAGTTTTGTTAAGATTCTATTTAAACTTCTACCTTAGGTCATTCACCTGTGTCTTATATTATCTTTTCCTTTTAGAGCTTTTAAGTAAGACTGAGTGATCGAGCTTCTTCGTTTTTTAAGTCTGGCACCAACTTCTTTTCTAAGTTTGGCATAAATTTGAAGTCTGTATTATAAACAGAGAACAAACATTAAGTCTGGAATAATTAATTATTTGGAATACATAAAAAAAGTAGCTATTGGAACATGAATTCAACCATCCGTCAAACCAAGAAGTTTCTATATTATTCAGCAGTATTTATTTTTTATATGAAACTCACAAGTAAGTCTTCATGATAACATATTTTCTTAGTGTTAAGAGATATACAAAAATAAAACCTTTTAAGGGTAATTTAGATTTATGTAATGCTTACCCTATTTATATTGGTAGCTGAAAATATTATTATCTTAGTATTGATAAGTTAATGAGTTTGTATTTTATTAAATTTATGCATGGTGTTTGTATTTAAAGAGTGTCGAAGGTATATGTACCTTTTTCTTATATTATATATGTTTTGATTTTTAATTCCAGCTGGAACCTAAATCGATATTTAGTATATGTAAGATTGTTATATTATTATTCTTATATTAGGGTGTGAATCTTAAAATTAAGAGGGATATACTAGCTTTAAATAAAGAATTAGGGTGCGATTAGAAATTTACCGTTACTATTTGTTATTTAAATTTTGGTTGAGTAATGAATATATGTTATCATATCTTATTTGGTTATTATGTTTTTTTATTAAAGCCTACAACTAATAAAAGTACTACGTTGAACCCTTGGACACAAGGCCATCTCTCAGCTAGTCGGGGCATTGTAAATTTTTTTAATGTGAACTTTATGTCACAAGATATCAGTATAAGATATATTCATTTGTATCTTTGACCAGATTTCCTATTTAAACAACGCACTGTGCGTTGAAGGATAGAGAAATATAGTTTGGATATTATTCATAGCAACGGCAAAAGTAATGTCAACGCTGACACTTTAAGTGGAATATCTGTTGTGAAGACATAGTGCAAAACCATAATAAATACCAATATAAAGGATACAAATGATAATTTATTTAAAGTTTTAGCAGATTTTAATCGGTAACAACGCTTACAAATTAAAAACAATCTATCTGAAAGAAGGGTTTAAAAGTTTTCTATGCCTAGATTAGCTAGTAGACTAAACAAACTGATTGAATTAATATATATGTCATTTTATATACTAAACCTAAACCACTTGGGGTACATGGATAGTTTATGCGGTTTTTACATTAAATACTACTCAGCTTGCCGCTACCAAACCTCTTTTCGAATTATTATATGGTCATAAAGTGAAATTACCAACCTCCTTACTCAAATATCCCGGACCTGTTAGTAATTATGGTAACTATTATTACGAGTGAAAGTTCAAATTACAAAATTCACATCAAATTACTCAGGACAATAAAAGCAAAGACATTCAAAGGATTATTGTAATAAAAATGCTAATCATGTTAATTTTCACGTCGGTGATAAATTACTTCTACATGAGGAAGCTCACGGTAAAGAGAAACGTAAAAAGTTTATGCCTCTTTGGTCAGGACCGTATCCTATAATTTCAATTAACTCATATATTAATTGCACTATTCTAATTCAGATAAAAGTAGTTGAGTTCATAATAACAGATTAAAATTATTTTATGGTAATCTATTTATTCCATAATTTACATATTTTATGCAAAATTACTTTAGATCTTAAATTTCGTTATTCTCTTTTATCCTAAAATCTAAAAGCAACATAAAATTTTAACTAGCTATTTTTTTAATATATTGTATAATCATTGCATTTAGCATGAAACCATCTTCGATAATTATAAAAACAAATATTATATTAACTAATGGCTCGATTGTAAGTATAGAAGCTAGTTAGATTAATCACTAACCTTGTAGCAAATAAACATCTAGCTAGTTATTAAAACTCTTAATACGAAGTTAACGAATTTCCGAAATCAAGTACTATATGAAATTTAAAAAAAAGTAAAAATGTGGAAACGTTATTAAACAACATTCCAAATAACGAAAAATTAAATTGAACATTGGCAAAAGTTATGCCTACTTTAATATTGTTCATTGTGCATTTCTGATTCGAAGAGTATCTAAACATTATTCTAAGGGCACAATAGAATATTATGCATCTCTTAGTTGTAAAGAGCTTATTGTATGTATAAATGCTAATTGTAATTAAATTTGCCAAACCACTGAAGTAAATACATACTTGTGCGTCGTACAGGACGGTGTTATTTTTAACGACAATCACATAAAGATGTTTATGTAGTTGTCGAGACCGACTGCTTAACATGCCCATCTAACAGCATGGCGAAGTGTATTAAAACTTTATCGACGAGAAAATACCTTTTATATTTAAAGATGTACGAATATCTTTGGCTCTATGAACGATGGTTTGTTTCAGTATTACTAAAGGCCATTTTCGAAACGGGAAGTCGCCGCGTAGTTCTTCGCTAGTCTGATTGATCTTGGGAATTAGTTTAGTGAAATTCCAAAAGGGAATTTCAGATTTTCAGTTTTCAGAATTCCGGTGTTATGAACATTACTGTATCGTCGTGTTTATGGTTTAAGCCTTTAGGCGGGAATTAATTGTTCTTGTATTCAGTTTGAGTTAAGTTTCCCGTCTATTATTTTGCTTAATTTAATTATAAAGTGATAAACAATCAACAATATTAGTAGTGTAATCTGACTGTCTTTTTTTGTTAAATATCTGTGAACTTGTTTTAGTAAGATTATTTCGCCTGTTAATACCTATTAAACTTGAGCGTATTATGTGGTAATCCTATGTAAACAGTAGGTTATGATAATTTCCAGTTTTAATAACAACGCAAATAAAGGTCTCTTTTCTTTTTAAAAACCGACTAATAAATACTTGATTCGCATTTATTTTTATGACATATAGGGAATTTATTTTGACAATCGTGCAATAGTAACCAAAAACTAATACAGAACATTAATAAGTTAAGCAAGTGGAAATGATTGTAATGTTTAAAGATTTTTTTAATAAAGAAGTTCAGAATTCAACAATAGCTGTCTTGTGCTTTGCTGACAGCAACCTTAATGTGTAAAGGTTTTTTATGTGGTTTTAACAAAAGCAGTAAGTGTTTACATTAGGCTTTGCACTTTATTTACAAATATTACAGATCTATAAACCTAATCTAATAAATTAGAAATAAACAACCACCTGCTATCAATTAGCTCAACAAATTTTTTGTAGTCGATAGTTTCGAAAACATGAAACAGACGGAGTTGTTTTCCCAAATTGTAGATTCCCGTCGCAGCTTTCGTTTAACAATTAATAACAAATAACTTGGGTGGCGCCCTCTATAATGTTGTTCATTTATCTTTGTGGCTAATCTGAAGTGAGCCTTTGGGATTAACACCTACGACACTTGAAAATAAATAATAAAGTAGTACCAGCCGGAGCTTTATTGCGTATATATAGTTTTTTATATTTTTATTGCTGAAAGTTTTAAATGCTTTGTAACAAAGTTACTTTATTTTATTAAACTGTTTATTGGTATAAGAATAAATAAGCTTATCATCCGTTGCCATCAATAGCCGCTCGGATAAGCCGCCGACTCAAGTAGGAGCACGCAATCCTTCCCTAAGCGTTTATTTGGCGTGTATCGCTCCGTTTTACGTCTGCCATTTTTCCGCGCTCTGCCAGCATCTATATAAGAAAGTGTAAAGCAGGACCAACCAACAGGACCAGTAAGCATCCGAGCTGAAGGGACCTAGCAGCCTACCAGGAATCTAGGTAAGAACGCTAGACCATAGTTCCGATTGCTTTTCCGCCCCTATTTTCACTCTATTAACCGTTTCTTACCCGATCGTGTGCCTGGGGTCTTATCCTGCTTTCACCCTCTTATCCGTACACTATCCGAGACCTGGTTGTGCGTATATCTGGGGGTCTCATCCTGCTTCCACCCTCTTTACTTATGAACAGAAAAACGAAATAATTCGTTTATATCGACAACAACATGGTACAAAGAATCAGGATTAATTTATTTACAAGCGTACATTTAATTATCCAAATAAATGGCAGATTTGATGGAAATATCTTCCGGTAATGTACAATCTGTTAATGTATTTGCCAATTCCACCAATTTTCAGTAATTATGTAACTAACCACTGATTGAAGCTGCATATTATTAGAAGAGCAAAAGAAAAGATCATTGCCTCAATTGATGCAATAATGCTTTTTTCATTAAGAATAAGTAATTTTAAACGAATTTAGGAACAAACTAAAGTTTTCTCTTTTGAAACAAATCTACAGAAAGTAACAAGTTAATTTCAAATTGCTAAACGGTGCAAGACAATAAAATGTAAAGTTGTATAAAACGATCAATGTTGGAAAACTTCAGATGCTGAAGTCTAAGAAAATTAAATATCTCACCTTTTATTCGTTTTTAATCTGCTTCGTATAAGTTGTTCCAATACCAGATTATTAGTTCTTTTTCAGCAGCTTTGGCAAAGCTTCTAATAAATTGAAAAACATTTCTATAATATACAGACAGATCGAAGAGATTTTCTCCTGATGAATTTTCCGAAAGAAATTCTGATAACAACATTGATAAAATAAGTTTTGTCAACCTTTAACAGAAATATTTTTTCCGACCACACGAAAATGATACTGTAATATCACATTATTTTGTGTAAAAAACAAGCCATTTAGGAACTGTTACCGGTTGCCAGATCACTGTACAAAAAGTAATCGGTTTTTACTAGTACTAAAAAAATCGGGTGTGTATTTTTTGGTTACTCTAAAACATTTTCTTTTATACTAATAATGCAAAATTTTCAATTATACACATAATAATTATTTATCGTTTCTTTGGTAATATTACAATGTTTAAATTAATTTCTTAAGACATACAAAACAAATTCGGTTTTCTATTAAAATCTTGGTTGCTGTTCACAAAAATAAAAATCAAATCCAACCTCTTTTTATTTAACACCGAAACGCAAATCTCTATCTGTTGTCTGTCAAAAGTTCTTTGAATTTCCAATAACATGGGGTGAAAATTACACATTTTTAAGTATTTCGTAATCATATTAAGTAATTTTTGAATTTACCCCTTTCATACAAAATATGCGTTTTCCTATTTTAAACTTAATGTTCTGAAACTATCGTATTCGTTCCAAAAACAGATTTTCTGTACTAATTAAACAAATAGCTAGTGTTGGGTTTAAGGAAATTTTTCATTTCTAATATGATTTTGACACCATTAAATAAAATCAAATGTACAGCTTCTTCTTTATCCACAAATCTCCTTTTTTCAAAGAGAACACGGATGAATTAAATTTCCTATTCGATGACTTTAAAAACAAAGTTTTTCAATTTAACCGGGTTTTTGTCTTCCTGAATAAAAACGATTTAAGCAATTAAACAAAAGAGTTAAACAAAATGCAAACTACGAGGGCTATTCGATAATTATAAGTGTCTCTAGTATAGATGGCCTCTAGGAATAGATTATATGGAGCAATCATACCTCTTTGCTAATTTGTTTGTAAACGATCTAGAAATTTTGACATTCACAAGTTGATGAGTCATTTCCATTTTAACTTGCGAATAGTTCGGACGTGCTTATCTGAGATTCCCAGGTGTTTTGTGGTTTATTAATACAAATATCAGGTTACCCTTACTTTGTTGTGTGTTGTTTTCATTTTAACTGCACTACTGTAAGTAAACCTATCTTTATATCTTTAGAATTCCGCGCCCCGGCTCTGTTGTAACAGATGTCCGGTGGCCGACGTAATACGGGCTGGAAGGATCCGTCGCGTAATGTTCATAGCATGGATAAAACTCTTTCAGACGATGATAAAATGGATGATTTAGATAATATAACGCACTCTTTTAATGATAATAATTCCGGTAATAATATAAATTCGAACAGCGATGATACTAAGTTGGATAAAAACTCGTCTCCTGGTATCGGTCAAACAATTGTTAAGACTAATAGTCGTTCACCCAATGTTGATAATCGCTTTAAACCAAATGATACAGGACCGTATTTTGTTTTCGTAGAACATCTTGAATTAAATATTGGTCGGGTTCATCCAATGAAATTAGGCGAAAAATTAATAGCTTTATCTGAATATGATAAACATATAATTGAAATTAATACTGTTGGACGAAATCGTATTAAAATTGAACTTAATTCAGGTAGTAGTGCGAATAAGTTAGTTAAGGATTCTTTCTTTAAATCTAATAAATTAGTTGCATATATTCCAACTCATTTAACGGAAAAACGAGGTTTAGTACGTGCAGTTGATACGTCCCTTAGTGGAGAAACTCTTTTAAAAACTATCAAATCAGGCATTCCTATTAAAAAAAGTTCAGCGTATGACTAGGCTTGTTAAACAAAATGATGTATCTGAACGGGTTCCTCGTCAGATGATTATTGTCACATTTGTAGGCAAACTAATACCTCAATTTATATATATATATATATATTAACAAAGTTAGGTCCTCCGTCGAAGTTTATGTTAATCCTGTAATGCAATGCTTTCGATGTCTTCGATATGGTCACTCAGCTTCTCAATGTAAAGGTAAAAAAAGGTGTAGAAAATGTTGATCTGAAAACGTAGCTGATTATAAAGATTGTAATGTATATTGTGTTTATTGCAAGAATAATAGTCATAATTCCACAGATAGAGAATGCCCAGAATATAAAAAGCAGTTGAGAACAAAGGAAGCGATGGCTAATTTAAATGTTTCCTTTAAAGAAGCCGAGAAGCTAATCGATAATCCTTATTACACTAGCATTGTGCAAAAAAATAGATTTGCTCCATTAATTAATTCAGATACAGAGTTTCCTCCATTAAAAACGTGTCTCCCAACCAAGCTCGTTTAACAATCCTCCAAAGAAATATAGTAAAGAATTTCAAAATAGCCAGCCAACCATCTTAACAAATTCACCTAAAAAAAGGAAAACCAGGGATACGTCTCCTAATTTTCCACCTATACGTAGAGAGTATAACACCAGTTTCTGTGCTGGACCAGTGTTCCAATTCGGTGGTCAGAAACTTGACAATGAGTTTGATCTATTTTTAAATAAACTAAGCGCTGCTTTAAAAAGTTTGATTAGACAATACTTCTCTGACGCTACTAATACTTCTTCAGATATCGCTACCTCTAGTTCTAATCTTAATGACATTGAACTTGACAATAGAATTGACAAAAATATTGTAGATAACTTATTCACGTAATCAATGGCTGCCAAAAGTCTTAAAATTATACAGTGGAACGCTAGATCATTACAGTCCAACAAACATTCATTAAGTCAACTTTTTGTCGCAGAAAGCTTTGACATTGCCCTGGTTTCTGAAACTTGGTATAAAGATTCACAGGATGTTAAATATAAGAATTTTAATGTAGTCAAAAGAAACAGACCCAACGGCTATGGGGGTGTTGCTATATTCATAGTGAACAATATTAAGTATGAAATTATCCAACTTATTAACAATTTTAATCAAAAAATTGAAGTTTGTGGTGTTAACATTTGTGTTAATAATAAAAAGCTATCTATGATTAGTTTATATAGGCCCTCCAAAGTAAAAGCAACCACTCAGGATTATATAAATCTTTTTAGTCAGTTTCAATATGACTGTATTATTGGTGGTGATTTTAATGCTCACCATGGTATATGGGGCTCGCCAGTATGCTCAAATGATGGTAACATACTAGTAGAAGGTTCGACTCCTTTCACAACTTCACTGTTGTCAACGATGGGTCTGCTACTAGGATAACCCCTCCAGGTCAACTTAAATCTGCGGTGGATCTTACTATTCTATCTTCAAGACTTTGCTCCTCGTTTAGTTGGTCTGTACTTCCGGATACATATGGATCTGATCATTTCCCGATCAAGATTGTTCTTAATGAGCTTCAAACACAAAATATTCTTATTACTCCGTTGTCCAAATGGTCAATGAACAATGTAAATTGCGATTTATATCGACTAGACATTGAGAACTCCTTCTCGACAATACCCCCCCTTAATGACAGTAATGCAATGATTTTATTCTTAAAGGTCAAGATCACAAACGCTGCAAATAAATCTTGTAAAGTACTACAACCATTTTCAACTAAATCCGCCAAATCTCCACCATGGTGGGATGATGAATGTTTATCTGTAGTCAACTCTAGGAATAATGCTTTTAAGGCTTATAAACGTAACCTAACAATAGCTAACTTTATTGTATATAAAAGGCTGGATGCTATATGCAGGCGAACCTTTCAATTGAAAGCAAAAAAAAGTTGGGCAAAATTCTGTACCAGTCTAAGTAGGCAAACTCATCCTACAGATATTTGGAAAAGAGTTAATAAAAGCAAAAATCTCCAAAAACCCTATGCGCATGACGAAACTCTTGTACAAGATTTGTTCTATAAAATTGCACCTAATTATGTCGCTTCGTTAATAGATTTCTCCGGTAATGACAGAGAGCAACATTTTTTGTTATCCCCAGTTACTTTAATGAACTTAAAGCTAATATTAAAACATACAAAAAATCTTCCCCAGGACTTGATGGTGTTAATTACCTTATGATGGCAAACTTACCAAATGTTGCTTTACAATTTCTGTGCAAGGTATATAATAACATATTGATTAAAGGTGACAACTGTGATTCACTAAAACAATGTTTAATTATCCCTATTCCTAAGCAAAATGACTTTAACGTTTTAAGGCCTATTTCTCTCATGTCTTGCATGCTAAAAACTTTAGAGCGGATTATGAAAACTAGATTAGAATGGTGGTTTGAGAGAAATAATGTTTTCCCCAATTCACAATTTGGTTTTCGCAGAGGCAAGGGCACCATAGACTGTGTTTCCCACCTAACAACTGATATCCAGCTCACATTCTCAAAAAAAAATTATCTTGCAGCTCTGTTTGTAGACATCCCGGGTGCTTATGACAATGTTGTTTTAAGTCTACTTTTGAAAAATTAATCCGAGTGGGGGTGCCAGCAAAATGTGCACATGTTTTGGTAAATTTATTTACAAACAGGCAAATTTTTATACGCTACAATAATCAAATAATTGGCCCAAGAACGGTTCATAAAGGCTTGCCACAAGGCTCTGTCCTTAGTCCATTATTGTTTAATGTATATACTTTAGATCTACATACAATAGGTATTGAATGTGATATCTTACAATATGCAGATGACTTTTGTTTTTACATCACCAAGGATACATTTGAACAATGTATAGAAGCCCTTAAAATTATTATGCTCCAATGTAAAAAATATTTCTATGATCAAGGTCTTGAAATATCCCCCACAAAATCTGCTGTTACATTTTTTACCCGTCACCGCTTACCAGAAATTCCCAGCCTCCAGCTGTCGAATGTTAATATTCCTGTCCACAAAAACTTTACCTACTTAGGTATAACTTTAGATTCCAAATTAACCTGGGACAAACACATAAACAACTGTTTGGTTAAATGTGAAAAAAGCCTTAACATCCTAAAAGCTGTTAATCGTTATGAATGGCGCTGATCCCAAAATTAATCTGTTATTTTACAGGGCCTACACAAGATCTATACTCGATTATGGCTGTTTTTTGTATGGTTCAGCCACTAAATCTCGATTAATTAAATTGGATAGAATTCAATTCAAGGCCTTAGGAATAGTCTTGGGAGCTCTAAAATCTACACCTACTGCTACTCTTTTAGCTGAGTGCAACGAACCTCCGTTGCATCTGAGACGAATATATTTGGCTAAGAAATTTGTCCTTAACTGTCAAGCCAATAGCCAAAATTTACTTTTGCAGAAGTTATCAAATATATCAATTTTTAACTTGACGCATAAATGGTGGCAGAATAGAAATTCCCCTACGTTACCTATCGCATTTCCTAATATATCATATTATTCCATTAATATAGATGGTACCTTTTTTTAATTCCTTGTTTAACATCTCTTTTATTCAATGTAGTGTTTCTATTCCTACATATAACATACCATCTGGTTGCTCCACATTGATACAAGAACAACTTGCGAATTCCAGTAACCCTTGTAAAATATACAGATGGCTCCAAATCTGATTTGGGTATCGGGTGTGCAGTCTATATTCAAAATATACAAGAATCTTTAAAGTTTAAGTTAAACTCAAACTGTTCAATATTTACTGCAGAATTGCTAGCTATAAACAAAGCTGTTGATTGGGTCATCCACCATATGATGAATTACAAAGAGTTTGTGATCATGTCTGATTCTCAGGCTGTACTTTTAGCCTTGCAAAATTCCTCAAAACATATATACAGTAATAGTATAATTGTTAACATCCTAGAAAAACAAATACAATTAAAAGTCATCCAACTAGGAAGATCAATACAATGTATGTCCGATGCCTTTTTGGACACGCAACTGTCAGGTCATATCTATACAAAATTAAATATAGTGATACGGAGTTTTGTGACTGTGATGGGAGCCTTGATGATATAAATCACTGGTTATTTCGTTGTCATTATAATAAAGAGGCTACAAACTATATGCTGAATGCTCTTTCTGACAAACATATCTCACTCCCTCAAAATCAAGTATCCTTATTTTATCTTAGTCGTCGAAATGTGACTGTAAGATCTATAGTATGGGAATTTCTCAAGCGCACCAAGCGAAAAATTTAGAAAAAATCCAGATGATTCCGTTCTCTTCTCTCATACGCTCAATCTAATTACAACTTAAGTAAAATGTATGTAAGTTGTGTGAATGACAAAGCGGATGTGGTCAAACACTGAAATGCCTATTGTTTTTCCACATGTATAATTTTCTCTCTAATCCGTTGCCAGTCTCGTTTGTGGACTCAAGTCGCTATGATAGGCACCTTAGCGTGAAGAGTGTCTTGTGTTATTTCCCTATTGTTATTTGTCGACTAGGGCATTGTAAGATGTATGATTGTAGTTTTTTAAAGCAATTAACTTATGAAAAATAAAAAAGGTACATTAAATTAATTTTCGTGGCTGAATGAGTATAGATACCCAAAGCCAAAAATAAAAAAAAAGTTGATGATTTTTATATTATTTAATTTTAAAGTAGTGTTTTGGTGAAAATGGAAAAAGTGAACCTCACGTAATGATATAATATTTGCAAAAAGAAAGGTTTAACGCCGAAGGTTCCTTCCTACCAAATAGTAAAAATTAGTCACGTGAGTTCAAGTGTGGCAGAACGACTTGTCAACATGCAAATGGCGCAGGTCGGTCAAATTCTGCAGTAATCCAAGAGCATGTTGATTATGCAAATGACATGGTAAGAAGATCGTCGGTCGACCACAAGACGTATAGGATGAGATGTCAGAATTGGATCAATATTAAATGAATATTTATATGATTGCATAAAATGTGAGCAAGATGGGTGCCCCGAACGTTGATGGCTGAACAAAGTCCTGTTGGAGTCCTTTCTTCTACAGCCAATTTAGCCTTACTTAAATGAAATCCTCAGAACCGTTTTGTGACAGTAGATAAAACGTGGGTTCACCACTTCGATCCAGATTCTAAACAACAAAGCATGAGATGGCACCATCAAAGTTCTTCGTTTCCTAGAAAATTTCGAGTTCAGCCTTCTACAGGCAATATTATGGCTTAACTACCTTTTGCCCATGCCCATGAAATTTTTTGGTGATAGATTAAGTACTTGCAACGTGTTGCCACAATTACTAGGAATATTGCTTAACGTTAATTTACAAACTTCGCAAACGCATCAAAGAAAAAGGACGTGTAACACGGAATCTTGTTCCATTTGGACAATGCTCCTATGCATAAGAGACTGATTTCGCAAAATGCAATTCATGAAGTTGGATTTATATTTATGGATCATCCACCCTACTCCCCCGATCTAGTTCCCAGTGACTTTTATTTATTCGCAAATTCAAAGGAGTCTGCGGAGGACAAATTGGGGGGGACTGCGGGGGACGGGTTAGTATTGAAGATAAAGAAAGTTTTTTTATAAAAGTTATTATGTTATGCTTAGATTTTTTTAAACGCCATCGAAAAAATAATTGGATGCATAGGTTACTTGATAAAAATATACATATTTTTTAAGTGGAACACCCTATATATTACTAGAATTTCGAATAGCCGTTTTTCCCTGAACAAAACTTTTTATATCGTTTTTGTAACTAACGAAAAAATAAACTTTTCTTTTTTCCATGTCTACACAGAATGACTCTTCTACTTTACTTTTCTGGTATTCAAAGCAGAATAACTTTACTTTTCTGCTGTTCAATACAAAATGTATGTGAACTTTTCTGTTATTTAAAAAATAATGTATAACTTACAACTAAAATTACGCTATTAAAAGTAATTACCTAATCTATTATACACAAAATTATTTGGAAACATGCTATACAAAACAGTATAATAAATTATACAATAACAAAATATTACATACATGGCTAAATACAAAAAAAAGTATTGTACAACCTATCTACTAAAATTATTTACATTTATTAAGCTACCTATTAATTATATGAATAATACAATTTCATAGAATGTGATTTTTTCTGTAATATCTTACAAAAGTTGAGCTATATGTATGTGAGAAGAGGACAAATAATTTAAATAAAGTAAGTGATTTTTTTTCTTTTTCAAAGTGAAAAGTGTTTCAAGAAGAAACCAGCGAATTTATTAAATCATTTTTAAAACCATACTAACTTAGTTTTAACATTTTTAATTAATTATTGATTACGTACATGGTAGACGCCAGACCGAATAGGTATTGTCAGCTAGTGACATTATAAATCCTTTCATGCTTGCCATGTATGGGTAGGAACCCCGAAACTGTTTACTAACAATAAAAATAATTTTAAAAATGATTGTGTTATTCTAATTATTCTTTTTTTAACAAATTAGTTTTTAAGGTAAAGATTATACAATTTTTGTTTAATTTTAAATGCTTAGAAATCGATCTCGATCTCCGAGACGTTGTAGAAGTGCTGAATGCACAGTAAACCCAAGCTCAAATTCAAATACATCCCCTTTATTATTCTTAAATAACAACAACATTAATATGGCAGTTTTCAATCCAACACTTTTAAATGAAATTCCCATTTATGATGGCAACACAGCCACTTTATCAGAATTTGTTAGAGCTACAGAAATTATCACCACACAATTTTGTACAGCAAATCCCGAAGAATTTATAAATAAATTAATTATTTCTTCAATTAGAAATAGATTAAAAGGACAAGCCCTTGAAATTATAACAGGATATAACTACAATACCTGGAATGAAATAAAAACTGTTTTAATAGAAAATTTTGGCGATCAAAGATCAGAAACAAATTTATTAATTGACTTAACTAGAATTAGACAAGGAAAAGATAACCCTATTGAATTTTACAATAAAATTAGGACGCATTTAGCGACCCTAAATGCAAAAGTTTCATTAGGACCAGATCCAGTAGTAATTAAAACCCACAAATTAGAAGAAAATTCAAAATTAGCTTTACGAACATTTGTCAGTGGACTAAACGAAAATTTAGGAACATTCGTCAGATCTAGAAATCCAAATTCTTTAGAATCAGCCCTAAAAATTATTAAAGAAGAACTAGATATTCGTTATTCACAAAACCAAAATTTTAAAATGAACCAAAATTTTACAAAAAATAATCAAATACATTTAACATCTAAAAATAACTATCCTAAACCATCCCAAAACCTATGTACTACTCAACTTACAACTGAAAAATTTGGAAATCCGAATAATTTCCCCAATTTCTCAAGACCAAATAATAACTTTTCAAATAATTTCCCTAATTTCTCAAATACTAATTCAAGACCAAGTAATTTTTCTAATAGACAAAATAATTTCCCAAATTTCACGTCGAATAATGCTTCAAGTAGCAACATTAGATCAAATCAATCTAGAAATTTTAGTTCTTTCAAACCGAACCATCAACCCACATATACTCCAGAACCTATGGAGGTTAGCATAATTAAAAGACCCGCTACCAGACAATTAGGAAACCAAAATAAATTCAGAACGAACTCACAACTCTTTAGACGCTTTCCAAATGCAATTCCAGAAGAAATAAATTATCACGACGATAATTTACCATCAACATCTTTCAATAATATTGAATATGACGAACCAGATCTCGTATATTTTGATAATACTTCTAATGAAAATCCTAATTATCTTCAAGATGAACATCCCCAAGACGAATATGTCCAAGAACATCCATATTACAATCAACCAGAAGAAGAATACGAAAACATGGACTCTAATGTAAATTTTCATTAAGAGCCTCGGAACCCCTATTACATTTTAACATAAACCCCAAAGCAAACTTACCCTATTTAATCATCCCAGGATCGAATGAAAAATTATTGATCGATACAGGGAGTTCAAAAACTATCATTTCTCCCAAATTCGTGCAAGAAAACTTCCCAGAATCTATTTATAAATATAATTTTGAAATTACAACTTCCCATGGAACTACTCAACATAATTACGTAGCAGACATCCCTATACCTAGTCTTTTTGACGAAGAAGGACTTCATACATGTTACTTATTTGATTTTCATCCCGACTATGTAGGACTTATAGGATCAGATCTTTTGATGGACTTATCCGCATCAATCGATTATAAATGGATGCATATCCAAACGGAAAAAACAACCGTACCTTTTTATTATAACCCTTCCAAATTAAAGCAAGAAATGCAACAACGAAATCATTGTAATTTTTCAAATTTAAAATCAAATCAGGAACCAATAAAAAAGATTCATATACCAGCTCGAACCGAAATTTTTACAACACTTCCAGCAGTTGGAATTAATGGAACAAAATTAACCCCCAAACTTAAGTTTAACGCCCACGTCATTATGCCTTCAGCTATTGTCAGATTATACAACAATTATTTTCAAATAAGCCTTATCAATACTTCCAATGAACCTCAAGTTATCAGTATTTATGACCCTTTAATTTTAGAAGATTATAACACTTCAGATGATTTAATCCAAATTAATAATTTCAATGTAAAATCCCCTTCCAACATAAGAAAAATTTTGAACGAAAATTTAAAAAATAATTTAAGATTAGAACATCTTAATGAGGAAGAAGAAACCCTCTTGACAAACCTTTGCTATGAATACAAAGACGTATTTTACACCCCAGAAATACCCCTTTCAGCAACAAATTTAGCAAAACACCATATTAGGACAAAAACAGATGCCCCAATTTACACTAAGACATATAGATACCCCCAGATTCACCGTGAAGAAGTCAAAACCCAAATTCATAAAATGTTAAAGGACCAAATTATTGAACCATCAGAATCCCCATTTAATTTTCCAATTTGGGTAGTAAAAAAGAAATTAGACGCATCCCAAAAACAGAAGTGGAGGATCGTCATAGATTACAGGAAACTGAACGAACAGACTATCGAGGACAAATTCCCATTACCCCGAATAGAAACCGTTTTAGATAATTTAGGCAGATCAAAGTATTTTAGTACTCTTGACCTCGCATCCGGTTTCTGGCAAATAGAAATTGAAAAAAAGGATAGAGAGAAAACAGCTTTCTCGACAGAAGAAGGTCATTTCCAATTTAAAAGAATGCCTTTTGGTTTAAAAAATGCACCAGCTACATTCCAGCGTGCAATCAATAACGCCCTTATAGGTTTAACACTCCAACAATGTCTAGTCTACTTAGACGACATCATAATTTATTCCGCTTCTCTTCAAGATCACATGTTTAGACTAAAAAATATATTCCAAAGATGTAGACAACATAATATCAAAATTCAATTAGACAAATCAGAATTTCTACATAAATCCATTAAATATTTAGGATACATTGTAACTCCAGAAGGAATTAAACCAGATCCAAACAAGATCTCAGCAATCAAAAACTTTCCAGCACCCAAAACAAGAACCGAAATTAAATCATTCTTAGGACTATTTGGATATTATCGAAAATGTATAAAAGATTTCGCTAAAATAACAAAATTCTTAACCATATGTTTAAAGAAAGATAACAAAATTATTCATACAACAGAGTTTTTATTTAAATTCGAACATTGTAAAAACATTTTGACTAACGAACCAATTCTACAATACCCCAATTTTGATGAACCTTTTGAACTAACCACAGACGCTAGCAAATTCGCTTTAGGCGCAGTATTATCTCAAAAAGGAAAACCTGTTTGTTATGCCTCTAGGACTTTAAATAATTCTGAACAAAATTATAGTACTATCGAAAGAGAATTATTAGCAGTTATTTGAGCAACAAAACAATTTAGACCCTATCTTTATGGAAAGAAATTTACCTTATTTACAGATCATAGACCATTAGTATGGCTCAAGAATTTAAAAGAACCAAATTCAAAATTAACTCGTTGGGCAATGAAATTAGAAGAATTTGACTTTACTGTAAATTATATCCCCGGAATTCAAATTCACCCATTAAATATTAGACCTGCATCGCTATCAACCCCTGAACCAGAACAAACTAATTATGACAGCAGACTAGCTAGCAGAGCAAGTACTCCCGATATTACAGACTTATTCGACATTCCAACTTATAATCCCCCTCAAACTGACGCTACTGAAAACATTGAAAACCCGAACAACGAAGAAAATAATGATCAAAATTCTTATATTGACACGGTACATTCTCAACAATCTTCAACCCCCGTAATTGATATTTCAGAGAAACCTCTACAACATTTTAAAAATCAGATAGAATTTATTAATGCTCAAATTCCAAGATCAATCAGAATCACAAAATACGACGGAATTACTCATTACGCCGTCTTCGTTAATCAAATTAATAAGACAGAAATATTTAACACCCTATTAATTGAACATTGTCAACCCAAACATCATTACTATTGTTATTTTCCAGATGATCAACTTTATTTAGACTTTTCAAATTTCATTAATACAATTACAAACGAAAATACTCCCAAATTTCATCGTTGTATAACTCAAGTAACCTATATTTTAAATTCCGAAGAAAGACAAAAACAAATTCAAGAATACCATTTAGGAAAAACCAACCACCGTGGAATAAATGAAACTATTGAACATCTCAAAAGAAAATATTATTGGACCTCTATTATAAAAGATGTTACAAATTATATTAATAATTGTCAAATTTGTAAACAACAAAAATACAACAGAAAACCTATTAATCAACCTTTTCAATTAACCCCTACTTCTTCTAGACCATTCCATACAATTCATATTGATATATTCCAAATCAAAAATAAAAGTTACTTAACAATCATTGACGCTTTTTCAAAATTTGCACAAGCTTATCCTTCACAATCCGGAAATTTAATAGAAGTAACTGAACAGTTATTGAAATACATTTCAACATTTACAACTCCTAATGTCATTATAGCCGACGGAGAATTTAATAAAAATATCTTTAAAGATTTTATAGCCTTGCATAAAATCCAATTACATACAACAACACCTCATCACCATCAATCTAATTCACCAATCGAAAGATTACATTCTACAATCATTGAACATTATCGACTATTAACCAATATACCTGAACAGCAAAAAATCCAATATTGCCTTTTAGCATACAATCATACTATACATTCGAATCTTCATTTAACCCCTTTTGAAATCGTTTTTGGACACACTGAAAGTAAAAACCCCTTTGACCTTGATTATAACAGAACATATTATCATGATTACTTATCCACACATAAAAATAAAATGAAATATTTATATGAATCCCTACAACAAACGCAGATGGAAACCAATCTAAGAAATAAAAAGGATCCAAGATTTGACGGACCTTATATTATCTCAAAAATTTTAGAACATGACGTTTACGAACTAACACCCCCTGATGGTAGACCACCACTTCAAAGACATGCTAACGAAATGTTACCTTTTTCAGGACAACAATGCTCCTCATCCTAATCGAACAAGTTAATATTTTAAATAATACTATTTGAAATTAAATTTCTTCATACCTCACAGATCAAGACGTTTTAACCATCCCTTATCCTGCTGACCCAAAATACCTATATTTATATGAAACAATTATCGTTACTAAAGTTTACCAAATTGATTCTGTAACCTGGTTAATCAGTTCCCCTTCCAGATCCATTTTAGACATTAAATGTATCCAAAAGAACTTGTTGGTTCACAACTTATACATCTTAGTCCTGACTGTATTGTCATGATCAATCACAAAAACATGTTATTTACAGCCAAAAGTATTTCTAATAAAGTAATAGAATTTAATATCATAGATATTGCAAAATTAACAACCCCTCAATTCGAACATGTAAATACTAAAATCGATTTAACTACAATCGATACACAGAAATTGAACAAATATCAACTGAAGATCACAAACCAAAATCATCTTCTAAAGATGAATAGTACTACAACCCTCGATCATCTGAGCTTATTAAGTATCATTATAATTATATTTATCATTGTAATAGTTATAAGTTTATTATTGTATATTTATTGTAAACGTAAGTCCTTCAAAATCAAATTTATAGATTTTCTAAATAAAGATTTTATAAATAACAAAAATAACGAAGAAATACCAATTTAGATTTCTTTGAAAAACTTTATAATATATAAATATTATTTCAAATTTTATTTTCAAATTATTTTAATAACATTGAAAATACTAAGGGTGGAGGAGTAACGTACGTAGAATCGCACTATAGATAAGATCATGTTACATGAGAATTGCTTAAGATAATAAAACTCACGATATCAAATTACCAGCTTTCTGATAAATGGACGTTATCTCTATGAGAAACTTCTGTAGCATTTATTCTCTCATGACCATGAAAACTGTGTAGGCAGATAAGGTATAAATACCTCTGTTTTAATATTAAGTCTTTAGTCTTTATAAATATTCATACGACACACAGTCTTTATAAATCATCATCCAACACACAAGTCTTCATTAAGTATTCAACAAGTGTTTATCCTGTGTGAGTATTAAAACTAGGTGTGGATTTTAGAATTGTCCTGCTAGTAAAAACATAAAGGCTCATTCGAGTTTTAATTAATTATTTTGCTTAATGTCATTTAAATGTGAATTTTAAAATTGTTCTGTTAAGTGTGTTAGTTCAAATTTAATTATTTTAAGCTCGTCTTAAAACTTCGTTAAAATAATTACAGACAAAGTAATATTAATACATTTGTATCATTAATGTTAACAAGATAGTTTTCTACTAATTAAAAATTACATACATAATCTTTAACCTCATATACCTTTCGGTGTCGAGGCGTCAGACACACCGAGCCGCAGAGTGGATATGTGCCTAATTAAAAATTAATAAAATATATTCTACGACTGCAAACGAAATATATAAATGTGTTTTATTATATTCAATAAATAAAGTTTTAAAAAAAAGCTTCGGCCACAGAATATAATTAAACTTGCTAATGTTAAAACAGCTACATTTAATAGTAATGTTACGACCGTAGCCGGTTTGCTAACGTTACTAAATAATTATAAGATGAATAAAAATGACGCTAATCCTTTGTTTAGTAAAAAATTAAAGCGTTCATACCCATTCAAAAACAAAGATGAATTGAACTTATGCTACTATTGCAAGAAACCGGGTCATTATAGCCGAAATTGTTGGGAAGTTCAAAAAATAAATTCGGTTAAATCCGGAAAACCCTTGACTAATAAAATTGTTTGTACTTTCTGTGCCAAAACTGGCCATCGTATTGATAATTGTTTTTACAAAATTAAACGGGAGAGACATACGTTAGGTTGTCACACGTTCATTATTTTTGTGTGAATTTGGACAATGATTTCTGCACTTCATTTAAAATACAAAATTTAGCAATCAATTGTTAGTTGACACAGGAGCAGAATGCAGTCTGTTTTCCGATACAATTGTAAGACGATTACATTGTCATTTAGAACCAAGTTTTACCATGTTGAAGGGCATTGGAAATAATTTAATCCCAACCAGTTCCAAAACAACATTGATTATCGAAAGGGATGGTACTGCTTTTAAAATTGATTTTTATGTTGTTGATAGCTCCTATATGACACCGGATGCTATCTTAGGTAGGGATTTACTAAATCATAGAGGAATAAAAAGTTGCACCGACTTCCGCGGAACCCGTATTTATATTGATGATTTCTGTAAAGCCGATACTAAAACTATCCAACATGTAACTATTTTATCAGAACTCGTGAAAACCCCGCTGAAAGGTGATCATTCGACTTGCTTACTAGACTTGCTTTCAAAATTCAGAGATAATATTACAATAGGAAATTCGGTCACCGCAATAAAGACTGGCGAATTAGAGATTAAGTTAAAAACGGACAAACCCATTTACTGTAACCCTTATCGCATGGCGTTGTGCGAACGAGAGAAATTAAAAGCTATAGTTAAGGATTTATTAGATAATAAAATCATTCGCGAAAGTAATTCGCCCTATGCCAGTCCGGTTCTTTTAGTTCACAAAAAGGATGGAAGCAGTCGGTTATGCGTGGGCTATCGTGCTTTAAACTACTATAAAGGATCGTTTTCCTTTACCCCGTATTGACGATCAAATTGATCAACTGGGCAAGCGCAAGTATTTTACAACGCTCGATATGGCAGCGGGTTTTCATCAAGTCCCTGTAGCTCAAAATTCCATAGAGAAAACTGGTTTTGTTACACCAGACGGGCATTACGAATATTTGCGTGTTCCTTTTGGCCTTTCTAATGCACCAGCAGTTTTTCAGCGCGCAATCTGCAAAGCCCTGGGAAATTTGAAGGAAAGGTAAGCTCTGGTTTATCTAGACGACATTTTAATACCGTCCGAAACAATTCCTGAAGGCATGAAAAGATTGGAACGCGTACTAATTGCCCTAGCATCGGCCGGTTTTTCTTTAAATATTAGGAAATGTAGGTTTTTCGAAACTCAGATTCTTTATTAAGGACATGAAATTTCTGAGGACGGGGTAAAACCAGGGAAAGAGAAAGTGAAAGCTTTATTGAACGCACCTGACCCGAAAAACGTTAAGCAAGTACGTCAATTTATGGGTTTAGCGGGATATTTCCGAAAGTACATCCCGGAATTCGCGTCACGCACTGCTTGCATTACAAAGCTTACTAAGAAAGACGAAAAATTTGTCTGGAGAAATGACCAACAGATTGCAAAAAACTATGTTTGTGCCTACCTAAGTAAACGGCCACTCTTGGTAATTTTTGATCCGAATTTAGAAACAGAGGTACACACGGACGCAAGTTCTATAGGTTTCGAAGCAATCTTATTCCAGCGCCACGACAAACAATTAAAAGTCGTTTCCTATTTCTCTAAGCGTACTACAGCAGACGAAAGTAAATATCACTCTTATGAGTTGGAGACCTTAACCGTGTTTTATGCTATTAAACATTTTCGTGTTTACCTTTTAGGAATTACCTTTAAAGTTGTTACGGATTGCAATTCTTTAAAATTAGCTCAGGCTAAAAGGGTTTTAACACCAAGGGTTGCTCGATGGTGGATGTACTTACAGTCATTTAATTTTAGTATTGAGTATCGGACAGGAAAATATATTCCGCATGTCGATTATTTGAGGCCGAGAAACGACAATTATACAAATTTTCGATTTTCCGTCAGACCGGACGCCCAGAGGTTTTCCGTATAAAAAACCCGTTGGACTCATTCTGATTGTTAATATAAGTCGAGAAATACCTACGCTTTAATATTATAGAGGTTGCCGGATTAACTTAATGGCCATTTTTTTGTCATCCCCCATCATAGCAATTAGAATCAATTCATATGAAGTAGTACAGTATTGGTCATTCGATCATTTCGAAAAAGATAATTTTTTGTGTGTTATCACCCCTAAGTATTGGTAGATCAAACCCACTGTCATTTTATTTGTATTCCATTTAATTGAAATATGGCAGCCATATTTGTTTCGTGGTGCACGACGTTGCTTGCAGTTTTTGGATGTAAACGTAACTCTTGATATCTGAAGAACGGTTGATTCTAGAGACCTTCGGTAAAAATGATTGTATTGCTCACATGTCGGACTACATTTTTTAATCATAAACATAATATTGATATGACGTATCATAACGAGAACTTCAAAACCCATAAATACCAAAATAGTAAAATTTCAGATTTAAAATATTTTATACTTAAACTACTTCTAACCGTGTACGTTTAAATAGAAAATCCGCCCTAAGACTTCATTTTAATCTGGATATATGAAATATGCCCCCATAAAAGCGGAAATTTTCGTAAAAACTTTAATCTTCGGGGTTAAATCACACCCATAAGTAAGCGTCCTACAAAAATTATGTTTAGATTTAAAAATGTAGTACGACATGTGAGCAATACAATCATTTTTACCGCAGGTCTCTAGGATCAACCGTTCTTGAGATATCAAGAGTTACGTTTACATCAAAAAACTGCAAGCAACGTCGTGCATCACGAAACAAATATGGCTGTCATATTTCAATCAAATGGAATAAAAATAAAATGACAGTGGTTTTGATCTACCAATACTTAGGGGTGATAACACACAAAAAAATATCTTTTTTTGAAATGATCGAGCGACCAGTACTGCACTACTTCATATGGATTGATCCTAATTGCTAAGATGGGGAATGATAAAAAATGGCCATTAATCTAATCTGGCAACCTCTATAATATCAAAGCTTAGATATTTCTCGACTTATATTAACAATCAGAATGAGTCCAACGGGTTTTTTTATACGGAAAGCCTCTGGGCGTCCGGTTTGACGGAAAATCGAAAATTTGTAAAATTGTCGTTCCTCGGACGTCGATTTCGACATACCACTGGACCGAATTTAAAGTGTTGGATACTCATCCGACGCAGAATTTAATGCTCTTTAATTCTTGTAGTAGTAAAGTTTTCGTTGGAACGCACCTTTTTGAAGTTATAAGCAAAAAACTAAAAAAGGTCCAAAGATTTCGTGGTTCTTTTGATGCCCTCTCAGGTAAGCTCGAGTCGAGGGACCGTGCAAACCTAGGATACTTATATTTGACCTCAAACGAAGCGATCGAAACGATCTTCCGCTTTCCAACATTTATTTCCACCAACGGATTCTATTTTACTGGCCTAAATATCAGATTTTTGAATTTAACTTTTGAAATTATAGCGGGCCACCCTTGATAATTCGGTTTTAAAAAAAGAAATATTATAAAGCCTATAAAATGAACTTTGTTTTAATGATAGCCATTTTGACTACAAATATGTAAACATTTTAACACAATTTCGTTTATCGTGTAATACGAAAAGGAGGTCATAATCGTTTAGAAAATCGCAGTGAAATGGCACGGAAAGCATCTTTTATGTAGATGTAAGCATCCCACTTTATTTCAAAGTGGAATGACATTAACGAAGAACAGCAATTCCGCAAGAAAATATCTCCAACGTGATAAAATTGTTCTACTGCCGTAGCTTTGTAATGCAAACTTATAACAGACGCATATAAAGAAATTCTTTAATCTTTTATCAATTTACTATTGCGTTAGAAGCGTACCACAGATGGTATTTTTCATTAACATGATAATAATACTGTAGTTGAAAATCTGTTTATAGATTATAAACTAACGAGGAAAGATTAACGTAATTTTCTACAGGGTGTTTAGAAATAATGATTATGTAAAATAGTAGTTGTAAGAAAAGAGCGGTAAATATAATATTTGATTAAAATTTATGTTCAAATATTGAATTAACTGTATACTTACAATAGTATATTGATTTAAAAGACAGTTCTTGGATTACATAAATACTTTAAATAACATTGAAGATCTTATAAATATATAGAAAGATTATCACCAAGACTAGGAATCGAACCCAAGACACTCTGCTTTCCGGGAGAAGGTCTACTGCTGAGCAATTTGATTAGCACTATACACAATTAGGTCATATTAAAACACAAAAAAGCTTGAATAAGGTTAACAAGGAATGTGTTGAAGCGGGATGGAAAACCTATCTAATAAACTATGCATACTAGAGAATAAAGGTGAGCTAACAAACTGTAAAGACTTTATAAAGTATGCTAACTCTGATTTAACGGAAAAATAAGGAGAAATACAAAATATAATTGAGATCAAAACATGTAACACACAGGTTTTCTGCCTATCCTTTTATTTTAAGAACACCTTGTATATTGATAAAAATATTCTTGGGTTAATCTTGCAAGACACCCGGTATATTCAAGTTTCAATGTTTTTTTGCAAAGCCATCTAGGTTTAGTATTATTGATTGCAAAATTATCGATCTTTTCTTTATAATAACTTCATTCTTATATTGTATTTTTCTCTTCTGTTAATTAAATTTAACATTTTATTTACGAATTATTGACGTTGCCCGTTTTCGTTAATCAATGATAAATCTCTGGTTTAGTTGGTAAAAGTACGAAATCGTTGTTTGAAAGTTTGGAAGATATCAACATTGTTTGAGTTTTTTTGTCACGTTCGTCGTCCATCTTGAATCCCTTTTGGAAAGGCAATAAAAAACCTCTTTTTTAATTAAATCTTCATCTTATTTTATTGATGCGATCAATAAACTTTTCTATACAATATCAATAATTATTTATAAGAAAATTCGATACGGATTTTAGTTTAAGAAAATCGATCCACATTTTAGTTGAAGATAGTCGATATAGACTTTAGTTCGAAAATATTGATCCAGACTTGCAATCAACTTGACGTTTTAATTTTCGTGTTCATTTTGGATAACAACGTATTTTGGTGTTAATCTTCATGGTGAAAACTGCGTGCATTACTTTTATTTGTTTGATGTTAATGGCGAATTTGGTTTTGCAGTCTTTAGTATTTTGAATCTCCACAAGTGAACCACTGGAAGCCTTCTACAATAGCTCCTCAATAACGTGGTGACCATCTCCAACGAGTACGCCAACGTTTAAAAGCCAAATTAAGTTTATAGAAATAACCAGGTGGGTTCTTTATATCCCATTTTTTATGTGGAAGCATTAATTAGTTCATTTTATCAAAATTTAAGGTGGATTGTTATAATTATGTGATATAATTCTTAATGTTGCAATTTAAAGAAAACTTGTGAAACGATAATAAGCAAAATTTTATGAAATTCTGAATTTAGTTTTTTTAAGTGAAATTGAGTAACTTCAAACCTGATACCGATCATAGTACGAGTTTTTAAAGTATTTTATAATTTAGTTGTAATGTTATTATTTTTTTTATTTGACGCCTACACTACGGGGGAACCAACATCTAAGGTCATCTGTCCCCCATCTAACATGCAACACGAATACACACATCCATAGTTGAGGTGACGGAATTTTCCAATTAGAAAAATCCCGCCGCCCCAAGTGAGATTCGAACCCACGACCCTTGGAACACGAGTGATGCACTAACACCACTCGTCCACCGCCGGACCTTGTAATGTTATTATAATCTATGTTAAGATATTTAATAACAACTATCAACAACAAATAATTAAATAACAACTGAAGGCCTTCCAGTTCTTTTTTACTATCTAATGATTTTTTTATGTAAAATAAATAAATGGTATTATTTGTGTTATTTCTTGTTTATTTTTTATTATGTGCTGTTTTTGTGTAATAACAGAGTGCGGAATTCGGTCCTTGCATAATTGAGACGGATTAATTTTAGGATCTAGAGTTCCGTATTGTGGAACATAACGCACTCTAAATTAATTTCAATTTATTATGCTGGCACTCCTATATCCATATCTCTATGAATTTGATGATGCTTCAATCCACCTATGACCTGCTTTAATCTCAAAAGAGGGAAAAAGTTCTCACTTTATTAAATTAAACAATTAATTTATCAATTAAACTGAATGGATATGGAAATGGGACGAAGAGACCGATAGCATAGAAAAAAGAGAATTAAATACTCTCGAAAATACTAACAATTACTAATGATGATAATATTCGACCATCTTTGTAATACAGGAATATGATGAGAAATGAGAGTTGTAAAGTAATGAAGAGCCTGGCAAGCTATACAACCATAAGACGAACAAAAATGTTGAGTATGAAAAGATATAATAAAAAATATGGAAAAATTAAATGCACAAGATATAGGGAGAAAATAAACGCAATGAACATCAAGATAAAACAAATGAACATCAAGATACCAGAACTGACAGAAACAAAGAAAAAAGGCACAGGATATGTTACAAGCTTGAATAGACATGTAATAATAAGTATTCAGTCTTTTTATAGATTATTTAGAGTGGGTTAAAAAAGACTGAAAGCTTGTAAAAAATAATAAGTGGGGAAAGGCAAAAAAATTGTAACACTGCACCGTGCCAATGCGACGCACACTGGACCGTTTAATATAAGCTAGACGTAAAAAAGTCAAAGTCAAATTTCACTATCAGCCCTATTTCAAATCGATCACAGATAACCACTGATCTCAAAAATGCATTTACTAATGCACTATCCCGAATTGAAATTGAGTAATTACACCCCAAAGTTGGATTACAAGAAAAGTGCAACAGGCGACGTTATGCACTTCCAGTTGACGGGCTTTCAAAGATTACGTGTTTTAAAAATTTACAGGCGTCTTAAGCGTTTGAGAAAAATGTCCTATACAAGTGAAGGTATGTGCTATTTTATTGGCTTAATTAAAAATTTGTATCTTGTATAATATTGTTTAAAAAAAAACCCAAACTCAAGCTATATTTCAGTGTTTATAAAATGCATGTTGATGAAATATTTTGGAGAATCTAAGTATGTGTGCCGCGATATGTCACGATCATGTTATAGCTTAAATGAAAGCTTGAAGTATCTACTTTCCAATACTGTAGTCGGTTGATTTCGCACGGATTTGCATGACACTTTTTTTTTAATTTTCAAGGAGTAGGTTTTGCTTTTCCTGCATAGAGTATTTTGAAGTTTGGTACTCTACTTCAAAATGTGAAGCACATGACAATTTATTTGCATACATTTCCAATAAAATAAACCTACCAAACGCTAGTGGTGACTTTGTACGAAGGATTAAATTAAAAATCAATTAAAAAAATTAACCACTAAGGGAAGTCAGTAGGTTCCCGTAAAATAGATACTGCTACTGTAACAAACAAAAAAGTATATAACGGGAACGTATTTATTGCGTTCGTACTGAAAGCAGTACCAAATGTAACCGCTTCTGAGAAAAAGGGCACAAGTTTTTCTTTGGTTCTCTGCAAAAAAGCTCGAAAAAGCAAATCAAGTTGGGTTCAGTCGAAATTTAAATCTGTTTTATGTACCTATATTATTATGTATTCAATTAATGACAGATGACAGAACTCAGGATTCTTACGCTTCTGAAAATTGTAACTTCCCAGGCTTTCCCTGACTTTTCCAGACAAAAGATTTTCCCTGACAATTCTAGGTTTTCCAGGTGTGCAAGAACCCTGGCACTGCTGGTCTCATTACTACAAATCATTAATTACTTTTTCTACTTCCATATAAGTAAGTTGTCAAGTACAAACGATTTACTTGACAAGTAAGGTGTCATTGTCAACATTATTATGTAACGAAAAGAAAAACTGTTACGTAATCTGTATATTATGCTACAGTTAGTGGGAACATTTTTGTTTATCACATATTAGTGTTGGCGGCATTGCCAGTTATTTTGTCAAAATATTTGACAAGCAGAAAAATTCAAACTGTTATTTAAAAAACGGCACAATTTGGCAATCAATTTAATGTGTGGTCGAAGAAAAGATATCGCTTTAGTTGTGAGGCAAATTATATACGCATGACATTACGAATTTCCAAGTGTAATTTGTTGCATACAACTCTCAAAATGTAATACACTATTTCTTTACAAGTCTTTTTGTTAATATTTATAATCTAACTAGTGTGATAAACTACATCTTAAGAAAAAAACTTTGTTTTTTTGTCTGAACATATGAGCTTATTACGTAAACTTAATTATTTTTTCTAAAGTAGTTAATTATACCGATTATACTTTGATTACTTATACTGAGCTATATCTACACAAAATATGACTACTACAAACGTTTAAAGTGCTATTAGAATTATTTACGTCTAGCTTGTATTAAACGGTCCAGTGTGCGACGTATGGCACAATAAAAATCCCTATGGGTGGAATTTCCCCAGATGAGGCACGTGGTGAGGTGCCTTGAGCTACGAGAGATGCTCCGCCACCCCAATTAAATTAATTAATTAATTAATTAAATCATTGAATATATGGACAATTAAATAATTGAATAACATTTAATATCTTGATTACAATTAAAATACTATTCATGAATGTAAGATTTGGATGCTTCGGGAATCCCCGATTGCTGCGGCGCCAAACGAGCGGCCACGTATGCAGCCGAATAGAGCCATGGTCCATGGAGGATGGAGGGTCGGGATTGCTCGGGAATGGGGAGAGATCATTCGATATTCAAGATGCTAGGATGTTATTAGGGCGATTATTTTATCTTGTTATTTTTGTAGTATTGCAATAGAGTCAAACAGAGTCGGACTGGGCCGCCGGGCAACCGGGCAAATGCCGGTGGACACCCCTGGAGACCGAAAAGTGGGCCCCTAAGAGCAATTTGCAAAATTCAGATTTTATTAACTTTTGACGAATAGCCAGACATCGTAAATACAAGTATATAACTGTCCGATAAAAATTTTAATTAAATTAAAAGTTAAATAATTAGTAATAGTGGTTGAAATTGAATAAAACTTCATGGAATTCAGTCCTCAAATTTATGTTTTACAAATTCATTAAGACGTTTCGATAATGATTTGTTTTCTTTATCAAGATATACAAATCTATCTAGGATATACAAATTACAAAGAATTAGACCATTAGTTCTTCTTCTTGATTCTATGCCTTTCTATAGGAAGTATAAGGCCGTTATGCACTTTACTGTTCTATACTTTTCTATCTTATTCTCTGTCTGTCTCTTTTTTGATTCCCTCATTCCAGTTTTCCCTTTCAGTTCTCACCATCCATATTTACTTCATATGTTATATTCTTCTGGTTACCAAACCATCTCAATTGTCTTTCTACTAACTTTTCATATACTGGTTTGATTTTGAATTGTTCTCTGATGGTTTCGTTCTTAATTCTGTCTCTTCTTATTTTGTTTTTTATTTTCCTTAAAAATCTCTGGTCCATTGCATAGATACTTGATTTATTCCTATTTGTTATTGTCCATGTTTCATTGCTATATAGTATTGTCGATCTTGCTATTTTCTTGATAACTTTTGTTTTTATATGTTTTGGTACTTTTTGGTACTTCTATGCACTTTACTGTTCTATACTTTTCTATCTTATTCTCTGTCTGTCTCTTCTTTGATTTCCTCATTCCAGTTTTCCCTTTCAGTTCTCACCATCCATATTTACTTCATATGTTATATTCTTCTGGTTACCAAACCATCTCAATTGTCTTTCTACTAACTTTTCATATACTGGTTTGATTTTGAATTGTTCTCTGATGGTTTCGTTCTTAATTCTGTCTCTTCTTATTTTGTTTTTTATTTTCCTTAAAAATCTCTGGTCCATTGCATAGATACTTGATTTATTCCTATTTGTTATTGTCCATGTTTCATTGCTATATAGTATTGTCGATCTTGCTATTTTCTTGATAATTTTTGTTTTTATATGTTTTGGTACTTTTTGGTACTTCTATGCACTTTACTGTTCTATACTTTTCTATCTTATTCTCTGTCTGTCTCTTCTTTGATTCCCTCATTCCAGTTTTCCCTTTCAGTTCTCACCATCCATATTTACTTCATATGTTATATTCTTCTGGTTACCAAACCATCTCAATTGTCTTTCTACTAACTTTTCATATACTGATTTGATTTTGAATTGTTCTCTGATGGTTTCGTTCTTAATTCTGTCTCTTCTTATTTTGTTTTTTATTTTCCTTAAAAATCTCTGGTCCATTGCATAGATACTTGATTTATTCCTATTTGTTATTGTCCATGTTTCATTGCTATATAGTATTGTCGATCTTGCTATTTTCTTGATAATTTTTGTTTTTATATGTTTTGGTACTTTTTGGTACTTCTATGCACTTTACTGTTCTATACTTTTCTATCTTATTCTCTGTCTGTCTCTTCTTTGATTCCCTCATTCCAGTTTTCCCTTTCAGTTCTCACCATCCATATTTACTTCATATGTTATATTCTTCTGGTTACCAAACCATCTCAATTGTCTTTCTACTAACTTTTCATATACTGGTTTGATTTTGAATTGTTCTCTGATGGTTTCGTTCTTAATTCTGTCTCTTCTTATTTTGTTTTTTATTTTCCTTAAAAATCTCTGGTCCATTGCATAGATACTTGATTTATTCCTATTTGTTATTGTCCATGTTTCATTGCTATATAGTATTGTCGATCTTGCTATTTTCTTGATAATTTTTGTTTTTATATGTTTTGGTACTTTTTGGTACTTCTATGCACTTTACTGTTCTATACTTTTCTATCTTATTCTCTGTCTGTCTCTTCTTTGATTTCCTCATTCCAGTTTTCCCTTTCAGTTCTCACCATCCATATTTACTTCATATGTTATATTCTTCTGGTTACCAAACCATCTCAATTGTCTTTCTACTAACTTTTCATATACTGGTTTGATTTTGAATTGTTCTCTGATGGTTTCGTTCTTAATTCTGTCTCTTCTTATTTTGTTTTTTATTTTCCTTAAAAATCTCTGGTCCATTGCATAGATACTTGATTTATTCCTATTTGTTATTGTCCATGTTTCATTGCTATATAGTATTGTCGATCTTGCTATTTTCTTGATAATTTTTGTTTTTATATGTTTTGGTACTTTTTGGTACTTCTATGCACTTTACTGTTCTATACTTTTCTATCTTATTCTCTGTCTGTCTCTTCTTTGATTCCCTCATTCCAGTTTTCCCTTTCAGTTCTCACCATCCATATTTACTTCATATGTTATATTCTTCTGGTTACCAAACCATCTCAATTGTCTTTCTACTAACTTTTCATATACTGGTTTGATTTTGAATTGTTCTCTGATGGTTTCGTTCTTAATTCTGTCTCTTCTTATTTTGTTTTTTATTTTCCTTAAAAATCTCTGGTCCATTGCATAGATACTTGATATATTCCTATTTGTTATTGTCCATGTTTCATTGCTATATAGTATTGTCGATCTTGCTATTTTCTTGATAATTTTTGTTTTTATATGTTTTGGTACTTTTTGGTACTTCTATGCACTTTACTGTTCTATACTTTTCTATCTTATTCTCTGTCTGTCTCTTCTTTGATTCCCTCATTCCAGTTTTCCCTTTCAGTTCTCACCATCCATATTTACTTCATATGTTATATTCTTCTGGTTACCAAACCATCTCAATTGTCTTTCTACTAACTTTTCATATACTGGTTTGATTTTGAATTGTTCTCTGATGGTTTCGTTCTTAATTCTGTCTCTTCTTATTTTGTTTTTTATTTTCCTTAAAAATCTCTGGTCCATTGCATAGATACTTGATTTATTCCTATTTGTTATTGTCCATGTTTCATTGCTATATAGTATTGTCGATCTTGCTATTTTCTTGATAACTTTTGTTTTTATATGTTTTGGTACTTTTTGGTACTTCTATGCACTTTACTGTTCTATACTTTTCTATCTTATTCTCTGTCTGTCTCTTCTTTGATTTCCTCATTCCAGTTTTCCCTTTCAGTTCTCACCATCCATATTTACTTCATATGTTATATTCTTCTGGTTACCAAACCATCTCAATTGTCTTTCTACTAACTTTTCATATACTGGTTTGATTTTGAATTGTTCTCTGATGGTTTCGTTCTTAATTCTGTCTCTTCTTATTTTGTTTTTTATTTTCCTTAAAAATCTCTGGTCCATTGCATAGATACTTGATTTATTCCTATTTGTTATTGTCCATGTTTCATTGCTATATAGTATTGTCGATCTTGCTATTTTCTTGATAATTTTTGTTTTTATATGTTTTGGTACTTTTTGGTACTTCTATGCACTTTACTGTTCTATACTTTTCTATCTTATTCTCTGTCTGTCTCTTCTTTGATTCCCTCATTCCAGTTTTCCCTTTCAGTTCTCACCATCCATATTTACTTCATATGTTATATTCTTCTGGTTACCAAACCATCTCAATTGTCTTTCTACTAACTTTTCATATACTGGTTTGATTTTGAATTGTTCTCTGATGGTTTCGTTCTTAATTCTGTCTCTTCTTATTTTGTTTTTTATTTTCCTTAAAAATCTCTGGTCCATTGCATAGATACTTGATATATTCCTATTTGTTATTGTCCATGTTTCATTGCTATATAGTATTGTCGATCTTGCTATTTTCTTGATAACTTTTGTTTTTATATGTTTTGGTACTTTTTGGTACTTCTCTTTCAGAACTGTTGTTTTCATTATCTTATATACTCTCCCTGCTTTTCCCAGTTTTCCACTTCCACTCGTCTATCTTACCATTTTCTTCCATTACTGATCCTAAGTACTTATAGCTTTCGGCTTATTCAATTCTCTTTCTCTGCATTTTTACGTTATGTATTTTCTTTATACTTGATGTTATCATGTTCTTTGTTTTGCCCACGTGTATCTCCATACTATACTTTTGTAATTTCTGGTTTAATACGTTTTTTTCAGAATCAGCTAAAATGATCATGTCATCTACGAACATTAATTCTGTCAATTTCACTTCCTCCGTCTTCCAGTATCCTATTTTTATGTTTTTTTCATCTTGTTTCTTATCTCTTTAATTAACTCATCCATCACTAACATGAACAATAGGGTGCTGAGGTCATATCCCTGCTTCACTCCTTTTTCTGTTGTAAAATTCTTTGATTCTTTATTGTTTGTTCTTACTATATTTCTTATTTTGAACTTGCGAGTTTTGACTCTTTTCTTTGTATTTTTCATAATGCCCGGTCTGTTTTGTACTTAGGTATTTTAAAATTCTTTTCACTTCTTTATTCCACGATTCAGTTCTTTTTACATTTGTCTTTACTATTTTTGATATCCCACGGTACTCTTTGGCCGACTCTAACACATTTTCTTAAAATTATTCCCATTTCTCTTCTATTCCTTTTTCTTCAAATGGTTTTCAATTTCTTATCTTATGTTTCCTGGCATTTCTTTCTAATTTCTTCGTTTTTCAATTTATGACTCCTTACCTTTTCTTTTACTATTTTCCTTCTTTTGTCGCTTTGTATCTTTTTATGTTTTTAAAACTATTAGTTAGTTTACAAATCGTTTAATTCTTTGTAATTTGTTTTAGCGTATTTTATTGGACAAAAGTAAGACATGAATGTTGTTGAATGTTAGCTGTGTTAATGAATTGATGATTGAATATAGACCGGGGTCTTAAACACCGTGATAATATTCAATGAGAATTCTTAAAAATTGAATTGAATTTTATGAATAAAATAAAGTTAATTCAACTTCTTTTTGATTTCTGGAAACTATAAACTAATAAATAAAGATCTTAGAAAACCGACGAAACTAATTTCTCAAATAATATAGAGAATGCCAAACCATACTAAAAATTATTTAACATATGCTATTAATTTTCAAGATTCTTCATCTACAGGAACCTTGTCTGGAAGAAGGAAGTAAATATCACTTAATGAAAGACTCTCTTCTAGGTCTAATTCTCTTTAGATAACATACTGTTATTTCATGTTTTTAATTATAATCTTTAATATATTCAAACATTTTCAATCTTTTCTAGAAATTTATAACACCGACCTTTACAGAATCGAGCAATGAAAAACCAAAATAAACACAAATACGATATTTAATCATGTATAAATTACATGTCAATCAAACAACGCTTTGTTTACATGAACTGCCATTTACCTGCATACATTTCCAAATAATATATTTTTTTTAATTTAATATTAATCAAAAGCTTTTTAATTGGAAATATTAATTTGCAAAATTAGAGATGTTTCCATATACTATTTATTACACAAACAGTGTTTTAATATTGAATTAATGATGATTAATTTGAAAAGATAAACCAATAAATATTTACATGATATTCGCAAATTAAATGAAAACATGTTAATTTATTTATAGTTTAAGTTGAAAATTCTACTTTATTTGTTATTAATATTAATAACTTAATGAAATAGTAAAATAAAATTGCATATACTATACATTTAATAATAATCATTGTTATGTAAAATACAATTGAAGTGGGGATTTAACATTCTTTACATTTCTAAAAATAGCTCTGCATAATTATGTGGATTAATAGAATTATTGATAATAAATATAACGTTATTTAGTTATTGGAAATTATTTCTGCTTTTCGAAATTATATGCAGTTTATAATTGAGAACTAATTTAAACTGTAGGTAGCATTTAGTAATGCCGAAAGCCAGAAAACCAGTGGCGTGCGGTGAGAATTTAGACAAGGGAAGCAATCATGATTTTAATTTTAACATATCTCGGTACAATAAAAAATAGTGTTATAATTATTAAGCTTAAAAGTTTTTCAAAGAAGAATCGGTAACTCACGTTCGCCAAGCTAACAAACAATGTCAATCAATCCTTTTAATACGTCTCAATTTTTTGTACTAATTGATTATGTAAACGTGTTCACTTCACGATTTTCCAAACATCTTTTTAAGGACCGCTTGTTTTTGAGATATCGATGCTTTTTCATAACTTCGTGGAAATTATTTAAGTCAGAAAATTCAGACTTTTTCCAAACGCCTTTTTCATTAGTAATACGAAGGTAAGGCCAAAAGAATAACTATTACAGGCTGTTAGCCACGCATTATTTTTGTAAGCGACTATTTTAAAATACCTGGTGCACAGGTTCTAATCTATTTAGTTAAATTTGGAAGTTTTGGCCTGCCTTTCTCAACAATTTAAAATTTTTCTACAAAACTGTATGCAGAAAATTCTTTATCTAATAATTTACAAACTGAAGAACAAAATCGTCGCGATTCGAATTTATCGGAAGTACTCGAACCTTCTACCGAAGCCGAATTTGCGGTCATCTCGATATAATCAATTTTAAATGTTGCGTACATAGTAAACTAAATACAATTATTTGTCTTTACAATAATCCCAACTTATATAAATTGAAATAATAAAATGTTCCAACATATCTCATTCGTAGCTTTACATTGCTTAAGTAACATTTAACAAACACTAAATCGAATATTTAACCAAATTATTCCTTATATCCTTAGTCCTTATATGATTGACAAGTGTTTGCCTAATGATCGTTACTTAATTAAAGATATTGAAGGATTTCAAATCACCCAGTTGCCTTACGAAGGAATCTTTGAACCAAGTTGAATGAAGCCTTGGCAAGAGCCGTCAAACTCAAAATCTATTTTTGATTATTGCGTTACTGACAGTAACGAACCAGTTTTCGACAGTGACTAGATCTACTTATTTCAAATATTTTGTTTAATTTATCTTTCTTCTGTAGTATGTTGTTTATTATTGTCAAACTTATGCCATTGTTATTGATTTAATTTATGAACTTCACTAAAATTGACTATAGTTGTATGAATTCTGCTAGTGTTATGTTATGAAAATTTACGGTAACATGATATCAATGTAATATGTTATGTTATAAGGATTAGTATTGTGTACAAACGTTATGTTATAATCATTATGCTAATATTATGGAATTTATGTAACAGTTATAAGAATTTATGAATATTATGAACATTATGAATATTATGAACATTATGAACATTATGAATATTATGAATATTATGAACATTATGAACATTATGAACATTATGAATATTATGAATATTATGAATATTATGAATATTATGAATATTGTGAGCATTATGAACATTATGAATATTAGGAATGTGACATTTGAGTTTGATATTAATACATAATTTTGTAATTTTAAGTTGCATTGGCAAATCTAATATTTTATTTTTATAATGTTTATTTGTCTGATCGATGTCGATCATAATGTCAGGTTGGCCGAGTTGTAAGTGATTTTTTTAATACAATAGGCAACCAAACTTACACGCGGCAGCTTGGATTATGATCGGCCTAGAAAAACAAAAGAGATGAGTTATGTCAGAGTTATGTCGTTTTTATGTAATGAGTAATGCAAAACTAATAAATTAATCTTTTGCTAAAGAAGTAGCTCCATACAGTCGTTTTTGTACCCGCACGGCTCAACCTTACAATATAAAACTAAGTAGGTAAATCGTTCTAAGAACAGAAAATTGCAAAAGAAGAGATTTTTGGGCTTATAATCTTGTATGACAATACATTATTACAGAAACGAGAAGTATCTCTTAAACGAGGAAAACAATCTCATATAGAGCGCTATTAAATTAAATTGCAATATGTGCAATTTCCCTATGTTCCATTTGAAAATAATTGAGTCAGAGCATTTTGCACACGTAGGCAACAAATCCCGCGAGTTTATCCACGTGGATATTATTATTGTATGAGCGCACAAAGTGATCTATTGTGTGCGTTATGCGGGATGTGAACAATTTGAGTGCAATTCTTTTACATCAGATAAACTCCGTTACCTTAGAGAAGGGCTGACCTAGTCATTGTGCGCACATAAGAACAACCTACGAATAATGATGTGCCTATCACCTTCTTTAAGGAAATGTGCCTTAGCTGAAATGAATGGAAACAAACACTATTTCTCATCAACGTTCTCCCGAGTAACTTAAAAGATACGTGCAGTATTTGACAAAGAACACAACTGTCTACCTAATTACACTTAACGTTTACTTAAGGTATAGAAGGAATTTTTATTTGTGATGTTTAATTAGGAAAGTATTTATTTATTACCTAGCCATTATTTATTTGAACACTACATACACTTTATTTGAACAGATTTATCCCTTTAAAGAAATTATTTACTTTTGGTTAGGTATTTGTTTTATTAAATTAAATAAAGCAAGTTACAGAGATATTGGTGATAAATAAACGGGGACCGACTGCTTAACGTGCCCTCTGATAGCACAGCGAACTGTACTGAGATTTTATATGTCGACGAGAAAATCTTCGCTGGTTCCGGGAATCGAACTAGGACCACCTGCTTAAGAATTCGACTCTTTACTGTGCGGCTATCCAGTCCACTATCGTTTTAAGACTTTAAATTCTCAATATGGAGCCTCATTTATGGAGGTATATTTTAGAGATCTCGAATTACGTTATGTTAAAGGCCCTACTCGACCGGCACAAAATGTACATAAGATTGGCCCGATTCCACACTTGTCACACTGATTTGCCACGCACAAAGGGGATAAAACAAAAATAAAACAATAAATAAACACTATATAAGATAACTGAATCTTAGTTGCATTTATTAATTAAAGAAAAAGGCCACATAAATTAAAGTTCTCTAAAAAGAAATCCATACAATTAATTTTTGGTAACCAAACCTTTAAACAAGCTATTTGTCATTTAATTAATATCCCTAGACAGCTGCCCTGGAGCTTACACTCCAAAAGTAAATATCTGATAAATTTATTTAGTGCAGGAATTAATTGTATGAAAGATAATTACATACTTATGTAACGGTTATGAACATTAATAACATTAGTACCTAAAGAAGTTAATAGAAGAATTAATAAATCAACTACAGTTAGTTTACTTAACTCGATATAGATGTTCTATTTAATTTCCCCGATCTCGCCGCGTAGCAGCAGGTTGTGGATTTAATGCTTACGGGAACGTTCTACACGTAAGCGAAGGTCTTTGCTCCTGGTAGAAGGCACCAAAGGTGGTTAAAAGAAAACAAGGCTTAAGACCCCTAATAGAGGTGAAGAAATTAAGATGACGAAAAGATTGAGTTTCGGAGACTCGTAAGATCCTCCCAACGGAGTTTTCTATACGGAACACTACCGCACAGATAATAATTCTTCTTCTATGATTTACAAGAATAATCCGACTTTACACCAAGCCGAGGGTGGCCAACTCACACACACTTAAATTGTATAAGAAGAAGAAAAGACGATTTCTAAAAACTCTCTCACTTCAAAGCGAGCATTTAAAGAAGAATAACCATAAATTCTGTTCACCAACAATAACGCTATAACCGATAATGCGAGAAATTGATAAAGGAACACGCATTTCCAACTAATGCAAATTTGTAAACTATCGAAATTTAACAAGGTCGCCATGAGTGGAAAAAGGACAGAAAATTCAATGGTCAATAAATTGAAAACATGGATAATATTCGTTTTACGAATGTAATTATGCCTAATTAAGAAGGAAATAGTTTATTCAAAAAAAATTACCGTCACAGACTACATAATAATAATAATAATAATAATAACACTGTACTACAAATAAAAAAAATAAATACACAAGACCGCCTACCTAACAATAAACGATTTGATATTGAAGAATAAAGACTTTTCATAGTTGCAGAATTTTCCCATCACTTCGAGTTTTTTTCCCCAGTTCCCTGAATGTACCATGTCAAACTTCGGAGTTAAATTACACGCATAAGTAAGCACCCTACGAAACTTATGTTTAGATTTAAAAATGTAGTCCACAATGTGCACAGTACAATGGTTTTTACCGCAGGTCTCTAGGAGTAACCGTTCTTGAGATATCAAGATTTACGTTTACATCAAAAAACGCAAAAAATGTCGTGCACCACGAAACAAATATGGCTGCCATATTTTAATCAAAAGAAATAAGAATAGACTAAAAGTGGTTTCAAACTACCAGACTTAGGGATAATAACACACAAAAGATTATCGGTTTTTGAAATGGTTGAGCGACCAATTTATTTCTGGACCACTTCAGATAGATTGACGCACACAAGAGACTTAATTAAATTTATGATTAATTAATTATTCTCCATGTTTAAAGTAATGGATCTATAACACAAGGGATAATTAACAGTTATTCACGAAATTCAAGTACTTGCTCAATTTTATTCCAAGAAATAAAATTATCAATAATAATAAATTACTTCCAACATAAGGCTGTTCCGGTTAAGTTATAACAAACAGGAGATTGACCTATTGTGTTGTTTATTACTAATATTTCGTTTTCAAAGAGATTGCCATGGTTACGTTATAGCTAAACAAAACTTGATCTTAATGCAATAATAAAGTATCGTACGAATGTAGACTGTACATTTATTTCTGTCATCTGATCAGTCATCGCTCATTTACAATAGACAGACTTAAATCGCAAACAAAATGACATGTGATACCGTCAATGCGTATAATTATCCAAATGTTGTTTTTGTTTGCTAAACAAGGTATTTGATCCTTTATGTGAGGTAGGTCGTGATACGTTCCATCAGTCCCCAAAAAACTTACATTTTTAGAAATTTTTTCTATGTGCGTAAAATTAAAAATGGCATAAAGATTTCTTGTTCCTATTGACGCGTACTATCACACATTCAATTTATACGAAAGCTAGCTGAAACACCCTGTATAGTGTGTTTCACACCTAAATATTTATGAGTAAGCGGCAAACTTTTTTGCAGAAATGTCTTCTGCTAAAGTATATAAAGTAACCATTTTTCACGTGTGGCGGTAGAATGAATTCGAACCACATGCAGCGTTACAAGGTAATCTGTTTCATTATCCTATATTATACACACGCAATGTAACTACGACTAACACTTACATCTAATGTTATAATAAACCTCATACTATTAACTTACCTATCCATGCTAATGCAAACTAGGATGAAACTCGAAAGATAAAGGCCAAACATTCTAAAGAAAGCCATTATGCGGCACATGGCATCTCCTGCTTTCCACGAAACGGTAACAGCCCATCCAATTTCTAGTGGCATCATTAGGAAGGTCACCTGAAAAAATTTGTTAACTTTAAAATGAAATAAAGCACATAACAATGTAAAAAAAATGTTTTGTAATTTAACAAACTTCGATACAATTAGAAATATTAATAAAATTTCTATTTGTAAATTTTATATTATTTTATTTATCCACATTATGATATTTTATCCACATTTATGTATTAAAACATGATCAAATATTTACAAACAAATGTTCAAGTACTAATGAATATATCTGTAAGTATATTGTACTTACATAAATATTGGCTTTACATTAAAAATCATTTTCATATAACAAATTCAAAGAGTGATACGATCAGATCAATTTATTATTGTGTCGTTTCTTTGGTTGTCAGTCCTTTAAAACATTAAACTAGTTGTCAATTTTCAATGAAACAATTTTTAGAAGAGTGTTATTTTCTATTAATGTTATATTGATGTTTTTCTTCAAACTTCGAAAATATTTAGATTAAACATAAAAAATAATTAATATTCTTTAATTACTGAAAGTGCTAGAACGAGCTAGACGAGCTAGCTTGCTTTGGAAAGTGTCACAGTGGTTGCACTTTGAGAAATTTGATCTGATAAAAATTATTAATGCTGACGGCGGCTGCAAAAGTATTTTTATTACATGCCACTGGCCAAACAGCGACAGCAAAAGTACCCTTACTGCCGCTGACGTTGAGTATCTAGTCAGAAAATTTCATATTTCTCTGTCGTTTAAAGAAAAAACCCCTTTATTAACACTGCTGGTACACGGTATCTTTAGTTAAACTTTTTCTTGTGTGGGGGAGAAAACTTTGTGTACTACCGATGGCTGACGTTATGTCTTTCACTATGAGTGGACTGGACTTAGGGCTCCTTTAGTTTTTAGGGATGGCCCCAGAACAAGGCTGGATTCCAGGTCGTGAAAATAACTAATAAGGTTTATTCCAGAAGTGGCTCTCTGGTCACTGTTTTTTGAAAAAACCGTTTCGCTAGGTGCTTTCAAAGGTGCTTCAAGGTGTCCAAGGTGCTTCAGGTCGCTAGTCAAAACTATGCATCGGAGATTGTAATGAAGACTGCAATGAAGAGATGACTTGCTAGAAACATTTGAAGTCGCGCATGAGTGCCAGACCATCCGAAAGACTTTAAACGAGTGCCCTCTGTAGGACGACTGAGTTGCAAATTTTTTATGGCCATATTCTGGTTTTTTGTGTTCGATATGATAAGATTAATAAGTTCTGACATGGTAAAAAATACATTAATTATTTTCATATAGCAACTCTCAACTATTATTAAAATCGGCAAGCCTCGGTGAGCTGATCGTTGTTTGTGCACCCGCTGTATATTGTTACGATGTGACGTCGTTAACGTAAACACAAAAAATTGCTAACTAAATAATAAATTTGTAAAATTTTTTATTAATCAGTTTTCTTTATTTCAAAAAATAAATTCTGCAATGGTTAGGTATTTAGGAGGACTTTTTGTTCTTATTGATTTATTTCAAGATTTTCCCTAAACTAAATAATAAATTTGTTAAATTTTTTATTAATCAGTTTTCTTTATTTCAAAAAATAAATACTGCAATGGTTAGGTATTTAGGAGGACTTTTTGTTCTTATTGATTTATTTCAAGATTTTCCCCAGATCTGAGCTATATGGAGGATGAGTTACCAATTGAACTCCAGTATCTTTAAAAAAAATCCAATATTCTGGCAGCAGTGTGGGAAGATGCGTTGTCATGATGGACTAAGATGTTACGCAAACCGGTCCTTTGGCGAGCTGTCTATAATTTTGCAAACATCTGTGGTAAAGCCACTTCGCAGTACCATTCAGCATTAATAGTTCTGCGATCTTCAAGTGGAATAACAGCAGCAGGATCTCTTCTGCCTCGAATTACTTTTGTGGGCAAGTTTTCATCTTCGAATACCCAAACACTAGACTGCTGTTTAGTTTCAGGGTCGTAACTGTATACCCAAGATTCGTCACTAGTTACAATGTATGCTACTTCCTTGGAAGCTCCTCCGTCAAATTTTTGCAACATAAATTTACACCAGTCTACTCGAGCCTGTTTTTGACTTTCTGAGAGCAAATGCGGTATCCAACGGCTTGCTAGCTTTCTTACCCCAAGATGTTTATGCAAAATGGTATTCACCGCCAAGGATACAATCTCCACTTCCTCCTGAATCTCCCTATGAGTAATATTTCGATTGGACTGAATCAAGCTTGCCACACGATCAACATTTTCTGAACAGGCAGCTTTCGCAGGTCTTGCTTCGTCTTCTAGCAGCTTTCGCCCTCGTCGAAATTCGCGGAACCAATGACTAACAGCGGATAATGAAGGGGCAGCATCGCCAAAAACTGCTATCAGATTTTCATGGCTTTACTGGTATCCTAACTGTCTTTTATAGTCGTAGAAAATCATAGCTCTAAAGGCAGTTCGCGGAATGCTCATCTTAACTGAATTAAAAATGCACAACTACTTATTTTACAAAATTAACTACGTTTCACAAGGAGATCGGAACGTTTGACAATTGTGGGTAACGAATGTCAACCAATGCGACATTCAATTGTTGCAATTGTTTCTAGCCAATTGAGCTTCCATGGCCTGCTACTAACTATTAACAGAGCATCCCTCGTATACCCCGAGTTTTATTAGTAAATAAAATAAAATCAATGAAATAAACCTTAAAATAACGTTAACTCACAAAATTAATGGTATGTGCGCAAACTCACAAACGACACTGCAATCATCAGCTGGAGGTGATCTTGTGAATCACACATAAAGACACGCACACACCATCCGGGCTTATATACCAACCCAAAAATAACATTAATATTAAAATATAAATGTTATGATGCCTAACTATGTATATAGAGAACAAAACGCAATAAGCAGAAACAGAGGATTCTAAGATTTAAATAGCTTAGTGTCAACCATTTTTAAATAATACAAAAATTGTTTGTTTCGGTTAAACTGGGCTCTGATTTATAAATAAAATACAATTAATGACGTAAACTTTTGACGTTAACCCACAAAATTAACGGTATGTGTGTAATTCACAAACGGAGTTTAATAGTTTTTTGCTTATACCTATTATATCAATTTAGATTTCTTCTTATTTCGTGTTTGAGATTTTCAAGTATTCCACACTGAGGCGATGTTTTTACGTTCCAACATGCAATCATTTTTGCACATGTATTTCTTTTTCTGCCTCCTTGAGTTGTCCCCGCCCTGAAATTCGATCGGACTATTTTACTTCCGGATACAAACTTTTGAAGAATTCATAATGTCTGCTGCTTTTCTTGGAAAAATTTTCCAAGAAATGGGTTTCCTTTTCCTTCTTCGTCAGTCTTAGTTCTTACTTTATCCAGTATACACTTACACATATTAGTATTTCCTCCAACCTAACTTTTTTTGATGTTATACTTGGCCGTCAGAGCCTCGTTGGTTTGGAACAAGGTGTACCGCGTCAAGGTTTGGTTGAAATTTGGATGTGAGAACCATCCCATACCCCCTACAATAATTCACGATATTAAGCCCTTAGGCAAAACATTTATGACCGAGCTAGTATATCATGGGTCGAATCCGTTAGGGCGAGCTACATGAGCTAGCGAGCCGTGTGTCGCATAAGATTTTTTTTATATACTAAACAAGAATCATGTTGAAAGCAATTAATTTGGGATAATTGTTTACTAATTAAAAGCATCGTATTTGTTTCAAGCAAGTGTGATGTGATGTGTTGTTAATGCATATACCCAACGGACGTCGTTAAGTACTACTAGTCTAGACCAAAAAGACGTATCTACGAGATGCATGGTTAAGCCAGTACACAGTTGCTAGTAGTTCAATACACAAAAAAGTACAATTGAAGTTGGCTTTTTACGTCAAGCTTAAAGATTAGTTGACAGGAATAACTACATGTACAATAAATACAATCATAGTGTAACTTACAAATACGACAATATGTGAAACTCTTATAGTAATGAAATATCTTAGCCGAACCTGTACTGCATAGACCCTCAAATAGTCCAATTTACATCCCGGGAATGATTTTACATAACAAAATTCATAAATGAAATAAATAAAGATTATTAAAAGTTTCACAGTTTTATTAAAATATACCTGACAATATTGTTTCGACAGCTATGCTGTCATTATCAAAGGTAATATAATTATAAACAAACACGTCGCTAAGGTAGATACAAAATAGGTAACTAGATAAAATAATAATAATAATAATAAAAATTAATAATAAAAATCATAATTAAACATCTAATACTTCCAGTAACGGAGAATTACTGAGCTCAAGTTGTTCATTCATTAAAGGTACCCTGAGTTTGTGTTTGTATATCTCAAAGGCTTCTAAAATGTCTAATTTGCGTTTGTTATTACAAAAATGTAGGAATTTAATATTATTTTGAGGAGTCATTGTGTGATTTTGTTCTAAAAGGTGTTTGGCGTAATTCGATTTTTCAGGATGTTTATTTTTGTAATGACGTACGTGTTCTTTATATCTTATGTCAAAATTTCGAAGTGTTTGTCCAATATATACCGAACTACAAAAAGAACAATTTAAACGGTAAATGCCCGATTTCATGATATCATGTGTTCTGTCTTTAGCATTAAATAAAAATGAAAAAGTGTTAGTGTTGGTTTTAAATGTTATTTTATAATTGTTGGTTTTTCTTAGTATATGTGCAATTTTTTCTGATATTTTGCCAAAATATGGTATAGATATGTAATTTGTGTCTTCTGTTTTATTGTCAATGGGATATATTCTTTTGATAGCTAACCTATAATCTTTTTGTTTAATTAAAGTGTCAATCATGTTCGGATTATAATGATTTGCATGTGCTAGTTGTTTAATGGTTGATATCTCTTTTGAATTAACTCTAACCTTTTAACTAATTCTATATTACTATTGATCAAGAAACTATCTAATAAAGGAATACATTCTTGTGGTGGTATTCTGGAGAACATGTTGCAAATATCAAAACTAACAAGTTTTGAATGTGGTGGAAGATGTATGTTTTGCAGCTTATCTACTAATTCTAATGAGTTTCTAACAGAGTATTTCGATTTGTAACCTATCGTGTTAATAATCTGGTTCAGTTTTTTGGATAAAATGTGATTAGGTGCATTGATGTATGATACAACTGGTCTTATTGGCATATTCTGTTTGTGGGTCTTCACTAATCCATACAGTTTAGGTATTTGTGGGTTTTTATTAATGATTTGTTGCTTTTCTAATTCTGAAAAGCAGATATTGCAGTTTTCTAAACCTTGTTTTATTTCTTTTTGGAATTTTGTGGTTGGGTTTTTGTTTAACGTTTCAAAATTTTCTTTATTAATAAATTCATTAACTTTTTGTATGTAAATATCTTTAGAAAGAATTACCAAAGTGCTACCCTTATCTGCTTTAACATAAATCAGATTTTAGCAAAGAGATATCAACCATTAAACAACTAGCACATGCAAATCATTATAATCCGAACATGATTGACACTTTAATTAAACAAAAAGATTATAGGTTAGCTATCAAAAGAATATATCCCATTGACAATAAAACAGAAGACACAAATTACATATCTATACCATATTTTGGCAAAATATCAGAAAAAATTGCACATATACTAAGAAAAACCAACAATTATAAAATAACATTTGAAACCAACACTAACACTTTTTCATTTTTATTTAATGCTAAAGACAGAACACATGATATCATGAAATCGGGCATTTACCGTTTAAATTGTTCTTTTTGTAGTTCGGTATATATTGGACAAACACTTCGAAATTTTGACATAAGATATAAAGAACACGTACGTCATTACAAAAATAAACATCCTGAAAAATCGAATTACGCCAAACACCTTTTAGAACAAAATCACACAATGACTCCTCAAAATAATATTAAATTCCTACATTTTTGTAATAACAAACGCAAATTAGACATTTTAGAAGCCTTTGAGATATACAAACACAAACTCAGGCTACCTTTAATGAATGAACAACTTGAGCTCAGTAATTCTCCGTTACTGGAAGTATTAGATGTTTAATTATGATTTTTATTATTAATTTTTATTATTATTATTATTATTTTATCTAGTTACCTATTTTGTATCTACCTTAGCGACGTGTTTGTTTATAATTATATTACCTTTGATAATGACAGCATAGCTGTCGAAACAATATTGTCAGGTATATTTTAATAAAACTGTGAAACTTTTAATAATCTTTATTTATTTTATGATTATGGAGTTCCACAAAATAAGGCTGGAAACTATAAACAAAATTCATAAACTTAACGTTGTAATAGAAATAAATGATTCTGATTAACAAGTAGCGAAAAGCGACACGGCGAACTAAATTTAGTTTTAATTGGAAACAACCTAGTTAAATATCAATTATTTCTACATGTACGAATGACTTTTTTAATAAGTACATACTAAAATGAAATAGGGTAGATTGAAAATGACGTTCAAGTTGTTTAAAAAAGTCACTTCAATTTATTTCATCCAAGCGAGCAACTATAGTTATTAAAATGAAACATTAAAAAAATACACATGCATTTAGTAACTGTTGCCGTTACGGAAACCTTAAGCCAGTACATGTAAATTTTTCAAAATAGGTAGGCTGAATACATAAAGTCTAAGTGAACTAATAAAGTCAATCTGTGATATAGAATGGCTGAATAATTGTATAATACACGATACTTAAGTAAACAAATGTTTATAATTTAAAAACGTAGATTTACTTTATTTCATTTATTAAAAAAAATTAAACGGAACATATAAATCAAAAATCCAATGAAATTTAATTAAGCTTGATAAAATGAAATTTTGTTTTGTTGATAGCTTAACAAATGTGCTATAACAATTTTCATTTCAGCAAACCTCTATAACTAAAATTTAATTTAATACAAATATTGCTAAAAAGCTCTATTATTTAATTTAAATTACTTTTTTAAATAAAAAAGTGTTTGTTTTCTGATCAGCAAAATAATTAAACATTCCCACTTACTTTGGAATAAAAATCCCACACCAGACACTACCCTTATGTTCCCGCTAATAAATACAGCGGTAATGTACACACTACACAAACTGTCACGTGGGGGTTTTCGTGACTGGAGGACGTAGTCAGAGGTAGAGAGAAATTAAACACAAGTCGTAGAAAACAACTATATACTAATAACAATAAAGAGTACAAAGGTTCACATACATACAAAGAATACATCGTGAGGACGTACATGTCCTCCTAAACTAATACAATCAAGAGAGAGGTCGGAACCAACCCTGTTCTAGCACTAAGTCTACTAACTAAGCGTAGGCGATAACCTCCTGGTGATTTACAACTAAGCTGGGTAGCCTGGTCACAACTGCCCATAATTTCGCAAAGAGTGGGCGTTTAGCGCAGCCCACTCAACTAAGCAACTAAACATTACATAATTTAAAGAGTACTCACCAGCTTGCTTGTAGATGTAGTGATGGAGTCAACTTCACTGACTGGTTTGAATAGCTCAAGCAATCTGGTTATATACTGCTGAACGAGGAAGTAATTAACATCGTAGTGGGAATCATCGTATTAGCATCGTAGGCTGGAGTTCTTAGTATGAAACTAAGGTTCATGCTACCTGGTTGCAGGCTTGTGGGTAGTTTGCATTCGCGCTGCTGGTGCCTGGCACGAATCTGCAGCTGTGGGGAAGTGTTATAGATTCTCCTTAAGGAACGTGCACCTCCTTGCAAATCGTGTAGGTTGCCTCGCATATACGGAGTAAGTAGGCGGATATATTGCATGCCAACTAATGCAGTTGTGGGCGAAGCGCGAGCGCTTCTCCGAAGACCTCGCAGCTGTCCGCGCACATGGCTCCAAGTTGTCGGTGGCGAGACCGCAGCTGCTTAACTAGCGTGGGCAACTGAGTGTGGCCTTGCACGCTATATTGTACGAACGGAAGAGAAGTTGAGTTTTGTATATAATATTGAATTATAAATATTTCCGTTCGTGACAATACTGCGGTAATGTACACACTACACAAACTTGATGAAATCAGTTGTTAGCTTCACTTTAAAACATCGAACAATTTCTCGATTGGAAAACTTTCTTGTTTTAAATAAATAATTTTCACCACAATTCCATACAATTGCATAATAAAGTGATATTGGTTCTTTTTGAGTTCAGTAAAGTACACACAGGTACGTAAATATAAATTTTGTAATATTGACGCTTCTTTGTTTACAAACAACATGAGGGTACAAATCTAATTTTTATTTGATAAATTTGGATTGAGAGAGGCATAGACTCTACCTTTTGACTTTTACTGACTAAAATTGTTTTATCCTGTTGGCCCTTCTATACGTTTCGAAAAAACTAAGTTTTTCTTCAAATCAATTGTTTATGGCGTCACATAAATTAAACACGTGAATATAATTAGCGAATTACTTAAATCTAATTACATGGAAAGTTAAAACGGCGAATAAGACGATATAACACATTTATTATCAAAATTAATTTCTAACTGAATAATATAAGAAAACCGTCAATTGTGACAAAATTAATTAATACTTAATTCAACCTTATTTATACAAATTCCAGCTATGCTACAACAAGGCTCAGACACTTTATAACACAGCAACTTCCTTACATAAATTTAAAATGATTACAAATGGATACCAGCGGAAAATTCAAATTCCAAATTGACCACTACCAGTTTTTGGAGAATATAATGCCAACACATCTTATGGCTTAGTAAAACCTTAAACTAAACAAAATTCAAACCATTCTGGTCCAGGGTTTACTACTTCAGGAGACTGAATTAATACAATGGACAAAACATAAAATATTACATGAATTTCTAAAATGACTTTGGAACGACATATTCAAACAGAAGAATCAAAATTTAACCACGGGTGCAAAGACAGGTAAGTTAATTATGGCATTATACAGTTTAAGGCAATAACTTAATTACAATATTATCAGTAAAACAACAACATGGAACCGAGTGAACTCCCAGGTAAATTGGAAAAGACTTTCCAATTACCCAGGTAGGGGTAAGCCAGAGAGGAATATATGCCGGAAGAGAGGAGGGTAAGCTGGGAGAGAGGAGTGCTAGGCTTAGAATTTTCAACTGGTTATGTTTGGTTGCGCTTATTTAAATAATCACCTATGAAAATCCAAAGGATTGTAATCACACATCGAATGTTGTATATAGGGAAATTCTTCAATGCTTTTGACCGTCATGTCTTGACGATGTTTCCCTACTTATTTATTAATTTTTACTAAAGTAAGGTTATGTATGCTTTTAAAGATCAAACTACTCTTATCTTGCTTTATATTAATAATTTTATACAATTGGAATGTAAACCTTGAAATAAATAAAACTAGTGTTCTAGCATGTCTATAGCTACCTTTATTGTGTGTGTGTGTTTTGAACAAACATCATATTAATTATTCTTGATTTTCCGACACTATCGGAGACTTGAACAATTCTATTTTTATTATTGTAGTTATTGAATTTTTAATATGATGATTTTATATCATCTTAATAGTAATGTTATATAGGAATACATATGGTATTATAAACCTTTACTTTCTTAGCTATTTCCTTTTTAGATACAATGACGCTGCTAATAAAATAATAAACTCTTGCGGTTAAATTCAGCTTTGCGTTAATTTTGCTACTTATCATTATTCTCAGATATTTAAATAATTTTTTTGTTTAATTCTCTCATTGTCTAATTCGATGTGTACCTGTCTCTTTTCTCTACAAACTGTCATCATCACCGTTTTCTGTTTGCTAATCACTATCCCATATCATTTAAACCCCTATTCCACACCTCTAAATTTCTTTGAAGTTCCCCTTCAGTTTTTGCTAAGTAATACTAAGTCATCCGCAAACGAAAGGTGTAAAACTGCCAGTGGTTGTAACTGCCAATACCTGATCAAAACCTTTTCTGTAATTGCATCCATTATAACAATGCATAGTAGAATCCCTCATTGTCTGACTCATTAATCAGTTTAAAATTCGGTAGAGGCTATATTCCCTGTTCTTCAAAACTTCTCGTTTTATAAATACTTTTATGGCAATTATCAGATTCATATTTACATTTCTTCTCGATCTAATCTACCAGATTTTTTGTCTTGGTACAGTGTCAATGGCCTTGGTACATGGCCTTTATTATGTAAGGCTAACTTCAATGTCAGTTTTCAATACCAAGACATTAGCTTATACTTCCATGCTAACCATATAACTCTGTGCAATAATTCTATTGTCAGAGCATTTAAGCATCTCAAGTTTAGTGTTATCGTGACCCCGTCTGACAATCCCTGTTAATTTATTCATTCCACCACATTATTCTTCTTTTACGTGAATCTTCCTTACTCATCGCACATGCTTTAGTTATTGCAGATTTTAGTCTTTTCACGAACTCTTGGGAGTACGTATCTGGATTCGTTGTGCGTGTATCCGTATTTTTGGAATTTTTGAATTTTTACTTCAGATTCGGAAATTCGATGAAAAAGTAGAATGGGGATGTCTAAAGAACTAATGTCACACCGAACATGGCTACAATGGCCGACGAAGTTTGCAGAATTTTATGGTGAGACTAGGTAGGTTAAGTTGGAGGATTGGGTGAGTAAGTCGGGGTGGGGGTAAGCAGAGTGGAGGGCGGTTAAGGCGATGACGTTAAGTCAGGGGGTAAATCGGGTTGGGGAGAAAGTGGGGTAGTTAAGTCGATGGTGGATAAATCTGGGGTGGAGGGGATTATCCCGGTGAGAAATAAGTCTGAATGAGAGGTGGATAGGTAAGTTGGAGGGAAAGCCCGCGTGGGAAATTGGATGGGTAAGTCGGAAGGAGTACCTAGTTTTTACTGAACTGTCTAGGAATTTGTCAGACCGCTTTAAGTAACTATTTATCATATCATAAGCAGTTATATACCTAACAACAACTTTTAACGGAAATATATTTGCCCTTGTGCCTGCTGTTTAAAAACAGAAAACCTCTTGCTTTCTAATATGCCTCTAACATTTAATTACTATAACATAATTTCGTGACCACTGTCAATTTGTATTGTCCATGTAGACAGTAGTCTTCTCGCACTTGTATAACAGACGTTAATTAGTTAGCGATGTATATTTTTTTAAAACTTGTCCGTTAGAAGATAAAACTTTGTTCGTTAAGTCTTAATGCCTAGATATAAGTGGTGGCCCATGGCCCATGATTGCAATAAGAACTGCAGTAATAATAAAAAAGATCGTATCAGCGATCTATTCCATTAAAGTTACTCTTCTCTATGTCTAGTACTGCAGGGGAACTAGTAGGTCCCCGGGTACTAGGAAAGATCCACCCAGCCACACTTTAGATTGAACTGGAAGTCCGCATGCTGGACTAGGAGTGAAGGGACTCTCTCGGGAGACGGAGTGAGCACGCTAATAGCTCAAGCACTAGCCTTGACAGCCAGCAAAGGGTGGATAGCAATCTTGCTCCGACTAGTGAGAACTGGTAGCATGCACATAAGAGAGTGACGCGCTAATTAAGCGTATCTCAATTTCTCGCCCAATAGGGAGCTGTGGCATTAGGCCTTCACGGTAGGTATGCCCATAAATTCGCAACATTAAAAATTGTCTAGCACTGCAGATTAAAAACAGAACCTTATAACTTAACCAGTTTTTTTAATTTTTGTGTCTAAGGTTTCGAGAGATAACATACTTTACCTTCTTAAAATCACATACCGTACTTGCAATAGCTGCCAGAATCTTAATAACAAACTATTCTATTATTTGCTCTGCAATATAGTTACTATTTATTGTCGCTTTTAATGTTAAATTACAGGTGTTAAATTACACTTTTTTTGGATATTTTATCAACTTGTTTTAGTATGTCGGTATCTTTTATTAAAATTCCCTAATTTTTGTTCATTTTCAGCTAACAATGATATTTATGTGCATGACTCTACGCCCACATCCTTCAATTAAACGGGTCTTGTAGAAAGTAATACTGAATAACATGTTGAAAAACTTCTAGATCTAAGATCTAAGAAAATTTCCCATTCTAGACATAAAATTCTAATATAAAATTGTCATTCTGAATATTAAAATGCAAAAGACGTAAAAATAATTTGTATGAATAAACACGATTATTAAAAAGCTTTCATTACAAAGGTGAATGAACACATCCATATAAGAGAGAGAATGAGAAGTCCTGCAAACATTCTTGAAAAAACAGAATAGGAACTACCATATCTTTTTATTGAGTTTTACAAGGTTCTTTTCACAGATGTAATGTAGTGAAAAATGTAAGCTTCAGGTACCTATGTTTAGCTATAAAATCTGAATATAAAAAGGAGGAAAGGGGGAACTTCAAAAAAATATATATAGGGTGTACTATCGGTTTTGTTACATAAGCGAGTAGCATGTAAAAGCACATTTTTGCCAATATTGGCTTTCCTAATTATTTCAGAAGAAAGGTCAGTGCAGCAAAGTTTTAGCGCTTCTTGAATACTGTTCAAAACACTCCACTTTTCGGAAATTCGGTAATAGCATTTACCGTGTTGAATTTAGAGATTAGGTGTAAATGCAAGAATTATTAAGCACAGGTTCATGGAAGAGGATCACTCATGCCAGTGTATAAGAAATAGATGAATATTGTGCAAGGAACTTACTTTTATAAAATATTATTAACTATTATTATCTAGGTTGACATCGTGTTTTGTAAGAACATTCTAGATAGTGGTTATGTTCTATGAAACTGCGCTTAAAGATTTTTGCATTTACCTAATGTCTAAATTCAACATGGTAAATGTTATTACCGAATTTCCGATTTACAATGTTATTTTCCAATACCAGAAAATTTCGTATATCTTGGAAACTATTTAACACAGAATGCTAAAGTGGGGGAGTTTTGAATAGTACTTAAAAGATCTACAACTTTTCTATACTGACTTTTCCTTTAGAATAATTAGAGGAGCCAATATTTGAGAAACTATGTTTTTACATGCTATTCGCCTATGTAACAAAACCGATAATACATCATATATATGTGTAACGAAGTTACAGAATTTCAATTAATTATTATGTGTAAAAGAGTACATATAGCTATCAGCTGTGCGATCTGAAACCGTTCGGATAAGCCGCCGACTCAAGCGAGTGCACGCGCCCTCCCCTAATCGATATTTGGCGTGCGCCGCTCTGTTTTACTCCTACCTATTACCCCACGCTCCGAGAGCGCCAGCCAGCCAGCCAGCCCAGCCAGCCAGCCAGCCAGAGCCAACCTTCCTGGGTTCCTGGGGAATATAAGAGTAAGTATCTCTGACCGACAAACCGATCCCCTTTCCGTCCGTTGTATACCTTACCCCTTTTGCGAGACTTCACTGTGCGTAGCCTGGAGGTCTCATCCCTACATCCCCCACACCTTTTCCGAGATTTCACTGTGCGTAGCCTGGAGGTTTCATTCTTTCATCCCTTACACCCCGAACCGGTATTTGTACGCTTGCTTGTTATTGCACGCCGTATTACACCCCGCTTGCTGTGGCTATTGTAGATAACCGTAGACAACCGTATGCTTGTTTTAGTTATATAGATTGAAGCTTACTGGAGGATTGGAGCTTTCGTAGAAATACATATTGTTTGGTCTAACAATTAATTGTTTTATTTGTTAGCGTTAATACCCTTTTATTTTGTAAGAACTTTAGGAGCAGATAAAGTGATCCAAACTGGACCGACCTCAGCAACCCCAGCAGTTCCCTGGATTATTTTTCCCCACTAGCAGTTACCCGGTTCCGTTGAGCATACCACGTTAAAATAAGTGGCGCCCGAGAATTACCGTTGTTACCGAGATCGAAAACCACACAAGCGCCACTTCGTAAGCTAACCGCCTTACATATGTTTAATAAAGACTTTTTTTTGGTAAATAAATATGTATAATGTAAAAATAATAAACAACATTTTTTTCTAAAACTGGCAAGGTAGAAAAAATACGTTCTTAACAATTCTTCACATGGCCCTGCCTTGATTTTATCGTAATACAATAAGGAGTTGTGAAACATTTGTTACCCACAAAACAGGGATTGCTAATTGGGAAACGGTCACAAATTTTTACCGCAGTTAAATCTGTCGGCTGCCAGCTAACTAGTGTGAGGTCGTGGGTCTCACAAGAAGTCTTCTGTAATGGGCACCAAGAATCGTCTAAAATAGCTCCAGTATTTGCCGACAAAATCTGAAAAGAACAACACATTTGCGACTATTACCAATGTGGTCGACTTTTCCCAATGTTGATTCCTTGATGACTGTAAATATAAACTCCAAATACCACATATATAAATAATAAGTCTTCTAGAAAGAGATACAATACTTTAGTATCAATTAAACGAATTATCAGGTAACTCAATCAGGTGAAATAGTTTCAATCAAGGTGAAATAACTTTGGCAAAAATTAAATGTAGGTTATTGATTTCTATATACATTTGAACGGGGTGAAAATTCATGCGGGCGGGATTACTCACTCTTAATCTGACTTAACTTCAAGTCTCGAAAATCTAACTGGCACGGTAAATTAACGCGAATACCTGTGATGTAGATTGCGCAATCAATAACCTCAGATTCTCATTGTTTAACTATTACGGAGCAAAGGTTATACGTTGACACCCTCGCAAATATTCCTAACAAAGTAAACTGAAAAATAATATATATATATATATATATATATATATATATATATATATATATATATATATATATATATATATATATATATATATATATATATATATATATATATATATATATATATATAAGAATAGAAATATTAATGCGCGTAAAAATATAACCACACATTTGCAGTATCGGCTCGAAGACACTAAGTTTTCAGTGCAACAACAAACGTCACTACGGAGGTGGCTATAGCCACTACCGTGAGACAACCTAATCCCAAGAAATATCAATAAGAATAGAAATATTAATGCGCGTAAAAATATAACCACACATTTGCAGTATCGGCTCGAAGACACTGAGTTTTCAGTGCAACAACAAACGTCACTACGGAGGTGGCTATAGCCACTACCGTGAGACAACCTAATCCCAAGAAATATCAATAAGAATAGAAATATTAATGCGCGTAAAAATATAACCACACATTTGCAGTATCGGCTCGAAGACACTGAGTTTTCAGTGCAACAACAAACGTCACTACGGAGGTGGCTATAGCCACTACCTTTCAACTCACTTTCTCTTGTTACTCTATTGCGCGAATGCCCATTATTATCCCTTTCAACTCACTTTCTCTTGTTACTCTATTGCGCGAATGCCCATTATTATCCCTTTCAACTCACTTTCTCTTGTTACTCTATTGCGCGAATGCCCATTATTATCCCTTTCAACTCACTTTCTCTTGTTACTCTATTGCGCGAATGCCCATTATTATCCCTTTCAACTCACTTTCTCTTGTTACTCTATTGCGCGAATGCCCATTATTATCCCTTTCAACTCACTTTCTCTTGTTACTCTATTGCGCGAATGCCCATTATTATCCCTTTCAACTCACTTTCTCTTGTTACTCTATTGCGCGAATGCCCATTATTATCCCTTTCAACTCACTTTCTCTTGTTACTCTATTGCGCGAATGCCCATTATTATCCTTTTCAACTCACTTTCTCTTGTTACTCTATTGCGCGAATGCCCATTATTATCCCTTTCAACTCACTTTCTCTTGTTACTCTATTGCGCGAATGCCCATTATTATCCCTTTCAACTCACTTTCTCTTGTTACTCTATTGCGCGAATGCCCATTATTATCCCTTTCAACTCACTTTCTCTTGTTACTCTATTGCGCGAATGCCCATTATTATCCCTTTCAACTCACTTTCTCTTGTTATATATATATATATATATATATATATATATATCCCATATTATAACTCTTTCTTGTATATCTCTACGCGCATTATTACTTCTAATCATTGATATATATATATATATATATATATATATATATATATATATATATATATATATATATATAATAAATACATAGATATAAGTTCTACACGCACTCTGGGGAAAAACCATTTAACACAGAAAATTATAATATTCCATTATACAGTAATTTTTTATATTTACAATAAAGGATTGTCAAACGTTATTACTGTTATATAAAGTTGCTATAATCTAAGTAACTTGCGATACAGGTGTGTGTTCTTTAAATCTGAATAGGAACGTCACCAACCAGGTCGAACGTAGCGCGATCCAAGAGGTGACCAGTAATCAAGTAACGGTACATAAGTGAGAAGCTCAACGTAGTGGTCTTTTAACAATCCAAATATACAACGTAGTTGTATGAAGTTATGGTAAAATAAGAAGAATAGTATAAACAACAAGGTCTGTAACACACAAAATCAAATTACCAGAATGCACCAAGCAAACATTTAACAAGTACCTTAGACAAAAGGCGACCTAGTGAACTAGTTATACCACTTCCAGCTATGACTAACATCGATTAAATATTGAATACCGTCAATAGAATTGCAGTATAAGAGACTGAATGTAAAGAAAAGCTCAACTACGAACCTTCGAAAACGTGCTTCTAATCTCCACAAGAACTAGCGGTAAATCCCTTATGGTACCAATAAAATTGGAAATCATCACCAAAATTAATTATAGATCTACACAAATGCAATTCCCATCTCACAACATAAAGGGAAAATCAATTTAACGGCGATGCCAATAAAACATTCTTTTAAAGAATATGCTTCACACGAACAAACGAAGTGTGTTTTCTTATCAATAGGAAGGTAGTTGCGAACAAAATGGCAACTAAACAGAGAGAGAATACGAAAATCCCCAAACGCTATACCAACTAACATAAAAGCATAGCTATACAGGGTGCTACGAAATTAGCACGTGACACATTTTTTTGTTATAACAAAAGAATATTATAACTAATAACTTTTATTTAGAATGTTTAATACTGTAATATTCGAACCTTAAGATGGGTCCTTATGTGCGCGTCTGACGTACACGTCTTAAGGGAGCGTCTAAATGCTTACTACTATATTTTTCTAGTAGTATCTTTCTAGTATCTACTACTTTTTATTTTCCAATAAACGTACAAACGTACTCACATGTGCGTTTTTTCTTTGGATTTTAGTATATAAAATGACTTATGTACATCCTAGTTCTATAAGTGGTTGCGAAAAAACCATCGAGAAGGGAAAAATCTCCAATACACGTCTGCATCTTTGTAGACTGTGTTTGAATCAGTCTAACGGTACATGCATCCATCAAACGCTATACTAAGCGTCCAGACGCATCAATAAGTAAACATTAGCAGTGCCTAATTTGTATTATTATCAGTTTCTCTGCGTCAAACTCACCGGACAGACGCACTAAGGGAAATTTTCTTAGAAACCCGGCCAAAAGTGTGCGTAGGTATATTTTTGTAAATTTTAGTCAATTTAATAAGTTTTATTTATTAAAGATTATTTTCATAATAAATATTAAATTTACTTTAAAAATACATAAGTTTATGAGAAGTTAACAGTCGCTTTCATATTCGTTGATATTAGTACTTACATTCTGATGTCACTTTAAGTAAAAGTAACCTTAAGATTGATTATGAAATTAACTCTTAGTGATTTATAACTCCAAATGGTTAATATACCATCTCTAAAAAATAAGAACATTAATTGGAAATCTATCTATATATTTCGTGAGATGATATTTTGAAAACATCTTAAGAAATTAATCTTTTCGATCATTTATGTTTGTAATTATAGTTAATTTAGTTGGTAGAAAGCATCGTTAATATGAAATGCTCATTTACTCAGTAAAATAAAGTATGAGAATATGTATAAAATGTGTTATAGAATAAATATATGACAATAGGAATAAAATGTGTTATTCTTATAAAATAAATTCTAGTCACTTCTTCTTCTGTTAGCAAATCTACAACTTCTTTCCATAAATGCTGATGCTGATTCTTTTTGGCAATTTCCTCAAATTAGTAATCACAGGATCAGAAGTTACTTCATAATCTTTTAATTATATCCTCCATACTAACTTGCCTGAAAATATGCCTAGAGTGAAAACATCTAAAGTGTTTGAAATCTCGACAGCGAGGCTATAATAAGAATAACTATAATTATTATTATTACTACCCATTGCTTGAGAACCAGGCCCCAGAACAAACGAAGCTTTTGCGGGAGGGAGGAGCGACTATTATTATTACGCAGGCTCATCGTGCGGCTGCAGCCGACATACTGATGATATAGCACAAATCCCACATTTATGTTACAGCTAAGGAAAACTGCAGAAAACCTTAACCAGATCTGTCGGCACCGGGATTCAATCTCTATAACACATATCACTTCTTTTCGAGACTGCTGAGTTCAGCTATGTGATCTAGTATGCTTTGTAATTATATTTTCGATGAGATCGGTGTAATGGTCATATGCGTGGGATAGGATTTTTCTTTTGATTTCCTTGCTAATAATAATATGGTGGAACTCCATCTTTGGCAACCTGTCTTACAACTTCCAAGTCAGCTTCCAGAAGAACTGACAAAGCTATCACTCGATATCCGTGTAGATTTTGTAGTGTGTCTATATTTTTTAGCGTGGGTAGGGGTTGCGGTCAAATCTTTAAGTACCTTCGCTGCATCAACTATCCCAGAACTTCTAAGACATTCATTTGAATCGTAAATGTAAGTTCATTGGGCGGCAATAATCTCCTTAATTCTTCGTTTTGATCTACTGCTTATTTCTTCAACAATTTTTTTAGGTCGTCCAATAATCTGGGAAGAAAAAGAAGTCGATGTAATTTCAGGGAATATTTCAGTAGTTTCAAACAAGTCCTTGTAATTAGTCAAAAGATTGGATTTTTTCTATAAGTTCTGTCTCATTTTTCTTTTAAGCTAGTTAAAAAGCCTTTTTTGTCCACTTGAACCTCTTGGGATGGTCTTAGCTGTTAATAGTTTACCATTTCATGAACGTATGCTTGTAAATGTTGCAGTTTTTTGTTGAAATTCTGACCACCAAAATTGTCAAGCTTACCTTCTTGTACAGCTCATGTGCTTATCCCATAATGCTGAAGCAAAATAAATAGCATGAAATATAGAGCAGAAAAGTTATTAAAATTGATGAAGTTACTGAGGAAACAAAAAGTGTAACTGTTTAATAACTTTTTTAATTAATCTTGTTGCAATTACATTGTACCAGCTAAACTTTATTTAGGTACGTTGTAAAAGTTACTAGTTATATTATATAACTAATTATTATTATTATATATATTATTATACTTTAAAAAATATGTTTTGTACATAAACTTGTCGATTTTATTAAGAATGGAGTTTTTTGGAGAAAACTTTTTTGTTGTATAGTTGAAAATGGATAAAAGCAAAATTAAAGAGAAAGAAAACAATGTTCGATAGCTTGGAACCTCTATCTGACTGTGGCCCTAAGCACGAGCTTAGTCTGCTTATGCATTAATCCAGCCCCGAAAGAAAATTTGAAAATCAAAATTCATTTCAACAAAGCAGTTTAAAAATTACAAATTGTATGCACCAAAATTTAAGGAAAGTTATTAGGAAAAGTAATGCAGTGCACTTTTTCAAAGTAGGACCTAAATAATTGCAAATTCAAGAGTACAACAATATAACAAATAAGTTATCTTAATAACATTTCCTGAACTTAACCTCCTATTCCATAATTGTAATTTTGTTGTAATGTGTAATTTTTTATTCATTTTTAATGTTCTAGAAGTAATAGACAGAAAAAAATCGTTCCATATGGTGCATACCTTTTCCCGGTCCCTGCATGTATTTACTTATTTTTAAGGGTGACATGTTACTTTTGTATTAACAAAATGCCGTTTGGTTTAAATACTAAGTTTAATATTATTTGTCCAAAAATTAACGATAGTTTAGATTTTTGTTGTAAGACAGGTTGTATAATATTTTCTGTATATTTTTGTTCACAGTTTATTTATAATATGTTTGTTTTTGTTTAATTCTTTGCCATGCATAGTTTGTTTCATAATCGTTATCTACATATAATAGGTTACGTAATCATCTACATTTGGTTTTTTCTGTTTTCAGAACTAGACGAGAAAAGTGTATTTTGTCATGAGCAGTAGTAAAGTATAGTCTGTGTGTTTTAATACAAAAACAAAAACAAGTGATATTAAAATTTTGTTCAAATTAATGTCAATGTATTAATCTATTGGAGAGAAACAGAAACGATTTTAAAGTAAGGGAGAGTTTGGAACAGTTGCCACCTTTTTATCATAACATCAATAACAACCAAAATTAACCCTTTTTTATAGAATCTGTTACCATTAGATAACAAACACTGTTTTTACTTCTACACCATTACATTCTAGAACTGAAAAAATAAAATTATAACAAAGATTTTGAAGTTGGGAGAATTTAAGATAAAAGTGGCCACTGTAGTTACTGTGGTTACTGTGTTAGAGATGGAAATAGTAAAAACAAGTACATAGACATTTACAGAATAATGATTTATTTTGTAAAAAATAATTTGTATTAAAAAAAAGGCAACTTAAATTTAAAAAACCAGCCAAAAGCTAACAAACATTATACATAGATAAATTAATGAAAAAAAACATTTTTGCTGTTCTAGTAGTGTCGCCTATTTTTACAGGTTGAGATAAATAATGTACAAATCATCAGGAACATCTTGGAAATAATATCTGAAATAAATAAAATATTGTACTAAATAATAGTACAGTGACCTATATAACAAAGAAGTGTCCACTGTACCTACATTTAACGTGGCCACTGTACCATCAACTAGATGCTTTTTAAAAAAGTAGGAAAAAACAAAAACTATCCAACACAATCAAAATATTATTATACCAATAAATATTTACATGTAGTAGGTATAAGCGGCCAACGCTAGTTCCTTTCGACATTTATTTATTTAGCCACTAACAATTATTTCACTTGCCTGAAGAAAATGGCGGGAAGGTGGCCACTGTTCCAGACTCTCCCCTATTTGTGCACTACTGTACAAATATAAAATAAAAGTAAACTAGTGTGTATACATTAGAACATAGTTATAAACTGCCCAAACTTATTTGGCATTTTTTTAATTAACTTCGAATGTCGATCTTTAACTTTTATTAGAGTTATCTGATGTATTACAAATTTATGTTAACTGACTTTGGAATTTTGAAGATATAGCAGTGTTTCAATAAATATTTATTGGATTTATCTGGAACTACAAATATCTGGTTCCTGCTTCTGGAACTCTAGATAGTATTGGTATAAACTTATAGAATTTATGGAAACAGTTCGAGTATATGTCAATTCCAGATGCATCAAATCGAGGAAAGACCTACATATTTTCTAAAAGATGAATTCGGAGATACGTTTGGTTTAGTAAGACAAAAATTTTCGATAATTTAAGAATAATTTATAATAGAATCTATTTGGATTTACTTCTGTGACCCTTATCTGGAAATATTTTAATCGACCTTGATATTGATATGTTATTTATTTATTAACTTAGAGTATTTTGTATGTTTTGCATTATTTATTTTCTTTCTTGTTTAATTTGTTTTTTGTACTGTAACGGGTTAAAATTTCAGATCCATTTTAATACATTTGAAAATGTATTTAACGCAAATAATCTTAGTATGGCCCTGTATATTAAGGAGATATTTCGTCGCGTTTAAATTTTAATTTTTTCTCTTTGCATTTTTAAATAAGCAGTTGAAATTCTCACATATAAAAATCATTTTGGGGGCATGTGTGGAAAAAAGCAAACTACAGTTTCTTATCGTGGTAATAAAAACTAAAAAGTATCTAGTTTATCAAGTTCCTTTAGTTAAAAGCACGTACTAAATCTATTAAAGATGAATTATGGACAGGCTGCATTTTAATATCGTCTTTTCCCTTTGTGTTTTAAAGTTAGAAACGGTATTTGGATCTTGTTGGGTATTTTATTTCCAGAATTTTGTATTTTTGCAACTAAATAATGTTAGTTTAATGTGTCTAGGCTTTGAATTTATGACTCGGCATTTCTGGTGAAATTTTGATAAGCGTTTGTTAATTGTAAAATAAGAGTCAAAATTCTGTATTTTCTTATTAGATAAAATTACCGCCAGCTTTTATATTAGTGATGGTTTCAAAATATACCTCTCTTAATTTATTTAAGTTGAGATAGTTTTTAATCCCCAAGTTCATTTGGACAGGTCCTACAACGGGCTACGGGCCAAAAAGTAGCGGGCTCTTGCCCCGACGCTTGTGATGGCTACGGCGAGGCGCGGCGGTCGTGTGTAAGTGATATTACCGTAACATATTTACAGTAAAGTTTAGAACGAATAGGTTTTTTTTGTTATACCGTACATATTTTGTTGTTGGGGAATTAATCCCGTGAAGAGGATTATTTGTCAATTTTAGTTGGATGAATTTTCGTTCACGTAAGAATATTAATTTATATTCCGATGCCGCGTAAATGCTATTAAAAACCAATGTTAATTCCTTCTTATTTGCAGGTTGTATTGGCTTAAAAAAATATGTTTAAAACTAATCAACAGTGAATTTTTATATTAACACATCGATTTATTTTATTAAAAGTAAATTAATAATCGGAGCACGCTATCAGTTGTTGGAAGTCGGAAAGTGAATCGCACATATTAATGTGTATTTTTAAAAAACAAAATCGACGTGTTTTAGCATTTTAAAAAAAAACGGTTAAGTTAGCTTTTTTTAAATATTCCATACTTTAATCCCACCCTGTATAATAAATGTAAAGAATTAAGCGTTTGCCATTTACTTTCTATATGTAAATCTATATCCTTAAATATCATCACAAATCGGGAAAACAGATGATGAATATCCATCCCTCTTAATTATTTCCTTTGACTACTTTCCGTACAATAATTATAATGCCAAATCTCATTACCGTATCAATTTATACACTTTCAGCTCAGCATGATACTGCTGAAAACATAACAATTTTCAGATCACTTAGCAACTATAATATCAGAATGTATATTAATGCAAAACCTTTCACGTAATCCCTGTTCAGCAAAGCAAATATTCGAGATTTAATCAAATGAACCTATTATGTTTCTGTAACAATTTGGTGTTTTATTTTGCTAGAGGATTGATCAAAGCTTATAGGTAGTAATTCATTATTTGCACACTCTAATCCTCGTTGAGATTACGTAGTCATGTATTTTGAGTGTATGTATCACTATGCCATTTCCATATATAAACGCATACATAGGCGCCGACTACGTGGTGGCTCGAAGGCTGTGGCCCTCATTAAAATAATTAAATGATGGCTGAGCCCTCATTAACATGGTTAATACGAGGGTGGTTTGAAGACTAACTTGGTTTGGCATTAAAGACAAATTTTAGCGAATTAAAATGTACTTTATTTTTCTACGTCATCTCTCCTAAACTCAATACATTTACCCGTACGTTTCTCTAATTTTACAATAACTTACTGAACGCTATTTACAACATTTGCAATTTTTATTTTCTGTGAATTGTTTCTTTTAAAAAAAAGAAAAAAAACAAATAAAACATTTTTATTGATCAAGCTAGATTTACGAAGCGCACAACATTTTTTGCGTTGTTATATTATTTAAAAAATGTAATTGTATTGCAGTCTTATAGAATGAATTTAAACGCCGGGAGAGCAATCAATCATTTTGTGCAGTAGGAAAAATTTCCATTTTTATCAATTCAGAATGCAACGCGTTTCCGTTAAAATGTCATGTTAGTAGAAAGAACAGAACAGATAGCTAACTTCCAGTGCAGGCAGGTTTGATAGATGTTTCTTTTCCTGCACGATATACAGCACTCATAACGGGTTTACACCTAAAGCTCTTCAGTAAAACGAAAAACATGTCTTTAGAACGAAAAATATATTAGTTTGAGCTCTAACTTGAAGGCTGAAATAAGAAGATCGGTTAGCGAATATTATGACGATAATAAGATAAGTACATAAATACTAATTAGCTAATTATATATTATATAGGATACTATGAAGTGTGATGGTAATGGTTCCACCACATTGAGGCTCTTTTTATTTTTGCTAATTGACAATTAATGTATTTTATGTACACCATAGACTTTAAATAAAATAATTTTAGGTTCTTGTAAGTTAAATTATTTCCGACTCTTGATGAATCTTATGAAAAAATTATATATTTTATTAAAGACCAATTATTCCCTTTCTTTCGATTTAAAAATATAATTAAACTTCATGCACACCAGTGCCATCATTGCCATGTTTGTGTAATTTTAATTTGCAATTTTGTATTGAATTGACAAAATAATTCAAAAACTGAAATAAGTATTGATCCTGGACTCAATTTTTATCAATTGTCCTTTTGTTTTCCGTTTATAATTTGCAGCATAAAAGTGTTACGTGGGAAGTTTTAGTGGAAGCTTGTCACTTTCGCTTGATTTATTTTTTGGAGATGAATTTTCTGGAAATCCTAAAAATCAATTTCAATTATATTGAAATAAGCTTTCAAAATCGGGTTTATATTTTGTATTTCGTTGATTACTTTCAGAGAAAACTTAAGTTAGTGTGTTACCATCATTTTTCTTTGTATTTTTTACAAATTAACTTAAGACATTTCCATTGATGGTTCGATTTTGTCTGCCTCAATAAAAATGTAAGCTATAGTTTGGATATTAGAGTGAATTCAAAATCATAATTTTTGCTCAAAATATTGCTGTGTTATTTGCAGGTAGAAATGTTAAATAGGTAATTTGGGTTGCCTATTTTTCAGGCGTTCGTAATTGAATCTTTGTTAAAAGGTTTATTTAATAGTTTCAGAAGTACGGTTGAAGCTAGCTATATACAGGAATTAAGTTAAATACATCCTATTCGCGATAATTTCTTGTTAAAGTTGCATTTCATGCAAGATTATTTAACGATCCGATCTATTCATTACATAACCTTAATTTTTGAAAATAATTTTCAAAATGGGTTTCTTTAGAGGAATAATTTATTCACATTGTGTTAACATGCATAAAAAGTTTTATATTTCAACAAAAGGATACTATTTAAGTGTGTATATAATTTAATAATTGTAAATCTTAATACAACGTTTGGTACGTTGAATTGTTTTTCTTGATCTTCCGTCAATAGCTCAAACTTGGTAAACTGCACCTAGAATATAATAAAACGGGCTATTTTGAGTAAATTAGCATATATAAAAGAAACTTACCTTGCTTAATTTTCAAAATGAGTGATTTTTCCTTTTGCGATTTATGGTATTGGTTTATCGAGCCACCGTTCTAATTTAATTAATTTAGGTTCATGATGTTATTGTGGAATTTCGTTGGATAACATCTTGGCTGTGTAAGTTGTATAAAGTTTTTTTTGTAGTTCTATGTGTGTTTTCTCAGCCATTTCAATTTAAAAATGTCCATACACCTGTGCCGTGAAGAAATTTTCTTTTAAAGTTAATTTTGTAGTATAAGTGTTAGTTATTGATGTCAAACTAATGGGTATAGTTATATAAGTATATTGTGTAAAGATTAAAGGGTAAAATTGGTGGTTGGACAGATTTAAATCGAAATTATGACAATTTTAGTCAAGCGTGAAAATTTGTTTGTTCGACTCAAATTGTGAGTTATTGTTGGGTTTCAGAGATAAATATGTTATTTTATTAGTTTAAGGTAGTGTTGGGGATTCTTTTTATGTGTTTAAATCTAAAATTTAAAGAAATTAATATTTTAATTATAAAATTTTAAATGTCAATTTTTGTCCATGGTTTACTTGATAATGTTACATAGTTGTTGTTTCTATATGTTTTTATGTAATTTGTATTGTGAAAAACAATCAGTAATCTCCAGAACGTATTGAGAGGAGAACGTGTTGTTTGCATAATTATTAACCTATAAAAAACATGCATTTTAATAATTTAGAAAAATAAAGTAAGGTTACAAATTTTTGAATAGAAGAAATTTGTGCATATAAATGGATATAACTTACCTGTTTGTCGATATATCAAGAAAATAATAATTTATTGAATTGATTTGGATAATTTCACAACTTATAGAACTTATTAGTTTGGAAAATATTTCAAGAAGAATTATTTTTCTGCAAACTTGCAATTTTGAAATCTCGCCACCAGTCAAGAGGTTGGTTGTGGATATTATAGCGGTATTTTTTCTTCACGGGACCAATTTTAAGGAAGTGTCGAGTGTGCGGAAAAATCGTAAGTGACATTAATTTGAATTTTATACTGGCTAGTAAAATATATCATTTAGGACAAATATTTTATTAAAGAAAAGAATAAAACGTAACATTTGAGAGAACTTAACATATTTGTTTAAATATTAAAAAAATAAGAATTTAGAAAATTTGCTACATTGATTTTTATTTAAATTATTTTGTTTAGTAGTTTAGTTATAAGGTATATAAAAAAAATTGACGTAGAAATCCCTAACATAACATAAATAAAATAAAAGGCTGATTAGTAGTTTTGTTAATTGTTTATTTATTATTTATGTGTGCAGAAATAAAAATTGTGTTTCTATCGATATATTTAAATTTTATTTATTGTTCATGTTTCTTCCTTGCGTGGAAATAATTTGTGATTTGCAGATTGTTACAATTTTCCCAGCCCGAGTGTTAGTATTACAGGTGGACCCACTGATATTGGAAATTGGTAAGGTAAGGTTGATGTATTACAAATTTAAGAGATATTTGTCGATTGCTTTACTGAAACTAAAGTTGGAGCTAGTGACGGGGCAAAAATTTGTTATGTAAAAAAATATTGTAGTGATATACGGTTGTATTGTGGTTTTGTTTTATTAAAGTGTATACCACTGCAATATGTACGATGCGTAGAAAGTGTTACTATGAAATTATCTATATACATTTATTAATCCATCCATATATTCCGTATATACTAAGATGAGCTTGTTCGGGGTATATATCCTATACTCCGGGTGGTCCTTATAGCTGGCGCTACTGCGCGGTGGAAAATTTAAGTTCTAGCGAAGAAAAAATCTCGGTCTAGGACATTTAGGCGCGGCCGTTTCGGCGCGAGGACAGTTTGGCGCCGGGCAGTTCGGCGTAAAGACACTTCGGCGCCGGGACACTTACGCGCAGGCATACCTTGACGAAAATACAGTTGGGGGCATGTAAATTTTTCCGCGGCGATTTAGGATAAAACTTTCGGATATCTTTAAATAAATCGTTTTCTTTTTACCATTAGTCTAATTGTTTGGGACAAGCTACCCTATTATCAGAGTAGCCTTTTTTATTTTTATGTACACATATACACCTTCTTAATTCTACAGTTTCGCTAGGATTGGTTAAATTACACTAAGCAGTATCCATTTATAAGAGTCGACTATTGAAACAAGATTCGTGAACTAGGACACGTATTTATCAGTCGTACGATATTCAATTTTAATACCAATTTCCCTATGCCATTTACTTGGTTTTATACAATTTTTGATTTTTTAAGTTATATTAACATGTTTATCAAACTTGATATTTTTATAAACAATAAGGGATTTATAATAAACAAATTGAATTCTTATTACAAATTATTCCATTTTGCATAGATTTGCGAAAGAATTTTGATTTTAATGTTTTAGTAGCTTAGGAAAATGGTTTTATTCGGAATCATATGGTAATATGTGCATTCCTAACCGCCTCAGAGGGTGGGAAATTAACCATTCCTAACTTACTTTTAATTCCCTCTCTTGGTCAGGAATGTAATCATTCCCTACCTGTTATCCCTCTCTTGGTCAGGAATGTGATCATTCCCGACCTGTTGTAAGTTCGTAGTTTGCTCGGTAGAGGGCGGGTGCATTATTAGGTCAAGTTTGTCACTTCAGTTGTCAGTTGTAAATAATTATTATTTGTTAAAAAATATGATGATTCCGAATAAAATAGTATACAAACCTCGGCGGGACGTTTCCTCCTGTCTCGAGCATTAGCTCACCTCGGGCCTGGGCCCTCGGTGAGCTATCTTAGCTCTCGACAGGAATGAAACACTTCCCGCCTCGGTATGTAATCTACTATTTTCTTAAATCTGTTAGTACATACGAGCTTTTGTGATTGGCAAATATTGAGTTTTTTCATCATAACGTATTTATCGAATACGTTATTTCACCCATCATACTGTATTTATTACCTGTAAATACCTACAGATTTTTTTCATTACAATAATACTAGACAATTTCTTGCGCCAAAGTGTCCCTGCGCCTAAGTTGTCCGCGCCGAAGAGTCCATGCTCCGAACTGTCCTCGCGCCGAACTGGCCGCGTCTAAACTGCCGCGCCCAAATGTCCGGCTCCGAAAAAATCTGACATAAAAGCAGCTTTCTTTTGCTATGAAAACGGCGTACTTAATTTCACGATTCGTACCCATATTATTATTATATTAGTTAAGTGAATTAATTGTTCCTGATTGTTAATATAAGTTGAAAAATACCTAAGCTTTGATATTATAGAACTTGTCGGATCAAATTATTGGCCATTTTTTTGTCATCCATCACCATAGCAATTAGGGTCAATCATTTCGAAAAATGATAATGTTTGTGTGTTATCATCCCTAAGTGTTGGTAGAATAAAACCACTGTTATTTTACTTTTATTCCTTTTGATTGACATATGGCAGCCATATATTTGTTTCGTGGTGCACATTTCTTGTAGTTTTTTTAATGTAAACGTAAATCTTTATATCTCAAGAACAGTTGGTCCTAGAGACACGCAGTAAAAACCATTGTATTGCTCACATATCGGATTATATTTAATCTAAACATCGTAGGATGCTTACTTATGGGTGTAATTTAACCCCGAAGTTTAACAACGTTTTTACAAAAATTCCCACTTTTTAGGGAAGCATATTTCCAGATAAAGATGAAGTCTTAGGGCTGATTTTCTTTTTAAACGTAGTGGATATGGATGACTACGTGCATCTCGTGTCGATCCACTATATATTCGTTCGTGGAATTAATAATTCGTGTTGTTTTGAAGAAGTGGTTGAGAAATCCCGTTTTAGTTTTAACCACTGGTTGAGGATGTTTTCCATTACACCTGAAGGCGTTAATTGCAGGGTCACTAAACGCCAGGGCAGGTTCCCGCAAAAGATAAACACAGAACCGTTCACGACGGGTATCTGTTTAAACCGAATTTCCTCACCGATTAAATAAGCTGGCGAGGGCCTGAATTACCAACTCAATTTTAAAGCTTTCAGCAAGTTTAGAATAGACTAGCGAATAAGACTGGTTCTTCGAACCTTGACCAAGCAAATGCACCAATGCAAGAACAAGACCAGGAAAATTCACAAAGCCAGATACAAAAAACACAAGCATAAGGAAATCCGCCAAGTGAGGAACAAGAACCCTCAGCCCAGCCCACACACTGATCTCACAACAGACTGATACCACAACTCCACTGTTGATTAAACGGAAATGTTACATGCGGCTGCAATGTATTTTTAAATGTGAAGTGCAGGGTTTCATCGAAACAGAAAATCGTTTGACGAAGTTTACAAAGAATATATTTATGGTCCCTCTCGAGCTCACAAACAATCCATCAACTTCAATGTTCAGGTTTTGCTTGTTATTGCAATGTTCGAAAACTTCGCATTAAGAAAAATAAGAATTTTAACTGGAGTTTGGTCAAACTAAATGTAGAACACTTGAAATATATTTAGTTGAGTAAACTTATAATAAATATAAATCAGTAGTTAACAAAATCAAGTGCACAAAGAGTAACTTTAATTAAACTAATATTACCATACTTATATTACCATGTAAGTAATGTTATTCATATTATGCAATTTCTGGTTCTTCTACGGAAACAAAAACATACAATATTATAAAGCAAGTTTAGGTTTGCGCCAACAAAAACCGAATATAAATTATTATCATCCCGGAAAGCCGGTGTCCGCAAATCTGATAAAAAAGTGTGCGGTCTAGAGAATACTAATAAAATGGAGGATATTCTTTCTTGTAACATGGGTGAGAATGAACGAAAGTGTAATAGAAATAAATGACATATGCTCTCCGCTACTTTTTCTTATGAAGTGATTTTTATTCTACCACTTATTATTACATTTCTTTTGTTTGGCATATGATTGATAAGTTTGACAGTACTTCAAAGAATACGAATCGAATACTATTTCTGTTATAAAACTATATGCCTAGCAGTTTCCCCCATTCCTTTCATCTCCAACGAATAAATATGTACTTTAGAAGCACTTCCACTTTATGCACACGAGAAATTGTTTCGTAGCTAAACAAAGTTTTCGTTTGTAGTTTTGCATGAACGGAAATGAAAATAACCGTTTTTACGAAATCTATTACAGAAAGATATATTTTCGAGGGACAGGTCTAGAAAATAGGCATCAAATAAAAATTTACAGACCTTGTTGAAAAGCTAAGTAGACTTAATATACACAACTTTTATTTCCATTTAATCGAAAGTAATTATTCTGTTAACTTTTTTATATCGGCCTTTATTGGCTGATTTGAGTGATAGTAGCATTTGACCCTTTGAGTGATAGTAGATAAAAGTTTTGACCTGTTCATTGCAATACTTAATTTAAATAAACCTCAATATGGCCTATCAGAGAGTCTTATTAATTTTTTTGAATGTTAACTTTTTAACAGGAGTTCTTGTGTCGGATACTGCAACTTTATTTCCCGCGATTTTACTTCTACTTCGGGAATTCCTCAAGGTTCGAATCTTGGACCTTTACTTTTCTTACTTTTCATTAATGACATAGTAGTTCAAATATCTTGCCACTGCCTTCTCTTTGCAGATTACACAAAATTGTATCGTGAAGTTAACAATTATAATGATGCCATGCAATTACAAAATAATCTTTACACGGTAGATAACTGGTGTCACAATAATAGACTTTCACTAAACATCTGTAAATGTAAGACCATGTCTTTTACAAAAAAACTAAACGGGTATGGTTATAAATTTCGGGGATTTTGCGATTAAGTCCTCTAGGTCGTGCAAAACTGTGTTTATTGCCCTGGCTTACGCTCTCGAAAATAAACTTCACATTCAGGATTAAAAGATGCACTTTAGTTCATTGGCATATAATATTTTCAGAAATTCTTCATATTTTAGTAATGAAGTTTATAAAACAATTTATCAAATATTTTAGAAAAACTTAAATTTGTATTAAGTCAATCTGTCGAAAAAACAGGCCTTACCTTGCAATACATCGGGTAGTTTTGAGTTTTGGGGTACTTATTAAAAATCCAAGTTTACGACATTGGCGCACACCGCCATATTGAAAAACAAATGAAACGTTCGACATTTCTTCGGTTTTCTAAGAATATCTTGTAAACGATGTGTTTTACAGCGAAGGTGGTTATTTTTAATTTTAAAGTAGACTAGATTTGCTACACTTTGAGTGTTGCCGAAATACAGCTAGGAGAGTATGGGAAACTGGGCTCTTCATCTCGTTTTTGTCCAAAAAATGCTGTCATTCATTCATGCACTTTTTTATATTAAGGGTGAACATATTTATTTCCAAGACATGTTGACATAATTGGAAGAAAGAATGGATGCTGCTAAATACAATAAATTCACAACTGAAGGATACCATCCGATGTACAAAAGAATTTTGGTAAAACACCGATGAAGACGATGAAAAGCTCTGGAGGACTGACCCGTGATCGTGGAATCACAGACAGTGTGTTTACTCGATGGACTCTAGAAATGTTACATCTTCAGAACATCTTTGATGGAGTTAAGAAGTACCGTTATATTAACTCAGTAACATCTGAGCAACATGTGGATATTAAGCATTCTCACATTACCCGAGATAATGAGAACATGGATAATAGCCCAAGAGCTGACGACCAAAAAGTGTAAGGGTTTTGTAAAGGCTAATATTTTAATATTAGCTTATATTTAGGGCGTAAATAAATATCCTACACAAAATAAACTCGGATATGGGGACAGTCGGCGTCAGCACAGCTTGAAGTGTAACAAGGAGTAGCGTCATCTAAGTGTTTTCTAAACGCTGAAAATTGATCACTAAGCAGTTTATGTAGTAAGAAACTGGAAAACAGCGTAATGATCGAACGCGTTGCATCAGCACCAATGGCTTGGTGCAATGTCTGGTTGTATGTCTTCAAAATGAGGTCAATGTAAAGAAGTGATTTGAAAAAGCTGAAATTTGGTACAGTGTTAATTTATTGAATATAGTTTCTCAAAAAACCAGTCAGACTTCATTTTGATAGAACCGAGCTAGTCAACAGTCGCTAGAAGTAACGACTGCTGACTAGCTCGGCAACTATTAGGTTTCGCAAAGTCATTCTACACTCAAACTGTAGCAAATTTAGTCTACTTTAAAATTAAATATCACCATGTTTGTCGTAAAACTTAGGAGATATTCTGCGAAAACCCAAGAAAGATCGAGATTTTCCTCGATTCTTCAATATATCAGCCCAAGCGGCGAACGCCATGATCGAAAGCTTGGATTTCTAATATAGAGCCCCAACATACAAAACATACCCAAAAACCAAAACTACTTGACTTTTTGCAAGGTAAAATGTACAGCTTGACTGGACACTGGACTATAATGACAGATTAAAATAATCAAAAAATTGTTGTTTTGCATATTACCGGTCATAACTCGGTCATTTGTTAACTAATTTAAAAAACAAAAATTTCCTAGAAATGAAACAAAATATATCTTCAATAAATGACGAGAAAGAAATTTTATCTGTTGAGTAAATATCATTTTGAACAGCTGAAACTTAAACATTTCCAAAAAAAACTTTTTGTAGTGACTGTTTCAGGCCATAACTCAGTCATTTTTTTACCGATTTTCATTATTTTTGAACTTTTGTAAAGCTACACTTCTTATCTCCCAGTAGAGATTTCCAAAATGTAACAAGAAATGGCTAAATTTTGTTCGTTAGAGTAGTGCAAGGCACAAAAACTGGGTGAGGTACATTCAGCGGACTGGAAAGAAACTCGAAGTGATGGGAAAATTCTGCAAGTAAGAAAAGTCTTTATTCTTCAATATCAAACCGTTTATATAGGTAGGAGGTCTTGTGTATTTCATGTGTAGCACAGTGTAATTAGGATTGAAAACCCAAATTGTAAGCTCAATTGTCTTCCTTAAATTTACACCCTTGATTCTATTCATTTATAACCTGGTGTGTTTGCGTAATGTATTTAATTAATACACAGTGATAATAGTATATTGTGTTACAAGTGCAGAAAAGTGCCAATTTCTCACGAGTGTGAAGATGTTGCGGCATGAGACGGAGTTCAATGCCGCAATCACATGAGTATGAAATTGGCGTTTTTGCACGCGGTACACACTATACTTTATCTACGACAACAAAAAAAAAATAATAAACCACCAACAGCTAAGAAGATTTTTTAACCTAGAATTCATTCACTCGCATTCATATTTTTTACGTGAAATCCCTGGCAATAAATTAAGAGATGTAATGTGAGCCGCTTCCACGATGTTTGGAGATGTACAAGTGTACACCCCATTTTCCCATCATCGGATTCACTCATGATACATCTAGAATTTCGAAAAAGACAAAAGTAATCATTAAATTTGTAAAGCAGTAATAATACGTTTACAATCTGTATAATTTCAGTCAATCTACTATTTAGTACTTACAGTTAAATAATCATACGTATGTACTCGTTTTCAAACAATAATTTTATACAAACAATCACAATTCAATTGTCAAGGTTATTAACCCAGTTGCTTCGAAATATCCACATATTTTCGCATTATGTAGCAAATTATAAATGTTTCAATGTTTTTATTGTAATTTAGCAATAATAATAAATAATATTACAAAAACGATTATATAATAATGTTGAAAATTAATCAATTTTACGTTTTAATTAAGTAACAATCTTGGTAACTTTATAATAATGAGAAATAACCTAGCTATTTAAAAGCGTCTCCGTAGCTCAATGCTTACGCTCTCGCTACTAGACGGGCGATCCGGAGTTCAATCTCCCGGCTCTGACGTTGGTATTTTTTCTAGATGGATTTCCATTCAAAATATAATTTAATGTAAAATATTAATTAAACAAAATAAATTAACCTTTATCTAAAATTTATAACATTTTTAATATTTCAAATAATTAATAATATTATAAATATTGCAAGTGGTGACATTTTCAGTTTGGATATTGTTTGCAATTGATCGTTTTCACGGTTACTAGATTGTGGGACAAGTGTAACTTTCTATAGTCGTCGTAGATAAAGTTATTTAAGAATTTTGTTATGGAATTTTTTTTATTAGGCGGTAGGTAGCAAATAGTGAAGAATTGCATTTTTTCTTTTAATTATCACTTTGATACTACCTATTGATATTTTAGTTTATTAAAATGAATTTGCTCGATGCAATCCATTCCTCAATCCGTGATTGAAATTAATTTGAATTCATTAATAATAATAGTAGACCTACTACCCTTACTAGTTTCTAAGGGTGATTGTTTTTTATGATTATATCTGACTTTGATATCTTCTTTATTGTAAAGTTAGGCAAGTAACTTTTTGCTTATAAAAATTGAGCAATATTAGTGGAGCTTCTTTTCCAAATTCTGACTAAAAGATTCTATAGCAAAAATTACTTGAGTTTAATAATAATTGAAGCATTCTTGATAGTTTTTTTGCTAGTTTTTTTATTAAACGTACTAAGTAATAAGCCTTTTTAAAAGAAGAGACCTTCCTTAGTTTCAATCAAGTTGTTAGATTACTTTTACAAAATGCAGAAATCGTTTAAGAAATAAATAATGCTGTCAAATATATTTACTAATAAAAAGATAACATTTTAAATGTCGCGGGGTGATCTATTACGACGCGTTGACTGTGTAATAATAAGAGTAATGAAAACGTTCGACTTAAAAAAGCAATACAGGAAATGCGTGGATTGTATTTCTTCCAGTATAAACTCTCTAACCAGACAATACAGGATCACCTTTTAGCTATAAGAAGCTTTATTTAAGTAAGAAATTGAAAAAGCGGATACAATAACTACTCGAGCAAAATTTGTTTTCACCTCCAACCTGCAGTTGTAAATTCATTCACTGTGATAACCTACATTTTCTGAAATGTTACAAGATAGGTTATCGCAAAATAAGCATTGCACGTATGTTAGCTTAATTCGCGTATATTAGTTACTGCCTATTTATTCTTCACCTATTATATTAAATTTTTATACCGATCTTAATTCACTCATTCCTAATAAGGGCATACGGACAGATCAAGTTTTCCCAAACTGTATGATACTGAAATTTAGAAGTAAACTTGTAACATCAGCACTGACACTAAATCTACGGATTTAATTTTTGCACATATTATTTTTTAGCACAGATTTCTCCCTGGTTTATAATTAATTTAAATAATACGAAACTTGAGGCATAAAATCTATTAGCATAACTATCAGGTGGTATATTTGAGAGCTGCAAATATAAGGGACAATGTTTTGGTTAAAGATTTGTTAAATCTTCTTAGCGCAACATGACAATGAAATACTGTTTTCCAGTAGAATATACCTTCTCTCTTATGGTCATCAAACACATGTATCACTAAAAGTTGTTTAAACGAAAACGACAGTTAACTTTGAAAGTATTGATTTTTGGCAAAAGTGTTCCCAGTATTAGTTTCAGAAGTTTCATTGGGTTTACTTAAAGGTGCAACTTCTGTAACAACAGTAACAAGATAAATTAGGTCAAAGATAATCTTTCACTATTATTACTTTTGTTCAAACAATTTGTAAAATAATGTGGTCATGTAGATCCCTAGTCATTATGTTTATTGAACTCAATGCATTGAATTCGTTTTATATTTTTAGCAAATATTATTAAAACTGCTGCTAGAACGAACTAATACTGTTTAGTGATGGATTCGAGCCCGAGCCACGCTCGACTCGACTCCAACCTAGACTTGATTTCGAGCCGAGTTTCGAGTCGAGTTCGACAATTCTTTATTCGAGTCGAATCGAGCTTCACGTATGTCGAGCCCGAATAGAGTCGAGTTTTTGAAGCCGAGTTTTTCGAGTTTTTCGAGCTTTTCGAGCCGGCTCGAGAAAATTGTACAGTTTACAGTATGTCCCCTATTTTGTACTTTAACGGATTATAACTAAGAATCTGCGCAATTAGTTTTCTTTAAATGACTTCATTACACTATAACATTTAAACATAATGAAATTCTTAATTATTATATAATTATTTTATCCCGTTTTTAGGGTGTAATGTATTCATCACTGACAAACAAAATGTTAAAAAGTAAAACTCCTGCACGCCATTTTATAAGCTTTAACAGCTGAAGTAACAAGAGTTGCTGCTTGCAATTTGATCTTATCTTTTATGTTCAAAACGTGTTGATAACGTCGTGGATTTATTAACTTACATTAAAAAAATTAGTAATTTTAGTTTGTTTTGTTTTTTATTAAGATTAATGATGACTTTTAATTTATTAATATAATCAAACACTTCACTTTCAGTGAACTCTTAATTTGCAAAATATCGTTGCAATATAAGTATTGTATTGTTTGCTTCATTATTTGATGGTGGGATTCTGACTTCATCGGCTAATTCATCTTCAGACAATGAGTTTTTGTTAGTTGTTTTAACTTCTGAAACGATATCATTTTCGTCAAGTGTACCGCAAGAAAAACATTTTTCCAAATGATTTCCCTTAAATTCTGTGTAAGATCCTGATTTCTTAAAACAATTCTTAATTGTTTCTGGTTTAATGTAAAACCAACATTTAGTCAGGCATTAAAAAAGAATATTCAGGAAAAGGCTAATCATATAATAGTGATAAAACCCAAAGATAACACTCAAATTGTGGATAAACTGAAAATAAAGGAGGATGTCCTTAAAAACGTCAAACCAGCAGAATTGGAGGTTTCCGTTGCTAAAACAGCCATAACAAAAGATGGAGGGTTTTTAATCAAGTGCAATGCGAAAGAGGACGGAGAAAAAATACGCAAAGAAGTAGAAAAGAAATTAGGGAAAGAGTATGTAGTAAGTGAACCAAAACCTAAGTTACCGAAAATAAAAATTGTAGGACTTGATGAAATTATAGATGAAAAACGCTTATACAATGTATACAAAAACAAAACAGCTCGTTAATTAGCGAAGGTAATATCAGATTACTCACGGTAAGAAAATTAAAATATCAATATATGGCAATAATTGAATGTGATGGGAACACATTTAAAGAGATAATGGATAAAGGCTATCTTTATATAGGGTATTCTACGTGCAGCATTTTTGAACACTTTGATCTAATTAGATGTTTTCGTTGTGCTGGATATCACCATAAACAGAATAATTGTTTAAAAAGTCAGGTCTGTTTAAAATGTGGGTCGACAGAACATACAGCCTCCAATTGCAGTAGCGCATCCAAGTTATGTCCCAACTGTAAAGACTTTAACATTAGATTGAAGCTAAATATCAACACAGATCATTCACCGTTTGACAGGCAATGCCATATTTATCAAAAAAAACTAGAAATTGAAAGAGGTAGAGTTCAATACGCCTTGTAGCCACTAAATAGGACAGGAGAAATGAACAATATAAAAGTTAAGCCCGAAGTTCAACCCCAATCAACTACAATTTACTATCAAAATGTGAGGGGCTTGCGTACCAAAGCATTGGAATTTAAATGTAACATTTTAAGTTCAAATCTGGATATCGTCGTTTTAACAGAAAGTAGCCTAAATGATCAATTCTACAACAATGAATATTTTGATGAGAGATTTACTGTTTTCAGATGTGATCGCGATTACAATATCTCACAGTGCACAAGGGGAGGGGGAGTATTAATAGCTTGTAAAAAATCTCTGAAATCTACTTTATTAGAAAAATTATCTTGTCAATCATTTGATCGAATTAGTGTGGATATAGATATCGGAATTAAAAAATTTGTAATAATTGGGTTATATGTCAAGCCACAAGCTACGGTTACTACATATGAGGCACTGCTATCACAATTAGATATTGAACAATATATTGCTGAAGATAAAGAAATAATAATTTTTGGTGATTTCAACCTCAGAGAGTTTATCTTAGATAAGAAGAAGGATATGAGCAAGGCCTGCAATGTTCTCCACAGATTTATGACAACGTTTAATCTTCAACAGTTTAATAACATTCTTAATGAAGACAATGTCATATTGGATCTGTGTCTGTCATCGTGGACTTTAGAAGTTTTAAGAGATGAATCTCCATTAGTTTCCGAAGATAAGCGTTTTCATCCTGCTCTTGTATGTAGTTTAATTACTAGTAGCAAGAAAGAAAAACGGTTACAGTATAAATTTATAAAAAGGGATTTCAAAAACGCAGAAAAACGCAGATTATTATAAGTTCTATTGCACCCTTAGGGAGGTGGATTGGCATAATATCTGTTCTACTGGTAATCTAGAATTGTCCTTAAATTTGTTTTATCGAAAGTTGAACATCATTATAGCCTCGTGTGTACCAACAAAAGAAATTTACAAAAGCAATTATCCTAATTGGTTTACGGTTGATATAAAGAGGACAATTAGAGAAAAACGTAGAGTTCATAAAAAATTAACGTCTGCCCATGTCTCAGAGGAAGCTTTGAAAATAAAACTCAAAGAGTTATCTAAAAAACTTAAGCTCCAAATTAAATTAGCATACGAAACATATTGCAAAAAGTGCGAAGAACAACTTTTGATAGAACCAAAAAAATTGTATGATTATTTAAAATATATGAAAGGAAGTAATAAAACGCCAGCTGAAATGAAACATAATGGAAACACCTACCAGACAAGCAAAGATATAGCAGAAGCCCACTGTACCTTTTTTAAATCTGTGTATAAACAAAATTTCAATAGTACTCAAACTCTGGACATTGATGATTACAATCTGGGTATCTTTAATTTTCAATTTGTAACTGAAGCTGAAACAGAAGAGGCAATAGAAGCAATCAAACCTAAGCTATCTGCAGGTCCGGATGATATTCCATCGTTTATTCTTAAAGGGTGCGGTAGCTTGCTAAAAAAACCGTTAACTGATATCTTTAATTTAGTCATTACAGTAGGTGAATTTCCGGTTAGATGGAAAATTTCGAAAATTGTTCCTATTTACAAGAGCGGTGATAAATCAGATATTCAAAACTACCGTCCCATTTCTTTAATATCCGCGTTGGCCAAAATCTTTGAAAAACTCTTATATAAGCAAATATATGCACATGTGGAAAAGTCTTTGTCAGCTTCCCAGCATGGATTTGTAAAGAAACGTAGCACAGTTACTAATTTACTGGCATTTACGGAATACGTTGCAGAAAATATTGTTGGAGGTCATGAGGTCTACTGTATATACACGGATATTAGTAAAGCCTTTGACAGTGTATCATTTCAGCTGCTTTCTGAAAAATTGTGCAAATTTGGTTTTAGTGTGAGTGCTTTGAAGCTTATACAATCCTACTTGGTAGACAGAAAAAATTTTGTCATAATTAACGGTGTCAAATCGTCTGAGTTCACTCCAACGTCTGGGGTTCCGCAAGGAACCTGCTTAGGACCTCTATTGTTTAATCTGTTCGTCAATGACCTACCAAAGTCTGTTATGCATTCAAGATGTTTGCTCTATGCGGATGACTTTAAAGTGTTTTCTGTGATTAAAACCAAGTTAGACAGCATAAATCTCCAAAGTGATTTGAATAACATATCTACATGGTGTAGTCAGAATGATCTGGTGTTAAACAGTGATAAATGTTGTGCTGCAAGATACTCTAGAGTAAAGATCATACATAATAATGATTTTTCTATAAATGGCAACGTACTAATTACAAAAGATCAGGTTAAGGATCTAGGTATAATTTTTACTAGTAAATTCACATTTAATGATCATGTTGAATATATTGTAAAAAGCGAATAAAAGCTTATTCTTTATTTTAAGAAATTGCAGTAATTTTAATAATATTACTTTATTGTTTAATCTTTTTAACATATACGTGAGAAGTATTTTAGAATATGCAGCAATAATCTGGCTGCCTAAAACTTATAACCTAATTGAAAATATAGAACAACCACAAAAAGTCTTTGCTAGATGGATTTACAAAAAACTCACGGGTATATATCCTAAATATCCCTACCTAATTTCATATAGGGATCAGTTAAATTGTATTCGTCTATCTTGTAACATTCAAATTATTCCATTATCAAAGAGAAGAGACATTATGGTTGTCTTGTTTATTTACAAATTACTGCATTATTACATAGATGCTCCTTCACTTCTGGAACGTATCAGCTTTAGAGTGCCTTTGGTGCATTTACGTCACAAAAACACTGGCATGTTCATGGCCGCAACTGAAAATACTCCGGTTAATTTTGCTTTAACAACCTGCAACAGATTATTGCTATCAAAAAATGTAGATATTTTCCACAGTTCTGTTAAAAATATTTTTAAAGATTTATCAGTGTAAAAACCATATTTGTAGTCATAATGGTTAGTATTTGTTATTTTTTCATATATATTTAAGTGCATATATATTTATATACATATACATACACCTTTTTTGTTGTTATAATTATATTGTGTACTTGTGGATACCAATTATATGTAAAAGGCTTAAAGAGCCGTTTATAATTTGGTTAATAAAACTATTATTATTAATCTGACTCCATGACAAACGTATCAAACGCACAGCATCGAGAACATTTATTACTTTAAGCTGTTGGTTGTTGTCCATTTGCTCTATCATTTGCAGTACAATTTGTTTACGGTAAAATTGTTTAAAATTGTGAATGACACCTTGGTGTAAGTACACGGACAAGATCAAAGAAACAAACCGGATTCCAGTATCTTCTTCAACAACAAATCAATTAAACACTTTATCTAAAAAGGTTTACTATCTACTTATCTTGGGATTTTATAAAAATTTGTTTAACATTTGGTTTTAAACCGGATGGGTAATGAAAAGGAGCCGCAATGAATCATCCCTTAATCCTTTCTTTGAAACCTGTTTACTATCATCGGCTACTTATTGACACATTTATTGTTTATTTAGGCACCTTAAATACATAATCACTAGAAAACTACTTAAAAAGAATTCACATTTTTGGTTTAAAGTGTAATAAAAAGAACCGACAAAAGTTTAAAAAGATATGTAGTAAATATCTGTAGCCAGTCTACAGATTTCTTTCAAGTTGTTAACAACGATTTGTTTTAACGTATAAACTTAGTGGTGAATCAGTGCAAACATTAATCTTTTTCTTGTTTACTGAGATTTTGATATTTATGTTCAATATGGCAGACTTTGACAGTCACGATAGTTAGTCTCCGCAAGCTGTTCGTTTTCTGACTAAGAGGAGAAAAATGTTTTCGCGACTGCTATATGAACTTGGAAAATATCTATGATTCCAAAACGAGCCGGCTCGACTCGACTCGATTTCGAGTCGAGTTGACATAGATTATTTCGTGTCGAGTTTCGAGTCGAGCTTGAATATTTTTTCGAGCAGAGTCGAGCTTTCTAGGAAAACTCACATGATTTTGCTGCAAGCAATTTCTATCGAGAATAAAGATGAAGTTTATTGGAAAACTTATCCGTTTCATAGAACTTTTGAATATCATCCATTCAGCCTTTTTTGAATTTGAACCAATTGCGTTGTTATAAAACCAAATACAAAAATGTTGATAACCATTTGCAAATGAGCGACAGCCTAATCAACATGTTTATCGATGATATTATGAATATCGTTATGTATATATTAAAAGGTAGTCGCCCGGCGGAGCGTCGTTTCTTCGGGTTTATGCAGATCTCCCAGCATGACAATTTGCTTCCTATTTTTGAGAAGATTCGCAAACCATCTTAAAACCCTTCCTCTAATACCAATTCTTCCCAATCTAGTCAACAGAATGTCATGATCAAGAGTGTCAAATGCCTTAGATAAATCAGGAAACACCACAAGCAGTATTTTTAGTCATGGCTACGTCCCAGCAACTACCGGTGGAACTGTAAAGTTTTTGCCACTAGTCACAAACACGTAATTGCTACGGTTTCATTACGTGCCTAGAACCAAAATAGAGAACAATTTTTGGGTAGCAGGTACGTGGCGGCGTACCGCGTAATTGCTACTTTCGTGGAACTTCTTTCCTCTTTGACACATCATGTCGCGTGGTTGCTCTCTTACTCTTGCAACTTAACAAATATTCTATTATTTTCTATACTAATGCTGCGATCGTGTCACAAAATGCATTACTATTTTATTTGTAATAAGTACGTACTTGCAACTTTTCTGTTAAATGTGATGATGATAGGTCGAAAATAACACGCTTTCTTTAAATATATTTTTTAATAAAAAATGTCTTTAATAAAATATGATAGTAATACTTATAAGTTGATACACATGTTAGAAACCATTTTTATATTATTCCTGTTATGTTCTTTTATTTGTTTAAATAAAAGACACTCAATTATTGTCATTAATTAACTTTATTAATACTGAGCGAGCAGGGAGCATTACATACACAATGCATACACTGTACAAGACGTGTGTCCTCCAAGCCGACTGAAGTGGTACTGACGGATGGGCCAGGAATGCCAAGATTGCCTAGTTACATCACTACAAATAAATGTTGCCAACTTCAAGCTATATGCATAACAATTCCTAAGGCACAATTTGGCACCAATTTGTTATTTTTATTGAAGGTTATATAGTAAAACATCTATTAACAATCATAACAAATTGCAAATTGATTAATGATTATTGATTAAGCCAACATTTTGCAAGTAAATATAGAGATGGAGTATTTTACGAAAAATGACTTTAATGTGATTCTCCTGGGTAGCAAAAACGTACGTTTTACTTTCAATACTACTGTAAGGTTTTAAAAACTTTAAAGTAGCTTTGGGCGAATTACTACTACAATCATTGAAGTTGCAACGACTGTAAAGTAATTATACTAAGTGACCGTTCCACATCCTTTAAAAAGTTACTTAGAGGTAATAGAAGTATATAGTTCCAATAAATACTAGAAACAACTACACAATTACTAAAATATTCCGAATTGAAGTAATTATAACTATAAAGTCATAAATTGAGTTGTAGTTTCGTAACAACTACTCAATCAAAGTTCTGGTCTCAGTTACTGCTACTTAGATGCTGCTTGGGACAGCTACTACTAGTTTTTTGTCATCCAGAGCATTATTTATTTTATCACAAAAAATTTCTAGTTGTAATGTTGTACTCTTATTCTTTTGGAAACCATATTGATATTGATTGCTAGCTATTAAATACAATATATTAATATAATTTGTAAGTTTAGTATGAATAATTATTTCTATTATTTTATCAAATGTACAAAAGAATGGCTATGGGTCTGCAGTTATTAAAATCTTTCTTTCGTCCACCTTTAAATAATGGAATAGCTAAAGCCACTTTAGTTTTTAGTTGTAATACAAGTTTACCGATAGTCTGAAAATTATACTAGATATCTTTATTCATAGTTTATCAATGCCTGGAGTGGTATTCACGTTCATGTGATTGACTATATTCAAGTTCCAAAATTGTCAATTCGAGAAGGAAAGCCGATTGAGATACGATAGTGGGTCTCATGGGAAAATTTGAAATAACTGGAACTGCGACTAGTTGTTTGTTGGGCATAGCGGTTGGGTCAGTGGCGGCATGTATTGAAACGATATCTCGATTTTTTTATTTTCTCCTTCCTTCTCAATTTTTAGGATAGCAGATTATATATGGCCCAGACTTCCTCTTTATTCACGGACCAAACTACAGCACCTGATCATCTCCGAAAAATTTTATATTTTACTATTTATTCTTCTTATTAACTTTTTTCACTTAGTATCTTGACCACAATTAAACTGTTTATTTTTATTTTCTGGTTTACAAAAAACGTTACATTCCTTTCCTATTTTTTTTATTATTCTTTTTTGTTTAGGGAAAGTTTGGGTAGCCACGGATATTTAAATGAAATACCAAAAATGCACAAAAATACCAAATTTCAACGTTTATTGTTATATTTAAAATTTACTTTGGAACTTCTTCAAACATTTTAGTACAAAAAACAGAAACATTTCTTAGTCATTTAAGTAGTGATAATACGATAATTTTCTCCTTTGATTTTTGACAATGGAAAAGATGGCGGGTAGTCCCGGGCATACTTGGTAAGCGTTTTTATCCTTGCAAATGGCACAATAGTAATACTTATTTCATAGCTCAATGTTAACGCAGGCTTCGTAAGAACAACCTGTACATTTATAGCATTAGATTCAGTCTTTTTCAAATGTTTACCTATAAATGATGCATTCGGTTCCTTAATCACGGTATTCATTGTTTTTAGTTGTTTGCATGTCATGGCTTTACTTTTATCTTTAAGATCATTGTATACGTAAAAGATGTTAAAATCTCATTCTTCTGTGTTTTTTGTGAACGCTTCATAAGACGCTTTTTAGTCGCATTAGGAAGAGGCGATAATTGTGTCATTTTTGTACTGGTTTTCCGAATATAGAAATACATATATTTTAATTAAATACCTAGGATAAACCTAATTACCCAGAAACTACTTTCTTTTTGTTAAATTTAAAGTCATTACAAAATGTCCGAGGGTACCCGACTGACTTGCGTCCGGGGCTGCCCGATTACTTAGATGCTATTTTTCTATTAATAGTGCTTAATTTATTAACGGAATCAAATATTAACAGATAAATACTATATATAATCGTAAAATACATGTTATGACCAAAATTTCATCTAATAAATGAAGTTAAGCTACATACGTTTTCTATGTGATTAACCTCTTATGAAGCTTGATAGGAGTGGACACAAGATAGTTGGCTGGAACAAAACCTACTGTAATATACAATTCATTCGGTGGCCACGGCAATACTGAATTATATTTTGTTTGTAGGTCATATGGGACACATTTCGATTTAACATTATGTTTTTTTTATTGATGGCTTAGTAATTTGATTATCCAACGATAGCCATCATCCGGGGCTACCCGCACTTCCCCTACTTAGAAACCAATGGAAAAATTATTCGCTAATTCAATCTGAATTCAATATTCTCTGAATTGCATTTATTTGGTTCTATGGAATAATATAAATTTCTGCTCTACTTGTTATTATTGTAATAAAGGTATAGCTTTTCTCATGGTAACCAATTTCCAGGCCTGTTCGACAGTATTTGGATCGAAGGTTTCCGAGTCAATGGATTGGAAGAAGCGGCGCTTTCGAATGTCTTCCAATGTCGCCAGATTTATCTCTGCTAGATTTCTTTTTGTTGGATCGTCTGAAAAATAAAATTTACGTAACGGCACCGAGTAACGTACGTATAATCACACTATAGATAAGATCATGTTTCATGAGAATTGTTTAGGAATGTGAACACACGATATCAAATTACAGTTTTCTGATAAGTCTACGTTATCTCTATGAGAACTTCTGTAGCATTTACTCTCTCATGACCATGAGAACTGTGTAGGCAGATCAGGTATAAATACCTCTGTTTTAATCTTAAGTCTTTAGTTATTTATTAAGTATTTATTCAACTCACAACAAGTGTTTATCCAGAGTGAGTATTAAAACTAGGTGTGGATTTTAAAATTGTCTTGCTAGTAAAAACATAAAGGCTCATTCGAGTTTTTAATCAATTATTTTGCTTAATGTCATTTAAATGTGAATTCTAAAATGGTTCTGTTAAGTGTGTTAATTCAAATCTAATTATTTAAACTCGTCTTAAACTCGTTAAATAAATTACTGACAAAGTAATATTAATACATTTGTTTCTAAATGTTAAAAGAGATAAAGTTTTCTCTTGATTAAAAATAATAAAATATATTCTACGACTGCAAACGAAATATATAAATGTGTTTTATTATATTTAATAAATAAAGTTTTAAAAAAGCTTCGGCCACAGAATATAATCAAAACTACCGGGCTCTTTAGGAGATTTACGACAACGTATAATTACCGAATGCCGTCTAATCCACAAATGTTCCAAAACGTGCGGCGACATTTTGAGCAGAACCTTTAAATGTTTAAACTAAGTTTACGACAACGTATAGTCAATGAATGCCCTGTTATCACTCAACAAATGCTCCAAATACGAAATTAAATTTGAATTTGTCCCGTTTCCTTGAATTTTCGCAGGAACTAATATTCTGAATCCAAAAAGATACTACTGTATTTATTGAGCTTTCAAATTGTATGTCTATTGACAGCGCATGGATGCTTGGTTCCATATAATTGACAGTTAAAAAACATGTTTCTATACATCTTAGCTGGTACGGTTCCATGAGTAGACATATGATCCAGTCCCTAAAAACCTACAAAACATGCACATCTTGAAGAAGATGTTCGATTCGGACGATCCGCGTAAACTCGATTGGGTGGAATAATTCGACTGATTAGAGCTCACTATATTAATACTAAATACGCCCTAGTTCACCTTTGACGAATTAAATATTTACTAAGGAAACCTCGTCAAGACATGACGGTCAAAAGGATTGAAGGATTTCCCTATATACAACATTCGTTATGTGATTACAGTACTTGGGATTTTCGTGAGTGATTATTTAAATAAACGCAACCAAACATAACCAGTTGACAATTTTAAGCCTAACACACCTCTCTCACAGTTTACACTCCTCTCTTTTGACATATCTTCCTCTCTGGCTTACCCTTCCGCTACGGTTTATTCTACATACATACATACGGAATTTCTACCTTACGAAATGATAAGAATAAAATCAAAGATCGATCTTGTTTAAGAAATTATTTTTTTTGTTTATTGTTTCCAGCCTTATTTTGTGGAACTCCATAATCATGAAATAAATAAAGATTATTAATATATTGGACAAACACTTCGAAATTTTGACATAAGATATAAAGAACACGTACGTCATTACAAAAATAAACATCCTGAAAAATCGAATTACGCCAAACACCTTTTAGAACAAAATCACACAATGACTCCTCAAAATAATATTAAATTCCTACATTTTTGTAATAACAAACGCAAATTAGACATTTTCGAAGCCTTTGAGATATACAAACACAAACTCAGGGTACCTTTAATGAATGAACAACTTGAGCTCAGTAATTCTCCGTTACTGGAAGTATTAGATATTTAATTCTGATTATTATTATTAATTTTATCTAGTTACCTATTTTGTATCTACCTTAGCGACGTGTTTGTTTATAATTATATTACCTTTGATAATGACAGCATAGCTGTCGAAACAATATTGTCAGGTTGTATTAAAACTGTGAAACTTTTAATAATCTTTATTTATTTCAAAATTATTTTTTGGTCACTTTCCATGGAAATATTTCTGGAAACTAATTGAAATGACTTAAACAAAAAAAAGTTGATTCCCAAAGTGGTGTTCTGTGGAAATATTTTGGGGTTCCACGGGACCAGTTGTAAGTCCTGTAATATAACAAAAGGATACCATTTGCAAAGCTTTAAACTTTCCTACAATAACGGACTAGTAACTATTTTATTTGTTGGTGCCTTTTGCTACCACATATTTATGTGAAATAAAAAACAAAATATCGCAATAAACTGGATGCTCTTGCGTATCAAAATAAATGTTTTAAATTTATTTATTTATAAACATAAAACTTAATGAAATACAGATATTAAGTAGTGTCGACTAATATACAAAACGAAAGCTTCAATATGGAAAAAGAATCTGAATCATGAAATTTGCCCAGAAGAACTCTCAAACGAACTGGAACAAAAATCAGCTTTATGTTTTAAATGCATAAATAAGCGCGACTAGTTACGAAACTCGCCACCGTACAAAGTGAGATGGCGCCCCAAGTGAATGTCTCAACCGTGCGTTTCAAATTAAACATTTTATATTTATTTAAATTAAAAATATAAACATAAAAATTGTAAAAATGAAATAGTGTCGATTGATCTACACGGTGAAAGCTTTAGTATAAAAACAGAATGACGTAAATCAACCCAGCGGAACTCTCAAACGAACTGGAACAAAAATAAGTCTTGCGTTTTAAATATATAGATTATGATTATGATTTAAGAGCGCTGTAGCTCAGCTGATCAAGGCCTTAAAAGCCACCAATACACCCCTCAAAACCCACAAACTCAATAATTAAGAAAAGACGTTTGCTGTATTATGCATCTTTCTTCCTCTTTAATTTATCGAATGCTGAAGACTCGTAACGTTTAAATTTCTTTGTTCGCATGTAAGGTCGTCAGTGTTACATCGGTAACAGCGCAACCACGTGACTAGTTTTTCTACAAGTGGTGGTATTTAGTACAATCTGCAATTACAAGCGTCTAGCCCCCGAGTTATCACTAAACTAATCCTGATCTTAACGCATGCGTTTTGTGCAGCGTCTTGACTTCAATTCGATAGGATATGTGCAAATTAATATTAAATATATTATTAATTACAGTTCTGATTAGAAGTAGATAAATACATAATTAACTTTTTTTAGTTAATGATTGCATATGGATTGTATACGTTAAAAAAAAACAAACGACCAAATCCAAATTAACGTTTTTTTAAGGAAAGTCATAGATATTACCTTTTGGTTTTAATAAAAGAAACTTTAGTAAACTTTAAATATTGTAACTTTACTTTGAAAATCCGTTAATTTTAATTTATACAGTCTATACACAATCATTAATTTAAAAAAACGTAATAAAATTTAAGTATGTACCTACTCCTAAACAGAAGTATAATTATTAATATATTTAATATTTATTTACACATGTTTTATCGGATTGAAGAGTCACAACACGCTTTTTATTAAAACCAAAAGATAATGACTTTCTTTTTGAGCAGTTTGAACCTTTTCTTTCCAAATTTAAAAAATTTTGAAAAATGTCGATAAATGTTTTTAATTAGTAAAAACATTCTTTTATTAACGTTTATTTTTTTAACGTGTATCCGACGATACCACCGTTACCCTATGTGCAAGTGTCTAAATCAATGTTTAGATTTTTATTTTACTAATGTTTTGAAATTAATCAGTACCACAAAGTTATTCGAAGCGTTACAATGTCGTATTTAACGGACATTCAACGTGCACAAATTGTTGCTCTTTTGGAGCTAGGAGTTCGTATGCGACAAGTCGCATTGAGATATGGGGGTTTGCCATAGTGTTGTACCTCGTATGTGGTTCCGGCATTGAGGGACGGGAACTTTTCGTCGATGTCAAGGATCTAATCGTCTTCATTCTACCAACGTCGCGAGGACCGAAGATTTGTGAATGCAGCTCGACGGGATCCTGTGACAAGCGCTCACATGATTGCAGCAGACATGGACTTGTTTCTATGAGTATCCGATAGGACGGTACGAAATAGTCTACATAAAGGTCAACTTTGTACTCGTGTTAGAGCTAATTTTCCTCACTTGACGCACCAGCATCGCTAGGAGAGAATGCAGTATGCACTACCGACATTGGACTACGAGGTAATGGCGAAAGGTCTTGTTCAACGACGAAAGCTGCTTTTGCCTCTTCCATTCTGACGCACGAATTCGCGTATGGCGTCGTCGAGGAATGCGATTGGATCGCAATCGCGTCAACCCGACACGTAATTTCAACAGCGGATCTGTCGTGGTTTGGGGAGGCGTTAGCTATGATGGTTGCACCGATCTGGTGATTGTATCAACTCCTGGATTGACAGCGTTTCGGTACATCAACGAAATTCTTCGGCCTCACGTTCTGCCCATGCAACGTCGAATGGGACGAGCGTTTGTGTTTATGCAAGACAATGTGCGTCCACACACTGCTCGAGTTACCCAGGAGCTTCTCCAGCAACACAACTTACGCGTTCTTCCTCATCCGCCTATCAGGTCAGACCTCAACCCAATTGAACATGTGTGGGATAAAATCGAGTGTTGTCTACGAAACCTGCAGAGACCACCAAGTACTCTCCGAGGATTGGGAATAGAACTGACGCAATTGTGGAACAACATTCCCTAGAAAGAGATTCGCGCAGTTCTGAACATGCCAGCGAGGTTACAAGAGGTACGCCAGCAAAAAGGAAGAAACACACACACAATGTGCAAAATCCGACCGACAACTTCCTCATGGTGTACATCGGGTAACGCTGATGTTGATTGTTACACGTTAAAAAAATTAACGTTAATAAAAAAATGTTTTTATTCATTAGAAACATTTTTAAAATTTTTTGAGTTTGAAAAAAAAATGTTCAAACTCAACCGGTAATAATCTCGCCGGCAGCAAACGAAAAACTTCCGACAAAATTCAGGGTAAATTTCAAAAATTCATAAATTCGCGCCATATTATCTTAGGCACTCGAAGTTTTAAAAAATTTACAGAAAAGGTCTGAACTTTATTGCCCTAGCAGTCGATTGGGTCCACGATTTCTTTAGTATACCGTACACTTGCTTTCAAAACTTTCGCGTACACCTATTTTTCGCTGTATTAAATCAGGGTTGTAATTAATCAACTTTGACGTTTAAATTTTTGAAAAGTCAAAATCATGTCAAAATGCCTTGACTAAGAGAGCAAGATAAAGTTTTAATACTATCCAAGTTAGAAGAGGGTTGGACCATACGAAGAGTGGCTACTCATTATGGGATAGATAAAAGCACGGTTCTTCGAGTAAAGAAGAGGTGGGCACAAGAAAGGAAAATACGAAGAATTATGGGAGGTTATTCAAGATGCATGGGAAGAGTTGACCGAAGACCGAAATTATTGGCGAAACCTTATAGGATCCATGCCCAGGAGATTGAATGCGGTGCTAGACGCTAATGGGGCCATGACGCTATATTAAAACCTTATTTAACATATTTGTATTTATTGTTATATTCGTTTTAAATAAATTTGTTATCTTCAAACACTAATTACTGCCGAATTAGGTATTTGTTTTGTAAAAGTTACTTTGTGTCATTTTTAACCTAATTTTAAAATTACCCATTCACACAGCTACAATTTTGCAATATTATTGTTACTTGATTTTGAGTGTGTACGCGAAAGTTTTGAAAGCAAGTGTACAAGCTGTAAAAGTTTGACATTTTTTTTCTGCAGGGATCGCGGGGAGCGGAAAGGCTTAAACGTAACATCTGCTGACACGTCCTTAAACTAGACACTTTAAACTTTTCAGTACGTAAAAGTTTATCCATTTTTGTTCTAAATTAACCGAGTTACGGCTGTTTGAAGTTTTGGTATTTTTGGTGCGTTATCAAGTGGTGCGTTTTTTTCCTTGAGAGAATATGTCGTATATTTTTTGGAAAAACTAAAATATTTATGGTTACCGATAAAAAAATCAAATAAATATAAATTAAAGGAACAAATTAAATTCTTGTGTTACGATTTTAGTTCCTTCAGCAGCGCAATTTGAGAAGTTGTTTAGTTTTTAATCAAACTATATTGAGTTTAGCTTTTTGTTTTTAGATATATATATTTTATTTTATTTCATTTTTACGCCTGTTTGGTACTCCTTTCACTCGAATACCCCTAGGCCTGAAATTTGCTAGCTGAACCTAGGGGCCATCTCAGTTAAAAATAGGCTCTGAATGCGACTCAGTGACTGAGTGGTAAATCAAAATTACTGTCCAACTCCATGACGTATATAATAATTCCTGTATACAATAATTTTGTAGTTTGGTTACCTATTGCTCTATGTTCTTGAGCTACTTCTACCCTCAGTTGATTTAGCTAGAGCATATCGATTTCGATGATCAAGATGAGACTGATTCCATATCGGTCGCCTATTATATACATTAGTATATTACAGTACAAGTGGAGAAACTAAAAGTTTTACTCACGCGTGTGTCGAGATTACACACGAGGCGAAGCCGAGTGTGGAACGACACACAAGTGAGTGACTGTTTCCCACGAGTGCTGTATAGCGTTTTGTTCAATCCTGCTATTAGAAATTAAAAAAATAAATAAATAAATTTAAATTTTTAGAATAATTGCAGAAAAATTAGGAAGCGGTTTTTGTTGTTATGGCTCTCATCATTCGTCATAAAACAAACAATCAATTTGTCATTATTTGTCAACAAATTTTAGGAGAACGAGGTGCCCAGTTTACGAGAACATTTTTCTTTACCGATCCATCTATTCGGGTATTGTTGATTTAAATGTTGCAGATAATTAATGTGAAATGAAGGGGTGCCCCATCATGCATGAAAATATATCTCGGCAAAGTTCTAACCATAATGCAACCATAATGTATGGCTGCAGTGAATGGCATGCAAATCAAATAAGTTTTTATTGCCTAAACTATGGTAAATAGCAAGATCGAACAAAAGACAAAAAATGTTAGAAATTAGAATATCTTCTGTAGAAAAATATTCACCCAACCTTTAAAAAAACTTGAGCTTCTTTACATGTAGATGATCAAATTTTGACCACTTACGTAACACCCACTATTAAAAGAATGTTGCCAAAAAGCTATTTTTTTAGTACGGAAATCCTAAATTTCACCCCCATTGCTAAAAGCAAACTTTTGTTATTTAGAAAAATAGAAATTTTTTGAAGATCTTTGACATTCGATAGGGCATTAACGAAGCACTTTTGGATAGAGGTAAGTTTGGTTAAATCGTCCTATTTTGGTCTCAGGAATATGTCTTAGCGTTTTGTACAGGCCTTTTAGTGACACCATATATAAGTAAGTCTCTACACTTCAAGTCAAGTAAGTCAAAACACTTCAACTTTTAAAAAAAGTTTTCATCTTCATGTTGTACCAGAATAGAAGAACATAAAATAATATATTAGCATAGCAAAGTCATAGATTCTATATAATCATTATATAAGGGAAATTAATATGTTTAACTGCTAATCATTTTATGGACAGGTTTTTGGATTTGAAAATTATAAAATAATACCTCCTTGCAGCAAAATGTTTTGGTTAAAAATACTTAAAAATATCGAAAATAAAAATCAAGAATTTAATTTAGAAAATTATTAGATATTTTGCCACATAGACAGCATTTTTTAAAAGATTTTGTTGAAAACCGTATCTTTCTATCTCAATTTATAACCATGTCACAGGTAAATTGGCGATACGATAGGCAACAGGAGTAGAAACGTTATAGTTTTTAAATAAACTAATACCCATTGCACCTTGTGGCTTATAATTTCTCGCTTCATTAAATCTTCGAAAGTGTTCATTGTTTTCTTTTAGTGGAGTTGAATGTTAATAAATACGGTTGAATAAAAGCTTTTAGTCTTCTCCACGAAATAATTTAAAACATAATAAAATTTAAAAGTTGACTTTAGTTTCGGCTTACTTAAGATGAAGCCATTCTCAAAACAATATTAATCCAAAATATGTATTAGGAAGAAGAAACGTTTTTCTGAACACTCCATGTTTAAATACACATATAAAGAAAATTAAAACTACTACATGATCTGGGAACAGAATAATCTGATATCTTGTATTTCTTTCTCTTTTTTAAATTTTTACTCGTGATTTTTATAATTAAAGAAAATTGAGTAAAAATCATGAGAAGTGCAAGTTGCTTCTACAACTTGCTAATAACAAAACATGGATTGCATAAAAAATGTTTCTTCTTCCTAATATATATTTGGTTTAATAATGTTTTAAGAATGACTTCATCTTAAGTAAGCCAAAACTGCAGTCAACTTTAAAATTTATTGTTTTAAATATATTTCGTGGAGAAACCTAAATTTTTTATTCAACCCTATTAATTTACTCTCGCTTTATGTTTAAGATATTTTCATTTGCTGCTAATAGTAGTTAATTAGTATATTATGCTCAAGTACCTGACATCGTAAAATTACGGTTAAAAAGATGTTTTTTGCGTGTAAAATTAAAAAGGATTATGATTACAAGTCAAAGCAGGAACAAAATACTTAGGTGTTTTTATAATCTTTAAACTGCAGTTATTGTTTGATATTACATTTATATAACTGTTATGAATAACAGTTGAATAACACTATGCATAAGCTAAGGAAATGTGATCCTGCAACTTACCACATTTAAATTATCGCTTTAGCTCCTAACGCCAAACCTTCATGTCCATCGTTGCCACATAAAATTAACCCGAATTTAGTCTCGAAATATAACAGGATGGCGCCACTTTATTGAGCGCTTAAAGAACTTATGGGAATTACGTGCCATTTAATTGTTAAAAGCTTTCTGATCAAAATTTTTCGCTTGGAAATTATAAAATGAATACCTGCATGTCGCAAAATGTCCTAAAGCCAGAAATACCTAAAAATAAGCAAACTAAAAATCAGAGATTTAATTAAGAGCTTTTTTAGATATTTTGCCACATGAAGAAAATTTTTTAAAACATTTTGTTAAAAACCGCATCTTTCTATCTTAATTTTTAACGATGTGATAGGGTAATTTGCTGATACGGTGCGTAGAGAGCGCTCTTAATATTCTTTAGGATTAGAATATCAGACACAAGAAATTTTCCTTCGAATAATTTGTTCAAAAAACCTCATTTAAAAAAGGTACAAAAATATTTGACAATGTTAATAGGTTTTCATTTGGGAGAGCAATTAAAGTTAGATTGAAAACCTTCACCGCCTTAATGTCCCAATTGGCCCATTCTTGTGGAATTTACTGATACAAATTTAGTAATGCTATCAAAGAGCTATTTTTTGAGATGCTATTTACATTGTACCATTTAGTATAATGAACTTTTAGTGTGCTCATAAAACAAACCTGCAATCCATTCAACTTCTCAAAGGTTTCCAACACGTAATCGTCTTAAGTATCAAATAATGGATTTTGTCTGATTTACTCTAAAACTTGGAATTAGAACTAAATATATATTTTAAAAAAATCATGAAGCACATCTCCTTAATTTTAGTTATACATAATATATTTAACAAAATCTTATATAAATTAACAAGAAAATACTTTTTCAAAGAAATGCGTTTTTCATGTATAAAAATAAGAGCTTATTTTTTTATTTGAAAGATTGTCAATAGGCAAATGAGATATTTCGCGAAATTTCTTACTAATTCATTGCTGAAGGATTTCAGTAATTCTTTTCAATCAAAAAAAGAAAAGAAAAAACGAGGAAAAAAACTCATTTATCGAGTAGAAGAAACAATATGTAGTAAATAAGAAGGGCAACCAACCAGGAGAAACGAATGTAAAATAACATATCTTGACAGAGACAAATGAAGGGTCGCGGTTACAGTTTAGATTTCAGTGTTATTCATAATATAAAAAATATTCTGTCATATATACCATCAACATCGTTTTATCTTGGTATATTTGGCAGAAAATACTGGTAGTACATATTTTTTAAGCTTCTTCAGCGAATCGTCTTATATATGAATATCGATCAAAAGATACTAACAAAACTTTTTCAACAATACTCATTTAGAAACTTGTAATGCATAATTTTAAATTTTCAGAAAATTCCGAAAGCAGGGTGTGTTACATTAATTGCTATGATATAACATTCTTGATTAGTGCATAAATGCATATATGCAGGATGTATTGCCTATCTGACAGACGACTGAATTTTTTAAATTAAAAATTGATTTGACGTAGTTAATTGGGTTTAATTTAAAAAGGACACACTGTAGAAGACAGTTTTGTAGATTGGAGATGGTTTTTAGAATTGATTTATTCCCAAAATTTAATAATTTTGTTCGGTCAAATGAAATTGTACTGCTGTTGCTGGATTTTTCAAAATAATTAGATTTTAAAGCCATTTAAAGTATGGTTTACAGAAACAGATACAGGGCATATTAATAGATGTCTATGCAAAAGTTAATAGCCATACCTGCAAGTTTAATCTTCCAAATTTGTAAAGTTTCTTTGCACATCAACGATTTCAGTAATTTTTATTACTATTTTGCTATTTCCCAAGTTTAATTGATCTGTGAGTGTAGATATTTTATTGTGATATTGTAAAGCAAGTTCTGCAGCACATTTTATATGTAAATATTCATGTTTGCACATTTTCAAAAAGGAGATCTAAGGTTTTAAAGTTCATTTTTGGTGGCATATTAACATAGTATTCTAAAAGTGTAAAATTTGAGATTATTTAGTGAGTTGGATACCTAAAAATGTATAAAATTCGTAAAATGGAATATAAAGAAGGATTGTATATAAACAAAAGGATGTAATTAGTCAAATTAGTTTATGTATTTCATGTTTAAATGTGTAACTGAAAGCATACAAAATGGACGCCATTGTCAAGTGCAATTAAGTTTAATCGGCAATCAAATTAATATTGTGATACATCATTTTGTAGATAAAAATGTCCTTTATAAAACTACAATAATAATTTTGGAAATTAGTAACATTTATAAACAATGTTTGGTTAAGAAATTATTTAGTTTCATAGCTCCCAATCGTTTCTGGGGAATAAACTAAAAATCTGTCAACACTTTCAATTGTTTAAGCAAATCCTATAAAAAGGAGACCAAATTCTGGAAAGTGTTTATTAAATAAGTGTTTAAAATATTCAACTAGTGCAGTTAATTAATTAAAAAGTGTGGTGGACATTCATATTTTAGCAATTTAATTTTTGGAAAAAATCGAACGATAACATTGAACAAGAAATGTGTCAAAGATTGTTAGTACAAGAATGGACATAAAGAATTTACCAGAGCATAATTATAAATGGAAATACCTGATCAGTGTCGGACTGGCGACAGTGGGGCCCACCGGGAAACATCGGAGAGGGACCGGCTTTTTTTTGTTAGTAATCTGAACATACTATGTCAAATCACTTCAATAACTTTAATCATCATAAATATTACGGTTATTTTTGAAAAAATTATCAAGATTTAGCAAAAAAAGTGATACGTAATGCATTCTGGAAAGTGTTGTTCCAGACAAGATTCCTGTAGATCAGGGGTTCCCAAAGTTTTGCCTAGGTGGGCCAAATTGTAAATTCCTAAATATTTGGAGGGCCAAAAAAGTTTTGTGAAAAAATACGTTCAAATCGATAAAAGGTTAGACACAACAGAAAGATTTATACTAATTTTTTATGGCAATAATTACTTTTTATTAAAAAATATTTATTAACACATTTCAAAAATAATTAAACAAAAATAACTAAATTTCAAATACAAAAAAGGAAAAATAATAAATTCCTCAATCAGACGTGTGTGACTTGTGCAGTTGTTTTCTTTTAATAATATAATTGAGTCTTGGTTCTAAGTCGGTTGAATGTATTCTTAACACCGCTTGTAAATGTTCATCACTTAAATTTGATCTCAATTTGGACTTATTAATACTCATCAGCTATTCAGCCTAATCAGCTGAGAATTAAATAAAAAAACTCAGTCTTTATTACAAGTCTTTATTATTAGTTTTTATTAGTTAAGTTACTTAGTTTTAAAGACTATGAGTTTTTCATTTAATTTTCAATTTAACTGAGATATATAAAACAACATCAAGATTTAATCAGCTGAGGGCGACCGTTAAGACAATAATATATATATATATATACATTATACAATCTATATAATAACAAAATATCTTACATATAAAATTTAGTATTTTTTAACTGATCAATTTTTAATTTTAATATGATAAAATTTATTTATTTTTTAAATTATCTTTATGAATTCGAAATCGCGGATGATCTGACATCGGGGACGCATTTCTCGGGTTTGAGGACCGCATTTGGCCCGCGGGTCGCACTTTGGGAATGCCTGCTGTAGATGTAGATTTTTGAAAATTAATAGCATATGTTAATTATTTTTTATTGTGAGTTGGCATTCTTTTTTATTTGATAATTTTGTTATGTCAGTTTTCTAAGATCCTGATTTATTAGTTTAGAGTTTCCGGAAATAAAAAAAAGTTGAGCTTGCTTTATTTCATTCATAAAATTCAATTCAATTTTTAAGAATCTTCATTGAATATCATCACGGTGTTTAATGACTCCGACCTCATTCAACCATCAACTCATGAACACAGCTAACATTCAACAGCATTCCCGTCTTACATTTATCCAATAAAATATGCAAAAACAAGTTACAAAGAATTAAACCATTTGTACATTAACTAATGGTTTTAGAAACACAAAAAGATACAAAGCGACAAAAGAAGGAAGATAAGAAAACATAAGGAGAAATTAAAAAAGAAATTAGAAAGAGGTGGCAGCAAACAGAAGCTAAGAAATTTAAGAAAAAAATAAAGAAAAAGGAATAGAAGAAAAATGGGAAAAATTTAAAGAAAATGTTCTAGAGTCGGCCAAAGAGTGCTGTGGAATATCAAAAATAGTAAAGACAAATGTAAAAAGAACGGAATAGTGAAATAAAGAAGTGAAAAGAATTATAAAATACCTAAGTACATAACAGCCCGGACATTAAGAAAAATAAAAAGAAAAGAATCGAAAGTCACAAACACTGAAATTGCAGCAAGGACTGAAAATAAAAGATAACTACAAAGAAAATCAAATGCTATTTTATGGAACGATTAAGCAATTAAGAAAAAAATAATATAATTTAGTGAGTATAAAGGGTAAAGAAGGAAAGATAATTACTAATGAGACCAAAATAATGGACTGATGAACCCAGCACTTCAAAAAGTTAGCAGAAGATACGACAAGCATTATAGAAGAAGAAGAAGAATAAGATAATATAGAAGAAAGTGATGATGTTGAAGAAATCAAGAAAGAAAAAGTAATAAGTGTAGTTAAAAAATAAAAAAATAGGAAAACTAGCAGGAACTGACAACATTACATCTGAAATGATAAAGTACTTAGGAGAAGAAGAAATAAGCAAATTTACAGAAATACTGAATGAGGCAATAAAAAAGAAAGAGATACTAAAAGATAAGGATACAGGAATAACCCTTTTAATTTACAAAAACGGTGATAAGCAAGATTGCAATAACTACCGCGGAATAACATAATCAAGCATCCCAGGAAAGATTTTACTGCGAATAAAAGAAGAAAAAATAAGAAAAAATATAGGGAATACAATAGAAGAAACATAGTGTAGAATTAGGGAAGGAAGAAGCACGATAGACCTAATATTTATAATTAGACAAATTAGTGAAAAAACAATAACTGAAAACAAAGAAATACATGCATGCTTTATCGATCCGTGTAAAGCATTTGATAAGTAAAAAAAGAGTATTCAGAGCAAAACCTACAATTTAACTTAAACGTATTAAACCCCAGAAATTACAAAAGTATAGTATGGAAATATACGTGTGTAAAACAAAGAACATGATAATATCATATATAAAGAAAACACATAACGTACAAATACAGGGAAAAAGAATTGAACAAGTCGAAGCTATAAGTACTTAGGATCAGTAATAGAAGAAAATGGTAAGATGGACAAAGAAATAAGTAAAAAACTGGGAAAGCAGGGAAAATATACAAGATAATGAAAACAACAGTTTTGGGTAAAAGAGAAGTACTAAAACATATAAAGTTATCAAGAAAATAGCAAGACCGACAATACTATATAGCAACGAAACATGGGCAATAACAAATAGGAATAAATCAAGAATAAATGCCATGGACATGAGATTTTTAAGGAAAATGTTTTTTTCAATAAACACCTACATGGTGTTCGGGATATTAAAACTAGTCACAAATGACTAACCAATAATTTGAATCTGAGAAATCTTAATAACTAAATATTTATAAGCTAGAGTTTATCCAAGGATGTCCTTTAGTTTGTACTGTCTGCGCAAAATACACTTATACTACTCACTCGCGCACAATGATCTGCGTTTATACAAAACACTACACAAGGTCAAACGGTTTGGTCCTCTTCAGTCTTCGGACAAGATGTTGGTTATCCAGTAGCTGAAGGGCTTCTGCGTTGACGTGATGGTATAGTCTGGCCTAATGTTTGACAGTGAACCTTTTTATCTCTTCTCTAACCATTGGGATGCCGAGATTACGATGGAGGTCCTGGTTGCGTACGTACCATGGAGCATTTACCATGTTACGCAGCACTTTGTTTTGGAAGGTCTAAATTAGTTTTATGTTGGAATCTTTGGCACAACCCCAGAGTTGAATTCCATAAAGCCAAATAGATTTTAAAATCTGATTATAAATAAGAATTTTATTATGCAATGACAGCTTGGAGTTTCTACCAAGGAGCCTATAACATTCTTTGTATTTCATACCAAGTTCAAACCGTTTCTTCTTAACATGTTCCTTCCAGTGTAGCTTAGCATCCTAGTTCATGCCAAGGTACTTAGTGTTGTTTGCATGAGGTACAATGTTATCGTTGATATTAAACGTAGGGGGGTCCGTCTACCTTTTATTGGTGAAGTAGACATGGATAGATTTAAATTCATTTAGTTTTATTTTCCATTTTATTGTCCAATCAAGAATTCTGTTACTAGCATTTTGCAGCTTAGCGGTAGAGGTTTCAGAATTGTGTCCAACTGCAAGCAAAGCCGTGTCGTCAGCAAATGCTGCGGTAGTCACATCTCTTGTTTCTGGCAAGTCACTGGTGTAAAGGAGGTAAAGTAATGGTCCCAGGACGCTTCCCTGTGGTACACCTGCACTTATTTCTTTGAGATCTGAATATTCGTCTTCTTGTTTGATGCGAAATAGTCTGTCTGATTTGTATGATGATAAAACTTCAACATATTGTTTCGGTAGCATTCTTTTTAATTTATGGACTAGACCATCGTGCCAGATCTTGTCGAAAGCCTGGGCAACATCGAGGAAGACAGCCGAGCATACTAATCTTTCTTCAAGAGTTCAACAGTAATTCGATGCACTTGATCGATGGTGGAGTGTTTCTGGCGGAATCCAAACTGAAAATCTGGGATTAAACTATTGTTTTCTATTATAGGCCGCAGTCTTTTCAATAGTAGTTTTTCGAACAGTTTCGAGATAATTGGAAGTAGAGAAATAGGTCTATATGATTTGACATCATTTACTGGTTTATCAGGTTTTGGTAACATAATTACTTCTGCCACCTTCCAGATAGCAGGAACGTATCTGAGACGAAATGCTGCATTGAAGAGATAAGTAAGCATCACTATTCCTTTCTTCGGCAGTTGTTTCAAGATTTCTTCAATAATGAGATCAAAACCAGGGGATTTTTTAGGATTCAGATTAGTCTTAATTTCATTGGCCTTTTTTAAGGAAAATAGAAAACAAAAAGAGACATAATTAGGAACGAAACCATTAGAGAACAATTCAAAATCAAACCAATATATGAAAAGTTAGTAGGACAACTAAGATGGTTTGGTCATGTATGTCGGATGGATGAAAAGAGACTAACCAGAAGAATATATAAAGTAAAAAAGTATTATAAGAACTGAAAGGGAAGACTGGAATGAAGGATCAAAGAAGAGACAGAAAATAAAGCAATAGAATGGAAAGAAATCAGACAAATGACACAAGATAGAAAACGATGGAGAGAAAAGTGCACGAAAGAACAGTAAAGTGCATATGACCTTACACGTAACGGTAGAAAGACATAGAATTCAGAAGAAAAGTAATGGTTTAATTCTTTGTAATTTGTATATTCTAGGAGTTTTTTAATTTAGAAAGGTAAAGAGAATTATACTACCTTCAAATTCTTTTCTTTTATTATAATTAATCACAAAGGTATCTAATATTATTTAATTTGCTTTTATGTGTTCAATTAGATATAAGAATTATTTCAATTTGTATTTTCATTTTTATTTGTTTCTTATTTTGGGTTATGTTGAGAGAAATAAATTAATCCATTCAAATTATGTAATAGACTTGGTTTTTTATTTATTGTCTTTAGAACAATTAACAATGTTTTACAGAGCTAAGATAAACAGTGCTTCAATTATAGAGCCCAGCCTAAAAAGAGTCTCAAGTTATTAGTGGAACTTGCTTTCCATTTTTACAGAAAATATAAGTCGGTGCATTTTTCTTCAGTGGTGAAGGTAGGTGGTTATTTTGTGTACATTTCCATTGTGTATTGGTCGAATGTCTGTTTCTTGTGTTAGTCAAAATAAATTTTTGTAAATCAATTTTAAAACTTTTTCATTTACCAATCATCATCGACTATATTTGAATAATTTTTCCAAATTGTTTATTTTAAAATTTATACGACTTACCATATCATAGCAATATGTTACTACTTGAGTTAGTGCCTGTTAAAGTTAACGGAACACATGCATGTGTTTTTATGCAGCTTTCGAGCAGTTTTGTCCCCCGTGGATGAAGATGAAAAATATCAATACAAATATATTTCATTTAGATGTTTATTCGATTACTCATATTCTGCTTAGTCAATAAGAAAGTTCAATTTCCTTGACCTTGAACCAAATAAAACTACTTTATATTGAAACAGTCACTAGTGGTGTTTCATGTCTGGAAAAATCACGTGCGACGTTCTCATGATAAATCAATTAAAAGTAAGATTTTCTCACCAAAGATACAAATAAATAAAACACGCAACCACGACTTTCCTGTGATAAATTTAGGTTTGCTGGTTAATTTGTGCTAGCTAAATTAAGATAATATTGTCTTAACTAGCACTCATAACAAGTCCAAATTTACCAGAAAATCGTGATCACTATTTAAATATTTTCAGCCCGCTACGTGCGACCTTGATGTATTCTCGGCAAGTTACGAAACAACAGCTGTGCTGTGATATACGAGGTTCGTTATCATCAGCGTACAATGACGATGACAATCGGCGAACTGACCGGGGTGTGTGCGATATTCGAAGCTAGCTGAACATCGTCAAAGTGCCGACAGTCGAGTGTTTCTGCTGAATATTCTTATGCTACGACACTAGACTTGGTGGAACATACGACGTAAGGGTAATATTAAGGGTTACCGTTGAAACGGTAACAGTAAGATAAAGAGGAAATAATAATCGTTATTCAAAGTCATCGAATAACATAATTAATCCATTAAGATATATTTCGTTTTAAATTATTAATTTGATTTCTTTTTTTTTGGCTCAAACTAACTAAATACAATTTTGTTGACATAATTGACAGATAAATAATTTGATATAATTTCATCATTAAAAATTCAGTAATAAATGATATTTTCATTTATACCTTCCTTTTATTACTTGAAGAGATATTTTCGTTTTGTATTAGTATTGTTTAACTTTAGATTTAGACTAAACAAGTTATTCTTTAAATGACACTAACAAGATATCATAGTTTAGCTTTCTAATGTTGATTATAAAACATTTACCCAGTTTTAATTGACGTTTCAGATATCTTTCGATTCTAGAAGTCCTTTGGTCTGACATCATCATTTGTCGTATTTTTAGTGTACCAACCAGGGCAATTGCTGCCAAGAAACGTCGTTTCCGTTTGACGCGAATCTACACGTCCTTGATGCCATTCTTTAGTTGGCATCAAAAGACAAGTTTAGTGCCCACCTTAGATAGACCCCCGTTTTTAGGAAATCTTTGTGTGTTATTTCTTCCAATTTTTGTGAATGAATTTAATATAAAGTGGATTTTTCTTTGTTTTGATAGATTATAGAATTCTATCACAGAATCTTCAAGTTAATTTTCTTAAGGTAAGTATCTTCAAACAATTCCTTTTCATGCCATTTGAAAAGCTATTAGTTAATCTTTATTTCTTCACACATTAATCAAATAAACGGATCTCGCTCTTCAAAGGATGCCCAGTCGGAGTCTTTTTTAATTAGTGTTTTGCTAGGTTGAAGCAGTTTTTTTCTGTTTGAAGCTACTCTGCGTTTTGCGATTTCCATTTTGTGTACAACGGGCAATCTAGAGCACGTGGTGCTTGATCCATTATTTGTGTTCCCTTGAAGACAGCGAGGTTGCCTTCAATACGGACCTGGTGTTGCTTTACGAAAAAATCTTAATACCTTATTTGTTCTTTATAAGAAGACTGCGAACTTAAATTGGCTTTATGGTGCAAAATTTATGGTGGTTATTAAATGGTACAACAAGTTACAGAGGAAATAGTTTTTAAATTGATCAAGGTAGGTATGAATTTTTAAATTGTTCAAACCTATGAATTGAATCAAAGTGAGAATAGACGAACATTTTCGTAGCAACTTATGTGAGAAAATTTCTACATACTTAGATTAAAATAAATTTCTTAAAATTCAACGCATTCTGTTTTGATTGCAATTGTTACAGTGTAACTATCCTGTAAATGAGTTGTGCATGTTTTTCCGATAATATAATAAAAATTCATTATTAGATAAATAGTTTGAGAATATTTCTGACGAAGGTCTTCCGTAATCAGCTGATATTTTTTTGTATCACATTGATCCAAAAATTCATAATCCAACCACATTCTTAGCAACCTGACTAATGCTTTTATTAATAAACTTGTGAATATTACTGCTATTTATTTTTATGTATTTATTAAACTGTGTTGGAAAAAACTGATCGATATTTTCCATTTTCTTGCTTGAGCCGAACCACTTACTAGTGGCTGCATTCCCATATTAAGAAAAGTTATCAATAATTGAGAGATTTTAATTCTTAAACATCAAACAAGCTGGCGCTCAACAACAACCATAGTTGTATTTTAATCAAACGACTTTCCAGTTTTCCGACTCCTAAAAGGATATTAATGAGATATCGTTTCCGCTGAATTTAAATTAGCTAAGCCGTGATACTAATTGAGAGTAACGTAAGGATCATTTATTGAAATTAATCTGATGAACGTTTTATTTTTTTTACGCTCAATGGTAAGTTATTATGTTGTACATTGGAAATTAATTTTTGTAATTATTTTTTTACTTTTGACGCCTAGTTGTGGGGCTTAACATCTTCGTTGTTACAATAAACAATTGTGTCGGTTTCAAAAGAGAAATCATTGATTTGATCAAAATTATCAGGTAGGATCTACTCAACCCGATTATTATTGTATTTTATGCTCAGGTGTTGCTTTACCAGCATTGTAATTTTAAATTATTATTTTAAATAAATTAACTAAAAGTGAAGAGCAAAAGATCTATAAAAAAACTATAAGATATTCCATGAAGGTGTGTGAGTAGCAAGGCTGAATGAAAATTAAGTTAACTGCTTAATAGAATTAAATCTTTTGATTGAGATTAGCAATTCTTAATTTAGTCGAATAATATACAGTATGTCTATTACTACTGTCATTCTAGAAATAGGATTTCCACTTTTCCAGGCCAACAATTAATTTAATCTCAACACAATAATTCTAAGAAGAAGAATTATATTATGAAGAATAAGAATTTTTGAACATTTTAAATAGATTATTGTGACAATTAAATTGAATTAAGGTGTTTACTACGGAGCTAGTTGCTACATACACGGTGACCTATTAAAAAATAGTCAGACTTTGCCAGTGTTAGATAACCATTAAGGAAAGAAAATTTCTATATACCATTTTTCTAGTACTTCTATACTTTTGGAGAAAAACAGCATCGAAGTTCAGCCCAATGCTTTCAAATTGAATAGTAAGAATGCACATGACGCATATTTTGAAGTTCAAGCAGATAAACAATACTACTTGTTTTCTAGAATCTGGCGTAATAAAGTAATAAACCCGTCTTTGTTTTGGCTAAGTGTTTCGTAGAATAACAACAGATAAACAGAATTAAATAAACAAAACATGTTTGCAAACGACCTCTCGTTTGATATTATGTTTCAAAAACGGTATTTTTGTTTTGAAATTTTTGATTTGTAAGACAATTTCAAATTCTTTTAATCGGCACATTAGCCCCTATATGTAATACAAGTCTGCATGTTTGTGAATAAAAAATTATAATAGTTACACATATTTCGAAGTTCAAGCAGATAAACTATACTATTTGGTTTCTCAAATGATAACAAATTGCAAACGCCTGACAGTGCAGTAACAGTTTAATTTTTACGCATTATTTTTATACTATGTAGACTAAATAAACAAATTCTATTAATTCGTTCTATCAAAACATAAAAAAGAATGATAAGATTTTACTAAAGAAACTTTCTAGAATTCCAATAATAAATAACAATACCTATTAATGGATAGATCAAATTATCCAAACATGTCTTTACTTAATTAAAACTAATTTCTGTTTATTAACGAATAACAAATCAAATTTAATGATATCATAAATGGGTCGGTATTAAAATGATATCATTTCTGTTTACGTTTCCTAATAGCATACATAGGAATCCCTCGAACTAATGGAACGTTTTAAGTTGTTTCAACAGCATTCAAAATGCAAAAATGAGGAATGTGCGCCGTCTGCATTCTTGTTGAGCTCATTCAATAGAGATGTCACGTTTTTACTGATGGTGTCAATTTCTAAAGAGCTTGTATTTAATCCTATTCGACTTAACACTGACCTTCACTTATACGTTCTTTTCTGAAAACGCCGGGCAAAATTTTCAAGTTCATTTAATCAAAAAATGTTACTAAGGTTTTATGTTTCTAATGACTAGAGAAGCTTATCCTCAAAGTCCGATCATTAGGTAGTGAATCAAGATTCACCGTGTATGTATGTATGTATGATATGTAAGGTAGGCGAACTAAAAATCCGCACTTTTTAAAATAATAATAACAAATGTATTGAAAATGCTAATCAAAGTCAGATGTGACAATATGTCACTTGATTATTTTAAGCGCATACTGAACGTTAAAGGTAGTATGGGTTTTTAATTCGCCTACCTTGAGAACTACGTTCTCTAGGCACAGTAATTACATAATTCAGGCGTAAATAGGGGTGCGCAGAGCGTGTGGGATACACCGGTCTAGTACCGAAAAAAAATATAAGCAGCTCGTATCGATAGCGAGTTCCGCTATGGTCTGGTCGGCAACACTCAGAAAATGAACAAGCGACCTCCCCACTCTTCGCCCACAATTATTTCAGTATGCACTATGCAGTCACATGTCGCAAGTCATAACTTACGTTCTGCTTCTGCCAGTTATACCCAACAACACGTGCCTGTAAGTGCAGAGAATTATGAAGTACATGTACAAACACCATCCAAAAAATAAATAGAAGAATTAGAAGACGTAAGGCAAAGGATATTTTTTGAATTTTAATAGTGTACCTAACATTAATAATAATTTTATTTTTTTATAGACTCTAAGAATGTGCCTAGAGTCCGTCTTATTGAAAATGACCCCTCTGTAGTTCCATCTCAACATTGTGTAACAAAGACGGAATGTCATTGCATTATTGTCTATTACACACCTTTCAATTTACTTTACCTACTTGGAAGTGTTGTCGTTATTGCAATCATTACCACGTAGTAAACATAAGAGCTAAAATCGTAACTCGATTAACGCGTTATAGGGAGAAACGAATAGCTTCCAGAGCACAGTACCTGGAGGTATGCGGTTTCCCATATGACCTAGGTATACTCCTCTAGGCCGAAATAAACCTCACCTCAATTCTCCGCCTTAGAATTTAGTCAAGCAGCGGGTTCCTAACGGCGATCATAATGGTCCTAGTTCCAGGTAAGAATCAAATCCACCTACACCGGTTCTCATGTTAGTAGAGTTCCCTCCGCAACGTTAATAAGTAATCGTCAAGAACACTTGCGTGCTTCTCCACCACACATTTGATCCTAGGAGGCCTAGGCGGGGAACCTAGAAGCCTTTTGTACTAAATTACCGTTACCAGTTCTATGGGTAGGCGCCGTGTGGTCTGCTCCGCCTACCCGGCTACTGGTATAACACTAGTAACCGATACGTACCCTCCGAAAGCACGACCGGTCGATCTTTGTATCACTATAGGGGTTATTCACCCAACTTCTAACCGGGGCCAACGTAAATTAACTACAAATACTGTTTGACAAGTACTCATAGCGCTAGGCCATGCAACCGATTAAGCTGTATTTAAAGCTGTGTAATAGAAAATGATGCAATGACGTTCCGTCTTTGTTACACAATCTTGAGATGGAACTTATAGTCAGGGATCGTCCACTGGTGCACAAAAAGCAAGCATTTGTGTGGATTTACCAAAAGTAAACGAAAACAGGATGAAGAAAGTAAGAAGACCCATCAAAACTTATTTTTTTAAAAAAGCACACTATAGTGAACAAGAATCTCAATTTACACCAATCTATTGTCCAAGAACAAGTAATTTAATCATAAAGTTGTCTTTAAATGATACAGAAACACAGTCACAGATTGAGCAGCCGGATCGTCAAGAATTAGCAGCGATTGCTATGGACACTAATGATGTTGCAAAAATTAATCTGATATAATAATTGCATATAATTAATTTTACTAAGGATTTAACCGATGCTGATGCAGAAAGGCATTTCAACGTAGTCTATATTAGAAACAAAAAAAAATAAATCCGAAATCGACTATAATAGCTATTTACGTGCCAAGCTTTGTAAATTAATCTTTACGGGCGAGCTGGAAAGTTTGTGGGGCGAGCGACGAAGGAGCGAGCCTCCATAATCCAGCGAGCCCAGTAACGATTAATTGCAAAGCGTGTCGCGTACAAACTTTTATTTCCACCTTCACCAGCATTTCTTTATCAATTGTATATTATTTATAAAAAGACATTTTGGAATCAAAGGCGGTAGTATAATTTATAGCTAGGCGTTGCCATGGTGTTGTGGTTAAGCAACACATTAGTTTTTTGTTGATGAACATTGTAAAACTTTACAGGTCTCTTTTAGAAGCCCGTAAAGTTTTACAGGGATGTGGCTGTAATTACTCATTTACATAGTTACATAAAGGCCTATAAAGTGTCATTTACATAGAAGGGGGAAATAAAATAAAATATGTGCGTCCAACACCAATAAAGCTCTTGAAGCATTGCAGTGAAATGACAGTAAACAGTTGACATTTTATTGTTGTCATTATCATTTTTCAGGTGTTGGACACATCCATTGGTTGTGTTATTCGAAAACTTTATATATGGCATACTGCGAGCCGTGCTGGTTATTTGACAATAAAAGTAGGCATTAGACGAAAAATGCACGGATTAACAGATACAATGATTGGCGTCGTGTTTTCCAAGATATTAAACGGCAAGAATCTTCCAATGGCCACTTAGTTACTACAACCCTTGCTGTCCAACCTACAGCAGATGTAAGCAAGGACAACAGTTTGAGAAAAGCTGCTGGAGAAAATTTCTATATCGAATAATTAATTAAGGTAACTTTGGCTCAAAACAATCTTACTTTTAGAGATCGCCAAGTTACTATCACTATATGATGTGGTGTGTTCTAATTTTAAAGGCGTTAGGATGGGAATGGAAATAATAGAAAACTTGGAAAGTAAGGACCCCGAATGTGTACGCATACAGGGCCAATCTCTTCAGGTTACACCACTGCCTAATTGTAACTGTTTTTAATTTCAATTATCCTTATTGAATTTTATATTATCCCATGTTTTAAAAGATTTTCCAATCTTTCCACATTTGTCACTTTCCGTTCTGGTTCTTTTTTGGTTGGTAACTCACTTTAGACCAAGTATCTTGCCTTCTAATCCGCTCTGTTATCTTTTATACATTGATATTAATTGTTAGTTATCTTTTAATACACTTTTTGCATGGTTGCTCGGTATTTATTTGCTGTAAATATTTTGAATACTGAAAGCTCTTTATTTATATTACTAATATTTTCTCTTAGGTTGTCTGCATTGCCAGAAAATTGTGTGTAATAAACATTAAATATTTAGGTATCTAACATATTTAAATATTCCTGCTGTAAATCCACTTAAATGATATTTTGTTTGATCTTGTTTCCGGTTTGCCAAGTCTTCTTATTTCCTGAATGTCCGCGTTTTCTTTGAGAGAAGTTCCTTTGATATGAAAGGATTTTCTATAAATTATGTCCCCAGGTTCGTTTTACCTTCAGTTACTCGAATGGTTGTAAATTATGTTTTTAAACTTTTTTTATGTTTTACATTTTTCATTTTAACTTAAGATTCTATGCTGTTTTATCTACTTTATGTAGGTTTTTCATTGGTGGTAAATTTTATTAAAAATCTAATTTGTTACTAAACAAGATTGCGCAGCTATAGGAATATGTTCTAAATAATATGCATGTTTTAAAACATTATTTTATTATTTATTCTGCAATATCTTTACTGGACTCTATTCTAGTGCTTGACATTAAATTAAGCATGTTGAAAGTTATATCATTGTCAGAAGTGTTAAGTTATTTAAGAGTCAAAGGAAACTTCAAACGTTTTAATTACATTCTTGACTCGTAAGGTAACAAAATCTTTCTTATGCCTTTAAAATCTCTTCTCTTACTCACCAACAACTGCATGACCCTTTTTTTGTGGAAACTCACCTGAAACACAAAGAAAATTTATTTTGAAGATGAATTTTCTAGTTGATTTCAAATTTTAAAATGTCACACCTCGCTTTTTACACACTAATGATTCTAAGAGTATGGAATCTCTATGTGACTGGCTTACTAAAATTACACACTTCCATTTTATGATAGTAAGTAATTCAAACATTAAAAGCAAATATAATGGATTGTAAGGACTGTCGTTTATCACAACACTATATTTTAACGGTGTCTCCTAACCACACATTCTATTTGACAAATTGCCAATTGCATCGTTACCGATGTTAGTAAAATACAATATGTGGTTAGGAGACACCGTTAACATATAGTATTAAAAGCCAATCTTCTGCACGTACAACATTACTCGATTTTTCATATCGCTCGTATGTATATTCTTCTGAAATAATGCAAATTTTCCTCGAAATTACCATAAATTAACTTCATTTTTACTATTGCCAAAATTGTAGCTTAACATGGTTATAAAGTTCTACTTATTCTAGGTACAATTAATCAACTAAAGTAATCCATAAGTGTAACCATAGTCTCATCACTGCTTGTATTGTATTTTAATTATCACAGAATATGCAATATCCTTAGTTGTTTTGTTTGCACCAAAATAAGCCTTTAATTTTTCTTAACAACTAGCCAAAGTATCATTTTCACCAGCACGCTTAAACTAATAGAAGCCAGTGGTGCAAACGACCTTTTCCAAAATAATGTCAACCTTTTAAAACTGGATATATTTTATTTTATTATTTATGTTCTTGGTATATTTATAGCAGACAACGTAGAAGATCAAACGGGTTACCTCTAAAAATTTTGACTAATTTTCTTTGAATTGTAATTAATCACAAATCAAGGTTTTTAATTTTCAAATAATAACTTAAAAAAATGTGCTGTGGCTAATTACTATAATATAATCTTTATTTATTTAGCACAAGCTATTTTTTACAAATAAGAATTAACAGTTAATGGTTAAGGTTGAGTTTTTAGATATTTACAAAGCTTTTTAAGGGTGCTTATTGTCTGAGCATTTTTAATATCGTTGGGCAAGGCATTAAAAAGACGAATTTCTTCACAAAATAAAGAACCTTTTAAAAAGGACCTGTTTATAAACTCAACAGTCAAATCAAATCTTGATCGCAACATTCGAGAGTGGCTATCAAATCGCGTTATTATCATATTCCACGAGTATTGAGGAACTCCCTTGTGTGTCATTTTATAAACAAAAACCAGGTTCGCCTTTTGTATGCTCTGCTCAATCGAAAGCCAATCTACACTCTAAAAAATACCGGTAAATTTACATAGTACATGAAAATAAAAATTAACAATCAAGTGGAAATCTCATGAGAGATCTTCACAGACTATCTCCTAAATTCCTACTTTAATTAACACTAAAGTAACACTATTGCTTTAAGGTATTTAAGGTGCTATTTTACTAGATTAAACCCAATTTAAATGATCCGAAACTCCCGAACAGAGTTAAATGTAGATTTTGGTGATAATGCGCTCAACGAGATAAAGAGATTTCCTAATTTAGGAAAAAGAAAATACCTTTACGCACAAAAACCACCAGATTTTTAATTTGGCTAAGTGATGGTGAGCCGATTAAAACACTTTTCACTTTAAAACTATTATAAAAACACATTTTTGCTTTTAAAGAGAATTTTCTATTTTCGAACCGGAATGAGCTACCGTCAATTTACCTAATCCTGAATTCATGTAAATTTTCGTTTTCGTTTGGAATATTTTAATACTTAATAGTTTGTTCCTTTAAGATATTATAGAATGGGAAAAGGGAACTAGAAATGCCTTATATATATATATATATATATATATATATATATATATATATATATATATATATATATATATATATATATATATATATATAAATGCAGTAATATTGGATAATTAAAAAAAATATAGTATTTTGCCCCACATTAACAAATGCCCCGCGTTGACAGCGACAGAAATAAATGCAGTGATATTGGTTAATTAAAAATAATAAATTATTTTTAACAATTTTATTATATATTTTGAAACTGTGAATAATTGCCGTTCGATCGTAGATAATTACTTTATAATTAAATTGATTTTTTAAAATGACTGTGAACTTTGGAAATGCTTCTCAACTTCCCTCTTTTATAAATTCTAATATGATTTGAAATTACCTTTTAATAGATTTAATAATGCAATGGTTATATAAAATTAATGTTACGTTAGTTCTTGATTAACTCAAGTTTACGTAAGAGAGTTGGGCGCCAGTTAAATAACTTAAATTAACAGAATTATATTTAATAAAGACTCATCTCAGGGTGAATGTGGTTTCTTGTGGTATTAAAAATATACAAATTGAAGTTTGAAATCACTTTTAAAATTGAAATCTTAATTAATTTTAACTATTACTAAATTGTTCAAATCACTTTACTACACTTTACAAACAATAGTCTTTTCTTCAGCAAATGCCAATACAAAAAGGAAATAACTTCCTACCTTTTTATAATACTTCTTTTTTCCTTTTAGTATAGATGTCCTCTTTCCCAAACCATTGGCAGAGTAGATCACTTTATGTTGACACAGGGCTGGCTTCCAATTCAGGGTTGACTTTCTTCCTTTTGCATGGATTTTCCATATAATATCATCCACACACTTGACTTTGGAACTCACTTTTGTTTATTAACTGCGGGTACAATTTCCCTTTTTCGTAGAATACTTATAGTTGTTTTTGTGTTTAATTAAATAAAACACCCGTTTATGGTTTTAACGTAGATTTATTATCTTGCTTAACTTTAGCAAGTAATTTTTCTTAAAGGTGGTTCTTTATCATCATATACACTTTTACAATTTATACTTTTTACACTTTCGCCGTATTCAAATCACCAACTAACTTAACTTGTCTATTTAATTCTAGACTATATAAATTTTTACAATATTATCAGCCACGACTTTACTTTGTCGCTTGATTTACTATAATATCTTTACTCTTTCGTCGTTTAACAGTAAGTGTCTTTTAACTTACACGACTTTACACCGTCGCTTTCTATCAGTAAGTGTCTTTTAACTTACACGACTTTACACCGTCGCTTTCTATCAGTAAGTCTATTTACATTTTACTATAGTCTTTAATACGACTTTACTTCGTCGCTTTATTTAGTGAAGTGTCCATAAATTATTATTTTCTAAACTTATATACTATTGACTATTTACATAATTATATTACACAATTTGACGTCACCTTATCGATCTAATACAATGACTATACTATTTACAACATATAATACATAATAGCAGATTAATATTCTTATAAAAGTGACACATCTATTACACATTAATTACACAATACTTTTACGCAATACTAACGATCTATTTACATTAACAAAACCTTAAAGAATCACATAACCCGTCGATATACACATTTGAAATTATACATAATTGAATTACATCATAACAAACTTGCGAACAACTGGATGTTACGTATACTTAAGTAATCGGTGAGTAAACTATTTGATAATAAATAAAGAAACATGTATTATTTAATCTTATTAAAAAGTATACACATTGATTGTATAATCAATCACACTCCATTAAATAACTTAAAATTATTTTTAACTGGAAAAGTTGATAAAAATATTTCAAAAGTGTTAGTATTTAGCAAAGATTTTAGATTTTCACAAAATTTTCAAAATTTTCCAAAATTTTGAAACTACCATCCACAGCAATATATATATATATATATATATATATATATATATATATATATATATATATATATATTTAGAAGTAATAATGCGCGTAGAGATATACAAGAAAGAGTTATAATAATGGGATATCGCGCAACAGAGAAGAAAGAAAAAATAAGTTGCAGCCGTCTACACGTGTTTCACACTTATTAGTGATCATCAGGACGGCATAGCAGATGGAATAAATATAAAAGCAACTAACTCAGAAGATGTAGCAACACAAGGTTTCACTGATAGCAGCCAACCGTACATTTGCAGTATCGGCCTGAAGACACTGAGTTTTCAGTGCAACAACAAACGTCACTACGGAGGCAGCTAAAGCCACTACCGTGAGACAACCAATCCCAAAGTATATCAATATTTAGAAGTAATAATGCGCGTAGAGATATACAAGAAAGAGTTATAATAATGGGATATCGCGCAACAGAGAAGAAAGAAAAAATAAGTTGCAGCCGTCTACACGTGTTTCACACTTATTAGTGATCATCAGGACGGCATAGCAGATGGAATAAATATAAAAGCAACTAACTCAGAAGATGTAGCAGCAATACGGTTGGCTGCTATCAGTGAAACCTTGTGTTGCTACATCTTCTGAGTTAGTTGCTTTTATATTTATTCCATCTGCTATGCCGTCCTGATGATCACTAATAAGTGTGAAACACGTGTAGACGGCTGCAACTTATTTTTTCTTTCTTCTCTGTTGCGCGATATCCCATTATTATAACTCTTTCTTGTATATCTCTACGCGCATTATTACTTCTAAATATTGATATACTTTGGGATTGGTTGTCTCACGGTAGTGGCTTTAGCTGCCTCCGTAGTGACGTTTGTTGTTGCACTGAAAACTCAGTGTCTTCAGGCCGATACTGCAAATGTACGGTTGGCTGCTATCAGTGAAACCTTGTGTTGCTACATCTTCTGAGTTAGTTGCTTTTATATTTATTCCATCTGCTATGCCGTCCTGATGATCACTAATAAGTGTGAAACACGTGTAGACGGCTGCAACTTATTTTTTCTTTCTTCTCTGTTGCGCGATATATATATATATATATATATATATATATATATATATATATATATATATATATATATATATATATATATATTTGTTTAACCGCTTATACATACCCGTTTCGCTATATTCTACCGACTTGTCGGACCATTTTCGACGCTCTCAGACCCGGGCTTGGGTCTGGCAACGTTCTCCTATGTTTTCGATGTCTACAGGATAAGGTTTATCTAAAACTGCAATAAAAAAATATACAATTTGGGTTTGGAAAAGTAGGGTCTGTAAAAAGTTTTATACAACCGTAGTTCATCACAATGAACTATAGGGGGCGTCGCGCCTTTCTCAAGTGTATATCGTATATTTTTATACAAGACGCTATCAAACCCGCTATGTTCTACAGACTTCCTAAGCCCTGGATCTGGCAACATTGCCATGACGCATATGTTAAGCTTTGTTTTATATACGTTTGGTTATAATAGCTCGCATTTAATATTTGATGGAGAAAAGTGACGTAAGAATTACATCATCTCGTATGCGAGTTCTTTTCACATTTGTAAATATTCTCTGGCTTTGTAAAATTGAAGGTTTTAATATTTATTAATAATATACTATATTTATATCATATAACTAGATAAATTCCATATAATACATTATAATTTCTTAAATATTAATATAATTTATTACATATTTTTTACACTGTTTCTTAGATAATGTTAAAGATGTACAGTTTTTTACATTAGCTGGAAGTGAATTATATTTAACTAAACCTTTATGAAACAGATTATTTTGTCCTATATTTGTTGTTACTGTATGAACATAAAAATTATTTCTCCTTCTAGTATTATGATCATGAACATCTTCTACGAATAGTAATTCATTTAAAATGTGCTCTGGATATATTCGGTTTTTTATTTTAAATATTATTATCATCGTATTATAAAATATATTTTCCTTAACACTTAACAAAGATGTAACTTGCAACATTCCTCTTATGCTAGTATACCTACTACATTTTAATATTATTCTTAACGCACAATTTTGTTTTTTTTGAAGATTGTTAATTTCAGTATTATTTAGGAGGTAAAGTATACTAGCACAATAATTAAAATGGGGAAGTATTATTGTTTTATATAGTAATAATTTAGACCACTTGCTAAGATTTTGGCTTATTCTACCAATGAAATTTACTATTTTTGCAACTTTACTGATAACATAGTTTGAATGACTAGAAAATGTTAAGTGACAATCTATTATTACGCCTAAGTACTTCCACTCATAAACTTGTTCTATTTTTTGACTATTAATTTGTATTCCCACATGACTAGATGTATCAATTTCGTTAAACTTATTTTTTATTATCATGAATTTTGTTTTATTTACATTTAAAGAAAGACTATTTTTACCTAACCAGTTATATACATTTACTAATTCATCATTGATGATATTTATTACTTTTTCAATATCATCTCCTATAAAATATATTAAAGTGTCATCTGCAAATAATTGAATGTTACATTTTTTAATTACATTAACAATATCATTTATGTATAGTACAAATAAATCAGGGCCTAATACAGTTCCTTGTGGAACGCCAAAGGTAGTTTTTTTAGGTGAAGATGTAGTATTAAAGTATCTAGTTTTTGAAATCTGTTTTTGAGATATCCACTAAACCATTTTATAACTATTGGGCCAAACCCATATGTTTTTAATTTCAATAATAATAGATCTCTATTAATAGTCTCAGAAGCACGTCTAAAGTCTAGAAAAACTACACCTATCATCTTCTTCTTGTAAATAGCATTTTTCCATTTCAAAAGAACTGATTGTATTGCACTTTCACATGAATTATTTTTCCGAAACCCTGATTGAAAAGGTGTTAACAGTTTGTTCACTTCAATGTAGTCACGAAACTGGATATTTACGACGGTCTCTAATAATTTTTCATAAGATGGCACCATGTTGATCGGTCTGTATTCTTCACATTTGTTAGTGGTGATTATCTTCTCAATGGGGATAATATGGGATGTCTTCAAGGTTTCTGGGAAGGATACACTTTCTAGACTCATTTGAATTAGATGCAAAAATCTCTGTCCTATTACATTGAAAGCTAATCTTTACGGTAATACCATCGACACTACTATTCTTATTAGGTAAATTGTTTATACTTTTTTTTAACTCCAAAAACCCTATTGGTAAAAATTTCTCAAACTTGCATTGATGCACATTAATGTGGCTTAAATCAGTTTCAATTTGGGTTAAATTTGTTAATGTAATAATTTGTTCTATGCTGTTAATAGTGTAAATATTGAATTTTTCTGCAATTTGAATTTCCTTTTTTTCTAACTCATTGTCAAAAATAATACCTTCCTTTTTTGGTCTGTTATGGCCTCCTTTAATTAATTCTTTAACTGTTTTACACATTTCTGTTGAGTTATTTTTATATCATCTATTTTTTCTTGATAATGATTTCTCTTGTGGTTCCTGATCAAACTAACAATTCCATTTCTTTGTTGTCTATACCTATTCATATCACTTTCTTCTTGTGTAAAGATTGCTCTTTTATATAATCTGTCCCTTTCTTCAATTTCCAAGGCTATTTCTGGGGTCCACGAACGCTTACAACTCCATTGACATTTAATGGTTTTTTTAACAGTTAAAGCATGCCTGTTTAGTGTGTCCATTATGGTTTTAACTAATGTTTCTGCTAGTTGATTGGTGTTTGTACAGTCCGGATTCCATGGTTGATCCATTAGATCTAATTGAAATTGCATTTCATTGAAGTTGCTCATGTCCCTGTGTTGTATTGTATATTCTTCATATTTTTCTTTCTCTTTTACATTTACAGTTATTGGGTGATCGGTTATTTTTGGAATATGGTGTACCTGGGCTTCAATGGTTTTTTCATTAGATACAAGAAGATCTATGAGGGCAGCACTGTCCTTAGTGATTCTTGTAGGTTGGTCGATAATCTGATGTAGTCCATTATTTTAAATTAAAGTTCTCAGCCTATTTTCATAATATGAATCCTTTAATAGGTCAATATTAAAGTCTCCGATAATTAGTAAGGTCTCTGATCTACTAGCATATACATCAAACAAATTTTCAAGTTTCATTAGAAATTGAGCATCACTAGAGTTTGGAGAGTGGTATAAATTTATAAAGTTATATTTGTATGATTGAAAGCATATATTATGTATCTTTAAGTAGGACTTTATAACTGAATTCATTTTGTATATAAATGTTTAGAGTAAGGTTAACAGGATTTTCGAACAAGTGAGACAACGCAACATAATACGGAAAAGTTAATTTCTGGGGAAAGTGAATGGTTTCCAAATAAGGTGGAAAAGTACATATGTCATTTTCCGTAGTAATCAAACGATAAATTTCAAGAACTTGATTAAATTTTTTAGTATAAAAGTACTGTAATATCTTCTTTGTATGTTTGTTTGCAGGATTCTTTGTGATTAATTAAAGCTTTATTCTTTTACTGTTAAGATGAGAGAATGAATGCTTGAACTATTTGGTTTCTGCATTATTTTCTGATCCCTCGTTTACATTCGTTTCCTTAGATACTACAAAGTATCCAAGGCAACGGTGATCATCACATTTATTGCTCCCTTGTTTTTTAGAATTTTTCCAGCAGAAAAAGTCTCCATCAGTTTGCTTGAGGACAGGATTGGAAAGAACTAGTGAATATACGCATAAGATGCGGTTGTGATTGTACAGCAATTTGATAGATACGTAAAAACCGCGTTTTTTCTTTGGCTGGTTTTACAATTAATTAAAGTTAGTACAGGGCTCTTAATGTTAATGTTCGTTACAATGATAAGAACTTAACCAATAGAAATGAGCTAATAAGAATAACATGAGAATTGAATGAGATAATTGAAAACGGTTAAAATTAAGACAGCAGATTCTTAATTTTAGGGCTCGTTGCAAAATGTAAATAACTAAAAACTACAAAACTTAACCTAAGAGGAACGTATGAGGATTCTGTTGGACTTGTATTTGTTGTAGGTTGTTGGTTGGATCATAATCGTATATGCAACATAAAAGGAAAATAGTAAATGTATGTACACGAATATGTCTAAAAGGTAACAAAAAGTAATTGCGAACGTTCTATACATAAACGTCACAAAAAAAGATAAGAAGGATTTGTAATGGGCTGCATCCGAGTTTATCTGCTATGTATTCCTGTATCACACGATTCCCGATCACACGAAGTGACGAATTTTTGGTACGACCGTTTATTGAAGTTCACAACAACCGATTTGTAATTATACGTTTTGCGACACACTGTTGTGTGGGTTTCTTGTAGGGTTCTGAAACTTTTTCTGGAATAAATAGGTTTAGCTCAGGTTTAAATCGACAATTTATGCCAACGAAATGGCATAATTCTGGTTGCATTCTAAGGATTGGAAAGTTATGAATAGCTTCTCCTGTTGAAATTTGCGGCGTAACTCCATCACTCTTCACTGTGTGGTCGAGACAAGTTAGTTCTTTGGCTTCAAAGATTGTTTTTTTTAATTTGATAGTAAACCGTAATGATATAGGCGTTGAAATACTTTCTTTAAATGCTGTAGTAGTCTACTTTGATGGCAGAAAAATTTAGAACAGAAAAAAACTTTATACAACCGTGACTTCAGATAGATTATGACTTCAGCGATGGAACTGCTCCATGTACTGGTAGTGGTGGTGCTGAGAGAGTATTGATCCTCTACTGGAATTATGCTAATTGATTTCTCGACATCTGCTTCATAAATAGGATCCTGGTATCTTGAATGGTATGCATGCAAGGGTAAGTTTCTTGACAGATTGTTGCGTGTTCAATTAAAGTCGGCGGTCACCACATGTAATATCTTCTGTGTTTGTTTGTTTGAAATACTGTTTGTGGTTAATGAATGCTTTATTCTTTTACTGTTAAGATTAGAGAATGAATGCTTGAACTATTTGGTTTCTGAATTATTTTCTGACTCCTTGTTTATATTCGTTGCATTGGATACTACTCTCATACATACATATTTATCAATGGATCACAGTACTCATTCATACATAGCGTCAACGTTAATGCATACTAGCAGAACTATTTTTTAGCAATTTTCCAGGAGCGCGGTTTAAATGCTTATAGAAACTTTGTTACAGATGGCATGATGAATTCTTTGAAATCGCAACTAGCAACATTGCTAGTTACAACATTTCAAAGAATTAAGTTCATATATATTAACGGCAACGATATGTACTATATACCACCAATAAATAACAACGGCGTAGACCATTTAGGGTAAAAATCATGAGGTGTTCTTTATCAAAAATTAAAATGGGCGAACTAAGTTGAGCATCATTTGTGACTTTTTTGCTAAAACGCTGAAGGAAAACTTTCTCGTCTGTAATTTGTAAGATTACTTAATGGAACTTTTAATGGAAACAGGGCACTCGAAAGGTTCGGAGGGGCAGTGTATGTTGCAACCCCCAATTGAATTTCATGAACATTGGTATGGGGTAGATGCAGTAGCAGCACTTCACTATCGCAACAAGAAACGGCCACCTCATAGAACAAAAGATAAACGGAATACATTCTGTGGGATGTTCTTTAACAAAAATGAAACAGGGTGGACTAATATGATTTGCGCCTGGTATATTTAGAACTACATATATTTCAAATGTATCAGAAAATCTCTGGTGTACAATTCGCCACTAAGAATATAATACATATTCCAATTCACAAATAGCTATTTCAGAATACAATAAAAATTGATCTTTAACTTAGTACAAGTGCAATATAACGGAATTGAGCAAGGTTTGAAAAAACTTCTTCTCTTCTTCGTTACCTTTCGACGTTTCTGTTAAAGGCACTTAACCACCATATAGTGTATACTGTTTTGTACCTTCAAATTCATTAAACAGGAAGTAGGGATCGAACATTCCATAATTTTCTTGTAACTGTACAAACGCACAGTAAAAATAGAAACTGCTATTTTTTTAATCTAGGTTAAACTAATCAAATGTAGTGTATTTTGGTCAGCTAAACTTGAAAATGACTTTATGCTATATTTGTTCATGTTTACGAGTAGATAATATCCTGAACCTTGTAAAATATCAATATTAAACCACGCCCCCAGATGGATTTTGTCGTTTTATTTTCAAAAACTGTTAGGTTTATGGACTGGTTGTTAAGTGGGTCAGATAAAATAAATCTTATTTAATTGGCGCATGAATATATATCATACAGGATGTTTCACTGAAGATTCGTATCCTCTGAATAGGTGGTAGTACACATAAAATGCAACAAAAAAGCTGAAAATCATTAATGTTTATCTTTCATAATAACCGAAAAAAGAATGGTTTTTGAAAAGTGGGTAGCAGGTCACTGGTCTAAGAATCACACTTGGAGCTGGATGTGCCTATCTCATACATTGACGCAGCTGCTGCTAGGTGATGTCGCAGTTTGTTTTGACTATAATTTCCAGCAGTTCCCAAAAGTTGACATTTTTAGCAAATTTTTGTCGATTTGCGTAAAAACAAAAAGAGTTTTTTGTTCCTATTGATGAATACTATCACACATGCAATTTATACGAAAGTTGAGTAAAACACCCTGTATGTAGACCAACAATTTGTACCAATACATTTGCCGGAGCAACTTTAGAACATAACTTATTGCGATCTTCTATTCGTCATCAAGTACTTAGCTAAGAAAAAAAATGTTGAGTTCGCAGTGCAACCTTAGCATCACTTCTGCAAAATTCATGAAGCGATGTTGTTGTTATTGTTGGTTGTAGTATTATGATAATTTTGCAGTAAAAAGAATATCTTTAGGAGAATACCCTGTACTGGACAATTATTTTATAGAAACCAAAATGTATAGGGCATTTCACCTTGTTTTGAAATCTTTCTTACTTCGTTTGTACGTCATACTGCATGACGTTTTACCTTTATTTTCTTTCTGCATTTTATAGAGCATTATTTGACTTGTCACTATTCGACTTGGGTCAAGTATACATTAAACATATCACTACCACAGAACTCCGCATCTAGCGGTAGCGGGTACGCTACAGCTACCACAAGCACAAAATAACACTAATGTATGTTCTAATAACAACTGTCCTTGAACACAAAATTTTATCCAAATTGCATTTTTGACTTTTTTATTTTGAAGGTCTATAGCTTTGTAACATTTCATTTTTGAACATAGATATGTTGTGCTTTATGGCCTATTTTGATCAAAGGCACTGACCCTCAGGAATTGGCATCGTCTGCTCAAGATATCCTATATGTAAAATAGGTGAAGTCCCATTTAATGTTAAATATCTAGCTACATTTTAAAGCAGGTGTGGAATTAAGTCGTGAACTTAGAATTCCAAAACAAAAACCATTCAAGAAAAAAATTACTCGATACGAATATGAATATAAAGAACGAAGTAAGAGAGATTCAAAAACCCTGAAGTAGCCTGTACGTTTTAGGCTCGCTAAAAAGATTGATTAGTACAGGGTATACCCCTAAAATGTATCTTGCCAATACGAGAATTACCATATGACTAGCCCCAATAATAATGATAATATCGCCACGTAGATTTTGCTGAAGATGCTGAGATAGAAGAAGACTGAACCAGGATCGCGTTCGATGCTCAACGAGATTTCCATAGCTATTTCATGATGAACATCAAATCACACAAAGTTATGCTCGAAGCTTCTCGTATAATATGTACCGATACAAATTATTTGTCTGTGTGTCATATGATCGTTTTTCGATTACACAGAAACAAGACAACATGCACAAAGTTTTCATAGCTTTTTGGTATGAAAGTTAAATAAAATCCTATTTAACCTAACTGGCTCCATTTTGATAAACCTAATAGTTTCTGAAAAAAACAGTAAAAATCATCTGGGGGCATGGCTTACCCTCATCAGCTTCTCTGGTTCACCACTTTTGAGTAGTAACTTTTAAGGGGTTATTTAACATATCACAAAGAAGGCCTATCAAAAATCCAAGGATCTACCTCAATTCCCCTCTATTTTTACTAATTTGACTGAACTGTTACCGTGGTATTAAAATATACATATCTTAGAAACTGTTTATTTGTGCTAGAAACATAACAGTAAAATGCAGGAGGTCAAAAGATTTGGCTATAACATTTATTTTTTCAAAACACATATACATGACGTGTCTTCGAAACTTTTGATTGTATTCTTGTAAACAAAACTAATCATGTTAAAATAAATGATTTAAAAACAAATTATTAAAAAACAATTATTTGCATAAACCTTATGTATTTTAGAACAAAAGAGGCTCAATGCTATTTTCTCATGTTAATAATAATTTTCAGAGTTACATCAGAGTTTTACGGAAAACGTTAATTTTTCTGCGTTTAAGGTTATTTATGGAATTTACGAACAAATCAACAAAAATAAAGATCACTTATGTGCTTAGCATCCCGAAATCATTACGTCAATCGTAATTTTATCTCTGATACATTCGGCAACGTTGCTGGGTTCGGTAGGGTAGGTAGGCTTGCTTAAAATTATACAAATGGGTCTGTAAACACTGTAATATGTATCGGGTTCAAGAACGACTGTCAAATATTACCAATATTTTTTTTTCATATATTTTTACCCCTCGAGGATCTTAAATATTGCTTATCAGAAATAGATCAATATTATGTAAAATATACACATTTTAAAAATCAAAAAATGCGGGTCTACTAACGACCCCACTATATAGCGGGTCCGACAACGTCGATTAAACCAATATATATATATATATATATATATATATATATATATATATATATATATATATATATATATAGTTGAAAAAGCGTTTAATTTTTTTTAATTTAATAAAATCGGGATTGAAGGTCTGTTTTTTGTAACCAGGTTGTTAAAAAAGAATACTCATTATTTGTTATTATCTATATTTCGCAGTTGATTAACTGCTTCATCAGGAAACACTAAAAGTTAATACAATTAAAACATAAAGCAAATTGTAGAAGAAATAAGTTTATGCTAGTCATACGTTTTATTACTCTTAAGTGTAAGTCATTAATTTTATTACTTGATCAATTTGTCAATCATTGTATTAACTTTTAGTGTTTCCTGATGAAGCAGTTAATCAACTGCGAAATATAGATAATAACAAATAATGAGTATTCATTTTAACAACCTGGTTACAAAAAACAGACCTTTAATCCCGATTTTATTAAATTAAAAAAAATTAAAAAAAATTAAACGCTTTTTCAACTATTTATATAAGGTCGATAAATACCCGTTGGGTTTTTTAATATATATATATATATATATATATATATATATATATATATATATATATATATATATATACCACCTAGACAGTGGAGGGTCCTGGGTTCGAATCCCAGCAGAGTCGATAAATTTTTCTATATGAATTTGCATTCAAAATATTATTTAATGTAAAATCATTATCCAACTTGATAAAAATTAACTCTATCTAAAATATATATATATATATATATATATATATATATATATATATATATATATATATATATATATATATATATATATATATATATATATATATATATATATATATATATATATATATATATATATAATATTTAGAATGCTAATTCATATGGAAAATTTCTCGCTATGCTGGTAGTCGTACTCTGTAGCTCAGTTGGTAGAGATACCACCTAGACAGTGGAGGGTCCTGGGTTCGAATCCCAGCAGAGTCGATAAATTTTTCTATATGAATTTGCATTCAAAATATTATTTAATATATATATATATATATATATATATATATATATATATATATATATATATCTTGTCTTTGTGACACCAAAATTGCATATTCATTGTAAGAGTGGCACCCAATTTTGCAATCCGACACCCAGCATTGGGTGTCAGACTGTTTTTAGCTGGAAATAGAGTGTATACAATACAGCCCCATCTACATTAAAAAAACACAACTTTTGGTTGGGTGCCAAATTGACATATTTTATATAGCTATATACAAATTAGTTCTAGAGGGTCTCCACCAGGCGGCGCTCGTTAATATACAGGTGTATATTTTTATATAATATTTGTCAATGTGACTACTTAACAATTATTGCATTTAGTGACACCCGACATTTGGCAACTCTGTAATACCCAATATAACCCAGTCGATTGCATTTCAACCTTGTACCAGGCGTAAACAAACCTACTAAAAGATAAATAAAAAGTACAATTGAAATATGTTTATGAATGTATTAGGTCAATTCGGTGTACAAATATACTGCTCAACTAATGAACTGCACCATTTGCACAGATTGGTGTAATTTTTTAAATATTTAAATATTTCCCATAAAACCATTGAGTATTTATTTTATAGTACTTATATCAAGCATATTTAATTGTATTGTGCTTCAATATCAACTTACGTATTAACATAATCATATTTTTATTAATAAAATATACGCAAATACCAATATAAACAAATTGTCCAGTTCATTTGTTGAACAGTATATGTATACACTTATTTAAATATATAATCTGTGTAATCTCTATAAAAAGAGGAATTGTGTAATACTTTTAATTTAAGAAATTAGAAGAACCGGACAAAACACACTATGATCAAAAATTTGTATTATCACACCATTGAATAGAAGAGGACATAAGCAACTTTCTGCTATAGACTGCATAAGACGTTTTGTATGAATTATCTATTTGTTTTACTGGAATTATTTATTTGTTTATTACGTTACTGGAAGTATTAGATGTTTAATTATGATTATTATTATTATTTTATCTAGTTACCTATTTTGTATCTACCTTAGCGACGTGTTTGTTTATAATTATATTACCTTTGATAATGACAGCATAGCTGTCGAAACAATATTGTCAGGTTATATTTTAATAAAACTGTGAAACTTTTAATAATCTTTATTTATTTCATGATTATGGAGTTCCACAAAATAAGGCTGGAAACAATAAACAAAATCTATTTGTTTAATTGTCAAATCTCCACAAATACAAATGGCAAAATATCGTACATTTGCCAGCAAACGTAACGTCCTAACTGTAAAAAATTAAAGACATCGGTATTCTTAAGGGATGAATTAGCAGGTAATAAAAATGCGTATCTACCCCTTAAGCTTAAAACATATTTTAACAAAATTTAAAATAACACCAGATGGTGAGAAATAACGGTTCAAGGGATTTATTTACCACCTTGGACTGTCAATTTAGGATTTGCAGGTGTTTGAAAGTGTTCTTTATAAAAAATAATGTTTTTTGCCATTTATTCAAGTATTCTAGTATTACTTATTTATAAACAAAAAAAAGCTACTGATAAGTACTATACCTACTTCTTGATTGTTTTTTTATTTTAAATTTTCTATATAAGGCTTATATCTTAAATATATATCGATGACAATTTCACCTTGTTTAATTGATTTCTCATTTAATTGTTTTCGGAAACAATGACTAAAAGTTGACATATTTTAAATTAAAGCTTATGCTTATTTCTGGCAAGAGGCAATTATAATCAAATGCGTGTAATCTTGGCGACATATTTCTCTGAAGAAACTCATCAACTTCAACCTTCAAGTAAATAATTTCTTTAAGTCCAAACGGCAAAATACCATTTCTTTTTTGAAGAGATACTTAATTGTCCTTGTACTTGATAAAAATAATTATCTTTTTCATTCGGCCTTGGTCACCATCCTTTTCTAGATAACCATCTATTTTTTTGAATTGCTTCATTTATCTCGTAATTCCTGGCCGTGAAAGGACATTTAATTTCTACTAAGTGTCCAGAATTTTCTTCTATACCGTCTGTTGAAGCACCGAGAAGTGGCCATTTCGCGTTTATAAAAAGTCCACAACTAGAAATGCGAAAACCAAATTTCGTTTCTAACAAACATTTAGCTCTATCTTCATTATTTTTCCCCAAGCTGTGGCTCTAGAAAGAAACTCTGTATAAAGGATTCCAGTAACGGTTGAAGCACAACCTGTGTGTCTTACAAACTTTACCAAATAATGAAGTAGTTAATAACTCTTTTCTATATTGTTCAATCAGACATTGTGAGAATCAGCTTGCAATCAAGTTTGTGCTTCTGTTTCTTTGTAGTTTTTCTCTGATTTTTAAAATTTTCTGGAAATTCCACTATCAAGTCTTCAAATGCATCTACTAGACACCTCAATTAACACTTTATTTTGGAATCGTTGGATGGTGTCGGTGTTACTTTGTTTGGTACAGCCCCAAAACTGAACCATTTGTAATTTTTCTATGGCTTCTGCATTGGTTGTTTTTACTGCTAATATAGCTGTGTCATCAGCAAAAGTAGCAAAGGTGTTGTTTTCTAATGCTTGAATAGCACAAGTGTACAAGAGATACAAGATCGGTCCTAGTAACACTTCCTTGCGGCACTCCTGCTTTAATTTCCTTCAATTCAGAATAAGCACCTTCCTGCTTGATCCCGAAGTATCTGTCAGAAATGTAAGACTTCAAGATTTGAGAATATTGCTTTGGCAAGAATAGTTTCAGTTTATAATTTAGACCTTCATCGATACCTTATCGAATCCCTGTACTACATCAAGAAAGATGTAAAACAGACATTATTTTCTTCTAAGGATTTCTCTATAATATTAGTGATTCTATGTACTTGATCAATGGTTAAATGTTTCTATTGAATTAAATTTCTCTCTTCAATGATAGGTTTTAGTCTTTTTAACAATAATTTTTCAAATAACTTCGATATTACAAGTAGTGAAGATATAGCTCTGTAAGATGGAACTTCATGAGGTGACCTACCAGGTTTGGGAATCATAATGACCTCTGTGTCTTTACACAACCTAGGCACGTACTTTAATCTAAAGGCAGCGTTTATTAGGTAATTCAGCTTAACTGTAGCTTTCCCTGGTAACTGCTTTAACACTTCACCAGTTATTACATCGAACCCTGGAACTTTTTCGGATTGATGTTGTCTTTGATTTCAGACATTACTTCCTTAGGTGAAGCAAGGCTTCATCTTGAATGAATCGCAAAATTATTTGCTTTTTGTTCGTTATTTTTTGTCCACTTTCCAGCTTCTTGTCTTATTGAAGGAATTTGGGTTATTGGCCCTTTCAGCTTGTTTGTAGCTTTCCAAAGAGAATAGTGCTGCTGCCAGTCGTTTGTTTTCTTAGATACGCTTCAATTGATTCATTCTTTACTCGCTTGAATTTCTCTTTTTAGTTGTTGACTAGCACTATTCAGAGGTGTTTTACCTTGAGGCTAGAGCCCCTCACCTTGAGGGGCTCTAGATTGCTACCAAGTACGTCTTAATCTTCTTTTTTCTGTGATTGTTGATGATGCAGTCCAATTTTTGTAACATGTATCTTCTGGGACCTGTTCCTCTTTGTTCTCGGCCCTTTGACAAACACAGACTTGTCTGTTTGAGCTCCAAAAATTGCAGCCACTCCAGAGAGAGAATTACAATTTCCTCCACCACAATAAGATCGTTTTGTCCAACTGCCATCACAGACAACTGCGATCATTGGTGTGCCATTCTCATCTATATTTCAACATTCTATGGCCAATCTAGCTTCTTGTTCCGCAGCTTCTCATGGATTTCCAAGCTATTTCTTCCCAAGCATTGCATACCATAGTATGAACATTTTTATGTAGGGTAAAACTAAAACAAGGAATATCCATGGTTTATGTAATATTTCTAACTATGTGTAGCCGCCAACAGCATTTATGACAGCAGTGACAGAGGAAATGTTAATATCGAGTCTTTTTGGGTTTTCCGGACAACAAACAGTTTCGTGGAAGTAGCACATGTTACACTCAAATGGTAATTTTGAGACTAAACCAGCTCTTACTTCTCTGAATAGAGAATACTTTAGGTAAAATAAAAACATTTAAAACATGTTATCATCCACTCTAAATCTCACCTCTATTTTTTCTGTACTAGCTAGGTACATCATTACCTTCACTGCTTATTGTAATATTTTCTGTGCTGAAAGCAGTGAAGCTTGTTTGGTAAAGTATTATAGAAATATTAAAGTTATCAAAGTGGTAGAAGTTATGACCAAAAACACTTTTTGGAAATCTCACTTTGTAAACAATTTCACTTCAGCAATCGAATTGTTTCAACCAAAAACTTGGAGCAAATTAAATTGTAGACATTTCGGAAACGGATGGAACGAATTCTAGAAATTTATATGAGCGGATAAGAAAAGTAACGTCATCCATCTTATTGAAAGATATAAGGGTTATTGCCAACAAATTTTGAAAAAAATTAGTAATATATAATATAGGGCCCGTTAACTTGTGCTCGTCCAATTCATAGATTTCCGTTGAAAACTAGCACTAGGATGCTCTTACCTAGCATCGTCTAGCACCCAAATTTTAAAGCTAACACCATTTTAGTTCCAGAGCTACTTAAAGGTAAATTCGAGAGAGGGGAGGCTAAGTTAACGCCAGCCCCGCCAATTTGTTCTATCCTTTTCAAAACTTAGCACTAGATAATCCATAGCACCCATGTTACGAAGCTAGCAACACAATAGGGGTGGAAATATAAGGGTTAAAAGCACCATAGATGTATGGTTTCACGTTTTTTCTTGAATCTTTCATCATCGAATGTAGAATTTTTATACTATCTATACTTCTATATGATACAGGCAAGTCTCATCTATCTACCTAACAATGAAAAAGATTGACTTGTTTTTCACGGAGCGCTTCCAAGTTCTCCTGACAGCACTGGGCCCCGTATCCTCATGAAAGCTTGGACATGTCCAACTCTTCGTGAATTATTTTCCAAATTGCACTGACCACTGTCCTATGAGATACCTGGTTGCTAGATAGTTCCAGGTAGTCAAAACTGCGAATCAGCTGCTCTGGATATTCTCGGTAAACTCGGGTCCCAGGATTCGTTGAGTCGGAGAGCTTGCGAGTTTTCTCCAGCCTTTAAATAGGTTGGGATACCCAAGCATAGAAACCCGATACGGCTGAGCCGAGCAAGGTTATCTTGGGAAATGACCGTATGAGATGTTGATACGGACACGAGTCGTGTTTGAACTAAATACGGTTCTGGGTATAGAAAACACTGATCATTTTGGGATTATCTCCTGAAAAGTTAACTAACGTGACTGTAGGGGTTTTTGATCCTCTTCTATAGTTTGACTCCTCCATTACAGTCACAAACTATCTAAAGTGAATCCCTATCACAAATTGCACAACGGTCAAGCATGTAGTTAGTAACTCACTTTTTGGGAATGAAAAACTGCGAAAGCTAAATACTTTTAGCTAAGAAATTCAAAACTACGAGCACTTGAAAGCCGAATGCCAACTAAATTGAAAAGCCTCTAGAAAGAAAATAAAGTTTTAACAATGGCAAGTGAATTTTCCCAGAACACTATCCCTATTTATATAACAGAATTATATCTAACGCATAAATAAGACGATAAAACAAAAATAGATTTCAATTATCTCATTTAAGAAAATTGGATTCATAGTTACAGGTATTATTTTACGCTGAAAGAAATTTTGTGGTAGTATTAATAAGAAGGGTTTATTGTGATTAATTATAATTTATTATTATAGAACCAACCAAATCTTTGTAACATTGATAACGTCTTCCTGTTGTCTGTTCATCGACAATAGTTAATATATTTGGTTAAATTAAATTATTTGTGGCGGTCCATATTGTATGAAGTTGGTTAACGATTTTATACAAATAAAACTGCAGAGTAGTAAGAACTATAAGCAAGAACTGAAAACAAATGATTCATTTCCGCTTGTATTCATTCACGAATGAAATTTTGATTTTGCATTCGTTCGCGAACGAATAAAACTGCCTTCGTTAAAATTTAATTCTTGAAAGAATAAATCATAAATTTTTAAATACTCCTATAAAATTCTTTCACAAATGATAAAATACGAAAAGAATCGAATCTTTTTCATTTGCAAGTGATAATTTCCTTACCCTGTAATAACTAAATATTAAAAAAATTAAGATACATCGTTAAGATTTATTAGAAAGTATGAACTTATGAAATTCTATTTTACATATTAAGTATACAACTTGTCGTTGTCAGTCAAAAGAAAATTATGTACAATACGGCATAAAGTTTTGGAGTTTATAAAGCACAGTAGTGTAATATTGTAAGCTGATTCATTTATCGTAAATCTTTATGGAATTAACTTTCTTTGTATAAAAAATAATCAATTTTAACTAGTAATATTAATTGGATAATTTGAAGATTATTTAATATGGATTGTAGGTTTAAATTTAACACCAAAGGTTAGTTTACTATATATAGAAAACAATCTAAACTTATTGTTCTAATTAAGTTACATTAAAGATTAAAGGATCGACCGCACTAAACATAAAACATTCCTTTTCCGTGATGTCATTCCGACCTCTCGAAACTCAAACCCCTAAAATTGCATAAAAGGAGCATTGCTTTGTCTAGAATTGTCATCTTCAATGTATCTTCAATTCCATCTGCTCTTTCGAATTTACAAGTGTTATAACTTATATAAAACAAGACTTGATATAAATTTGTTTTATAAGTAGCCACCATGCAAATAAAATATTTCTATTCTGAACCACCAAATATATCAATGCCACCAGTTTATCAGAATAATATGACAAGCGACACCCGCTAATTTGGCAACGTTGGAGGGTGCCAAACTGGTAATTTATGATATAAAAAATATACACTTGGGTGCCATTTGCACTATATATATGCTGGTGTCATTATGCCCAGTTTTATATTGCAATTATATACACAGGGCGTCACTTTTACATTGATCGTGCAGGGTGCCACTTTCTACAAAACACATGTATATATATATATATATATATATATATATATATATATATATATATATATATATATATATATATATATATATATATATATTTGTCAAACCGCTTATACACACCCGTTTCGCTATATTCTACCGACTTGTCGGACCATTTTCGACGCTCTCAGACCCGGGCTTGGGTCTGGCAACGTTCTCCTATATTTTCGAGGTCTACAGGATAATGTTTACTTAAAACTGCAATAAAAAAATATACAATTTGGGTTTGGAAAAGTAGGGTCTGTAAAAAGTTTTATACAATCGTAGTTCATCACAATGAACTATAGGGGGCGTCGCGCCTTTCTCAAGTGTATATCGTATATTTTTATACAAGACGCTATCAAACCCGCTATGTTCTACAGTCTTCCTAAGCCCTGAATCTGGCAACATTGCCATGACGCATATGTTAAGCTTTGTTTTATAAACGTTTGGTTATAATAGCTCGCATTTAATATTTGATGGAGAAAAGTGACGTAAGAATTACATCAGCTCGTAGCATATAACTAGATAAATTCCATATAATACATTATAATTTCTTTAATATTAATGTAATTTATTACATATTTTTTACACTGTTTCTTAAATAATGTTAAAGATGTACAGTTTTTTACATTAGCTGGAAGTGAATTATATTCAACTAAACCTTTATGAAACAGATTATTTTGTCCTATATTTGTTGTTACTGTATGAACATAAAAATTATTTCTACTTCTAGTATTATGATCATGAACATCTTCTACGAATAGTAATTCATTTAAAATGTGCTCTGGATATATTCGGTTTTTTATTTTAAATATTAATGTCATCGTATTATAAAATATATTTTGCTTATCACTTAACGAAGATGTAAGTTGCAACATTCTTCTTATGCTAGTATACCTACTACATTTTAATAATAATGCTCAATTTTGTTTTTTTCGAAGATTGCTAATTTCAGTATTATTTAGGAGGTAAAGTATACTAGCACAATAATTCAAATGGGGAAGTATTATTGTTTTATATAGTAATAATTTAGACCACTTGCTAAGATTTTGGCTTATTCTACCCATGAAATTTACTTTTTTTGCAACTTTACTGATAACATAGTTTGAATGACTAGAAAATGTTAAGTGACAATCTATTATTACGCCTAAGTACTTCCACTCATAAACTTGTTCTATTTTTTGACTATTAATTTGTATTCTCACATGACTAGATGTATCAATTTCGTTAAACTTATTTTTTATTATCATGAATTTTGTTTTATTTACATTTAAAGAAAGACTATTTTTACCTAACCAGTTATATACATTTACTAATTCATCATTGATAATATTTATTACTTTTTCAACATCATCTCCTATAAAATATATTAAAGTGTCATCTGCAAATAATAATGTTACATTTTTTAATCACATTAACAATATCATTTATGCATAGTACAAATAAATCAGGGCCTAATACAGTTCCTTGTGGAACGCCAAAGGTAGTTTTTTTTAGCTGAAGATGTACTATTAAAGCATCTAGTTTTTTGAAATCTGTTTTTGAGATATTCACTAAACCATTGTATAACTATTGGGCCGAACCCATATCTTTTTAATTTCAATAATAGTAGATCTCTATTAATAGTCTCAAAAGCACGTCTAAAGTCTAGAAAAACTACACCTATCACCTTCTTCTTGTAAATAGCATTTTTCCATTTCAAAAGAACTGATTGTATTGAACTTTCACATGAATTATTTTTGCGAAACCCTGATTGAAAAGGTGTTAACAGTTTGTTCACTTCAATGTAGTCACGAAACTGGATATTTACGACGGCTCTAATAATTTTTCATAAGTTGGCACCATGTTGATCGGTCTGTATTCTTCACATTTGTTAGTGTTGGTTATCTTCTCAATGGGGATAATATGGGATGTCTTCAAGGTTTCTGGGAAGGATCCACTTTCTAGACTCATTTGAATTAGATGCAAAAATCTCTGTCCTATTACATTGAAAGCTAATTTAAGAATCTTTACTGTAATACCATCGACACTACTATTCTTATTAGGCAAATTGTTTATAAATTTTTGTAACTCCAAAAACTCTATTGGTAAAACTTTTTCGAACTTGCATTGATGTACCTTAATGTGGCTTAAATCAGTTTCAATTTGGGTTAAATTTGTTAATGTAATAATTTGTTGTATGCTGTTAATAAAGTAAATATTGAATTTTTCTACAATTTGATTTTCCTGTTTTTCTAACTCATTGTCAAAATAATACCTTCTTTTTTTTGTCTGTTATGGCCTCCTTTAATTAATTATTTAACTGTTTTACACATTTTTGTTGAGTTATTTTTCATATCATCTAGTTTTCTTGATAATAATTTATCTTGTGGTTCCTGATCAAACTAACAATTCCATTTCTTTGTTGTCTATACCTATTCATATCACTTTCTTCTTGTGTAAAGATTGCTCTTTTATATAATCTGTCCCTTTCTTCAATTTCCAAGGCTATTTCTGGGGTCCACCAAAGCTTACAACTCCATTAACATTTAATGGTTTTTTAACAGTTGGAGCATGCCTGTTTAGTGTGTTCATTATGGTTTTAACTAATGTTTCTGGTAGTTGATTGGTGTTTGTACAGTCCGGATTCCATGGTTGATCCATTAGATCTAATTGAAATTGCATTTCATTGAAGTTGCTCATGTCTCTGTGTTGTATTGTATATTCTTCATATTTTTCTTTCACTTTTGCATTTACAGTTATTATTGAGTGATCGGTTATTTTTGGAACATGGTGTACCTGGGCATCAATAGATTTTTCATTAGATACAAGAAGATCTATGAGTGTAGCACTGTCCTTAGTGATTCTTGTAGGTTGGTCGATAATATGATGTAGTCCATTATTTTTAATTAAAGTTCTCAGCCTATTTTCATAATATGAATCCTTTAATAGGTCAATATTAAAGTCTCCGATAATTAGTAAGGTCTCTGATCTACTAGCATATACATCAAACAAATTTTCAAGTTTCATTAGAAATTGAGCATCACTAGAGTTTGGAGAGTGATATAAATTTATAAAGTTATATTTGTATGATTGAAAGCATATATTACTACCTACAATCCATGTGTTCATATCAATGGTATCTTTAAGTAGGACTTTATAACTGAATTCATTTTTTATATAAATGATTAGAGTAAGGTTAACAGTATTTTCGAACAAGTGAGACAACGCAACATAATACGGAAAAGTTAATTTCTGGGGAAAGTGGATGGTTTCCAAATAAGGTGGAAAAGTACATATGTCATTTTCCGTAGAAACGATAAATTTCAAGAACTTGATTAAATTTTTTAGTATAAAAGTACTGCAATATATTCTTTGTACGTTTGTTTGAAGGATTGTTTGTGGATAATGAATGCTTTATTCTTTTACTGTTAAGATGAGAGAATGAATGCTTGAACTATTTGGTTTCTGAATTATTTTCTGATCCCTCGTTTACATTCGTTTCCTTGGATACTACAAAGTATCCAAGACAACGGTGATCATCACATTTATTGCTCCCTTGTTTTTTAGAATTTTTTCCAGCAGAAAAAGTCTCCATCAGTTTGCTTGAGGACAGGATTGGAAAGAACAAGTGAATGTACGCATAAGATGCGGTTGTGATTGTAAGGTAACTTGATAGATACGTAAAATACCGCGTTTTTTTCTTTGGCTGGTTTTACAATTGATTAAAGTTAGTACAAGGCTCTTAATGTTAATGTTCGTTACAATGATAAGAACTTAACCTATAGGAATGAGCTAATAATCGAATGAGATAATTGATAACGGTTAAAATTAAGACAGCAGATTCTTAATTTTAGGGCTCGTTGAAAAATTAAATAACTAAAAACTACAAAACATAACCTAAGAGGAACGTATGAGGATACTGTTGGACTTGTAGGTTGTTAGTTGGATCATAATCGTATATGCAACATAAAAGGAAAATAGTAAATTTATGTACACAAATATGTCTAACAGGTAACAAAAAGTAATTGCGAACGTTCTATACATAAACGGTACAAAAAAAGATAAGAAGGATTTGTAATGGGCTGCATCCGAGTTTATCTGCTATGTATTCCCTGTGTGCCCGATCATACGAAGTAACGAATTTTTGGTACGACCGTTTATTGAAGTTCACAACAACCGATTTGTAATTATACGTTCTGCGACACACTGTTGTGTGGGTTTCTTGTAGGGTTCTGAAGCTTTTTCTGAAATAAATAGGTTAAGCTCAGGTTTAAGTCGACAATCTATGCCAACGAAATGGGATAATTCTTGTTGCATTCTAAGGATTGGAAAGTTATGAATAGCTTCTCCTTTTGAAACTTGCGGCGTAACTCCATCTCTGTTCATTGTGTGGTCGAGACAAGTTAGTTCTTTGGCTTCAAAGATTGTTTCTTTTTTAATTTGATAGTTAACCTTAATGATATAGGCGTTGAAATACTTTCTTGAAATGCTGTAGATAGTCTGCTTTGATGGCAGAAAAATTTAGAACAGAAAAAACTTTATACAACCGTGACTTCAGATAGATTATGACTTCAGCGATGGAACTTCTCCATGTACTGGTAGTGGTGGTGCTGAGAGAGTATTGATCCTCTACTGGAATTATGCTAATTGATTTCTCGACATCTGCTTCATAAATAGGATCCTGGTATCTTGAATGGTATGCTAGCAAGAGTAAGTTTCTTGACAGATTGTTGCGTGTTCAATTAAAGTCGGCGGTCACCACATGTAATATCCTCTGTGTTTGTTTGTTTGAAAGACTGTTTGTGGTTAATGAATGCTTTATTCTTTTACTGTTAAGATCAGAGAATGAATGCTTGAACTATTTGGTTTCTGAATTATTTCCTGACTCCTTGTTTATATTCGTTGCATTGGATACTACACGCACACATACATATCACTGGATCACAGTACTCACTCATACATATCGTCGACGTTAATGCATACTAGCGGAACTATTTTCTAGCAATTTTCCAGGAGCGCAGTTTAAATGCTTATAAAAACTTTGTTAGAGATGGCATGATGAATTCTTTGAAATCGCAACTAGCAACATTGCTAGTTACAAAATTTCAAAGAATTAAGTTCATATGCATTAACGGCGACGATATGTACTATATACCACCAATAAATAACAACGTCGTAGACCATTCAGGGTATAAATCGTGAGGTGTTCTTTATCAAAAATTAAAATGGGCGAACTAAGTTGAGCATCATTTGTGACTTTTTTGCTAAAACGCTGAAGGAAAACTTTCTCGTCTGTAATTTGTAAGATTACTTAATGGAACTTTTAATGGAAACAGGGCACTCAAAAGGTTCGGAGGGGCAGTGTATGTTGCAACCCCCAATTGAATTTCATGAACATTGGTATGGGTAGATGCAGTAGCAGCACTTCACTATAGCAACAAGAAACAGCCACCTCATAGAACAAAAGATAAACGGAATAAACTCTGTGGGATGTTCTTTAACAAAAATGAAACTGGGTGGACTAATATGATTTGCGCCTGGTATATTTAGAACTACATATATTTCAAATGTAATCAGAAAATCTCTGGTGTACAATTCGTCACTAAGAATACCATACACATTCCAATTCACAAATAGCTATTTCAGAATACAATAAAAATTGATCTTTAACTTAGTACAAGTGCAATATAACGGAATTAGGCAAGGTTTGAAAAAACTTCTTCTTTTCTTCGTTACCTTTCGACGTTTCTGTTAAAGGCACTTAACCACCATATAGTGTATACTGTTTTGTACCTTCAAATTCATTAAACAGAAAGTAGGGATCGAACATTCCATAATTTTTTTGTAACTGTACAAACGCACAGTAAAAATAGAAACTGCTATTTTTTAATCTAGGTTAAACTAATCAAATGTAGTCTATTTTGGTCAACTACACTTGAAAATGACTTTATGCTTGATTTGTTCATGTTTACGAGTAGATAATATCCTGAATTTTGTAAAATATCAATATTAAACCACGCCTTCAGATGGATTTTGTCGTTTTATTTTCAAAAACTGTTAGGTTTATGGACTGGTTGTTAAGTGGGTTAGATAAAATAAAGCTTATTTAATTGGCGCATGAATATATATCATACAGGTTGTTTCACTTAAGATTCGTATCATCTGAATAGGTGGTAGTACACATAAAATGCAACAAAAAAGCTGAAAATCATTAGTGTCTATCTTTCATAATAACCGAAAAAAGAATGGTTTTTGAAAAGTGGGTAGCAGGTCACTGGTCTAAGAATCACACTTGGAGCTGGATGTGCCTATCTGATACATTGAAGCAGCAGCTGCTAGGTGATGTTGCAGTTTGTTTTGACTATAATTTCCAGCAGTTTCCAAAAGTTGACATTTTTAGCAAATTTTTGTTGATTTGCGTAAAAACAAAAAGAGTTTTTTGTTCCTATTGATGAATACTATCACACATGCAATTTATACGAAAGTTGAGTAAAACATCCTGTATGTAGACCAACAATTTCTACCAATACATTTGGCGGAGCAACTTCAGAACATAACTTATTGCGATCTTGTATTCGTCATCAAGTACTTAGCTAAGAAAAAAAAATGTTGAGTTCGCAGTGCAACCTTAGCATCACTTCTGCCAAATTCATGAAGCGATGTTTTTGTTATTGTTGGTTGTAGTATTATGATAATTTTGCAGTAAAAAGAATATCTTTAGGAGAATACCCTGTACTGGAAAATTATTTTATAGAAACCAAAATGTATAGGGCATTTCACCTTGTTTTGAAATCTTTCGTACTTCGTTTGTACGTCATACTGCATGACGTTTTACCTTTATTTTCTTTCTGCATTTTATAGAGCATTATTTGACTTGTCACTATTCGACTTGGGTCAAGTATACCTGTTTTGTGAAGAATTAAATTTTGCATTCAATGGTGTATTCATTAAACATATCACTGGCACAGAATTCCGTATCTAGCGGTAGCGGGTACGCTACAGCTACCACAAGCACAAAATAACACTAATGTATGTTCTAATAACAACTGTCCTTGAAAACAAGATTTTATCCAAATTGCATTTTTGACTTTTTTATTTTGAAGGTCTATAGCTTTGTAACATTTCATTTTTGAACATAGATATGTTGTGCTTAATGGCCTATTTTGATCAAATGCATTGACCCTCAGGAATTGGCATCGTCTGCTCGAGATATCCTACATGTAAAATGGGTGAAGTCCCATTTAATGTTAAATATCTAGCTACATTTTAAAGCAGGCGTGGAATTAAGTCGTAAACTTAGAATTCCAAAACAAAAACCATTCAAGAAAAAAATTACTCGATACGAATATCAATATAAAGGACAAAGTAAGAGATATCCAAAAACCCTGAAGTTCCCTGTACGTTTTAGGTTCACTAAAAAGATTGATTAGTACAGGGTATACCCCTAAAATGTATCTTGCCAATACGAGAATTACCATATGACTAGCCCAAAATAATAATGATAATATCGCCTCGTAGATTTTGCTGGAGATGCTGAGATAGAATAAGACTGAACCAGGATCGCGTTCGAAGCTCAACGAGATTTCCATAGTTATTTCATGATGAACATCAAATCACACAAAGTTATGCTCGAAGCTTCTCGTATAATATGTACCGATACAAATTATTTGTCTGTGTGACATATGATCGTTTTTCGATAACAGAGAAACAAGACAACATGCACAAAGTTTTCTTAGCTTTTTGGTATGAAAGTTAAATAAAATCCTATTTTACCTAACTGTCTCCATTTTGATAAACCTAATAGTTTCTGAAAAAACAGTAAAAACCCTCTGGGGACATGGCTTACCCTCATCAGCTTCTCTGGTTTACCACTTTTGAGTAGTAACTTTTAAGGGGTTATTTAACATATCACAAAGAAGGCCTATCAAAAATCCAAGGATCTATCTCAATTCCCCTCTATTTTTACAAATTTGACTGAACTGTTACCGTGGCATTAAAATATACATATATTAGAAACCGTTCATTTGTGCTAAAAACATAACAGTAAAATGTTCAGGAGGTCAAAAGATTTGGCTATAACATTTATTTTTTCAAAACACATATACATGACGTGTCTTCGAAACTTTTAATTGTATTCTTGTAAACAACAATAATCATGTTAAAATAAATGATTTAAAAGCAAATTATTAAAAAACAATTATTTGCATAAACCTTATGTATTTTAGAACAAAAGAGGATCAATGCTATTTTCTCATGTTAATAATAATTTTCAGAGTTACATCGTTTTACGGAAAACGTTAATTTTTCTGCGTTTAAGGTTATTTATGGAATTTACGAACAAATCAACAAAAATAAAGATCACTTATGTGCTTAGCATCCCGAAATCATTACGTCAATCGTAATTTTATCTCTGATACATTCGGCAACATTGCTGGGTTCGGTAGGGTAGGTAGGCTTGCTTAAAATTATACAAATGGGTCTGTAAACACTGTAATATGTATCGGGTCCAAGAACGACTGTCAAATATCACCAATATTTTTTTTTCATATATTTTTACCCCTCGAGGATCTTAAATATTGCTTATCAGAAATAGATCAATATTATGTAAAATATACACATTTTAAAAATCAAAAAATGCGGGTCTACTAACGACCCTACCATATAGCGGGTCCGACAACGTCGATCAAACCAATATATATATATATATATATATATATATATATATATATATATATATATATATATATATATATATATATATATATATATATATATATATATATATATATATATATATATATATATATATATATATATATATATATATATATATATATATATATATATATATATATATATATATATATATATATATATATATATATATATATATATATATATATATATATATATATATATATATATATATATATATATATATATATATATATATATATATATATATATATATATATATATATATATATATATATATATATATATATATATATATATATATATATATATATATATATATATATATATATATATATATATATATATAGTTAATTAGATTTTCAGTTTGACCACTTCGAAATGAAATTCGCATTTAAAAATAATTTGAAGTTGCGAAATTGCGTCATCAATTTACATTTAAAAAGAAATTCTTACCGTTAAAATAGTTTTAGGGTTTATAATGATATATAAATATTATTAAATCGGTTTAGGAATTTTAATTTTATATGGAATATTAATATTACTTTCGTAAACTGCAGTGTCTTGATTACCTGTCAATCATCCATGGAGTTTTCTAAAAATGTAATAACTTGAAAATGTATTAAATAGGTCTTGTTTTAAAATGAAACACTGCTGCACAAAAAAATAGAAAATTGCAAGAGGACACACTATTATTAAAACTTAATTAAAACTATCAGAATGTGGTTGAACCTGGAAGTAATCGTAATAGCACCAATTAATGACCCTACTGCAAATTTTCCTGAAAAGACACTGGCGTACATGCGCTATGACATGTTTTCTTACATTTATTAAATAATTTAAAAAATAATACCTCTTTGGTTTTAATGTAATTAAATTTCATATAATATTTACCTACATTTCTTTAGATAAAATTATCTGTTTCATGAGATAAGAACCATACACTTTGTTTGTGAAAATACTGTTAAATGTTTTTATACAATATGATATCTTTTAGTTCGTCACCTTATTCAAGTAGACTGTATAGTTTTGTTGACATTTTTCTGAGAAAAGGACGCCTTAAAAAATGTGGTTGTCATATTTAGATATATTAGATAAAAACTTGGGATGACATTCTATTACATATGTAAACATAGGCGCCCGCAGAAATTTTTCCGAGGAGGAAGCCTAGAATGAACGGCATGCTAGGGAGGGGGAAAGCCAAGAAAAAAAACGGCATATTACACAAAATTTTCAATAAAATTCAAATTGTTCAACTTCCAGGGGGGAGGCAAGTGCTCCTCCTTGCCACCCCCTTCCGGGCGCCTATGTATATAAAGGACAAATCTCTAAATATAGAAGTAGACATGGGCATTGACTTAAATAATAATCTAAATGTTTTATAATGTACGTTTTACTCGTTGCAGAAGAAAAGATTAAATCTTTTTCGTAACAGAAATAGTAGGTCAAACCTGTTAATAACATTACAAAAGAAGGATTTAGTAAAAAATATAATAAATTTTCTTCAACCACGCGAATATGAGGCAATAATATCAAATTATCTTGTATAAAATGTAGACTATTTACGAACTGTTACAAAAAGTACAATATTTTTTGTACTAGTACAAAAAATAATCTAACGTTACAACGTATTTTTTGCGGTGCCCTATAGTATTTTGTGTCTCAAGGGCAGAAAGTTAGCATTTGCAGCCCACAGTTGGTTGATGCCCGAGCGAAGCGAGAGTAGCAGGCAACTAAGGGCTGCAAATGATTTTCCGTCCGAGTGACATACAAAAGTTTTTCGCCTACCTGTTTGAAAGTTTAAAAAGTAATTCCAAAAGTTAAACAGTAACGTAACTTATTAGTAAATTAAACAGACATATTGCTGTGATTTTCAGCACTGGTAATTGGGTGTGTCATTTGGGTTGCCTATAAATTTAGGGGTTTAGATTGAACTTGCCCAAATATTATAAAAAATTAATTAATTGTTGCTTAATAGGTAAAGGATACACTTTACATCACTTGATAATAATAAGAAGTAGATCTTAAAAGGATTTTTCACTTAAAATTATTTTGACAAGTTATTGAGCGATTTGCATATCGTTAGATCGGTTGATTTGGTTTTTCATATTTGAAGCCATCATAAGGTGTATTTTCACCTGAAAATTATAAACGGCATAATTGGAAAGGTGTATGCAAGTAATCACCACAATACTTACAGTTTTTATTCTTAAATTTCAAGTAAACCCCATGTTGGTTTAACGATGCAACAAATTTCAGCATAATTGCATAATTTTCATTAATCTTTGAACTCGCAGCCAAAATGTTTTGTTGCAATATTCTTAATTAGATTCTAAAGCATCTTTAGCAATAGAATTTTCAAGTGGGCAGCTCTATATAGAGAAGGTTTGGCCTGTTGAAGTTTATAATTTGTATCGTTTTAACCTTACCTGGTAATATGATAAAATTCTGTTAATATTTAAAATGTTGGTGCCAAAATTGTTGTAAATATTGTGTGATGGAATATATGGATTCAGTTAATTATTAAAAAAGGAGGGAATAAGGTGGGAAAATGTAATTATCTATAATTTTATAAAACCATGTATTGTCAGGAAATTCAAGATGGTTGCCATTGAACCCTGGAGTAAAATTTGCTTTGTGTCAAGCATGCATTATACCAAAATGTAGGGAAAATTATCCTCTTTCCGATTATGTAATTTGTTTAAACATTTAATTTAATTTTTTAACAACATTTTGGTTATATGGCTCTTATTAGGTTAGATGTTCAATTGTTTCTAGTTACTTACCAAATTTTTGTTGGTGGAGAAATGACGATCGTCATTTGTTTTACAAGAAAACATAAAAGCAGATCGAAAATGTGGTTACTTGCTTGTTGATTTTCATATAAAGCAGAAGCCATGTTGGATTGTTAAAATTTTGAGGTTATGTGTGGCAGATTTTACGTCAATGAGATGTGGAAAAAGTGAGGTTATGACAAATGTCATACAAATTGAATTAATTTGTTTTAATAAGTGTTTAATAATGAAAATACTGCCTACCCAGAAGTATCTAAACATAATGTCAGAATATGGGTATCACTCAATAATTAATGATATTACTAGGTCTGCTAGTAATTCTTGCCTTGATCATATTTTTGTAAAGAGTGTTTTAAATTTAAACGACATTACTGGAATAATTTTAAACACTGATATTACGGATCATGACATTGTAATTGTAAGTGTAAGGGATAGTGTTCCTATCATATCGAACAGTAATGAAGCTCCAATTAAAATACCAATCTTCAACAAATTACAGTTTGTCAAAGATGTTTCGGAGGTTGTGTGGGACGACGTTACGGATACAACTGATCCAAATACGGGCCTTGAAAAACTTCTTACGTATTTTTTGAGGTATCAGGGAAAATAATACATTATATAAACTTTATAATTCAAAAAACAGAAAAAGGAAATCCTGGATTACTAATAGTTTAATTAATTCTATTAACAAACGAGATAAACTAAAACAAAAACTGAAAAAAGAGCCAGATAACGTACAATTACAAAAATACTACAGAAATTACCGTAATATTTTAAATTCTTGTATAAAACAAACAAAACACTTGTATTTTAAAAATAAAATTATGCATTCTCCAAATGATGCTAAAAATTTATGGAATGTTGTAAAAGAATCAACTACAGAAAGTAAAGATCGTAAAACAATTAGTAAATTAAAATTAGAGAATGGAAAGGATATAGAAACTGAATTTGATATATCTAATGCTTTTAATGATTTCTTCAATGAAATAGGCCAAAAGTATGCAAAAAACTTCATGATAAAAATATTAGTACTAATAATCAAATCCAATTACCTCCTTTAACAAACATTACATTCTTTTTAACACCAGTGACTATTGAAGAGGTTCAATCAGTAATTTTGAGTCTAAAAAACACTAAAAGCTGCGGAGATGATGGAATAAGTGTAGAATCTCTTAAGCTGGTTGCGAATTATATAGCACATCCTCTACAGCATGTTACCAACACAATGTTTGAAATGGGAATTTTCCCTGATTCTTTAAAAAATGCAGTGGTCGTTCCTATCTATAAAACAGGTGATGAGACTCTCGTAAATAATTATCGTCCTATTGCTATCCTTTCAAATTTATCAAAAATTTGTGAAAAGCTAATAAAATAGCGTATTATTGAATATCTTGATAAAATAAAATTACTATCTCCATTTCAATATGGTTTTAGAAAAAATAAGTCAACAAGTGATGCAATAGAATCTCTTACATCAAAAGTTTATCAAAATTTAGATAATTCTTTGGCTTCCGCTGCTGTCTTTTTAGATTTAGCTAAAGCTTTTGATACTGTTTGTCACGAAATTCTATTACAAAAGTTACATAATTATGGTTTTAGAGGAATATGTCTAGATTTGTTAAAAAGCTATCTTGAAAATAGAACGCAACAAGTTAAAATTGGTAATACTGTAACTCACAAGAAAAAAAGCGCATATGGCGTACCTCAGGGAAGCGTGCTCGGGCCGGTGTGTTTTATTATTTATCTATTAACATAGATGTTCACTGCGATATTATATCATATGCAGATGATACTGTTCTATATTTTTCGGACAAATCATGGCTAATGCTTTATTTAAAAATATCAAATACCCTCCCTGCAGTTATAAAATGGTTAGACGCAAATTTATTGACCATTAATTTGGAAAAAACTAAATGTCTTCCTATTAGCTCTTATAAAATCAATCTACCGACCTATAAAAACATTAGATTAAATGGATCTCAGCTTGAGATTGAAATAGTTGAAAATATTAAGTATTTGGGTCTGTGGATGGATAACACCATGAAATGGGAACGTCATATAAACCAGACAGTATCAAAAGTTCGTAAACTGTTTTATTTTTTTAAGATAACCAAACAATTTCTAGAATTAGATCAATTGAAAATTATTTATTACGGTTTGGTACATTCGGTTCTTCAGTACGGAATCATTGGATGGGGAGGTGTGTATAAATCTACTCTATTGCCTTTAGCGATTGCTCAGAAAACTACTTTGAAAATAATATCAAACAAGCCAAGTAGATTTCCCTCCAATGAGCTTTTTACTGAGGCCCAAGTACTAAACATAAGACAAATTTATATTAAAAATGTGATTGTATTTTACTATGGTCAACCTAAAAAGACAGCAAGTCATAAGTATGCAACTAGAAATGTAACAAATCAACATCTAACTACAGCCAGAGCAATAAAAACGATAGGTATGCGATGCACACGTTTTCTAGGTCCACGATTTTATAATTTAATACCCAGAGATATTATTGCAATAGACAATAACATACACCGATTTAAGCGTATTCTCACACAATTTCTGAAGACTACCGACATGAGCAAGTTTTACGAACTAATCGATTCATAAAATTCATATACTAATTTAACAAAATATTTATGCAGGTAATTATAATAAAACATCGTGGCGGTGAAATAAATAGTATAATGTATATAAATATAATTCCCGGTACACAAGCTTGCTTAGACTGGGGATACATATATCTTATATTATATATCTATATTCAGTTAGTATCTTATATTCAGATACATATATCTTATGTTATACTTTCTTAACTTAATTTATTTTTGTCTAAGTATGTTATATGTTCTATATGTTTTTGTATTATGTTTCTATTTTGATTTTCTAATAAATTTGAATTTGATTTGATTTGAATGTGATTTCTAAAATAACATTGAACAATTAAAGTGATTTAAATAAAAAGGTAAAGTGAACTGTTAATTTGGTGTTTGGACTATTTATTTATCAGAAGAAATTTTTTTTGAAAACGTTTTATAACTTTATTTCTGGATGAAAGCAAATTTTGTAACTGGAAGTAATAAGAATTTTTGAAAAATAGACAATTGATGTATGTACTCACGTATTGGAGGTAAATTGTTCAATATTTAATAGTTGTAATAAATTACAAAAGAAGACCTATAAGAACAATTATGGAAATGCGTGTTCACCAATGCTACAAATAACGAGGTAAATTTACAGAGAACTGCCAAATAATAATAGTGTGTGCAATAATCCAAGAATGGCGCAAAATTTTTGAATTTAACAATTTATTTTCAAAATTTAGCTTTGTTTTTATTTCGTTTCTTTTTTTTTGTTTTATTTTATTATAATTTAAGATTGTGTGATTGATCAAATAAAAATCAAGCAAGACAAAGAACATTAATACTGTCTTTTGATTCTTATTTTGTTCAATAAAATTGGCACCATTAATTAAATGAATCCATTTGGATTTTAAAATCATAACCGGAGCAAATTTTCTTTTCATCACAAAGGTAAGTGGCGTTTGTTTCTGTACAGCTTTTCAGTTTGCCTTGCTACACTAAACATAAGTGAAGTAAATTGTTGGTCAAGTGTTGTAAAGTGTATACTAGTACAGCGCATATCACCATAAAATTTAATGTGATGTTTATTTAAACATTAAAATATAATATACCATAGCAATAGTTAGAGGGAATGAAAGTTGTTCTCGAAGCTCAGGTGGTGTACAGCTGAACTCATCGCTTTCAATATAGTTATTGGTGTCCATCGTACAATTTATTTAAATCACAATTTTTTGCTTTATTAATTAAGTAACTATAGCTATATTTTTAATTATAAACAAAGTTGGTCACAAACGCCATTTAAAATACAATGACAGTAATCTGAAAATTGTAAAACAAACGACAAATTTAACGAGGAGAACATTAAAATTCAACTTATGATCTAAGAAGCCTAGAAAAATTTGACGTGTGTTTTTTATATTTTTAGAAGTTAAGTAATAGTATATTAAAGAACGAGTTTCATAAGGCAAGATTTATTGCACGAGTCCAAATTTAGAAAACGAGCCACTTGCGGTGAGTTTTCTAAAGGACGAGTGCAATAATGACTTATTAAACGAGTTTTTTATGCTATTTTTTCTATTTTGCATCTTTTATTCCCTTTTTAAATAAAAAAATCGCAATTTAAAAATTTAGAGATTTTTGTGCTAGTTGACAACACTGATGTGACATTTGAAGATTCATTGATTGACGCAGAAAATTGAGTGAAGCTTTCGTCAGTTTTCTGTTTTTTTAATTATTTTTCAATGCTGCCAACTTTGAAAAAGTTGGGCTATTAAAGCACTTAAATGAGCTATTAACGCACTGTTTTGGGTGCTTTAAGAGCTTTATTATAGACGCAAAATAGAAAAAAACATATTTGCTATTAAGTTTTTGGCATATTCCGTTATTAAAAGTTTTACGAATGAGTTATTGTTACGTGCTAATTTCGTAGCACCCTGTATAGCTTTGTATTTTATATTAAGTTGTATAGCGTTTAGGGATTTTTGCATTTTCTCTCCTTGTAGTTGCCATTTTGTTGTGGAACTATTTCCTGTTCCATAAGAGATTGTCACTCTTGTTTGATCCGCTTGTGAAGCTAGAAGTTCCTTGAAGAACCTTTTCGTGGACATCGCCGTCTAATTGATCTTTTCCTTTTATGTTGAGTTATGGGAATTGCCTTAGTGCAGATTTGATGATTGATTGTGGCGTTAGTTTTCCGATTTAGTTTATTGGAAGCCGTTTATGGGATATATTTCCACTTGTTCTTTTGAGGTTATGGAAGCACACCTTTTCGTAAGTTTATTGATTAACTTTTTTATCATGCAGTCTCTTATACTTAATTCTTTCGATAGGTTTTTATGTATAATCGTCGTTATATGGAGGCGATATAAATCTCTCTTAAGGTCAACTTCCATCGAAGACCTTTTTTTATCTTGGGTTTGTCCTTTACTCATTTTGTTACTTGCTGTATAACAAGTATACGTTGAATGTTTGGATTGGTACAAGACCGTTACACGGACTTGGTTGCTGTTGTCGGGATCACGTTACGTTCAAGCTTTGGAGACGTTCCTCTTCAGCTCTAAGAACAGACACCGTATCGTGAGTTGGTTATAATTTAGCAACTGGTTACAACAACAATAACGTTTGACAACTCTTTATTGTATATAAAACATTTATGTATATTTGTATATTATGATTTTTGTGTTAAATGGTTTTTCACCAGTGTGCGTGTAGCACTCATTACTAGATATCTGCTTCATATTTATAATTCTATCGCATACCATTTATTGTATGATATTGTCAAGACTATTTGCGAGTGTGTACGTAAGTCTTTGCTCCGTAATAGATGAATAGCTCACTACTGGAGCTGATGATTGCGCAATCTGATTGGTACCTGTAGACGTGTTAAATTTACCGTGCCCTTTGCTTATTGCTTTTGTGACTTTAAATCAACTTTAGAGTAAGTAATCGCGCTCGCATTAATCTTTTTCCCCTTGCAATTTGTGTATAGCATTCAATAACCGCTATTCAATTTTTGCCAAGGTTATTTCACATTAAATAATTTGCTAATTTGAATTAATTAATAATAAAGCACTGTATATAACTTACTTGAAGATCTATTATTTATATGTGTGGTATTTGGAGTTTATATTTTCAGCAATCGAGGAGTCATTATTGGGAAAAGTCGACCACATTGGTAGTAGTCGCAAATGTGTTGTTCTTTTCAGATTTTGTCGGTCAATACTGTAGCTATCTTAGACGATTCTTGGCGCCCATTACAGAAGACCTTTAGTGAGACCCACGACCTCCCACTAGTTAGCTGGCAGCCGACAGATTTAACTGCGGTTAAAGGTTGTTACCGTTTCCCAATAAGCAGTCCCCATTTTGTTGGTAACATTATGTTTTCATTGTTATAAACTAATGATTTCATTTTTTGATTAAAAACTTTTTAGGATAATGCATAGGAGTTGTCAATGTATGGCAATTTAAAAAACTATTACAATTTTTACAGTATCTCCAATTAAAAATAAATAAATCATATTTTCATCTAGTAGTAGTATAGAGGGTATGTATTTGACATAAGAGGAAAAAAAGTTTTACATAAGAGGGCAGAAAAGACGCCTTAAATTCCCTCAAAACAGGACATTTAGAAAGTACTTTCTGATCAGATAGACGAAAAAAACATTTCCTTTTATACCAATAATGCGAAATTAATAATAAAATTTCAATTAAATAATATAATCATTTATTTTTTCTTTGATATATTAAAATATTAAATTAATTTTTAAGACATAAAATCAAAAGCAAATTCGACGTTTCTATTGAAATCTTATTTGCTACACGGAACGACGTCACAAAATCAAAAACCAATCCTAACCTCTTTTTATTTAAAACGTTAAAACGCACATCGTCCGCTGCCTGTCGAAACTTATTTGAATTTTCAATAAAATGGGAGAAGCAAAAATTACACATTTGTAAGTATTTCTTTAGCATATTATTATACAGTAAAAGAATCAGCCCCGTGAACAATTTTTAGAGCACTGGGTAAAGATATCAGAGTTAGATTTTAGTAGAAAAACAGTGTAGAAAAACATTTTTTCTACTCTTCTACAAACTCTATATAGATTGAATATTCAATCTAATAGTATTCTTCTTTAAAAGTATAACAAAACCCACTTTAATTGTAATTTTTTATCAAAAGAAAAACCGTTAAAAAGTGATCTATATTGGTAAAAAAGTGTTTGTTAGTGTACATGTTACTCTAATTAGAGTAAATAAAACGAACTGGCACCAATATACACTTGACAGGGTATTTGACAAGGGAAGCGTGTGCAAAATAACGACATTAATAAAAAATGGCGACAATCACCTGTCTGCTGTATTTGACTTTGGCTAATTTAACTGTTGAACCTTTGCAATATCAAAAGTTACTAAAATTAGTGGGAATTTCAAAATTTTACAAATCTTTCAATAACTTAATGTAGCTGTACACTTTAAAACGTAATAAACAATTAAGCAAAATTAAGATATAAATTATATTCACTAGACCAAAAACAGGTATCTGTACATAAATAATAGTACCATCATTAGGTTTAACTTTATAAAATTTTGAAATTCCCGCTAATTTTAGTAACTTTTCAAATTTCAAAATTTAAAAACAGATATAACTAATGCCTGTTAGTGCAAATATGTTCACGCCTTTTTAAAATGTGTAACTTTGCAGTTTGTTTTAATAATTAATATAAAGTAACTTAAAACAATTTTACATTTTAAACATTTTATTAGTACATGTATTATTTTATAATTTTAATAATTAGTGTTACTTATGATGAGTAAGAAGGGAGCGCTTGGAAACTTATTAGACATGCTCAACAGTAAACTATTTAAAATTGATACCCAACGGAGTTGTATTTTTTTCAATAATTTATATTCAGTGTTTTATTTAGGTAAGTAAAAACAATAATTATAATTATATCTAATTTGAAAAACAAAAGAGTAATTACATCATAATTGTAGTAATTTTGAACTTTGACGGAATTCACGGAGTGCTGCAAGGGGATCTCCTAATAGAAATTGCATGTGAGTTGGCATGGAGCACGAGCAGTAGTTTACTATAGCAACAATTAACAACCATACCATGGATCACGATAAACAATTTCGAAGTAAAGGTTCCTTTAATCAAACTAGAAGTGTCCCAACTGGGGTCGTATATACTGCGGTGATATCAAATCACCTCATTGAAAATTTTAGTTACAATAGAACGGAAACGTCAAAACAAATATTTCATATATCTGATTTAAATCAAAAGAGAGACATGCTAGGTCTTAGGCCTAATTAATATAAAGACTACATATAGGGTCACAGTTAGGCTCATCAATATTTAAATTAAAAATTAAGAATAAAATTTCATGCAAACATAACCTCAATTCATATGCATACAAAAGGCTTGATTTAAAAAAAGGATATTAATCAGTTAGATTGTTTTATCATAATGCATGTTTATGCAACCCAAATTACATATTGGGATGGGTTTTCCACTTGTAAGGAAGGAGTAATTTTCTTATTTAAATTTAGAGGCTACGGTTTTTAACGTAGGGTAAGTTTTTCTACTTTCCAGGAGACCAACTCAGTTTCGCGCTGTTAGTTAACTGAAAACAGATAAATTAGGTCAATCTTGTTATGACTTATATAGTACAATTAGTTTTAAACTTTGTTATAAAAATTCTGACCATTTTTATTATTGAAGGTTTTAATCTTGTCGTTTTGCTTCATTGTGACGATTATTGACTCTTATCCTATTTGTTCTCACCATTGTTTTTATGTAAGCGCTTGGAGAACTGTATGCTGGACATATTGATCATAAAGTGATTAATTTTGAATCAATATATAAGCTGGAACTTGCAAATGCATTAATTGGTCAATTCATTGTAGTATCGTACTGTAAAATTATGTTTGTTGTAAATTGTAAAGATGTTCCTATGGAGAATTTATATGTATTACCTGTATTGTGTGATTATGTAACTATTTTGTAAAGGATAAACCTTGATTTGTTGAATTCTGTATGTATTTAGGTCGTAACGAGATTTGTATATAGTCATTCGTTTTTCTCTTATATCTTCGTTACGATACATTTTTGGACAAGGGTTGTATTATACTGTTTTAATCCGTGTTTTAAGGGCTACAATCCTGTAATCATAGAATTAAGATTAGTGATGATTAAGAACAGCTGTGCGGGTCAGTGACGTCATCAATCTTACATGATTTGTTTTTGTTTTGAAAATATGTCATTGCCGGCTTTTGTTTTAACATAAACTATATAAGCTGGAGCAAGATTTAACAAAGGCGTCGACAAGACGTTCACGGCAAAGCTATGCCCGACTTCGGATAAAAATCAGTAATTTAATTTGAGGTTAGATATTTTAACCATGTGATTGACGTAAATGTCATATATAAAAGGAATTTGAATTAAATCAAAGTGTTACCTGAACAATCTCAAGAGTTCAAAGAAGATTTTAGTGTTGTTATATAATTTTTTTAAGTGAATGTGATTATTTTAATAAATTCTGGGAGAATTTATTTTCGTCTTCGATCTACGTATTGATGTTTTTGAAGACAAGAAATCAGCTGATAAATACTACAGCAATGTTACCAATTGAGGATTTATTTAAAGGAATTTATTTTTAATAAAATATACCAGGTTGGTCATAATAAATGGGTTCTTTAATCTCATTAATAATATTAAACTTATAAAGTTTATCCTTAATAATACAAAGTTATTTTGTTTAGTTTCTAAGGTTCTTTTGAGAACTTATTTGCCTTCAATTAAATAAAACAATTTAATTTCTTTTATTTCAATTTATTTTTATTAGATAAACAGTTTTATTTATAAACAATTTTTGATTTGTGTTGGTCTGTTGAGTGAATGACCGTATTGGCCCTATGTCAGGCCATTACAACTTTTTATCACATTTGAGCAAGCCTGGGAATTTATTTCTCAATTATTAATTGTATTAATTTAAACAACATTTCTTGCCATTGACTTTTCATTTGAATTTTTATTTTGTTTATTAAATAAAGTTTATGTGTTTTTAAATTTACTTATGTGATTAATTGATGCATATACAAGCATCCAGTTTTCTTTTCTTTTGAATTTAGAGTTTAGCAGTGGTTGTCCATCTTGCAGGAGCTTTAGCGTTTATAACATAAGTTTTTCTCCTTTTTCAGGCATAAGAGTTAATAAGAGTCTCGTAATTCAAACAATTTATGCTTTACTGAGTAATCCTGAGCTGGCTGATTGGAATAAAGAAAAATATCTGTGGTGTATTTTTATTTCAATCCACCGCATATAATTCATGTTTTATTTGGAACGGTGGGCATATTATATTTTATTTTAATAGATCACCATCAATAGATTTTATTCAATATGTCCTTATGTTTTAATTTTATATATGTATTGTTGTAGATCCGTATTTGCTTCGATTCAATTTCTAACATTAATCTATGTTTGTAGAATAATATGTCAAACATTATGTGATTATTATTTTTAGGTTAGATTGTCAAAATAAATGTCATATGTAATTTTATCAATTTTAGGTTAGAATTTTAATGTTAGTACTATTATTTGTTTTTATCTAGTTACATTGTAAAAAAAATAAAGAAAAAGATTATTTTATTCTTGATAAAATGAACACATAAAAGAGAAAGTTGTTGTTTTCTTGTAAAAAGAAAAAAGAATAAAATAAACTAAAACTTATAAAATAATTAAAAAGAAAGAAGAAGAAGAAAAAATTATCATTAATCAAAGAAGATAATTATAATATAAAGAACATAAATAAAAGAAGAGTTGTAAACAAGGAAATATAAAATGGCGAAAGCAAGAGTTGTAGGTAAACATAGTTGAGGAAGATGATAAAATATATTTAGTATTCAATTCATTGTGAAGATTAAGGAGAAGAAGAAGATTCCGTATTGGTTGGAAAACGTTTCTGCAGAATATATTGTCATTGTTGCATTCCAAGCGTGTTTATATCTGTTATATAAAATAAGAAACGAAGTGTGATATAAGATACGTGTAATTTGCGTAGCTTGAACTCACATAATATTATCCCTGAGAATAATTATATTTTTAAATTGGATGGTAGTGGACTGTTCCTATACAGAAGGATTAGTGTTAATGTTATTAAATAAATAAATAAATCACTTATCTTATTATTTACCTTGACTTAGTAGTTATAGTACCTTGACTTTAATGTTTTATAACAATCCACTCTAAATAGTCAATATTCTTCCCATGTAAAGGATTCAAAAGTGTAAAGTAAAATCTTACTCCGAAACGATTAGAAATTTGACTGGTTTAATGTAAAAAAGTTACCATAAATTATTAATTACACTAACATTGTATTGAAGTTAACTCTATGGTCTACACTAAGGTAGAGATTAGATATTTTACTCTAAATGTATTGGGGTGAAATTTGTAGTAAATAAAAAGTAGTTTAACGTCATTTTGTTTATTGTAAACAGTCCTCTCACAGAGTTTACTAGTTAATAGCGGTTGGGAAAAAATAGTATGTTTAATTCATACAAGAAACTATGCGGTTTTGGGACTGAGATAAGATTGCCCAATTTGTTTCATTTGACTTAAAGATATTTATAACTAGTCAATGAGTCAGAAATAATAAAAAATTGTGAGTGCAATACCAGGTAGTTTTTTTTCTAGGAAATAGGAATGTATTTAGGTACAAATGTATTTAGGTACAAATGTATTTAGGTACAAATGTATTTCAAACTTTTTTATTTCGAAATTTTTGAAGTAATATATTCGCTTGGCTGTATCATCCTCATAAACTTAAAACGTGCCAGCAAACAATAGTTGTATTCTTTTTACCACAGATCGTCTTAGTACTAAGATGTACTAAGCTAAGACAAAGTGAGATTAACTAAGGCCATTGAAAAGTAAAAAGAACATAGAAACATGTTTATGAAAATAAGCAGAAACACACAACATAACCACAAATTTGTAATCGTTTGTGTTTTTCACAAGGACACTGAAAATATTATTTTATATTACATTCCTGCAATATACTATGATAATTGCTGTAGCTTAAATTCATTTTCAATAAACCATGTATTTATATATACTTTTTATGATCAAACATTTGTTTACATATGACATAATAACCTCAAAAAAACTCTGTTTCACTTCATACTTTGAAGTAAGCTAAATGACAAGCACAGGCTCAGTTGGGGCAAGGAGGGAACAAGATATCTCAATACCAACTCACTTGTGACAAGTAAATAGAACACAACAATTTACTAAGATAATGAGAATAAGTAAGAATCTCACTTAAAAATGGTAAAAAGAATACAACTAATACAACCTTAAACAGGAGAATAGAAAAACTGTCGAGACTGAGAAACACTATGTAACCTAATCCTACTACTCTTAGATCATTCTACTACTTATTATTAGATATGAGAGTTCTTATTTTACCACGCACACAGCTATGGAGGGCTTTGACTGAACATATATCTCTTAGTGGAGTTAAATTGAAAATTAGATGAAAACCTCTAGTCTTCTCCACATTTATTAAAATTAACAAAATATATAACGTCCAAGTGTAAGTTAAAGTCGAAACTGCAGTTGACATTTTTTATATATTTGTTTTAATTAAGGGAGAAGACTATGCGTTGTTCATTAAACTTTGATTTTTATTAAATTTTCAATAAATTTTTGATTAATTATGTTTTTAATTTTAACGAAGACTAATAACAGAGCAAACCCTTTCAGTTTTTCAAAATTGGTTATTTGAAAACCAATTATTTTGTAATTCTATGGTTATGTAAGCTATATTAATGTTTTCTAAATACCTATTAATAACAGTTTCATGTACACTGAGAAAAATGAGTTAAATAAAGTCTTTACTTAAAATGAACTGCATTACCTTAAGCAAATTTTTGTTAACTGTTGCATTGTCCTCTTTAATAGCAACAAGGCTGTAAACTAAGGGCTACTAAACCAATCTTCTGAAAACAATCTTATTGTAACAAATTAGCACTTGCTAAGTGTTAATAGACGGTTCATTAAATGCTAGTTTATTGAGTTAGTTTATTATCAGTAAATAAAATATCCGTTAATCGTAAGAAGAATGGTCTTTTTAATAAAAGCTACATACGGATAAGTAAGTTCTTTGTCCCTGTGAAGTCCTCATCCATTTACAGTAAAAGGATATAATTTGATAATAATATAATAAAGGATATAACTTGAGTAGTCAGCATTTTTACCATTATTGGTACAGTGTTCGTATTTTTGAAGTGTCAGTTGGCGTCAGTCTTTGTGCATGTGTTGTGTTATAATATTATTGTGCCATAAAAAGTTCATAAATGTTTACAATTACGAATCAGAATTGATAGAATGGGGTTTGGAAGATTACTTGAAAGCATTTGAAGGTAAGTAGTAAGTACCTACTGTATTAATTAATTAAATCTTGTCAATATTGTATGCAATCTTTTCGTATTACACCCAACACATAAGCTTAGTCAGTTTTTTTTAACTTAGTGGGTTTTAATTTTTTATAGAGGAGAGTATAAACCACGAAAGTTTTTGGTTACTTGACGAAGAAACGATACAAAGAAAAATATCAAACGGAAGAATCAACCACGGTAAACTGCTTTATATCATATATTATACATTGTAAACTTTTCTGTTTTGTGTTATTATTGCAATTTTAATAAATATTACTAAATAAATATATTTACTTACAATAAGTCATTTTTTTATTTAATTCAGTATTTTAACCTACTTACCACTAGTAAGCCACTAGTTACCACTAGTTTTACAGCAAGAAAATGCTGTACTTGGCATAAGTGAGTTATATACTAATAGTAAGGTGGCTAAACTTGTTAGTAGACAACTAACTACTGTTAAGTAAGTAATTTTAACAAAACTGATTTGCTAGCCCTGAGAATATAACTCACTTGGCGCCTATTTAAGGTAGATATTTGTTTACCGTTAACGAATTTTTGTTTGTGGTTAATAAATATTTCTCTCAGTGTAAACCTACATTTAAATATTTTTGTTTTCCTATACTACAGCTTAAATGACTAAACGAAATAATGAAGGTTAAATACATCTCTTATACGAATCGTGCACCTTTACTTCTGATACTGTTTAAAATGCACTGCTTATAAAATTTTATGGCGATTCTTGTATGCATTTTGGGTCATTCCGCATAATTTAAAATTTCCTTAGTAAAGTAATTTTTATTCAAATAACCCACCCTTTTCCTACCTTTCGACGCCTACGGATATTTGAACTCCTTCGTATCAGATTGAAATTTGCGCCCTACATAAATTTAGAAAATCCATTTGGTATTTACATTTTAGAGCGAATATTAAACTTAAGGAGCAATGGTTTAACAAAACGCTTAGAGCTTCTTCCCTAAGAAGGATTTTGATGCAAAAAGTTGTGAGAGAAATTTAAGGTAACGCAAAAAGGTAACAGGTAAGGTAATGGTCTCCTAGCATAGATAATTTTAACATTTTTCTAAATTAACATTATTTTCTTAAAAAACTTTCATAAACAACATTAATTTTTTTCTCTAACTACAGTAAACTACTTTTGGCAAAATTCGATTGAAAATCAGGTTTGCATCACTCGTTAATATGCAAAAAATTACTACTTTTCAGTGTACAACGGACAGAAAATCGCATTTTTGATGAGAGCTGCGATGTATAATAAAGCTACTCATATTACACGGCTCGTACTCCATAATATAAAAGTTCTTTTAAGTTGTATTATTGATATTGTTGAAAGTATACACGGTATTTCAATAGCCAATGATCGAACTTTGAGAATAAGCATCTCAGGCCATTAGAAACATAAAACCTTAGTAACATTTTTTTATTAAATGAACTTGAAAGTTTCGAGGATTTTGAAGTTTTCGAAAAGTACGTATAATACATGCAGGTCAATGTTAAGTCTAAAATATTAAATGCAATCTCTTTATATATTGACATCATCAATGCAAAACGTGACAACTGCTCAATAAGCACAAAGATTGTGGCCTAATGCAGATGGCGCACATACCATTTTGAAAGTTGCTGAAAGAACTTGAAACTCTGTAGGAATACTGTAGTCAAGACAAAGTCCCACAATCCAGGGGGGTTCCTCTGTGTTCTAGTATGGAACGCGGGCAGAAATGATAGTTAAAAGAGTGAAGTTAAAACATGTTGAGATCGTTTGTTCTAACCATCAACAGGTATTGTTATTTTTTAATTGGAATTCTAAATACAGCAGTACCTGTATCAAGATTAACGCACACAATCTATTTGAATTTTCCATACACAGAAAACCAACGCATACGAACATAACAATACCAAATGAATCCTGTCACCACAAAGCACATAAACTAGCAGCCTATACATCCTTGGTACACGAGCTTTAACTATTCCACTAACAAAATCAGATTTTAGTAAAGAGATATCAACCATTAAACAACTAGCACATGCAAATCATTACAACCCGAACATGATTGACAATTTAGTTAAACAAAAAGATTATAGGTTAGCTATCAAAAGAATATATCCCATTGACAATCAAACAGAAGACACACATTCCATATCTATACCATATTTTGGCAAATTATCAGAAAAAGTTGCACATATACTAAGAAAAAACAACAATTATAAAATAGCCTTTTATAACAACACTAACACTTTTTCATTTTTATTTAATGTTAAAGACAGAACACATGATATCATGAAATCGGGCATTTACCGTTTAAATTATTTTATGTGTAGTTCGGTATATACTGGCAAACACTTCGAAATTAAAACATAACATATAAAGAACGCGTTCGTTGTTACAGAAATAAAAAATCTGATTGTGCCATACACCTTTTAGAACAAAATCACACAATGACTATAATACAAAATAATATTAAATTTCAACATTTTTGTAATAACAAACGCAAATTAGACATTTTAGAAGCTTTTGAGATATACAAACACAAACTTAGGGTACCTTTAATGAATGAATAGTTTGAGCTCAGTAATTCTCTGTTACTGGAAGTGTTAGATATTTAATTAGGATTATTTTTATCTTTTTATATAGTTATCTGTTTTTTTGTATTTACCTTAGCGATTTTTTATATATTTCTATTAAAATTAAAATAAACATTTTATAGACCATCGAGCAATCACATCACTATATTTTTTTAGTCGAGCTATCTTTGAAGGTGAACATAACAGGACAAACTTGCAATAAATTCTTTACGTCTATGAGTTTCTCGTGCAATATGCTTTTAATTAGGTATAGATAGTGTGACGTTAGGAGTGCCTGCCTTGTGAGCAATTACAGTTGTCCGAGTTCTACAAATAAAACAAACAATAATACAGGAAAAATAAGCAAGCAATACACACTTAAAAACTTACAGTCTAGTACACTTATCATTACATATCAGCACACTTATGTTCGAGTTTATAAAGTAAAATAATTTAGTTCGTCGATAATGATGTTCCAACCATAACTACGTATATACCGGGTGTCCCAAATTGCTCTTCACACGCAATATCTCCCTGATTTGAAAAGATAAATCAACCAAAAATTGTGAATTTTTGGTTGATATTGTGAGTAACTCAAAATGATTCTTCAGAAAACACCCTTAAACGCTGGTTGCATAGCAACGTCTTAAGTTTTAAGAGATCATGCCTAGTTGATTAATTTTTCAAATTGCACTCTCTGTGTTTTTTTCACGGAAATTTATTCTTTACTTCATTCTGCATGTGATAGATATACATTCTACTGCCAATGACGTTGAATAATACAATAAAAAAACATATATAGTAGAGTCAATTTTTGCAAAAAAACATGCCTAAATTCTTATTTTTTACTATCTAAAGATAGAGACTTGAAATCTTTTGTAATGCCTTCAGTACTGGACCAATATGCCATATATTGTCATTTAAGAAAAATGTCGATAACGTCATATTTTTGACAGATGTCAATAAAAAGCAAATGAATAAGGCCTTTCGTTACAGAAATATTAGTGGCGCATGCGCCGCGCGAAAGTGAATTTTATGAATGTTTGCAGAAATGTGGCAACATTGGCGATTGCGATTAACTGACAACTGTCAAACGTATTAGGTTAAATGGTGAAAACGGTGAAAATAATAAAAATAATATTGCACTTGCTCTTGCACATGCATTAGTAATTCGCGATTCTCGGCAGTTACATAAGAAAAATGTGCATTAGTAATGTTTAATAAGAAGCAACAATTTTATACTAACCTCACAATCAGTTCGTTTTTAGTTCCCCTTGTACAAACATTTCTACACTTTAAAAACCGTTGAAGCTGCAATTTTGTCAGTTCTGATGGTCTCTTATTTCCCAATGAAGCACCAGGCACGTCATTTTCATTTAAAGTAACACTATAAAAAGGCAAGGAAGTAGCCATCTTTTTGTTGTTGTGTTTGTTTCAAATGACAGTTGACGATGTCTTGCTGGACAATGTTGACAGATCATTTTTTTGACTCAAAAGCGCTCTATGAACCGTTTAGGTAACTATGCAGTTTCAACAACTGAGCATGCGCACTCGTTGCTACGAAAGGCCCTATTCTATCAGAATTCATGGGAAACTGAAAAACTAAATCGACGTGTTCGAGCGTTTTCCATAAAACCTGAAGACTACCGAATTATTAAGGATAGTCCATACTTTTTTCCACACTTTATAGTGTATAGTAAGTTATAAAAAACACTTTTATAATCAAAAATAGTCTAAGAATATATTATGCAGAATTAAAATTAAGTCGTAGTGTCCTAACGCTTTTATCAAAAACTTTTCAGTAATTATAGTACCGCATTTCTTCAATTTCAGGTTTATACATTGTAAAATTAAAGGTACAAAAAAAAACTGCTTCTACAGTGTATCATAACTTTTCATTAGATAAAGATATAAATGTTTTTGTGTACAACTGCGTTTTTTATATAGGTATTTAAGTACTATTTTTAGAAAGCTTTGCACACTCACGTTTTGTTATACCTACAATTTAATCCCTTATCCGCAAAAACACATTCATGAAGTAAAACAACTTTTCAGCAGAAAAGTAAATTCCTTTTTTAATCTCTATTCCGTCGTATATGACAACTGTAAAAACATGTAGAGATTTTCTTACTAGACAGAGGTATTTGCTTCATGTGTGGGTTTCATTAAAATAAATATTTTGATTTCATTTGTTTATCTCAGTATTGAACACGCTTAATATTTTATAATTGTGTGGAATATTCTTGTGGATTACTATAAAATATATCAATAAAGTCATTTCTATTATAAAATATAATATATTTTAGTGGATATTAATTTAATAGCACGAAAGTAAATTCAAAAATCTGTTTACAGTGTAGATACGTAGTAATGGTTAATTTATACCTAAAAAGTACTTAATCGGCTAAGTTTTACTAGAAATAGAATCTTTAGTACGTAAACGGTATATTCTTGTTTGTGCGTCGCGTTTCGGCCGTCGACGAAAATCTACCTGAACCCTTCTCGTTTCGTGCGGAGTTAAAATGATGGTGTTTATAACTTCTTATTTCGTGCGTTATTTATCTGTACGGTATTATCTGAATATCAAGTATGACAGTAACTTTAATATTTTACAATTAAGCCATCACAGATCTTACTAAAAAGTAAGCAAAGTATCTCTCTCTTTGGTACTTTCTTTTACTTAAACATGTGTTTGATATAAGCTGTAATTTATTCCATACTTTATCAAAACACGCTCTTCAAAAATAACTTACGATTTCCGAAATTTCACATATTTTAGTATAATTTGATAGCTCTCAAATTCTTTTTATAAATCACACTTTATGCATAGAGTTTGAGTATTTTTAAAAAACAGAAAAAGTACTTACATCCTATTTTTCGAAACACTTTTTGTCTTCTTTTTATTAGCTAGACTGTTTATACGACCAACACTTCTAATAAACAAATTCTATAAAAGGTAATGTGACTCCTGCAAGATACAACTTATATGAATCTATGGACATCATTTGTTTACCATCAGTAGCGCTAAAAAGCAAACGGAATCTTGACTCAATTTAGAATATTGATGACTAATACAAATCTACTGGAGGGTAGATAATACAGACTAATTAAACTGTACTTTTTTACTTAAATTTCCTTCAATTCAGAAGTTGACTGAAAAACCAAGACTATAGTGTTTTTCTTTGTACAAAAATATCAAAAGCGTCAAATATTCTGAGTGCTATTGTATCTGAATTTATCATTTTCAAAGAATTTCGTTTGAGAGAGACTAATATCTACTTTGTTATATACCGCTAATATTACCCGCAATTTCCTTGAAAACCATAACATAATTAAATTTTCAATATGAAACAAGAATACTTAATATACATGATTTAAAGAAACATTAATACGGGAAAACCTAACTTCCCTTAAATGTAGATGGGGATGTTTTGTAAATTCTCATAACTGTTGAAGCTGTTTGAGTGTTAACAACTATTCGTATAATTGTATACGTATTGTAATGAACGGGAAACCCCTATACACTAGCGGCGAACAAGCGAGGAAGTTCCCGTCTCATCTAGAACCTACTAGCGGCGGCAATATATACAACACAGTACACCGAGAATGGTCTGGTATATTAAGTTCGTAAATAGTTTATAATTGTGTTTGTAATTAGTGTTAATATTTTCTCTTGATAATAAACAGTTAAAACAGCACCTTTAGTATTATTTAAAAAGAACGTTACAGTACTATACATTTTTATTCTTAATATCTAATCAATTTCTTATTTATATAAATTTATCCATTATTATTTCCACTTTATCAATTAGGATCTGAAAATAGCTAAAATATTTAATTTTAAAAAATCATATAATTGATCAAGAGGCCGAACAGTTTTAAAAAATCAAATGATTACTTAAAAAAATATAAGAAAAATTATTTACTTTGTGTGAAAAAATAGATACAATTTTGGGCAGAGAATCAACAATTTGTATGTAGAAATCCTATTTTAAAAAGTATCCAAAGTCAGCAAATAAATGCCAGATGAGCGCACAAAGCGAGAAGTCATTAGTAGCGAATTTGATTGTCCATCTGGTTTACGCACGAGACGAGAAGATTTTGCAGCTTAGCACGAAACGCTCACAAATCACGTAAACTGTCCAAAGAAATAACAAATGTTTTTTATTTGGAAAATCTTTTTCTCGATGATTAAATTAATTAATTTTATTTTATCTATTCAAACTACACTAATTAAGTGAACTAAATTAATATTCCATCCAGTATAAAATGTGGTTTTACAGAACTAGTTAATTTCTCTTTTTTTTACAGTAACTATTTGTCCTACCAGATTTAGATGGCAATTGCAGGTCCGCAATCGTATCCAAATTATGTGTTCCATACGACGAACCTTGCCAAAACAATGGATTTTTACAAACCATACATTATATCAACACTTTATATAAAGGCATGGTGAAAAATGTTAATGGTACGCCATGCTTCTAAAACTTTTCATTTTATTAATGATTTCTGCACTAAAATATTCTCTACCACAACGTTCTAATTACTCTAGAAATAGCGGCAAAGAGTTTCTAACTCACCAAATTATTGGATTTGACGATAAGCCCGTTTCATCCATATATTCTAATAGTTCAACAAACTGTAAAACCATTAAGTATAATAATCGCTGCTATGGACAACTAAATGCGAAAATACGAAAGCCGCCAAAAATTGTAACTGTAAAACAAAAATCTAGAATCCAGCAGGCTGACACACCGTTCTATAAACCCAATAATGGCTACATGTGAAAATATTATTGCAAATAGATAATTATAACTGACTTAAATCCCTAAGCAGCCCGATTCATAGGCATTATAAGTCTGGTAAACCAATGTTTACAGAAATGAGTTTTGTTTTCGGACGAGGCGACGTAGGACCGAGTCTGGAATCTAAAACGAGTTACTGTAAAAGTATACCGGATGTATGACGTAATATGTTTTAGAATTACATAAACTCAATTTCCGGGTTCAAAATATGGACATCTATGATTAATGAAAGTTTCAAGCTACTGGAAGTAATTTTCTGATTGCTCCTTTTTAACGATCAATAAAAATGTAATAATAATTAATACTTTATCCTTGGATTAAAGTTTTTTGGCCATCTTGAAAATAATATTTAGCAATTACAATATTTAATTTTAGTTACGATTACTTCTTGTTCGTAAAAATACTTGTTTATAAAACAGATGTTTACCACCCGCAGTGTTTTGCGCTACCAGCTGTGTAAGGAGCTTTATTTAACCTATGTATGTGTGTACATGTAGTGTAAGAGTCAGTTACATCCCTTGGGCGCGAACGAGTAAAACAAAATAAACAGTGTATTTATTTATCATCGACAATGACAAGATTCGAGCATGACCGTGCAGATACTGTAGTTGAGTCCGCAATCACCTGCATTCGTGCATATAAAATCACAGTAACGAATCGCTGATGGATTGATAAAAATATATTATATCAAAACATAATGTTTTTCAATTGCAGTAAAACAAACGTTGACAAACGTTAAACCGAAGTGGCATATAACTCTATTTTTATTTTGCCGAAAAAATCATTTTAAGTTTAGTAGAACCCTTTTCAACCTCTCTGTTGTTTAAAGACACATAAATCAATAAAGCTTTCAACTACAACTAAACTTAGATTTCATATCCATCTCTACATGCAGTTCTCAGAAGCTTTGTTATATAATAAGAATAGGGATATGATATGCTTTGAAGTCTGACCCATTTTACATGTAAAACTAGTACCTACACGAATGCATTAAGAATCTCTATAAGCTAAATAATATTCTTGCAGAACTAGTATTATATTGCTCAACGAGAAGGTGCTCACTGCTCATTAACAGTAAAAGTTCTTAATTTTTTCCTACACTATACAGGGTGTTTCACTTAAGATTCGTATCCTCTGGACGGGTGATAGTAAACATAAAATGCAACAAAATGTCTAATAACATTAGTGACTATCTTTCATAATAACTGAGTAGAAAATTGTTTTTGAAAAGTGGGTGGGTGATCACTGGTTTAAGAATAACAGTTGGAGCTGGATGAATCTAACTGTATTTTCAACTTGATATTTGATACATTGATGCAGTTAATGCTAGATAATGTCACAATTTGTTTTGACTATTATTTTCAGCTGCTCCCAAAAGTTGACCATTTTGGTTCTAGGTAAATAGAGCGAACTGAATAGGCCGAAAGCCAGTTGACCGAACTCAATTGACCGAAAGCAATAGACCGAAACATTACTAGACCAAAAATCACTTGGTCAAAAATACGTTACGGTTAAAATACACATTCGGTAAATGTGCGCATTAAATATCTCGGAAAATTACATTTATTAACAATAGCATCAACCTCCCTTCACACTTTATCCAGGCTTAGGACTGGCAGGATAAACTGCTGGCGCGTTTAGAAGTTTTGTTTGGTTTTTCTTTTTGTTTGTGATTCTGTTTTAAGTTAGTTCTAATATAATTACCTATAAAGTTATTGTTAATCACCTTTTGTTAAGAACCTTTTTGTTAATCACTAAGGGGTTATTATTAGAAATATGTACTCACGACCGATTTCCGGAAACGAAGATAAATATGTCATTAGCAGGATTAACCCATTAGCAACTTTCTCCAGTTTGTGCGTAAAAACTTGGAGTAATTATCGTTAACGATAGGTAGGAATGTTAAAGTTGGTTAAGTTCTATTGTCAAAATATCGTCACAAAGATAGATAAGAATATTAAGCACACTAAATAGCTTGTAAGGCACATCCTTACTTAATTGCATTCTTGCGCTAATGATTTTCCATGGTATAAACGCAATTTTTCTTATTTTTTCGATTTATTCCAAGTCTACAGCTTGTTAAGGAGTGTTGTAGAAAGTTAATATTGAAAATGGTGTTGCAGTAGATAGAGAGTGTAAAGGGCCATCGTGAATTGTTATTAGAAGGTCATTTGTACATCAAAGACAAACAAATTGATACGAAGATATACTGGAGGTGTGAACGTTATAAAAAACTCAAATGTAGTGTTATATCAGTGGAGAACGATATTACACAAGAAAGTGGCCAACATAACCATGCAGCTGATGCTGCGGAAATAGAGGCATCTCAAGTAATGCAAAATGTTAGAGAAAATGCAAGACGTACCCAGGACGCTATCACAGGCAGCGTCAGCAAAAATGCCAAAAGTGGACATCATGAAAAGAACTATACGAAACATTCGAACTAAGCATGATACTGCTCCGGCTATACCTGGTAATCGGAGAGAACTTGTGATCCCAGATAATTATAAAATTACTAAAAATGTAGCAGATTTTTTATTACTTGATTCTGGACCCGCTGACGATCGAATATTAATTTTTTCCACAAGAAGGAACTTGCGGCTATTAGCTCAGTCCATGCATTAGTACGTAGATGGCACGTTTAAAACTGTGCCACATCTATTTTGCCAATTATATACGATCCATGGGTTGCAATATAACAATACTATACCATTAGTATATAAACTACTGTCAGATAAAACCAAAGAAACGTACACTCGACTGCTTACAAGTGTGAAAGAGATTGAACCGACAGTTGCACCAATAAGCATACTTATGAACTTTGAATTAGCGATGATGAATGCAGTCTCTGCAGCATTTCCGCAAACCAGGCAACGGGGATGCTTTTCGATGTGCATGAAATCAAAAATGGGAGAAGGATTTTTTGTTCCTATTAACCAGTACTATCATTACTGTCTAGAGCATACGAATGTTATGTGAAACACCCTGTATAGTATGTAACCATTCTGAAACTTATTGAAGGAATTATACAAATAAAGTTTTAAAATTTAAAAGGCACAAAACATGCACTAATAGTAAAATTCGATATTAATTTAAGTATTTAGTTAATGAATAGATACTGCAATCCTCTTAGGCAGCACATGCAATTTATCTTGTATCATTTAATTATTTAATTAAGACGTAATGGCGGATATAAGACACATAAGCTTAGATCATTAGCAGAACAGCATCCCATTTGCCTACATATATTAGGGATCATTTAATATACGCAAATTGTAGAAAGGTCAATGTTATTTCAGGCTACATATTGTCGTAATTTACATAAATATTGCTATACATAGCAATAGCTCAAAATTTATTGGAACTTCAAGGCATAAGGTCGTGAAAGCTCATAATATTTTGTTAGTTTGGAAACTTACTTTTGAAGGTTAGAAAATAAACCTAATCTTTATAGTGTTGACAAAATAGGAACGTATAACAGAGGTATAGACATAGTTTATTAGGAGCTGCAAGTTTTTGTATGGGCATGGACACATTAACTGCCGTGTAAAATTACTTTGATATAAACTGATAATAGTTTATCTGTTATTCATAGTTTGCAATTTCGGGTAGTAAAGTATGAATATCCTGCTAGAAGTTATAAATAGATTCCCGTCCAAATTCGGAATTGGAGAAGGTATGGACCATCAAAGTGAGTCTTTGAGTAAGTTATTAAGTAGACAGGATACTTGACATAAAGGCAGAGAGACAACATTTCTCAATTTGTTTATTTTTGATTCAATACAATCAACTGAGATTTTGCTGAACACAATTGTTTTCATAGATTCTGAATATGTAGTTCAATTTGTTAAGAAACGTCCAACTAAGAAGGGAGGTAACAATCTACATACTCTTACTTTAAACGAGACACTTCTATGTTTATTACATATCTTTATTCGTTCTACCTTTCGGATTTTAAATACTTTTCATGTTAATTATGACTTCCTAATAAATAACAAAGTTGTAGATTAATTATTAGAATTTTTCTGGATTCCTATTTAACAGAACAAATTCGCAATAAATAGAATATTGAAAAACGTTATAAATGCAATATGTTTACATCCAATGTGCAGTATAATAACCTAGAATTAATTGAACACTATGAAGGATTTATGATAACTTTATCCGTTGGCAGTTGTATCATCAGTGAGACAATTGACATTCTTTAAAGTTAAATTCGAAATCAATTTTAGACTTTAAAGTACATACCTATGTTCGATTGGAACAAATTTATTCGGATGATTAATATTGGCGTTAAGAATTTATATACGCTTTCCTTCCCCTACACTTTAATATCTAGTCAGAACCATGATTAATTGTATCAGATCTAGGTGTTGACCGCCCATGAATAATTAATATTACAAAGGTTTTGGGTCCACACCCTGGTTAAAGATGTATAAATAATGATAAGTGAAACATGTATATCGTCCAACCAATGAATATTAATTAATAAAACTATAATAATAATCGCTTAATATCTCAAATTGTTACCTCTGTTTTAATCCTGATGATATCTTGAATGAAGGAAATATTTAAAGGTTATCGATTTTCTAGGTAGCGCAGCTGCTGCATGGAGGAGAGACAACTGAAAAACTTTTTTGAATTGCTAATGGTTTCTTCAATTCGTTTAAACTGGATATAAAGAGATATTATTAATTGGTTGTAAATAAAGGGACAATTAAGAAAATCCAATCAAATAACTCCAGCTCAATAAACATGAAGCATCTGTAAATTGCGTATAAAAATGATAAAAATGTTGCGTATTCAACATAATTGAACTTTAAAGGGAACAATTTAGAAAGCAATAGGTTAAACTAAAAAATCTAAAAGTTTTGACCGAATGAATTTTCACCGTCACATTGTCACTGATAGGTGTCCATGACCCCCAGGTTATGCCAAACTGTTAACTTCTTTTAAGTAATTTACTTCAGGCGACCTGTATTACCAAATCGGGACAATCTTTGATGACCTCTCTAGGCATCACCTATGGTCGATCTCTAGATCGCCTTAGGTGAATTATTTAAAATAAGTTAACAGTATTCGCTTCTGCTTCACAAGAAATTTAGTCGTCTTCAATAGTTGACCTTTGGCGTGACGTAGGGATTATGGAGACCTTCTAATGAAAATATTTGAACAAGTTATTTGTGTTGAGCCTAGCTGCAATTCCAACACGTCTAAACAATATCCAATCGGTCACAACATTTTTACACTTTTATATTTGTTATTTGTTGGTTAATTAAAGAATTATGAAAAGCTAAATGGGCATTTAATAGAAATTAGCACTCAATCTCATTGTAGATGTGCATAAAGGTGTACACTATTTTTACAGTGTAAATATTGTCATGATATTTAACATGTCAAAAAGGAGTTCACCCACACAATAATTTTAAATATGCATATTTATACAATTTCAAAACATAACCTCAGTTTTTAAAATAATTTAAATATAGTTATTTATGATTAACATGTACACTTGAACACTATAGGCAGATAGAGGATATCAGGAAAACTGATTTATCTTTGTTAATCTTCAATGTCTATTAACGATGTGGGTGACGTTAATCTATTTTTTTAATTTAATGAATTTTAATGTAATATGATACCTAGAACAGACAAGGTGTACTGTATTAATGGTGTATACAAATATTTATCCACTTGCCTTGTAAAAATTTAGTTAAAACTATGTTTTCTTTATAACATGATTATCTGATATTGAAAGTTTCTTGTAATTTAAATTTTTAAAACTTTTACTTGAATTATTTTGGTGGAAGTTTGTCACATAATTTATACCATCTTAAATATAGGGGCTGCATTTTCTTGTTTATATCATTATACCAACATGTAATTATGTTACGCCTTTGGAACGTTCATTGTAATATTTCAATTGGTTTATTATTTGAATTTGTTGTCATCTAAAAACATGTAAATAATCTTATAATGTTTAAATTTCTAAAGATAGGAAGGTGCGAAAAAATATTTTTGGTTAAGTAGTTTTTTACAAGGGCAAAAATGGTGAAACCATTACTGGGGAGGAAGAAAGCGTAAATAGATGGAGGGAGTATTTTGATGAGTTATTAAATGAGGAAGGAGAGATAGATCAAGATGAAATTGATCAAAATAGTCAAACGAACCAACATCAGGAGGAAGAGCCACCACCAAGTATGAAACAGATTGTGGAAATAGTAAGAAAATTAAAAAATAATAAAAGTTCAGGTAACGACAGAATAACAGCGGAATTATTTAAGTATGGAGGGCAAAGTTTAGTTGAGCATATGCAAAAATTGATGGAGGAGATATGGAAGAAGGAGCAAATACCGAAGGAGTGGATGCAATCAATAATATGTCCACTACATAAAAAAGGGGTCAAAAGTGAATGCCACTATAGAGGCATTTCACTTTTAAAGGTAGCATATAAAATATTGGCAACATATATAAAGAATAAACTAATGGAGCAGACGGAACATATGATAGGTGAATATCAGTGCGGCTTTAGACAGGGCAGGAGTACAACAGACCAGATTTTCACGTTAAGAGAAGTGCAGGAAGAAAGTTACGAATATGGGAAACCTACGAAAAGAAATGAACTTTACAAAGCTTTAGAAGACTAGGGAGTTAGCATTAAGTTGAGAAAAATGGTACAAGTAATGCTGAAAAAACGGAAGGTATGGTCAGAATAGGTAGCAAAATATCAGAAAAGTTTGAAATCAGAGAAGGAGTTAGGCAAGGAGATCCATTATCATCGGTTCTCTTCAGTATAGTACTAGAAAAAGCTATAAGAAATGTAAGCATTAATAGAACAGGACTCATTTACCAGAGAAGACAACAGTGCCTAGCGTTTGCGGATGATATTGTGATTCTAGCAAGAAGTAAAGAGGAATTAAAAAGTACAGTGAAGAGATTAGAAGAGAATGCAAGAAAATTGGGCTTACACATAAATGAAGAAAAGACAAAATATATGGAGTGGATAGATAAAGAATTTAAAAAAGGAAAATACTTGAAGGTAATGACTGATAGAGGAAAAGAGTACAAATTCGAAGAAGTAGACAAATTTACATATCTAGGATCTATATTTACAAGAAAATCAAATATAAAAACGGAAATAGAAGCGGGGATAACGGCAGGAAACCGATGCTTAGGAGCACTCAATAGACTACTGAGTAATAGAAATATCTCTAGGAAAGCAAAGATAAACATTTACAAGACAGTAATAAAGCCAATCGTAACATATTTGTGCGAAATATGGACATTAAATAAGGAAGAGCTGACAAGGCTAGAGGTGGGGGAAAGAAAAGTACTCAGAAAGATATTCGGCGGAAGGAAAATAGAGGACAGGTGGATGAAAAGAACAAATCAAGAGTTGAAGCAACTTTATAAAGAAACAGACATAATTGGAGTTATAAGAACACAAAGACTACGATGGGTGGGTCACATCGAGAGGATGGAGGAAACAAGAGTACCTAAATTAGTAATAAAGTGCACAATAGGTGGGAAAAAGAGGAGGGGTCGACCAAAAGCAAGATGGAGCACGGACGTAGAAAAAGATATACGAGCATTGAAAATTGTCAGATGGACAGAGAAGGCAAAGGATAGGAAGCAATGGAAGATAATAATTAAGCAAGCCATGGGCCAGCTAGGCTCGCAGTGCTAACATATATATAAGTCAATAAATAGCTTTAAGCAAATTGTGTGTCATCGACATTCAATGGTAAAGTTTGATGGTTCATAAGTATTGTATATCAATGAATTTGGAATTTAATTTTCTATAAGACTATTTAATTAGTTTTTGCTGTAAAGAAAATTTGTAAATAAGAACTTAGTGTATTCATGTAATGTCAACAGACTTTTGTTTTGTTCAAACTTTCTAGAAGGCAATTAGCGAAGTCATATAAATAGACAGCCATTTGTTCAGTAACAGCTCTTTCAAATTACATCTTGCAGAAAGAACGAACCTCTTGTTTAGATGAATAAAAATTAACATTATGTTGATCTTATAATGAAACATCAAAGTTTTGAGGTTAGATCTATTTATGTCAAACGTCAAAGTGTAACAATTTAAAAAGTGTTTAATTCAAAGTGTTTAATTAACAAGTGCCAAAAGATAATTAACGTGTATTTGGTTCTTCGTTTAATATCTAATAACAAGAAAAATGTATGGAAATCATTGAATATTTAAATGGATTTGGATATAAATAAATAAAATTGTACTTACCATTGGTTAAAAGATTTTTTTATAAAATGTTTATTTGCCAGATCAACACAATTTTTGTTAATATATGTTACAACTTACAAGTGACTAATCTAACTTATGAGGTATCTTGATTCCTCCTGTTGTCACTGCTGTGTGTTTATTCGTCTTCGTCTGATAGATATTGATCCTGGGTTAGTCTTTGTTTTAACCGGGTGTGGATGTTTCGCTTGCCTAGGTTATAGTGAGCTGCTCCGTCGCATGCCTTGATATTATGAAATTTTTTTGTGCTTGTTTTTATGTAGTACTCTTCTATTTTGGAATTCCTAGTTCGTGGTGTAATTGAGTATTTCGGATGAACCATGGCACGTCTACTGAAATTCTTAGGACCTTATTCTGAAGTCTTTGTAGCTTGGTTATGTTTGTTTTTGATGTAGTACTCCAGATTGGTACTGCATAAAGTGGTAGTGGCCTTATGAGGGAAGTATACATCATGATTGCGCATTTGGTTTTTAGCTTGTATAGCTTGTATAGCGGGTATAGCTGTGCAAGTCGTGCATAGCTCTGGTTGAGTTTATGATTGATGTGCTGCTTTCATAAAAGTTTTGTGTCTATAAATACTCGTAGATATTTCACTGTTTCGTCGGAGGTATTCCATTAGATGATTTCGTTGTTAATATAAATGTTGGGTGGATTGCTAATTCTCCTTAATGTGAATATTTTATGCCTGGCATTTGCTCGAGTTGATTTGGATGTTCCAGTTAGTAAACCATTTGCATATTTTGTTTATTGCGGCCTGCAGTAGTTGCGTTGCTTTTGTTAGGTCATTGCTTATTGTGATTACAGCTGTATCGTCAGCGAATGTTGATAGAGTAGATTCAAATTTTGGCATGTCTGATGTGTAGATGTTAAATAAAAGTGGACCCAATATACTGACTTGAGGGACTCCAGCACGTATAGTTTTATATCTGAGAGTTCGGCATTTATTTTCAATGCAAAGCATCTGTTCTCAAGGAAAGATAATAATAGTATTACCTTTAGGTAGTTGGGTGTTCTTAGCTTTAGTAGCTTTATGTTTAAAAGAATTAAGTGGATTTGGTATTCCAATTTTCTAAAACTGTTAAAAAAATGGTAAAATTAATTGGAAGTAATTATGCCCACATCAATGACACACGTTTCTTGATTTATTTGTCAACTTTAATGAAACTAGACAGCTGATTCAAGGGGAATTGAAAAACATCAAGTTGGTTCTTGTAGCGTCTATTTTTAAACAAGGAACGGATGACAATCCTCGTAATTAAAACCCGTGAGTTTTTCTGTCGTACTTAATTTAATCATTAATATAAGAAATTTTGATGATACCAAAAGGGTATATAGAATTGTAAACAAATTATTCTCTTTATTTTAAGAAGTAATTTTTTATAGTTAAACTAAAACAATTTGTGTTAAACTTATTTATTTTGAAACGAATTTAATTTATCTCCAAATGAATAATATTTAATTATTTTGAGGTTAATAAAAATTAATTATAGAATTAAAAAGAGAGAATCTTATAGACAAATTTTTCATTGCTATTTAAATTATAAACAATTGTGTTTGTCGTTTTATTTCATATAAAAAAATATTCTTTTTTGTATCAATTTCAATTTTGTTTATTGTTTCCTTGTTACTTGTTAATAAAAATAAAATTGTGTTATTGTCTATGATATTTATTTGTGTAAATGTGTTTTTTTCTATTACTGTGTCCCTAATTATAAGAATTTAGTTATCCATTGTAACGAAGTTACTTAATTTTTGGTTATTTATTTTGAGAAAAAGAATTAAATCCGTATCTTAAGCTGCAATCAGTTGCCGCTCGGATAAGCGGCCGACTCTAGCGAGAGCACGCGTCCCTTCCTTGACCGAATTCTGGCGTGCGCCGCTCCGTTTCTCTCCTACCATTTCCCCCACGTTCCGAGAGCGCCTATATAAACAGGCACCGAGCGATGATTTAGTCAGTCCACGTCCGGGACTCACCATCACGACCAGCCAGCCGAACCGACCAGCCAGCCCAGCCAAGCAGCCAGCCGCCGCCCCAGAGGGAAGGTAAGAGTAAGTCCTCTTGCCGTAAGTTCCGATACCGTATTCCGCCCCGATTTCACTCCACGCTCCTTTCCGAGACTTCACTGCGTGTGAACCTGGGAGTCTCATCCTTTTAGCCCTCGCCCCTTTCCGAGACTTCACTGCGTGTGAACCTGGGAGTCTCATCCTTTCATCCTTCACCCCTTTCCGAGACTTCACTGCGTGTGAACCTGGGAGTCTCATCCTTTCATTCCCCCCCCTCTTTCCGAGACTTCACTGCGTGTGAACCTGGGAGTCTCATCCTTTCATCCCTCACCTCTTTCCGAGACCACATAGCGTGTGAACCTGGGGTCTCTTTCCGTTTCCAAGTGCCACCCGTCCGATCCCGTTACCAGCCCCGCATTACGACACCGTTTGCTTGCTCGCTTATTATTGCACCCTGCTTGCTGTGGCTTATGTAGATAACCGTATGTTTGTTTTAGTTATACACCGGAGCTTTTTGGAAGGTAGAGAGTTAGTAAGAATAAATATTGTTTAGTTTAACAATTGTGTGTTTTATTTGTTAGCTTTAAGACCTTCCTGTTTTATGAAAGCTTTAGTGACAGGTAGAGTGATCCAGACTGGGCCGACCTCAGCAACCCCAGCAGTTCCCTGGAGTATCCGCTCTCCACTAGCAGTTACCCGGTCCCGTGGAGCATACCACGTTAAAATAACTGGCGCCCGAGAGTACCGAGATCACCGAAAAGCATATAAGCGCCACTTCGTAAGCAAGCCACTTACAAACACCGAGACAACTCAGGGGCACCCCAAACCCGGCTTACACCATTGACGTGACCCCCTAAGGGAGTCCGAATTTGTGGAAAGTTAGGTTTTTCACTTCTACTTTACGTTTGGCCGGAACATTATTTCAATTAAAAGTAAGCAAGTTATAATTTTTATATTTCATCTTTTTACATTTATTTGTATGTTTTGTCCGTGTCTTTGGGAAGCCTAGTCAGATTTATTTTAATACTCCATACTAATATCGTATTAGCATGTACTGTATAAACTGCTAATCTATATATTTAAAACACAAGGGATATTTTTGTTTCAATTCGTTTGATAGTTCCACTTGGCCGATTTACGTGATTTTTTTTATATTGAAGCTTTCGCTGTGTAGATTAGTCAACACTACTTCATTTTTGTATTTTTTAATGTTTATATTTTTAAATTAAATAGATCTAAAATGTTTAATTGGAGACGCACGAGCTTAGACATCCACTTGAGGCGCCTCCTAAATCACAGCATGTTAACTTTTGTAACTATGTTTATAGACAGACCACTTTCATCGCTATTAGCATAATGAATCAGTCTTCATTGTATGCTGCGGCTATTTCTAGCAGTTGTAATTTTACATCTCAGTGGTTATAGGTAATACTAAAAAATATATAAAAATCTTAAAACAGTCGACCGATTGTTTACTTAAATCACTCTTAGTTCAAGCCTCTGGATGAAACTCATGACAATATAAATTCGAATATGAACAACCAATGTAAATGCAGGAAACAGCGTGTTCTCCACTATCGTCGAAACAATTCAAAACTAGGATATCAGAGGAAGCATACAGAATAAATCGAAATGGTCAGAGCTGTAAGAAATATTCTTGTCTAAAAGATTGCCACACTAGTAAGTATGCATTAAAAACGCAATGAAATTAATTCAGCTTGCCACAAATCTGGCAATTGTTAAAATCAATAAATAAACATTTGAGTTCCTGTGCTTTAATTTAATTTGCAATTTTAATAAAACAAAAAAGGAAAATTCGCCGATTTAATTAAAAACTCAATTTAGAACATTAAGCTTTACATTTATGTGTATACAAACATTTATAGTAGTCGTTGGTATGAAAAGTGAAAAGCGAAATTTAATTGAGTTATAGCGTCGAGTTCCTCATTCTAGCAAAAGAACAAATTGTAACAAAATAATTTTTGCACAATTGGTTTTACATAGCAGGTTTGGTCAGTTTCAACAATAGTAATCTTTCAACAATCTTACTATTAAGTAAAATACAATTAGAAACATTAGAATCATTAGAAATAATGACTCTTTCACAAATTGACCTACTACTCTTGGTATTCTCAATTCTTTCTAGATTATTCAAAATTGTAATTATGTACATTCCGATTAGCACTCGGTTGACTTAAAAGAGAATAAGACTTCTCAAGAACAATCTCCACTTCTCATAAGATTAATGCCTTTAGCGTATGTCTCTGATTACTTTTAGAAGAATACTTTAAAATAACGTACTTAAGAAATCTAATGTTTAATAAGTAATGCACATTGTTCTATTCTTAACGATAAAATTTACCGTAACATGGTATAAGTCAAGTTTAATAGTTTTATAATGAAATAACTAGCAGTGCTATAGTAAAAGTAAAGAATATACGCACTAGTAAAGACAATACATGAATCATAAAACAAGAGTTGTAGTCATACTCGATAAAAGTTTACATATTCTATATATCCGAAACCTTTATATTTACACAAAGAAAACAAGAAATTTTTAGAGTAACTAAAAAGATTCGTTGTAAAAAAGCAAAACGTATTGATATTTGTTATTATTGTATTACAACTGTAATCATAACCGCAACAAACTTCAAACCAAGTTAGAAAGATGATGTTTTCAGTTCACGTGTCACGTCAGTGTTGCATGGTTATAACACACGCACAGTAGAAATAATCGTTACTCAGAATGTTAAAACAACTCTGAATAATAGATGACAAACTAATAAATAAAATATGGGAGAAACTTCTTAAATATATGTATTGTATAGAATAATTGTATCGATAGATTGCAATTATTATTAAAAGGCAATAATTATGCATCTACTAAATATTTCAATATTTGGAAAAAACTAAATATAAATTTCCTACTCTTGTTACTGCAGTAATTGAAAATAATTTGTTTAAAATTCCTTATAAATGTACAAAAAAATTTCTATTTCGCATAAATCATATGTTAATTATCCTTGGGTATTCCATACTGATAAGACTTGTTAATAGTTATCTGATTGGTAAACAATTTTAACACTAAATGCAAGATTTGATTAGAAACCTGTGTGGCGTGTCACTAGAAAGCCGTTTAACATATATGTTGTTATTAATAGGTTTTTAATTTTACATTGTATTATTGTGTATATCATGAATAAATTTTTAAGGATGATTTATATGTTTTCACGTTTTACGTTTAGCTGCTTAAAAGTTTTTAAAAAATAAATAACAAATTGAAACTGTAGCTCAAGAATAGCATTTTTAAATAGTATAAGATTGACTAAAAAACATAACTTTAAATTACTTTTATTAACAATGACTTAACTTACACATGGTGTAAGTTTACCTTTTATACATGAAACCGACTGCATAATATTAGCTGGAATGAGCGGTATAATATTTTGTTTGGGAACTTCTGATTTTAATTTCAGTAAATTCAGACCATCCGTCCGTCGCTTTCAAAAAGTGGCAAAGTTGACCAGAAAAGTACGCTTGTTCTATCTTGAATTGAATCTGAACTTGATATATAAAACGATGTATAGTAAGTTCATTTTTATACGTTTAACCAGTTCTGATTAGCATAGCATCGCCATTCCTAAACTGTTACGCAGAAATATTTTCAATTAATATCGCTAAAATAATATTTAATTACTTTTTTTGTAAGAATTTCATCAACGCGGTTGTCAACAAACCGTAATGAGTTCAATAAATTTTGGATCAGCTCCCCATTTTAAACCAATCGATTGATGTGAAATCAAGTGAAAAATGCAAGAAAGTAGATTTTAAGTGAAATTTGTGTCTGGCACTTTCCGACAACTTTCTCTTTCCTCAAATTTATTTCATAAACTTTATAATCTTTTAAATTTTAATCTGCGTGTTGGAAGATTCAAACTTTAAACTAATAGTATGGCATTTTGTTTTAGCGTCTTTAGGTTAATATAGTTTTGCGACAGAAAGTTTACGGAACTTGGTGAGGGAAACATTTCAGTTGTACGAAGGAAGTTTTCTGAAGAAAAGTATGTCGAGCTTTGTTATAGTACTTCAACGCTTGCTGCCTTCACAGATTAAAAATAGGCAAGACACGTCATCTTAGACTCTAAGAATTTAATAAGAACTAATACCGCAAAAGAGAAAGTCTAATATGTTACAAGCACTTTCTTTTAAGTTCTGGTAAAAAGGGTACTTTATTATCATTAGAAATAACTGGAAATAATTCTTTAGACTTCTACATGTACCAAGGCGAAAAGATTTTGCCGCATTAAAAGCAGACGGAAGCTAAAAAACCCTTTTAGTTTATAAATTAAAGTTCGAAGTAGAACGTTTAAAAAACTGACTGTAGTAGACGTCGAACATTTTCTATTAAGTTTTTGCTGTTATTAAACATAACAGTGTTTTAATTTGTTTTGCATTTAATAACGGTTCTAAATTAATTTCAAATAAATTAATTTCAAATAAAAATTAATTAATTTTTATTTGAAATTAACTTAGAACCTCATAACCAAGAAACTTCGAAATATTTATGTATTAAATAGGTTCAAGAAAAAGAATTTTATTTTATATATATATATATATATATATATATATATATATATATATATATATATATATATATATATAATATTCATTCCCACACATTATGAATACTCTTGACCAGGACTTCCCAAAGTTTCTTAGACCGAGACCCACCTGACTAGTAAAGCGTGACTGAATAAATAAATCGGTTTATTTGTTGCTTGTTTTCTGTTTTTGTTGATGAGGTTGCACTTCCAAAGGCTCATTGAAAAGAGTTGGGTATGTTTTTGCATTGATAAGTAATCACAACTGTATTAATTTTTTTCGGTATTAAATTTATTTTCAAAAAGGTATATTCTGAGAGATCAATTCATTCCTCATCTACCTTTGTAAATATTCCAAAAGTTACATCACTTTAAAATGGATAATTACTATCCATAGTATCCATATGTTATTTTCGTAGTTTTTCATTTCTTCAGCAAAGTAATAATCATAATTAACCCCCCCCCCATGAGCCGAACCACACGTTGGAATCCCCTGCTCTAAACTGATACGCCTTGGTTATATTCATGAATATTTTTAGCAGTAAAGTATGTATTAGTATCATAAACTTTGCGTACATAATTTCCGCTTGTCAATGTGTTTTATAGGTAGAACACACGGACGAGTTGGTAATGGCGCGGCTACTTTGTGTTGGCTGCCAAATCAGTGTTATATTAAAATGAGTGGGGCGCGTGGATAGCGATGAAAAAACCCTTGTATGTAGTTACATAGCTACTAATAGACCGCCGCGGTTAAGAAGTCCAAAAGTCTTCCGTGCGCTTTAATCTTAAGAGACGGTTTCTTTGCAAACTTGTCTATTACTTGTCAGCTGGTTTTGAATTCAATATCCGCCTTTGTTGGGTGAAGAAATACGAGTCTATGTGCAGGAAATTGGAAGGTTCCGTTCTGTACCCCAAGTGGAACTGTAGAGAGACTGCAATATTTCTAGGACGGGTATAACAAGAAAAAATATAATGCACATGTTTTTTTAAAGTGCGCAAATAAACGACAAACAGGTACCATATATTTCAAAGCCCACTGGAATTTTTATACTTTTATAATAGTTTACTAATAATTATTATGTGAATTATTATGCATTGTTGTGATGTAAAACCTGTTAGACGGTTTTCGAGTCTGAAGGTGAGTTTGACAAGAACTAATATCATAACAAATATATATAAAACATTACAATAGCTTTTTTTTAAGTCCTGACAAATGTAGTTAGTTGTGACTTGATGTCTTTTTTCTACAGTTTTCTAGAGCTTCTCCACAGAGAATTTCTAAATGTTTAATACCCGGGAGATCTTAAATGTTAACCTTTGCCTTATTATGTAACCACATGTTAGACTTATTGTTAATAAATTTTAATTGAATTACATTTAAAATTTTACGACTTCTAGTATTGCAACATTTGGAGTAGTTGCCAATTTTATAGCGCACAACTGCGCTACTTGCTGCGAGCAGTCGAAACCAAGGAATTGTTTTGAGGTCAAAGCGTTAAGGATCACTGGGGTAAAATCAAGAATATTGTAATTACACAATACACATACAATTCCTTTAAGAAAATTGACGATCCATTTTAGTCTTAACGACTTGGAAAACTTCAATTAAAGTTATACCAATAAATTCCTGTAATACCTACAAATTACAACTGTTCGTAACAAGCGTAACAATTGCGGATATTTATTCCGTCTTGTTATGAATCTAATTTCGTGACTAACTATAAAAAGGCTTTGATTTTTAGGGTACGTCACGCAGCTATATTTCAAGAAATTTCTATAACCACTGATAGTCTAACTTTTTAACTTTTTCCAGATGAAACCTAGTCAACGCTTGTGTAAATAAAATATATTTTCCACAGAATCGTATCTTGTTATTAGTAATGTGCCCCCTTCAATTTTTCTTAAAATAGTTTAAAAAACAAACAAAATACTAGCTTGCAGAGATAAAATTGAGTTTAACACCAGAAACTTAATTAATAATGCCTTAATTGCATCAAGTTTTGTTGAATTTTAAAAGGTTTATGAAAGAACAAATTGCTTTTGGAAAACATAATTCATGCTTACAAGACACTTTTATAGGTTTGCACTTGGTTTGGATTTTTCGTTTATAAAATATAAGAAATACTTTTGTTTAAATTGTTTATTGGTAGTTATTGACGTTAAGAATATTCTGTAATTGGTTGGAACCAACAGCCTCTAGTAAATTATAGTAGGAGATGCACAATTTTTCGTTCGGGGAACAGTCAAGGCAAGTCAGAAGTCCGAAGAGTCGAGGGAGTTCATTTGAACGTTTCCTGTGGCGCCCGTCTAAATTTTTGTCGCTAATAATGAATTTGTTTCGTAATTTGCTCCACAAAGTCCTGGAAGATTATCTTATTAATTGAGTTTGTGGTTAAATGAGTTTTTACCGTTTCCGTACCGTACCGTATCGTGAGTTTAGTGTTTAACCCTTTTTGTGAAAGTAAAGCAAGGATAATTTTCCACAGGTTCCCTGTTTGATAAGGCGTTACATTATCGAAGGAAATAAGTAGTACAACCTAGTTCGTTAAGAAGAACTTAAAAACTAGGAAATATGTCTTTACTGGATTAGTACCGATTAAAAAGTTGGTATATCCACTTTGGAAATTACCAAAGTTATTCGTTAATGTGTGTTTAGAAACTTCATAATTCCGTTAGAAACATGGCAAATACAAGAGCATTTTTTAAATAGTTAAGTAACAGTTCTGATCATTGGTTTAGTAGCAGTTATAGCTTTGAAACGAAGTTACTACTACTAGATTCATCTATAAAATTTGAAAATTATTTACGTCCGACGATTTAGTTTTTGTAAAGAGTTCATGGTTTAGGGAAGTTGCAACTTTAGATTGGACAATATTGTTTGAGGGTCTTTTAGTGCGGTTTTGGTTGAAGAGTCTTTGGTCTTTGAATGCGGTAAAACTCGTTTATTTATTCCTGTGTACTATTTTAAATTAGTAAGCCTTTGTAATTAACACCCACGACACATGAGTATAATTTGAACAAGTGAGTTAAGACTCTGCTGTAAGATATGTTTAAAGGAATTATAAATGATTTATTTGTTTATTTGGGGTTTCTCTTTTACAAAAAGTTCCTCAATTTGTACCCATGCACTTTCCTATTTAGGAGCATGATAGAAATGACACATAAGTGGTATGTAAATAATAAAATTTGCTGGAAATAATTTTAGTAGAAACTGTAGATCCTGCATTCTTAAATGCATATACAAAAATCTTATTTTACATTTTATTCATCATCAGTTTCCCTATAAGTGGATTTTATACAGACAAATCTGTATTTAAAAGTTTCAAATATTTCCTATATTACAATGTAATTAAGCACATGCTTATTTTACATAATATGACATTATCTTAATTCATAACAGTATTTCGTATAATTTAATTGGAAAAACAAATACACGATTTCATTCAATAATTTACATTTTATTTACATAACAAATAACAATAACAACAATTTTAACAATAACAAAAGATTACAAAAGAGTAGAGGTTAATGTATGGTAAATTTGTTCTAATATCTAAATGGACATTTCTTACAGTTAGCAATGATTTCAGAATTTAGCGTCTCCAAAGTCTTTTAAACAATGTACAACCATTTGACTACATTTGTTGAACTGACACACAAACACTATTACTGTGAATTTTTGGACATTTAGATTTCTATATAAAAAACTGTACTAACCAAATAAAAATATTCCAAACAGAAACTTCCAGCGATGAAAACGAAGCGCTAATAATAATATGATTCATAGTAGAGATGAGCTTTCTATTTGATCCTCTATAAGCGCATTTTCCAGAAAAATAAAACTTAACTTTATCCTTTGGGTTACGAATTTCAAATGCATTAGTACGGAAATGTTTCTTATAAATCATATTTTAGAGGATTTTTACCGTCAGTTTATACTGTAATAATACGAAAGAGTTTTTTATTTATCTTTTTTGCAAATATGATATTTTTTCAAAATATGTCACACATATATTATTTTAAAAAGTAGGTTTCAATGCACCATTTATTTATTTAAATAATTCTTAATTTTGGAAATTATTTATATATGAGCTTTAAATTCTCCATAACTATAAGTAGTAGGATCAACTTTATTTCAGTTTGTTTAAATTTTAATAAAACCAACATTTTTGGAAATTTGTTTGTATAGTACGTTTAAAGTATCAAGCATGCACTCTCTTAGCTACCCATGTACATATTGTAGTGGTTTTATAGTGTTGAGTTTGTTTCATTTCTCTTATTTAATCATTTATGGCCTTATAAGTATGTCAATTTTGTTCCACTTCTATTATAAAATTAATTTATTAATGAATTTGAAAGATTCAACTGTTTATGTTTGTTGGAGGTAGAGTTTCTAGATCTCGACAATTTTGTTATTCCCGGGACTCGAGACTTGTTTTGTACCTATCCATATATTCATTTTTAAAATTGCTTCAATTAATCCTCTAATCACTTTCTTCTAGAAGTTCTCATTGGAAAATAACTGTAAGTGTTTAATGAAAAGCACAGCAGTACATAAATAAATTCTTATATCATAAAATTATTTTTTCTCCTTCTTTAATGCCAAAACCTTTCCTGTTTAGTGTTGTATTGTTTGTCGGTAAGTCTTAAGTTCATTTCAGTTCATTTCAGTTCATTCAGTTCATTCATAGCATTTTTAAGGAATTTTTCCCTGAATATGAACACGATAAATATTATTAGCAATAGTTCGAATTGATATTCTGTCTTATGCGACCTATTGAGATACATACAATTTCACTCAAATTCTTTGTTTTGCAAAATTTTAAATTTGATTGTTAATTTTTAATATGTTTTTGAGGTACAAGGTACAATATCTTCTTCACTTTTCTTTTCAATGCGATCCGTGCATGCATTCTAAATGCTGCATGTGGCCTCTAGAATTCCAACCTTACACGAAATTTGTTTGAGATAATAATTACATTCGGCCGTTTCGACATTTTTAAAACAATTTCAAACAACGATTTGGTTTATTATCATCTTGAAGCTAAACAGAAAACATTTTATTTCTAAATTTAATAGGTGAAGGTAAATAAAAGTCAGATGAAACAAATTGAGAAATCTAGAAAATACCCAATTAATTATGAAAGCGAACTATTGTCATTATTAAAACTTTAAAATTTTCTTGGAACCCTTTACCTATTGAAAACGACCGGTTCATACTTCAATATGAATTTTTAAGAAAAAACACCTGTTTATAAATAAGAGAGGAAATTCCGGATGGAGACCCTTTTTGAATATACTAATAGAAACTGCAAGTTCGCAAAGAATGCTCTGACGAGGCACCATACCTAAGAATTTTACTTAAACATCTTGTATACAAAAGTCCCGTGTCTCGAATGATTCTTTCCGGGACTCGAGACAACAAAACTACAGTAATTCCCCGGACTTGGGTCCCGGGAATTTCCAGAGTCAGAAACCCTAGGTATATTTAAACAGTTTCGGTTACCAAGGATGCATTCATATTGTTGATAATAAAAATTTATAGAAAATGTACAATTAGATAATGATCAAGTTGTTGAGATAAAAATAAGAAGGGTTGTTAGAAAAAAGAAAGAAAAGAAATGAAAAATAAAAAAAAGTAGGATGTTGAAAGCTTAAATCAGTGCAAGCTTAATGTGAGAGCTTAAATCAGGGTGCATTGGTTTAGTATGCGAGATGTAGTAATGCGGTTGCGTTCACAAGACGACTTCTTAAGACGATTAAAGACGAAAGACGTTTACCTACTCTTATTTTAGATTTATATATTTTCATTTATTATTCATTTAATCTTATTATTATCTTGTATTATTAAATCATAACATCTACTTACCATCTTTTATTATACGATACCACAAAAATGTAATGGAAGATAAAATTTAGTAAAAATATAAATCTGTATAAAAATTACTTACTTATTTACTTAAAAAGAAAAAATAATTAAATGGAGTAAATTGGTTGGAAGTTTTTGTTTCTTATTTATTCAAAATGTAGATATACGTATATAAAAAATTACCGAAAAAAAATATTATATTGATCTGGAAATTTATGGGGACTGCGGTCCCGATATATAGAGACCGCAAGGGGAATTTCTAGTATCGACAAAAAAAAGTCTGTATTTAGTCTATTGATCGTCTCACGTTGAGACTACAGTCTGTGTTCTTATGGACAACGGGGTTGTCAAACATCTTGCAAGCAACTTTTAAAAACACTTTCTAAATATTGTAGTTGTAACTGCATAAACCTTTATTGTTCGAGCAAGTTATATCGCAGGTAGTCACTTCTTCTGACAGCGGTAGTAAAACAAAATTTCAAAATTTGCTGCTGTTCATTTAGTGCGCATATAAAGTCTGGAACTATCGAAATAAATCTTTTATTAAATATTTTTGGGAAAAATGCTTTAGTGTAAATCAAATATTTTAGTGTAATCGTTATTTGTAGATCGTCTTTTGTTTCCGAGTTATGACGATAACGAAATTTTTTTTAAATGGAAACCCTAATTTTTATGATGGATTTGGAAAGATAATGCAATGCTTAGATCAAATATGCTAACAAAGTATGATACTGTATTAAGAAATTTCCGAGATAATTGCTTTTAAAGTTTTAAAACAAAAATTAAAAACAATCAAGAGTTTCAAGTTTTAATAAAAAAAATAAAAAAAAAGAATTCTTTAAAGAACTGTCAGAAGTTTAACGCTAAGTCATTTGTTACATGGATACTTGATTTTTTTTATTAAGAACATTAAACTCTTGATTGTTATTCAATCAAAGTTTTTTAATAAAAAATCAGCCAAAAAGTAGCCATGTAACAACTGACTTAGCATTAAATTTTTAGCAGTTCTTAAAAGAATTTTTAATTTTTTTTATTAAAACTTGGAACTCTTCATTGTTTTTTAATTTTTGTTTTAAAACTTTAATTATCTCGGAAATTGCTTTCCAAATCCATCATAAAAAATTAGGGTTTCGATTTAAAAATATTTTTGCTATCGCCATAACTCAGAAACAAACGATGATCTGCAAATAACAATTACACTAAAATATGTCTCATTTAAGGTCCAAGTGCACCCAAAAAAAACTTAACACTACATTCAAAAATTCTAAACAAAATCACAGTGGACTTACTTATATTGTAAATAACTATACAAAATTTAAAAGAAAATTATTACAAAGGGGCCATTTAGACACCCCAATATGGTGCATAAATCTTAACCGCATGATCAATAATCGTTGTTTTTTTCCATAAATAATATAATAATGTGATAACTTTGGTTTTAAATTAATACTCTAGGAATGTTAAAACTGGCTTACCTAACTTGTTTTGAAAAACGATGTTTATTAATTAAATTATTTCACATTTTTTTCGTGAAAAATTAATTTTATTAAAACTGTATATTCAAAGTTAACCAAAAAAAATACCACTTAAGTCTCATAGTATTTGAACTATTTTCCCAAAATTTTAAGAAAATCGTATGTATAGTGACTAGATTATTTCCGAAAAACCTGTTTTTTGCCAAAAAAAAACTGCTTTTTTGAAAGAACAGGCAATAATTTAATCGCTAGACATACGATTTTCTTAAAATTTTGGGAAAATAGTTCAAATACTATGAAATCTAAGTGGTATTATTTTGGTTAATTTTGAATGTACAATTTCTTCAAAATTAATTTTTCACGTATAACATGTGAAATAATTTAATTAAAAAAATTTTTTTCCAAAACAAGTTAGGTAAGCAAGTTTTTAACATTTCTGGAGTATTAACTTAAAACCAAAGTTATCACATTATTAAATTATTTATGAAACAAGCAACACACGTTTTTCTGGGTACACTTGGATCTTAAGATAAAAATCGACGTTTTATTTCGATTTATTTCGATAGTTCCATACTTTATGAGTTAACGTCAGTACTATTACAAAACTAATAATTTTGAGTATAATTAAAAGTCAAACGTTTTATCTCTAGTTTTTAAATGTTAGGTAAATAAAAAAGTACAACACAAGTTATAGTTATTTGGTTTTTATTAAATAAAGAGACATTAAAACTAATAAATTATTGTATACTATCAAATTGTATACTATCAAACTACACTTTTTTAATTGTACACCTTCTATATAAATCAGTGATAAATTGAAGACAAATAATATGAGTATATAAAGTACAACAGCAAAAAGTTCAGCATTAGCACAAATCACTCGAAATCAGTTTCATCTTCTACGTCACTTTCACTATCACTTTCCAAATTTATAAGGATTGGCTCAATATCATCAACTACATGGTTAACATAATTGTTTCATTTTTCCGCTGTCACTTGAACGTACGCTTCATTAATTAAATTTCGAACATCTCCTTCTTTAAATGTGGTATTTTTTAGCGATATACTGTTTTACATCACCCCAAACTAATTCAATGGCATTTAACTCGCAATGGTACGGAGGTAATCTTACTATTGGAATGCCGTATTCTTTTGAACATTCTTCAAGAATGTATTTGTCGTAATTAGATTTGAAAGCCTTCACAACATCGAATAGATCTGTTTTCAAGTAATCATCGTCAAAATATATATCTTTTGACCAAAGCCATGATCGTATTTCTTCTTTTTCCAAGACTGATTTGGTATCTTTTCAATTTTTCGGCAATGGTATGGTGCATTATCCATTACTACAACTGATTTTGCAGGTAAATTGGGCAACAAAGAATTTCTAAACCAAGTCTTAAAAGTAGCTCCATCCATTTCACCCTGATAATTCGCATTGTTCTTCTTTGCTATAAAGGTCAACTCTGCCCCATTTATAAAACCTTGTTTGCTGCCAGCATGAAGTAAAATAAAACGAGGGCCACGCTTTGTGGGAGCTTTCAAACCAGTGGTTATAGTCCTCGAATGGAGGCGTCCCGATATGATTTAATTGACATATCCACCCATTGAGCTTTGACGCTGTGGCTAAGATTGACCCAAGATTCATCAATATAAACTATATTGTAATCCACTTCTCTATATTTTTTATTTTGTCTTAAATAACGATGACGCCATGCAATTATCTCTTCTCTTTCAATTAAATAAGATCGCCGTCCTCTCTTAACATACTGGAAATTCATATCACGTAATAATCTATTCAACGTACTTCTACTAAAGTTGGGAAAGTTTTCATCGTCATTTACAGCTGCTACAATATTGTTCATCGTTAGTAGCCTATTTTGCGAAAAAAAAAATCGTGCACCTTTCTTCTAATTTCACTCATAATTCCATCACAGTAGGTTATATTGCACGATTTTGAAGTATTTTTATTCTTCGCTCTTTTTCTTGGAGATTTTATTCCATCAGGTGAAATACCTTCTTGACGTACTGAGAACAAAGTTTTTTCGCTAATACCTGTTTCTTTAGAAACTTGTCGAATAATTACTGATAATGACTGCAGGGTATCAGTAAGAGGATAATTTATCAAATTTGACAAAATCTGTTTTTCACCATCCTTTAGTACACAATCCATTCTGTTTTTAACAATATCCGCCATACTTATGTATAATGTACTATGTGCGTTATGTAATACTATAATACGAATAGTTACAACAAACAACACGACAATGTTAACAATAATTATAAACGATAAAACCCAAACAACTAAGCGAAGATCTATAGACACACAAGCTATCAAAATTTGAAACCAAATAATTATTTCTGTATTAAGAAATTTGCTTATATGCGTTCGGTGACAAATAATAGTGCAGACAAAAAAGGTTATACTATAATTTTAGTAAGTACAAACTGTATTATGTAGTTCCGCGAAGTAGAAGTAGTAGAGAAAACCAGAAGGGTTTATTGTTTACTAAAATCCTTTGCATTTGCTGCTAATCCTAAATTTCCGTTTTTGCAAGTTTTTTTTGAAACAAGTTTAACAAATGAATGATTTTATCATGATGAAATCATTTTACCGTTAAAATTACGTTTGGGACTTCCTGTATTTACCTGTGAATTAAAAGATTAAAAAAATCATACAGATGCTAACCAGCCGTTATTTTTATGTTGAAAGAATTTGGAGACGAAAGAATTAAGAATTCAACGCTACTTAATTTTTATATTTTTTTTAATGTTTATATTTTTAATTTGAAAACTCTAAAATGTTTAATTTGAGACGGACGAATCTGACATTCACTTTTACGGTGGTGAGTTTCGTAACTACTCCCGCTTATAAATATAAAATGGTGATGCAGCCGTCCACTTCCATCATTAATAAGCGATTAATGGGACAAAACCCGCATAGTTGAAAATTATGAACAGACGAATTATGCAAATAATAGCTGATGTCAATTGCTTATTCAGAGCAGTTTCATATTGTTTGTATAAAACGCAAGAAATTTTCCAACACTATCTTTAAGTCACGTTTTTGAAATATGTACTAATATACGTTTTCAAGAATTTCGTAAACAAGATCGATTTTTTATTTTATTCTTATCATTTCGTAAGGTAGAGTTTCCGTATGTAGACCAGGCACTATAACACCTTTTTTCACAAAACCCGGACATTTTAGGTGTAAAGCTGGATTTTGGTATATAGGTAGTACTTGATGTCCTTTATAACATATCAAAAGACCCCATGCGTGGGACGCTTGCTTCCTTGGGGATAACGAAAAAAACTACCCTTTTCATGAATTAAAATTTTAATGATTTTTTAACTTTAACTATTTACAATATTTCGTAAACTATTGAAGATATTACATTCAAATTTTAAGCACAATAAATATAAAGTGTTTAATACGTCGCTGTTGTACTAAAAATAATAAATTGTTTATAACAAATGCGAAAATAAATAAATTATTATTGAACGTAAATTTTGTCTAGTGAGAAAAGTAGTCCGCTATTAAAGCTCGTTCTGTTAGGAATTTTAGTATACATATCCGGAAGATATGTTCAGAAAGGTTCATAATTATTTTTAGTGAAAGAATCAAGTCAATATGTTGTCTAGATTACGAGTTATGAATTTTATAGTTTGAGATAAAAATAACGCATCGAGCGGCTGCATGCATCACTTCATGTTAGCATTCCAGTATAGCTTTTAACCGGACATTATAGGTGTAGCAAGTTGGATTTAGGTACATAGGTAGTACTTGATGTTATTTATAACATATAAAAAGTCCTCATGCGTGGAACCCTTAGGAAAAAACTAGCCTTAAGCTCGCATTTTAGGAAAAAAATCGTAAGTCGCGATTTAATTGAGATAGTTATTCTAATTTTTATCTTAAAATATGCCGAGTATTATACCAAATCAGTTTATACCAGATGCAAGTGAAATATATTTAATTATAAGAATATCAGCGAAAGAGGGAGGGAAAAAATAGCTAAATTTTTATTATAGTCATTTTTTTAATAGCTAGTACTGTTAGAGCCAGAGACTATGATATTCCAGTTAATACCCATCAACTCTTTGTTTGTTTAACATGTATTTTATAATCTACCTCCGAATTTGAAAAATATCTGTCGTTTGAACTCGCCCCGAATTCCCCAGCATTATTTTATGGCATATCTATGAGAAAAACTGTAAAATCCGGCTTGCAAGATTTGATATCAAAGCAAATACCTTGTAAAGATTCTGTTCCTAATGGAACTAGATTTTTTATTGATGGTGGTTATTTATTACACAAGGTTATATGAAAAAGGCTAGCCACGTTTGGTCATAACTGTTCTGCTTACGTAAGTTACGCTTTAGCAAACTACAGCAGACAGAGCACAGTAGTTTTTGATGGCTATAAAACTAGTAGCACAAAATGTCAAGAACAACAGGGAAGGTGCAAAAGCTCAATCTGTCGATGTAATTTTTGAACTTAATATGGTTGTATCATCTTCACAATCAGATTTTCTGGCAAATTCGAGGAACAAAACTCGATTAATTCAGTTTCTTTCGGAAAAACTAAAATCTTCTGGAATTAGTGTAACTCAGGTTGTTGCTGATGCTGATACGCTTACAGTGACAACATCTATTAATATTGCTGTCGATGAATATCCTGTCTGCATTGTGGGAACAGATACTGATTTGTTAGCAATCCTTGTTGCTCGTGCTGGTTCGCAACAGAAATTGTATTTCAGTAATGCAGGGTCAGGTGAGGGTCATAAGCCTGATAAATTTTTTTCTGTCGTGGACTAAAATCGGAGATATGAAGAACATACTCCTTTTTCTTCATGCTATAACTGGCATGGCCACAAAATCTGCTCTGTTCAAAAAGGGAAAACTTTCTGCTTGGAAACTTTTGGAAAATTCTGAGGAACTTCGCAAAGAAGTGAAAATATTTAATGATCTTAATGCAGATACGAATAATCTGGTTGCTGCTGGCATTACATTTTTTTATGGCTTTATGGTGGAAAAATTGCAACACTCTGGAGGAATTGCGATAGTATAATATGAATAAATTAGTTAAAAATGAGTTAAAATACCTTAACGTGTCACCGCAGAGTACGATTTGGAAATTCTTCCGCCTACATCTGATGCTGTCCGATTTCGCATATATCGAACCTACTTATAGGTGCAGCAGTGGCTGGACAACGATTTACCTCCCATAGAATGGGGTTGAATTTGTATAAATGGTGAAGTGACACCTATTGCTACTCTCTTACCACCTGCTCCCGAAAGCTGCTTCATTTAATAAGCTGTAATTGTAAGACAAACTGCAGCAAAAACTGTGAGTGTGTGCGAGCTGGACTGTCATGCTCCCCTATGTGCGCATATTGTAGGGGTACAGAATGTTGCAATGTTGTCATAATACCTGATGAGTTGGATCATGACTCAGAATAGAATGCGTACAAGTTAAAAATTATAATTATTGTGTTAAAATTAGGTACGACATAAAATGATAAGACAATATATTAAAAATAAGAAAAATATAAAATATAAAACCAAAACAAAAATTAAAAAATACAAAACAAAAAAATGATTTTCATATTAATTGAATTATATACAATTTATGTATATAAACACATTAACAATCACGTGTGGGACATAATACTCCATACGAACAGAGTGCTCCGACTAGTTAAAGGAGCGACGTGGGCCGACGGTCCGGAATTCAATCAAACATTACACACGTTATTATCCATGCTTAAAAGAAAGTAAGGATATCATTATGTTCAGAAAACATAGGCCTACAACATTTATTTGAACATTTTTTTGGTCACGAACCTCGTTAAAAAGTTATCGCAATAAATTTTCATATAATTCTTTTTTTTTTTGCAAAATTGATCAGTTTTCTCCTCCCTCTTGCGGTAATATTCTTATGAATGAAATATATATGATAAATAAATATATGATAATTTCATCTGATTTGGTATAGTATTCTGCATATTTTAAGATAAAAATGACATCGCTATGTCAATTATTTCGCGAACTACGCTCTTTTTCCTAAAATGCGGGCATAAGGGTAGTTTTTTCATTATCCCCAAGGAAGCAAGCGTCCCACGCATGGGGACTTTTTATATGTTATAAAGGACATCAAGTACTACCTATATACCAAAATTCAGCTTTACACCTAAAATGTCCCGGTTAAAACCTATACTGCCTGGGCTAATGTATGTATGTAGAATAAACCGGTGGGAAGGGGTAAGCCAGAGAAGAATATATGTCGGAAGAGAGGAGGGTAAGCTGGGAGAGAGGAGTGCTAATTTTCAACTGGTTATGTTTGGTTGCGTTTATTTAATAATCACTCACGAAAATCTGAAGGATTGTAATCACACATTGAATGTTGTATATTGGGAAATCCTTCAATGTTTTTGATCGTCATGTCTTGACGAGGTTTCCCTAGTATTTTATTAATGCCTATATTTGGTATTCAGTACTAACACTAATAATAATACATTACTGTAACATCATTTTAAGAAAAGTTTTTTCTTCAGCATGTAAACTGTAACGGTACATTTTCTATCGGCATTAAGTACGTGAATTTTGTACGTATATTCATAAGAAAAACCTAAAGTTCGGTCCTGTAAGACTGCGCTTTATTCGAAATAATATTTCGTCATGTAAATATTTCCTATAAAAAATATTTCAAGAAAGGATTGATTGTTTTACATTTGATTCATTAAGGAACGTAGAGTCATAAAAAAATGTCTTTCGGTGTTTTGTTTAGTTGTGTTTTGGTATAATACCACGAGATCATTTGAATTTATAACTAAAGTTGGCTGTGATTTTTAAATTAGATTGGCAACACTAACTGTTCACTTCACAGTTTGATTTGAATTGTCAAAGTGACGCTCCAAAATGTTTAATCTAGAACATAAAATTGCATAACCTCTAATTTACACAGCGAGTCAATTGGCAGGATCGCCAAACGTATAAAAAAATTCCCGCCTACTTTAGTTTTAAATTTAAATGATCTCACGGTATCAATTACTTCGTGAGAGACCTTGATAAAAACTATGGGAAGTATTTGGTCAAATTATTTTATAAAAATATTTCGTCTGTATTCTGAGAATGCTTGGAGTTGGGATCAAACTTCTCTTTGTTTAAAAGGTGACTTTGGTACACGTGTTTGAAATTTAAAAACGGGTTGACGCGAAGTAATTTCGGCTAGACTACATCTGGGTGCCACTTCGTACCAATTTGCGCGCTATTTCTTCAAATACTACTTTTCATTCTTTTAGGTCGAAACTTCTGCAGAATGTTAGCTAAAAACCTCCTTACGAACAAATAAAATGCATTATTCCGCGGATGATCAGGGTCGCATGGGTTGGCATCTTTCGCGCGGTAATAGAGTAGCGTCCCGACACTTGCTTCCCGCCTGAGCTTGGAGTCAGACCACTCCCGTCTGATCTTCCAGTAATGAAGATTGATATTATTGAATTTTCGTTTTAGTTCAAGTAATTAAAAATGCAGTTCGGCTACAGTTTTAGTGTAATTCTGTGCCCTGACCTCGGCAGGGTGCAGTTCTTGTAAAATTTTGTTTTGTGAATTAATCAAAATGTGTTTGAGAAACTCTTCTGTTAAACTTTATGAAAAACCAGTCGACTTGGGTCGATGTTATCGATTTCCCGTTTGTTAGTGTGTGTTTAGAATTAATGAAAATTCTATATACAGTTTTGTACCGTACAGTTCACCTTCGTAATGAGTGAAATTTTTGGAAGCAATTTATGTTTGACAAATTTCGTTTGAAAGGTTTGTCATTACCGTTTCATTAATAAACAATGGGGGTTGTTTTATAGTGCCGAACTATCAAAGACAATTACTTCTTGCTGTTTGTGCTCAAAGTAGTACAGTTTTGTTTAATGAGAATTTTATAGATTGATCTATAAATACAAAGACAGTTTCCAGTTCTCCAGTATTTTAAGTTAATAATTAGTGCTTTACGGAAGGAATTTAATAATAGTAAGCGCTATTCGTGATTAAAATCATTTCATGTTTTTGAAAGACTACATCTTTATGCTACGATTATTTAATTTGTGCATTAATGAAAATGGTTTGTGGAATTATTTGGGCAACCAGCCGTATTTGAGATAAATTTTATCCTTGGGACCTGCTACCGTTATGTATTAATTTGAATGCAGTTAAAGTTAATTTTAGTTTTGAAGAACAGAGGCAACTTTCCAATTTCTAATGGTTTTGATCCAGTATGTTTCGTCAGGTTAACGCAGATAGAAAATTAAGATACCGTACTTTATTGAAAACAGATTTTTATTGTAATTCAGCTTATGAATCCTTCATGCAAGGAACTTTGTGATTTTTTTGTCTTTAGGAAGAGAGCTCTCATTAGCATGTAAAATTCAAGTTATTATTAATGCTAGCGAATTTTAAAATAACTAATTTTGATAATATTTAGATTAATCGAATTTACGTAATATCCTTCAGATATTTGCTTAATGAATTTGCAATTTTAGTTAAGTTAGTATAATTTCAACAATCAATTAAATTTCTTTGCTGAATAATTTTGATTTATCAATATCATGTAAATTTGTTCTTTTTTGATCAATTAACGTCTTATGTAAATCTTTTGAGTTGTTTTGAGTTAAATTTATTTCAGAGCAGTTAAATTATTTTTTTGAACTTTGATTTTATGTGTAATAAACCTATGTTGTGTGTGTTTTTTATTTCTGTGCATTGTTATTCTTTTCTTATTTCTTATATTGTTTAATAAATGTTTTCAGTTTATTTTGAGGATCTAAAAACTGAACCATATAATTATGAACATATCATTTCATTTTTATTCCAAAATTTTAAAACATAAACAAAATCTTTTTGTTCTCAAATTTAATATTTAATTCATTTTCTGGTTAGTGGATTTAATATTTTTTTAAAGCTTATTCAATTAACATCTTTGATTGTTTATACTAATAATTTTTAAGCTTTATAATCAGATGGCGCCCTTTTTGAGTTATTATTTGTGTTCTGAAACCTTTCTCTACTCCTTTTCATAATCTGTACAACTGTGGAACCAATACCTACGACCTGAATATTAAAATTTGTAAGAGAGAGCTAAATCTCAAGCTGTGTCGAATATTTTGAGTATATTATGATAAAGTAAGTATGAATAATTTTATAGTTGTGTTCTCGTGTAGAAAAACGGTTGTTTCTTTTGTGAGTTTTTAGTTTGTTTCAAAACTTACTACCCTAAATCAGGTTCGAATTATAACCATTGAATTAGGAAGTAGTATAACCTTTCCTCTATCAAGGCTGTGAGTCTTTAATAATATTTTGAGGACTAACTTAGATTTATTAAAATACTAAACAAAACTACTGAAACACCGTATTCCATTAGATACCAAAACATTTTTAGTTAACCTAAATTTCACTAAACCTAATTGTAAATGTTAATCTTACGATCTAAAAAATTATTGTTATATTTATTCTTATGGTAAATATACATACAGTGCTATTTATTTACCATGCAATAAATCGTATAAAAGAGCGCGCTGTATAATTGGATGCCTATGTATGCATAATGCTTTGACTCGATTATTTTCAAAAGCGACATGGAGATTGCACATGTTGCAATTAATTTAATAGCGCTGTATACTTAGTTTAATGAATTATGGAATACAGTTTAGTTGCTAGCTATCTGATATCTGTATACTGCATAATTTCCCAATAGATAAGCTTCATAGAAAAATACAAGTAACAAGTAACAATAAATCCTCTTCATTGACACACTATTTTTCAAAGAGGCTTCCAGTAACACAAATGAACAAAGTATTTGTTATTTCTCGAAAAATCAGCACGGTCCCAATGTAGTATTTCTAGAAATGTGATATTATATAAAAGAAATTGACATCGGAGCTTGTTTAAGCTTTGTTATTGTCACTTAACGTGTAATACGAGAAATACATAACACTCACAAGGGAAATTACAATGGCCTTTACGGAGGTATTCAGAGACATATTGTTTTGTCAGTTGCCTGTTTCAACCAATAATTTCAGTTTAAGGTTAACCAATATGATACACCATTATTCCCTGCTACAAGCTGTTCGTCAATTTTATTCTTACTTTTGCTGCTGTTACAAGAGCTACTAAAGAGATGCTTTAAAAATGTACTAAAAAAAGAATACTTCACCCTCAAATACTCAACCGTAGAGATAGAATAAATAAATGTGTCACAAAAATTAAGTTGCTTATTCAAGTAATATATTATATGGATAGTAGTTTAAAATTTCTTACAGAACTTCTTATAAGTTATAAGGTTTATAACACTGTAAATAACATTTGAAATAATTCATCATATTTATATATATCGTACTATATTTTATCTTTTACTTTAAGTAAGCTATTAGCATTTCTAAAATTATAACTGAAACAAAGTCCTGTATTAGAAATTCTCTAATGTAGCATGTAGATAAGGGGATAAAGAATAAGGACAATGCTAAAGCTTGGACATGGACAAAACATAATATAAGACTCGCAGAAGTACAGAATATAGATTCTTGCAATTCAAGAGATAAGATGGAAACGAATTATGTGCATCGGGAAGAAAAAAACCAAGGTCAGTACGAATCTACGTTTTTAATTAATAATATATTATGAAACGTAAAATGATAGGTTATGAACTAATCGAAAATTAAGCAAATTAGGCAAGGAAGCAACACTACAATCAATAGCTAGTAGGCGCAGCAAACACCAAGAAACTAACCATAAGAACAGATATGAAAAAGTTCGAGGTGTAAGGGGGCCTGTCAGTTTACGGCATAGCAGGAAACTTCACCGGTCGACTGACATGGCGTCTCAAAAGACAAATTATACTGGAGAAAATGAAAATGGTCCCAGAAGAATATAGAACCCAATAAGTCAAAGACCTGTACAAGATAAAGTAGGGAACAAAAATATTGGAATGGGTCATCTAATTACAGGACGGGCACAATAAACCAAATGGCTGCAGTGCTCTGGGGAACTATGACACTAGTTAAGGATTCAATCTTTATTGTAGGTATAGCCCCGTTGGGGTCTAGTGACAAGACACTTTTCTAAATCAGCTTCAGCTTTTTATGATAAAGTATGTGGCTTACCTGCATCCAATTCCGTATTATTTTTATTTTCACTATGCACATGGTTCTAATTCATTGATACCGACAAAGGCACACACTCGCTGTTACTTCCTATGTCATCTAACGAGATTAATAGTTGATATTCAGTGTTTTACACTCGCATAATAGGTGTCGTACTGTGTCTAGTTCCCTTTCGCATAACCTGGAACTGTGGTCTCCGTTATAGAGTCCCATATTATTCAGGTGCTTTTTAACAAGTGCGTGTCCAGTTAAGTATCCTGTAACTATTCTCAATCCTGGTTAATGTAACAGTGCTTCAGTTTTGTTCTGACACAGTATCCCTATGTAGGTTTTGGTGTGTTCTTGGCCTGGTATATTTTTTGTTTTGTTCCTCCTGTATCCAGTCATTCTTACCCGGACCATGCTCTTTGCCACCCCCAGTGCTGGTTCTGAGCCAAGGTATAGTATTGCTGATTCGTTACCTTAGGATTCGATTGATGTGATCATATTTAGACATACAAAACATATTATTGTTGGTTTTAAGAAAGTAGGCTGTTTTCCGATAGGTGCAACTATACATTCTTAATTAGTATATTTGATCAAACTTAACTTGAAAAATATCGCAGTAAATTTTGCTAACACCTGTTGCTGAAGGGCAGTAATAAGTACCTGTTATTGAAGTGTTGCAGTCTTCTAGTGCATCTCCAACTATGAATATTTCATCATTTGGAAAAGAAAAGCACCGTCATATCGATGATCAAAAAGCAGGCTTGTCCTATGATACGTCATCAATTGTAGAAGAAATTCTTGATGACGATAACAAATCAAATCGTCATATGTTTGATAAACCAACTTAAACTAACCCTGAAAGGTCAATGCTAATTTTTTAAATTGAGGAAGCAACAATAAAGCGCACCTTCAACTTCAAATGAAATACAGAATATCAATTTAAAAAAACGCAACACATAATACGGCGGTATCAACGCCCGAAAAATGTCGCAACGTGAAAAATTGGTATAGCAAAAAAAAGAATAGACAAGGAAGTTGTGTGCAAACAAGAAAAAGAAGTTCTCACATGACTTAGGGATCACGAGCGGTGTGATAAGTGTTAAGTATACTAAAGTGACATGCCAAGCTGCATCTACGAGTAAGTAGCAGCAGTAACTGAGATCGAAGCTTTGATTGAGTAGTTGTTACGTAACTACAACTAAATTTATGACTTTATAAGTTAATTCCTTCAGTTCGGAATATTTTAGTAATTATGTAGTTGTTTCTATTATTTATTGGAACTATGTAATTCCATTACTTCTGACTAACCTTTAAAGTATATGGGACGGTATTGCTACTTACAAGGGGACCTTACAGTTGACGCGTCACCGTTTTAAAATGTAAATTCGCAGGATTATAGTTTTTGATTCATTTTTCTGTAATAATTTAAAAAGAAATAAATACTAAACGTTATATCAATTATTCGAATACATATAAATAAATCATTTTATTAAATTTACGGTAACTCTTAACTATATGTTATACGTAGGTCCTTGTGCCAATTTTCTGCATAATAATTAGAGAGAGTTACAATTACGAACTAGGATCTAAGCACTACACTACACGTCGATCCTAATAATTTTTATTGGATTATTTAAAATTCCACAGTTCCCAAAAGGAACAAAAAGGTCTTAATCAATTTTTTTTCTATGTTTATTAGCTTTCGAGTAATTTAGAAAAAACCATTGGCATATCTGGCAACCTTGCTTAAGTATACTCGCAGTCTAAAGCTGGGTCTTGACCTTGTTTTAAAAAATCAAACAAACAAACTGATGATGACAGCTGTTGTTCAACAATAATAAGCATCCGAAGCATATTAGTCGGGTGGCTAATCTACTTCATCTAATAAGACTAATCTCATAGGGTGAATTCTACGAAAATTGTAATCAATGTTCTTCCGTAAACAAAATTTTTACATGCTTAAAAACACGCTGATTCATAACAAACCGTAAACCTGTAAAAATAATTTTATATTTATTAATTTCCGAAATATTTTCAAAATTTCTTGACATGTTTGTTTTCTTATTAAAAAATATTATCTTTTAAAAAAATTTGATTAAGGCACCCCATCACCAGAAAATTAAAGATTTTATTAATGTATCCACAATAAGGTGTCATCAAAATCCCTTAACCTAATTTAAATTAGATAAATCTTTTCTTTAAAATATATTCTCTTATAAAATCATTAAAAACTGTTATTAAATAAACAAAGTCATGCTACAAATTATTTTTAGTTCAACAAACTTCAAATTCAGCGTTAACTCGCTCTAAAAGTGTATCATTTACACAGCTCTGATCAGGCATTGACACAAATATTCTTCATTAAATTGTTAGGTTGTAAACAAAACGTGCTTTATTCCAAGTTCAACAAACTTCCTATATCAGCATTTTGCGCGAAAGTGGAGCAAATTTTATTACAAACTTTACAGGGTTGTCACATTTCTTAATTGTGTAAAATGAATTTTTAATTGTAAAAAGAATTCAATTTTACGCGGAAACGACATACGATACGATAAAATGTTAATAAGGTTTGTTGTTGTGATAGATGAGATGCATCTGCCGACAAAGCTCCATAATTAAAGTACGAGTATTATTATGAACGCGGCAAAGTGATGTTAAAGTTTCCAACTTTATTATTTTTTTCAGAAAAGGTAGTACGTCCTAGAACAAAGTCGTATCAGACTTTTTTGTTCCTTTTGATGCCTTCTATCATCCAGGAGAATCACTTTAAAGTGATTTTTTGTAAACTACTCCATCTCCATATTTACTTGTAAAATGTTGGAAGCCATTAATCAATTTGCAATTTGTTATACTTGCTTATTTATGCAATTAAATAGATGTTTTACTATATCACCTTCAATAAAAATAACAAATTGGTGTCAAATTGTGTCTTAGGAATAATATAAAAATTGTTTCTATCATGTGTATCAACTTATAAATCTTTTTTGTCTATTTTTCTAAAGACATTTTTTATTAAAAAATATAATTACATTAGTATAGAAAATGATTTAATATTTTTTAAGTCGCAAGAGTAAGAGAGAGCAACCACGCGACATGATGTGTCAAAGAGAAAAGAACTTCCACGAAAGTAGCAATTACTACGTCGCCATGTTCCCGCTACGAAAATGGACAGGTGCCAGAGAGGTTACTGAAACGTGTCTGCTACCTAAAAATTGTTTCCCATTTTGGTTCCAGGCACGTAATAAAACCATAGCAATTACGTGTTTGTGACTAGTGACAAAAACTTAATAGTTCCACCGGTAGTTGCTGGTACGTAGCGATGACTAAAAATGCTGCTTGGGATTGTTTTTAAATTCACATATGTATTCCACATTTGGTCAGCGGATTTAGTATGGTATGGACCACATTTGATATGATTTGGAGATATTAATTTTAGAAGTTTTCATAAGCTTCACGTTTGGTTTCATATCATGTAGCAAAAAATGCTAACTTACAAGTTTTTTGCTGTTTGATGTTCTTTTAATATTCTTTTTTAGAGAGCGAAACAAATAAAAATCAATCTTAAATTAAACTCGTTACTAGAAACTAGAACTAGTTACTTAACAAGCTGTACAGTAAGAAATTAATTTAAAACACTATTTATTTTTCGAAACTATATACTAACTAAATTTAAATCTTACTATCTTACTTGATCTACAACCTTAACGCTACTAAGAAAGGTAATCTCAAGAATATACCGCACATTATTCACTTCACTTAATGTATGCGAGATTTTCTCACTACCAAGAAAATCCCTTGAGGAATAAACTCTAAGTAGTTAGGATTATCCTTGACTTTTTTAATTGAGGGGCTTTTTAATTATATAGGCTAAATGAACTTCTGCAAGTTTAAAATCTCCTTTGTGTTTGCATAAATGACATTAAAACAACTTTTACGTAAGTATTTCAAGTATATTAACTGGCAAGCAAACAAGCCTGGAAGCTGCTTTCAGTTTACACACCATATTTAAAACCACTAACGCTAGCCTTCCTGTATGCGAGGAGTTTGTTCATGTTAGAGATGTAACTATAAGCTATTTAGAATTTCCATATTAATATATTGTAGTATTGAAGGGTTTTCCGTATTATAGGTTTAACATAATAAAATGAATCTTCTTAAGAAATACATATACATAAATGTAACTTCCTCAACTGTGAATAATTAGTTATGTGTGGATGCTAATCTAATAATAACAAATAAAGTTTCAAATATATTCAAAGGCTTGATTTTCAGAAACAAACGATATTATAATAATTAAACGAATAAACCGCTCAATTCTATAGTTTGAGGTCTAAGGAATACGAACAGATTTCCCTTTTGTTGATCTTTCCCTGAAAACCTAAGAATAATCGCTATCTCCATTTGTGTTAACATCTACGACAGCGTTGCATTTGCGGTGTTACATTGCGCTTTCATTGTAAGTTTCAAGATTAAACTAATCTGCCTGACACTGACTAAGTGCAGATGTGCTCAGGACTCGCGATTAATTTTAACGATTTTAGCACTTCCGTTATACTAGTACGTTGTGCAGTATTTGCAGGATCAAGATTTAATTTTGCACGAAATTTCGCGCATTTGAATAGTTTCTGGCGTTAGTTTATCATTATACATTATACTTCAACCGTAAATACAAGAAATGAGTCATTTTCGTAATCACACCTGAATTAACGAATACGACCTAGGGTGAGATAAGATAATACTGCAAATTTCACGTTGCTAAAAATTAACGTACGCTAGAACCAACAGATTTTCATTACTGATTTTACATTTATTTTCAATTACAATTGCTAGTTTGTTCGGCTACTGAAACTTTCTAGGTCATTTATTGTTTTTTTTTGTTTATTGTTTCTAGCCTTACTTTGTGGAACTCCATAATCATGAAATAAATAAAGATTAATAAAAGTTTCACAGTATTTATTAAATTATAAGCTGACAATATTGTTTCGACAGCTAAGCTGTCATTATCAAAGGTAATAAAATATAAATTAATTCTAAGATGCATTGTAATTCTAGATGCATTTTACATTTTCGCCCACGAGGTTTGTGATGACTCATTGCTTGTATTTGTGGTTGAAGTATAGGAGCATCTATGGCACTACTCTACAAGTTCACTTGTATAACAATACACCTTATAATCATGATAAGCCTGAGGCGATTAACAATGATTAAAAATCTAAAGTACTATGGACCCCATATACAAGTCTTATGGAAACAAAGCCCTCTAAAACTTAAATCATCCTTGATAAAAAAGTATAATTAAATACTATGTAGCTAAACATCATCTTATAACTACGTAGAATTGCCACGAACGGGTGTATACTTTAAATTAGCAACAGCACTGCTTATTAAATATTTTTAATATGAAATGGAATTGAAACTAAATAAGAGAAAAAATTGATACAAGATCTTAAAATAAACTTTATTGATGTAAAAATAGCTCAAGAAATCACATAGAATCGGCATGGATACGGCGATGAGTCATTAACGTAGTTCTTAAGTGGCGTGTGTAAAAAAGAGAATTGCATTTAAGCACGTAAAAATAGCAGCAATAACCTTATCAGTATTGTAATGATAACCGGAGCCTTGGATAATTTATAGTATCCAAGCGCGGATCCACGGGGGGGGGGGGGATACCAAAATCTTCAATCTTATATACTTTAGTATTATAGTTAAATCAATTTTGAATGTAAAAGTGTTACTGTTTATTAAATATTGTGCAATAAATAACATTTATAAATAAATATACATAGGAAAAAAACAAACAATGTTTGTTTAATCATTATTTAATTAAAACAATTATTTTTCAAAAAACTTCCCCCTCCCCCAAATAATTCTCTGGATCCGCCCCTGATAGTATCCAACGCAACAAAAACAAGTCAGAAGAATATTCATAAATCAAAGAGAAAGCATTCATTCCCTCATCATTAAAAGTACAAGAATAAATATAGTTTATTGTAACGAATAGTAAACCCACATATGACGTCATCAAACATTCTAGATGTATGAGTCATCAACTGTATGACTCATCAATCAACGCGTGCTAGTATGACTCATCGACACGCCTCATTGACGTCACTTATCGACAGCTGCGTGTATGACTCATCAACACGTCATCGAATATTCTAGATGTATGAGTCATCGTATGAAAGATATAAATTGATTCGCGGGTAGAAGGAGTTCAGTTAATGTTTAACCGGTGTAAAAATGTATAAAAATGTAAAATTCATGCATAACTACAAAGTGAACAAAAACAATTCATAACTCCGCATCGAATTATTGTACAACTTTCCTCTTAGGCTTGTTTTAAAGTTAATAGAGCATAGTTTTCATAAAAAAATGTTTTATAATAAAATATTGAGTTTTTCATTCCAAGATCGCATGATATGACCTTTGATCTTGAATATTTAAGAAAGTGTACCTTCAATCTTTACAATATCTTATACAGTCAGTTCAGTCTCTCTTCGGTGTAAGTTTCATTTCGGAAAGCTTCTGGAAACAGGAGTAAAAAAAAATTTAAATATGGTAGTTACACGCTTTTTACACAAAACATGCATCTGACATAAAGCAACATGGGTATCCCTGGACAACCAAACCTTTAACCAAATTGACCATCTGCTGATAGATGGGCGACACATATCAAATCTCATGGACGTAAGGAGTTATAGAGGGGCAAACATAGACTCCGACCACTACCTACTGGGAACAAAACTTAGGGCAAGGATCTCAAATGCAAAAAAGACACGTGGCGAACGCCAAAAAATATATAATACCAACAAACTACAAAAGCAGGAAGAAGCTAAAAAATTCGCAGAAAGCATTTCTAGACGAATACAAGAAGAACCACAGGTACAAGAGGTAGATATATATCAACAATGGGAAAAGTGTAAAGAAATAATAAAAGCTGCAGCAGATGAAACAATCGGAGAAGAACAAAGACGTCCAAGAAGTAACTGGTTTGACGAAGAATGTGAGGAAGCTCCAAAGAAAAAGAATGAAGAATATCTCAAAATGCAAAGAAAACACAGAACGAGAGCAATGATAGAAGAATACAGGACTAAACACAGAGAAGAAAAAAGGATACACAAGAAAAAAAAGACAATACGAGAATGAACAAATCAAGGAACTCGAAAAACTAAGAAATCAAAATGAGATCAGAAAATTCTATAAGGATATAAATAACGTCAGGAAAGAGTTCAAGCCACGAATATCGATATGTAAGGAAAAAAAACGGAAAAATCATAAGTGAAAGACACAATATACTAAATAATTGGCAGAATACTTCAACGAACATCTTAATGGAGATGAGGAAATTAGTACAGCAGATAGAGAAACTGAGCCAAATGACAATAACCCAATGGTAGATGAAAATCAACCGCCCCCTACACTAGAAGAAGTCCACAAGGCAATAAAAAGAATAAAAAATAACAAAGCACCTGGGGCAGACAATATCCCAGGTGAGTTCCTCAAATATGGTGGAGATGAACTAACCCAACTTATGCATGGAACTGATAACAAACATATGGAACTTAGAAGTGATGCCAGATGAATGGAATGTAGGACTAATATGCCCTATACATAAAAAAGGAAATCAGTTAGAATGCTCAAATTATAGAGGTGTAACGCTCCTAAATGCAGGATATAAAGTGCTATCAAACATCATATATGACAGAATTATAGACTACGCAGAAGAGGCAACAGGGAATTATCAATGTGGATTTCGCAGGGGAAGATCTACAAACGATCAAATCTTTGTGCTACGACAAATCTTAGAGAAAACAACAGAATTCAAGATAGATACATACCATACTTTTGTAGACTTCAAAGCTGCCTACGACACTATAGGCAGGAAAGCACTATATCAAGCGATGCAAGAACTTGAAATACCACTTAAATTAATAAAACTAACAAAGCTTACAATGAATAAACTAATCTGTTCAGTAAAAACACAAAATGATACATCTAAACAATTTCAGACGCAAAAAGGAGTGAGACAGGGAGACGCCCTTGCCTGTCTGTTATTCAACATAGTATTAGAGAAGGTAATACGAGAATCCAAAATCGAAACATCAGGATTAATATTCACAAAATCTGTCCAAATATTAGCGTACGCCGACGATATTAATATAATAAGCAGAAAAATCCGAGCTAACATAGAAGCTTTTAATAACCTAGAGAATGCCGCCCAGGAAATGGGCCTACAAATAAATGAGCACAAAACAAAGTCAATGGTTGTATCACATAGTACAGGGGGGAGAAACAGGATAGGACAAAACTTAACAATTGGTGACCACAATATAGAAGTAGTGCGAGAATTCACATATTTAGGCTCGCAAGTAAATAACGAAAGAAAGACGGACGAAGAAATAAAACGAAGAGTACTATTAGCCAACAGATGCTGCTATGGAATCGAAAACCAATTAAGATCGCCCTATCTCACAAGGAAATCTAAAAGTATAATATAGAAGACCCTGATAAGGCCAGTACTAACATATGGCTCTGAAACATAGACCCCGCGTAAAACAGATGAAAACCTTTTGGGAATATTCGAGAGAAAAATACCGAGAAAGATCTATGGGCCAGTCCAAGAAAATGAAATATGGAGAAAACGATACAACCATGAATTATATGAAATATTTGGAGAACCTGATATAGTGAAGACGATAAAAATAGGCAGGCTGAAGTGGGCGGAACACGTGATAAGAATGGAAGAAGACAGACCGGCAAAGCGAGCACTAAAAGCTGAAATAGACGGAAATAGTGGAAGAGGTAGACCGAAACTGAGATGGATAGACGGGGTCGAAAAAGACTTAAAGACCATTGGTGTAGGAAATTGGAAAGCCGTAGCCCAGGACAGAGCAAGATGGAAAAACTCCTAGAAGAGGCCAAGAGGCCAAGGCCCATCCCGGGTTGATGATGATGATGCATCTGACAGTTCAGACAAGAGTATCGTATCAGGCATTTAGTATATATCTGTGCAGATACCCGCAGATCTTATCTAAAGTATAGATATGGTTTCAGTTAAAAATAACACATTCTAATAACAATAAATTATTTTATTTTGCAGTATTTTTTAGCTTGGTTTTAATTTTTTCCCGCTTCTACAGGGTGTTGTAAAATAATTGCCTATTCTCAAAGTTCAACTCTTTTACTTTTCAAAAATGTATAAATTCCTAACTTGCTGTTTATGATTAGAGAAGTCATTAAAATGTATAAGAAACGGTATAGGTATACTAAATTGAAAGGAAATGTAAAAAACACAACTTTAAGTTTTGTCAAATTAAATCTTGTAATAAAAATTACCTTTTTTAAGTTAGGTAAGAAATTAAAAGTTATGTTGAAGGTTAGATTGGAGGTAAGGTATGTCGTACACACATAAATACGTATGCATATAAGTACATAAGTACATTAGCAATAAGTACTGTGGTGTTTCAAAGTCGAAGACTCCTTAAAATTTAATTTTATAATTTTGATAAATTTAAAACTCGGTTAATAAAAAATTTTTGTTCCCTGGATATACTTTAAATTGAGACTCTAATCCCTTATCAAGATAAAAAAATTAAAAAAGGGATTATTAATAATAATTGCTCCTGCTGTTATTATGCTCAAATGATAATCTTCCTATAAGAAAAATGCAGAGAGAACGGGGTTCCTTCTAAATAAAATAAAAAAAATTCAAACTGCTGGTCTTGTTGGGGCCGGCCCAGTCTGGATCACTTTACCTGTTCCTAAAGCTTTCACAAAACAAAAGTGTGTTGCTACTAACAAATAAAACACACAATTATTAAACCAAACAATATTTATTTTAGGAAAGCTCCAACCCGTCAACAAGCTTCAATTTCTAAACCTACAAGTCTACGGTTTCTTACAATAGCCACGGAAAGCGGGGTGCAATACGGCGTGTAATAATAAGCTAGCGTGCGAATATAATCGGGATACTGGGTCGTGAAACGGGGTGTCGGGTAATGGCGACGGACTGGAATAAGGGGAGCGGGAGGAGATGTCCAGGCTACGCACAGAGAGATGTCGGAATGGGGTAAGGGATGAAAGGAAGAGCCCCCAGGCTACGCGCGGCGAGGTCTCGGAAAGAGGGTAAGGAATAAATGAAGATACCCTCAGGCTACGCACAGCGAGGTCTCGGAACGGGGTGATCGATGCAAGGAAGAGACCCCTAGAGTACGCACAGCGAGGTCTCGGAAAGGATAAAGATCTTTATATAGGTTTTCTCGGAGCGTGGGGGAAATGGTAGGAGTGAAACGGAGCGGCGCACGCCAAATATCGGTTAGGGAAGGGACGCGTGCTCTTGCCTGTGGCGGTCGCTTATCCGAGCGGTTTTAGATTACACAGCTTATAAGCATTTTCATTTTATTACCAAAATATTAACTAAAATTCTATAACTTCGTTACAATAGCAATAATATTTTAACCTCAGTTTATGAAAGTAAGTATGATTCTATCTTATTCTCTTATTAATTTCTGTATCTTATAAATTCTTTTTATTTAGCAATTACCTTATGGAAAGAAAAAGACTGAAGCTTACCTAACAGACTTTTGATATTATATCTACTCAACAACTATCTTCCAAAAGGATATATATGTTATTAAGTAATTTTAACCTTTCTTTGTTCCAAAGTAATAAAACCACACCCACCAAACCTGTCATTATTGATCTGCTATGTAAACACTTTGATTACACTGACAACTCTTTAGATGATCTGCTACTAGCCTATCTCTTCTTTGTAGACTCCAGCTTCGCTGTAATTAGAAGGCTATCCCTGAAGATATGTTCACCGCAGCAATTACCAGCAACTCCACCTAAATCTTTGTCTCGTCATCTCCCTCAGAGACGACTTTGAAAATCTCACCTAATAATATTCTTCTCTTACCTCAAGGAATAATCTGGTAACACATATTTACAAGGTAAACATGTTTTATATTTTCTCCAATCAATTTCCGCCATTAGAAATTTATATATAAATTTGTAAACAATAGTTAGTTTTCTGATCAAATTAATTGACCTTTTTAAAAAGGAAATTAAAATTTGTGTTCTCTCCTTTCAATTTTATTGAATGTTTTGTAATATGTATTTAATTGAGAGCTGTAGAATGTTTTTAATTATTTTCTCTTTCTATGAAAAATAAAAGTGACTTGCTTAGAATAAATTGGAGAACACAGGGTTTCATCTAAAATATTTTTATTGTTATTACGTCAAATTTTTATTTGTCCAAGAAATTTTTATTTCACAAATTACTATTTTAGTTAAAAATCTTTTTATTATTTAGATATGGTTTGGTCTATAAGTAGGAAATATACAATTGAAAACAGAGCTATTGTTACTATTTAACTGGTATTTACCTGTACTATGTTTAAATAGCAAAAAATATCACAACAAAACCATTTTTTGCTGTATTTTTATTTTTCTATTGTTTTTAAATTAATTTCATTGTTCTTTAAAGTGTTTAAACAACAATATTTTTAATATTAATTATCATATCTAGTTTTATTTTAAGTTAATGCCTAATATATATATATTATGTTTGCATTTTTAGTTCAGTTTATCAGTTCTGTGGTTAATTGTTGTAGGACTTTTCTATTATTTCTATCATTTCGTACATTAATGTTTTTTTTTTAAATTTCTTTCTTTTTGTAAAGTTTTTTAATGTAAATTTAAATTATGAAATTTGTCTGAAGCATGATCTGACAGGGCAGTATTTGGTCTGCTAGGAGTTGAAATCTTTATATTGATAGAATTTTTATTCTTGATGAATTATCCTTTTCTTTATTTTGTTTTGTTTCTCAAATAAAATTAGATTGACAATTATTACAATTCATTTGATATTCCATTTCAGTTTCATTTTCTATATTTGTTTTATATTTTAAGTTATTGAGAAAGTCATAGGTATTAATATTATACCTTTTTAAAAGCATAATAAGACGTGGCCACACCTCAATTAATTTATCTTAACGTATTCCTTATTCTATTTTTCAGAAAAACATCCATAGTAAAAAATAGATTTCTCTTTGTTTATCCCACTGTGGTTATCTAATCGAACAGAGAAGGGCAGCCTACAACGGCGGCAACCGAAGCCCGCACGCCGGCCACGAAATAGATACGAAAAACATAACCAGTTGTCCAACTATGACAACTATGTTATAAGAAATGAGCGACATTACTATTTTAATGTTATATGGACTATTGTAAATTTTAACCACACGGCAAATGCACATTTAGAATTCGATTAGCCAAGTGTAACTATCATAACGTATGTACGCTCTACCTTAAAATTAATTTTTTGTGGTAAAAATAGCGTAAATAAGTGGTATATCTCTGTTATGCAATAGTATCTAACAGTGAGTACACATTCAATTAACTATTTTTTTATTCAAACAACCGTGCAGTTTAAAAAACTTTAGTGTTTATTATTAGCTACCATAATAAAGGTTAGAATTGCTTGCAATATCCGGTATTGAGAGAAGTTATCTATTCTAAATATTGCAGTCTTTGTAAAAAGCGATAGCTCCTATCTGAGCTTGAAAATTGTTCTAAATTTTATATTTTAATTATAACCATTATTACTAATGCAAGAAGTTATTAAAATTTAGAATGGCACCGATATCGAACCATTGTTCCTTGTGCTCTAAAGTAATTAATAGTAAATCCCCGGGCCTACAATGTGCTGGTAATTGTGCATCGTATTACCACGCGAAATGCGTTAATCTAGCTTCTACAGATCTTAATTCTTTTTCTTCAAACGGTGTTGCACGGCAATGTTCAGATTGCAAGAAAAAGTCTGCATTCAACAGCTCCGTAATTATAGATGATAACACAGATACTATCCAATCTTCGCCAGCGTTGCTGAATATGCTACAGGATATTCAACAAAATGTTAAATCATTAAATGATAAATATGATGAACTGTTACACTCTATTGATTTTTACGGAAAGAAAATTACAGATTTTGAGGTCACATTGTCTAAAATGTCCACTAAGTTTAAGGAAATTGATGCTATTAAATCTCAAAACGCAGAGCTTAAAAAGACTACTGCCGATCTTTCTTTACGAATCGAAGAATTAGAACAATATTCACGTTTAAATAATATTGAAATACAAAGCGTACCTGATAAGCAAAATGAAAACATATTTAATATTGTCCAAGCCTTGTGTGCTAACATCAACTGCGATATGCAACCATCTGAAATCGAAGCGGCTCATCGTGTTGCTTCAAATACTGGTCGTCCCAGGAATATTATTCTAAGATTGGTCTCACGCCGTAAACGTGACGATATTCTGACTACTTTTAAAGCAAAAAAACGTTCTGCTGAGAATTATAATAAAACAGGTATTCAAGTTGACAATATTGGTGAGTCTATATTTATCAACGGGCATTTAACACTAAAAAACAAATTATTATATAAGTGGGCACGAGATGCTACTAAGAAGAAAGCGTACAAATTTGTGTGGGTAAGGAATTGCTCAATATTCATGCGAAAGGATGAGAAATCAAAGGTTTTGCCTATCAGATCTGATGCAGATATAAATAAACTGTAACTTTTTGTTACGGAAATCACTACTTTAATAATGTAATTCATACAATCTTTATGGACTTACGACTCTATTACCAAAACACTAGAGGACTTAGATCAAAACTTAATACTTTATATATTAATACTTTAGACTGTGAATTTGATGCAATTCTTTTCACAGAAACATTTCTTACTAATGATATTCATGATTCTGAACTCTTTAATGACCAATACATTACATATCGGCGTGATAGATCTTCCACATCTATAACTAATGATCATGGCGGTTCGTTAATTGCAATTCGTAAATCTATTAAATCAGCACGTATTAAAGAATTTGAGAGTGAAGCAGAAGATGTATGGATATCGGTTCACTGTGACAGGAAAAAATTATTTTTGTGTTGTGTTTATATCCGCCCTAGGGATGTCGATGCATTGCGTTCATTTTGTTATAAATTAATCAGTAATTATGATAGGTATTCTGACAACTTATTTCTTATTTGTGGTGACTTTAATTTACCAAATATAGTGTGGGGACAAAGGTCACAAGATAATTCTGTAAAAATTATTAGTCATGATAATTTTTCTCAATTCTGTCGTCAACATTAACCATAGAACATTGGATTTAGTTTTATCAAACTGTTTTTTTATTCAGAGTGTCAATAAAGCCAGCTCTTCTATCGTTAATGTTGATAATCATCATCCACCAATAATCATAGCCTTAAAGCAAATCAACAGTAATGTAATTCCTCACAGGAACCAAGTTATTTATAATTATAAAAAAGCAAACTACCAGCGTATTAATCTGAGTATTGCTGAAGTGAACTGGCAAGATAGGTTTCGCAACCGGACATGTGAAGAGATTGTTGATGACTTTTACAAATTCGTTTATGGCTTAATCGATAACTTTGTTCCTAGAGGAAGAACACATGGTACGCGTTTCCCTGTGTGGTATACTAGCGCTACAATTAATGCTATACGCGAGAAACGTAAATTTCATAAACGCTGGAAGCAATATGGAAATAACTTGATTATTATTTAACTTTTAAACTTTTCCGAGGTAGATCAAAATACCTTATTGCCTCTGACTTTAAAAACTATGTTACATCTACAGAAAATGCCCTTCCTCATAATCCTAAACGTATTTGGTCTTTTATTAAATCTAGAAGAAAGTCTTCCAACTTAGTGTCAATTGTAAGGCATAGAGATGCAACGGCTGAGAATGGAAATTATATTTGTACTTTATTTTCCCAATACTTCAGTTTTTTGTAGACGGAATATTAAATAATTGTACTACAGATATATCCAATCCCATCCATCCTTCTTTATTAATAACTGTTGATACGGTTCATAAACAACTAGCTCAAATTGGCGTTAACAAGGGAGCCGGACCGGATGGGATTCCTGCCGTATTCCTTCGTTACTGTGCAGCCTCTCTGGCTGAGCCACTATCTGTTATTTTTAACAAATCAATATGCGAAGGTACATTTCCCTCTAGATGGAAAAAGGAACATGTTATTCCCATTTTCAAATCCGGCAATAAAGAAATGGTTGAGAATTATCAACCTGAGTCTATATTGTCAGCTATTGCAAAAGTGTTTGAAAAGATTGTGTACCAAGACATCATGATCGATATCAAAGGCCATTTATCTACTCAGCAACACGGTTTTTTAGCTGGTAAATCTGTCAAATCTAATCTTATTGCTTATATTGATTATTTGGAGAAAAACATGGATAAAAGAATACAAGTTGATTCTGTTTATACAGATTTTAGTAAGGCTTTTGATAAAATCGATCATGGTGTTTTGGTACGCAAGTTAGAAATTATGGGATTACCTTCAGACATATTGAGATGGATTAAGTCATATATCTCAAACAGGCATATGGCAGTCAAGTTTAACGGATTTTTTTCTGATGATATAGCCGCTACCTCAGGAGTACCACAGGGTTCTCATCTAGATCCGCTTCTGTTTATTATTTATGTTAATGATATAGTCGAATGCATAAAAAACTCTCGTATATTGTTGTATGCAGATGATTTAAATTTTTTTAGGAAAATTGGGAGCATCCACGATTGCACATTATTACAAATGGATCTAGATAGGCTACATGTATACTGTCTTAAGAACAAACTGTTTTTAAATTTTAATAAATGTCACGTTATACCATTAAAAGAAATCAATCCCTTATTGACTTTCCGTATCATTTACATACTAATTCTTTATCACGAGTTTTCTGTATTAAAGACTTAGGAGTAATGTTGGATACTAAATTAACGCTTTCGAATCATATTGATTATAGCTAATATTTATTTATTAATTGCTTCTTTGATATGTTTTTAATTTTTGATATTCAATTAAAATCGGCATTAGTTTATTTAAAACCTATATTTCGACCCATTTTGGGTCTTCGTCAGGGTACACTAACATTATGGTGGAACTTAATAGTAATAGGTTTAGATGTCAATAACAAAATATTTTTGAGATGTATCTGTCAATTTTTAGTGTTTCTATGAGAAAAGTGTGTGTGTGTGTGTGTGTGTGTGTATGTGTGATTGTGTGCGATCGTTTTTGTTTTTATTATGTGTGCGTGTGTGGAAACGAAGAAGAGAGAAGGAAAAATAAAAAATAGATAAGGAAAAAATATAGCCATAGACTTAATTAACAGTACATCTCTTACAAACAGTTTAAAAATATAAAAATTATAACTAATTAATATCTAACACTAATGTTTACCTATTTTAAAAAAAATATATATGCCAAACTAAGATTCTGAACATCTGATTTATGGTTCATATTACAGGAATTTTGATTAATGTAACACATTTCTAAAAAGAGCCTTTTTTGATTATTATCTTCTCTTGTTAAAATTTTACTGCCGGTAGAGTCTATTTTGTGAAATTCATTTTTTGCATGTATAGCCAAAGCTGTCGAATCTTTGTTGTTTCTAAGAAAGGGAGTTATTGTTTATGTTCATTTGCAATGTATGGATTTTGATTGTTCTTAATTTTGAAAATGTTTCTTTATAAAAGTGCCTTGTTGGAAGTCTGCAGGGAGCTAAAAAAATAGATATTAAATGTATTAGAATAAGTTTTGAATTTTGCAGTAACATTAAATGACAAGAATAAGATTTTAAAAATTATACAAAAGGTAGTAGGCATGGAAATTAAAATCTGTGTTTATTCCATAATGGAAAACAAACATGAAGAAGAGTTTATGTTTATTATTTACACTGAATGTGTATTTATTTGATTGTGTTTCTCTTACAGATTTTTGTTGTTACTATTTAGATATTTATTACCTAGTTTTCTTAAAAATTAAGCAGTGGTTATTTAAGTTCATGCGAGTTTTGAAGGTTTTGTTTAGTATTTATCAGTACAGACCGTCTCCAGTGTGTGGAGCCGTTAAAAACCTTTGTTGTTTATCGGTTGAGCCCCAGTGACGCCATGCATTTTTCTTGTTTTGTGGAGATACCTAAACAACTTGAAGTTCTCTGGTAGTTCATAAACTCCACGACCATCGACTCTGTTTGGCTTAGCTATCACTTCGTGGGAACATTTCATACATTATCCAAGTAATCCCTCAGATTCTCGAAACATATTGAACTATTTCTTTTTGTATAAAAAGTGCGTTATAATTCAATTCAATTCGTTATTGAGCTATCATTTTTTACAATAAAAATATAAGCATCGACAATAACAACAAAATAAGTACAAAAAACAATTCAATAAAATACAATTTGATATAGCAATGTATGTTACAAACAATGACAACATAATATATTTAGTATAACGTCGCTATTACCTTTAACGAATGCAGGCAGGGTTAACTTCTTGTTTCGCCTAGGTTTTAATTGAACGGCGGCTGGCTCCAGGGGAATAATAGGTCTACAAAAATAATAGGCCCACAAGAATGTGAAGTCTAGCTTTTACGTTGCGGACAGAGTGGAAGAACCACCATTACATAAGAGGTTGAGCCAGAAGTGGTAAATAATCATGTAGAAACGGTAAAAAATACAACCAGAGAGGTTAAAAAGCTAAAATTAGATATACCTACATTACTCTAAAATCTCAGGAAATAAGCTAGCTAACTATCTCATTAAATAGAAAATAGATCACTCACTCAAGATATGAAACGTCTTGCTTGGATATCTTGTAGTTTTGAGTCATTTCCCAAACACTTTTGACAAGATACGTCGAATTTCTTGACAACAAAAACCAAAATAATACCATGAAATGATCATAATCAGGAAAGTGTTAACTAATCAAATCCACCAATATGCGATTCAGATTTTCCAAATCTGAAAATTTATAAAGTGATTTTACACACATAGACTATGTCGCAAAACGTCAAAAATTCCATTTCAAAGAAAAAAGGTGAAACTAAGGAGAAATTCTCGGAACTCTTCGAGCCAAGTTTGCCTCTAAAGTAAAATGAAAAGGAACTAGAATAATTAAACAACCGTTAAACCTAATTCATTACGGATAGATTTTCAAATATATTAATAAAGAGGTATTAACAAAGTGAAATAATTCTATGGATGCCAGTGCTAATACAAAAATTGGAAATTTCCTGACTTACGAGCGGATAAAGGCAAAAGGAATTAACAACTTTTCCTCACATTCCAACTTTAAGAGACAAAATTAACACAATACGAAAAAACATAAATATTTACTATAGCAATTAAAAAAATATTTTAGGAATAGAAAAAAAATGCGTTTAAAATTTAAATATATGACACTTAATAATCAACAATCAAAATTAAATTTAAAAATTCCCTGTAACAATTGTGGTTTTCGTTATATTGGTCAAGCCGTCAAAAATTACAGTACAGAAAATCAACACATAAATGAAAAAAAATACTTTACTTTAATATACTTTATACTTTAAGTTACACTGCTTTGGCTTCTCATGTTAAATAGAGCTTCGTAAAATCAAGTAAGCAAAAGATAATACAAGCAAAAAAGGTGAAACATACATAATGTGTTTCATAAATATATTTAACAATAGTATGAAAGTTAAATCTGATGTTCAAGCCTTAAATTCAAAATATAGTTATTTGTTAATAATAAATATAAATTAATATGATGGTTTTAATATTTTAGAGACATATTTCAAAAATTTTATTTGAAATCCACACAAACTTCGAAAAACTAACATGCAAAAAGTTAAGCAAAGTTGCACGGTAGGGTACACGCGAGCTGCTGGTGTCAAGAAAGTTTTAAGTTCACCACGATATGGGAAAAGTTTACGAGGAAGTTTTAAAGGTTAGATGACGCCAATGATTAGTTAAAACTATGTGCGTGTATCTAAAGCGAATTAATGTATTTATGAAAAATATACAGCTTATGCACGTTTATCTAATGCATTGATTTTTATTAGAAAATGTTTTTGATTTTCATTTGTACAAGAATGAGAATGGGGTATGACTACGTATAGGAAGTGTAAATAGTGTAAAAATATAGTAAGTAAAATAACTCAAATAAACTCTGTAATTGAATTATTTTTATAGAGTGATACGTACAGAACCAGTTGTACGAGGTGTGTAAATTAAGTGTAGTGAGACCGATTTTTTCAATTTTTTTATTCGAATAGAATTACAATTGAATATTGTTTCCCTCAAAATAACTTCCTTGGGAAGCCACACAGCGCTGGAGACGGTTCTTCCAATCCTCATAGCAGTGCTGGAACTCGGATACTAGAATAGCCTTCAGCTGGTTGGTTACAGCCGTTTGAATGTTTTCTAGTGCCCCAAAATGAGTTCCCTTGAGGTGATTTTTCAACCTCGGGAAGAGGAAAAAGTCACAATTACTCAAGTCAGGCGAATAAGGAGGCTGAGGAGCCACAGGAATTTTTACTGGCCAAAAACTCGTGTATTGAAATTGCTGTGTGACAAGGCGCATTATCGTGATGCAACACCCAGTTGTTCTTGATGTTTGGTCTCACAGGAATGACCCTTTTTCGAAGTTTTTCAAGAACCTCTCGATAAAAGTGTTGATTCACTGTTTGACCTTGAGGCACAAACTCCTTGTGAACGATTCCCTGGCTATCGAAAAAACAAATCAGCATGCATTTGATCTTCGACTTGCTCATTCTTCCTTTTTTGGGCCTTGGAGAGGTTGAAGTGTGCCACTCCATGCTCTGGCGCTTGGTTTCCAGGTCAAACTCAGTCGATCATCATTTTCAATCCATTCCAAAAAGTCAAGACACCTGATGTCCTTTTGGTCTTGCGAAAGGTTTTTTGGAACCATTTTTGCGCAGATTTTTCTCATCCCCAATTCATTGGTCAAAATCTGATGAACGGTGGTGTGAGTCAAATTCAACTCTTCCTCGACCATTCTGACTGTCAACCGAGGATCTGAACGCACAAGATCCCGGATTCTGTTGACATTTTCATCGGTACTTGAAGATGAAGGCCTTCCGCTTCGTGGTTCATCTTCAATCGACTCTCTTCCTTCTGAAAATGCCTTAAACCACCGAAAAACCTGTGCCCTTGACAAAACACTGTCTCCGTAGGCCTGCTGAAGTTTTGCAAAAGTTTCCGTTGCACTGTGCCCAAGTCTGAAGCAAAACCTGATAGCACACCGTTGCTCGAAATTGATGTCATTCATTTTTAGAACGCACTAGAAAAAAACTGTTTCACGAAAAAAATCGCTACGGACAACCAAATGACTTTAGCGAGTTCAAACTCGTACTGAAGCCGTATCACATGCTCACCTACCGCTCCTCCAAGTCCCGCGTCCCAAGTGTCGCCAGATCAAAGGCTACGTTGCCAGTCTCATTACTTAATTTACACACATCGTATTTAAATAAACTTTCTTCGATTAGTTCTATATTAGAAGTATATACTGCTAATACAGCGCACTTTCAAGATTCGAAAAGTTCGTTAAGTGTTATATTAATGTGAAACGAAGCATAGGTATATTGTTGTTTAATTTAATAAGTCCGTATAACTAAGTGCTGTTACTTTCAAGGTGTATGTACTATAACTTAATTTGTTAATACATTTGTCAATTTCGTTTTAAGAGAAATTTACTTTTAATTACATCAGCCTGAGTCAACGTGTCAAGTAAACGTTTACGTTAAATACTTTGATGTATCCTTAATATATTATGGTGTTTCAAAGTTGAAGACTTTAAAATTTAATTTTATATTTCAGATAAATTTAAAACTCGGTTAATAAAAAATTTAAACTTCAATACAATTTTTATTCCCTGACTATACTTACTATACTAAATTGAGACTCTAATCCCTTATCAAGATAAGAAAATTAATAAATGTACACTGGATAACACATTTTTTGCTGACTTGTATATGAGACTTGTTCTTTACTAATTTGGGTGTGCTGAATCCGAAAATCATATTGGTTTTTGCGTATCACGTCAAAATTTAATTCTATATCATTTTATGCTCTTTGAAGAATTGCAAATGCGGCCAAGTTGTAACTTAAGAACTTATACGATATAAACAAAGTATAAAATTAAAATAATTCATTTATTTATTTAGGTACAATATTTACACAATGATCATTCAAAAAACTACAAAATTGTTAGTAATAAAAAAACAACAGTCAGGGAATAAATTTTCGTTTGTAGCACTTTCTGCTGTGCATTTTGGTTTGGCAGTCTCTTTGAACACTCCAACAGTAGTCGGTAATCATATGAGAATCCCATCTTCCTTGGTACCGAGTTTCCATGGTTTTTAAATCTTGATGAAATCTCTCGCCTTGCTCATCGCTTACAGCACCTAAATTTTCGGGAAACCTATCAAGATGGCTATGAAGGAAATGAAGCTTTATGCTCATGTTACAATTTTGGCGGAGAAATTTTTCAAGCATTGATTGCACTAGCTCTTTATAATTGGATGCTTTTTTGTTTCCAAGAGAATTGTTCGCGACCATCGTGAATGAAGTCCAGGCTTCTTTTTCTGCTTCGTTCATAGAGTTGATGAAATTTGGATCTCTCATTAAAGTTCTAATTTGAGGTCTATCAAATACGCCAGCTTTGATTTTTTCGTAACTTAGTCGTGGAAACTTTTCACATATGTACTGGAAACAGTCACTTTGCAAATCTAGTGCTTTAACATATTGCTTCATAAGACCCAGTTTGATGTGAAGAGGTGGAAAAATTACTTTTTCTCTGTCGACTAAAGGTTGACTTATAATATTCTTCTCTCCAACAACTAAGGATGTCCTAGGAGGCCAATGTTTCTGAATCCAGTGTTGGTTTGTATCTCGACTATCCCAGAGGGACAAAAAGCAAGGAAATTTTGTATATCCTCTTTGAAAACTGTGTAAAAAGTTTACCATTTTGAGATCCATTTTGAGTATATTTTAGTAAATCTATCACCTTATCAATGTCGTCATATGTTTCCTTTAATTGAACGGAATATCCAATAGGAATTGAACCGAAAACATTCCCGTTGTGTAGTAGGACACACTTGAGGCTTCTGCTGGAACTGTCGATAAACAAACGTCACTCACTTGGGTCATATTGTACAACGCCCATTTGAGTTAGCAAATCTTGCACATTGTTACAATAAACAAATTCACACTCTTGTTTAAAATATTGCACAAGATCACTTTCCCTTTTACGATAAAAAGTTATCTTCGTACCTTGCTTGAGTAAGTTCTTTTCATTTAATCTTGAAGCTAGCAGTTCCGATGATTCCTTTGATAGGCCCAAATCCCTTACTAAATCATTTAATTCTGCTTGAGTAAAGCGTTGTGGTCCATAATTAGAAACTATATCTTCATTCGCAGAATCTACATCTGAATCATCTTGCTCTTCAATAACATCTGAGATGTATTCAGCATCCGAGTGCTCAAGTGAAGGAAGCTCTTTATAAACTGGCACAGGTATTTCATCGGAATGAGGTACTGGTCGAATCGCGGAGTCAATATTCTGATATATAATTTTATTCTTATTCTTGGTATTATAACCGGAGGTCTGAGTTAAACAAAAGTAACAATCATCTACTGGTTTTTCGGTTCACGCCATATCATTGGAACGCCAAAAGCTAATTTCTGACGTTTTCCTTTGCTCCACTGCTGCAAATTTTCCACACATGAATTACACACTTTATGTGGAGCCCATGACTTGTCTTGATCAGCAAGTTTTACATCAAAATAAGCCAAATACATTTTCTTAACGAAAACACTAATATTTTTCCTTTGACTGGGAACGGTGAAGCTGCCACAAATGTAGCAGAAAGAATCGGCACTATTTACACATCTTCGAGTAGTAGACATGATGTAATTTCTTCACTAACAACTAACATATAACTAGCATTTTCTTATAACCCTTGCTTACTTTTAAATAGTTCTAAGTGATCAATACTCTCCAATAAAATCTCATTAAAACCTAATATGTTGACGATGAGGACTAGCTTAGTAGACTTGATTACTTTACAATTGTTTATTACTTAATTATCTAATTAAGTACTTAAATATTATGAGGTACAAGTGTATATTATGCTAATGACTAAATGTATTTGGAATGTCTAAGAATTCCGTAAACAATTAAGAATTTGCTGCATTTAGTTAACGATTTTCAAGAATTTTGGATTCGGCAAACAAGAACCGTCGTAGAAAAAAACCTGACGTGATAGGGAAAAACGGAATTTATATTTGGCATTAGCGTACCAATTTTAGTTAAAATCAGATTAGTGTCAGATCAAAGTCAGCAGAAAAAATTTTTTTTGTTGGCTACTGTTATTAATAAATAGGCAGTCTAAATTAGACTGCCTCCGCCCCGCTAGGGGTGACCAAGCTTTGCTTGACTCCATCTTAATTATCGTCAAATTTCTACTTTAGTGGAAATACATAGTACAGTATGAGTAGATAGCTGTTGAGGTCAAAAGGGTACTGTGGTGGTCCTCCAAGTCACATCAACCACATACACGTTTACTTCATTCACTGGTAATTCATAAGTCTCCATTGTTAGCTTTTCTACACAATAATTTAATATCTAACCTAAAATCATACTATAACGTAATGTGCAAAAAGTGCATTTGTCGTGTGTTTAAAATTTACATCGTCCATATAGCATCAAAATAATAATGTCGCTCATTTCTTATAGCATAGTTGGACAACTGAGTATGGTTTTGTACCTATTTCGTGGCCGGCGTGCGGGCGTTGGTTGCCGCCGTTGCACTGTGGACCGAAAGATGGGGAAGAGCGCGCAAGCCCTATAATGAAGTAAAATAAATAATTTTTACCGATGTTTTGTTGTTCATAATATATACTTTTTAAGTTATAGGAATTGTTATAACAATGTTAAAGTATTATTCATTAAGTGCAATTAATAATTCATAGCGTTATGCTTCATATTAGTTAGGGGAAGTTTATCTATTTTCTTGATTATACCTGCAGCTTATTAGAAATAGTGAGAGGATTTATGTTATTCCAACAAAGGTATTCTATAATATCTCTATTGTAATCTGTTTAGATGTATATGAGAAGACGTTCTAAAATTAAAAATGGCAACGTGAGTTTTTCAAGGTACGTAATTCAATTTTCAATCACTTCGCTATGAATTTTATACTACAATGAGAAATTTGAATATTTAAGGAAGAACTTAGAAAATATTTTTAAGTCGGTATGTATAAAGGAATTACTATCCTTTACGAAATAACAGTACTTGTAACTTTTTACTATAACTTCCATTATTTCATTCATAAATAGTCCATTTTCCTAAAAGGTTTTAATCATGCTGTTTGTTATGATGCTTTCAGCTTTGTTAAATTCTTATTGCAGTTATTAGAAAACCCCATTCTGCGTATGTAGGGATCATGGTAAAACTTAAAAAAAAAACTTCTTAAGAGGTGGTATTTAGTTGTTTCTAACAGTTAAGATATAAGGTGCAAAAACACAATGTTGCATCATCAACAACTATGCATGGACCATGGAGTAATACGAACAATACCGGTAAATGTTTCTTGCAGTGCCTACAATAACGGCTTTTAACTCTTTAAGTTGAATCGAGTTGGATTTAGTTTTTGTATGAAAATAACCAGGAAGCTTTAGCTTTTTCTTCAATATAAATTTTAAAGCGGGCATATCCGAGCGTTGTTTTATAACTCGAGCAAAATTTGAATTTTAGCAAAATAAAAGCTCTTACAATTTAGAATTTAGAAAACTACACATTTTCATGTTTTTTTAATTTTGGTTTCAATAAGTTCCATACAACAAAAGTAATTTAATTTTAAATCTAAGCCTGGAAATGTCGAGAAATTGTTGAAATACATACTATTCTGGAGACTATTTCATAAACGATCTGAATCATTCTATCCTATTGACTATTTTACAAAAATTAAGCCAGAAAATATTAAGTTTAACACTGATAATGTCTTAAAATTGTTTAAAATTCAAGATTGTTTAAACTAATGTTTAAATCCATGACTTTTAAAAAAAAGAACACATCTTTATTAATTTAGATTGTTATGTAACAAGAATGCTCTAAATTCAAAATTGTCCTATACTAAACATTTTTCTACACATCATTCTTTTGTATATATAAATGTTATATTCGACGTCTTGAACAGTTCCATAAATACGTTAGACATTCTTCTTGAACAATTTTCTAGAAACAAAGAGCATTTTTCAGCAGCAGTAAACATCTATTTGTCTTGAATCATCTTAAATATTTTCTAACCTCAATTTTTTTTTAGTTTATAACGGGAAGCCTAAAAGAGAATTCTTCATTAATTAACAGTTTATCGCCGTAAGCTACAGCATACCGAAATAGATGGGATCATCTTGAACAAAGAGGACTAGAGAGATAAAATTGCCTCTTCTATTTAGGAAGGTTTTTCTATAAAACAGGGAATTGTTAGAAATAACCCCAACGAATAAATTAGTTTAGAAGTATACCTGGAAAGGTAGCGATTAAATCCCATTCAAATTGGATTTCCTGTGTATAAAAACTTCACCGACGTGAAAACCAAACGAGATCCACAGGAAATATTAAAATTTCACCCACTAAAAAACCTTAAAAAGAAAGATTATACAAACTTCACAATCTCACAAGAAACCACAATACTACTTGTTCCCAGAGAATTTATATCTAAACTCATAAAAGAAAAAATTATCTATGCAAAGGTTTTAAAAAAACAGTGATAAGCAGAATACACCAATGACAAATCCAAACCAAATAAGGAATAGCCAATAAAAATGTGTGCTCAACTACATGAGCAAATTAGGAGTTGCAAGATTGATAAAACACAATAGGGAAGAGCTTTTTAAGAAGAAAATTTTATGTTAAACACCGCAGTAAAATCGTACTGGGGAAAAGCCAAAAAAATCAATTATTAAGTTTTCAACAATTTCTTTGTCATACATACAAATCGCAAAAAATGCCATGTCATTTTTAAGCGAAGCCACTTTTAAGCCCTGTTCCATAAAAATCTTCAAAACAACCACAGAGATTCTTTAAAAAAGAGATAACTTTTACCTGACATCTTAACAAATTTATTACCCTAACGACACTGCACAACAGATTATTAGTACCTTAAAATTGATTTTAAACTAAAAGTACGAAGTGCCCCTACAAAATTAATTACACTAATTATTCAATCTGCAGTGCAATATCTCGTGAACGGCTACTCTTACGAAAAAGCTTTTCAGGACGTTTCTGTAGAAAAATAGCTCAGCTACAGATTTTTCTGACAAAAAACCGTTTTTCGCGACCTATGACACCGGGTAATTAACTCCGCTGTTGTTGGATCGATGAGGAACTCTCGCATATTATTTAGAATCCCAATACCATTGTGTATGCAAAAATTTTGCCTGTTACAAAATTACTTCCATGTTGGGTGTCTATTCTTCCTGGACTAAATAATCTAGGACGAAGTAAATACTGATTTACTACAATTTTTCGAGAATTTTAGTTATAAACGTAGTAGATATAGCGTCGTAAGTTTAATTTAAATTATATTTTAATGGACTTTAGCCGAATTGAGAATAATAATATCTCTAGTAATGATTTACGGTGTGAATGAGTAACGTATATAATACATAGTTTCAATAAGGAACCTACGATTTTAGTTCCTTATTCATGAGAGCATGTTTTCGGAATTTCATCTGTAGCGAAAATTTCCAAATCAAGTTGAAAAACTAGTTTTATTATTTTAAAAAAGATCTTAAATTGAATATAATGCTACTAATTGAAACATTAATTAAAATAATGTTAGATTTAAAACACGGGCCCAGAGTTAACAAGTGAATACCTTAATTATGCACAAAGTTATTATAAAATTTAGATGCAGCTTTATTATCTTAAAAGTTTTTATATTTCGTAATTTTAATATAATTAAACATTTATTATAGAAGGGTAGTCTGAATAGCGAATACAGGTGGCATCCTTTTGTTGTAAAAGAATGTTCTAGTCAACTTCAACTTCGGGACTTCGACATGGGTCTTGTCTCGAATTAGAAATTATTTTAAGAATGTTTGTTAAGACCAAAAAGAAAACTTTGAGAATTTATCTTCCGAGGACGAAAAAACAATCGATAGACATTCCTTTAAAAATTAAATGCTCCCGTGTTTTAAAATTGTGCTTTTAATAAATACCCTGAAATAATGATAACATCATAAAAAGAATAATAGTTAATTTATTGAATTCCAAGAATTTTTAACGGGAAAGTTACAACAAGTATGAAATTATCTTATTAATCATTACAGCGAAACTGAAAATGCGATAGCGCATATTGTTTTAAATTAAGCTTCAACGGGTCGTTTCACTAATAATTATAGCAAACCATAGAACAAACACGATTATCAGAAGTTATATATTAATATTCAGAATGTTGCTCTACACTTAATTTTATTTCATTTAAATTCTTGTTTTTGCAATAATTTTGCAAATAACAAACATAAGAAAGGAGGAGGGTAGCTTAGGACGGTTTTTGGCCTAATTTATTTTTGAACTAAAATAATAAAAAATCAATTTTTCATCAACTACCATCAATATTTACTCGATTTCACCCAAACGAAACCTTCCTCCACTCACCCATACCTCTCGTACCTCTCTAAAGTACTGGATAACCAGAATTCAGGAACAGTACAATGTGTACTCCTCTTGAAAAGTCTCATTTTCTTTCAGAAAACTGCATCCGGGTTACCATTCCAATTAATAACTTCCCCCACTGCGCCTACTTACCCACCCACCCCCTACTCTAATAACTTGAGTCTATAAACAAGCAGGTATATAATGAAATAGCAATGATTTTTTATTTCCATCACAAACAAGATATTTTTTACGCCCCCTATCTTCTCTTCCCCCCACCACACCCACGTACCCACCCACCCCATACCCTTATAAATTAAGTCTATAAATAAACAGGTACCTAATGGAATAACAAGAATTCTTTATTTTCATCGCAAACAAGGTACTTTTTTGCGCTACCCCTGCCTTCCCTTTACCCAACCACGCCCACTACAAACCCACCCCAAACACTGATAACTTAAGTCTATAAACAAGCAGGTATATAATGAAATAACAAGGATTTTTTTATTTCCATCACAAACGGTATGGGGTGGATGGGTACGTGAGTGTGGTGGGGTGAAAAAGAAGATTGGGGAGGCGGTACAAAATTATCTTGTTTGTGATGGAAATAAAGAATCCCTGTTATTTCATTATATACCTACTTGTTTATAGACTCAAGTTTAAGTAGAGGGTGGTTGGGTAAGTAGGCGTAGTGGGGGGAAGAGATTAATGGAGGAAGTAACCCGGATGCACTTTTCTGAAAGAAAATATGACTTTTCAAGGGTACTACACATTTTTTAAGTGCAAAATTATTTTAGCGAGACTGTTCCTGTATTATGGTTATCTAGTAGTTTAGAGAGGTACAAGAGGTATGGGTGAGTGGGGGAAGACTTCGTTTGGGGTGAAATTGATTAAATATTGATGGTAGTATGTAAAGTATGGTAAAGCGTAGTATGTTTAAAAACTGCACATAATATTGTTTAAAATTATTTTTTGGTCAAACCCATTATTTTAAAAATAAAAAACTAATAAGGAGTTAATAAAAAATACGAGCTTATGCTTACTAATGATCAATAAATTACAAAATTTCAACGAGAAAATAAACATAAATTTAATTGGGTAAACAACTCTTAAGCTGTAAACCTAAAGCTAAGTTGAAAGTTATAAAGAAATAATTGAAATTGAATTTATTTCCTCTGTAGCTTTAGGGAAAATCAGATAAGTTTAGACTTTTGAAGTTAAAATACCCAAGAGTCTAACCCAGGAGCTATTTTGAAAGAAAGTTACTTTTCAAGAAGGTTACTTCACTTTACTAGTCTTATCTTTTTAACTTTTAGAAACATCCACACAACAGTTTATCTAAAATAAAATTATAGAATGAAATCAATAAAGCAGTAAACCTTATTTAAAACTAATGAACGCTATATTTTAATAATATATTATACTGTCATAATATATTTCAACACAAAATTATACAATGAAATCAATGAATTAATAAGTCTTATAATAAGAGAAAAAATTTAAATATAACAATCACAGAGTGTTTAAAATTAATAAATGATATAATTTAAGTATATAAATACCCCTTAATATCCCTGGAATGTGCAATAGATCTTTTATTAATTTATGAATTAATGTTTAGTGAGGTTTCCCATGCCTATCAATCAATGCAAATTGATTGCTGAATTAATGTTGCTTTTCCTAGTCAGCAATCTTCACATTATTAACTATAGCTTCCAATATAATGTTTGTTTAAGCCTACACTCTATAAAATCATAATTTTTAAACAAATTCTCATTTTCATAATTTTTCAACTAAATTCAGTAATTATTAATGCTGTTATTATTAAATTAATGTTAATGGGACTACTAAAGTATCAGGTCAGTAGTAAAATTGTAAAAATTTAGAAATGCCACGTCGAAGTGATTTAAACTTTTGGGATTTAAAGTCCGTTAGTGCGGCAAGCGGTGTAAGAAACAACTTACTTTCATATGCTTGTCATAAATGTAGTAAAATAGGTGGACCTGGACGGGGATGGAGGCACGTTTTTGGACGTACGACTGCTAGCTACCAACTCATAAACTAGAAAAAGCGCGACAAACAACGCATCATTCGTGTTCTAAGTGTGGTGGGTTCCATGCCCACTTGGGGAGACGGAATTCTTGAGGGAAGTCCCTCAATAATCCACTTTCAGCCGGTCCTGGTAGTCTGGTTGGTTGGTATTACGATATATTTTGTACTAGATTGTTAATTATTACACGTACCAGATATTTGTAAAACTGCAGCAAAAGATAATAAACACACTTTAGAAAAACTGTAATATGCGTACTTATTGAAGGTCATCTCATGGTACGATTAAATGAGTTTAATTTTTAACATATCTGTCATCTGTTTATATGTTAAAAGAGATTTATTACATACGTAAATTATGTAATATTTGCTCTAGATTACAGTACCAACATTAATATTGCATTTTTTTGCTAATACCCGGAATATCGATTATTCTTTATCCGGTTTGTGTATTATAATATTCGTTATCCTAAAGAACTACTAATCCTAAAAACCTTAATGACTAATATTAATTTTTAAATAATGCTGTCTGTACATCACCAAATCTTGACAATAAAATAAAATAGGAACAATAAATGAATTTACGTAACATTTATTATAGGGTTAATTAATTAACAAAAATTCTAAACAATATTTCGTTATAAAATTGACCGTAAACTTGTAGAAAAACAAACACATACATTTTCTTGTAGTGTCATTAAACTATAAAATAATAAAAAACAATCTCCAATTTTATTTATCTTTTACTCGCAGACAAGTCATATCACATTTCTGCTTTCAATGACAAGGTTACCTTCCGTAATTAGGTCAGTTAGGAATAGCAGGACCGGATCCAAAATTCATTTTTTGGAAAACCATTCGTTTTGACCTATACTTGTCAAGGTAAGTGTTTGCTCTGCTATATCTTCCCTCTACTTACCATTTAACGAATATCACTTTAATCTGAATTACCCTGCGTAAAACATTTTCTTTGGTGTATATTTTTTAACTATAAGTTAAAAACTGCAAATTAAGAATAATTTAATAAAGCTAATTTGGTTGGTGATTTGGTTTAATAAGTTACTTAGCACGTAGCATGGATACCACGGTTTTAGCGGTGCTGGCATTTGGTGGCAAATCCCAATTAAAATCACATTTTAACGACTGTATTTTAGGTTTTCTGAATGATTATTATCACTATTAGTTGAAGAATTATTGCTATAGTTTCCCAAATTATAATAAACAATCCTATCGGCCCTTGCTTAGATACACTGAAGTATACTTAGATATTACCTTGTTAATAATTTTTACGACTTCATGTAATAACTTAACTCTAATAAGATTCAAGCTTAAATGACATTTTTGCCTCTTCCGCCTCTAGTGTAACCTAATGTTTCACCAGCATTAGCATCAATTAGTGAATTCTACAGGAAATTAATCATTCCCACAGAAACGCATTTTCTGCTCAGATTACCGATGTTTTTACAAAAATAAACATTAGGTCGATTCGTTTGTAAAATTTACTACTTTCACATTTTCTTTTTTAAAATTCATTCGATATAAAAGAATTAGTTGTAAATTGGTAATCAAGTCTGGAGGGAACCTTCCTTTTACTTTTATTATTGAAAAATGTAATTTTCTTAATAATAAAGAAAGAATTATATTTCCACACTCGCAGGTAACCTTTAAAAGCCATTTCATTCTGTATTCTGAATTTTTAACGCAAGCGGAAGAAAAACCATTCAATTCAAAGATTTCAATCGTAGCTTTTCCAAGTTTAATATGAATTCTATAGATCTGATTCAAATATCCAACGCTTTTATAGATGCATTTGTCAACCTCTATTCTATTATGGTATAATGTATTTGTGAAAGTGAATTTAGTAAAGTAGGACACATCAAAGACGTTTCTGAATTTTTCAATTTGTGTTTGTCAATTTTGTACCTACTTAATGTAATGCTTAATAAAAGATTTTATTAAAAATTCTAAAAAATTAATATCTACTGATACTTTGTGACAAACTGAAAATCTATTTATTAATTTTTAATATCTCAATATCGAACCCAGCGTTATGTATTTGTAAATTCGTATTACTCCTTTATACCTTAAAGTAGTGTTTCACGAGAGTCTTGCATTTTTCTTGTTCTTGTCTTGTTCTTGCACAAACTGCAAGACAAGAATCACAATCAGTTGCGCAAGACAAGACAAGAATATTTTCTGCAAGAAAAGTGCAAAAATAGCAAGATTTCTTGCAGTCTTGCTAAAATTCAGGTTTTAAAAAGATATTGGTATGTTTGAATTATTATTGGCAGTGTTAGTCTAGATATATCATGAATTTATAATATATTTTATTTATTTATTTAAAAGCTGTATGAATAAAACAAAAAAGTTTAAAAACAATAATAATAATAATAATAAATGCCTTTATTCTTCAAAAAGAACACGTACAAATCAATGTAAATATCAAATGGGTGAAAATAAAACGAAAATAAATTAAAAAAAAACAAAAATGCATATTCCAGTGAAGAACCATAGGGTGTTAGTTCAAAGTGGCGGTTCCTAGACAGCCCTGGTTCTACCACCAAAACCCTGGATCAACAAAAACATGTAATAATAAAAATTAACATAATGCCTAGAACTAATTCTGTGATTAACCCTCCCCATGCTAGATCCACTTTATAAAAAAAATTCATAATAAAAGTAGCAATACATATGAATATATTAAATTAACTGAAACTTTATCATATACTATGTTGATTGTTATACAAATACAAACCATACTTAATTACAAATAATTTGATAGAGGAACTCTTAAAGTACGGTGGAATACTGTTATAAACTTTAGAGATTTGGTATGAAAAACTCCTTTCGAACAAAGCCGATTTATGTATTGGTGGCGTAATTAATCCTTTAAAACGTAAATTCAAGGAATGCACGTCGGTACGAAATCTTATCTTATTGTACAAGTATGGTGGACGCCGATTCAAGATGATTCTGTGACAAAATGCAGCTAGTTGCAACCGACGTCTATTTTGCATATTCAGCCACCCGATGGTTGATAACTTATTGATAACATGTATAAAATATTTTTCTATTACACTATTACACATATTTTCTAGTGTGGTGACTAATAAGGTATCAACATTTAGGCGACTAGAAATTGTACGTAATAACCTAAAAGCTAAAACAATAAAAGAAAATATTACAGAAACGTAACTAAACGCCTAAGTTTGGTTCTTTATTATAATTATTAGCCATTGAAAACGCCAAACCAGGAATTAACGTATAAAGGCTTCAGCATTTTTTTAGAAACATCAGGGTAGACTTTTGTATGATTGCACTACACTGTCAGTATCTTCGCTTACCAGTTTATAAGCAAAATATTCATTTCGTTCGCTGCGCAATTTATCTGTCCTTAAATGTGTCCTTGTCTGTGTTAAATGTTTTATCGATATTGACTATGCTTTATTGGTCCATACGTATGCTATAGTGCAGGCGCTAGAGGTAGTTGAGTATGCAAAATGTGAGGACCGGCAACTATGGTCGGATTCTTATACCTGAGACCCCAAACAATGAAAAAACACATCTTGCCGCCAGCTGTGATGGTTCCTTTCCGCTCCCTCCCTACTCCTTTTCGCCCCTATGGTAAGCATAGCGCGCTTAGGTGTTTAGTGTGTTTCTGCGTCTATCGACGTAAAAACGTTGCGGTATTAAGTCGTGTTTGTTGTATACGCATAAAATAATTCGATTTCCTTTATTTTTGAGTGTCTGTTTAAACTGTGCTGTATTGAAAAACGTTAGAAGTGGTTAATTTGAAAAGAAAAAGACCAAGCGAACAGTTGTGTTTATTTTGTGATAAACCAAATGATTTAGTGAAAGAACCAAGGTCAATCACGCTGCTTAATATTAAAAAAGCAGCAGATAGAAGAAAAGACGACATTAGTGAAAAGTTTTCAAAACCGTATAATCCAGACTTCACGGGACAAGAATTTTCATGACACCAAGGCTGTTTAGCTACCTATTTAAGTGAGGAGAAAATAAGGCGCCGAGAAATTGCGTTGCGTAAAGAAGAAGAAGAGTCTGCTTCAACTTCCGAAGCAAGTGTGGAGTTAGGTTCTCGAAGATCTCGTTCGTCACCAAGGACACCTGCAGTAGTGAATAAACCGGTGAAATGCTTAATTTGTGGAAAGTTAACGAGAAACAAAGATAAGCAGCTGTATTTTTGTTCCGAAATTTCAGCAGCGGAACAAATTTTAAATACTGCACGCAGTAAAGAAGACCATGTTTTTACCCAACTTAGTACTTGTCAACAGCCTGAAGATTTATGTGCTATCGAAGTGACGTATCACAAAAATTGTTACAGTGATTATTTAAGATTGCCGAGAAATTCTACGAACCCAGCAGGTCGACCTTCAAATCAGATCCCTAGAGAAATACTTCACGATGCATTTGACAAACTCATAGATGAAATTAAAGATCAGTTTTCAACTCATTCTTTTGAAGTGCATTTCTTAGCTCAGCGACTCGCTGTACTTACAAACATAGAGGATGCAGTGATCGAGAATCGTATAGTGAAATCACTACTTGGTGAATTTGGTGAAAACATATTATTTTCTTATCCGACTGATAGATCAAAATCTTCGTTAGTATTTATGGGAAATATACCATTGGCGGAAATAATAGAACATATTCGTAGCATTAATTAAAAAAACTACATCATTCAGAGTGCAAAAACTCTTAGCAAGACATAATAAATTTAAATACTTTCAAAATTTATATTGTTGATGGTATGGCACTTGTTCACAAAATTCAGTTAAACAGGTTCAATACTTTTGGTCATTTTGCCGAGGCTTTCTTCAAGAATATTACGCAATTTTTTACGCTGCCTGGCGTGAAGAGAATGGATTTAATATTCGATAGATATGACGACATTTCTACAAAATTTTTGGAGTCAAACTTACGGAGTAAAGACTAAATTATTATTAAAAATGTCATAATTTCAAGTCATTCAACAAAAATTCCTGCTGATTGTAAAGCTTTCCTTGCAAACACTCAAAATAAATAACAACTTGTTCGATTTCTTTGCATTTATGCTCCAAAATATGCAGAAATAAAAGACTGCGAGATGTACATTTGTGGAAGATCCGACTATCCAACTAAATGTTTCAAGTTGCAAGGGTCTTTATTTTGCGAGGTACTTGAATTACAATCAAACCACTTAGAAGCTGATTCAAGAATGTTTTGCCACATATTCCACGCAGTAATGATTCAATCTGCTCATATTATTATAATCAGCGCTGATACAGATGTATTCGTCTTGGCAATTTATTTCTAGAAAGACTTAGCAAATATTGGGTGTCTTGGTCTATGACTCGACGGTTTTCATACAAAGAAATATTTTCTAGGATGCCATTTAGCTGCTGAATCCCTGGGTGAAAGCGTATGTATTATTTTGCCAGCATTACATGCTGTAAGTGGTTGCGACACTACTAGCAGATTTGGCAGTAAAATGCAATGTTTGAAAGCTGCGTCTGAAGACTTTGTACAAACAGCCCTTATGTCTTTGGGAAACCTTGACCTAAATAGTGAACAATTGAAACATTGAAACGTTAGAAATAGTTTGCACATATTTCTTTTCAAAAAAAACTATTTGCTGATAAACTCAGATATAAACTGATTTCTCAAAACATAGGTTTCGGTTTTAATTTGATGAAAGTGATATGCACATCAGATGGTTTGCATTTGCATTTATTAAGGGCTACAGTACAATCATTTATTTGAAAAAATTCTCATCAAACACATTTACAGCCCATTGATTATTGTTTATTTGGTTATGAAAAGCTAAATGGTGACTCTCGTCCACGACAAATGACAAAGCCGTCTTTACCAGAGTTATTAATTCAACCTTGTAAATGTACTACAAATTGTCGCACAATGTCTTGCAGTTGCAAAAAATCAGGATTATTTTGTATTTCTTTGTGTAAATGTATCAATAACGATTGTCTAAATAAAAATGAGTAATTGTTTGTCTACTTTACATATATTTTTGTTTAAATTCGCTGTCTTTTATTATATATAACTTTTTTTTATTAATAAAAAAATATTTTATAACTTTTATTTTTGTTTTTTTTTTCATTCAACAATCCATCCTCACTTTCACCATTAGAAAAAACTATAAATTATTATTGAAATAATCATTAGAATGATTTTATAGCATGTACTCAATCTATTTCCTTTACAAATAAGAGTAGAGGGGGTAAAAAAATGGACCAAAAATGAACCGGCAAGATTCACATTATTAATTTTTGACTTATTCTTAACTCAAATCCATTGGTGGAATTCGGTCTTCACATTTTGCATACTCATTTACCTCTAGCGCCCGGTCTACTACGCAAAGTCTAATTGATTACTGACAATAAGGTTGTGATTCATTAACAGAACGACACAGCTAAATAATCGCTAAATCTCCGAGTCTCAACAGTTTAAGAATTCAGGAAAATCAAGAAACGGGGAAGTCCCGATGTAACTTCCAACAGCAAACATGCAAGACAAGAAAATGCAAAAGTCTTGCAAGCAAGGCAAGATTTTTGTTTGCAGGAATGAAGCAAGACAAGCTTTTATTAGAATTCTTGTCTTGTTTTGCAAGACAAGACAAGAAGTAGTAGTACAAGACAAGAAATATTGTCTTGTGAAACACTACCTTAAACTAGCGAATAAGGCCAGTTCTTTGAATCTTGGCCAAGCTAATTCGCTAATTCAGGTAGAAAACCTGGAAAATTTACAAAGCCAGAAACAAGAACCAGCAGCACAAGGAGAATGAAGCAGAGAAGGAAACAGGTTAAAAAACCCTGTTCTTCACAATTTAAGCGCCTGTTGGCACGGGAAGGAATTAAGTTAAGTCAATGAAATTTTTTGTGTAGTGTGCTTATACAATATGTAAACTTTTTAGGGGGTGAGACCTAGTAAATTCGAAAAACAAAAATATCATGTACAAATAAGGAACACCCTAATCTACATATAAAGTTATTCTTAAATAAGCGTAAAGCTCTTAAGAATAGACAGAGGGATGCTAGTAGAGCAAATCTTGCTTGACAAATGTAGGTAAAAACAAATAGTTTTCCAAAATATACATTTTTGAAGTTTTATTAAATTTTGGATTTTTGAATTTAAATTCCTGTCATTCCTAACTGAAATTACGGAAGGTAAAATTGTCATTGACAACAGAAGTGATATGACCTTGTCTGCAACTAAACTAAATAAAATGTTTGTAATATAAATAAAGTGTAAATGAAATGAGTTTGTTATTATTACTTTATGGTTGAATGACACCACAAGAACATTTTGTGTCTGTAGTTGTATGTGTTTAGGGTCACAATTTCATAACGACTAGAAGTTTTATTAATCATAATCAGAATTATATTTTATTTTAAAGAGTTTGAGTATTAATAAATTGCTGATTATGATAAAAATACTGTTTAAAATAACCAGTCGGTTATAAAGTAATTAATAACTACTTTCAGCCTTAACTCGGTGAAAACTAAAAAGTATTCTTAGCTTTAAATTGAATGCATACCTATCATAACGTTATTATATCGTAACTGTTATTGTAGCACCAAGAAAAACACCGACTTGCCAATAATGTTTTTGCTAGACACAACCCTAGAGACTTTAATAATTATTACTTTTTATTGTAGTTAGTTAGTTCTTATTTTACATAGTAGCATTATTAATTGTTTAATAGTATTTTGTGTCTCAAGAGCATAAGGTTAACAAGAGCAGCTTGCAGTTATTTGAAGCGAGGAGCGAGGGCAGCAGACAACTAAGGGCCGCAAATGCTTTTCTGTCCTAGTTATATATTCGCCTGTCTGCTATTATACTTTAAAATGGAACTCCAAACTTTAGACAGTGACCTAATTTACTTTAAATTAAAATAAACTTATGTTAGAGGAATGTGATGGAATGAATAAAAACAAAAATACCACCCTATTTTATTATTAATCAACTAATCAACGCTATTTAACACATTACTGTGTATGTTTAAATATATAAAATAGAAATACAATTTATTTACGTTATTTGCAGATTAAAAAATGCGTTTGAAATTCATTGAATTTTAGGACTCGCTTTAATGGAATTTGTCGATTGTGAGAAGGGAAAAATGCTGGATAAAATAACATACAAAATTCTTATTGTTACTAACGAACAAACAAGTAGATACAAAGTATGATTCAACACATTTTTAAGAACTTCTCCTGTTACTTTGGAAGGTGATTTATTTCTAATGTTTTTTGTTTCTATTTGTATTATTGTTAAATTCTAATAAATGCCGCAAATATTTTAGAGTTTACTACAAAATTACGTATTATTTTACCTTAACAATATAGTACATAAACTATAGTAGTATTAAGCAATCAGACTGCCAGGCCGGCTAAGTTCAATGAATTATTGAGAGATCCCAAAATTTGTAAATGGAAAGCTTTTAATGCAAAATGAAAACTAGTAATCATTCACAAGTAGTTTTTTTAAATAAATAAAAAAATAATCAGTCTTCTGATTTCATATTACACGTTTGAAATTTCATTCATAAAGAACACTTTGCATGCATAATAAAGATTTGACATAGCGTTGAAAAGAAAATAATTGAGCATTTGAAACCTTTTATTAAATATTTACAAGGTAAAAATATTCGAATTTTCTAACTTAATATTAAAAGTTTTGAAAATAATTGCTTTAAATCGGTTAATTGATAGACAAATAATAATCATTTCGTCTGCCTTACAAGTTAATTTCTTATAAGCCGTAACATAAATTAACGAATGTTTGAATAAATTAACTTGTGAGAAGTTATTAGTGCCTTTGATAATGACATTTAATGTTGAAACAATTATCAGGTTAAGAATTTAATAAAACTTGTAAAACTTTTACTAATCTTTTAATTTGTATTATATTTTATAAGCAATTCTTCACCCTTGAAACGTTAAATTCTTAAATGTTGAAACTTATGAGCTTCAGTACTGCAGTGATTTACTACATGCCTGATAAATTTAGATGATACTAAACATCCAAAGAGTTGCTATAACAACTTATATAAAAAAACATTTAATAAACAGATCAAACATAATACATGGTTTTTATTTGCTTGTAGATGAATTAATTAACTAACAATTAATAGGTAACAATTAAGAAAAGCCTGTCGGTTTGTACAACAATTATAAATATATTTAATAATTAGAATTGTATATAGGAAGATTAAATCGCTTATTAATTAACTTTATTTCGTACTCTTTAGATGTGTGTTTTAAAATTACTCTGTCAAAGCTTTATATATTCATACTCGTTTATTTAAACTTATTTGAATAACTTATTAAATAATAACAAAATAGCAATCATGTTCAAAGTGAATACATTGTAAACATTACTAGTTTTCTTTTAATAAACCAAATAATAATATTTAATATTCTATTAGCTTCGATAAATAAATAAAGTTTTTAAAATGGCTAGCTACATCAAACAAATATAATAAAGCTCAGAAGCGTTACGTTTATTTACTAACTAAACTTAGATAAAACATTCGTATACAATGCAAATGAAGAATAATTAATTATAACACAAATAGAAAACGATATAGTATGTGTTCCAATTTTAAATGCATCAGTTTGTTCTTTTAGGGCCATAGTAGATGAAATTTAAATTTGGATCATACTTTAACTCCTTAACATATTTAAAAGTTCTTCAAAGGTCCAAGGTTTGCAAAATTTCAAATTAAAATTGCTTATGAGTTGTACATATATTCATAACTTTTAGTTTTAGTTAGTGAGATTTTAGATTAGTAGAGAGATAGTTCTATATCTTTGACGTGCGTGTTTGAACTGTGAATAAACTATAACATTAAGAATTAAAATAGCAGAGAATTTACAGTACTATAACAAAAGTAGCTCTTGGGAGGCTGTTATATGTATTGATTATATTTTAGATAATTTGAGTAATTATTATTATTCAATTATTAATTATTACATTAGTCTTACGTGTGACTTCGTTTGATAATATTTCAATATAATATTCTATTCTAATAAGTTTGAAGATCGAATATTTGAATTAAACCTCTCTAAACACATTATCTTCTGGTTTCGTTATGTTCATGACATTTTAGCTTGTTTTGACAGTTCTTTTGAGGTTATCAATGAATTTTTAATTCTTATAAACAATATCCACCCTAATATAAAATTTACACTAGAAACAGAACAAAACAGGGCTATAAACTTTCTAGACTTAAATATCAAGATTAACACAGACAATCTATTTGAATTTTCCATATACAGAAAACCAACACAAACAGACATAACAATACCAAATGAATCTTGTCACCACAATACACATAAAATAGCAGCCTACAGATCATTAGTACACAGAGCTTTAACTATTCCACTAACAAAATCAGATTTTAGCAAAGAGATATCAACCATTAAACAACTAGCACATGCAAATCAATACAATCCGAATATGATTGACACTTTAATTAAACAAAAAGATTATAGGTTAGCTATCAAAAGAATATATCCCATTGACAATCAAACAGAAGACACAAATTACATATCTATACCATATTTTGGCAAAATATCAGAAAAAATTGCACATATACTAAGAAAAACCAACAATTATAAAATAACATTTAAAACCAACACTAACACTTTTTCATTTTTATTTAATGCTAAAGACAGAACACATATGATATCATGAAATCGGGCATTTACCGTTTAAATTGTTCTTTTTGTAGTTCGGTATATATTGGACAAACACTTCGAAATTTTGACATAAGATATAAAGAACACGTACGTCATTACAAAAATAAACATCCTGAAAAATCGAATTACGCCAAACACCTTTTAGAACAAAATCACACAATGACTCCTCAAAATAATATTAAATTCCTACATTTTTGTAATAACAAACGCAAATTAGACATTTTAGAAGCCTTTGAGATATACAAACACAAACTCAGAGTACCTTTAATGAATGAACAACTTGAGCTCAGTAATTCTCCGTTACTGGAAGTATTAGATGTTTAATTTTGATTATTATTATTATTTTATCTAGTTACCTATTTTGTATCTACCTTAGTGACGTGTTTGTTTATATTTATATAACCTTTGATAATGACAGCGTAGCTGTCGAAACAATATTGTCAGGTTATATTTTAATAAAACTGTGAATCTTTTAATAATCTTTATTTATTTCATAAAATTTTAGATGACATTTTAAAAACCAATTACAAATTGAAAATAATATTAAAAAACAGAACTCATGATGTTTTCCAAAGATCCTGAAAGGATTAATATTAAAATAGAAGACGAGACTAAAACAAATACCGAAATGTAATGTAATGTAAAACAAGGAATCAGAAAAACCAAGATGATGTACAACAATAAAAAGCAGCTACTCTGCTCAAACAACTTCAGTCTAGAAACAAAAAAAATCTCATAAAAAGTTGCATCTGGAGCATTACCTTGTATCGGTCAGAAACGTGGACTATAGGGAAAATGAAGAAAAAACATAATGCATTTGAGACATGGTACTGGAGAAGAATGTTGAAATGGACAGACAGAGTAACAAATGAAGAGGTGTTTCAATGAGCAGGAGAAGAAAGAACTTTATTAAAAATTTTAAAAAGTACACGACATTCGTGGATAGGGCATATAATTAGACACAATGAGTATGTGACAAATATCATGGAAGGAACGATACCCGGAAAAAGGACCGTGGGAAGGCCTCGACTACAATATTTAGAACAAGTCGTAAGAAACACACGAGCTGACAGTTATGCAGCAATGAAAAAAATGGCTTACGACAACAACAGATGGAAAGCTGCCAACCAATCTTCAGATGGATATAAAGAAGAAGGTTAGAACAATTGAATTAAAAAATTCTGAAGCTTCAAAGCTGAAAACTTTAAAATGAAGCTTTAATGTTTTGTATCATACATTGTTGAAAGCTGTAATGGTATAATTTCTAACGGCTTCAAATACGTAGAATTTTACATTTATATTCATTAAAAATCTTAAGTTCGGTCCTGTAAGACTGCGCTTTATTTAAACCAGAACTTCGTCAAGTAAATATTTCTTATGAAAACATTTTAAGAAAAGATTGTTTTACTTTAATATAATTAAAGAACGTGGAGTCATAAAAATGATGTCTTTTAGTATTTTGCTAAATTGCATTTTGGTATAATATCAATTATTTTGTGAGAGACCTTGATACAGAAAACTGTGGGAAGTACTTGGTCATCAATTTCACAAAAAGAAAAAGGAATATTTCTGTTAACATTCCGAGAATACAGGATTCAAAAATAAAGTTTTCTTTGTCTGTTATTTGCGTTTTAAAATTTAAGTCCGGTTAAGGCGTAGTAATCTTCGTCTCGACGCCAGATGAGGTGCCACTTCGTATTAGTTTGGCGCGCAATTTCTGAGGTTCTACTTTCTACATTTAAGTCGAGAATCCTATAGAAGGTCAACCAAAAAGCATCCTTATTGTATAAAAACATATGTTTCTACGCGCGAGATTCGTGATCCGAGATGATAAAAACCCTCGCTGGGGTTGACGCAAAAAGATTCGCCACGGCACCCTTACAGCAAGCGGTCGATTGCGGTCGATATTAGAGATTTTCCCACTTTAGTATGGGGTGTGCTGGTTCATCGTTTGAGTTCCGATCAATAATGGTTGATCTTGAATCACTGTTATCAAATTACAGTTAGTTATAAACCCTTTAGATTTGATATAAATCTAAATACAGTACAGTTTCAGTGCTATTTTGTGCAAAGTGCAAGTTTTAAAAGGAATTCCGTCTCGCTAAATCGTGTTCGAAAAATTTATAATTTGGTAACGCGAGTAAACAAAGGTGTTTCACTCTATGGTGAAGAACTATTAAAAACAATTATTTCGTTTCGTTTGGTTTTAAGATCAGTGCAGTTTTCATAAAGAAAAATCATTTACTATTGATCCGGAATTTAAAGACAGATTCTCGTTCGTTTATAAATTAAAACTACGTGCGAAGAATTAAACGTATGAAGTGCCACTTGTGGTTAAAAATTAGTTAAAATCTTTGAGAAACATTATCGCTTTAAGTTTCAAATAAAAGTAAATCCATTACAACGTATGAACATTTTTAAATATTGGATTCTTTTTAATGGTGCTCGATCAAATTTGTTTATGAAATCATATGTGCAAATGACAGTAATTAAATCTCATTTCTGGTGTTCGTTACTGAAAATCAACACTTCAAGACAGCGTAGAGGTCAATGACAATCTTTCGAAATAGAGGCCAGTTTCCAATTTCTACTAGACTGCTTTTGGTTGTATTCTACGAGTTTAGTTGGATAAACAATTCAAAGGTACCGTATTTTTTAAGTGATTGTTTAGTATTGCAGTTAGTTAAGAATGTTTTAGTCAAGGAATGTTGCAGTTTTTATTAGGAAGAGAGCTCTCTACATTATCTAGAAACCTTCAATATTAATGAACTTCAAAATAATCAATATTAATATATTTGGATTATTCTAAACTGCATAATATCCTTTAGATATCTGTTTGTAGATTTTTTCAACGAAGTCGAGTCAACATAGATTTTAATACTTGAGTAAATTTTACTGAATAATTTTTTTAGTCAATCTAATAAACTTTTTTTGGTTATTTTTGGTGATTAAAGAAAGGTCTTATGTAAATCTTTCTTGATTTACTTTGGTATAATTATTTTAGAGAGGTTAGTTACTATTTAAAGAATATTGATTATGCTTGTAATAAATTTATGAGTGTGTGTTTTATTATTCATATGTATTGTTTTGTCTTATCCATTCTCTTCCTGTTAAATAAATGTTTTCAATTTATATTAAGGATCTAAAAACGGAACCATATAATTATGAACATCTCATTCCATTTTTATTCCAAAATTTCATATAAACAAAATCTTTCTGATTTAATTTAATATTGTATTTATTTTCTGGTTAATGAATTCAATAAATTTTAAAGCTTATTCAATTAACATCTTTGATTGGTTATTTATAATCTACTCCTTTATCTACTCCTTTTCACAATTTATACAGCTGTGGAACCAATACCTACGACTTGAATAATAAATTTGTAAGAGAGAGTTTAAATCTCAAGCTTTGATAAAGTAAGTATGAATCATTTTATATAATTTTATAGTTAGTTTATTGTTTACTTCTGTGTAAGAAAAAATCATTGTTTTAAAGCTTTTAATAATTATTAATGTTCTGAAAGGCTAATGTTGTCGAAAATCTGCAACTAAAAAATTAGACACTATGAAATTGACTGAAACATTAAAATTTTCAAACCTGGAAGCTGTGAAGTCCAGCACAATTAGGTAAATTGCTGACCATTCTTGCTTTAAATGCATATAAGCATTCAGAAATCCAAATAACGATTTCTTTTCACAAACATTAAATTTTATTTCATTTATTTTCATTTCAATTTAGACTAAAACATCAAATATAGATTTACAGAAATCTTTTGTTTTCATATTCGTTTAGCATGCCAAATGCACCCAGTATTGCAAGTGACATTTCATTTCCCTGCCCGCACGAATGGGATTCATGCTTACCATTTATTCACAAAATTACTGGACCGAAATAGACCATTCTATTTTATATGGAAAATGCAGAAGTTGTGATCTTTAGAAAACTAAACTAAAGAAAATAATCTTATTACAAAATGTCACTGCATTTAAAAATGAAAATATCAACTTTTTTCCTCGAAAAAGACATCTCATTTCATGGCGTAGCGAATTTAATTTGCATAAAACCTTCGCTAGGTACATACCGCAATCAGTTAACGAGGATGTATCTTATTGTGATTGTGTTCAAAATAGAATCTATAATTGATCACAAATTTATGTTTCTTAAAATTTTCATTACCTAAACTTTTTTAAAAGGAATAAAAGTCTCCCAAAACAAAAACAAAAGAACAAATATGATACCAATAATTGTAAGTTGCCTTCATTTATAACACTTCCATAAACGCGTTTTGCTTGCGGCATAACTTTGAATTCTTTGCAAACTTTTATATCCAAATCTCGCGGTACCGGATGGATATTCCTTTAAGAAGAAATTGCTTTCCATTTTAAATATCCCTCTTTTATACAAAACTAAAAAGAAGCCTTTCAATTTTAATACTGCTGAATCTTTTGGAAATCCTTATTATGCAATCAAAAAAGCTGCAATATATTTACTACAGAATATGAGAAACAAATAAAATCAATAGGAAATGTCAATAACAAACAGAAGAATTAGCCCAGGCATTATAGCATATTTTTCACAAAACCCGGACATTTTAGGTGTAAAGCTGGATTTTGGTATATAGGTAGTAGTTGATGTCCTTTATAACATCAAAAGTCCCCATGCGTGGGACGCTTGCTTCCTTGGAGATAACAAAAAAACTACCCTTTTCATGAAATAAAATTTTGAAGATTTTTATCTTTAACTCATAATATTTCGTAAACTATTGAAGAAATTACATTCAAATATTAAACACAACGGCAACAATTTTCGTATGATGCTTATTTATGGGTGTGATTTAACCCCGAAGTGTAACAACGTTTTTGCAAGATTTTCACTATTTAGGGGACCATATTTCCAGATAAAGGTGAAGTTTTGGGGCTGTTCTTTTTGTTAATGGTACACAGTTAGGGGTAGTTTATGTATAAAATATATCAAATCTGAAACTTCGCTATTTTGGTATTTATGGGCTTTTGAAGTTCTCGTTCTTTTCAGTTTTTGGCAACTTTGGCCCTCAATATCTCGGATGGGCACGAATGGAATTTTTTTTATATTACGTGGAAAGTAGTATATGTTGGCAAACTGTGGTAAAAATCTAAATTTTGATATTAGCCTGAGAACAGAGTTATGCTCATTTGAAAACTGTGTAGAACGCTTCAGTTATTAATAATTATAGTTGAATGATGCTTCTAAATGCACCGTTTTTTATCGCGCTGTATTTGTAAATGTCCTTTTTTTAATTGTTGGCACTTTTCTGACAATTAATGTGTAACATGTTTTTACTTGCGATAATGATTACCCACTGGCGTGCGGCAGCTTTTCATCGGAGAGCGGGCTACACTCTAAAAAATTACCGGTGAATTATACCCTAAAAAATGGAGGCAACTATGTTATCTCCATTTTTTGGGGTAAATTTACTTCCAAGTGTAATTTTCATAGGAAGTGGGAAATTTCAATATTAGGTCAATATTAGGTAAAGTTATAACTTTACGCAGGTGTTTTAATGTTAAAATGTAGGATTGCATTGAGATCGTAATTTTAATCTGTAAATTTATTTAAAAAGGAAACATGACAATGCAAATTTAACCTAATATTGAAATTTCCCACTTCCTATGAAAATTACACTTTGAAGTAAATTTACCCCAAAAAATGGAGGTAACATAGTTGCCTCCATTTTTTAGGGTAAATTGAAGGGGAATTTTTTAGAGTGTATGTGGGTCCGCCGAGTATGAAGCAAAAAAACCTATCAAGGTGACTATACAGGAAATGGAGCTTGACCAGATATTCATAGTTAGGAGCTTTTTTGTTGTCAAGGAAGTTTTATATAACTGCCACGAAAGGTAGCCACGCTGCTTTCTTCTTGCCATTCAACTTCCTGACAAAATCTTCGTCACGGACAAGGGTACATATTTGAGGTCCGTTACATACACCTGCTTTAATCTTCTCAAAAGTCAGAGCAGCAAAAGTAGAAACTATGTTGCCCGTGTTGAGTAAAAGTGAGGTACAAATAGTTTTTTTTAATGAAACTATTTCACATTTAAGGTTGTTAGTACAAAACGTATGCAAATTATTATTTATAAATAAACAAAACATTCTTAAGGGCACAATACCCTGTACAAAAAGAAATGTCAAAAGTTATAGCATAGGTGATGCATCATGGGGTTAATATATTAACTTAATATGATAGCTCTATATTCAACATCAAATTACATAGAAACCAGAGCATGTAGCGAAAAACCAATCAGCGATGAAAATATTATTAAAATCAGTTAAAAAATCTCTTGCAACAGCGAATGACAAAAAAATTGTTCCCCAGTGTTATTAATAATTGGAGTATTCTACGAAATTTTCAACTGAGCATAACTCTGTTCTCAGGCTAATATCAAAGTTTAGGTTTTTACCACAGTTTGCCAACATATACTAATTTGCACGTAATATAAAGAAATTCTATTCGTGCTCATCCGAGATATTGAGGGGCAAAGTTGGCCAAAACTGAAAAGAACGAGAACTTCAAAAGCCCATAAATACCAAAATAGCGATTTGATATATTTTATACATAAACTACCCCAAACTGCGTACCATTAACAAAAAGATCAGCCCCAAGACTTCACCTTTATCTGGAAATATGTCCCCCTAACCCTTCTGGAGATATCAAGATCTATGTTTATATCAAAACCTTGTGCACCACGAAACAAATATTGCTGCCATATTTCAATCAAATGGAATAAAAATAAAATAACCGTGATTTTGATCGACCAATACTTAGGTGTGATAACACACACAAAATTATCATGTTTTGAAATGATTTAGCGACCAGTATTGCACAACTTCATATAGATTGACCCTAACTGATATGATGGAGGATGACAAAAAATAACCATTGCTTTCATACAGCAACCTCTATAATATAAAAACTTTCTAGGTATTTTTAAATCTACATTAACAATCAAAATGAATCCAGCGGGATTTTTACACGAAACGCCTCTCGGCACCTGCACTAAATGATAAATTTAAAAGCAACTTGTCATAAGGTGTAACTAATAATAATAAATCAGTGAAGACTAAATTTTAAATTCCAAGAAATTCTAACTGAAGGTTTTGAAACATAATATCACAAGGTTCGCAGCTGTGTTTGTATTTATTGAAATAATAATAACAAAACTATACGTAGAGTATTGCTGATTTATCATTTAGGTTAGGTACCTGCTACCATGCACCCACATTTTACTCACCAAACCAACTATTGTTTTTCTTCTTGTACTTCAAAATATGTGTCAATGTACATTTTTACTATTGAATTTGAAAACATTGGGCTGGAGGATGGTGTTTTTCTCCGAAAATATAGAAGTGTAAGAAAAGTGGTATATAGAAATTTTCTTTCTTTAATGATTACATAGGCCCACAAAAAAAAGTTTTGTAGTTGAAAGATGAGGTACCATACAGTACGTTTTTTGGTGTGCTGAAAACAAATCCGGGGTCATAATTGATTCATCATTAGGTATAGGATTTCTATGCATTTGCATGTTTTTTCTGCTTATAGCAAACATATGCAGAGTTATATTTCTACATGTTTAAGCCACATATGAATCACATATGTCAATTTGAAAACCTTAACCAGATCTGCCGGCACCGGGAGTCGATCGCGGGCCGCTTGGGTGAAAGTCCGGCACGCCAGACATTACACTACCAAGGCTGTTTTAGACATATAAATGCATATTTAGGTGTTTTTTATAAATGCATGCATATTTTAGCATTTTTGAACGAGTGTGCATATTTTACCACTTTCTGAGCGTTTTACATGCTTTAATTATGAAATTTCTAATATTTTTTAAATAATTTTAGCATTTTAGACAACCAACCAAGGGTGGCTTAGTTGAGTCTAGGGGAAACCCATAATTTAAGCTTATTGTTAAATACTAGGCTTTAAAATATTTTACTGCCTTAACCATCTGTGTACTTGTTAATATTTTCTAAGAAAGAAAAAGTTTCAACTAAAATTTAAATACTTACATCCTGCGGTATTGTGATAAATAGGTATTAAGAAATTCCAAAGACCCTTTGACAACTTCCTGTTCATAGAAAAATTTGCCTATACTTTTGTTTACTGATCTTGTAATCTTTCAATTACGACAGTTCAGAAATTGCAAACTGCATTTCAGTTTGAAATTTTAGAGTGTAAAGATGGGTAAAGAAAAACGGTCTGTGTCTGTTACACTTCGAAGTTATGTTAAGGAATTCAGTGTTCTTACAACTGACGATAAGGTGTTGTATTGTACAGTGTGTGACGATACAGTCACTGCGACGAAACGCTTTCAAGTTACACAACATCTGAACACGGTTCGACATCAAAAGTGTGTTGCCCTGAAATCAAAAAACAAACATTGTTACCGGGGTACCTTAATAATTCGCGCGGTGAGTCAAGCAAATCGATCGAATTTAATGAAAAACTATGTAGTGCATTAATGGCTGCAGATATCCCGTTAAGTAAAATTAATCACTCAGGATTTCATAATTTTCTGGAACAAATTTCAAAAATGCCAATACCCGACGAGTCTACACTCAGGAATAATTATTTACCTCGTTTATACGAAGAGACCATAAAATCAATTAGAAAACACGTAGCGAATAACTACATATGGGTTTCCATTGACAAATTTACTGACACTACTGGAAAGTGTGTACAAACTTCATTTCCTTCGTTTTGTTAGTAAAATTTAACTAATTAAAGACAGCAGAGCAATTTACGGATGTTTTATTTTCTATTTTGTTAGTTACATATTTAATCACAACAATATTTTTGCTTGATTAAAATATAATTTTTTTTAAATAACTGTTTTGCGTTAATTGTTTGTAACCGACTAATTATATAAATCGATAAAATAAAAATCAAATTTTTGTTTTCAGATACGTGGCTAACGTTATAATTGGCGTTTGAAATTCGGAGAACAATTCCAAATCCTATCTATTAGCAATGGACGTTTTCAAGAGCACCAATCATTGTTCTGTGGCAAAATTGTTTAATGATTCGATGGCTATTTTGTGGCCGGACGGCATACAGTACAACATAGTACTTCTATTTGTCACCGACGCGGCACCGTACATGATCAAGGCTGGACCAGGCTTAAAAATTCTGTACGAAAAAATGATCCACTTAACTTGTCTTGCTCCCGAGAAGAAGTGCCTCTCCCACCTGAGCCTGTACTAACAAGGTGGGGTACTTGGCTTTCTGCAGCAGAATATTATGCAACTTATTTTGATATTATTAAAGCATTTGTAAATAAACTTAATAAACACGATGCACTATGCATACAAAGCATAGAATTAAACAATTTTAAGTATGCCCCAATTACGTCTTGCGATGTGGAACGGAGTTTCTCAAAATATAAAACAATATTTAGGGATAATAGGCATATGCTTACTTTTGAAAATTTAAAAATATACGTCATTGTGAACTGTAACGCTCTATGTTTAGAAAATATAATTAATTAAATTATTGCATAGGATGTCTAATTAAAATAATTTCTGTGAATAAAATGTAAATAACGCTAAACAGGTGTTTTTAAATAATGAAAGTGCATATATTTATTAAAAATTTCTAATAAACGCATATTTCATGATTTTTAAGTGCATATTTAAGTGCATATTTCACGTTTTTATAGTGTATAAGTGCATGCATATTTCAGCATTTTTAAGTGCATACAAATCCTATACCTACTCATCATGGATTTTTTTTAGATGTATTTTTATACATTTTTGGATGGGTTTTTTGAGGTTATGTTGAAATCTACAAAACTTTTTTTTGTGGGCCTGTGTTATCTAACCAGCGGCAAAGCCTGACTACTCCTTATTAAGACACCGTGTATATTCAACTGTACAAAGTCCACATTTGAAACTATTTGGTGGACTTATTTGTAGGAAAAAATATTGAATGGGACTATTGGTTCGCTACTGTGCATATAACTCCGATCTTCTCACTTTCATGTGTTGATAAACCAATGTTCATTAATCTTTTGTAGGAGATTTATTTCTCCGAAATTTCACTATGTGGGTTAATAAAAAACAAAATAATCAAATAATTTTCATGTTCACTCTTTTATATTATAACTGTATTAATAGATTACTACAATTGCTTTATTTGGTTAAATTTTTCAAGTTTACATTCGGTACTAAAATTATTTCAATTGTCATTTCTACATAAGGTTATATTGTAATTTCCCGTCCCGTGGATACATTGTAAAATCGTTTTTAATTTTGGTTATTCTTGGTTTTTATTCAGGTTAATTTTGTCTATAATCGTCATTTCCGTAGACGCCACCCTCCTGGTGCTATGAAATTCATCGCGACTATTCTTTTGTTGTGTCCTTTTTGGAGAATTTGTGATACCAATATTTTGGTATGTTCGCCCTTAAGGAAGGGAAGATTTCTAGAAAAATCGCTTTGTGTAATAGTGATATCTTGTTTGGAAATGGTCTGTCTCTTGCATTTTTGTAAAAGAATTTTGATAAAATGTAAAAATTTCCTTGTTTTGTTTTATGGCTCAATAACAACCCAAGCAGCATCTAAGTAGCAGTAACTGAGATTGATACTTTGATTGAGTAGTTGTTACGTAACTACAACTGCATTTATGACTTTGTAGGTTTAATTACTTCAGTTCGGAATATTTTAGTAATTATGTAGTCGTTTCTACTATGTATTGGAACTATGTAGTTCCATTACTTCTGAGTAACTTTTAAAGTATGTGGAACGGTAGTGTCACTTAAATTAATATATAATTACTTTAAAGTTGTTGCAACTTCAAAGTGGTATTATGATTGTAGCAGTAACTTGCCCGAAGCTACTTTAAAGATTTTAAAACGTTACAGTAGTACTGAAAGTTCCTGCCACATGTTTGGAACTATTGCTCAAACCTTTAAGGCAACGGAACCTTAGCGTAGTATTGAAAGTAAAACTTACGTTTTTGCTTCCCAGGAGAATCACTTTAAAGTGATTTTTCGTAAACTACCCGATCTCCATATTTACTTGTAAAATCTTGCAGGCTATGAAAAAAAGATTGGTGCCAAATTGTGCCTTAGGAATAATATAAAGATGGGTTTTATCATGGGTATCAACTTATAGTCATATTTTATTAAAGACATTTTTTATTAAAAATATATTTAAAGAAGTTTTTATTTTTCGATCTATTATCATCACATTTAACAGAAAAGCTGGCTTATAATTTTGGTGTACCGTAATGACAAAATAATCAAACGTTTCATCACTCTTTGTATTATCAAGTACGTATTACAAATAAAATAGTAATTCATTTTGTGACACGATCGCAGCATTAGTATAGAAAATGATAGAATAATTGTCAAGTTGCAAGAATAAGAGAGAGCAACCACGCGACACGTTGTATCAAAAAGAAAAGAAGTTCCACGAAAGTTGCAATTGCTACGTTGCCACTTTCCCGCTACGCAGCCTAAACGTAACCGAGACGTAGCTGGACAAGGTCCAGAGAGGTTAAACATATCTGCTACCCAAGAATTGATCCCCATTTTGGTTCCAGGCACGTAATGAAACTGTAGCAATTACGTACTTGTGTCTAGTGGCAAAAACTTAAAAGTTCCATCGGTAGTTATTGTTACGTAGCGATGACTCAAAGTGCTGCTTGGGAACAAAAACCGTATTTTAAATAGATTTAGGGCACGATGACTTTTAATAGTTCTTTATCATAGAATTCGGGAAATTGTTAGGTATATAGCAGTGTTTTGCCACACACTAAACAAATCTCGTTCTTTAAAGGTTTTTCTCTTGGAACATAAAGCATAGTGTCCCTTGAAATAAATTGATCTGCTGTAACTTAATAGGCAAGATATTTTGCAACTTGCTTGGTCTCGAAAAGAAAAGTGCAAATTTAAATTAAGTAAAGCGGGCGTAACGAATTTAGAAAGTGGAAATTATTTCAATAAACTGAGCTAGGTGTAGATCTTTAAGATTTGTGTGTACCCATGAATTGAACACAAAGTAAATATTCAGAAGAACCTTTTTCAATAATTAAAGTGCTAAAACTTTCAGTTAGATTAAAGCAATAAAAGAATATAAAATTCAAACTTTTAAGACAAATGTGTTTGTAATTAACTTTTTTTAGTAAATTTATATTGTAAATAACTTTGAAAGTAAGCTATTTAAATTTTCTATGGTAATAAAACAGAAAATTATTTAATAGATTAATAGCTTGGTATTAGAATATTTTTAACAAAAGCCTTCGAATTCTGTTTGATATTTTTTACTATCAATAAGAAAATAAAATAAAATAAAATAAAATAAAATAAAATAAAATAAAATGAAATGAAATGAAATGAAATGAAATGAAATGAAATGAAATGAAATGAAATAAAATAAAATAAAATAAAATAAAATAAAATTTTATTATAATCTTTATTTATTTCATGAAGTGGGTTCTTATTTATAATAAGTTTAAGAAAACGTTACTATACGTTATTATATCCATCGTATATGAGCTATTGGCTCTCATTAGCTGGAGGGTGAATTACACACACATAATCCGAGCTTATATCTTTGTATCTTTTTATTTTATTTTATTAAAATATTGTATTGACGTTGACGTTTGCCAATTTTATTCATTCTGGTACATCAGATGATGTGTGTGTAATTCAAAAGCGTGCTGCCTTCAGCTGAAAGCAAATAGTTCGAAACAGTTGTCTTGGAGTGCCGCTTGTGAATTATACACATCTCATTATAAATGCGGATATAATAAAATCAAGTTTTATTAAACTTATTGGAAAATAAAGTTTTCTTCAAGCACCTGCTCACATTTTAACTATATCTTTGGTTAATACTTATTTCGTCTATTGTTGAAGTAAACTTCAATCAAGATCAAGGTACATCAAGATAAAGGAACTTTATGTTAATTTGAAATGGTATCAATTACGGTTTCTTTTGTTAAACTACATACACTTTAACAATGAGCATTCTAATTGTTTATTAAACAACTTTTTGCGCTAAAACTTAAATTTTGTAAATGACAGGAATTACAGTTTGTTAAAATCCATCATGTTATATCTAAATAACTAAAGATGTTTCTTAGTTTTCTCACAGCACTATATCCACATTTGTTGGAGACTAACAACAAAACAATCTAAAGGCGCAATTTGTTAAGACAAGAAGATTTGTATAGAATAATTCCATTAACTCAGTTTCATAACGAATGCAATTAATTAAAATCTACTTTCACTCCCATGAAGGATAATCCATTAGAAACTTCAATTATATTCCTTTGTTGTACGACATCGCAAATTTGGAGGGTGCAAAAGTAATTCCAGTTTCAATTTGCTACATTATTACTATTTCATAAATTAAACAATAAACAAACAACTCTCCATTTTATATTCATTACTAATCGGTTCTTATAAAATGGTGAAACGACAACAACATTAATAACGAGTTAAACTACTTACCAAGAGATCAGCGATTGCTAAATGCATTAACATCGTATTAATTCTAGACGGAGTTTTTCTACGGCGACGTATAAGAAGCACTAACACTGTTATATTACCGATCGCGGAAAACACCATTAAGATACTATACACGATAATCGAAAGTACGTGTCCGTCATTGAACCTCATATCAATAGGCAACGTCAGTTCGCCAGATTCAGTTCGGTTGTTTTCTGAGACTTGTGACCAATCTGATACCAGTCTGTGGTCTTCTATGTCTTGGTGCGGTTTCATTTTGTCGAAAAGTTTTTCACTGCAGTTATTTAACACTACAAACATGAACTTACGATTTTACACACATGTCACTCACTAGTAACGTTCGTAATGGCACGATCTGTAACAAAAAGAAAGAGAAGTTAGAATATAAAAGCAAAATTCAGAAAATATACCGAGTGTCACATTATTAATACACTACTTTCATAATCTGTTGAGGTTTCTCAATAATTCGATATATGCATAAACATAAAAGTAAAGCCTATAAATTTGTATTTTCATAGATCGTATACTTCTCGTATTTTGTGCTATACGGTTTCTATATTCATTCTAATTAGTGTTGGGAAATTCCCGGAATTTATTTTTTGGGGAATATTCCTGGAAATATATCTGGGAATATTCCCGAACTTCCCACTTTATCGGGAATTTATATTTTGGTTTAAAAAAGGTCCAACATAAAGAAATAGTTCGAAGAAAAGTTCAATTCACCACACGTCAATGCACATCAAAGATAAATGTACATTAAACACGTTAAATTAACGCTAGAACCGGCCACGTGTTAGCAACAGGTCTTATAATAATAGTGCCCTTTTACAGGCCATGAAGGCCCATTGGGGTATAGCAGGGTAGGCTGCTATTATTCGAGCCGTTCGGTACTCAAGGGTGGTAAAATGGTTAGCTTTACGCACCGACCGCCTATTATTACCCCAGGAAATGATTTCCCAGGTACTCATTTTCACAGGCTGAGTCGACCTAGAGGCCTTAGATATTTTTAAAATTTTTTTTGTGTCACTCCTGGAATTCGAACCCAGCACCTCAAGATTAGTAGTCAAGTGCCATGCCCACTGAGCTACCATGGCTTCTAACAGGTCCTAGCCTTCAAAATTGTATTAGGCAATATACGCTTTGACGGATGTTTACTTGCGTTTCACTTACTGGAGTATACAAAATAAATTTCCATTTTTCGGGAATTTATCGGTGATTTTTATAAATTCCCAAAATAAATTCCCGGCGGGGAATATTCCTCACCGGGAATATTCCCGTCGCCCATCACTAACCCTAATACACGAGGTGTATACTATAACTAGGTCATACAGTATATAGCTTACTATAATCAGGTTATAAATCTGAAATAATTAAAATTTAGTAGATACAACTGAGTAAATTAGTAATAAGCTTGTAGAGTTTGCAATAATTGTAAGTGAATGTTTGTTCTGACGAACTGTCCGAACAGTTTGTCGGAAGAAGATGGTTAGTTGGTTAAGTATTCCACCTAATTTTCTAGTTCATGTTATCGAACAACCGAGACCTGAGATTTTGTTTATTGTATGTAGATGTGGTTATAGCCTAAAAGTTTTCTTCATGAAGAAATGCCAATATTTCTAAGTATAGTACAAAACATTTATAGATTTTATGCCAAACTTTGAAACAACCAACTTGCTAATGTCTGCGAGCACAATCCCTCTAGCATGTCGAAAGAACATAAGAATAAAGAGAAACTTTGTTAAAGAAAATTTAAAAAACGTTTTTAAAGATGCTGTATTCTTCAAAACTGTAAATAAAGTATATGAAAATAAAGCAGCTTTACTAGCGAAATACGTCATCAAGATCTTAAAAGGTCCTTCTGCATGAATGAATTCGTATGCATAAAGGGTAATTGGATCGTTCGACTTATGAGCAGGATTATATACAGCATGGAATTAATTCGAATAAGTCAGCTAAATATTTTCTAAGTTAAGCTAAGTCTTTGTTTAGAATTACTGAATGTTATTACCGACTGAAGATTAAATATGAAAATTAAATATAAATAGAGGATAGGCACGAAATAATTTGCCTTACTAATGTTATAAAATAAAGCAATTTCGTAAGCAGATTTCTCGCTTGTACTTTACTGGATTTTTAAAATTTTTTTACACAGTTTAAACAAGATATATTTACTCTTAAAAGTTTGCCATAGAAAACAACAAACGTTTAATTTAATATTCATAAGATTTTGCACAACTTCCAACATCAGAATTCTCGTGGTTATGGTCATCATTTTTTGCAAATCTTCAATTTGACCACGACGGCAAAAGATGAAAATTATTAGTGCTCAATATCATTTGATAAATCTCAGTTCCGGTACAGTAAAAAGATGTATGTGCTTGGTTGCAAAAGTTACGTTTTTCTGTATGTACCAAGCTACGTCTTTACTATAGTAAGCAATTGCGAAGTCTTTTCAAAAGACCGATAAGTTATTATTTATTAATAAAAGGCCAAAGTCCTTTTTGGATACATTGTTTCTGGTAAGTTTTGTAATCAGTTATACCTTCGTAAAAAACACGTTTTTAATCATAAGAACAGATCGCGTGGCAAACCTGGTTCTTTTGCCAAACTTTTCAGTTTTGATGGAGGCGTGTCCCTCTCAATTAATACCTGCAGTATAGAACTGAACGGTTAAATTGAGATGAGCCCTTGGGTTATTTGTATTTTTTTGTACGTTTTGAGCTAAGGAAGCGGATCTTTTGCGTATTTTAGCTACATCTCTTGCTAAAATCAAGGGGTGTGTTTTGAACTTCAACATAATATTTCTTCCCAAGTTTCCCAGTCAGTTTCTTCAATTCTTCAATATTCTAATTCTGCATGCACCTGATTCTGTTAGACGTGAAATAGATGTTTTCACTTCTCTTGCATTGTCTTGCTAAATAACATCATGCCTAGAACTTATTTCTTTGTCATTGTCATTGTCAAGCTAGAAACTAGTCTGTTGAACTGATAAGTTTACAAAATGTACCTGTCTTCATCTTGGTTCAACCATCTCGCGAGCCACCACTCATCACATCACAAAGTTCTTGAAAGAACGAGTTTTCTCCATTTTTGGATTACCACAAATTGTGATGTTCGATAACGGATCTCAGTTTATTTCCAAAAGATTTTTAATCACTCTTGGATAGTGTGAAGGGTCGCAAAGTTTGCATAAATGCGCGTTATCATTCCCAAGCTTACCGATCTGAGAGAATAAATCGTGTATTAACAATAGCAGCTTCTTCGTACGTTAAGGACGTGTATGGAGATTTGGATAAACATGTTTGATATTACAAAAGCTATTTGGTTAGTCTTTCATGATGTAACTCAGTTACCACCGGCGTTTTTAGTTTTTCGTGGGCACGTAGTATTTTAGGAGACTTCTACAAATCTTCTGATGTTGATTATTAGCTAGAAATCGCTCTTTTAAGCTTTCCCATTAGTTTTGATATGAGCTAACTAATTTGATGTCTACTATCCGTTTTCTTTCTTTAGTCCTCTGACTTTGAAGGCGCATTGCTCATAAACTACTGGACCAAATTAAATATTTTAAAAACTAGCAAATAGCAATTTTATTAAGAGTAAGTTAAATAATTCTTTCTCAGATAAAATATGCCATATATCTATAATTTGTGGCGTGTTGTTATTGGTCAGTTGGTTGGAAATTACCATGAGACAAAAATAAATTTTTACCCAACGATTTGACGTCTCTTTCGCTCTTCTCTTTTATATATCTTTCATTTCTTCCTTTGTTAGTACTGAGTGGCTGTGGGCCTTTTGTTGGGTGGATGGTTGGAGAATGTTCCACATGCCATCAGGCTTTTGTTCCCAGGTCTCACTAGGCATCGTACTATAACGTTATGGGCCTTTGGTAGAAAGATGAAGTTATATTTATGAAGATATTTTATCTTTTAATAAGAAAAACTAAATAAAATACGTTTTAGTGTTAAGATCTACATATTTATTAATATTCTTGTTATGTATCTGTTGTTAACAGTAACCCTCCAGCAACCATTTCCTAAGTTAAGTACTACTTTTTTTTACCGTCTCACTGAGAAATAGAAGCCTTGAGTGTTACTGACGCCGCTGTCTTAACATCTTGAAGTAAGACTGCTTGTTGGTCTTCCTTTTGTTGCTCTGAATTTCTCCTTTTGATCAGGTCGTCTGCTATAGGATTATCTTATCTTATAGTAGACGGTTTACATTTCCTTTTTTCTTTGCATCCTCCTCCGCACTTTAATTAATACTACGCTTTTATATATTAAGTCTTGGAAATGTTAGTGGTATGGTAGCACTCCATGGTCCTTCGGATATAGATTTTCCTGGGTACTAATTTAATGTTAGCCTAATTAATTATTCTGCTTTGGAGTATCTTATGAACAGCTGTTTGCATTAGCTTTTCTGTTTAATGTATTCTGGTTTTTCACATGTTTTTTTTTCTTAATTTCAGAGACAGTAGCATGATTTTGTTATTTATAATAACAATTTTCACAGATCTTATATAAAGTCGTTTAATCTAGAATTTAGGGAAGATTATTATTATCTTTAAATATTAGAATATCTTGCAAAATTTAAAGTTTATTTTTAATGTTTTCTAGGGTCTTGAAATGATGTGACAACGCATCATATACCTATAGAAGAAATACTTTTTCCAATATTAGTTCGCGATTAATTGAAAAGATACTCGAAGCGGCTTCATAGCCATTATATTTTTCTACAATCCCATTTGTTCTTGTCGGATAACTTACGAAGGATGCTTCAAATAAAAAAACAATAGCATCATATGAAAGCTTATTGTTTTGACATTTGTCGGCTGCAATCCTGTTGTGTTTGAAATAATACGATAAGAGAGGCGAATTCGTAAATCTTATTATTCTGTTGTGTGTAATGTGCATAGCATTATGAAAATATCTCGTAATTATTGTTGGACCATGACTATGTACAGCTATAAAAGGCAAAGGGTGACTGCAGTCCTTCATTATTTACAGTTATTTACCTGGTTTCGTGAATTTAAACACGATCGGCGTACATTAGAAGATGAACTGCGAACTGGTAGACCTGCTGAATCTGTTTGATAAATGTACACATAATATAAATTGATAAGAAAGGTGTTCTAACTCGATAGAGAAGTCATAAGAAATTTAATTTCTTTATTATAAAACTTGTTATTGTTTATAAGAATATTATGTTTGATAAAAGATATTTACTTCTTCTTTATCTTCATTCCCTTATGCATAGAGATGCAATTATCTTTTTCTTAAATCGTTACATAAAAATGTTATAACTTTTAAAAATATAAATTTTATATAATCAATTAAAGACCAATTTACTACCATTATTGGACACAGGAAAATTCATATATTAACATTGAATATCGTACCACTGAAAAATACGTCTTCCACTTCACAAATTTTGCCTCTATTTTAATATACCGTTTATTTAATTCTTGCTTAGTTGCTTGCTTAGGTTTAAACGTGTTATACTTTTAAGTTTGCTTATAGTTCCTAATAAAATTTACGAAACATAGAGGCGCCTTGTTCTACACCTAAAACCGGCCCATCAAAATGCCCTGAACACGCGACTGGAAGGACATAAAGTTTTTGCTCAACTCCTGAAAGCTCCTTGATTGTTCGACTTTTAAAATCTTAAGGCTGCTTAGCTTGGTGTTTTTATAATCTGATTATAAGATTATATGATTATGATTGATTAGGTTAGTTTGAAACTGTTGGTGTCCATTTAGTTATTGAAGATAAATAGATAAATATTAATCCTTTTTTTAGGAACCCTTGGTGTGTAATTTTTGTGCAAATTCCTCAGGTAATTTGTGGAGTAAAATATTTATTTAATTATTCGTCTACTGTTCATATCAAAGAAGTTTCTCGGTCAGTCCGTTGTTAATTCAACCCAACCACTTTAAAGTTTCAAAGTTACAAAGATCTAAAGGGAGTATAGAAAATAAAACTTAAAATCTGAAAGCTCACCTACAGACTTTGTACATTATAGTTATTTTCTCCAAAAAAAGATACAATCTCAGCACTGTCAGCAGAGCTGGCCAAGTAGAGTCAGAATAGATCACGTACTTAAAACAAACTAAATTTTAGCGTTAGCTCCGTTTAAATTAAATGAATGTTAATGTAAAACCCGCGCGCATGGTCTTGCGACTCGACACTGAAGCTTAGCGTAGCCCACAACAAGTAACATTAAAATAATCGTATTGGAAAGACGAGAATGAAAAAGAATTTCCGTTCTAGGTCTTTGCAGGAGAGTACAGATCGATACGGTGATTGGTTTTGAGTGCTTTCTGAGTTGTCAGCGCAAGAAGTAGAATATATTCAAGCGAGAGTTTCAAAAGTTGTACAAATCACATATACGGTTCTATCAATACAGTAGCGTTTTATTTATTCGGGTTTTAAAGCCTTACCTGCTGTACTAGTCTAAGGTCGGGCGCCAGCCCCGACCTGGCCGACTTAAAAATCCGAGTAAATAGCAGCCCCTTCTTCGCTAGTCCAGGTCCAGGCTAAAGCCCGGCCCTGGCCTCGGTTTATATATCGGCCAGGTCCAGGCTGCGCTCGGTCCTGCCTCTCCTTAACGGGCTTGCGGCGGGGTGTAAACTCTGCTGTTTAAGTCGGCCAAATCCAGGCTACGCCTGCTCCTCGCCCATTAAGTCGAAAATTAAGGAAACTGGATTTATTCAAAAACTGTGCCAATTTCAGATACATGTTTTAACCAACCTTATAATAAAATGTAGAATCGAAAATCATAAAAATTTACAGGGTGCTCCGTTTAAAATAATAGAGTTGATACTAGCCGTAGAGAAACGACTCACCCTGTATATATAAAAATATTATAAAAAACTTGTTTCATACCGACCAACTTTGGAGTTCAACTTTTTTTGTAGCTCTTATAGTTTCCAAGACAAGGTACCATGTCATTCAACGTGAGTTGTCTTGTACATTAAAATGTTTGATACAGAGATACCTTTGAAAACGAACCTTTCGTACGAACGAAACTTGGCAGTGCTATAGAGGAGAGTCTGGGCTATCATATCCGAGTAACCGAAACACTAATATCTGAATAGGTTCCGATCCAGCGGCGTGCAAAGTGGGCCGAAGATGGAACGTCTTTTCGTTCACCCTGTATAAACAGGTGGTGCTAGGATGGAAGCAAAAGCACTTTTGGACACTCCTCGACGCCCTCTATTGCACGAAAATTTAAATCTGAGCTAGCTGTCACCCATCTTCCCCTTCAGTATTCCTAACAAGAAATTCTTTGAGGACGCGCCATTTAAACGTGTCAACGGTATAATGTAGCCGACATGCCAAGAAGTCGCCCGGTTAAATGAATGTTAATGTAAATGATTTATTTAGCAAATTATGTTACATTTTAACATATATAGAATGAATTTAAATATAGTTGAATTTATAATAATGTTAAATAATTTTAGTACGCGCCATATAAAATACAGGGTCATTCAAATTGATTGAAGACTGTTTGAATTTCGCGCCGTAGGTTTTAGTATATTTCACATTGTTAGTGTAGCACTATTGAAATGCGTTGCGTCAAATTACAGCGAAGCTCGTCACTTTGTCGTTTATATCGTTGTTTCTGGTTTTCATTGGATTTTTGCTTTATTTTGTATGTTGTTTTATTTTAGATAACAGTTCTTTTCAGAACTACAGTTTTTTAGACGATTTTATTGTCAGGTGAGTTTATTTTTTAAAATTAATGAAGTTTATAAGCTATATTATTTTTGAGACGCCACTGTAAAATAAAAGAAGTTAAAAAATGCCTGAAAATATTTGTGTTGCCAACGTAACAATAATTTAACGTGGCGGTAAATTCAAACAGTCTTCAAACAATTTGGATCACCCTGTACCTAATAAATAAGAAAATAAGCTGTTTTTGGACCATGTAACACGGCCTTAGTGTTGTGGCAAATTTGAAACTCCTTTACTGCAACTGATTGCATAGAACTTGTGGATACTATACCACTATTGAAGCAGTTTTACAAAATAACGGCGGTGTTATTGTACACAGCAGTAAAGCGGCTTAATTTTATATAAGTATTTTATATGGCGTGTGCGGAATGTTAAAATTATTTAACATTAATTTTTTTAACATATTATAAATAGTCTTTTTATATTATTTACTGATACTTATAACTATGTCAAACATGCCATGTTTAACAATTTCGTTGTTGATCTGACAATAACGTCTAAGTTAAAAAAATATTTATTTAAATTATTATAACATTACCTATATTTTTAAAATATGTTAAAATGTAATATAATTTACTAAATAAAACATTATATTTACATTAATTTAATTTAGACGTAGCTAACACTAAACATTAAAAAAAATATGGCAATGGGCGTTCTGTTGTGCGATAGGGCTCGTATATTTAGTTTAGTACAAATATTAACAATTGATATTTCTTTGTAAATTCATTTAATTTAATATATAACATAATTTAAATATATATTTATTTATTTAGTTTTAGCCAGGACTTATTTAATTTAAATTGAAGACTTTACTGTATTATAGTTAATCGTATTTATTCCTATGAAATCAACTGTAAAATATAATATAGAATAATTTAGAAGTTTGTTAATTTTAGATAATATTCATTACAAGATCAAGGAAAATTAATTAGTTACTAAGTTTCTGCACGTTCTTAGCTAATTAGTTTATTATTTTAGAAATTGACCCAACACTTGTTAACGAAACAATGTTTGTATATCAAAACTTTTTCTAGGTTTTAATGAAGGGCTGTGTAAAAACTTCTACGTGAAGACGACACTAATTAAATTTATTTTACACTATATAGCTGAAGTTCCCGTATAACATAGCTTGTGTTAACATGCTTGGTTTAACTAAAACACATGCTAATAAATATGAAATAATGTGCCAAACTCGATTCCACAAATGCGTACGAAAGATAATTAAAAGATATTTAAAAGTATAAATCAAAAATTAACACTTACTGGTGACCTCTATAGATTTTAAGAGCCGGCCTCCAGAAAACTGAAAAAATTTGAAAACTAAAATCATTTTATGTTCTCCAATTTGTTTCAAACTTTCGGGGATAATTCATTAGCCCATAAAGGCTATATAGCTCGAAAAATACATCACTTGTATTGACCACCTTGGATTACCAGTGTGGTAAAGATTAAAATGATAACTTTTTGTACAATCATGGTCTACTCAAATGCGGTAGTTCATTGTGATGGGCTCGTCAAATAGTTTGCTTTTTGCAATCCGGAAATTGCTACTGTGAGCGAAGTTATGTCAACAAAACTAGCAAAAAATGGAAGCTCCTGGTGGTTTGAAGCGTTTCTTGATGGATTAAGAAGGTCTCCCGCCAAAAGTTGCATATTTTCAGAAGCTACGATAAACTTCGCTGCAGATTACATTTACATTTATGTGCCAACTTTCCAGCCCAGTGGAAAGCCTCACAGATAATATTAATTCATAAGCCAGGAAAACCAGAACACAAAGTTGCATTAATCGACCAATCGGCCTTCTACCAGTGCTGTCAGAACTCGAGATTAATGGATATCATCGAAACATCTAATCATATACCGGATTTCGATTTCAAAAAGCAGCACTCTACAATATAACAAGTACGTAGGCTGGTTAATATCGTAACTGCCACATTTGAAAACAGAAGTCACTGCTCTGCTGTCTTCTTAGACGTCAGACAGGCCTTTAATAAGGTTTGGCATAAGGGCCTGCTTTATAAACTAAAACAAATACTTCCAATCACACACGATTCGCGATCTTGAAGTCTTATCTAGAAGAGAGGTATTTCCAGGTCAAAATAGAGCAAGGAATAAGTATATTGTATTCCATAAGAGCTGACGTCCCACAAGGTACTGTTCTGGGACCGATTCTTTAACTTATATTCACCGCGAATCTTCCGACATCCTCAGCCTTAGAAATAGCAACATTAGCTGATGATACGCCAATTGTGTCAAGACACTCAGATCCGATATAAGCTGCTAGATTTCTGCAACGCCACCTATATGAGATTGAACAATGGACAAACAAATGGCGAATCAAACTTAATCAAAACAAATCAACGTTTTTGAAAATTGCCGCAGAGCTTCTCCGCATGTATTCATCAAGGTCCAACCAATTCCTCAAGAAGAAAGTGTGAAATATCTTGGAATACATTTACATAAGGAACTAACTTGGCGAACACACACAACTTAAAACAAAAATACCCGCTTAGTTGAAAATCTCGCAAATACTACTGGCTACTGGATCGAAAATCAGTATTGTCACTACGAAATAAAATACTCGTTTACAAGACGACAATAAAACCTGTGTGGAGTTACGGTTCCGGGCAATAACAGATGCTCTATATTATGTGTCAAATCAAGACATAAGGAATGACTTAGACATTGCAATAGTGAAAAGTGAAGTAGTGAAATCTAGTGTAAAATACAAAAGCAAAGATTGGAAGAGCACTCAAACCCACTATTAGCTGTAAACCTCTTAGACAATAGCTTATTTCGATACAGACTTAAGGAGATAAGGAGATTCACTTCACTTGATTTACCTTATAGGTTTACCTAATTACAAATTACTTGCTAAGATTATAACTTATAATTTATTATATATTATATATAACTTAATGTGTTGGTCATAACTTTAAAAGTAATAGCTGAGGCAGGATCATTGATTTCAAGGCAGGATTTCAAGATTAATTTAATCAAAAGCCTTGGGGAAGTATGTATAAATAGTATCAACCTGACCATAATTGTCCAGTCTCAGCAACAACATGTGCAAAACAATTCAAATTAAATATAGGAGAAAGTTTTTTTCAAAACACCATGTTGAAATACTGAGATTTAATTTTTAACACCTTTGAAACGCAACTTTTGTAAAATTCTAGAATTGCTATTGGCCTATAGTTACCACGACAGACGAATTACTCTTTTTAAAACAGGTCTAATTTTAACAATTTGCCAATGTTCTGGCATAGTTGACGTTATAATTAAATTAAGTTAAGAGTACAAAAGGAGACTTGCTAGTATGTCAGCACAATCCTTCATAAAGAAGCTGCGAATCCAATCTAAACCAGCAGTAGACTTACTTTTTAGTTTTATGATAACTAAAGCAACGTCATTCTCCGTTATGTAATCTAGGTTTATACAAAGCATATTAACATTAGCCGAGTCAACAATATCAGTGTGTATCTCTACATTATTATATACCAAGTGGAATCAGTTTCTAAAAGCATTAACTATGTCTTGCTGTTTATCATAATGTCATGCTATCTTTCGGTACTTGCCTGGCATTCCACTACATATTATCATGTAAATACAATAAACCAAGACAACTTAGGGTACTTGATGGGAAATAGACTGATGGACACTGGGTATTGCGTAAATACTTAGTTGTTACAAACATAATTAATCTTTACTTTTATTGCAAATCTGACGCATTTAAACTCATTGTAATTAATATATAAGTATATATAATATTATAAGTATATAATCTGTATTATTTTCGAAGAACAACTTTTTGTTCAAAAATACTTTAAACAAAATTAACTATTTTTGATGCTTTACATAACTGCATTATTTTTTTCTAAGCAAAATTAAATTCTAACCTAAGAATTTCACATTTATGAAGCCACTAGGACACATCTTGCTCCTTTGATGAAATATAGCTACTTAATTGTTAAGAAATGGATTCCGTTTATATAATGTTTTGGAATGCAATTTAATTTTTTCAAAAAACAAAAAATTTATGACATTTCAATATTTACATAACGCAATTATGATTTATAAACTTTCATAAATGCAAAAATTATTTATAAACCTTATAGAAAATAAAATCCGGAATCCAACCATATACTTACAACACTGGGGTTGATAAATGAATGGAATAATACCATTAATTTTTAATGTCAACTAAAGAACATTTTCTTATTACTATTAATTAACTTTATTTAATAAAAAACACCTTTTTACACTTTCCTTTCTTCAAAATTCTAAATACTACACGATTAATAATTTTATCTAAATGTTTTTAGATACCAAAAACATTGATATGCAATCCAAATTACGTAATTTAACTGAACGTTAGAAAAGCGCAGCTTGTCAAACATGTTTTTATGTGATTCCATTTAAAGATCCAATATTTACATTAAAATGTGTATTAATTATGTAGTTATAATGCTACTCTACTTATTTCCACTAAAACAACTTATGACAAAACTTGAAAGTTTTGAGAATTCAATAAGGCTGTAAAATGAACTATCTCGTTAACATGTACTTTACATTTCAAGTATAGTTTCAAAATGAAGCAATCTTTATTAAGTTGAAAAAATGGATAAATGATTCCTAAATCGTTAAATTATGAGAAAGATTTATCTTTTTACTATGAAAATCTGGATTCCCATCTGCTTAAAAAGCTTTTGTGTGTATTTTAGTCTTAATTAACTAATTTTATTTTTATTAAAAAAATCATCAAATTTATTATTTTAAAAGTGAGGTTAACCGTAAATCGGGTAGTAATGAAATGCAATCTGCCTATTAAATATTATAATGAGAGTTAATTCTCCCCAGAATGTTAAAATATCATGGCAATATGTATCTATACAGTAAAGATATAAAAATGAAAAGAATTAAAAGCAAATTTGCATCCGACAGTATCAAAAAATGGAAGTGTTAATAGCTGCAGATATATTCTTCGCTTCTATTTTGAGGGTCTCTACCACTTAAAATTTACAATACAGTTTTAATCTTTCTGTTTCGCAATGATTATAGTTTAAGGTTTATATTAGTTATTGTGTAGTTAACTCGTTTTACTAAATTTTAGTAAATATGTTATAAGGATAAAGTTGTTTAAGCTTATGTTCATAGGAACTACACTTTGAAAACCCAATCTGGTAAGCCAGTACACTTGTAAATAAAAGTAATTGTTCATTTTCAAATAATTTTATAAAAGCAATTGGTAATAATGTATTTTAGTTTTGTTAATATTAAAATGAATATATATTGGTCCACAAACATTTAAGAATTATTTCTTTGTTCTTTCGTCTCTTAAGACTAACTTAATCAGATATTGTTATCCAAAACTTTGCAGACTGTGCAAAATTTAGCTTCATTTTATAAGATTTAAACTGATTAAAACATACCAGTAAGTAATGTATAATAAAATAATAATAATTTGGTTGTGTAGACATTAAATTTACTAAATTTCTGCTGGATTTATTTTACTGAAGGTAAAAATCTGTGTTGGAATATAGTATATAATTAGCATTTAAAGAAAAATCGAAGTAATTTAATATAGTTATTTGTTTAATTCGTACAAAAAAAGCATGTTTTTGAGACGAATAAGAATAGTTGCCAGAGAAAGGCTTAGTGTTAACGGAGTCTGGAAATCTTATGAGTCTCAAAACCACATTTTTTGTATGATTTGAACATACTATTTTCCCTCCAACCGCTTTTAACTATCAGACTCCATGAAGGGACTTTTTAGAACAAACAACATAATATTAAACTACTTTTTATTTACTGTAAGTTTGTTATCTCATTCTTGTTTCCAGGTAAAAATTTAAAATACTACTAAGAAATACTTACAAGTAGTCACCCCTATATTTTTGGAAATTCGAAGAAGTTTAGACAGGCAACGGATAAAGATTTGCGTTTAGGCGTTAAATATAAAGAGGTTAGGACTGGATTTCGTTTTTTTGACATCGGCGAGTTACATATATCTTTTATTTCCATACATCAGTTCACTTTAATGCTTAAACTGCAAGTCTATTTTATGCTATAATAAATAAATAAATAAATAAATAAATAATTTAGTTTAATCATATTCCACTTAATGTAAATGTTATTTAAATTAAGACAGTTCTAGAGTTCCAATATCCCCTTGAAACCGAGTACAAGCTAAATATAGCAACTTTATCTGGCCATGTTCGCTATGCATTTCTTTTGAGAATCGTGGGAATCAAAGTAAGGACGAAGTCAATCAAAGAAACTCTCATTCCGCCACACCCTGGAGGCACAACCTATAAATACAGCATCGAGCTGCAGCCTTGTCAGAGTTAATCCATCCAGTAAGCAGTAACGTACTTGACCACTGAGCAACAAGAGTGTAGTGTTTGTAATACGTAGGAGTTAGATTTGTCGAATTAACAAATTTGTGTATTTACCAATAAATACTTTATTAAATTCCGGTCTCCAAATATTTTTTATAATTGGCGTCGGTGCACCAATAATATTCTCAATATATGTAGAACATAAAAAACGAAATATTTTTCTATTTTTTATGAAGATTTTAAAATGGTAATTTACATAAATAACTACAAACATTCTAATTAAATGTACAGTCTTTAGCAAATGTCTTGTCCCGAGTAAGGGCGTTGCTGCTTTGAAAATCGAAATACCCCTTATACTGTGTACGAAATAGACCGAATTAAACAGAAATGGACAACTACCTGGGCAAGATATTTAAATTCTTTAAAGCTTATCTTGAAAACACGCTTGTAAAAACTCTTGTTACTTATTCTATTCAAAATTTCTTTGACACACTTTAAAAATAGTCCTATAAATGGAAGCATCTACTAGTTAAACAAATCTATATAGCATGTTTATGTATCATTCTTTACCTTTAATAAAAAATAACTAAACGAAAATAATAATGAAAGCAATAATCAAAAAATAGAGGCTTAGGAGTATTTTAGATAATTAAATAATTGCAGAAATTAATGTAAGCAATAAATTGATTGCTTACATTAATTAATTTAATGGATTGATTTATGTAAATACGTTAAAATTTTAAAAAGTTATTAAACATTCAGTTGTTTTAATAAAAATACTACAAACTAAGAAAAAACTAGAAACATAGATATAGTAGCTACTAACAACAAAACAGTCGCAAAACGAAAATCAAGAAACACCCTTGGCAAAGCATAGAACCTTAGATCATATATATCATTAATATCTGTTTACCTAAAATTTTTAGAAATTATTTGTGAAAGTTTACAGATTTTTTTAAATCCCGCCTCCTTTTAAGTAGATTAGTCAATGGGTTTAATTTTTCTCTCTAACACATTATTCTGTCAATTACCCATCTCACTCTTGCATGTATTACCTGTAGTGCAAAAGTTGGACCCTTTCTCATAAACATTCCAGTAACTACTTTCAAGATATAATCCTGTGAATATACCCGAACTGTATTTATTATTAAACTTAATTTATTTGACCGGCAACTACTGGGAATTTTACCTGAAGGTGAATAAATCGGCCCTTAATGTTCAAATATGCCTCGTTTGTATGCCCAAGCTGATTCTACTTTGGAAACTCGGGGAATGATTATTAGTTTTGATTATTTATTATTTTTACTAAGTTTTACAATAAAAACTGATTGCAGTTAGTACTTAAAATTTTGTTTCTTTAGTGTTTACAAAATAATTAAACTTTGTAAATAAACAAATCAAACTCGTAAATTAATTAATAGAGTTTATAATAAAGTATTATAAAGCATAAGATGTTTATTTCTTAAAATAGAAGAAACGATAGTAGAAGTGAAACGGCTGTTTTGTATTCCAGTAAAATAAGAAATTAACATGAAAATAGCAGTTTTGATTACTCTTATTGTTGTTATACAAAGCCACTCTAGGTAGGGTAGCAATCTTTAAAACTGGTTATATTTGGTGTGTTGTTTGTAAACAAAAGAAGCTATGCTTCGAAACGTACGTCGTCTCTTTTACCAGAATTGTTAAATGTGTTACCTGCTCGGGACAAGACATTTGCTAATTACTGTACACACCATACGATTTGTTTGTAACTCTGGTCTCCACTCTCTAAATATGCGCATAGAAACCACTCGAACATTGTCTAAGACTAATAGGTGTGCTGTATGTCTTACTTTTTTATATTACTCGTGAATATAATATAATTAAAATATTTTCTAATTTTAATTATTTTATATTAATAAGTTTTCAATACCTTCATGACTAATTTATTTTGTGTCTCATTAAAATAATACACCGATACATTTGAAAAGATTCATCAAAAATATTTTCGAGTTCGGCCCTAATAAGTTGTTTCAAAATGACTGCTGAGCTCAGATGATTTTGTGACTAGCCAGAGTTTTCTCTTTTAGATTGCCCAACAGTTTAAAAAGTTACGAGCTTTAAACATTTTTTTGTACACAATTTCTGGGTTGCTGTGAAGAATTTAGCACAGAGCTTTAGAGCTTCCCATGTATTTTTTGTGTTATTTTTTGTTAACTTGGAATTTATAAATAAACTACATTTCTTATTGAACAACATTCAAATTAACTTCGTTGCTTTCGTTTAATATTTTTTTGGTTAAATCTTTGTTTATAAAACATTGAATAGTTAACTATGAAATTGCTTTTTACTTAAATGATTTAATTTGTTACAGTCGTTTAAATTTGCGACATTTAGACATACGAGTGTACAATTACTTTTTTTCTTGTATAATTAAGTCACAGATGTTTTCTTTGAGCTGACTTTCTCGTTCTATCCTTTGATGTTAATTATAATAGTATCAAATGCTGTATTCTTTAAATCAGTCAAAGGATTATATAACGAGTATGTAGCAAATATTTAAATGCAATATGGTGGATGTTGCTGTTATACAAAGGTAATTGATTTTAAACAACTACTTCATAACTGACTTATTACTAGTAGTTGCTAGTAGAAGTGAAGCTTTTATTTATTCGGAATTTTGTAAAATACATATTTGGGATGAATGGTTAAAAAAAGGTTAAAGGTAGAACATTTTTCAAAATTAAAATCTATACGGCAGCATTATAACTTTTCCAAAGTTATTCTACATCTTGAAATACATTAGCATTTTGGAAACATATTTTATAGTAAAAAGTTTTTCTAATTTACATAATATCCTAGGGTTGCCTTCAAAGTTGTGTAATAGAATATTACAAAATACATGGGGAGTAGAGCAACTACTTTTCCTTTGAGTGACACCACTTGTGTGGCTATGTTTAGATACCGTATTAAAATATAATCACATAATATTCCATAAAATTAATGCAATAAACGATTTTCCAAGACTTAAGACTTTAAAACAGATTAGCTAAGTGGTTTCAATTGTTGAAGTATGCAGTTTTTTAATTTATTATTTTAATTTTAAAATGTTACACATTATTTTCATATTTTAACCATGATTGCTTCCGGCGACAATAAGATAAATTTAAAACGATGAACTTTAATTATATATAGCAGACTGTTGTCGGAATTTATTAATGAAAACGAAAGAATGCAAAAAATTCGCTAATAAAAAGAATGAGCTTTAGGGTTTACTTAAACAAAGCAGAGCTTTAATTAAAAACTTTACCCCAAAACCAAGTTACCTGGAGGATATGATTGTATAACACTACTTCAACAAATTCCACCACCTCCTAAAAGCTGCCCTTTTGTACCTGTGAATAACATTTGGCAATTTTAATAACATTCAGAATTCACATATACCATTACTCTTGAATTCAGAATTATCAAGCTGAAAGTTCAAAACCATTAAACAATTTTTATATTTGCGTGTCCTAATGAAGCCATTTTATTTTTTAAAGTTGATATCACTGTTAAACAGCTGTTCTTACAATGTCAAACTTATCTTATGTACGCAGTGAACTCTTGTAACTGGAATGCAACGCACACAAAACTAGCATTGCAGGCGCCGCGAGCCGGATAAATGGCCCTGTTATGGGCGTAACAGTTTTTACTTTATTATTAACGGAATTGTTTGGTACTCATGGGATGCATTGTGTTGTGTATAAGTGCAATATGTTCACGATAAACGTAACGTAATATAATTAAGTTACGTAAAATTTTATATTTTTACCTTATAATAAATTATCCAAAAGATCCAATGAATAATTATTTTTGTTAACAAAAATCATTCTTTACTGAAAATACTATTGCATTTATATCTCGTTAATTTCTTTAACAAATAAGGTATTTTTATTCTATTAAATCAAATATAATTATGTATTCTTATTTCATCCAATTTTTTAATTCATTAAGTAGCAATTATCATTTATGTCAGAAATACATTGCAATATATTTTACTTTAAATTTATAATAATTTTCAAAAGTACAAGGACTACGTATATCAGTTTGTATGTGTCGGACAAGGATGGGAATTCCTACGTCTCGCGGATCGCCTAAAGTTAACGAGGATCGGTGAAAACCAATTGAATAATTTCTAGTGCTACTTACCAAAATATCTCTAACATATTTAATCTAAAACTAAGTAATTTTTTAATTATTAATAATTAAATAACGCAAATAGAAAAAATAGTATAAAGCATTCGTTTCATAAAACGTTTTAGCGCACTTGTCCTTTAGAAAACTCGGACGCGTGCGCTAAAAACGGTTCTTTGAATGAAACTGATACTTTATTATACTATTATTGTATCAATTCCACTGCCGATCTTGCAAATATTAGTAAGTAGGTCTATTAAAAAAGCAAATTGCACAAGACATAATTTTAGCGCACGCGTCTAAGTTAGAAAACGCTCCGCTTGCGGCGAGTTTTCAAATGGACTCAAGTGAGCTTAAATGTTTTGTGAAACGAAAATTTTATACTATTTTGGTTCTTACATTTCCCAAAAATGCAATCTAAAAAAATAAGTCTGCGTTATTTTACTTTTAAATTAAAGTACATAGCTGATTAGGAAAATTTTGTTTTTGTTATGTTATGGTGTTGGTAACTGTTCCGCAGTCGCGTAATTAATCGTGATTGGACATAAATATTTGGAACACTCGAATATAAACGGATCAACTTAATTTTGAAATTTGTTAATCTATGAGTTGTTATTTATTTTTGTAATTGTTAACACATGTTGAACCCTTGAAATGTAGATAATCTTTTCTGTAAATGTTACAAAAGCTACATAATTAAACCACATTTTATTTACAAAAACCGCATATCTATATATTTAAAACACAAGGCTTATTTTTGTTCCAGTTCGTTTGAGAGTTCTACTAGGTCGATTTACGTGATTTCTTTATATTGAAGCTTTCGCTGTGTAGATCAGTCAACACTATTTAATTTTAATGTTTTTTTAATGTTTATATTTTTAATTTAATTAATTTTAATTAAATAAATATGCAAACTGTTGCACGGTGGTAAGTTTTAGAACTATTCATGATTATAAAAGTTTACTGCAACCACCACTTGCGATTAACGGTTGATTTGTTATTAGGTTGCATAGACAAACCCGCATTAGTTGAAAACCATGGAAAGCAAACAAATTGTTCAAATATTAAGTGATGACAATTGCTTATTTATATAGCTGTTTCATATGTTTGGATACAACAAATAAACGCGAGATACGTTTGCAAATTATTAAACAAGAGATGACTGGGGCGATTTTTAATTATTATAGGTCAATTATTATTTACTAGTCTATATATTTAAAACACGGTTTATGTTTTTTCCACTTTGCCTACGAGCCCTACAAGACCGATTTACTTTATTCTTTTTTATATTAAAGTTTTAACTCTGTAGATTAGTCAACACCACTTACTTTTTATCTATGTATTTATATAACTATCTATATAATACAAGGCTTATTTTTTGTTACAGTTCTTTTGAGAGTTCCACTTAGCCGATTTACGTGATTCTTTTTTTTATATTAAAGCTTTCGCTGTGTAGCATCTAGTTTATTGCGATATTTTGTTTTTGTAACTTACATAAATATGTGGTAGTAAAACGTCCCCAACAAGTAAATAGTAATTAAGCAGCTATTGTAGGAAAGTTTAAAAGTTTTCAACTGGTATCCTTTTGTTTTATATTGCATGACTTACAACTGGTCCCGCGGAACTCCAAAATATTTCTACGAAACCCAAGGGTTCCACGGAACACACTTTGGGAATCAACCTTTTCTTGGCATTTGCCATCTCAATAAGTTTCCGGAAATATTTCCATGGAAAATTACCAAAAATAAATTTACGGAAATTTGCCAACACTATTTTTATGTCATGTTTTTGAAATATGTACTAATAGACGTTTTCAAGAATTTTTTAAACAAAATCTATTTTTGATTTTATTGTTATCATTTCGTCAGGTAGTATTTCCGTATATATGCATGTAGAATAAACCGGTGAGGAGTGGTACGTGACAGAGGAAGATATGTCGGAAGTGAGGAGGGTAAGCTGGGAGAGAGGAGCCCTAGGCTTAGAATTGTCAACTGGCTATGTTTCGTTGCGTTTATTTAAATAATCAATCACGAAAATCTAAAGGATTGTAATCACACAACGAATGTTGTATATAGGGAGATCCTTCAATGCTTTTCAGCGTCATGTCTTGACGAGATTGTCCTAGTAAAATAGGAAAACACATCTAAGTCAAATGGTTTATAATATTATATTATAAAGATTCTTTAATTTCAACCATAAATGGGATTTGTTAATTAATAAAAAGCGTTTAAATGAAAACTCCTATGGTTAACGCCTAATTAATAAATCGCCAAAATAGCGAGTGACTAATCCTTTTATGATGCCCCATATTAGATTATAGAAATTAACATTCTTTTACAGTTTTGTTTGTATCTATAAAGTGTTACTTTGCAAACAGTTTACCGAAAGCAACTTTGATACAATTCAAAGTGATAACAGACAAAAGTAGTCCCTTCCAAGGAAATGGTCGATCAGAAAAGTCATCTATTGGTACCGAGGATTTTCAACTATGAGCTTTATTGCATCCCAGGATTTTGGAGACTACCGTTGTTAACTGAATTATTTGATAGTTATTTTAGACTGATTAAGAATTTTATATATACATATCTATGCTGTAATACGTTAAAAGTCAAATCGTTTCTGGCAGGTTTGATTTAAATTACTCACTTTTCGTTCCCAGTATTATCTCTTGTGTTGCTCGATTTAAACCCCTAGCTGAATAGTTACGACGTGATTGTGAACAACGTAACCAATTGCTACTACATAGAGCTCAATGGCCAGAAGTTACTCGTTGTAGATCATTATCACGGGAGATTACCAACAATATACCTTAGAATAGGTATGTAACACTAATGCTGATATCCCATTATTTAGGGATTACTTCCAATTATAATTGTTAAGTTGATAACAAGGTACGACTTTGATTATATTTATCTCCATGATAATGTCAATAAATTTAACAATGTGTGTTTTATATAATTTTTATATACTTTTTTGACAATCTAAAGGTTTGTCTGGCGCCTTATGTGTTGACTGTTTTTATTCCACCTATGCTTGTGATTTCTGGAAGTCAGCTACAAATTAGAGGGGCTTATCAACGACCCAAAGCCACCCACTTGAGCTAATAGTGATTATGGTAAGTTATATTATGTGCAACGTAGAAGTGTTGGGTCGTGACCATTAATAGCTTTTGGATTTTATTATCACCTGACTTTTATCTTTTACGTCACAAAGATCATATTTTTGGTTATTTGTTTAAACCATATTTAAATACGCTGTAAAATTGTGTTTATGAGAAATCGGAAGTTTGAAATACTTATTAAATATTTAAGAAAAGTTTTAATTATCGTAATTTATAATTTATGGTCTGACGATAAGGATATTAATCTTTGATTTTTTTGAGTATGAAATTCTTCTGACTTTTACTATTCATTTTTGAATTGATTTTTAATTTATTTGACATATTTAACAGTCAAATAAATAATGATAAATTGCGTTTATGCACCAGCAAAAATTTAAAAACAAAAATATTTGTTTTGTATTTCTTTATTAAGCAATAATCGTCGTGTAGAACATGAACCAGCGGTGCGATATATCCTCTAGTGTCATAAAACATCAACTACCACAAAATCATGTAACGATAAACTCAAGTGTAAACGACAACTCAAGCTCTGTATATCTGACAATAACCAAATCACAAATTTTATAATAAGTATTTAAGCATCTAGCAGCTTTAATAAATATTTGATTGTTCTAAAGAAAAACTTTATCTTATCTGCTTTTGTTTACAGTTAATTTTGCTCGCTAGAAATGCATTGATGCAACTTAACTAACTTACAAAAAAATCATTACTGTGATCGATTTTTTTTAGAGAAAATGCACTGGGTTATAAAGACACCTCCATTTTATCTAAGAAACACTTTTTAACTAAGCCAATAATCCGAGTTAAACGAACTAAGAAAAGTCAAAAGTTGTCGCACTTTGTACGCCGTTGTATGCCTTGCTTTGCAAGCTTTACTTTGCACCGCGTAGTAGCGCCTGCTTTTGCGCTACACTCTAGCTACACTTCTCCAAAGCAGAACAGATCGACCGGACAACGCCGTTATATTATACTATTGATTTTAAGATAAAAAATACCTATAAACTAAAAAGTTAATTTGAATATTTATCATGTGGGTGCCCGTAATACGAATCTTGAATTTTAATATGCCGTTCAAAAGGAAGCTGCTTTTATGTCAGATTTTTTCTCGATATAATGCAGTTTTTAACTTAAACTTTGTAACGCGCAGTGGCGCATGCTGTAACGCCGTTATAAATACCACTTAAACACGTATACTAGAGTTCCTGTTTCCTAATAATAAATAAAAAGAAGAGTTGGGACATGGTCGATGCCGGACTCTTAATTGGCTGGATCCAATGTCAATGAGTACATGATCCGACTCGTCTGACAGTTTGTTATTTAATTTGTATAATAATTTTGTTAATAATATGTATTTTCCATTAGCAAATAAATATTAATAGTATTATAATAATATCGAATCAAAGAATTGACACCTATATACATATTTTGTCAAGAGACAATTTGTCAAATCAAACAACTGAAGGTTGATAGGTAAACATACTTTATGAAAAGTCACGTCGTTCTTAACATTGGATCCTTATGTCCTAACTCTTATCTTATATAACCTATTTTTATTATACAGGAACTCTAAATTATAATAGTATTTATACCGCACAGTTTAACCTTTTCTTGGCTAATTTCCAAAGTAGGACAGATACCCCAAACAAGCTAGTTATATTTATTATATGGATGGTGCAATATATATAGAAAGATGAACTGCGGTGTTAAAAATATAGATTATTGCACATTATTATCTATATATTTGTAACACAAGGATGATTTTTGTTCCAGTTCGTTTGAGAGTTCTACTGGGCCGATTTACGTAATTCTTTTTTTATATTGAAACTTTCGTTGTGTAGATTAGTCAACACTACTTAATTTCAGTATTTCTTCGAGTTTTATACTTTTAAATAAACAAATCTAAAATATTTAATGCGAGACGCACAAAATCGGACATCCACTAGCAACGCCCTCTCAATTTCCGGCATGTCAACTTTTGGAACTATTCAAGATTATAAAAGTTTGCTCGTTTGATTTGTTATTAGGTTGCGTAAACAAATCCGAATTAGTTGAAAACCGCATTTTATTCTTATAAACCGCGTATGTATTAATAACAAAATGCAATAATAATAATAACTTATATTAGTATAATATTTTTATAGTTAATCAAAATTTCATCTACTTAAATGTTTCTTTTACGTAGCCTTTGTTAGTTATATATACTGTGTGTTCATAAATAAGTATTTGTTCTAGGGATTCATTTCTGTAAATACTTTATATTAACTTAATAAATAAAACCATGGAAAGAAAACAAATTGTACAAATATTAGGTGATGGCGATTGCTTATTTATAGCTGTTTTATATTGTTCGAACAAAACTACTTATGCCGAGATACGTTTCCAAATTGTTATAAATGACTTGGCGATTATTATGAAGGCGATCAAATTTATTGTGTTCCCATTAACACAGCTTTAGATTACGAAAATCTTATGTACTTCGATAGTAAATACACCAGTCATATTGAATTTAATTGTATAGGTCAATTATTATTTACTAATCTATATATTTAAAACATCACTCATTTTTGTTCCACTTCGTCTACGAGTTCTACAAGACCGATTTATTTATTCTTTTTTATATTAATAAAATTTTGACTCTGTAGATTAGACAACACTAATTACTTTTTATTTTTATTTAATTTTTATACTTTTAAAACCTTTCTTTTTTTAGTCTTTTAGATTTTTTAATTATTTATATTTTTAATTTAAATGCATTATCTATAATCGATGCATTTTAATATGCCCAAGGCCGACTGCCTACTTACAGCGCTTGCTTCATCACGTTTTGGAACTAAACACCCTCCCTATACCGGGTTACTATGTCAACAACAGTTCTCAGTCGAGTTTCATAGTATTTGCTGTGGAGCATTTTCACGAAATTCGATATCTCTGTCTGACTCTGTGATTCTGTGAGTGGGATTTTTGCACAGTTGATGAAAAATCAGAATAGGAATATCTACAAACTAATTTTTTAGTTCTTAAGGAACATAGACGAAATGACCGACAAAGATTAGAAATCCGGTATATTAAGCATATGATATATGAATTCAATGTAGAATTTGATGGTAAGAATGGGTAGGTAAGTTGAGGAGGAGTCCGTGGGGGAGTTAGCCGGAAGGGGTAAGTCATAGAGCGTGATAAGTAGGGGTAAAGAATATACCGGGAGAGGGGAGGTAAATCTGAGAAGAGATAAGTTGGAGGGGTAAGTCGGGAAAAGGAGTAAGAAAGGATAGCTAAGGGAGGAAGGTGGGATAAGTCGGGATTGATGGTAGGGTGGGATAACTCGGGGATGTTTGTTAAATAACACGTTCAAAAATTCATTTGAGAATGGTAAGCTTAGTATTTGTAGTACAGTAAAGAGTAATATTAAATAATGACTCTTGGAAACCCGAAGGATTATAATCACACAACGAACGTTGTTAAGGTAACCTTTATACTAGGTTTCCCTAGTATCTAGTTAATTTAGGTCATGATAGAACCTGGCTGCAAAATCAAAGAAAGACGAGGTTCTTTTGAACATTTAATTTGACCAAGATGCATGTTTACAAATGTTAATACTAAAAACGACAATTCGAATGCCTGATTGAATTATACAAATTGAGTGTTGGTTAATTCCATGCCAAATCACTTTATTTAAAAAATGACCGTACTTCTATATCTCAGATTCTGTTCAAATTTCGTCCTTGCATAGATACAACTGAAGTAAAATCAATATAATTTTTTGGATGAAAAATGCTCAAGGTAGAAATTTTGAAAAATCTCGATTTTGATGTAAATTCTACTACCCAACACTACATCATCTAACTAAAATTGTCAGAACTCCCTTATTTCTTGAGTTATCTGGCTCATCCAGGCGTCGGTTTAAAGCTAGCTTTTTGATCTTTTAGTGCATATCAAGAAACTTGCAAAAGGCATTGAACAGTAGAAGAGTAACAGGCTGTGAAGGTAAATTTTACTGTTTTTACAAATTCTGACTTTGTTCCTGTGATACAAGTATCACGTTTTTGAAACTTTTTTATAGAATTATCTTAGCATATACTTGGTATGGTTAAAAAATAAAATGGGTGTTTTTTGTAGTTTTGGGAAAAAATTATTTTTGAAAAAATTTGCCTTCAGAACCTGCTACCTTTTTACTGTCCGTTGTCTTTGCACGTTTGCTCATAAACTTTGAAAGATCCAAAAACTAACTTTAATCTGAAATCTGAATGAGTCAGATAACTCTAACAATAAGGGAGTTATGACAATTTCAGTTAAATGATACAGTGTTACATAGCAGAATTTCAAATGCAAATACTGTTGACACTCTGCATCATCTAACTAAAATTGTCATAACTCCCTTACTTTTTAGTTATCTAGCTCATTCAGGTGTTAGATTGAAGCTAGTTTTTGGCTCTTTCTTTCTTTTCTTTTAGTTTTTGTGCATATGCAGAAACGTGCAAATACATTTCACAGTAAAAAGGTAGCAGGCTCTGAATGCAAGTTTTTCAAAAATATTTTTTTTCCAAAGCTACAAAAAACACCCTTTTTATTTTTTAATGTCAAAATTTGTAAAAATACTAAAACTAGCCTTCGGAGCTTGCTAGTTTTCTGCTGTGCAATATCTTCTCTCAAAGATCCAAGAACTAGCGTTAATTTGACACCTAAATGAGCCAGATAACTCAAAAAATAAGGGAGTGATCACAAGTTTAGTTAGATGATGTAGAGTGTCGGGTAGCAGAATTAGCAAAAATCGAAGTTTTCAAAAACTTGTACTTCGGCCATTTTTAACCCAAAAAATCTGAAAAAAAACATTTAATGTCGTCATTTAATATGTATCTATGCAAGAAAGAAATTTTAACAAAATCTGAGACATTGAAGCTCATGGCTCGAGTTGATTTGGCATGAAATTAGCCTATTAGTTAGTATTAGTATTAGTATTAGTATTAGTAGAATGTTCTTAAAACAAAGGTTATCTATCATCATTATTATTATTGTTATAGTATAATCAAAAATAATTATTTTATACAATTGAAATCTCGAAAACTGAATGCTGTTTACATTGACAGCTTTAGATTGATGGAATAAAAAGTAAACAAGCGAAAAAAGGAAGAAAACCCACATTAAACGAAAATCGATACTTGTGCGTAATTTTTCAAGCTTGAAAAGGTTATTATCCGCAAGCTTCGTACATCGATTTTAAACCCACAATACAACGTTGTTCAGGTGAATGATTCACGCATCTCAAATTCAACGTTAATAACATCCATCTATATCACCCGTCATATCAGCAGTCAAACCACAGAATCTAGTTTTTCATTATTGATAATGATCAATAAATCATCCCACCCACACCAATTTATTGTTAATTGGGTGGTTGCACTCTATGTCATATTCCATTTTACAATTTTCACAAATTTTTTTATTAAATCCGTACATGATCATTTATTAACTTTTTAGCTCTCAGCATCACGTTACGTTCTCTTAACATTCAGCTTGAGTTTGTTTGTGTAAAAAGCAGCTGCCGTAATGGTTCTATAATAGTTTTTAATTTCGGGTCTACGAAGAAGAGAAAAATCACAAAGGATTTTCTCAGTTCACAGTGAGGTGTTGATTATAAAAGGTTAATTCTGTTTTCTTCCTGATATAATTTACTGACATTGTCCTAGAGTGTTGCTATCTCTTCATTAGAACACTCACAGTATTCTTTTAAATGTTAAAATAAAACATAAAACTTTCATATGTAGCTTCAATAAATTAGTGGTTGACCTTATAATTTAAAAGTGTAGGTTTGATTGGCTCAGAGCTGGTAGTATTTCATAGCCGAAAAGCATTAAAACGTGCCTTTTTCTCGAATAAAAGCACAAAACCGTAGCTCCTGTGTCAGTACGATGTTTGGCATGTTGAAAATGTTAAAAAGGTATTGGCGGTGAGGCCTAGTTTGGCTAAAATCTAGTAAGATCAGCCATATGATCAAAGCAATCGATGCCATGAGGTACAGAAACGTTCCGGCAACTCGATTCCTAGCTCAAAAACAAACAAACAATCCTTGCGAATTTAACAGTCAGGTAATTGTATCAGCGAATAGTAAGTGTAGTTTAATCAATTTTCAAAGCCCTCTAGGTCTGCGCATTCCGCATTTCATGTTTTAATTTTCCTCCGCTATGAGCAATAACAGCTCGAACGGGGATCGAACTTGCAACCCTTAGATTATGAAGCAAACGCACTAACCGCTAATCCATCGAAGCTGGCCGCCTCAAGATTATTTTAAATTTTTTCTAAAGATTCTTCTAAAGTTGAGACTTTCTGCTATGCAACATAGATTTTCATTTCGTTTGATTAATATTCAGGTGAGTTTATTGTGATGTTCCATGCTGTAATGACTGAAATGTCGGAAAAGAAATCTGGATCTAGCTGAAAACTAAAACTGGAAAATTCACTCTATTACCCGAATGTGTCTAGAAACAAAAAGGAACAATAATATGACGCGCAAATATATTGTAAGAAATATAGTAGCTAGTTATTCGACATCGGCAAAATGTGAATTTACAATGTAAAATTAATTTGAAGACAAAGTTGAACATTTGTGACATTGTTGCAGGGCATGACGGAAAAAAGGGAAGGAAAAGGATCCTAAAATGACAACTTACGTCAGAAAAAGAAAAACGTAAGCTACCAAAGAAAGGTTGGTTTATGTAATTTTTTATAAAAGAATTTTTAGTTTTAGTATTTATTCAACGGTTTAGTTTTATTATTTCCTTTAAGCAAAATAAAGTTTATCCTAATAAAGGGTGTGATTACAATGATTTCCTAAAAGTGTTTGGTACTGTATAGTGTTACAAATTTTTTTAAATTTTTTTTGCTTTTTTAAATTTTTTCTCTGTTTAGTATTTTTAATGTAATATGAGTACAATGGGCGTACTTTAAAATGCGATTTTCTCCAGAAACAGCAAGAAACGATATGTTGATAAGGAACATATTGTTGTGTTATATGCAGTTAAAAATTTTATATAGGTAATTTGGGTTGCCTATCTTTCAGGCGTTCATAAACTAATCCATGTTAAAAGGTTTATTTTATAGTTTCAAAAGTACGGTTTAAGCCAGCTAAATACAGGAGTTAAGATAAATACATCCTATTTGCGATATTTTTTTGTTAAAGTTACATTTCATGCAAGGTTATTTAACGTTCCGATCTATTCATTACATAACCTCAAATTTTGAAAATAATTTTAAAAATGGGTTTCTTTAGTGGAATAATTTATTCATATTATGTTAACATGCATAAAAAGTTTTATATTTCAACAAAAGGATACTAGTTAAGTGTGTATATAACTTTATAATTGTAATTTTTAATACAACGACTGGTACGTTGAAATATTTTCTTCCGTCAATAGCTCAGATTTAATAAAATGCACCTATTATTAAATAAAACGGGCTATTATGAGTAGATTTGCATATATAAAAGTTACGTACCTTACTTAATTTTCAAGAATGGGTGATTTTTCTTTTTACGGTTCCTAGTGTTGGTTTGTCGAGCCACAGTTCTAATTTAATTTATGTAGGTTTATGAAGTTATTGTTGGAGTTTTGTTTATTAACATCTTGGCTGTGTAAGCTGTATAAACTTTTTGTAGTTCAATGTGTGTTTTTTAGCCAATTCAATTTAAAAATGTCCACAGACCTGTGCCGATAGAAAATTTCATTTTTAGTTAATTTTGTATCTTAAGTATTTGTTTTTTGATGTCAAACTAATGGGAAAGGTTAAATAAACATATTGTGTACAGATTAACGGGTAAAATTGGTATGTGGACCTATTTAAATGGAAATTTATACAATTTTAGTCGACCGTGTGAATTTGGTTTGTTCGACTCAAATTGTAAGTTAGTGTTGGGTTTTTTAGGTAGAAATGTTATATTGTTATTTTAAGGAAGTGTTGGGGTTTCTTTTTATGTAATCAAATGAAAAATTTAAAGAAATTTTTATTTTATTGACAAATGTTAAATGACAATTCAATCCATGGATTACTTGATAGTATTATATTGTTTTTGTTTCTATATGTTTTTAATGTAAATTACAATGAGAGAAACAATCAGTAATCTCCAGAATGCAGTGAGAGGAGGTTGTGTTGTCTATGTTGATTAAGCTTTAAAAACATGCATTTTCATAATTTAAAAAAATAAAGGGAGGTTATGGATATAAAACAAAATAAGATTTCGTGCAAGAAAAATATATATAACTTACGCTATCGTCATAATTTCAAGAAGAATATAAATTATAGAATCGATTTGGATGGCTTCATATCAGATCAAAAGTTTAATCTGATAAAAAAAATTTAAGAAGATTTAATTTTATTGCAATCAAGCAATTTTACACTTCCACCAGTGAAGAGATTGGCAGTGGTTATTAAAGCAGTCTGTTGTTCCTGGGATCGGTTAAAGAATGTATCTAGTGTGCGTAAAATCGTAAGTGATTTAAAATTCATTATACTGGCCAGTCAAAAATAATTTCGAACAAACATTTTATTAAAGATATATCGAACTATTTTACATTGAAACTATTAAAGAATATAACTGTATAATTAAAACATTTTGAGAAAGGTTAACCTAATTTCAAGAAAAAGAAAATTTACTAAATTCAGATAATTTTTTTTCTAAAAAAATATTTAATTTTTATTTGATTTTGGATTTGTAGATTAGATAAAATAAAAAGTAGGTAGAAATCCCCAACAATAAAAAAAGGCTAATTGGTAGTTAGTAGAGTAATTAGTCTCTCTCCCATTATTTTTTTTATGTTTTGTTTATTTATGATTAAATAAAATTGTGTTTATATTTATAATTGTGGATTTTGTTTGTTGTTTATTTTTTCTTGTGTGGAAATAATTTGTTTAGCAGCTTGTTACAATTTTACCAGCCCAGGTGTCATCATTACAGGTGGACCCATTGATACAAAATTTGGCAAGGTAAGGTTGATTTATTTTAGATAAAAGAGATATTTGTCGATTGCTTAACCGAGATTAAATCTGAGCTAGTGACAGGGCAAAATTGTTATTTAAAAATTAAAAAAAATATATTGTAGTGATATATTTATACTATTGTCTTATTGAATTTCACCTCAATTATAATTGGTGCCCAGAACTTGGAATTTTCTTTTTATGAGTATATCACTGAAATATGTTCTAAATCATTACAGCTACCCCACATTACGAGGTTTCTAGTTATATTAGTTATACCCTGTATATTTCCAGTAATATTACCATATGCATGACTCATAGAAAATGTCAAATCTTCAAATATGACAATATATTCCCTTAATCTGAAGGTAACTAAGTGCTAATCTGTTTTCATAAAATTCGAAGAATATTCCTCTTTTGTAAATTAAGAATAAATTTAAGTAAAGAATGTCAACGTGATTAGTTTTATACATTCCGTATTTTTCATCAGGCATGTTGGATAGAATTTCTACATTTCTAGTAATAATGTGCATTAAATATCTAAAATACGACTTGTCAGAAACAAAACAATATTTCTTATCTTATCTTTCCAGAAGGTGCTGGATTAGCCTGGTTGGTGTATCGTGTCTCGTCTAGCCGCCCGATGCGTCATATACGCTGCCCGTGTCGAACATTATAAATCGCCCGAGAATCTTCCAGCAATATTCGTTCCCCGGGTATAGGGGTTTTCCCATTTGTTAAAATATGAATACTTGAATATGAATTAGGTCTATAGAACATTTTACTAAGACTTTTATTAATATGTCTTTTATTATATGTACACTAAGAAGTTTTCGTCGTAACTGATGCACTAATTATAAAATTTTTGTTGGGCTTTCCATTCTGAAAAATTAAAATCTATAATAAACAATAAACGCTACTTATTAGTTTACATAAACAGTTATAGAACATTTCAATTTAACATATTAAACTAGTAGTTAACTCATCACAATCAGCCATCGTTTTCTGATGAATAGCCCATTCAAGTTCTGAGTGTGAAAATTGATTGATTACTATCAACGTGCTTGGTGTTGCGTTTCTCTTGGTTACCTATTTTTTATCGCCGTCTGTAAAGTAGCTGAAATTCAATCATCTGTTACATTTAACTCTACCGTTTAAAGTTTAATCATTTTCGTTCGTCTACTGTTATAGTACAGTCGATAATATGGAGTTAGTTGCAATTCTAATATTTCTTATGAATATATGTATCTAATGCATAGCATATCCTTGGAAATAAAAGTTTGCATTATTTCTAGTTTCTTGTTGGTTATTCAATATGTGCAAGGGCGTACCCAGGATCCGAACTAGAGGGGGGCAACTCATACTAGTTTCGAGGAAGGGGGGCAAAGGGAAACACGACGATTTATTACAAAATAAAACTCAAAACTATTGCAAAACTGGTTTTATTAGTCTACTGCTATAAAACAGTTAAACCTTCTAATAGAAACAGAAAGTGTTCTAAGAATTATTTCCGCTTTTTTTTAAATTTCCACGAATTCATTTTAATATTCAAAGACATTGAATGAAGGTTAGTAAGTAAAACTCTGTTAAATTATTTCAAAAGAATACTACTATAAAATAGTTTCAAGAATTATTTCAGCTTTTCTAGATTTTTATGAATTTATTTTAATATCCCAGGAAAACGTAGGTTAAATTATTTCAGTAGAATACTACTATAAAATAGTTAAACCTTTTTAACAGAAAAAGAAAGTGTTTTAAGAATTATTTCCCCCTTTTTTTTATTTCCACGAATTCATTTTAATATTCGAGGACAATGAATGAACGTTAGTAAGTAAAAATGTGGGTTAAATGCTTTCAATAGAATACTACTATAAAATAGTTAAACCTTTTAACAGAAAAAAGAAATGGTTCCAAGAATTATTCCGCTTTTTTTAAATGTCCACGGATTCATTTTAATATTCGAAGATAATGAATAAAGGTTTGTAAATAAAAATGTGAGAATAAATTCTTTCAACACAATACTACTACTTAATGACGTACGCAGGATCTCAACTTTAGATGGGCAAAGTGAAACACGACGATTTCTTACTAAATAAACCTCAAAATTATTGCAAAACTGTTTTTGTTAGTCACTAAGAAATGCGTACTAATTCGCATTCCGGTCCGCCGCACATACGTACCAATTTGATGAGGGCTTTATTCTCTTTTTTCTTCTAGGGGCAGCTGCCCCCCTTACCACTCGCTGGATACGCTCTTAAATATGTATGTTATAATAATATGTATAATGGTTAGTTAGGGCTAACCTCTCTTCTTGAACTTAAATATTCTCCCAATCTAAATGATGTTAGGAAAATAGTACATAAATTATATCAATTTCTTTGGCTTTTCTCCAGTTCGATTTCAATAAATTGTAATGTTTGACTTAACTTAAAAATCTTTTTCTTAAAAAGCTTTTCTCCACTTTGTCATTATCTAATCTTATCATTCTTAATTAGGACGTCCTTTTAACTATACATTTTTATTGGCTACTACATATTTGGTAAAGCTTGGATTTGGGATTCTTAATTAGTGAATTCTTCTTATTATTGTTTTTTTTTGATAATTCTTTTCCTTTTCCAGGTTAACTGCGATTTCTCTTGGAAAATGTAGTACTGTTTACACGTATTTCATTAACTTGTAAAGTTTTAATTATAATTTCCCTCTTTTAGGTTTTTAATGGTTACAAGTGCAAAAATCTTCTCTGAAGTTTTGTTTTACGTAGGTGAACTTTAAATACACTGGAAATCCATTTCGATAGAGATTTAACGACTGCGTATCAAGGTAAGCTTCTAAACTAAAATTTATTTTATTAGATTCATTTCTATCAACTCCTCGCTTTTGTAGGAAATCCATACCTAAAACACCAGAAATAATTTGTACCATTTCGGATCTTTGTTTTTGAAGACGAAACCATCTATTCGATATGACTTTATGACGAGTTTATAATGAGACCATTTTAATAAAATTGCAGTAGCATCAGGAGGTGTTTTTCTGCTAGTCAAGATAACACAGGAGAACGACAGACAACACCCTTTTATCTACAAAATACTGTTATATGTTGTCTCCTACTAAAACTTATGTAAATTATGAAATATTTTCTTCTAACTATAACTACTCGTAACCCTGTCTTAGGGTTATGAGTTAAATATACAAACCTTCTTATTGCATTTGGTTTGGTATAATTGGACGCTTACACCGCTGCAAGATTTAATTCAAATGCTACTCTTTCTACAATAAACTAAGATTGATACTTATAAAGGTATCATTTTCAAGTATGAGAGTTTAATAAAAAAAGATTGCTAATAAAGGTTTATATTTAAATAATGCATCTTATACCAGAGAAATTGCCACCTTCAGTATAGGCATATAAGGAAGACGTTGTTAGTATACGGGAAAAATTATTTTGCAGTAAAAGATAATAACATTATTAAAGAAGTATTAAATAAATTTATATGTAGTAGTTAAGTTCACCTCCTTATCCAATTAGATTATTTAGATTATTTAATTCGTTTGAACCGAATAACAAAATTAAACTAAGTAACTAGTAATCTAAGTTAGTTCGGGTTTAAAGTTTGATTGTTTACTGATTAAGGGCACCTTCATATTTTTGATCCTCATCAGATAAATTAGATTGATAAGCTACATATACTAATGACGATTTGTTTCAGAATTCAGTGAAATATTATTTAAATTATATATTTCATATAGCCTTAAGCTAAATTCAATGGATTTATGTAAAGAGTTTGTATTATTGTTATTAAATTATCACTATTGGCAAAAGGTTTGTTTAATATTTATAAATATTTCTATTTTTTATTCTTTAACATTTCTATTTTTAAAAGACAAATATGCACAAAATTACCATTTTTGTCTTCCCGTTGACACACAAAAGTCATAATAGAGACACTATCATTCTTTACTTTGTTATATCATCTTCCAATTCTAATTGTGATGCAATGTAATGCAATGTTTCAAAATAAAATATGTAATAGGTAAGACCTCTTATTTATCATATTAATTAATACACTTAATTAATTTCTTCTTTACAACTTCTTTACAACAAATTCTAAGCATGTCTAAATATTTCATTCAGATATCTCAAACAGGTGGCTTTATCTTACAATAATCATAATAAAAATACAAGTCAGAAAGTTATTTTTGTACACTTGTAGCGACATTAAAATATCAAGTTTCTGGAAATGCTGAAATCATACTTCAAGTGCCTCTAAAAGATTATCCTGCATCATTCTTTGTTTCACTTTTATGCCAAAGTTACAATCTGTAGTGAAATTCTCTTCATTAAAGATTATTTGCGTGTAGTTTTTTCATGTAGGTAGTCGAATTTATGTCCGTTCTGTTATCGTACCACGTATTCCGATCGAAATTAATGGAAATTGTGAAAATGTATTGTTTCCATCTCTATGGTCCAATATAATTCTCTAAGTAATCAATACCTAATTTACTGAACGCAGAATTCGGATATTATTTTGGTAAATCTAATTATTTCACTCAATCGTAATTCAGGGAAAGTACTGGCAGTAACAATGAGAATATAAAAGGACAATTCTCATGAGAATAGTACGTTAAAATAAATTTTGCGTTTAATGCTTTTTTCTACGAATAATTTTAGTTACGAAGCTCTTTTACTACTTTTACTGTTGCTTATCACGATATTTTAAATATCCATTGTTGTTCACTACATTATTTCAGGGTTTTAAGCTTTAATAGTTATTAATTAAAGAGTTTGTTATATTCAGCCTCGATTATCCCAGGACAATATAAAGCCACTGAACAAAACTTCATACAGCTAAGTTAAAAGCTTTGTAACGTATACAGAAGTTAGCCAGTGTAAGTGTGAGGATGTTGTTAGCACGACCATATGCTTAATACTTTGTTAAAATTATTATCATGTAGTGCTTCCTTGTAATGAGATCATGTGAAGGTGACAAAACCGAGAGCACCTTGGCTGCCTATAACCTAAAGGTAATTATGAGGGAGCGTGACAGCGCCTTGAGAAAATACAAACGTACTAAATCCGCCTCTGACTGGATCAGGTATAAGGAATTGAGAAATTTCACTGTAGCTTCTTTACGTCGTGAAAAAAGAGCATATCTTACTACTATTACGCAGAACAAAGATACTCAGAAATTATGGACTGCTTTGAATGATGTTAATATAAGATTCAATAATAGTCGTGACACTCCTAACACTTTATCTAATCCAAATTCAATTGGGAATTATTTTAGTTCATTTATTCAGTCTACATCAAACAATTGCAATACTAAAATTCAATATTATTTAAATAATCAAAATGTAACATCGCAAACCTTCAAGTTTTCTTTAACTACAGTAGAAGAAGTTCATAAAATACTATCCAGTTTGAAATCGAATGCACTTGGTACTGATAATATTTCTCTAGTGATGTTATTGTTACATAAAAGTATTGTAGTCCGTTTATAGATAAATTTATAACGCATATAATTAACTGTTGCTTAGAATCAAATTATTTCCCTTTAGCTTGGAAAGGTGCTATAGGCCTTCCTTTGCCTAAAACTACAAATCCTATATCATTCTCTGATTTACGTATAATTAGTATACTACCCTGTATTTCCAAAATATTTGAAAAAATTTTATACAAACAGATCTATTATTTTTTCAATGAGCACTCGTTATTACCTGATTGTCAGACCGGCTTCAGGGGTGGATATGGTACTGTTGATGCTCTAGCTACTGTCATGAACGATATCGTCAATGCAATTGATAAAAAACAGGTTACTGCTTTAATACTACTCGATTTCTCAAAAGCATTTGATACTATTAATCATGATCTCGCTTGTGCCAAATTACGTTGGTATGGTTTCGAAGTTAGTGCTGTTGATTTAATAAAATCTTATTTATCAGAAAGAACTTTAATAATTAAAAGTAATAATCAATATTATAATTCTTTTTCTATCACGTCTGGTGTGCCGCAAGGCTCAATTTTAGGATCCCCTACTGTTTATTATTTATACTGCGGACATTTTAAAATCCTTAAAATTTTGTAAAATTCAAACATACGCTGACGACACACAAGTTCTTAAATCTTTTTACTTCTCTAATAGAGCACGAGCCTACGAAGAATCAATAGTGATCTTAATACAATTCATCAACTGTCTTTGGAGCATAACTTAAAACTAAATAGCAGCAAATCGCATTTACTATTTTTTTGGAATAGAAATCAAATTACAACTGTCAAGAGTGATCATAATATATGCATAAACAACCAACTGTTACCAATTACTGATTCTGCAAAAAACTTAGGTTTAATTTTTGATAGTAACTTACGGTTTAAACAACATGTTTGCAAATTACTTCAAAAAGCTTATTCATCTCTGAAGCTACTGTATGCCAACAGAAATATTTTAACTTTTAGTCAAAGGAAAATGTTATGCGAAACTTTAGTTTTGAGTCACTTTAATTACTGCAATCTTGTTTATGGTCCCTGTCTTGATGCTAGTGATAAATATCGGATTCAAAAAATACAGAACTGGTGTTGCCGTTTTATTTTTAAGTTGCGCCGTTATGATCATATTTCACATAAAATTAAGGAATTAGGATGGTTGAATATGGAAAATCGTTGGAAGTGCCAGTTGGGATCGTTCACACATGCTCTACTTACATCGAAGTCTTCTACGCCTCTTAGCTCTGAGCTGGTACCTCGTTCGTATGTGCACTCAGTGGGTACTCGCTATAACTATACGCTTACCATTCCACATCATACATCTACCTTGTTTCATCGAGGTTTTGTCTACAACGCAGTAAAACTTTATAATACACTGCCAGCAGATATAAAAAAAATAACAATATTTCGCATGGAAAAGTGCTTACCAATTTCTAAAAAACTATTTTTATTTCGATTTTTAAATTTTTATTTCCAATGTTAATAGGTTACAAAAGAATTTATTTTGACATATAAACTAAAATTTTGCTTGTTTAGTTTATTAATTTTGTTAGTTAATATTTCATTTTTCAGAAATCGACTGATTATTGTAATAACTATTTTATATATTGTTTTTATTAGATACATAAAATAAAAAATAGGTAGAGGTATATTTCGAGTTCCTTGGGTTCGGTATATTTATTATTAAAACAACCAAAAATGTTATAATAATAAAAGAGGACGAATCGAAATACTGCAATATCATTTACTTATTCCACTATCCACTACCCACCTGTTAATAAACTTTTTGTTAGTATTCGATAATGTGATAGTTTTAAATAATTAACTCAATGTCCTCTGCAATTCATTCTGTCCAAAAGTATTATTTTATTACTCTTTTCGAGTGGACTTTCTAGGGCTCTCGTTAATGTCGATTAAGAGCGAATTTGGGTTCATAATTTTTACTGTGTAATTATCTAACTATTATACTTGCAGTAGCTAACGCATTTATTTATTAAACATTTCAGATCTGCTTATTAGAACTTGTGTTCCTTTCAGGTTTAAACAAATTGAATTAGCTAATATACATAGTGCATGTAAGAACATAACTAATGACTTTTATAAAAAAAATGTCCGCCAACTGCATAATCGGATATTTCCATGCTATACGTAAACTAGAACATTAAACAAAAGAAATTAAAAGCATATAATTAATACTTTACATACGTCTGTTGGATCTAATGCTATTTCTGAATAACTGCAAATTAATTACTACAGTCCGTGAAATACAGCTGTCTTTTTAAAAAGTTTCCGTTTTATTTACATAAATAAAGCTATAAATCAAACTTGCCATCCCTTACCACTCAGATTTTATTAATGACAGACCGAACTTTTATAATAAACTTTTAATAAGCTTCATGTTGAATTCATTATTAGGTCCTCCCATTAAAAATATAAATCACCATATTTCGAAAACGAAGCTAGTAAATGCTGAAATATACAAACGATATAGAGTAACTTGAAACTCCCGATTTTAATGCATACAATAACTATTATTACAATAATTGCTTATGGTACGAACTGATAGTACGAGCAGCTAGACCTCAAACTAACAACAGTATTATAGCAGACAAGGTAGTTTATGACCAACGAAATGTTGCAATAAAAGAAATTGCTAACGTACGTATATAAATAAGAACGAAAAATTAGTAGGTTTGCAAATGTGTGGGTCTTCTTTTTATCTATTTATTTTTGATTCGTTCATCTTTTTTTTATTAAAAAAAAGCTTATTCGTATTACATTTACGCAAATCTAACCTAATCTAGAACCTAACCTATAACATAAGAACCTAACTATTGAAGTAAGAACGACTCAACCTCTAAACTGTTACTTAACCTGTTATCTAACCTAACATTTCCTGACTTCTAACCTAACCTAACCTAGCTTAACATAAATTAACCTGACCTGACTGAGAGGCGTATGAACTGCTGTTTGAATTTTTCAGAAAGTAGTCTTTTCAAAATTATCCTTTTTACAAAATTTGTGTCATAATTAATTTTATCGGCTTCAGAATTTTGCATTTTATGCGGTTAAATAAATAATAACTGTATTTGTACGGTAATACTGTAGGTTAATATTACCATACTGATGTATCAACAACATTCAACAAAATGAAAATAAAATAAAATAACAATGGCGTCAAATCAACCCATAGAGACAAAAAATAATTATTATTACATAATAAAGTCTTCATTTTCTGAAACCAATAAACTATTGAACAAACCATAATAATATGAATTATAGCATTCCTAGGTATGTTAATAACTTTTAAAATTATACATAAATGACTGACCCATGAGTTCTTGTCACTAAATATGTGTAATATGTAAATATCTTAACCAATATGTGAGGTGTCTTATAAGAGGTACATCAAACGCGGCAAGTAGTTAGATATCCATAAGAGAAACATAAAATCCCTATATCATTTATTCTAAAAGGCGTAGTTTTCGAAAAAATGCGAATAAAAGAGGCTATAATGTTTTTAGCATATGCAGTAGTGTTTGTTATGTTCTTCAAAATAAGACGTTTTATGATTTGTTATGTTTACGTTGCCGATCCTGCCACCTGATCTATGTCTTGTTTACAATACAATTTTATGATGTCAGTCAGTCAAATGATAATTCCGTGAAATCGCATTACTTTGTAAACGATGACATCAACGACGTCAGAGTTCATGTTATCATATGAAAAATTCATAAAATAAAAAATTCAATTGTGTTTCCGTTTTAAATAAAATTGATTAGTAAAAAAAATGCACGCACTTAATTTAAAATTAATTTACATAATTCTCCTTTCTAAATATTATAATGTTTAATTGATGTAGTCACACCAAGGCGTCATGATTACTAGACACAAAATTAACCAGAGATTCCCCGCATATGTCACAGATGTTATCTTTCAAAATCAGATAACATATCAAATATTCTCTTATAAATCAGATTTATTTGAAAGCTTTTATTAGACCTTGAGTTTATTTGAAGCTCAAGTCTGTATTCTTATAAGGGCCAGTCTATTCACCTTCAAGTGAAGTCCCCAGTAAGCTTACTTGACAGATTAACAAGAATAGCTGTTTATTCGCCCTCAAGTAGTTTAAACATAACCAGTAAAACCCAATATGTGTACTTGCTACCTTGTACTTTCTTTGGCAGGTAACTACTGGGAACTTTACCTGTAGGTGAATAAACCGGCCCTTAGTATTATTCAGCATAAACAAACTCGTGCTTTATTGACAACTTATTTTATTCTATCAAATTTAAAATCTGGCAGTTAGAGTTATTAATGATATCACCCTAAACCCGTTTATAATAATTTTGTATGTACTTTTCTAAAAACGTCGGTCAAAATTGCTAAAAACTTTTACTCTTTCTAATCAAAATACTTTATTGATTTTTTTGTTCCAAATACTATTAGAATCACAAATCTACGCTCTGGCTTTCTGCGCAGGTAACTTATTTATTAATTTTACAGTCTGTCAAGCTTTGATAAGTTTATAGCAATTCATTAAATCGCTGGATTCACTTCAAATCTCTCATTAGATTAATTTGTGTAATATGTTGTACATACCCCACTCATTTCAATTATGGAATGATTTAGTTTATCGTGTCAATAACCAATTTGTTTTAAATGTAGAAGTTTTTTACAGACTACTAAAGATTGCAATCATGCAATTAAAAAAAACTAGAGATAGAGACAAATAGAAATATATTTAAATATATTGTTACAATGTTAATTTCCTCTTTTAAGTAGTCAGGTGTTGCCTCGAAGGGTCTTCTGGGGGTATGTATGCCTTTTGCTTTTCAGATTTCTGACCTTTGCCATTTGGGTCTTCTATTCTTCTCTGTCCTTTTTTCTTCCTATTGTAACGGTACATTTTCCAACGGCATTCAGTACGTAAAATTTTACATTTATATTTATTAAAAATCCAAGGTTCGGTCCTCTAAGACTGCGCTTTATTTGAACTAGAATTTCGTCATGTAAATATTTCCCATAAAAACATTCCAAGGAAGGATTGTCTTATATTTGATACAATTAAAGAACGTAGCGTCATAAAAAATGATGTTTTTTAGTATTTTGTTTACGTATATTTTAGTGTAATATCAATTACTTCGTGAGAGACCTTGATAAAAATTGTGGGAAGTACTTGGTCATCAATTTCACAAAAACACTTTTGCTAATATTCCGAGAATACAGGACTCAAAAACAAATTTTTCTTTGTCTTCTATGTGTGTTTGAAATCTAAAACGAGTTCCCGCGTAGTAATTTTGAAACTAATATTTTTTTGTAAGTCTAGACTACACCTGGGTGTCACTCTGTACCAATCTCAGCGTTATTTTTCAAGTACTACTTTCTATTGCTTTAGGTCGAAATTCCTGTAGAAGGTCAACCAAAAAGCGTCCTTATGGACCAATAATATGCAGTATCCCGCGGATTAGTAGGGTTGCAGAGGCTGGCATTCTTCGCGCCTCGACAGAGCAGCATGAAAAGACACTTGCTTGCTGGCCGCCTGTGCGTTGAATCAGTGGACTCCCATTTTTGATCTCCGAGCAAAAAAGTCGAAATTATTAAGAAATTTGCGGTTTATCTTTGAGATTAGTTAGTCGACTTTGGGGTCGGTTTATTGTATTATAATTCAGTGTGGATTATTCAGAATTAATGTAATTGTTGAGTACAGTTCCCGTATAGTTTAGTTGTGATTTGCGGTAAAAGTGAACTTGTAAAGTTAATTGAGTTTTGAGAATTTTCGTTTGAGAAGATTAACTAATATCGTCTCGCTAATAATCATTTATAGCTGGTTTATGTGTAACGAACCATTAAAAACGATTACGCTGTTTGCCTGCGTTAACAGAAGAAAGTGAAGTTGTTATAAAAATCACTTAATTTGGGTGATAGTTTAAAATTGTGGATTGTCATTTTATCTGGCGATAGTGACAGACAGTTATTTGGTTTAATCCGTCGAGTTTTAAATAAAGGAGATTACAATTACTCCTCGAGAATAGATTATAAACAATAAACATTAACTAAACAAGATTGTTTAAACTGTGTTTAACGAACATTGGTGCTGAAAATTGTATGGATGATTGACTATTGTTATAAAGTATTTCTTTGGACCTGCTACCATCAAACTGCAATTTAATACCATCAAATCATCGAGAATTAACTACGGTTCTTTACAGGAGAGGCCTTTTCCAATTTCTGATTGACCAGTATGATTTGCTTAGTACAGCAAATAAACCAAGGTTGTATTGTACTTTAAGAATTGTTTATCTTTATTATTTTGAGGTTTGATTATTTTAAATAAGTGAATTTTGTTATTCTTTATTAAAAGAGAGCTCTCAGTAATACGTAATTTTAGTACATTATTAACAGTGAAAATAAAATTTATAAATCTTCGAAATATTTAATTAGATTTATTTTAGTTTAAAGTGATGGATATTTGTTCGTCAAACTTTTCAAAAGATTTCTGGTTTAAATAAATTCTGTAGTTTAATATTATGTTGGAATACTTTTTGGCTAATAAATCCAGATATCCTTCAGATCTTGTTGAACTTTTAGAACAATTTATATTTATGGAAATTCTAACAACTACCGTTCTGGGCAAATATTCAAATTATCTTTGGAATTGCCTTATGCCTATCAATTTTAATGTAGTAAACGATTATTTACTAAATGCTTAGTCTTAAGTATAATAAATTTATACTGTTTATGTGTTTTTTTATGTGTTTGAATATTATTATTATACCTGTGTTTGAACTATTTTCCACTTTTATTATTTAATAAATATGTTTAATTTATGCTAATGATCTAAACGGAACCATATAATTATGAAAGTTTTGTTCAAATTTTACTTTAAAATTTTCTAAACATTTCTAAATTTTTATCCAAAAACCTATTATATTTAATTCATTTTCTGATTAATGAATTTAATATCAAATCAGGCTTAATTAAACATCAATATTAAGCTTCATAATCAGATGGCGCCCTTTTAGTGTTTTTATTTGTGTTCTAAACCCTTATCTACTCCTTTTCACAAAATAAGACAACTGCAGAACCAATACCTGCGACCTGAACATTTAAAATTTGTAAGAGAGTGTTTAAATCTCAAGCTGTGGCAATGATTTTGAGCAAATATGATAACGTAAGTATGATAATTTAATAGTTTTTATAGTTTTTTTCGTCGTAAAAAAGAGGCGTTTCACTGGCGCCCAACCCCGGGGCATTTTTATAGTTGTGTTCTCGTGTAGAAAAAACCTTCGTTTCACTATCTATATAATCATCACATTTTGTGCATTGTATGTTTAAGTGTTTCTTTTGCCAGTGATTTCTCCGCTATTCTAACTTGTTTTCCCAATTTTTCCTTTTCCTTTCGTTGTTTGGGTGGACTTAACGCATTTATGGGTATTGGCTGAATCAAAGTTTTGCTCACGGCCATTGAACAAACAACAAATAAAGGAGTGTATAATTGCGGATTTTAATTATTATTTATTTTATTTTTTAAGGTGCTGAATTAATGTAACTTCAATTGTCTGTGGTTCTAGAACTAGAAGAAAAGTCATTAATTTTTTAATACGAGGGTCATTCATAATCTAAAGAGAAGAACTGTCACAACTTTAACATGCTTTATTCAAACAACGTAACCGCTTAACTACTTTTCAACATAATTTTTTCACGTCATCGTTGGCTATAAGATCGGGGCTAAAAGGAGCATGTAGCAAAACCTTTCAGTCCTGTTTTTCAATGATTTACAGAGTTAATTGCCTTTTGTGTGGCCGAGCGTTATCCTGAAGCAAGATCATCCTTTTTCTTCTGTAAACCACGTCGTTTCTTTAATACCACAGACTTCACTTTATGTTGTAGCATATAGCTGTAGTATTGACTGTTGACAGTACACTACCCTTCCAAATAATCACGTAAAATTGGGCTTTAAGTGCCCGAAAAGATTGTAAATTACCTGATATGTAATGTGGGGTGTTGTCGTTCTCCACCTGTTTGCCAGGTTATTCCCTACAAGGTACCAAAAAAACGTGTTCATGCCATTTGTGTTGTGTGGTTTGTCCAGTCAAGGTGTTTCTTTGTTTTGCGTGGGGTTTGCTTTTTATGGATTGGTGTGATTTTCCTTATCCTGATCCACCAATTTAGATTTTTTATTCTTAGATGGAATTATACTTCCTGGGTATTTTTGGCAATCAGGGGTCTTGTTGCTGCAGCCTTCGTAGGTGCATTGCTACCAATTGTGTTGTGGACCCTTGGGTGATCATTAATGGAAGACCATCGGCAAGCGACCGCGATTAGTACATTTTCTGATTTCTATTACCACAGTCACATTCTTCTAACAATTATTATTCCTGGTAGATTTATTAAATGTCTTTTTATTTAATAAATCAGATACATTTTTTGGTTTCGGTCCGTGGTTTTTAGAATTCTGAATGGGACTCCCTGCTTTATAACTTTTATTTTGGTTTATTTTTTGTACTTTACTTATTGCGCTTCCTGGAACAATTAACGTCGGGTTTGATTAGCTTCTAGCTAGTATTAATGTACAGCTCTGTTAGTTAGTTTTGTTGTTTTTGGAAGATTCTGGTTAGTTCTGTTAATATGCTTTACTCTAGTGAGGGTAGTTTATGATTTGTGTAGGGTATAACAGATATCTGATCCACCTTTAAGTATTGGTTTCCTGCTTATAATTTTGTTTTCTGCCGTTATTATAATTTTTTGTGAGAGCTAAATTCTGGAAACTTGGTGAAAAGTTTTATGCCGCTTCTATGAACTTATTACAATGGGCTAAATAGACCCTTGGTAAATCTGCAATATCTTACTTGTGGTAGATACTAGCTGGCTTCGAAGGAATTGGGCGATAAATTATTATTACACCTGGAGAACCTAATCTAGGATGAGTTACAGTTATTATTAACCCTACATTTGTTGGCAGCTGTCCGCAAGCACTTGAAGAGTCTTAGATGTGGCTTGTCCTGTTAGTGGCACTAGTTAATTAAATTTTAGATATCCTTTGTAATGTAAACAAAGTGAGTAGAAACAGCATATATCCCCTTTAGCCTTCAGCAGAGAACTTAAATGAAAGATTTCTTTACTGAATTAATAGCCTTAAACGGTAATTCCAGATATTTAGACTAATTAAATTTTGCTATCGATTTTTAGATTATTTGCCAAATTGGATATTATCTAGTATTTAGATAAATTAATTCTTGATATATGATTATTGTCTTAGGCATTTATGTATATTTATTCTTATTATATATTGTTTATTTGATTATTTCCTATGCACATATTGCTACATATATGTTATTTTATGCTGGATGTTACCGTTTTATTGTGACTGGAAACATTTGATAATGTTACAGTTATCCGCTGGGACTATGTATTAGGTTAATTATTATTATGGCTACTTGTCGGTGTTATCTGCTTTTTTGAGATATGCTAAACTAAATTTAATAATTTAATAATAAGGTTTGCATATTGGTAGGAGTTAGTAATGAAATTATTAATTCTCTAGTTTTTATTGAATTATTTTATATTTTGTATAGATTACATTATTTATTTGATGCTGAATACATGTTATTGGCTAACACTTTGTTTATTTTCGAATTCTGTAAGCTCATCCCTGAACCAAATTTGACTATCCACTTTAGCGCTTCCTTCTGAATGTGCCGGAGCAGCATTACTATTATTTATATGTGCGTGTGCTGTGTCGCAATACATGTGCTTTTCTCTCGGCTGGTGTATTCATTTGTAAGGTTATATGCGGCAGCGTATAAGCCACGCTAATCGACTTCTAGATGAGACACTCAGTTACGGTACTGGATCCGAATTTATTGTTACACTTATTTGTTATGAACCGAAAATTCCTCAATTTTGTGTTTTGGTGTTGGAAATTACATAAATATATTCTGCGGTCCAGAATAGAAGTTCATTTACACATTAATATTTTAGTTAAAAAAAACGCAATCACCAAATAGGAAAACCTGACGAAGGTAAACAAACTGTCTGCCATTGTAATATATTACATAAAATATTATTTAAAATTATTTAATTATTTATTTCAAATAATAACATAATTCTCAGTAACAGTTAAAAACATTTTTTATGAATAGAAATGAAGATTATGAAACCTTGACTCAAAACAGTTTTAAAAGTCACCCTCGGTTTGTGAGCATGTGGTAGCAACACAAAATTGGTCAAGCTCTTCTTTCTCTTTCCTTTATGTATAAAAATATTTCTATATCCTTAGTTGCATGTTTATATTAATATTTGTTGCATGGTTATGATTGACCCTTTCAAATCCACCCACAGAAGGAGATTATTCTAACAATTTTTAGAACATCGTTACCAAAATACGTATTGGCAATTAGTCAAATACAATGTGCGGTTAGGAGACACCGTTAAAATATAGCGTTAAAATTCAGTATTAGCCAATAAAGTTCAAGTGAATAGGTAAACCTAGTATGTAATGAAGTGTAAATTGCAGTTATATTGTTAATTATTATTGTATGTGAGACTGTTAAAGTTAAATTACATCAAAATTACTGTTTATCGAAGTTTAATCTATATAACTATATTATTAGGCTTTGACGAGAACTGGTCGTGGCTTGTAATATAATTTAGTACCTGGCTTGTAACATGAAGGATATGTTCTGCATTCACCGGTTACAGGTTTCGAAAACAACTACATACTTGGTCAATCAGAACTGTTTAATCTGTAATGCGTTCAACAGGGACATAACAAGCAGCGCAGCTGTCAACTTTTTAAACAGCAGAACTTGCAGTGCTTAGAAATTTATAGTATGATTTAGTCTAGTGTGGTTGTTAAAGCTTTTCCTGGAGACGACAGAGAGAAGAAGACACAACTAGCTGTACGTTGCTATCAACTTGTGTAATAATAAAAATATAAGGTTTTTCACAGAGGCGTAAAAGTAAAAATAGTAACAACTATTTTATAATTTATACAATGCTACAAGGTGCCCCAATAAAATATTTCGACAAACTGCAAAGCCGGCTACCTAAATTCCGAAAATTCTAGAAGTTTGCTATTATAATAAATGGAAAAACTTCGCGAGAGTTCTAGCCACATCGACAGCCTTCTACAGTGTTCCAGACTGACAGCGAGTTATTCGAGACTCAGCGGATTGTTCCAGAGCGTGGACGTATGCATATATAACGCCGTCGCGCAAGAAAAGGGGTCAATCAACAACGAGTTAATTAAATTCGCGCATCGTGTGGTGGTAGAAAATAAATGTTTAGGCAAATATCAGTGTATATCTAAAATAGTGGAATAATAACCTGTAATTATTTAGTTATATTATAATTATATGACGTAATTGGCCACATATCTTCTCGACCTTCCCCGTTGTCTGTCCCCATTCCCCCACTAACAAAACTGTCTGCCATTGTAATATATTACATAAAATATTATTTACCATCATCACACCAAAAATCAGCTTTACTTATATCACGTTTTTGTATTAATATTTTTTACCCCTTTCACTCTCTATCGCTACTCTTTCCACCACTGACATGTGGCAGAACTTCCAATTAAATTTTAATATGTTAAGACAGTACAATGGCATCAAAAATTTTCTCAATGAAATGACGTAACTATTTTTGTCGCTGGATCTCCGTCTGTAAGTTTTATAAAAGAATTAGCCTTGTATATTATAGTAACCATTAGGTTACTCTTCTATAAACATCGACAAATCAAATACAAACCTAGCATTCGAAACACGAATACGTTATTACCAATAAAAAATGAGCTAAAGAAGCTTATTGAGCTACATTTTCACCTAATCACCAAAGGTTTTGAAAGCATATTTAAAAACGAGGGCATGAGAGTATTTTATACATCGAATAAAACTTGTTAGGCAATCCAAAAGATATAACTGATAAAAAATTAAAGTAGGTATTAGGTCGCTTGAGCGTGGGAAAATTTTGATGACCGTGGGAACCTAATTAGCATAATTAATTGCTCTAATTAAATTGATTGATATGCAAATGAGCCGCGAATTAAATTTATTGCTCTAATTAATATGCAAATGAGGCGCGAATTAAATTTTTGCTCTAATTAATATTCAAATGAGGCGCGAATTAAATTTATTGCTCTAATTAATATGCAAATGAGGCGCGAATTAAATTTATTGCTCTAATTAATATGCAAATGAGGCGTGAATTAAATTGATTGATCTAATTAATGTGCAGGCGCGAATTTATTGCTCTAATTAAATGATCGAATTATTTGATCTAATTGCAGGCATTAATTTATTGCTCTAATTAATATGCAGGGACGGCCATTTTGGAACTTTATCATTCGCAGTCTCCTCTCTCTCTCTCTCCGGTTAGAGGACGCATGAAAGAGCCCTCTCTCTCTCTCCTATTAGAGGACGCATTAAAGAGCTCTCTCTCTCTCCCTCCTATTAGAGGACGCATTAAAGAGCCCTCTCTCTTATTAGAGAATGCTTTCTCTCTCCAGCGCACACACACACCCTGTACTCTTTCTACTACCTTTTCTAGAAGAAATAATAATAAAGCCACATAGGAATTAAAAATTATTTTTATTAATATATACTGTTAAGGCTACATTTAATTTATAATAAAAATGTTGATAGAATGCTGGTGCTTGAGGGCTTCAGGACTGACCTCTGTTTTCTATTTGCGGTTCCAGGGGCTGTAACAACAATAACAATAGAACATTAAAAAGGGGTTTATTGTATAAACTTGATGTTTACTCGTACCTTTCAGCAACAATAATCACACTTTGACGCTTATCACGGCAAACGACTCTTTTGAATTGTAGTATCTCTGCAATTTCTTTTATTTTGTAATCACATAACTTCTTGATTGGCTTCTGGCTAACGGGAGATTTGTTCAATTGTTGTATTAGCAAATCCATTTTTTTCTATGTAAAAAAATAGACAAAAACTTAACACTCACAAGAATAATAAATGATTATTTTAACATACCTAGTTCAAGCAAACAATAACAATATTACTATCACCGTAACCGATGTCAAGAACCAACTAAAACGGAAGGGGGTTTGACTGAGCTTTTATAAACTTCGAACCTGCGCGAATGAACATGATTTTAGATAAAATCTTAATTTATTACCAGAACAAAAAAGGGTATTGTTAAAAAAAAACCTGCACTGTCAATTAATTACTTGAGACCAGATAAAAATCTAAATTTATTACCCTCTGAACAATGGGCATCATTAAAAAAAGGTCGACACCTGTGCTGTCAATTGAGCAGCTGTTTTAGATAAAAAAGCTAATTTATTACCCTCAGAGCAAAGGGATATCATTAAAAAGGGTAGCGCCGTCAATCAGACAGCTGTTTTTAGACAAAATCTTAATTTATTACCCCCCTCGGAAAAAGGGTGTCGTTAGCTTTTATATTTATTACCCTCAGAGCATCTTTATTTAGAAGGTATTTTTCACCTATTTTTCAATTATCTGTAAATTTAGACATTTTTTTTTATTAAAATATACCTATTTAAAGAAATGGTTTTTTCGATTTATCATACTTCTAAACAAAGGGTTGACAGTGTTAGAGCATTAAAAGTACAGAATAGGAAAACTAACAAGTATTTAATAAAGAATTTAAAAGTAAGGTATTAAAATTTAAAAAACGTTATATGTACAAATTACTTATGACTAAATTACGTTTCTCTAAAAGAAATGTAAAAAAGGTTACACACTACTGCGTAATTATATATAATATTGAAATAAATAAAGATTATTAAAAGTTTCACAGTTTTATTAAAATATAACCTGACAATATTGTTTCGACAGCTATAATATATAATATTGCTTGTACGAGTTCTATCATATTTACCATTCTTGTTATTATTTAATCTACCTGAGCTCGCTTGTTTATGACATCCGACTGATTTATGACCTAGTAAAAATACTTAATTAACAAAGTCTTGAACCAGGCGCATTCTTATCTATTTCGTAATATTACGCAATATCATGCAATACGTAAACGATGTTTTAATGACAACCAGAGGACGCTACAATTGTTTTTTAGAACGTATAAAAACAAAATCCTTAAAAGCAACCTCATAATAGGGCATAAACGTTTGAAGGTTTTTATTTAATTAGAGCAAATTCCATCGTATTTTAGTTATTTGAACACGATGTCGAACTAAAGAAATATTATAGAGAATGGATTTATCTATCGATATTTGTTTTAAAGCGAAGCCTAATCCTTCAATAATGTTTTTAAAATGATAAACACACACACACCTTTAAACAGGGGTTGTATCGAATGCTAAAAATGCAGGTAAATTCTTTTAAAATTTTAAATCAATATGACAACAGAACGAGTTATAACCCTGTTCAGAGAAAGAAAGCTTATCTTTTACTCAGATCTGAGTGTAATCATTACCGATACGACAGACGATGCTATGCTGACAAACAAGATGAAACAAGCATAAGAGGGCTCGCTTGTTTATGACATCCGACTGATTTATAACCTAGTAAAAATACTTAATTAACAAAGCCTTGAACAGACGCATTCTTATCTATTTCGTAATATTGCGCAATATCATGTAATACGTAAACGATGTTTTAATGACAACCAGAGGGCGCTACGATTGTTTTTTAGAACGTATAAAAACAAAATCCTGGGTGAATATTTCACCATTTACAACATAATCATGAATAAAGTGGTTGGTGTATTTTTGCATACGAAACAATGGAACATTTATTTACCCCTCTCTCTCTCTCTCTCTCTCTCGCTCTCTCCTTCTCACTCTCTCCTTATCATCTATTAGAGAGGACGCATTAAAGAACCTTCTCTCCCTCTCTCACTCTCACGCTCTCTCACTCTCTCTCCCTTCATCCTAATGCTAGTAAATGAAACAGTATTGGATAGAGGTAACCGTTAGGTCTACTGTTCTGGGATTGGTTCGGACGGCTTTGTTATTTCATACGTGAAAATAAAAAAAAATTGATAAATGTTTTACTGTTTTTATTATTTTTCGTATAGTTACACAATATTACTAATATTCTATTGTAAATCAGCTTAAACTAGGTGATTATAGTTTTATATAGTATATTACTTTATTACTCAATATAAACTAGATATGTTATATCAGAATGTTACAAATTAATTTTCTAACAAAATAACTTAGATCGGCTTATAAATATATATATATATATTCTAACACTTAACATTTACTTAATAGAATATTAACTATATATTAAACTTAAACCTCAACAACAACATACTTTATTTAATCTAGTAATATAAACTTTATATAGGTAAGAACTGTCATTTAACAACATCTTCCGCCTTTATCCAGGACTTTTCATTCAAGCCGAGCCATTTGACGTACATGTCACCATTGCTGCGGCGTTTAAGTACTTTTTCAACTAAGTAAACGTCTGGCTGATTGGTTTTCTGCAGCTCGAACTCGTAGAAAGCTCCTCGAACAGCAACCCCATGAAGATCTTCCAGCAGGTATGTGACAGGTTTTGTAAATTGAACTTTAACTATTTTGAATAATTCAGTTGACCAGCTGGGCGTGTATCCCTTAGAAAAGACCCCCTTGAACTTACTAATACGTACGAGGTCATTCAAGTCTAGTTTACGTTTACTTCCTGCAGCGACATCTGCTTTTACATTAGTGTCATAAACGGTTAGTTTGGTGGTAGGTGTAACAGTAGCAGGAGCTCGACCTATCGTTCTATGTCTGGTGTTGTTATAGCTGTCAACTACCCTCTGTAATATATCTATCCATTTAAATGATCCTCGGTAGCTAAACTCTTTATACAACTTTTGCTTAATTGTACGGATAACGCGTTCAACTATCGAAGCCTTAATTACGGAATATGTAGAGTAATGATTTATAGTGTGCTCTTTCATTAATCGTTTAAAATGTTTATTGTAAAACTCTTTCCCGAGATCCGTCTGAAGATTCTTGGGTATGACTGAACTCTTAAAGATGCTGCGGACCTGCTTTGTCACCTCTTCTCCGGATTTAGTTTTCAACGGTCGTGCATACAGATATTTCGAATAACAGTTTATCATCAGCAGTATGTAACGATACCCCTTATTTACTTTAGCATAGGGCATAAACTCGGCTAAGTCAGCCTGGAACAAGTCCTGGAAATCTTTTATTATAGTGCGACGTCTTTGAAAGTTTTTTCTAGCAGCCCTGTGTATTTCATCAACAACGGTTTGTTTAGCACTAGTCATTATCATACAATTAATCTCAACGACACCGTGAGAGCAACGTCTCAAATAATTATATTGGCAGCAGCCGTGTTTGATGAATACTGAACAATGTTAAAGCAATATATCATTATATACCCCCGAAATATTCTATTCTATGATGCCTTCCTCCTTAAGTTCGCTTATAATTGATATTATTTCGTTTTCATTCTGTGGACTAGTGTTGCCGGCACTCTTTACAGCATATAACAAACGAAGCCGGTCGACTAGCTCGTTAGCCTTATTCCAGTAGACGTATTCGACTTTGCAATCGCTTAATTTTTTAAAATTTGACGACGATGATGATGATAGTCTAATGCCTAAGCCTTTGATTCTGGGTAAGTTCGGTTTAATTATATAATCATACTTCCAATGTTTAACAGCTGTTAGTTTACCCTGTGGTCTATATGATTTCTTATGCGCATTAGTAAGGGCTATTATCTGCATATAATTATTGATATCAGCTTGCGTTGGTATAGACTCTAATTCACTAAACGTGAGTAAGTCAAACAGACCGGGTGTAGCTTTGAAAACGTTGTTTTTAATTATGATGTTTGTATCACGCATAGTCACAGGGGAAGATGCAAATGTCCACGCGTCTCGATCAATTTTATATCTAATACCGAATCTAGTTCTATCTATATTTTTGTTTCCGACAGCGTTAGCTATCAGCATACCGTAATGAGTAGGGAGATCAAGAGTTTTATTAGATTCTTCTTCTTCTTCTTCTTCTTCTTCGTCTGCTTCCGATGATGATGATGTAGCAGGTTGTTTTTTAACTTTCAACTGGGGAATGTAACTAGCAGTAGTAGTAGTAGTAGCAGCAGATGGTTGTGTTTTAACTTTCAATAGGGGTACGTTAGAGGTGTTAACTGATTTAGCAATGGTTTCCAGTGGTGATATAACTGGATTGTGCGTGACGCGATACATACGTTCTGCTTCTGCTCTATCACGACGAAAGTATGCAAACTTCTTACGTATAGCATTACGAGCATGTATTATTTTACGCTTTAAACTCAGATCATACGTGTTGGACATGTCGGCTATGCAGAGACTACTAAACGATTCGACTCTAATTATAAACTTATATATGAATCAAAACCCTTCCGATATCTGCCACGGTCTAGAGAGCTGTCTTTATTAATTACCAGGAAATCATGTGGCTCCTTCCAACACAGAGAGCAAATGTTTTTGAACTGATCATAGCTAATACCGTCTCCTACAACATGATCGCTAAACACGTGTTTTAAGTTCAACTCGTCTTGTCTAAAGAGAATAATTAGGTTTGCATTGTCCCTAATCAGATGTTTCGGAATCTTGGCGTACGTTTGACCTAGATAAAAACAGTCGACACCCTTATGCCTACCCATGCTAAAGTATTCTCTAATCTTATCCTGTTTGCTGCAAATTATATCATCAAAAATGAACACAGAATTAGGTTTAACATCACCGGGGCTGATTACGTCATCGTTTTCGCTAAATTCATGATATCCCATACCCGTAAGTGGTTTCATAACACGTCTTAAGAATTCATATTTATGCTGAAATAAAGACTTGGCGTATAGGTAGATATTTTCAAATTTTAATCCGTTTTCGCTAATAAGTAAACCTAACATAGCATTAGTTTTACCGCAGGAAGATGGACCGCTCAATATTGCTCTACATGATACAGGTAACAGTTCGCCATGTTTCCTAACATCCTCGCCTGATCGTCGTTGTAAAGATGTATCTTCGCAGTCGTCTAGGTTACATATGTTTAGTGACTTATTTTGTTTAACAACCTTCATCATTACGGTATGCGTACGTGTCTAGTCACGGTCTCGTTAAACGGATTATACTCGATTAATGCGTCGTGAAGGATCAAACAATACGCCTTAGTTGTATTCGTAAATGCGGCAGAAGACTCGAGCTCTAGTCTAATATCGACAGTGGAATCCTTAAAACTCTCCACCTGTCTTGAACAGTCAATAACAAAAACGGGATACGTTTCAAACGATTTGTAGCTGAGTAAACAGCTCTCAGCCGCACCTCTACCTATACCGTCATAGTAGTTCTCACGAAAACGAATATAATTCAGATACGCAGGAATGTAGTCCTTACGGTCGAAATCGAGATTTAAACGCTGATGCGGGAACACTTGTGAATTTAAATACAACTTAACGTCGACCAAGTTCGAATGAGTAAATGCAGTCGGGTTACCCGTTCTTATACCCAGCTGACGCTCGTCTTGTAAAACTACAAAGACCCAGCGCGGTTTCTCTAGATCATTGGAGTTCTTTACGCGCCAAACCTGATTTTTAGTAGTTCCCAACGAGGGTAACTCGTGTAATTCCCAACGTCTAAACGGAGCGATGATAGAAGAATTATCTCTTAAACTCTCCACCAGGTTCACTTTGCTTTCATCTGATAACAGTATATGCGGAACTTCCCACGAGAGCTTATCAATCTTGATATCTACATCGGTACCTGCATCACCTGCGTCGCTTTTATAGCAATTAAAATCGTTCTTGGCGCGAATTAAAACTAGCTGACAACTCATATGAGGTATTACTTTTTTATAATCGTCTGCATATCCAAAGATATCTTTTAATGGTATTCTACACGTGAAATGAAAGACGTTATTCCCCTGGTTATGTAACAAATCATTATCGTTAGTAATTCCTAAGTTCCATGCATTGCAGGTTAAAGCTCTATCCTCGGCGCCATGTGAAACGAGACCTTTTATAGTGCTTGTAATGCCGGGCTGTTTACAGACATCTATGAGCTGGTTTGTGCCTAATATTAGTTGAATTTCATCAAACAGAAAGTGGGCAAAATTGTTTACCAGAAGGAATTGCTTGTTTTCTGCACGCGTTATGCTACCTTTAACAAGTACATAACTGTCATACAAAGCTAAAACGTTATCGGAATTTTGTATGCTGATTCTAATGGTGTCGGAATGATTGGCATTTAGCGTAAACGGCAGATAGGTATAAAAATCCTCTTTTATTATATCTGTATCGACGCGAGGCTTCCCAAATATGTTTAATTTATCAATGGTAAAGGTGTCGGTGTTAATATGCATTTTACTTCGTTTTGACATGTTGCTGCTGCTGCTGTTATCGTACTTTAAAGCCTAAAGATTCAAGAAAAAGGCGACGAGCTTTAGTTAGTTTTAATCGAAGGTCTGCACGTGCCGACGTTCGACGGTGAATGACCTTTGATGGACATATGCTGATGTTTTTATAGCTAAAGTTTATTCCCATTTTTCACGTTTAAGTTCTAGCCTGATGCTCGTGAAAGTGTCTTCAGACAAATTTATCAACTCTCCTCTCGCGTCTACCAGTCTAATGGTAATGTTATCGATCTCGGTGACAGTGATGGGAAAGTAAATCACATGCGATGGCTCCTTTTCAATCAGATAACCGGGTGGTACGCAAACACCAAATTCGAAGATTGTATGACCTGCTTGATTGTTTCTATATGAGCCGCCTGTAATATTCGTGTCTACAAAGATGTTTGGAGTTGAAAGTATATCGACAACTCGATCTGATACGTGTCTACTACCGGGTTCTAGCACGCGCTTCTTAAATCCTAGTAGTGATCCTATGTTATCGGGTTTGGTAAAATCAATCAACTCGGTAGCTGATTCAATCTCACACTTTCCCGTATTAGTGTTAGCTTTGATTTGTAGTAGTAGATCTCCCTCTTCGGGGTCGCCACTAATTTGATTGTTTATATAGTTAACGATTTCAGACAACTCGTAGCTACCCGGTTCAATAGTTATCGCCTTTTCTCCGTAATAAAATTTATTTTTGCCTGGGTATACATTCCGTATCGTGTGACTTGTATATAAGCCGACTAAACCTAGTGAGTATTCGTAACGCACGTGATCTAATGTTATAGGTGGATAAATACGATCCGTAGAAAGCCTGTTTCCTGTACCGTACACCGTGATGGTCCTAGCCATACTTAACCGATTTACACTTTCACCTCTCTTTTATACAAAAATCGTAGACACAGATGTCCGTAGTTGTATGTATTGAACTTTTGTTCTTGGGCTACGTTGTAGTATACGGCGCAGCGAGGCCCTAAATATTTCACAAGTTCAGATGGTGGTCTCAGGTCTCCGAAGGGGTCATAGTACAAAACCACGTTTCGATCCTTTCTATAGGCAACCCAATGAGTACCCGGTCCTCCAGCGTCGTCAAGATTAACAATAGCTCTTTCGAATTGCAAAGGTTTCGTTGCAGGTAGACTTGTTCTCATATAGACACCTCTAAAATAGGGAATGTCTTTAGCATGTTTTATTATATCTAGGTCTGTAAGTGGTCTCCGAGGCAAGTTATTCAGTTTTTTGACCGCCTGACATATGGTTTTAAGTACAATGCAGCTCCGCCAGCTCTATACGGCTTCAGGTAAAGGGCGTTCCCGTTCTTACCGCCTAAAGCGATAGCTTCCATACTTTTATTATGCCGTGTAGTTTCTTCTAGCTGTCTCTTATTACTATTAGCAGTGTTAACAGCTTTTGCTACCCCTGAGGCGCCTCCTATAATTGCACCGAGAGCCGAGAGGCCAGCAAAAATTGGTATGAGTGGTAAAATACCCCCTGTAGCTGTAGGCACAGGAATTATTCGGGGTACTTTAACGTTTTTTCGACCGCCTACGTTTTGAATGATTCTTCTGGCAGCGCTCAGGGCATGATGTATTAAATCTTTACCCGTGAGTCTCTTGCTTGCACGGTTCACTACACCAACAAGCTTCTTTAAAACGCCACCTTTGAAAGTGACAGTTTTCTTCATCATCTTTTTAGCGATACCCTTTTTCGCCGACAGTTTGTTTGTCTTTACGCCCATTCCCAACTTTCTTTTAGCCTTCATTATACCGGTTACAAACAGAGCTGATGCTTTTTCCCCTAATTTAGAGTCTTTAGCCTTAACACGCTTCCAAGCGGCTTCTTCTAATACACGATCTGCCTGGTGTCTACTGTTCAAATCGGAGCTTTGAGCGTACGAGATGTCATGCTGCATACACGCCTGGTCCAAAGGATTTATACCTTTATCGCCACGTTGTAATCTTTTAGATAATTTAGTACCAGGTCCACAGTACTGATAGGAAGGAAGATGTAGTTCAATAGGCAGCTTGTCTATGAGCTTGTTAACAAAGCCGTTACCTTCGTGAACTAACATCTGGTACTGAGAGAAGAGACTGCTTGTACCTGTATTTATACTCGGTCACCACTGCAGCCGGACTAATCTGTGTTCTGAAATCTCTGCGTATAGATAAAGTCTCTATGATCAGCTTGTAGAATTTCACACAGATGCTTTTCAACATTATGTATTCTTGTTTGAAAACGGTATCTGTCCAGAGCTAATGTTTGCCAGTCTCCCTTTCTTGCCTGTCTGTATGCATACTCCCATACTATCATATGATGTATATTATTCATGCTTGCGTCGGCGAAACTTACTTTCTTTACCATATCGATGTGTTGCTGCTGCTGCTGTTGCTACAAATCGCTATGTCTGGAGAGTTATTGACATTAGTAAAACTAAAAACTTTGTTTAAATACATTTTTATTTCTTCAACGATACATTTAGGCTAAGATAGAAAAAAATAACTGGTTAGCCTAGATATAAGCAAACTAAGCATTTGCGCAGCATTCCCGTAAGGCTCACCACGTTTCCTATCTGCGCTAATCAGGCATTTGATATAATACACTTAAAACTAGAATAAAAAATGGTGTCAATATGATTAGGTCAACCGATAGTAGTAGTAAATTCCGTTATTAGTCGGTATTGTACACTCTCTTTATGTTGTAAGAGTTCGTACGTGTTGCAGATTCGGCTATTAGGGCATCAAACGATGATCGCATAACTTTTTGAGTATCCTCGAGCACTTGTACTTTATCTAATAATTTTTTATGATTACTATCTAGGGTATTATTCGTTTCTTCTATCTTTGTCAGCACACTCGAATGATTAGTTTCCATCTCATCATTCGCTATTAGGTGATTTCTCTTTGTTTCTTTTTCCAACGTTGTTAGCAAACTGTTAAGTTTACTAGTTTCAATGTCAACCTTTGTTACCTTTTGCTTTAGATCTTTAATAGTGTTCTGAGTGTCGGTAGTCATTGTAATGAAGGTTTGTACAGCAGAGTCGAATTGAGCATCTACATAAGCTTTAGAAGTGACATCCGTGCCATCTATAGGGTAACTTACTGAAACAATACGTTTACCATCTGCATTAAACTGCATTTGATCGTTTGTATGCATAGCCCGATGGTTAAAATACTGCCTAGAGATTACATCTTTATCCTCTAGAGGCTCCCCTATATTACAAATTCTTCCATCTTTAGCATCATAGTACGACCCCTGTCCTTTAGCCTCTCGTCGTCGTCTCAAACAATTAGAGAGTAATTTTCTTTCAACATCGTCCACCAGCTCGTCGGTATACTTTTTCGTACAAACATCGTGGTTGTCAAGCGGTTCTTTAACATGTACAAGTCTTCTTTTCTTAACATCAATTACACCTTCATCGCTATCTGATAACATTAGTACAGAACGCTTCGTGACAAGATCGTTATCGTTGATAGGAGCGCCTACATTAGTTATACGTCGATTCTCAACATCGAAATTACCCTCTGGTGTTAATTTGAAACCATAACCTCTCGGTCCACGTTTTGTTGCAGCCATTGCTTCATCTGTCATACTCATCATAGCTCTACCGAAGAGGTCTATTGTGTTCATGATGACGTATGACAAATAACTGTCACGCATGAACAGAATACACAGTATTTATAGCTGAGATCTTCATAGCGCAATGATGTACATATTTCAATACGTCATGAGATTTATACAGTTCGTCGGATGTTCTCGGACATAATCGTAGACGGTACTGAGACTTCTCGTAATCAGCCCGCATTTAATTTAGTAAACATCGTATGCTTTTACGCTTTTTTGAATAATTATCGTCCGAACCAATCCCTGAACAGTAGACCTAACGGTTACCTCTATCCAATACTGTTTCATTTACTAGCATTAGGATGAAGGGAGAGAGAGTGAGAGAGCGTGAGAGTGAGAGAGGGAGAGAAGGTTCTTTAATGCGTCCTCTCTAATAGATGATAAGGAGAGAGTGAGAAGGAGAGAGCGAGAGAGAGAGAGAGAGAGAGAGAGGAGACTGCGAATGACAAAGTTCAAAAATGGCCGTCCCTGCATATTAATTAGAGCAATAAATTAATGCTTGAAATTAGATCAAATAATTTAATTCGATCATTTAATTAGAGCAATAAATTTGCGTCTGCATATTAATTAGATCAATCAATTTAATTCACGTTCTTCTAGAAAAGGTAGTGGAAAGAGTACAGGGTGTGTGTGTGCGCTGGAGAGAGAAAGCATTCTCTAATAGGAGAGAGGGCTCTTTAATGCGTCCTCTAATAGGAGAGCGAAAGAGAGAGAGAGAGAGAGAGAGCTCTTTAATGCGTCCTCTAATAGGAGAGAGAGAGAGAGAGAGAGAGAGCTCTTTAATGAGTCCTCTAATAGGAGAGAGAGAGCGCTCTTTCATGCGTCCTCTAACCGGAGAGAGAGAGAGAGAGGAAACTGCGAATGATAAAGTTCCAAAATGGCCGTCCCTACATATTAATTAGAGCAATAAATTATTGCCTGCAATTAGATCAAATAATTTAATTCGATCATTTAATTAGAGCAATAAATTCGCGTCTGCATATTAATTAGATCAATCAATTTAATTCACGTTCTTCTAGAAAAGGTAGTGGAAAGAGTACAAGGTGTGTGTGCGCTGGAGAGAGAAAGCATTCTCTAATAGGAGAGAGGGTTCTTTAATGCGTCCTCTAATAGGAGAGAGAGAGAGAGCTCTTTAATGCGTCCTCTAATAGGAGAGAGAGAGAGCTCTTTAATGCGTCCTCTAATAGGAGAGAGAGAGAGAGGGCTCTTTCATGCGTCCTCTAACCGGAGAGAGAGAGAGAGAGAGAGAGGAGACTGCGAATGATAAAGTTTCAAAATGGCCGTCCCTACATATTAATTAGAGCAATAAATTATTACCTGCAATTAGATCAAATAATTCGATCATTTAATTAGAGCAATAAATTCACGCCTGCATATTAATTAGATCAATCAATTTAATTCACGCCTCATTTGCATATTAATTAGAGCAATAAATTTAATTCGCGCCTCATTTGCATATTAATTCAAGCAATAAATTTAATTCGCGCCTCATTTGAATATTAATTAGAGCAAAAATTTAATTCGCGCCTCATTTGCATATTAATTAGAGCAATAAATTTAATTCGCGCCTCATTTGCATATTAATTAGAGCAATCGCGGCTCATTTGCATATCAATCAATTTAATTAGAGCAATTAATTATGCTAATTAGGTTCCCACGGTCATCAAAATTTTCCCACGCTCAAGCGACCTAATACCTACTAATTAAAATAGACAATATACGAAATTGAATGCAATGATTGTAGTAAGAGTTATGTTGGGAAGCCAAATATATCAATTTTGACTAGATTCAAAGAACATATAGCGGATTTTAGATATACTCGCATAGAACAAGTGCCGCCAAACATATTGCCATAATATTTGACATATGAAAAAGGGAATTCACCTACTCTATAGCTTTAAATAAGCTTATGTATGAAATTTCAAAGCGACGCGTTAAATTGGTTACATAACCTCAATTTCAAAATTATAATTTTGTATAATTGGAGTAATATTTGTCTTTTATCAAGTCGAATATGGTTAATTATAATTAACATGCACACTAATACACTATAGTCAGATAGAGGATATCTGTAAAACTGTTTTTTCCATAGAATTTGGTTAATGTTTCTTGTCCATTAACGATGTGGGAAACGATTATCTAATTTTGCATTTAATTTAAGTTTAGGCCAAAGTTAATGTAAGATTTAACCTAAAACAGACAAGGGATATTGTGATGGGGACGTATACAAGTATTTACTAGCTCACCTAAGCAATTAATAAAAGAAAAATGTGTTTTCATGTTAACGAGATATTACTGTTGTAATAAGGTTCTTTTATTTCAAGATTTCACAGGTCTTGGGTAAATAATTTTGGTGGAGGATTGTAAAGCTGCTTCATTACCGCATAATTGTAACTGTCTTAAAGATAGGGGCTGCTTTCAATTAATGGTATTAGTTATACAACTTAGTAAAGCCCTTTATATGGAAATATTTGAGAGGTCAATACTTTCTTGATTTCATTCTCGAGACAAATGAAAGTAGAGAACAGATATTTGGGAATTTATAACAATAAAGTTGGCAAGCTTGTGGTGACAAATATTTAAAAAATTTCTTAAATATATATATAAATGTGAGTTCTTTTTAACAGTATCTAGTTTTGTTTGTAGTAAGTAAGAAATATAATGATGCCAAAAGTATTAATCTCAAATAAAGTATATTAAGCTATTTTGGAATTAATATAAAGAAAATATTGGTATCTAGTTTAAATTTTCCTTTTGTTTCATTTTTGTTATTAAATTTGTTAAAATTATAAAATAAATGTGTGTGGTTATTGTTGAAAGACTGTGTTCCTTAATAAATTACAATTTAGTGCCCTATTCTGCCTTATGAAGAGAGACTACTTTTTACAACAATTTTATTTAGCCAGAGCAATTATTTTAATTAAAGGTAAGAGAGTAGTCGGTTGTGTTTTGTGCATATTTATTACGTGTACCCCATTTGTCTGTCAACAATACAATAAACACTTATTGAGAATATATAAAATATCATGTAATAACTGTAATCAAGTATATATAGGGTAAACTAAGAGACGTTTAAAGATTCGATACAAAGAGCATTTAGCTCACTTAAAATTTAAAAGACATGACAAATCAATCATTGCCGTACGTATGCTTGAACAAAATCATAGGGTTAAAGGAGTAGAATTAATTAGAAATGTAAACAACCCAACAGAAAGAACTTAACTGTTTTGAATGCTCTAATAATCTTTGAGTTAGGTCCTATTAATTCCAGTCTTTTAGAATTGCTCCAGTAATCAGTAAAGCTTGACGGTTAGTGAAACTTGACCGATTACGAAGAAATCTGCTCTTGAAACACGTGTCCAGAGTGATTAAAAGTGTGTGTGTGGTGAGGCTGAAGTACAATTTCAGTAAGTTTACGCCACAGTTTGAGTTTTTTCTACTTTTTCTTCTTCTTAAAATAGATGAATTAAAATTATTGACAAGTGTTCATTCAGCCCAAGAATTTGATGCTTATCAAAGTATCTTTATTAAAAAGAAAACATTGATTAAACAAAGAGCCGGAAAATATAGACAGTCCAGTACTATTAACGCTGGTGCACGAATAAAGTGAAAACCTGGGGAAAGTGAACAAAAACAGTTTAAAACATAATACATTTAGCTGGTTAAGAATTATTTTAACATTGTTTTCAAATAATAACATAATTATCAGTAACATTTATAAACATTTTTTATGAATAGGAATGAAGATTTTGAAATCAACAAAATATTTTAAAATGTTTTGAACCAAAACACACATGTAACAGTAAAATATCATATTTCTAACTGATATACTCTTATTTTTATATGACGATACATAATAAAAGGTACCTTTTTTAGGCACGATTTCATTGAGAGTAAGTTAAATATTTTTTTTCTCAGAAAGTATATCTCATATATCTATGAGGTTTTTGCATGGGTTAGAAAGAAGCCTTGCGGTTGTTATCCTATTCATTTTCGGGCAAAAAAGTGTTTATTAAAGATTTATATGAAAAAATAGCGAACGATGCGTTCTTGTTTATTAATTGAGATTGCGTCAAATTTTTTTCGCTAAATTAACACTTTTCATATGTAGACATTATTTTCTTTAAAATTAATGTCCCGAATTCTAACAATAAAAGTGCAATAACAAAAAAAACGTTTTTTGTCGAAACCGTTTGTCATCAAAAATTGTTTTTTGTTTCCGCATTTTTATTATTAAAATTAGGAACAGTTTTTTAAAAACAATAATGTCTACACATGAATAGTGTTTGTTGATTTAGCGAAAACATGTTGACGTTATCTCTATTAATAAACAAAAACGCATAGTTCGCTATTTTTTCACATAAATCTTAAACAAAACGCTTTTTTGTCTGAAAGTTAATAGCATAAGAACCGCAAGATTTCTTTCTAACCCCTACAAAAATGTCATAGATATATGACAAATACTTTCTGAGAAAAAAATTAGTGAACTTACTTTCAATGAAATTGTTTCTAAAAATGGGTACCTTTTATTGCATATCGTCCGATAAAAACAAAAGTATACCAGTTAGAAATATAATATTTTACTGATGTATGTAAAAATAAATTTACTATTTGCTTGTTTTTAAAATATTTAATTTGGTTCAGTAGTTCCCGAGCAATACGCTTTCAAAGTCAGAGGACTCTAAAAAAAAGGATAGTAGTCTAGTGTGGGTGTTAAAACTTTTCCTGGAGACGACAGAGAGAAGAAGACACAACTAGCTGTACGTTGCATCAACTTGTGTAATAATAAAAATATAAAGATTTTCGCAGAGGCGTAAAAGTAAAAATAGCAACAATTTTTTTATAATTTATACAATGCTACAGGGTGCCCCAATAAAACTGTCGTTCTTACCTTAAACTATAAAACAGGTATTATTATTTTCTGTTTTGATAAGCTACATTTATCAAGTTAATTATAAAATTAAGTTTTTATAATTCCGGCGCTCGCAAGGGTATCGGGTGAAGAGAAAGAAGAAGAAATGTTTTATTTATTGTATTAATAGTATAGTAGTCGAACTTAGCAAAAAAATTATATTTAGTTTTTTCAAAATATCTGCAGTCTTCAGGTGATAGATTGTAACAAGTATTATTATTACTATTATTTAAACTCTTCAGGTGAAAAGTGGTAATGTTTCGTTTTTTGGCTGCATTTCAAAACACAATTAACGAATATGCAGAAACCACAGTGTTTAAATTTCTATATCTCGAAACTCACAAACGTTATTTGTCAGTTATTTTGATACTATGGAATTACAACAAATATTACAAATGAAGTGCGACAGTTTCATTAGGGCACCCCGTATATTGAGCATTTTTTGAGGATACTTTACGCATTGTTATGTATATGTATGTATATAGATCCTGAAACACTAAGTACGTATTACATACGGCAAGCCCGCCCGGCCTAACATCTCAGCGGGTCACTTCGCTTGCTTCGACCGTAATATGTACGTACTACGTAGTTCAGACACGGTATACTAACCTAACCGCATATAAACGAACAAATCGCATTTCTCCGAGAAAACCCAAATATTTTCGCAAAATCCTGATTAGACGAAGCCAAATTACAGATTATTGGCATTGATTAAAGTTTTGTAATTTAGAAATCTGTTTGTGTAAGGGTACCAAAGATATACGACTTGCTATTAGAGTTAGTTTCCAGTTTCCGGGTTATAAATTGCAAAGAGAGATAAGGTTAAGATACGCAATACAATTTAGTAAATTTCTATTCATACATATAACACAATTAGGCAAAATTGTGCATTTTGTTACACATGTTTTCTACAGAGTAATAAATATTATTTATGGAGGCAAGTTTTTAATCACCAACCACTTTTAAAAGCGTTGTTTACTAAGACCAGTCTTGAATTAGTAATAAAGAAAGCATATATTTTTCCACATTTTATGATAACCTAGCGCACTTGTAGCAGTTAACAATGTATTGACAACAATATCAAATTGTTAGTTATTTTGCAATATTCAATAAAAAATTGCTTACCTCCTAGACGTCTAATGTTTTTTTCCTAATTGTTTATGTAGATATCCAAGGGAACAGATTTTATACACAAAACTATTGATATAACCACTGTCAACACAAAATCACAGTCATTTGAATTCAGACGCTTACTGCAGTGAAGTTCAAATTAAAGATAAGAAAGTTCTTCATTAATGTTCATCATACATTTAGCTATCTGTTTTCCTTAAAATAGTGCGGGTGATATGATAACCTTTGATACACTAGTATATTTTTTGTTTTTGCTTTTTAATTAATAATTTAGTGTAGAATGATAATTTTAGTAAACGTTAAGATAATAATGTGATTGTCCCAGTAATAAACAGCATGTGTTATTGCAGAAATATAATTCCTTAATATTAAGTACAATGCGTTCAAAAGCAGCTAGATAGAGTAGTAATTGATTTATCAGTTTTCAAAGTGTTTTAACAAACTACTGGTTATCGCAATTCGTAGTTCATATTCCCACAGTTTAAAAAATAACCTATCCTAATAAATACAAAAATTCTATACGCTTTCTCAACTTGCAGAATTTATGTAATTGAGAATTCTAAGGACCACCCTTATTTGATTTAATTTAAAGAACAGGGAGCTAACTATATGGTACTAGGACACATAGGCTCTTGTTTTTGATTGAAACGAGATTTTTTAATTGTATAAAAGTGATTGTACTATTTAAATGCATGATTGACTCATCTTCAAACACAAAAGCAACATTTTTGCTAGTGGACATACACAAAACTCTATAAAGATTATCTAAACTGTAAATAGCAATCATAGATGCAGAACTAAATTTTTATCAAAACCAAATTTTAGATAATCGGTACTACCAAGATGACAACATCCTTATCAACCGCATCTCGTAGGGTTAGAACTTAGAACAAGTCTTATCAATTCACATTTCACGTTATTTTCATCCGTTCATTATATTCCCAACTAGCAAGTGCTTGATAATCGTCTTTTTCCATCAATAGAACCAAGTATTTATAAACAAATTTAAGGACGAGGGCCAAGATGGTTAAAATGGTCCCCGTTATCGCTGGAAGGTGCATTTCTCTAGAGCCGACAGTACTCTCCATCTATTCTGTTACTTATGTGGTAATTATTATCTTGCAATCACATCTTCTCATGTTAGATTATAAATTAGCTTCTAAAGCAGCGTTCGAAGTGGACCTCCACATTAGCTATTAATGTTTATTAGGGTTCCACTGAGGTTAACCAATAAGTAGTCACTTAAAATAGTTGTACATGAGCGCATTGTATTTTGTTTGCTATTATTTCTATTCCTTGTAACATTAAAAACTCAAACACAAAAAACTTATACTTACGCAATAAAGCTCAAAGCACCCGCTGAGACTACTTACTTATTCAAATTACTTTCAGGTGTCATGGGTGTTATCACAAAGGCTCACTTATAAATGAAAAACATTGTAGAGGGCGCCACCCTAAATGTTTGTTATTATTGTCTAAAATTGCAACGGGAATCTGCAGCTTGAGGAAAGAAATCCGTCCTGTTTATGGTTTTGAAAAATTGACTACAAACAATTTTTTGTTCTAATCTATAGCAGACAAGGCCGTATTCAAGGGGGAATTTAGGGGGTCTGAACCCCCACCCGAAACTAAACTTAATACTAGTAAAATGATAACAAAATAAAATTATTTTTCTATTCTATTTCTATTTTCTATTCTGCCCCCGAAAAGAAATTCCCCCATAACCCCCCCCCGGAAATAAATTTCTGGTTACGGCCCTGATAGCAGGTAGTTGCTTATATATAATTTTCGTCTATTCAATTACTCCAGTAGTTGAAAATAAAGTACAATACACATTATGTACGGCAAACACGTCTGTTTTCTATTATTTAAACACAAAACTTCAAAAATGATTACAAAGGAAGCTTAATTGGAAATCCCTTTTGGAAAATAGCAACGTTCTAGTACTACTTTACTAAAGAACATGCTAAACGACGTCAATTTCTTTTGGGAATTTGATAAGCATTTAACAAAACAACTTGAAGTAGGTTAGTTTCTCCGAATTATAACTTTAAAATAAAAAGACTTTATTCCTACTGCTACTTAAAGAACAAAGGGCATTTAATTTTAAACTCTAAACTATGTTGATATACAAACTCATTTATATATTTCTTAGTTAATTAAATCTTTACACGTTACAACCATTTTCACTTGTTGAATTGTTGAAGTTCATAACTTATTTATTTATTTATTTATTTATTACAGAAATGGCTAATCAACGGGTATTGATAGGACCCACTAACGATTAGCACAACGTAGCAAAAAAAGTATACATTTGTGAAGGTTGTTAGTAAAATTAAATTTAAGCCTAACTAAGTAGGTAAAAAAATGTCATTTGAAAACTTAAACATATAAGTACCATTTATATAATAAACAGAATAATAATTAAGAGGGTATTAAAAGGGCAAAGTAAATTTAAAATTTGAGTATTTAACAATAATTATATAGCACAAACTATACTTAAGGGTTTATAAATATCTATAGCAATGGCAAAGTTTCTAAATTTTAATAATTACCCATAATAATAAAAGAAATATACATAAGCTGATACATTTGATTAATGACGTTTTAACTATAACAAAAGTAAAACTGGTTGAAGAGAAAAACAAACAAATGTCGGGTGTCAAACTCAAGAGTTGTTATCAGTAAATAATCAGAGAACAAACAAAGCTAAATAAATTAAGTTGTTAGGATGTACAAATTTAAGCATTAATAAACAGAATTTTTTTAAGCCTTTTTTTAAAGGTAGTTAAAGTAATTGAAAATATATCTAAATTTAAGTTATTACCCAAAATTAAATTAAAAGATTTGATACATCTAATCATTGGAGAAATTAAAAGATAATTAGTTGATGTATGCCTAGTAACAAGAAGCAATCTGTTCCGCACATTGTAAGGTGAACAGTTAAAGCGCAGGTAGCTTACACAATATGGAGAATCAATATAATTATTGACTAACTTATAAATAAAACAAATATCAAAAAGTTGACGTCTAATATTAAGATTTTCAATTTTATAAAAAGTTAAATTTTGATCATAAGTGAAATAATAGCGTTGGCGATTAAATCTAAAGTTAAGGCTATTAATAAGCCTCTTCTGAACATTTTCAATGCGATTTGCGTGAATATTGTAATAAGGATTCCAGATAATAGATGAATATTCCAATGTCGATCTAACTATAGAATTGTAAAGTATAATTATACCATCTGGTTTTGAGAAGTTTTTGTAGTTCTTAAAATAAAGCCTAAATTTCTAAGACCTTTTCTGACTATTCTGTCAACGTGTGTATCAAAGAGTAATTTTGCATCTAAAAATACTCCCAAGTCTTTAACCAAGTTAGTTTCATTGATAGGTTCTCCAGATAAATATAAAATAGAAGTAGGTGGGGATACATTACGTGAGAATAGTATTTTATAGCATTTACTAAGATTTAAATGTAACTTGTTTAGTTTGCATTAATCAGAAAAAGTATCAAGATCAATTTAAAAAGCATGATAGATAATCTTTATAGGAAGTTATATTTTTATATATTTTTAAATCATCTGCATACAGTGCAATATTAGTATTTTTGAAACATTCGCCTATATCATTCAAGAATATATTAAAAAGCAAGGGTCCCAAATGAGACCCTTGAGGTACTCCAGATGTTACCGGTAATGTTGTTGATTTCGGTCCATTTATCACTACGTACTGATATCTGTCGTTTAAATATGAAATTAGAAAATCGAGTAAGTTACCATGGACATCGAAATTTCGAAGCTTAACAATAAGCGATGGGTGATGAACTTTATCAAAAGATTTTGAAAAATCGGTATACACGGCACAGGTGGGGTAACCTCTCTCCATATTTTCGAGTGTCTGTTGAATGAATGGCACAAGATTTGTAACGATGGATCTGCTACTATAAAAACCATGTTGATAAGGGTTTATAACGGTTTTGATTTTTTTTTATTTAATATACCACATTCTACAGTACAGGACCAATTACAGAATGGGAAGTTACAGCTAAATAATACTAGCATAATAAGTAGATACAGCAATTAATACAAATGTTATACACAGAGCTCATTGCACAACGGACACAGAAACACTATAGTTTTTTAATAGAAGCCACACTGCAGTTGAAAATATCAATATTTTGTTGCAACTTATTGTACTTATCGCACATTTGATAAAGCGGGGAAAATTTTAACACGTTAGTTCTAGGAACTGGTAGAGAAAAAGTAGAATAGTTTCGAGCATTAAGCCGCGGTACTTGAAAATGCAGAGAGTTTAGTATTTTAGTGCAGTCAGTTAAGCCATTCAATATTTTATACAAAAAAATAATTTGAGACTTCATACGTCTCAGGTCAAGACTGTCCATCGCCAAACGATTTAAAAGAATGTCGTTCGGAATGCCAATGGGTGGATATATTCCGTCTTCCTTATAACATATGTATTTCATTAATCGCCTTTGAATTTTTTCTAAATTTTGTACATGTATGTCAAATGATGGAGACCAAACAACAGCAGCGTATTCAAGTCGAGACCTAACAAATGAATTATAAAGTAGTTTAATAGTACCACTATCATGAAAATCAGAGGAATGCCTGATAACAAAGCCTAAGGATTTGAAACTTTCAGAAACGACTTTATACACGTGATCACGGAAAGACAGCTTCTGATCAAATACTACACCCAGGTCACAGAAATTGGAACATCTTTTGATTATAGAATTATTAACGGTATAATCAAAATTTATGGGATTTCGTTGCTTCGTGAAGGTCATTATATTACATTTACATACATTAAGAGGTAACTTATTTTTCACACACCAGTCATTCATCCTGGCTAAGCTGTTTTGCAGTTTTACACAATTATCGGGATTCGTAATGTTGAAATAAAGCTTAACATCATCGGATTTGAAAGAAAAGATTTTTATTCACTATGGATTCTAAGATTTTACCAAAATGGCTGAGAAGTGAAATCGGTCTATAATTAGTGATATTATTTTTGCTGCCTGATTTAAATACAGGTACAATCTGTGCAATCTTCCAACGTTTTGGAAGTTTACCGGAGGCTAAGCAGAGATTAAAAATTTTATACAAAGGTTCTACAAGTGAATTCATACAGGATTTAATAAACAATGGAGGTATTGCGTCTGGCCCCGGACCTTTCTTTGAGTTCAAGTGTTCAATAGCATTCCTAATTTCGTCTCTAGTTATACAATTTAAAGAAAATGTATTAGGACTATTCTCATTTGTTGCAATTACAGTTGGCGATGTATTTGATTCAAAAACGCTGTGAAAGTATTCAGAAAAAAGAGAGCATATGGACTGCGAGTCAGATGCTATATTATCATGATATTTAAACATAGACGTCATTGATTTTGTGCATTTTTTATTATTTACAAAAGACCAAAAATATTTTGTATCTAACTTAATGTTATCTTCAGCCCTTTTCACATAGTTTTTATAGTCGCTATTGATGTTAATTTTGATATCCCCACGTAAACGTAAAAAAATTACATAATCATCAACATTTTTATAAGTTTTCCATTTATGATGAAATTTCTTTTTTTGTTTTATTAATTTTATGGTTTCAGGAGTAAACCAGGGAGGAAATTTAGATTTTTTGAATGTTTTCTGCGGTACATGCGCCTGAATTTGTTGCTCAATAATGTCATAAAAACTATTAAGGCATACGTCGACATCAGAGACAGAAAAAATCCTATTCCAATCATGATTATTTAATTCATGATTGATACTATTGCAATCACCGTTCGGAAATTTGTAATAAGAATAAGTATTACAAGTCATTAACTTAGGTAAGTTTAAATTTATAACTATATCTAAAGAGGGATGGTGATTATCCTCAAACACAAAAGGAAGATCACATCTATTAACGGTTATATCTAAAGAAGGCGATAGTACAAGATCAAGACTTTTGTCAAGACCATTTTTAAGTATTGATTTAGATTCAAAAACGCCAAACAATCCACAAAGTATTCACTAAGGGTATCATTGGCACCAACAGGGGAAAATGAGTTTATCGATTTATCAAATTGCCATTGGATATTAGAGAAATTGAAATCTCCAATTATTATATAAATATCATTTTTTTCGTTATCAAGTATTTCTCGTAATTTTTGAAAATACAAAATTAAGTTATTTAAGACGGCATATGGTGGAACATATACACACATATATGCAATTTCTTACCACCTGTTAGTGACAGTGAAACCCATAAATCTTCAATTTCACCATTTGTACACCAATCGGTGACGGAACAGGATTTTAGAGCACTATAAACCCCGATTAACAAGCCACCCCCACTTTTTTTTGTGGAATTCACTAAGTCACGATCTCGACGATACACTTCATAAGTAGAAGGGAATAACTCCGAACTAGAAAGTCCATCTTGAATCCATGACTCTGTTATACAGATGACATCATATTCACAGGAACTGACAGATTTTAAAAATTCCTCGGTTTTAGTATTAAGTCCGTTAACATTTTGGTAATATATACTAAGGACATGATTTGCAATCACGGTAACAATAAAACTACACTAATCTTAAGTACATATAATAATTTGATTATGCCATCAGTTTGTTCAGAATATTTTCGTTTTTTATGTAAACAGCTTTATCAGTATCTGATTTTTTAACAAAGATTTTTGTATCCTTAACCCAGCAATATTTGTAATTTTTAGAAACAGAGAATTCTCTAGCCCTTCTAAAAAGATTTTTGAAAAACGGTGAGAGATGCTCATTAATATAAATACTTCCATTACTAGGCAGTTGTAACTTTTTACTACCGGTAAGTCGTACAGCTTCCATAAATTTGTTTTTCGTTATTGTATTTGCAAACCTTACAATTATATTTCTAGGAAATTTGTTATTGGAGTTGGAAAACTTCATAACACGGTGAGCGTTTTCAATATCCACACCTTCAATTTTAAATTTAATTTCATTTGCAATATTTTTTACAATTTCTACAATATTTTCGCCATGTTTTTCAGCCATACCACAAATCTCTACATTATTTCTCCTGCTATATTGTTGCAGGATTTCAAATTCCTCGCGAAGAGAGACACATTCTTCTTTTATCTCCCTAACATCTCGTTTGATTATATAATACTGCTTAATTAGTTCCTGAATATCAATGATTTGTTTGTTAAAATCATCGATATTGTCCCCACAAAACTGAACCGACTTAGTGAGTTCGCATTGTTGTGATTTAACTTCAGCTAAATCTGAATGAATTTTATCAATTGATACCAATAAATCGGCAGTTAACGATTTGGGATCCTGACTTGAGCAGTGTTTACAAACCCACGTCACTCCACTATCAGCTGATAGCTCAAGAAACGAAGTCGGTAGTTTTACACATTTCAGATGGAAAATTTTCCGACAATGGCCCTGACATTGAGTACCTGGATTAGTTCGACTGTTTATCAGTTGCTGGCAAGAACCACACGGATCCGGTATTATATTTCTTTGCTGATATGATAACGTAGCACTAGATACTATTGGTATATATACAACCAAAATTAATAATTTTAAATTACAGTGGCACAGTACAAAAATCAGTGGCAATAAAGATTATTATTATTATTATTATACGTCGAATAAACTAAATTCGTCCAAATGAAATCCAATGTTTAATGCAATTATGCCTCTTAAAAGATAACAATAGTTTCCGAAGACGATGTATTCCGTTATACATTTGATATTTAAAACAGGTTTGGCTTAATATAAACACACTATTTGCTTAAAAGGATGCCATAAATTATTGTATATTTCTGATACGAAAAATGTATTATTTCACTGTAAGGGAATATTCTTTGTGCCATATAATCCTATTGACCAGTACAATAAACGAAGAATTAGTTTTTTCTTGGAGGTGTTTGATAGAGCTTTATAACTTTTTGGTTACCAAGGTTGTAATGATTTAGTTAATTCTCTCAAGACACTAAAATCCTACACTTGGGAGTCATTTGCAACAATCACCATCTCTTGAAAACAAACTAATAAATCACTTCGAGGGCTGATACTTCTCACTTATTCAAATTATGCTCAGGTGTCGTGGGTGTTAACGAATAAATAAATGAGAAAGAGGGCGCCATCCAAATTATTGTTGTTATAGTTTTAAAGCAAGATGAAAATCCACAATTTGGGAAAAGACTCCCATTTGTGATTACCTAATGTAATTAATTGCATTAATTCTTTGTTGCTTGTTGCCATTATTTAATTGCTAAGATTTATTTTATAAATGGAACACCAACAATTTGCCATGCCTAACTATAGCAATGAGTAGTTGATTTAAACTTTAAATAAATTAAATTTAAAAAATTTGTTTACGACAATACAAACATGCACAACAGTTACTGATCATTTGAAACCTACTCGCATTATGACCTACATTTTAACTTAATTTAGGATCCCATTCTAAATACATTTTTATTTAAATTCCTTAATTAGAACCAAATATATTTTTGTTATCGAAAAACTAAATCTCAGATAAAGTAGTTACAAATAACTTTTAAAAGAATGGGTGTCCAAAGAATCCTATTATCCTATTTGTACAGGGTAATTCAGAAATAATCCTTTAAATGGTAGGTAAAGGGGAGGCAGTTGAGCTAATTTACCTTGACAAGTGTAGGTCAAAAACGAAGTTTTCCAGAAAATTAATTTTAAAGTTTTATTGAATTTTTGGATCCGGTCCTGACCTTGGATCCTTTAGGATCCAAAATTCATTAAACTTTAAAATTCATTTTCTGCAAAACTATTCGTTTTTGACCTATACTTGTCAAGGTAAACTAGCTCTACTGCCTCTCCTCTACCTACCATTTAAAGGATATCAGTTATTTCTGAATCACCCTCTATTCTTGCATTAACTTTAATCCGTCTTAATACTACAAAGATAAAGACACGATTTCAAATAACCATTAAAAAATCAAACAACACTGTCCATTAAACTCTGAACTTTTTATTAAAATCTGACTGTTCGGACGTTTCGGAACGCCATAATATCCATTTTTTAACTGATTTTGTTATTATCAACTTATATATTATATAAAAAGTACACAGAACCATTAAGCTCAAAATCCAAACAAGCTTAGCAAAATGCAATCGATTACCGCAATAAAACTTGTCTCATATAACACAAATTATGTTTCCAAAAGCAATTCGTTTTAACCTTTGCGTGAATATTTTATGTAATATTAAGGAAATTTGTTTCAAATTAGCGTTTTTTTTTTTTCGCAAAGAACGGATCAAAAATTTATTAGAATGCTAAAAAATCTGATGTTAATGTGTTGCTTTTTTTTGTAATATAAGAAACAGATAATGTATTACGTACGTGACTGAAAAGGAAATATATTTTACAGTAAAAGGTTTATACTGAGATGATACAGTATCATCGATTGAAAATTTAACACATTAATAAAAACATAAAAATTAATTAAAGGCTACGATTAGGCTCCGTAAGCACAAAAACCTCATGCATTAAATAAAAGTTAGACACGCTAGGACCATAGTTTTATTCATCTTAAAGGTTACATGCTAGATTAGACGTAGAATTATTAGCTTAAATCAGAATACAGGAGTACGATTTACTTCGTGAATATTGAACCTCACACTTTATAAAAAGGTATTGAATTTATAAAAAGGATATAAATCAATTATGTTTTTATAGTAAAGCATGTTGTATGTAACCCAGGTTACATGTTTAGAATAGTTCATTCACTTTTCTAGAAGGTTTTGTCTTCTTGTCAGATTTCCGTTTTCACATGTAACGGAGAACAAGTCTTTCTTTTCCCAATAAGGCTAAGTCAGTTCCGGGTACATATTTCACCGGAAATAGTTAAATCAGATCACTACCTTGATGTTTATAATGTTGAAATTTGCTTACGGATTCCTGCATTTGAAAGATTTGAGGTCAAATAAATGGAAATATCAGCTGTGCTGATATTCTTTGGTTTTTACAAATTTTGAGCTTATTTTGATATTTTCCACTATTGTTTGGATGCAGGCACCTGGAGTAGTTTAATTCATATTTGAATTCATTTATGTTCTTATTTATTTTATACTTGCAAAAGCATCGCTTGTTATCTGAAACGTTGTGAACAGATTTTTAAGTTAAGTTTTTTTTCTAGTATTTAGTTTAATTTGTGTAAACTTCATATGTTTGGGGTACTTTGTGTAACTATGTACATATTTCATGTTCAGGGATAGCTGGAGAGTGATGGGTTTTCAATGTAATTTAGTTTTAATGAGATCGGTGACAGCTAATCGTTTTTATTGATTTTCTTTGTTATTCTTCAATTTAGACCATAAGTGTGTTATATTGTTTTAATCATCTCTTTTCCAGCTACCTTTCTGTCTAGATAGATAGATTTAAGATTAGCGTTAATTATGATCATGTGTTTGTTTCTATGACGTCATGACATTTGGTGTGTCAATTTGCATATATAAGGTCGGTCGTAATAAAGATTGTTACCCTTTGGGAATAATTTAATTGAACAATTTCATTTCATTCTTGTAAAAATCAAGGAACCTGTATGAACAAAGTTTGTTGTTTTAACAACAAGTTTTTTTGTTATCTATGGTAAATATTTTATTTGGTTGGATCAATTTATGTCATGTTAGTTTGTTTAAATGGAAGCAGTTGCAACCCCCAATGTGTGATTGGCAAGTACCTTTAATTCATTTAAACAATCTTATAGAAGTTTATCCTTTTTAATATCTTTTGAAGGATTTTGTTTTTCCTATGGTAAAGTTTTATTTATGTTTAATAAAATAAAAATCTGTATTTCAATTTATAAAAGTGTTTATTTTTATTTTGATGTGGATGCATTAAATTTTATATATGTCGCAGGCAGATAGTCAAATCCGGCAAATAACCATCTGCCTAGTCATTTACTAAGTGACGGGGCAGATAGTAAAACCAAAATAAATCTATACGATTTTGCTATATGCCTATGCATTTACTAAATGCCGTTGTTTAGAACAGGCAGTTAGTAAATGTCTTAATGTACTGTCGGCAAATAAGGTAATAACATGCACATTTCTTTGTAGAACATTCTTTTTTACATGAGCACTTGCACTGCCACAAATCTTTGCCATTGCCTACTTTGATTGTGATGCCGTTATTTAGAACAGGCAGTTAATAAACAAGTATTCAAGAAGTTCCTACAAATAAGCAAGTTTCTTTGTGAGGAGCAACTTCTAAGTACTCTCTTTACAATAGGCAAAGAACTTCTACAAGTGCTCCTATAAAAAAGAATGTCCTGCAAAGAAATGTGGATGTTATTATTACCTTATTTCCCGACAGCACATGAAGTCATTTACTAACTGCCTGCTCTTAACAACGGCATTTAGTAAATGCCTAGGCATATAGCAAAATTGTATAGATTTATTTTCGTATTACTATCTGCCCCGTCACTTAGTGATGATGGGTTATAAATGACTAGGCAGATGGTTATTTGCCGGATTTGACTATCTGCCTGCGACATATACAAGGTCAAAGATAATTTCTCGTCCAGATGCAGCGTTCCAGGTGTGGCTTGTAGTAAGTTCTTTTCTTGCAGGTGCAAGAATCAATAAGATTTTTTTATTTGTTCATCTCATGCTCAATCGAAATAAACCTGAGTTAGCCTATTGAGAAAAAGAAAAGCTATTGGGTTGTTATATTTTCATATTTATTAAAGCTAGCCATAATCAAATTAATTATTTATTTATTTAGCCTATAATCTTATTAACAACATTCAAAACAAGGTTACCTCCAACAGCCCGGTATGAATACCAAAACTCAACTCAACAAACTGAGTCTCCAGGTTCCAGTCAACAGCAAGAAACGTTAAAAACACTCATAACTCATAACCTTCCAATACCAACCACGATGTCATCGTACAGAAATATGCAACTACAATCGTTGATTTTTTTCGGATTTTAAGGCGTTAGAGAAGAATTATCTTTTACTATTCTGAGGGGCTAACATTTCGGTAGATGCCTTCTAATTTATGAAAATACTCATTGGCAAAAAAGAGATTTTTCCTCGCCTGAGATTAAGAACGCATTAAGAAGAAATCCCGTTGTGAAATCTGCAGAATTGCACAAAACTCGATAGTTTCGAGTTAAATTGAACGTGTCCCACAAATCCCGTTACCCTTACGGGATCTTATAAAAGAACAAATTTTCGGACGAAATTTTCAAAATGAAAATGCGTAGCGTAGAAGAATTTCTAGTTCTAGAGAGAAAAGGAAAGTTTTGCGCACTTGCTGAATTAAATGCGACACGCATCCGGTGCCCTTACGCACGTAACAACTTGAAATACTAACAAAATTACTAATTCCACCGTATGTACTGTTTTAAGATGCACCTCAGGAAATGCACATGTAAAATTTTTAAATTTCATTTTATACATGAAATAAATAAAGATTATTAAAAGTTTCACAGTTTTAATAATTTTTTAGTGAAACTTTTAATAATCTTTATTTATTTCATGATTATGGAGTTCCACAAAATAAGGCTGGAAACAATAAACAAAAAAAAGTTCATTTTATACCTCTTGTTATGCGCTTTAAATGGAAAATGTTACTGGAATTTGTTCAAATTTTTTTCTGAATAGTCTGAATAAAATTCTACTGTAGTAAATTAAAAAAATTTCGATATACAACAACTGAAAGTTCTTCCAACAATTAATAGATTTCTAATAATTAAATAAATTCTTTCGTATGAATCTAGGAACTCATATTGAAGCTCGATTCTTACGATACTGTTATAAAGCATGATAAGTGAAAATTCAATGTTAATGTAATTTGAAATATATTTTACGTAATACGCAATAAAACGCACAATACGCCGGAAACCTTTTCATAAAATCTTGTTTTAGTTGAAATATGAATATAAATAAATGCAGGAATAAAATTAAAAGCACTTATTTGCGGTAGGTTTGTTTCATTAATGAAATTTTTAGTAATTATCAAGCGTAAACTCTATAGTATATAACTTGCAAAGATTTAAATTGTTTTCCTTTTTGTAATTTTGGTGGCCTTTGATTACAAAAGAGCTGCTTGTAAGATGGTCTCCTTGTAAAGATGAAATTATAAATTGAAACAGGAAATTTTACAGGACCATTTTTCTAGAGCACAGAATTCAATCTCAATAATAATTCATGTTTTATTTTTTTTTCTAAACGAATTAAAGTCGCACGTTCCGAATTTAATTATTATAGATTGCAGTATCTACATCTACACAATACAAGATATTCATCCTTAAATATGATGGCCGATTTTATCAAGTTTAATTTCCTGGATTTATGTATAAACACTGAGCCAGGATCTAACCCAGCGGTTGTTGGACAAACATCTTCAACAAACTGATTGCAAATACTACATAACACAGTGTGTTGTACACCCCTAAATATTTAAAGTAACTTTATATCTTTCTGTTTTTTATTAAATGATTTTACTTAATAACGTTTTTCATAGTACGAGGAATGAACAATATGTATTGTCCACACTATGGTTGTAACACTTATTTTTCTACAGAATAATCACTCTGTGCAAGCTTCACCTTTCTTGAAGAATTATTTGTTCTGGTTATTAAAAAATTCTTGCACCTCTCATCGCTATTAAATTTCGTCTCCTCTTTTAACGAAAATTAACCCCTAAACGGAAATTGTAAAAAAGGGTGGAAGTTCCATCTCTGATCCCGACAAAACAACATCCCGTTGTGACAATTTTCCACGCATTTTTTCTTTAATGCATTCGCGAAGTTTATAAATTAAGGTTAAATAGTATTTCTTAGTAGTTATAGCACCATGTTGAAGTAGCCTATAACCAAAATTCCCTTGGCATCCCCAAAAAAATAGTTGCCATACTCGCACCTTAATTTCAAACTTGCTTGAAACAGTTCCGAACAGGTTTTCTTCAACATTTGACACCTAAAGGGGACAATGACACAGAATTTCAGTAATGTTATTTCAAAACCTTGTAAGTGTCTTTTTTGTAATGGCATAATATGCTGTATGTATTGGTGTAACATTGTACTGTCTATCGATCTGGTATAAAAAATATAAAAATTGGCACATTGACTGAGTACGTTGTATAATTTAAAAGACACTGCAAAATAAATTTATATGGTTAGACAGTACGATCTTCTTGTCCTGCAGAATACGTAAATTCAGACGGCAACGACCAATTAAAATTTCGCATACTTAGTTTATACGTATTAAAAGAGGACACATGGTAGAATTATTATTTTTCTTACATTATTTCCAGTGTATATCGACTATTTTGATTGGTAAATAATCATATTCTTTTGAATATAGTTACTGCTTGTTTTGATTATAGAGATTAGTAATAGAGTAAACATTCAAAGTCAGATCCCACTGTACGAGGATGAATTGATAAATCTCCGGCCTAACCCATATGGGATACAAATTTTTGCAATGTTTTTACGGCATTTTATTTTTTCATAATTTATCAGTATGGCTGTGAAATAACAAAAATTTCTGTCAAACAATAATTGTTTGGCAAGTTGTCAAAGTCGATAAAGTTTTGTGTGGTGTTAAAATGGAAAAAGCTGAAATTCGTGCGGTTATTAAATATTTTCACATTAAGGGTTTATCCCCAAAAGAAATCAAAGCTGAGCTAGACGGGACATTAGGCGAATCTTCTCCTTCCTATAGCACAGTTAAAACCTGGGTTGCGGACTTTAAACGGGGTCGCAAAAGCACAGATGACGCACCGCGTTCAGGAATACCGAAAACTGCCACCACAACGGAAATTGTCGAAAAAGTCCATAGAGTTGTGTTGAATGATCGGCGATTGAAGTTGGCTGAAATAGCAGATACCCTGGGCATTTCAACGGAACGAACATATCATATCCTAACCGAAATTTTGGGAATGAGAAAGTTATCGGCACGTTGGGTGCCGCGGCTGCTCACAGTGGAACAAAAGCTGACTCGCAAAACAGTTTCAAGTGAGTGTTTCAAAATTCATTAAACTTTAAAATTCATTTTCTGCAAAACTATTCGTTTTTGACCTATACTTGTCAAGGTAAACTAGCTCTACTGCCTCTCCTCTACCTACCATTTAAAGGATATCAGTTATTTCTGAATCACCCTCTATTCTTGCATTAACTTTAATCCGTCTTAATACTACAAAGATAAAGACACGATTTCAAATAACCATTAAAAAATCAAACAACACTGTCCATTAAACTCTGAACTTTTTATTAAAATCTGACTGTTCGGACGTTTCGGAACGCCATAATATCCATTTTTTAACTGATTTTGTTATTATCAACTTATATATTATATAAAAAGTACACAGAACCATTAAGCTCAAAATCCAAACAAGCTTAGCAAAATGCAATCGATTACCGCAATAAAACTTGTCTCATATAACACAAATTATGTTTCCAAAAGCAATTCGTTTTAACCTTTGCGTGAATATTTTATGTAATATTAAGGAAATTTGTTTCAAATTAGCGTTTTTTTTTTTTCGCAAAGAACGGATCAAAAATTTATTAGAATGCTAAAAAATCTGATGTTAATGTGTTGCTTTTTTTTGTAATATAAGAAACAGATAATGTATTACGTACGTGACTGAAAAGGAAATATATTTTACAGTAAAAGGTTTATACTGAGATGATACAGTATCATCGATTGAAAATTTAACACATTAATAAAAACATAAAAATTAATTAAAGGCTACGATTAGGCTCCGTAAGCACAAAAACCTCATGCATTAAATAAAAGTTAGACACGCTAGGACCATAGTTTTATTCATCTTAAAGGTTACATGCTAGATTAGATGTAGAATTATTAGCTTAAATCAGAATACAGGAGTACGATTTACTTCGTGAATATTGAACCTCACACTTTATAAAAAGGTATTGAATTTATAAAAAGGATATAAATCAATTATGTTTTTATAGTAAAGCATGTTGTATGTAACCCAGGTTACATGTTTAGAATAGTTCATTCACTTTTCTAGAAGGTTTTGTCTTCTTGTCAGATTTCCGTTTTCACATGTAACGGAGAACAAGTCTTTCTTTTCCCAATAAGGCTAAGTCAGTTCCGGGTACATATTTCACCGGAAATAGTTAAATCAGATCAGTACCTTGATGTTTATAATGTTGAAATTTGCTTACGGATTCCTGCATTTGAAAGATTTGAGGTCAAATAAATGGAAATATCAGCTGTGCTGATATTCTTTGGTTTTTACAAATTTTGAGCTTATTTTGATATTTTCCACTATTGTTTGGATGCAGGCACCTGGAGTAGTTTAATTCATATTTGAATTCATTTATGTTCTTATTTATTTTATACTTGCAAAAGCATCGCTTGTTATCTGAAACGTTGTGAACAGATTTTTAAGTTAAGTTTTTTTTCTAGTATTTAGTTTAATTTGTGTAAACTTCATATGTTTGGGGTACTTTGTGTAACTATGTACATATTTCATGTTCAGGGATAGCTGGAGAGTGATGGGTTTTCAATGTAATTTAGTTTTAATGAGATCGGTGACAGCTAATCGTTTTTATTGATTTTCTTTGTTATTCTTCAATTTAGACCATAAGTGTGTTATATTGTTTTAATCATCTCTTTTCCAGCTACCTTTCTGTCTAGATAGATAGATTTAAGATTAGCGTTAATTATGATCATGTGTTTGTTTCTATGACGTCATGACATTTGGTGTGTCAATTTGCATATATAAGGTCGGTCGTAATAAAGATTGTTACCCTTTGGGAATAATTTAATTGAACAATTTCATTTCATTCTTGTAAAAATCAAGGAACCTGTATGAACAAAGTTTGTTGTTTTAACAACAAGTTTTTTTGTTATCTATGGTAAATATTTTATTTGGTTGGATCAATTTATGTCATGTTAGTTTGTTTAAATGGAAGCAGTTGCAACCCCCAATGTGTGATTGGCAAGTACCTTTAATTCATTTAAACAATCTTATAGAAGTTTATCCTTTTTAATATCTTTTGAAGGATTTTGTTTTTCCTATGGTAAAGTTTTATTTATGTTTAATAAAATAAAAATCTGTATTTCAATTTATAAAAGTGTTTATTTTTATTTTGATGTGGATGCATTAAATTTTATATATGTCGCAGGCAGATAGTCAAATCCGGCAAATAACCATCTGCCTAGTCATTTACTAAGTGACGGGGCAGATAGTAAAACCAAAATAAATCTATACGATTTTGCTATATGCCTATGCATTTACTAAATGCCGTTGTTTAGAACAGGCAGTTAGTAAATGTCTTAATGTACTGTCGGCAAATAAGGTAATAACATGCACATTTCTTTGTAGAACATTCTTTTTTACATGAGCACTTGCACTGCCACAAATCTTTGCCATTGCCTACTTTGATTGTGATGCCGTTATTTAGAACAGGCAGTTAATAAACAAGTATTCAAGAAGTTCCTACAAATAAGCAAGTTTCTTTGTGAGGAGCAACTTCTAAGTACTCTCTTTACAATAGGCAAAGAACTTCTACAAGTGCTCCTATAAAAAAGAATGTCCTGCAAAGAAATGTGGATGTTATTATTACCTTATTTCCCGACAGCACATGAAGTCATTTACTAACTGCCTGCTCTTAACAACGGCATTTAGTAAATGCCTAGGCATATAGCAAAATTGTATAGATTTATTTTCGTATTACTATCTGCCCCGTCACTTAGTGATGATGGGTTATAAATGACTAGGCAGATGGTTATTTGCCGGATTTGACTATCTGCCTGCGACATATACAAGGTCAAAGATAATTTCTCGTCCAGATGCAGCGTTCCAGGTGTGGCTTGTAGTAAGTTCTTTTCTTGCAGGTGCAAGAATCAATAAGATTTTTTTATTTGTTCATCTCATGCTCAATCGAAATAAACCTGAGTTAGCCTATTGAGAAAAAGAAAAGCTATTGGGTTGTTATATTTTCATATTTATTAAAGCTAGCCATAATCAAATTAATTATTTATTTATTTAGCCTATAATCTTATTAACAACATTCAAAACAAGGTTACCTCCAACAGCCCGGTATGAATACCAAAACTCAACTCAACAAACTGAGTCTCCAGGTTCCAGTCAACAGCAAGAAACGTTAAAAACACTCATAACTCATAACCTTCCAATACCAACCACGATGTCATCGTACAGAAATATGCAACTACAATCGTTGATTTTTTTCGGATTTTAAGGCGTTAGAGAAGAATTATCTTTTACTATTCTGAGGGGCTAACATTTCGGTAGATGCCTTCTAATTTATGAAAATACTCATTGGCAAAAAAGAGATTTTTCCTCGCCTGAGATTAAGAACGCATTAAGAAGAAATCCCGTTGTGAAATCTGCAGAATTGCACAAAACTCGATAGTTTCGAGTTAAATTGAACGTGTCCCACAAATCCCGTTACCCTTACGGGATCTTATAAAAGAACAAATTTTCGGACGAAATTTTCAAAATGAAAATGCGTAGCGTAGAAGAATTTCTAGTTCTAGAGAGAAAAGGAAAGTTTTGCGCACTTGCTGAATTAAATGCGACACGCATCCGGTGCCCTTACGCACGTAACAACTTGAAATACTAACAAAATTACTAATTCCACCGTATGTACTGTTTTAAGATGCACCTCAGGAAATGCACATGTAAAATTTTTAAATTTCATTTTATACATGAAATAAATAAAGATTATTAAAAGTTTCACAGTTTTAATAATTTTTTAGTGAAACTTTTAATAATCTTTATTTATTTCATGATTATGGAGTTCCACAAAATAAGGCTGGAAACAATAAACAAAAAAAAGTTCATTTTATACCTCTTGTTATGCGCTTTAAATGGAAAATGTTACTGGAATTTGTTCAAATTTTTTTCTGAATAGTCTGAATAAAATTCTACTGTAGTAAATTAAAAAAATTTCGATATACAACAACTGAAAGTTCTTCCAACAATTAATAGATTTCTAATAATTAAATAAATTCTTTCGTATGAATCTAGGAACTCATATTGAAGCTCGATTCTTACGATACTGTTATAAAGCATGATAAGTGAAAATTCAATGTTAATGTAATTTGAAATATATTTTACGTAATACGCAATAAAACGCACAATACGCCGGAAACCTTTTCATAAAATCTTGTTTTAGTTGAAATATGAATATAAATAAATGCAGGAATAAAATTAAAAGCACTTATTTGCGGTAGGTTTGTTTCATTAATGAAATTTTTAGTAATTATCAAGCGTAAACTCTATAGTATATAACTTGCAAAGATTTAAATTGTTTTCCTTTTTGTAATTTTGGTGGCCTTTGATTACAAAAGAGCTGCTTGTAAGATGGTCTCCTTGTAAAGATGAAATTATAAATTGAAACAGGAAATTTTACAGGACCATTTTTCTAGAGCACAGAATTCAATCTCAATAATAATTCATGTTTTATTTTTTTTTCTAAACGAATTAAAGTCGCACGTTCCGAATTTAATTATTATAGATTGCAGTATCTACATCTACACAATACAAGATATTCATCCTTAAATATGATGGCCGATTTTATCAAGTTTAATTTCCTGGATTTATGTATAAACACTGAGCCAGGATCTAACCCAGCGGTTGTTGGACAAACATCTTCAACAAACTGATTGCAAATACTACATAACACAGTGTGTTGTACACCCCTAAATATTTAAAGTAACTTTATATCTTTCTGTTTTTTATTAAATGATTTTACTTAATAACGTTTTTCATAGTACGAGGAATGAACAATATGTATTGTCCACACTATGGTTGTAACACTTATTTTTCTACAGAATAATCACTCTGTGCAAGCTTCACCTTTCTTGAAGAATTATTTGTTCTGGTTATTAAAAAATTCTTGCACCTCTCATCGCTATTAAATTTCGTCTCCTCTTTTAACGAAAATTAACCCCTAAACGGAAATTGTAAAAAAGGGTGGAAGTTCCATCTCTGATCCCGACAAAACAACATCCCGTTGTGACAATTTTCCACGCATTTTTTCTTTAATGCATTCGCGAAGTTTATAAATTAAGGTTAAATAGTATTTCTTAGTAGTTATAGCACCATGTTGAAGTAGCCTATAACCAAAATTCCCTTGGCATCCCCAAAAAAATAGTTGCCATACTCGCACCTTAATTTCAAACTTGCTTGAAACAGTTCCGAACAGGTTTTCTTCAACATTTGACACCTAAAGGGGACAATGACACAGAATTTCAGTAATGTTATTTCAAAACCTTGTAAGTGTCTTTTTTGTAATGGCATAATATGCTGTATGTATTGGTGTAACATTGTACTGTCTATCGATCTGGTATAAAAAATATAAAAATTGGCACATTGACTGAGTACGTTGTATAATTTAAAAGACACTGCAAAATAAATTTATATGGTTAGACAGTACGATCTTCTTGTCCTGCAGAATACGTAAATTCAGACGGCAACGACCAATTAAAATTTCGCATACTTAGTTTATACGTATTAAAAGAGGACACATGGTAGAATTATTATTTTTCTTACATTATTTCCAGTGTATATCGACTATTTTGATTGGTAAATAATCATATTCTTTTGAATATAGTTACTGCTTGTTTTGATTATAGAGATTAGTAATAGAGTAAACATTCAAAGTCAGATCCCACTGTACGAGGATGAATTGATAAATCTCCGGCCTAACCCATATGGGATACAAATTTTTGCAATGTTTTTACGGCATTTTATTTTTTCATAATTTATCAGTATGGCTGTGAAATAACAAAAATTTCTGTCAAACAATAATTGTTTGGCAAGTTGTCAAAGTCGATAAAGTTTTGTGTGGTGTTAAAATGGAAAAAGCTGAAATTCGTGCGGTTATTAAATATTTTCACATTAAGGGTTTATCCCCAAAAGAAATCAAAGCTGAGCTAGACGGGACATTAGGCGAATCTTCTCCTTCCTATAGCACAGTTAAAACCTGGGTTGCGGACTTTAAACGGGGTCGCAAAAGCACAGATGACGCACCGCGTTCAGGAATACCGAAAACTGCCACCACAACGGAAATTGTCGAAAAAGTCCATAGAGTTGTGTTGAATGATCGGCGATTGAAGTTGGCTGAAATAGCAGATACCCTGGGCATTTCAACGGAACGAACATATCATATCCTAACCGAAATTTTGGGAATGAGAAAGTTATCGGCACGTTGGGTGCCGCGGCTGCTCACAGTGGAACAAAAGCTGACTCGCAAAACAGTTTCAAGTGAGTGTTTAGACTTGTTTAATCGAAATTCAGTGGACTTTCTGCGACGGTTTGTAACAATGGATGAGACGTGGATTCATCACTACACACCCGAAACAAAGCAGCAATCAAAACAGTGGACTGCCAAAGGAGAACCTGCTCCGAAGAAAGCCAAAACAGTTCCGTCAGCCGGAAAAGTTTTGGCTTCAGTCTTTTGGGACGCCAAGGGAGTACTTTTCGTTGATTATCTTCAAAAAGGTAAAACAATCAACGGAGTATACTATGCTACCTTACTGGATGAATTAAAAAAAAATATTGAAGAAAAACGACCTGGATTAGCAAAGAAAAAAATTCTGTTTCACCAGGACAATGCACCTTGTCACAAGTCGGCAATTGCCATGGCAAAAATCAATGAATTGCAATTTGAATTGTTACCCTATGCCCCTTATTCACCAGACTTAGCCCCATCGGATTTTTATTTATTTCCAAACCTAAAAAAATTTCACGCTGGAAAGAAATACGAGTCCGATGAAGAAGTGATTGCTGCCACAAACGCCTATTTTGACGAGTTAGAAGAAAAGGCTTATAGGGACGGTATAAGAGCACTTGAACAAAGGTGGACCAAGTGCATTGAACTCGATGGGGACTACGTAGAAAAATAAAATTTTTGTTAACCTGATATTCTTTTGTTTTATTGCCTAGGCCGGAGACTTTTCAATTTATCCTCGTATATCTTTACTGGAATATTTTTTTATTGGTCTATGCTTAGTTAAGACTTAGTTAACTTGTATCATCAGCGTGCAATTTATAAAACTATTTATGACATTTTAAATTGAACAGTGAACAGTTCTGAAAAACGTTTTCAGCTGTTTATCTAAGTAATAAAAATATTGAGGTCCTTTCTGGTCGAAAAGCACGTATAGTTTTCGCATAAAAAATAACTTATTTGTCTAGGGCAATGGAAATAGTAACATATTCTTTTGTATATTAAATTACGAATAAGTTTTAGCAGTTTGTAACTAAATAAATGTGTTTAGGCGTCGGATTTTATATCTTGGCACTTCCGTTGAGCTGATAAGCCTTTGTAAAATATTTAATGTGAATGATGTTATTTTCCTTGTTGGGTGTAATGTCGCCAGCTCCTATTTCATTAGGCCGTTTAAAAATTCCTTCTCTCAAATTTGAGAATACATGTAGTCTTCGCACCCTTTAAGTCAGTTCGGAAAGGCTTCTCGAAGCCAGCATGTCAACCTTCGGGCTGACGTGGATATTTACTGTTATTATCATGTAATTAACATAAAAATTGGTACGAATCTTTTGAGTATGCCAGAATATGCTAATATAGAATTAATTCCGCGAAGAGAATTAATAATAAATTTCAGTATTGTGAATCTTTGTTTGGCACCTAGTGGTGTAAATCTGTATTTTACCGTTTTATTCTCGTTCAGTGCAATCTAATTACAGATTAACCGTTCTGTTATGTGGAGAATTATATTGCGGTACAATTTATTTAGAATAATGTTAAAGTTCTTTTATTTGCATACTGTACTGGTTTAAAGAATCAGTTTAAAGCTACTAAATAGCGAATTCATGTAAAATTGACGCGTCAATTACAATAACATATTCAAGCAACATTCTAGTTAGTTTTACGTACCGTTCAAGTTATTATAGTTTTTGGTCGAATTTGGTCCGTATTGGAATTTAATGCAAAGTGTATTTCGTCTGTCGTTCAATGCGAAAAATAGTTCAAGATTCAAGGTGTGTTTCCCGCAATGTGAATGTGGATTCTTAATGTGAATATTGGTGTTATGGTCTGTGGTTTATTGGCTTGAGCCACATTTCTGATAAAAAATTTTTTTTGCTTATTTCGTGTTTTTAATGTATTGTGAGTACAAAAGGCGTACTTAAAATTTAAAATGCGATTTTTTCGGAAACTAGCATGAAGCAACTTATGTTGATAAGGAAAATATGTTTTAAATCGTTACAGCTTTCCCCCCATTACGAGATTTCTAGTTATATCAGCTACACCCTGAATATTAATGGTTTTCTACATTTTTAGATTCTACATAGATTATACATTCTGTAAAATGTTTTTTCTATATTATTTCATTTTACATTATTTACGTTCTGTTATGTATAATTATAATTAAATAATTAATATAATTAAATATGTCTATTATGTATAAATATCGGTTACAGTGTGTGTACGCCATTTTATGTTCACGTATTATTGTGTAGATCCTTTAGTTCTTGTTTTATTTTTTCAACTAGAAAACAGACGTCTGATTTTGCCCTTTCCCTTTAATATAGTTTCCATTACTTTGACAATTACTTTTTACATTTAACAATAATCTTTGTAGCATTTTGAACTGAAACACTCCTTAGAAAAATTTTGATCTTTTTTATGTTATGAAAAAATTTATTTAAGTATATTTTTCTACAGCTGTCAAAAAATGATGACATTTTTTCATTAATATATGTATGCAAAATTCCACATTGGTTTTGTTTACTTTTTTCCTACGATCCCATAGGAAACCTAACGATATCGCACAATAAGGTAGGCTTGAAAGTTGGAAATATCAATCATCCTCTAAAAACAATTGATAAATGACGTTTGCGTGCGATATGAGTAGTTTCTGCACACAAATGTCATTAGTTTCCGCACACTAATGTCACTACACATCGCAAAATTTAAATTATTTCATATTTTATTAAACATTTATCTTTTCAATGAACTTTTTTTACTAAATATTAACTAATAATAAAACATTAGAGCCGGCAAAGCAAGAGCAGCAGGCAACTAACGACTGCAAATGATTTTCTGTCAGTGATATACAAGTTTTTCGCCTACCTACCGGATTCTTTAAAAATGAACACCAAAAGTTAAACAGTAATGTAAAATATTAATAAGCTAAAATAAGAATATGTTAGAATGATATGAAATAATAAATGGAAACGAAAATAACACCAGATTGTTTCAATAATTTATTATTAAATTAATATAAAGATAAATAATTATAGCATATAGGTGGAATGCAGACCAGTGCTGTTTGAGTAGACGTAAGTGGTAAAAACGTGCTGGCTATGTCAAGAAGGCGTCACGTCAAACCCAACACGTGTGTGGTCAACTCGGCTGGCGCCTCGTGCGACTACATTCACACTCGTAGGAAATATGTCACTGTTCATGCTCGTTATGTAATATACTATTCGCTTTGGAGCGAAAAATATTTCCTGCATTTATACGATTTATGCATATTTGAACAATGTTGTTTCCGTAGTAACAACGAAACTGTCCACTTTGCGCTAAAATAAAAATTTCCTTGTGTTATTTTTTATGATTTTGCTTTCTACTTTTTGGGTTATTTCACTAACGCTGTAGAAAAAACGTTGTGTGCAATTCGTGCTCGAAATGACTTTGGTGGTCTCGAATTTTCATTCTTCATTTTCAAAATACTTTTATTCTTAACCACTAAAGCAGCATTTCGCGAACTAAATACAGAAGTAACTATTTTAAAAGTATTTATGTTAGATTATCGAACTTAGCATTGGTTAATTATATCAAAATAGTATATCATTCAACTAGCATAATAATGATATAGCCATTATATGCGAGTAGAATACTATAGTTTGTCCACAATTTAAATATTAATGTTAAAAAACTTTAAAATAGTTTTAGAAATGTGTGAACGATGTTGACTATTTTGACGTTTGTTGTAGCGTGGGAGTCATAATCGCCCGCATAGTAGATTTTGTAATTTGCATAATTTGCAATAATTTTGTCTGTGTTACAGATAGCGATATGATGTTTTCACCCAAGGTCCATTAACTTTATAGGTTGTCTCAGTGAGTACTACCGAAAGAGCGCGCGAAACGTCAGAGGTCTACCCATCCTATCTCACTTACATTCATTTTCTATATGGCATTCGTCTCTGTCTTATAGCTATTTTACGTTATTTTAAAGCTTTAAAAAGTACATTTAAGTATGAAATGAAGTGAAAACCTGCCTTGTATGCCAAAATGATATTAACTTTATATATATTAAGTAATTTACTTGAGACATTACTTAAAGAAACTAAGATGTCTTTAATTATTCACGTGAATTCATTATTTTGGACTATATTCATCATTCAATGTTTATTTAAAAAAATTACACGTATCACTAATTAGTCAAGAAAGTATTATGATTTTAAAGTTAACATTAGTCGTTTTCTTTTGCATATGTGTGATTAAACATCCAAACAATCATAAAGATTTTAACATTATTTGAAAATGCTTTGTCACAAAAGAACATTGGCAATATAGTTGCAAGTTTCGTCACAGCACACAGCACTTATTCGATTCAATCAAGTCAATCACAAAATTTGATTTGTTAGTGTTTCGTGCGTCGCGTTTCGTGCGGAACTGTAAAATCTTCTGGTTTCGTGCGTCAACCAGATGGACAATCAAGTTCGGTACTAATGACTTCCGGTTTCGTGCGCTCACCCAAAATTTACCTCCTGACTTTGGATACTTTTTGAAATAAGATTTCTACATACAAATTGTTGATTTTCTTTTCAGTATTTTATTCATGTATGTTTTCACACCAAATACAAAAATCTAAAGTATTATAAAAATTATTAGTTTAGACCAGATACGAGTAAATAATTATTCTCATAATTTTTTAAATAGTCATGTGATTTTGTTCAACCACTTCATCAATTATATTGATTTTTTCAATTCAAGCTATTTATTTTAACTACTTTTAGATCCTAATTAATAAAAGGGAAATGATAATGGATAAGTACATATAAATAAGAAACTTATTAGATATTAAGAATAAAAATGTATCAAAAATGTATTTAAATCCTGTATATTATGAATTGCTGTTTCACATTGCAAATTTAGTTATGTTATGAATTTCAAGGAAATTGCAGATAATATTAGCGGTAAGTAGGTATGTAGATCTGTATTATCCATCGATATTCTAAATTGAGTAAAGTTTCCACTACTACTAATGGCTAACAAATGATGCTTAAGTAAAAGAAACTACCAAAGAGAGAAGAATTTGCTTACTTTTTAGATGACTCTGTGAAATGTAAAATATTAAAGTTGATATTATACTTGATATTCAGATAAGATCAGGTAAACATGTGGAGGTAATAACGCACGAAATAAGCAGTCATTAACGCCATCATTTTAATTTCGCACGAAACCAGAAAGTTTCAGGTAGATTTTCGTCGGCGCACGAAACCCGACGAACGAAACAAGAATATACCCAAAATTTCGTACGGCGTTGCCTTTCGAGCAAGTTTAATACTAATTAAACTACATATTGATTATGTTAATTTATTAAATAATTTTTTTATATTTACTTGTTTGTATATTTGTTTTCTTTGCTAGTCATAGTTACTGAACTTTTTAACATTAAGTTTTCATGTTTATGAAATTTATAACATATAGCTTCCTCAGCTTCTGTGGTTTTTATTAAACTATTATTGCAAACTGCAACTGTACATCTTTCTGCTGGCATAATGCTATACAGTATAAAACAAAACAATTAATATTTTGTAAAAGCTTTTTATAATAGTAACCAGAAAGAAACTGTCACATTGAATAATTAGAAGAAATTAATTGCGGAAAAACAAGACACTAAATAATTTAATTTAGAAACTTATAACTTCTGTCAAGAACTGACTTTTTTACTGCAAACAAATCTACAATTTAAGTTTGAAAAAGTCCTGACGCTTGACAGTGACTGCAAGCGCTGCATAAACACAACATGAGTGCAAGTGAGAACAAATAGGTGAATGGTTAATTCTAGGTAGTTCTCTGACGTATTTGCTTCCGCCCTTCCGTCTCAAAGAGGGGTCCACTAACTGCTCTACTGAGGTAACCTATAAAAGTTAATAGACCTTGGTTTTCACCAAAGCTTTCTTTGGACTTTTTACTAAATATAGTTTCCTTTATATAGGTGTCTATCTCTCGTTATACAAACGTTTTTTGCATGACGAACATTTTAGTGCACAAATATGACATAGTATAACAAAATGGTAATTTTCTCAGATTTTTGTTTTTCAAAACTACATTTTAAAGTGATTATCCTTATCTATTAGTACGTTGAAATCTACAACTTTGGCAGACAATTTTGAAACAAAAATTAACTTCCTAGCTCCTTCCAGGATGAAGTTATGACGATACAAACTAAAAAGTAGCGCGTTTTTTATTTTTCAGAATTTTACGTAAAAGCAGCTTTTTAAGGGTCGATGCCATTCCAAATCGACGGGTATTTGGATTCAGCAGGAAAATTTATATATAAAACAGTTTTCAAAACACTCTGGTAGTATGCCAGCATACATGGCATGTATGCTACCCGACTAACTAGTAGTGATTAATAATGATTATTCACTGCCGGTAGCCAATCATGTATGCTCTGAGCATTGCTCCGTGCATAATGTATATATTTATATATATAATTATAATTGTACATAGAAAACTATAATGAGTATATTATAACATAGTTGTGGACAAATTAAATTACTTATCATTTTTGTATACTTAGCTATATAATTTATAATAATAGTCTTTTTTTGTTTACTAAGGCGTAACTGTACAGGACTCACGATTCATTTCCTTATTCAAAAAGAATGCATGTTTCTAATTTTTTTCCTCTCCATACAAATAGCATTTTGAATGAAATTGAAACATACATTTTTAATACACCTAAACTGATTCTTCAAGTGTTTGTTCATTGTTGGCGATAATTTTAAGTTTTTATTTCTCCAAATTTAATAAACTTTAATTCCTTTAATTAAATCTTTAATTAAATGCAATTACTTAAAGACTGAAATTCGCTTATTTGTACAACAATTTGCACTTTATCGTTTTAATACAAGAGTGCATATGATTTCATTCTGACAAATTTAGTATAGAGTATTTATATAATTTCGCAAACTAAAGTTTCACCTTAACTTTATTTTAATGAAGTTTTTTATTTTTTTCTGTAGTTTACGTATAATAAGAACGATGAGCTGGAAGTGATTGCTCGCACTAAACCAATCTATATATCATGAAAACTAGTGATGGGGTCTCGACACTATCCGCGTGTCGCGACACTTGAGAGTCGAAACAATATGACGTCAGAAGTGTCGACTCTTCATGATACTTTAACGACACTTTGCCTTTACATCATGCATGCGCTATTGTAAATGTAATCCAATTGAAACGAGAAGCAGTCAAGATTGATAGCTACATAAATCATAAGCAAACTATGGATTAAAAAACAATTATATCTGTTATGGTTATATATTTATGCATTAAGTACATTAAAAGACATTAAATTATTTATAAAAGCAAATACATATTACGAAACAGAAATTTAAAAGAAAATAAACAAATTCTATAAATAACTTGTAATGAATAGACTTGATTCGTTGGCTTTATTATAAAAACTATTTAAAAATGTAATTTCGTTGACGACGTTGGTCTTTAAAGAACGTGTTTTTGTTAAGATTGAAGATGATATATACGTTTATTTTGGGTTTTCAGCAAAATAAATTGAATTAATTAAAATTAATGATCATTGTATTTATTTACACGTGTTTCGACAGTAGTCTTTCTTCAAAATACATTATAAGGTATAAATATGAAGCTGAAATAATAATTAGGTACATGAGGAACTTATTCAACTTCAATTATTGATTTTAATTTATTTTGCTGAAAACCCAAGATAAAATTGTCACCCTCAATATTATACTAATACAAAAGAAAAAATCCACAACAAAATAGTTTTATATGTACGTCTCATTCAATGATTCAGTTTAACAAATCTGCCTTTAATTTCTTTGTAAGAATGATCAAGCAACTTCGAATTACACTCTAATAAGAGCGATACTGTTCGACACTAAGAGTCGTGACACTTCAAGTGTCACGACCACGACACGCATCACGACACTCGACACCCAAGTTCCCATCACTAATGAAAACTCTACAAGTAAAAACTTTATAGCTAATTATTATAATTTCTTCTAGTTTCTTCTTATCCGTATAAATTATAAAGGTTGGAAGGTTGCTGATATGTAATCCATCACTCTTTTTGCTAAATAAATTGTGAGAAAAGTATACTTTTCAGTCCTATATTGATTGATGAAATCAACAAGAGCAAATGTTATTTAAATTATTTATGTACCATTTGTACACCTAAATACACAGTATTTCATTTTATGAAACTGTACAAATTAATTATTCATGCAAAACTGAAAAACCCGTTTTAAAAAGTCAATAAACGCTTTGAAAGTGTTTGTTAAAGTTGTTGTCAAGTTTTAGGACATTATATAAATCGCAAATTTCATTTCACTAACAAACGTTATTCTCCTGTTTACACTGCATTTGTTTGTCGCGGTTACTAAAATTAAAAAAAACTTGTTTTCTAGAAAAACTAAATAATATATTAAAAATAAGTTACGGGGTAAAAATCATAGGGTGAAATTTTACGTTGCTGTGAAAATGACGTAAAACAAAATACCATCCATTTCACATTTCTTTTGTCACAGTTGATCGATTTCTAATGATATTAGATGGTTTATGGCCTTCTAGATTGAAAGTAAAAAAAATGTATTTTTCGTTGCCGTAGCATGAATTCCAAGGTTGTTTTACGTGGGGTACCTGTGTGAACTTACCCCCACGTTCTTTCCAGAAGGAAGTGATTGGGATACGCCCAATCAGCGCGCAAGTTGCACAACCGGCAGTCGTGCAATTGCTACCAGATTAACTCACTGGTAGGAGCGAAGTTGCCTATCCACCCTCTACTAGCTAAGTCGCGCATAGTGACCGAGCAGTTGACTTAACACGCTGCTCACCCGCCGGCACCCTCCCGTCCTCTTTCATACGGGGTCAAGTACCTCGTCCAGCAATAGTACTATTCCCCAACTTGACGCTCTTATCAAGAGGGACCACTGCCCGATCGAATCCAACCTCAAATGTGGCAGGAGTTGGTTTTTAAGCGGTTTTGCCACCCCGATCTACCAATTTTAGGCTTGGTGGGCCCTCGACAGAGCTTCTTTTAAGTCTACACGTTATAGACTCCCGGTGCGTACCCGAATTTGGTGAAGTTGTCTTGATAGTGAGAGGCTATGTATTCGCTTCAACTACCCTTAAGTGTAATGGCTTTCAGAGCTTCTCCCAATCACTGTACCCAGCTGCAGTCCGGATCATAGGGTGGTCAGGATAGCTCCTAAGCACATTTACCTGGCGGCATGCAGTTTCCCATTGCTCAAAAGCGGGATAAACCTCACTTCTAGTCACCGCACTAGAGATTCAGTCAAACAGCGGGTTCCTTTGGTGACCATAAATAACCTCGGTCAAACAGCGGGTTCCTTTGGTGACCATACATGACCTCGGTCATGCAGCGGGTTCCTTGGTGACCATAAATGACCTTGTCCCTTAGGCGAGATTCGAATCCGCCCACACCGGTCTCATCTACCAGGGCTCCCCCTGATCGGTATGAGTAACCGTCGAGAATTCTCACGAATTTCTCTACCACACACTTTATTCTGACAGCTTCATCCGTTGCCCGTCAGCAGGATAGGGTAGAAGACGGCCAGTTCTAAGGGTGAACGTCGTGTGGTCTTCCATCCACCCTAATCCACCCGCGTTGCCGTAGCAGCGCGAAAGTTAACAAATTAAGTATTATTGGATTCAGAATTTCTTGCACATCTGAAATATGCAAAAAGATTTAAAAGTAACCCCCTCTCACTCCTCCTGATGATGAACATTAGATTATGTTGTTCTTATATTGACGTTTTGACTCCAAATTATATATTAATAATTATAATAACTACCCAACGCGTTAGTTGGTAGTTTTGGTGGGCCGCGTTGGGTGGTTGGTTGGAGCGTGTCGTGGCGACACTTTGGGGGTACGTTCGATTTTTTTTCCGAGCATTACTCCCGATCTCTTTCTCTAGGTCTTGTGTCCCTTCGCTGTCGTTTGTATTATGTGTTATGTTTTGTGCAATTGTACGAATCTCCCTTTCGCCTACTTCCTTTTTCCTCTGTACTATATTCTATTTCTTCCTTACCTTGATATATTACTATTGTGTAGGATCAACAATGTGCCCATTAGTTCGGAGAGGTAGCCCAATTTCTTGATATTTTGTGTGTTTACTGTCTTTTTGTAATCGACGACTTTGGGATCGTCGCATTGTTGGATGCCCCACGTTGAGCGCCAAAATATAACCTGAACTTGCCGACCGTCTAGCTGGCAGTGTTAATAAGAAGTCCCGCTATATTAAAATTTATAGAACAAAACATTAACCTGAGACTTTACTAAATTTTGGGTTCGGCAAACTGCTACAAAGTTGATATAAGCACAAGCAACATAAGCTGACAGCTAACAGTCTTTAAACTCGGTATAAACAATAATAGAAAAGAGAGATACAACATACAAAAAACAGAAATAAGTTTATTCAACATTAAAAGTAAAGAAAATAAATATTAAAATAAAAAATCAAGTTAAAATAATTATAATAAAGTGCAATTATTGTTTCACAAATAATTCCTATCAATATAAACAATAATTCAATATAAACAATAATTCAATATAAAGAATAATTAATCGGTTTTTGTAATTTTAAAATCAATCTTAGTTAATTAAAATGAAGTCAAATAAATAAAACAGTACCATTCAAATTTATTTTAAAGCTAAACTAGAAAATTATATTGCTCACGTATACGATTTCTGCATAAACGATGATTTTAGATTAAAATTTTGCAACAGTGTAAGCACAACAAATGCTTGCAAGTTAAACGCAATTACAAAATTTTTGCATATTTAATACATAACCTAAAAAGAGAAGAGAAAAGAGTTTTTATACAGATTAAAAGATAAGAAATGATTTGTTGTAGCAGGATGTAGTGTAATCGGTCTTCGTGTTGTATGTATATATGTGTCATGGACAGATAAAATAGTACTTGATGTTCTAGATGCGGCAAGTGTAGTGGATACCCTATACCCTATAAAACCCAATGTTCCAGAAGGAAACTTTCAGTCGTAAGAGTAACATAGCTGCCTTTGAAACGAATATACGTAACATAAAGCATATCATAAAAGCGCAGCCTAGATTACCTTGTTTTTATTTAACCAGGTAAGCTCTTTCTGTTAATGCAGCCATTAAACCCCACTTAAATTGGATTTTCAGTGTTGACAAATTCTCATGCGTAAAACAAACTAAATCCAAAGAAAATAATTACTCTTCCGCCCTCTTAAAATCCTCAATGAGAGAAATTATAATTCAAACTTCACAAGTGAGGAAAGCACAAGACTACTTGTTTCAACAGAATTCACAGTTAAACTGGTAAAAAGGATCAATTACCTTTCTCGCAAAGTTTTAAAAACAGTAAGCAGAATTTACCAATGAAGAATTCCAAACTGAAGGAAAACCAAATATGGAGAAGCCAATAAAAATGTCTAGTCAAAAGCATGTACAAAACACCAAAGTTTGGTTTAAATCTGTTTGTAAATAAAGCTAATAGCTAGTACCATCAGTCGGCATATATTTTGTTTATTTTTTTCACATACAATGATATAGTGCAATTTTTTGTTTAATAGACTGATGGCTTAAATTATGATAATAACCCTATTAGAGTGTTTACAAATTTATATTCGATTACTTAAAATAGAATCTAAAACACAGTGGCGCTCAATTTACATTTATATGTTAATCAAACAACCTAGGATACTTAAAAACGAGGGTATGAGAGTATCTTATACGTGAAATAATTCTTTAAAGAACTTGTTAGGCAATCCAAAAGATAAAACTTATAAAAAATTGAAATCGGGAATATAGCAAATTGAATACAATGATTGTAATATGAGTTACGTTGAAAAGACATAAAGATCAATTTTGAATAGGTTCAAAGTGCACAAAGCGGATTTTAAATACAATCACATAGAAAAATCAAGTGTAACTAAACATACATATACATGATACAGCGCACTCGATTAAAGTAGAAAAATTCAAATTACCTAAAAATGTTCATTCAGCAAGAGAACTTAATGCATATGAAAGTATTTTATTAAAAGGAACAAGAATTTATTAAGCAAAGAGCCGGAAAGTATAGGCAATTCGATTATATTAATGCTGATATAAAACCCCGGGAAAGTTGACAAAAACAGTTTAAAAGATAAATTTTGCTGGGTGGAATACATTTTTATCGGAGAAAATGAGTTACTCTCAACATTTTGTTTCCAAAATAACGCAATTTTCAGTAAAATTTAAATGTTTTACGAATACGATGATGGTTTCAAAACTAACAATTTTAAACTGCTTTAAGTCAAACTACCCTCGCTTTGCAACATCTGGGAGTAACAAAAATATTTGTTAAGCTTCCTTTTTCTTTTTCTCTTTCCTTCATGTATAAAAAGATATATTTATCTTTAGTTGCATGTTTGTGTTAAAATTGCTTTGCATGGTTTTCGATTGGTCCTTTAAAAATGCACCAAGAAGAGTGTTACAACAACTTTTAGATTTCTGTTCAGACGGTTTTATGACGAGAAAAAGGTGGCATCGTTACTGAAATAAGTATTAGCAATTAGTTAAATACAATGTGTGGTTAGGAGACACCGTTAAATATAGTGTTGTGATAAACCACAGTCCTTGCAATTCATTATTCTTAACTATAGTAAGTAGCCTAAATAAATAGACCCGTGAAAGTTTTTTGAGTAATTCTCCAATTCAAGTCTCAGAGATTTTAGTATAAACGTTTAGTCAGGCCATGCATGGATTTCTCTTATATAAAATACACATAACGCCTACAACCAAACTCAAGAAAAATGAAAGTCCATCCTATAAGAAAGAAGCTCATTTTATGCTTCTAGTCAGATCCATTATTTACAAAATGCTTATAACAAAGAAGCATCAATCCCTTCTTTCACAGTCATTAATTCATAGCAACCTATATCTACGGTCAGTCATGAAATACGAGCCTCCGTTTTAGAGATTATCATGTATGTAGCAATTGCTTGTTTATAATTCTAATTCCGTCTTTTGATAGGTTGCACATTTTGTTTTCGCAACGTTACTACAAAATCGATCTTGTTTGCATACAACAAATTTGTTTTTTATTTATAAACTTCATTTAGAAAGTAAACAGATTTTCCATCATTTACATATTATATTTGTATATTGATTTTATTAAATCGAGTGCACTACCTCTAAAGAGAGATAATTAAATATAAATTTTTTTCGCTAGTGAATCTAGCTCATTACATGTTCCACACGGACATAAAAAAGATAACTTAGAATTAAAACAAAATAAAACTTCAGATTTACCAAAATATACATTTTCTAACCACACTAGGTCTGCTAAATAGAGTCAAAATACTTCAAATTCTATTTTCCAGTACAAAATTTCGAAGCGTAAAAGCGAGAGGCGGAATTACCATTAAGCTAAATAAACTACAGCTTGGGGCCTCGGATTCCAGGGGGCCACAAGAATTACTGAACGGCATTACAGACGTACCAAAATACAATGGAAAAAATGGTTTTATGTTTATGTAATGAGCAAAACCTGTTATTCTAATTTTTTAACGTTTTTAATAAAAAATGTTTCTTCTCTCAAGTTAACAAATTGCACAAATACCCTAATAACTAGGATCCAATGCAAGATTTCTTCATTTATGCAACATTTATATAAAGTTTGAACAAAAATTTGCGTAAAATGCGAAAGCGTTTGTAGATTTATGCAAATTTTGCATAAGTTTACGACCGTGGTTAGTGATGGACTCGAGCCGAGCTTTCCTAGAAAGCTCGACTCGACTAAAAAAAAATTCAAGCTCTACTCGAAATAATCTGTTTCAACTCGACTCGAAACTCGGCTCGAAATCGAGCCGGCTCGTTTTGGAATCATAGATATTTTCCAAATTCATATAGCAGTCGCGAAAACTTATTTCTCCTCTTAGTCAGAAAACGAGCCGCTTGCGGCGACTAACTGTCGTGACTGTCAAAGTCTGCCATATTGAACATAAAAATCAAAATCTCAATAAACAAGAAAAAGATTAATGTTTGCACTGATTCACCACTAAGTCTAGACGTTAAAACAAATCGTTGTTAACAACTTGAAAGAAATCTGTAGACTGGCTACAGATATTTACTACATATCTTTTTAAACTTTTGTCGGTTCTTTTTATTACACTTTAAACCAAAAATTTGAATTCTTAGCAAATTTTAGGTAGTTTTCTTGTGATTATGTATTTAAGGCGCCTAAATAAACAATAAATGTGTCAGTAAATAGCCGGTGATAGTAAACAGCTTTCAAAAAAATGACTAAGGGAGGATTCATTGCGGCTCCTTTTCATTACCCATTCGGTTTAAAACCAAATGTTAAACAAATGTTTAGAAAATCCCGAAATAAGTAGGCAAACCTTTTTAGATAAAGTGTTTAATTGATTTGTTGTTGAAGAAGATTCTGGAAACGGTTTGTTTTTTTGATCTTGTCCGTGTACTTACACCAAGGTGTCATTCACAATTTTAAACAATTTTACCGTAAACAAATTGTACTGCAAATGATAGAGTAAATGGACAACAACCAACAGCTTAAAGCAATAAATGTTCTCGATGCTGTGCCTTTGATACGTTTGTCATGGAGTCAGATTAAACCAGAAACAATTAAGAATTGTTTTAAGAAATCGGGTTTTTACACAGAATTTAAGGAAAATCATTTGGAAGAATGTTTTTCTGATCAAGAGCTTGCAAAGTGGAATACAATAAACTCTGAGATTTCCTTCAATGAATACATAGAAATAGACAATAACGCTGTTATATGCGGTACACTTGACGAAAATGATATCGTTTCAGAAGTTAAAACAACTAACAAAAACTTATTGTCTGAAGATGAATTAGAAGATGAAGTCAGAATCCCACCATCAAATAATGAAGCAAACAATGCAATCCTTATATTGCAACAATATTTTGAAAATTAAGAGTCCACTGAAGGTGAAATGTTTGATTATATTCTTCTACGTGCCGTGCTCTGTTGCAGAGCGTTGGCATTTCCCTCCTATACTTGTGTCGTGCGTGTTCAGTGATCACAAGTATAGGGGACCTCCGAACCACCCCAAGTACATAGTATTATTAATTTAAGGGAGATTTCTTGGGCAAAGTATACCTCGGTGGTTTGCCATTGCCTTCCGAGGGAGATGCGATTTTAAAAAATCCGATGATATAAGGGCAGGAGTTCGAACCCGGGTCCCTTGGTCGGTAGTCCCGCACGCAACTAACCGAGCCACAATCGCTCTCTTGATTATATTAATAAATTAAGTCATCATTAATCTTAATAAAAAAAATAAAAACTAAAATTACTAATTTTTTTTAATATAAGTTAATAAATCCAAGACATTATCAACACGTTTTGAACATAAAAGATAGGATCAGATTGCAAGCAGCAACTCTTGTTACTTCAGCTGTTAAAAACTTATAAAGTGGCGTGACTTTTTAACATTTTGTTTGTTATTGATGAATACATTACACCCTAATAACGGGATAAAATAATTATATAATAATTAAAAATTTCATTATGTTTTAAGTGTTATAGTGTAATGAAGCCATTTAAAGAAAAGTAATTGCGCAAATTCTTAGTTATATTCCGTTAAAGTACAAAATAGGGGAAATACTGTAAACTGTACAATTTTCTCGAGCCGGCTCGAAAAGCCCTAAAAACTCGAAAAACTCGACTTCAAAAACTCTACTCCACTCGGGCTCGACATACGTGAAGCTCGACTCGACACGAATAAAGAATTGTCGAACTCGACTCGAAACTCGGCTCGAAATCAAGTCGGGTCGACCTTGGCTCGGGCTGGAGTCCATCACTAACCGCGGTTATTACGGTACAATTTAAGAAATCTATTTTTTATTAAAAATATTAAATTTATAATAAAAATATGAAACTTTTAGTCGAAAATGTAATTATCTTAAGTCAAAATGTAAACTAAACTAACTAACATTACAGATAATTGTAATGTTGGTGAACACGAATAATCATTATTGCATGAAACCGTTTCTCGGTATTAAAATGTTATTACCACTGTTGTAATGTATCGTATCTAGATACAGTATCTAGGTACTTTTAAAATTTTGTAACTGTATTTGGATCTAGGTACATTTTCTGTAGTATCTGTGCATTTGTATTGTGCCGATGCTATTTTCATACTTTTATAATTTTATAATACAAAAACTATCATAAATGATGTATGGAATTTTAAGTTTGAAATATGAATGTTAAATGTATTATATGCGTCTTTATATTATATTAACTGAATCTTCTAATAGCTTTAAATATATTCTAAATTACGCATAGTTTTTCGAAGTTAATCAATTTTATAAAATCCAAAGATTTGTTCAAATGTTTATCCACAAGTTCGTCTTATGTTAACGGCCATTCATCATTACTTAAAATAATATCATTAATAAGTTGTCTTCTTGCACTATGTAATTTGGAACATGGAAAAATTATATGGTCTACTGTCTGTTCATCTTGTTCACAAGCGCACGTAGGATCAACTTCTCTTATTAATTCTACTATGCCCTGTCAGTAAAGTTGTTAAGGTTTGACTAATTGGTAATTTCTTCTTTATTCTTCTTACAGTTAGAAAATATTATTTTGTTGGAAAAATAAGTTTGAAATAATACAATAATAATAATAATAGCTACTACCCATTCGAACCAGGCTCCAGAAGCTATGAAGCTTGTGAGGCTGGGAGGGGGATTATTACTATTATGCAGGTTACATGTCTAAATATCACAGTCATAATATCACACGACAATTTATCATAGTCAAAATACCACATGCTAATATATCACATGCAAAAATATCCTAAGGACAGAATATCTTATGAAAAAATATCCTAATATAAAATATCACCATTATGTTTAAAATATAATAATAATTTATTTTAGTCAGTAAAAAGCCTCTATCGACATTTAAATACTCATATACAAATAATTACATTTACGTTCTTATTTACAACTGTAATTATAGTACGTGTACAAACCATATTTCCTTAAACCTAACCTAACATTGTAATTAAATATATCCCTCGATATTAAATACAGTATCACAGTAGTTCTTACTAACTTTAAGATATTTCTTCATGTGATATTTCCTATTATATTAATACATACTATAATATTTTATTAAAAATAAAATTTTCTCTTTTTGCTTTAAAATAAATTATTTAAACATATAAAATTAAATCTTGGGTACAGCAGCAAATTGAGAGCCACATAATTTCACACCCTAAAAAACACCCTTAGACAATTGTTTCGCCCTCACTTTGGGCTCCTCAGCAGACAGTGGAACCTTTTACAAATATAGGTTCCGGTTCCAGTTCCGGTTTTTGAAAATTCGAAATAAAGGTTTCGGTTCCGATTCCAATTTTAATTTTCTAAACATTAAGGTTCCGGTTCCAGGATTTTTTTAGGTTCCATAAGGGTTCCGGAAGAAAAAGTAATGACGTCACATTTTATGTTGGTATATAGCTCCAAATATCTCCAAACAAATATGACCTTGATAACTGACAGTCGATGCATGTTAGGTTAAAGTATTGCTTATAATATAGGTGATAATTGATAAATATATTTGCTCTTCGGTATTTCAACTCTTTTTACTCGGGGAAACTCTAGTGCTATAGTTACAATTATTTACAACAATGGATACCATAGAAACTGAGCTGTTGGAGTAAACAGATGTGAAGTACCGAACGTGGTTAATATTGTAGATTCTTTTCAAGATGTAATTTGTTTGGAAATATGCAGGGCTACCAATATAAAATGTGACGTAACACTTTTCTAGTCAATTCACACACTGCTATTGGTCAATTAGTAGTGAAAATGGATCTAGTATCAACATCAACTTAGTAAGAAATGGTTATGGTAGCGCTGTTGGGAGAATATTGAACTACTTTTTTTATTTACCAGTAGAACCGAAATGTCGAACCAAAAAATACCGGTTCTCGTCTTAACATTAACACGAATTTTAGTAAGGGTTCCGATTCCGGTTTCAGTTCCATAAAAGCAATCGGTTCCGGTTCCGATTCCGGTTCTTTTGGGTTCCTGTTCCAGTCCCTGCTCCTCAGTATGGGAGACATTGTCTGAAACCCTGAACTTCTGTACCTGTTGCTTCTCTATATGTAAATCTCGAATTTACATTAATAGTAACAATTACAATTGGAGACATCTATATAATGTTGTCTTAAAGCAAACTTCCATGTACACCCGGAAGTAAATATTATTAGGTAATTATTCGATATACCGACCCCGATCGTACAGTCACACATACGGAAATACCAAGCGCTACGGATTTTCGTTGAAAAGACGTCATAAAAACAGGTAAAAATTATAAAATCTTCCTGTCATATGACACAAACACCATTTTTACGCCATTTTCACGTAAATACAGCCAACTTTTTTACTAACTGTAACCTAACATCATAACATTCTAACCTCAAAATAGCGATTTTAACATTGTTTTTCTTATTATTTTTATTTTCTTATTTGTTCTCTGAGTTACCCCCTACAACTCAGTGTCATTGGTTTACCTGGGTTCAGAAGGGTCCGTATATCGAATAATTAATTATTATTAAATATAAAATTTTACTAAAAATAAAATTTTATTAAAACTATTAGCATATCTCGTCATGTGATATTTTGTTCTTGAGATATTTTTTATTACGATATTTTATTCTTGGGATATTTTTTATTATGATATTTTGTTTTGTGATATTTTAAACGTGATATTTCGTCGGATGATATTACGTCTGTGATATTTAGGCGTGACACCATTATGCAGGCCCATCGTGCGGCTGCAGCCGACTTGACAGATGGTATAAACACAAATCCCACATTTGTGTTACAGCTAAGGAAAACTGCAGAAAACCTTAACCAGATCTGCCGGTCCGGACCGCTTGGGTGAAAGACATGCACGCAGGTCCCTACACTAGCAAGGCTTTAAACCGACAACATAATAAAACTAATTTTTTATGTAATTTCTTTAAGATCTACTAGATGGTAGTCATCTTGTTAAATAATTAGAGCTACTACATCTAATCAGCCCTGCCAAATTGACGTGTATCAGTGTACCGCAATCGCACCATTTTGGGGCAAAGTGTGAAATCTAATAATTCCTAAATTAAAATCGCATCTTGTGTATTTGGCATATTACAATTTGGGGTTGTCAAAATGAAAACTATGTAGAAAAGCATTTTAAACTAAACGTAGATATAATTAAATTCAATGGGGATAATAATAATTACCAATTTCGGGCTTTTCTCGCCCTAAAATGGCGTCGTTTGCGGTACTCTGATCCGCCAGCATGTCCTGGCTGTCTAGATGTAGTGACTCTATAAACAATAGATATTATTATAGAATGATGATATTACCGATTATGTGAGAGGAAGATGCATTCTTGTCCGTCTAGGGCAGTGTTGCCAACTCTGTATCATAATTATGGTACTTGTACCATAATTTACAGCTTGTACGAACTTGGTACGTTGATAGATAGGAGGTTGGTTGGTGGTAGGATAGTAGATAAAAATAGTTTATTACATTACATGTAATAATTATTCAATACTTACGTAACAAGTCTGGAATGTATATTTTACTGGACTTGTTGATAAGTATCATGATAAGCTATAAGTGAGTCCTTTAAGTCTGCGAGTATAGTAAAGGCACCATACGGGATTGTAACATACTCCTATTTTTTCCGTCGACAGTTAATTTGAGAACTTTCAAAGTCAGAACTAAGTATTCTAATGAAGTGCTTTTTAAAATATGTTAAAGAGTAAGTATAAACTATTCGGTTACAGGAAAGGTAACTAAAAGCAACTAGATTTAGCGACTTTTGTGGTGTAATAGTACTAGGAACTTGCAAGAATTGTTATAGTGTGAATCGTACTAACACCTAAAATTGTCTAAGAAGTTCTTATTTTCGGGGTGATTACAGTAAAACAAGTATCTACAAATGTATCTAGATACATTATGTTAGGCTTTGTATTTGGATCTAGATACTTCACAGCAAAAGCATCTGTATCTAGGTACATTTTTTTGATAATATCTGTATCTAGATGTGTATCTGTGTACTATCTAGATACACAAAATAATGTATCTGTTACAACACTGGTTTTTACTGACATGGGGTGGGTCTACAAAAGAATGTCAGTTTGGGACCTCAAAAATGGTAAATCCGTCCGTGGTAAAAGCACTCTATTACTGAATTGTAAGCAAGTACATAATGTACGGATATTATGTTTTACGAATGTTGTACAGCGTTCAATACCATGTCCATGTGAATGCAAATGTCATACAATAAAATAATAAAGTCTACATATCACAGCTTATTTGTTACTCTCACATAATTACGCGTTTAGCTGCGTTGTTGGAGCGCAATACTTCAATAATTTCGTCTGTATTACAGATAGCGGTATGACTTTTTACCAAAAACTTCTTTAAACCTTTTACTAAATATAGTCTCAATTATATAGGCGTCTGTCTCTTGTAATAAAAAAAGTTTTTCGCATGGTGGAAATTCTAGTGCACAAATATGATATAGTATAACAAAATGGCAATTTCCTCAGATATTTTTTCTCAAAACTAAATTTTAAGTAGTACATTGCAATCTACAATTCTGGAATAATTTTTTTAAACAACAATTAACTTTCTAGCCCACCATCCAAGGTGAAGTTATGACGATGCAAACTAAAAAGTGGCGCGTTTTTGATTTTTTGAAGTTTTACATAAAAATGACTTTTTAATGTTCAATTCCATTCCAAATCGACGGGCGCGCTCCGGATTCGGATTCAGCAGGAATATCTACATAAAAAACCGTTTTCAAACGCGTGTGTCATCGAGTCCGGACCAATTCTTTAAATAAGCGTTTTTTGAGATGCCTGCTCCACGACTAATAATGGAAAGGAACTCCATACGAATGAATAATGCAACCTTTTGAACTTTGGAAAGAAGTTTTTAAAATTTAATAATCTGCCAAACTTCGAATTAATGCTAATTATAAATTGCATCAAAAGTAGGTGAACACTCAAACAAGGTTTTATTATTTAATTTAATATTTTAAATTATTAAAGTATTATTCAACTTATCTAAATGTAAACATCACAATTGAAAATTTTAAGCTGTTATGTTTATAAAATTTATTTTTTATCCTTTTATTTTTATGTTAATTATACTTTTATTATTTAACTTGAATTTAAAAATGGTTTACTTTGATATAGAGTTACTGCTATTGAGTATCCAGGGCTACTGCAGTGTTGCACTGACCACTTGTCGCTTTTGGCCATTCTTATGCAAAAGGGTTTCTGGGCTCAGGCGCTGAGTTGGTAAGCGGGGTCACAGCTCGTGCGCCAAGCTTGTACAGATGACGGGGGGTGACGGGGCGTCAAGTTGCTTACAAAGGGGCGCTGGGTAGTTTTCGATGTCGGCGGTAATTTTCGGGGCCAGTTATTTTAACGTAGTATGCTCCACGGAACCGGATAGCTGCTAGTGGAGAAATGGTAATTCAGGGAACTGCTTAGGTCGTAGAGGTCGGCCCTGTCTGGATCACTTTTACGTGTCAGAACTTTTACAAGTATTTTACAAAAGAAAACGGTGTTAATTCTAGCAAATAGAACACTTAATCTGTGAACCTAGCAGTATTTATTATCACCAAAGCTCCAATAAGCGATATCTCTAGCTTCAAAAGCATACTGTTAACTATGGTAGCCACAGCAAGTGGGGTGCAATACAGAGTACGGTAACAAGCCAGCGTACGGTAGGGTATATGGGGTCGTATAACAGGGTGTCGGGTAATGGCGGACGAACCGGACAACGAAGGTCGGGACATGATGAGACCCCAGGGTTACGCGCAGCGAGGTCTCAGAAAGGGTAAGGGATTTAAGGATGAGACCACTAACCTCACGCACAGCGGGGTCTCGAAAAGGGGTGAGGGATGAAAGTATAAAATCACTAGGCTCACGCACAGCGAGGTCTCGGAAAGGATACGACTAGACTCATGCACACGGAGGTTCAGAAATAATAAAGGATGAGATCGGGGCGGAAAGAGAATCAGAACTACAGTTAAGAGGATTCTTATATTTCCTGTAGATCGGGCTGCTGGCTGCTAGACCGGTCCTTTTGATTCGGCTGGCTGGTTGACTTCGAGTTCCGGGAAGGAACTGAATAAATCGGCTAGTGCACTATATAGGTGCTCGTAGAGCGTGAGGGAGATAGTAGGAGTGAAACGAAGAGGCGCACGTCAAATAAACGCTTATTAGGGAAGGGACGGGTGCTCTTGAATGAGTCGGCGGTTTATCCGAACGGCAACAAATTACAACGATTGATAACTTATTCACTCTTACACCCAAAATAATTAAACATAATAAAGTAACTTCGTTACACTTGTAAAACCTGTATCCTGATATTGGCAAATTCTTTTATGTCTTACTTAGCCCAAATACGTAATGACATTTTCTTAAATCGCTAAATAATCGTAATATAAATCGCTACATCGCTATTTAATCGAACCCGTAAGTAATGCATTTGCCTTTTAAGCAATGTACTTTATTTTTGAAGATCACGATAATACTTTTGGCGATTCATTTTTTCTAGGAAAAAACATACTTTACACATATACAGATATGGAAAAACAACTTCGAAGTATCTACGAAATCATATGTATGTATGATAAGGAACGCGCTAGTAAAATAAAGAAGGGTTTATATCTGGCACCGCCTTTGCTCTCTTAGTTTGAGTTAGTGGGGAAATATTAGAGCATTGAAGTTGTTTAATAAACTACAAACTAAGGAGAGCAAAGGCGTGGCCCGATATAAACCCTTCTTTATTTTACTAGCGCGTTCCTTATCATAGATATGGTTTCTTAGATACTTCCTACCTGGATTTTTATATGGGTATGTACTTGTTACGTGATTCGCAGAAGACATAAGAATGGTACAGTAAATCTCAAAAGTTGTGGTAGTTACTGTAGACTAATGCTAGGTAGATGTAGCAATCATTAAAGGACTATTTATATCAGCGCCCACGCTAAATACAATCATGCTAAATCAGATCAACTATTATTCCCATTGTTTTAAATTAACTGTAACATCAACGATGACTCTTCGTCTTCAATATAGTCAATTGTTGGCAAGTGTGGAGCCGTGGGAGCCGTACTTTGTGGATAGAACGATTTTCTGGAACATTCTAGCACCATTGATGATAGAATGTTGTCCAGAAATGTTCAAACATACTTATTCATACTTAATTCTAATTTTTGTAGTATTTCTGCTACTCTTATCTTACCAATTGTGTTGAGTTTTTTGCCGATGTATTTGGATGTCAAATTGCGAAATTAAACTTGCGAAATGCAAATACGACTGCTTCCTATTCCAGAAGTCGTAAATTTTATATTCCAAACTTTATTTGGTAAGGGCCGGTATTTCCATCTTTTGTATAAACTGTAGTATAGCTATCCAGCAGATATATTTATCCTACAGATAATTCGAAGTATAAATATAAACGGGTATTTCAATGTAGGTCGAGTATAAAATAATCTTTCAGTTAGATATCTCCTACACTCTAAAAAATTCCCCTTGAAGTTGCCTCCATTTCTTGGGGTAAATTTACTTCAAAGTGTAATTTTCATAGGAAGTGGGAAATTTCAATATTAGGTTAAATTTGCATTGTCATGTTTCCTTTTTAAATAAATTTACAGATTAAAATTACGATCTCAATGCAATCTTACATTTCATTTTAACATTAAAACACCTGCGTAAAGTTATAACTTTACCTAATATTGACCTAATATTGAAATTTCCACTTCCTATGAAAATTACATTGGAAGTAAATTTACCCCAAAAAATGGAGGTAACAAAGTATACTTTATAAAAGCTTGTGCTTGTTCTAGAGCACAATTTCACTATAAGGTCAAGTCCAATAAATATAAATATTTAAAAATAGGGTACATTCTATGTAATTATTATTGAATCATTGTTTAATTGCGTATAGAATGCATATGTTCAACAAATTCGGTATTATATGCCATGCATATATAATATTGAAATTTCCCACTTCCTATGAAAATTACACTTTGAAGTAAATTTACCCCAAGAAATGGAGGCAACCTCAAGGGGAATTTTTTAGAGTGTACTTGAAGTTTGCACATTTGCAATTTTGTTTTTTTTAAATATTTAACAGCTAAAAATCATCAAAGTTTTGATTTCTTACTGCTTCATTTGTTATAACGAAGGCATATTTTCCTACTTATCAATAATTATTGCTAACTCTAACAACAGATAAACTTAAAATGTTGTGACTGCGAAAATGAGTGAAAAACTACTACTATTTCGTTATTATCTTCAGCAATCTCAATTTCATTATCTTCTTCAGAAAGCTCTATTTCATTGCGTATGTTAACAATGTTGTGTAAGATTGCTATTGTAACTATTATTTTTTGAATTCAACAGAAAATCGTCAATTCCATATGCCAAAAGCTCTTTCAATGACGTTCCTGGGTCGAATGTGTTATTCATTAAAAAGTCTTTGAGCTTTATTTTGTCGTTCAGCTAGTGGTGTTATTAGATAATTCTTGAGAGCATAATCACTATCTCCTATTACAAATTCACATTTTTGAACTCTCCGAATGAAAGAGAATTGACAAATATGGTGTTGTCATGTGTAGCACCAGACCAATGTACTACAATTTCTGTGAAACGCAAAGAAGCATCATAAGTTGCTTATATTCAGAGAAAAGTAGCCTTTTCGGCATTGAGGATTTTCTGCTGTATAACCTCCGGGTGATTGCATCCTTACCAGTGTGCCATCAACTGCAGCTCTAACTCTTGGCTATCTTGCAATCTGATAAAATTTCTGTTGAATTGTAGGAATCTGGTTCTGAGTTTGTGGTAGGTATATATGTATTATTTTTTTCTCTTAAATACATTAATACATCACAAACGTGTTCTATAATTTTTACAATTGTTGTTTTGTGAATACCACAAAAATTCTCTATAGTAATAAAGTAAGAACTCGTTGCGAAAAAACCTTAAAGTAATTAGCAATTACTTCAAGGGTGTTACAGCACTATTTCTATAATTAATATAAACTTATTAAAATTCAACCATATCTATATACAAATGCAAAAACAACAATGCTTAGTTGTCTTATGCTGCAAACAATGATCAATTTTCACCAAAAGGTTTACAACTGCTACTTCATTTTTCCATCAGTGCTTGTCTAACAACATTGAAACTATATACAATAGGGAGTAATCTTCGTCATATCGTTTAAATAAAACAAGAAAATCTTTGTCAGACTTTTGAGTTTGTTGAGTGTCAGAGTTTTTGGTTGTTGTTGAGTTTTTAGACTCACAAGAAAATGTAAAAAGAAAATCAACAATAACAAAAATATTGGCGGCTCCGACAAAATATTCTAAAAACTTATCTGCCAGTTAGCACATTATCCAGAGAAAAAGTACCATATAAATTTAACTGAAACTTATCCTAAGGATAAATATTATACTGAGATCAAAATACCCGTTATTAACTTATACGTAAGGTTATCTCCAGAATAAGTTTATACTGAACTTTATACTGAGGTGGAAATACCGGCCCTTTAGTGAAACAAGTACAACATGGAAACACTGATTTTTATACAGGCTGTTTCATTTTCATCTACACATTAATGATATTATGAATTGTGAACCCCACTTAAAAATGTATTAATAAATTATACTCAAAAATCGAAATAATTCATTTATTTAAATACTGGATGTTAGAAAAAGTTTCTTCTTCTCATGTATTATTACAAACTGATTAATCTTCCTTACAAAATAATTATCACAAATTGGTTTTATTTTTTGGATATGATAGCTGAGGTTTGAATAATTATTCTGCTATTATAACATAGTAATAAAGAGTCCAATAAAAATGCTACAATTCAAATTTATGGAAGATCATTGAATTAACTCCATATTAGGTTGATTTAATTATTAATTCTTGTTTCCGTTGTAACTTAAAATTTAGTTGGAATTTTATAGTTTGTAATAATACGTAACAAAAGAACAAAGTATTCCCATCATCCAGTATTTAAATGAACAATTTAATTTTTATTTGTAATTTGTTATTCATTTTCTAGGTAGTACGCAGAATTCAATAAAATTATTTAAAGATGAAACCTACTTTTATATTGTATTTTTTAAAAACCCATAGATCTGTTTTTCTCGGATTCCTATTAAATAATGTGGTAAAATCTTTAAACTATATAAAAGAGAAAAGTTATATCTATAAGGTAGTACCAAAAAATATAGTAGTGCTGTTTAAAACACATTAAGTGGGCGTGGCCTCTTTCAAACTGTTCAACATCGAAGACGTTTATACATCTACACAGGACTACAATTTTTGACTAACTATACAATATTTGTATATAACATTTTTTTCATATCTGTAATAATAACAAAAGTTATTTATGCAGATAACTGCCTCAACCAGTATAAGGAGTTTTTTACCACTAAAAACTACACCGGCTTAGAACTTCTACTTCTTCCTTTCAAGACCAGCTGACTATACCTGGTCCATCGAGATAGGATCAAGCATTAAGAAAACCTGAAGTTTATGATATGCCAAACAGATTAATCTACTAAATAACCCCGAGCAGCTATTGTAGTAAATACTTCTATTTAATACACTTTTCTTCACTTTTCAGCATTATAAATATTTATATAAAAGTATTTTACACTTTATAATTATTTAAATTTTATATTTATGAATTTTCTCAGTACAAAACTTTTAACTGTACTCTTGTGTTTACAACTTTTTTAAATCTCTTTTTGTTTTTCTCTCCATCGACATGAGATCAAATCTCCTTGCATACCAAAATTTTGTATAACCTTACAATTCACCTTATTTGACTCGGAGGCTACTGTCCACAGTCAATAGCCATTTAAGACCTGATTGGGAAGGAAACTATGTAGTTTGTACATATTGTCCATTCAATAGAATTTAATTAAATCTCTTAGTTATTTATACAATTATACAACAAAGTTATATACATTTTTTATCCTACAAAATATTTAATAGAAAATATTTGCATTAGAGTAAATTCAGGAGAGACGCCACGGCGGAACAGACGCCATAGTTGTCATATATTCACAACTGAAAAAGAGATACATATAGTTCTATCGCATTTCAACAATATTATTTGTATTTAGGAAATCTAATTAGCACGCTTGCTGCGTATGAAGTATCCTTAGAGATTTAAAATAAAAGTTCAACGAAAATCACAGTTAAATTTGAAGCATGTGATACTTGTTTGAAAATTGCAACTGTAATAAGGAAGGTTAAAGCAAAGTAAGTACCCAATTTATTTTTTTATGGGGATCTTTATTAAATAATAAACATATATTTGCAAATTGATCTGTTTTTTTGTAAACGATAATATAGGATATCCAATGGAATTTTATCATTTTCCTCCTAAATGTGTACCCTTACAAATGTAAGTAAAAATCTTGGTATCAATCGAAAGAAGAATTCATTTTACAAAAAGACATATTCAACTTTATAAAATAAACCAAAAACTGTTTAGAAAAATACTTAAAAAAACTTATTGATTTGCTTTTACTGATAAGCTATAAAGAAAAGCTTGAATCTGTACGCCGATTGGTGTAGAGGTTAACGCATAAGATTCGCAATCAGAAATCGCGAGTTCAAATCCCATCCTCGTTTACTTTTTTTTTAATTGTACTGCTTAGTAACTATTATTTTTAGAACTTTATTACAGCTGTTATTAGTGTTATGTCCTCGTTTCATTCGCTTCTCTGGTAGGTAGTTAAAACTGCACAAAAAGTAACGGTAAACCCCCATAGCAAAACTATCTACTAATAAAAAATACTAATAATAATTGTAATAATGTTCTAAAAATAATAATTAGTAGGCAATACAATTAAAATAAAATTATATGAGGATGTGGCCTGAACCCGCGATTTCTGATTACGAATCTCATGCGTTAACTTCTAGTCCAATCGGCGTACAGCTTCAAGCTTTTCTTTATAGGTTATTACGAAAAGCAATAAATCAATAAGCTTTTTAAATATTTTTCTAAATAGTTTTTGGTTTTCTTCCTTCATAAAGTTTAATATGTTTTTGACGTAAAATGAATTCTTGTTTCGATTGATACAAACAACATTTTTACTTACATTTGTAAGGGTACACATTTAGGAGGAAAATGATAAAATTGTATTGGATTTCCTATATTATCGTTTACAAAACACATACGGTATTTACTTGAGCACTTTAACGTAGTATAAGCCAAAGAAATGTGTATTATAGATAAGAGTGTCTCATGGTTCATCTGCTTTAGTAACAAACTTCTGCATCTACTGAATTTACATTGGAACACCCCGGTTTTAAGCAACCCTTTATACTGAATCAGAGGTCAGTAGATACGATATTGCGGCGTACTATAGCATAACACTTTTCATTAACGAATGTAAATTTATCCTTTGCCTTTCTAGTATATTCACGCATGTCCATTGTCCAAATTCGCTGAAAACGCCATAACCAAAATTCTTTACACGATGATAACAATTTTAGTTGCCTGGACCGCAGAAACCCCGCTACATTAGCTTAATTTGATGTAATACATCTAGCATTGTGGTATGCAATATTTACTATCAGAACGGATCATTTCAATTTATTATTAGGTAGTTAATTATTACATTTATAGAGTTTTAATTTACGATGCAAATTATTGAATCGACATCTCTAGTATTGACATTAACTTAAATAGTTAATTAATTTATAGCGTACTGGCGTAAAGGCGACTGTATCCGTTTCAAGTTCGCCTAGTTTTGCTGCCATTAACATTAATTTGGGATTTTGGTGTATGACACATACACACACGGAATGAGTACCACTGGATCCTGCTAACACGCATTCTTTTGGCCGCAAAGACGCAAATTTAGAAAATCCTACCTTTTCCAGGGGATATTTTTCTTTGAAAGCCTCATACGTTTCTTTTAAATTGCACAAAACCAATCGCTTCTGTACGTGTATCCGACGATTTTCCTGCTTAACTGAGACAAAATCTTTTGCTCCAGGCATCATTCGGCTTATGCTATCATCTTTGTAAAAATCAACTACACGGGTTGCTGTAGCTGCTGATAAAGTCTCACCAGGTTTCAAATTGGGAGAAGAAAGTAATCCTTTTACTTTACGTAGATTTTTAGCCTTACGTGCCATATAAAAAGTTGTTCCGAATTCTTTTATTATTTTTCTTATTGACCAACTCTCTGGAAGTACTGTGAGAATTCGAACTTTTTCACTGGAATCTGCCACGGACACGAACTTCTCCTTTAGGTCTTTTATGATAGTACCGCCGACCGTTTCTTCTTCCTCCGAACTATCACTACTATCTTCGAATAGCTTTCTCTTTATCAATCTTCTGACGCTTGTTTGGATCTCTGCTAAAATCTTCCTTTATTGGCGACTCTTTGATTATTGGAAGCACCTTATTAACAGCTGTTATAATCGTTTGCCTCTCAGTTTCTTGGTCAACAAATACAGCGGAAGTAGTTGATGTGGAAGATCCTTTATTTTCATTTAATGATGACGATGATGATCCTGGAATATCAATCTCAGATCCTCTTGATGTGCTAACATCAACATTTTCTAACTCCCTTTCGCCTGTTGTAGCTATATTCTTAAGTCGACATAGATTTAGTCGACAACTAGAACATATATATTCTCCTAAAACTAAGTTAATGTCTTCACACAACGCACGTAACTGTCCAGGCACTTTTCTCACATTTTTTGTTACGCGATTATGACCTCGCTTCTTATGGGGGTTACAACAATAAAATTTTGGCATTATTGAAAACTCGTGATATGTAACTTCATGAAGTTCACAGAACAACAACACGTTATCAACTGCTGCTGTTTTCTAAAAACCAAATTTATATTTAGTTGTCGGTAAAGGGAAGTAAATAGTATAAAACCAATAAAAGATAGAATAAAAGACTAATTGTACTCTGTGTCAATGCCGTTACCGTCCTTTTTTCTAAAATTGCCTGTCGAATATTTATGACTCGAGATCCAAAGCTATATGTACCGTTATAACATAGTTTGAATGTTGAAAAACACTCTTCGTCAAACTCATTTGTAGAAATAGGTAAATGTTTTATTGTGCCTATTGTTCAAATAGGTTTTAAATGCTATTGTAGTAAAAGAGGACCGAGACAGGACATCAATTTTTATACCATGCTACCAATAAAACTTCAGTACTTCATCATAAACATTTTGAGAGTTTATGAGATCATAAACATTAATTTACTATAGGTACCCTTTTAACGGAACAGTTGGAATTTATAATACGAAGCCGATCTGAAATACACAAGTAATTAACTAATCAATATAATCATATCCACATAAATGCATTTATCTTGTGTACACTAGGTAAGACATATCGCTATTATTATAGGGACCATGTTATTACTAACTAAAAGGTAGTGATAGGATTGCGCCGGCCGGTCGTGGGCTATGGTGCACCAACTGCTTGCAATGCGCTCCTTAAAAATTTCTCCTGCAAAAACTATTAAAATGTCCAGCTTGCCATTTTGCATTTAAATACAGAAATGTTCAAAGAATCTGTACAATTTTTTTCAGATTTTTAAAAATGTGACCACACCGATTGTTTTGCAATTTTAGAATATTTCGTTAAGAAAAAAATAGAAATACGTTTGGTAGAAAAAAATTATTAGGCCGTCCAAAAAGCCCGTCTTCTTGTGAGTAATTTATAAAAAAAATGTTTGTTCTAGGATAAATACTTTTCGAGATATTTATATTTCTTTAAAGACGTGCAAGCAGTGTTGACAATTTTTTTAGGTTGAATATTTCCGAAGTTCTGCGTAATATAGCAAATTGATAAATTAAAGTTATGTTCTTTAGTTGATTACTACCTCATAATTGATTTTCATCGAAATCCGTGAGATCGACCCATTTTAGTGATCGATTTCGCATGGAATGACCCGATAGAATATCTGCTTGTTTGTGCATATTAACATAGCTATAGTATATCTTGAATATATATAATAAACGTATGATGCAAGAAATTTATTAAACACATTAAGGTAGTTAGTTATCTTTATAAAATGTAGTTTACGACGCCGACGTATTTATTTATAAGAAGGATCACGTGTAACCTTTGTGATACTCAAAGTTTATACATAATCAAAGAAAATAATAATAATGTCTAGGTTAAGAATGACTGTAAATGTTGTTGTACTGTACTTTAGCTCTACAAAAGCCATTTAGATAATTTTATGATATTGAAAGTTACAACGGTTATACACATCTAGTGTTATCTAGAACACTATAACAACGGAAATGTATAGCTCTGTTGAGTTTCAAGATACGTTACTTAATTAGATGTAACTGTTCCACTTTCTGCTTCGCACTTATTAAACAATATCTTAGGTACTACAGAATTTAAGCAATGCGACATCTTGAGAACACAAAAAATGCTGGGATTCATTATAGAGATGAAGAACAAAAAATACTATTATCTTAAGATGTTAGCTTTATGTGCAGAAAACAGGTAAAGCTTCTGCAACTCTTCAACTTCTATAACAATCGATTAGTGAAAAATTAAAGTAGTTCTAAATTGGCATGTTAGTGATATAAATAATAAATAAGTTTAGAAATAAGAGCTAATTCATAACCTAATTTCGAACGTAACGTATTACTGACGAGTAGCCTGTTTTCAAACATCATTCAAAGTTCCTGTTTTATTTAATATCCAACTAACAACAGTCATATAATATTGCCCTTGGTTACAGAAAATTAATGAGTAAATGCAAGTCAAATAATGATCAGTCTTCATAGATGCTAAATAACTAATAGTAATAATTAGCATTTATTAGATTAAAGTTACCCACCAGTTAGACATTTATACTACCTTTAGTTAGAGAACCATATATCATGCCCAATAATACTCCAGGATTCCAGATTCAGAGTCTTAGTGTCTCCAGATTCATATAGATACAAAGATTACTGTACCTGCAAATAAAAAAAATTGTGTACATTCAGATTTTATAAAACTATAACTGTTTAATTAATTGTAATTTTTTTGATTAATTGATTAAATTCAGTGCGGAATTTAGGATTAGTATTGAGATGATATAAACTAAATAAAGATAATAAATATGATTTTATAAGAAAGTCGCACGTTAGCCGCATAGTTTATTGCGAACAATAAACTATGAGATGTTATAATCAATAAATAAAATACGTTAATAATTAATTATATCTGAAAAGCCACACGTGGTTGGCGAACATCAAACTATGAGGTGATATAATAAAATTCAAGATATTTAATCTGATTTGGCTAGCTTCAATAAAAATTAAAATATAATAACCCAATAGCTTTCCTCTTTCCCAGTAGGCTAACTCAGTTTTAATTCGATTGAGCATGAGATAAAAAAATATATTGATCTTATTAATTCCTGTGCCTGGAAAGAGAAACTTACTACAAACCACACCTGGAATCCTGCTTCTGGACGAGAAATAATTTTAAATTCTGTATATAAAGAAAATAAATGGATACTTGCATCTCACATCAATAATAAATAAACACTTTTATAAATTATAAACACAAATTTTATTTTATTTATAAAATGCAAAATTTTATCAAAATATGAATTCATAAATAGAGATCATACAGGAAGATCTTTTCTAAGCTTGTTCAAATGAATTATTGGTCGTTGACAACCTGACATGTGGGTTACATGGTTCCATTTGAACAAACCAACATCAAAAATAAATTTATCCAAACAAAAATATTTACATATAATAAAAGAAAATGAAAACAAACAACTTTGTTCTTAACGAACTTCTTGGAATTTACAAGAAAAATTATACAAGTTGTTTTAAATAAATTGTTTTAATAATTGTTTCTTATCAGGAAACAAAAATTTTTTAACGACCCACCTTGTATATCGTTTAACAAACCAAATGTTTCGCTAAGCTCACTTTACAATTCAGTAAAATAGCATTGATCCAAACAAAATCGATAATTCGGTCGATGACGGAAAATATTTGTTTCTTCAAAATTATACGAAAATAAATCAATCACCAAGCTGTGTAATCTCTCTTCTTCTTTGTTCCCTTTGTATAAGGTAAATATTCTTCTCGAATATGAATAAAACACGGGTTACTCTAACCCTATTTTATTTTTTAGATTTTAATCTGGAGCCAAGCATAGGTTCCACCTTTATACTTTTATCGACCGACTTTGTTCTTTTTCGAAAGCCATTTATACGTTTACGGAAAAACATTTGAAAAAACAACGAAATCGCACTAAAATTCTCAGCATCAAAAATGTCGTCACAAATAAAAATATATGTTAAAAATTAACACCGATCTTAATTCTGAAAAGATGAAAAGATAGCTAGTAAAAATACGATCAAAATAATATAAAACACATGGTCTAAAATCTATATTTACAGGAAAAATCAATAAAAAAGATAAGCTGTCACAAAACTCATTAAAACTTAATTACATTGGAAATACATAAATTTCCAGCTATCTCTGTACATAGAATATTTACATAGTTACATCAAGTGGCCCACTCAGATGGAGTTCACACAAATTATCACAAAATAATAAAAAAAATCTGGCCTTATGTTTTAAAACAAAAATGATGCTTCTGCAAGTACAAGATAAATAACAACATAATTGAATCAAAACTATACCTCACTGACTGAATCAAAACCTTTGTTTTGATTCAGTTTAAAGGTGCAAAAACCTCATAATTATATCAAAATTTCCAATTCGTTTCTCAGATAGTTTTACTACCGCTAAAAAATAAAACAAAAAATGTGACTTATTCCAGAACGTCTAAAACAATTTTGAGTTTCTTTTAAAATAATTTGTAATACATTAAAAATAAAAGCTTCAAAAACTTTAAACTTCTTGGATTTGTCTAGCTTAAAATGATCTAATGTTGCAAGTTGCAAATGCTATAATAATTTATATCTTTAGGGTATCGACCTTTTCCAGTAATATTATTTCAACAAAAGACACAGATGATTGTCTGCAGTTTACCTAACATTTTTTAAAGGGTAACGTACTAAATAATGAATGTAAAAATAAGAAAAAGGTGTGCAGTTTATTAATACAGTTAATAACTTAATGCATTCGCATGTTATTGTAATAATGTACTCGTTGTGAGAATAATGATTAATTAATACTAATTCTCAATAATAATTCTAAAATAACAAGCGAGTCAATAAAATAATACGCACATATAATTAATACACACTTTCTTGTTTATTCATTTTTCATAACCTGCAGAGGTAGACCACGACTCTATAAGACCTTTTTTTGTTTCTTCTGCTGTAACTGTAACTTTAATAATATTAATTCAGAAAACAAAAACCTGTTCGTAAATTAATTTTTATTAAGAAGGAAGATTCAGTATCAAATTGTTAACGCAAAGTATAAAAACAATTTAAAGGCACTAAGTTTATCAAAATCAATGATGTACCTAATTTTTACATTTTTAAAGCGCTCTGCGACTATTATTCATATGTTAAGAATATTGTCTTAAAGAACATAAAAAATACGGTAAAAATCCAAATTACAACTGAAAATTGATACAGAGAATTTTTTATTATACCGAAAATAGTTATTTAGCGAAGATCCAACACACTTATGAGACAGATTTAAAAAAACAGAAAAAAGTAGAGAAAATGGCTGCTGCTACTACTTCTTTATTACACAGTTCTGAGATCTGTTCTGCTATTTATAATAAATACCTTAGAGTGCGAATTTTATATTTCTGAACATGCAGATTTCTTGCATACAAAACTCGTATGTTCAATTATTAAGATAACACGTCAAATGCATCAACACCACTGACAGCTATGCAACCAATCTTACTTCTTAAAAGAAATTTAATAACATCATTCACAAAAATTCGCATTAGTGTGTGCGAGAGGGTTTTCGCTGCTGACTGGTAGAACCTACGCCATCACCCCACAGGTATCATACTTTACAGAGCGTTTTTTCGGTAACGATATGTATTATCAAAAAACCGTTTTGACAAATGAATCTCTTTTATTCTTGATTATTAAAATGTTAAAAACCCAATGACTTAAAAGAATATTTAAGATTTCGAAGTCCACCACCTCTCAAACCCACGTTCCTTATGAAAAACTACCAATAAACATGATTTTTAATAACGCTCGTTTTAATTTAGCTTGCGCTATAATACGAGCACTTCACCATTACAATTACTCTATAAATTAACACAATATACACGCTTTACATTGCTTCAGTAGCCATAAATCAGATTATACTATATTACAAAATTAATTGTCATGTGCGAAAATTCAAACATATTTATCCCTCCATGTAATTTATATTACATTTTTAGATCATGCATCAATGTGAAAAGTTCATAAAGTAACCGTAAAAAGGTTCATAAAGTAACCATAAAAAATGACAACGCATGTAAATAGGCCATTAGCAACAAGCAAACAAGGTATGATTAGAGTTATAAATCTGAACGGGGTACTAAAACAAAAATGAACTTTTCGCAGTCAGCACATGCCAGTTGAAGTGTTTACAGAAGTTTTGGAGTTGAAATACATTATTTTCTAACTTATTTGCCACAGTTTCGTTTGTTCTAAATATTTCCAAATTAATTAACAAACCCATCTCAAGTTGTGTCTGATATAATTACTAAAACTGAAAAGACTACGTTGTATACCTTATTTTTATAAATAGAGATTTTAGACCGTTATAAGGTTCCACTATGTCAGATCTGCTATATCTATTACACTAACGATTAAATGTTAACTTAATTCTACTAATTGCAAAATTTAATCTAAGTGATTTAGCGTTATTTTAATAAACTAATTTAAATAATTTTGAAAGATATTTATTCAATAATACTAGTGCGAAAAGCATCTCCCTGAAATGATAAATAGTAACATCAAAGCTCGCAACAGGTTGTTCGTTTACATCTATTGCAGCCAAAAGCGGGTTATTGGATTTTTGAGTGCAAACACGATATTTTTTATAAATAAGTTAGTAAATACATATGTTTTAGAAAACTTTCTCTCGGTTTTTGTATAAACTTTAAAGTAGGTACTTAGACTTTAGAATATTACAGTAGTCTATAGAAGTATTCATATCGTGGTTTCATTATCAGAAATCTTTCTTTCTAATTTCACCTGTTTGTCTAACCAACATTTATAACGAAAAGGAAAACATATATATTGTGATGTAGAATTTTGATGATCAATTTTAATTTGATTTTATTTTATCTACAATCACACAATAAAAGAATTTTAAAATGTTTATCTCAGGGTCGATTTTATTATACTCTGCTTTAATTCTCAAACCAATACTGAACTCCTTTATGGGTTCCTTTTAAGAATTCAGTGTTTTCTTGTTCCGGGATTTTATATAATGATATTACTATAATATGCAATGAGAAAATTTAATAAATGGGACACCTTTTATCCCAATGCACTGTCGACTTTGACATTTGCTTGAAAGAAAAAATATTTAACCTCACTTATGAAAACATAAGTGACGACTCTGATTAGGTAAGTTTTAATTTATATTTATTACTTTAGTACTTCTTTATAAAACTTTACACATTTATTTTTGGATACATTAATTTTACAACCATTTTTAATGTTATTTATTTTTCATCTCCACCTTTACCTAACTACCACATGGAAACCTTATATATTGTTTTTATGCAATTATTTTACATGTATTTTGATAGTTTATAGTTTTTATTTAAAATAGCTTGGCCTTGCTCATTATTTTTTGTAGCTTGGTAATTTTATTATTGTCTATTTATCAATTGTATTACCGACTAACTGTTTATGGTCGTCAAGACTATTTCTGTATTGTTGTTGATAATATTTGTAATGTCTTGTAAACCTTTATCACTGATACATTTTCTTTTTCAGATTTAATTGGAAGTGATAATCCTGTAAACCCCAAAGTTGTATTCCTGATAAAAGTGTTTGTTACTATATTCATGTATTCAATAAATAAAATTAACTCAAACCTGAATAGTTTTAACAATTAATCATTTTAAAAATTCAATTTATGATTAGCAATGAAAATCAACACTGAACGTTTTTACATGGGTAACCAAATTAGAAACTCATGATTTTTAAATAATGATGAAAATCATCACAATATATGCTAGATGCTATTTACTATTTATTTCTGATTATTGTATTCCAAGATGCAGTGTACGAAAAATAAATTTTTAATTATAATTATGTAGCGAGTAAAAATCAATTATTTTTCTTCATTAGTCATATTAGTTTATTTTTGTAATGACTACTACAGCATTCGTTTTGACTTGACTTATATAAATATAAAATAATTGGAAAATACTTCAAGGATCGGGAGAGAACATCGCGAGGATTGAAACTATAAAAAAACAAGGCCCACGTTGGCAAAGCCAATTGAAACGCACATTATTTTCATCAACTAAAGTTACTTTATATTCTTACTCAAACTGTACAATTCAAACATAAAAAATACGTTGCACGATGGACGTCTAAAACTCATAAAAAACTTCAAATTATTTAATCATATCAACACAATAACTGCTTCAGCATACAAAACTCTTGGGTACATTACTAGACTATCAAGAACTTTTCGTTCTCAGCGGACTCTTGAGATCCTATACTTTACCTTGGTACGATCTAAGCTTGAATACGCTTCCGTCATTTGGTCTCCTCGTCTTTATGTTGAAACTTTGGCTATTGAAAAGATCCAAAAAAACTTCTTGCGTTTATTGTATTATAAAAAGTATAATATTTATCCTGACTATCTAATGATCAGAACTTCAATGCTTTGTCGCGAATTTAAAATTATATCTCTTGAGAATAGAAGAAAAATCAGTCTAGTTGTATTCTGTTATAAACTATGAAATTATCACATTCATGAATCATACCTTTTGTCATTATTACATCTAAGAGTTCCGGACCAACGGGTAAGATCTTTTAAAACTGTTTTCCATATACCTTTGACTAGGTACTCGCAGAAGGCTCCCATCATAAATATGCAGCAGTTAGTAAACCAGCTATATATAGCTTTGGATATAGATTTATCATTACAATTAAACGAACTAAATAACGTACTGTCACAACATTTTTTAAGTGATTAATTACGACCTGTTCCAGTCTTTATTTAATCTTTATTTTGGTGGTTATCTTGAAATTCCTTTGCGGTTTTAATTTATTTTATTTTATGTTATTTATAAATTTGCTATAATGTTCTGTTATTTATTCTAATTTAGTTTTTGTAGTAAAGATGTCCAATTTTTGCTTCTCATGTAATTAGGCTACGTCTGTATGAGAACTACAATAAATAAATAAATAAATAATTACTGCACAACTCAAAAATGTCACCGGCTGTTGAGATCTCTATTATGCAAATTTAAATACAGGTGTGGGTGTTAACCCCAAAAGCTTCTAATTAGACAATGGAAATCAGGAACAAAATAAAAACATGTTGAGCGCCACCAAATTGATAACAAAATCTAGGAATCTCAATTTGGAAAGATTCCTCATTTAAAATTGACGTTAGATTAATCAAAAACGTATCAATCGATACCACTGAATTTTAATAAAAAAACCAAACATCAGCAATTTGTTGGGCCAAACCATATCATACGATAAATTAATTTGAAATCTGTATATTAAAACATAAAAGGGAAAAGTTGAAATAATAACAAAATTAAAAAATATAAAGTTATCATTATCAAAAAGTTATCATACAAAAAGTAATTTAAATTTCGGGATCCCAAATAGACATTACAAAAAAGCTTAGTTAAAAAAATATAATACCTCACATGGTTTTAACTTTTGATATTCAATTAAAATCGGCATTAGTTTATTTAAAACCTATATTTCGACCCATTTTGGGTCTTCAACAGGGTACACTAACATTATGGTGGAACATAATAGTAATAGGTTTAGATCTCAACTTCGAATACTAAAAGCACAATATTGACATTAACTTAATTTTCACAACCAAACTGCTGACCTGGAAAAAACAAATGCAGGAACAATCTTCTGAATTCTGAAGCATATTTATTTTAACGACAAACTTCAACATACGAAAATTTCCGATAACTGATCATTCTTTTTTTAGCACTTTCATAACTGGAACAATAATTATATTAACTTGAATACCGCTTAAGGATGGTTATTGTGATTTGTAAAATTTAACTGAAATTACTGAATAAATCTCTTCACAACTCTTTCATTAAAATCCGGTAAACTGAATTATTTGCGTTAAATCCATTAGCATTTAAAAACTTTAAACGGTAACTTGAAATAAGTAGGCTTCCCATATGGTACGATAATACACAAAACTGCATTAACACAAATAATTATTAGTTGTCAAATTGTAACATTGAACACACCGAATATCATAATAATTTAGCCGGGGGTCTCTCTTTTCACAAAGAAGGCACAGGCCTCCCCCGCGTGGCAAACGCCACCTTGCTTGGTTGTGTATTCAACCAGCCCCTATCTTAAACTTACTTCGACTGACTGTAAACTAAAAACTATTTCGCGGTGGTATGATTTTTGAGGAGGGCGAAACTTTAAATGATGCAATGAAAGAACGGAACACTCCGCACCCCGTTTAGGGAATGTAAAACTTCTAGATGACATACAAACTTGAAATTTGGTTTAGTTATAGGGTTTAGAGTAATCGTAAAGAAAAATATAAAAAAATGTTATTATGTTAACCCTCCGCTACCCCTTTAGGGGTTGTAAAACGGGACTTCACTTTATATATTTAAGTAATGAAATTAAATAATCTTTATAACTTCCGAATTTCTCAGAATTGTATGATGAACAATTTGACGTCGCGTCATCAAACATCGTATCAAATATCATGTTAATGAAGATTTTAGTTGCCCATGCAAATTAAAATCTTTTTTAATTATTTATGCTGACAGATTTAAAATTTTTCCATATATTCTTGAATCTGGAAATTTTTTTCTTGAAAACTAAAGGCATTAACGGCTTGAAAATACTTTAATAAATAAAATAAATAAAAATACAGTGTTGTAGGTTACATCAGTTATAAATGGGAGTTTAAAGTTGATTGACGCGTGTAAACCCCGTTTATTATAAAAAATGTAAAATAAAATGTAATGTTTACACTTGAAACCACCAAAACAAATTTTGGTTAAAATGCCTTGAATAATTATTGTCTTAAATGCGTTACTAGGATTGAATTAAGATTATTATTTTTTGTTTAAAAGAGTGACATGGAATTATAAATTATAGGACCTTCGTCCAGCTTCAAGCAATCATTGTAGTATAAAATGTACCATCGTGCATAATTTTTTCTATCAAAGAAGAAGGAAAGTGGCAAACACTCTCTTATACTGCATGCACGCAGGCCCCAGTTTTTTTCAGCCTGTCATTTTCTATGAGTTTCTCAAAATATTTTTTTATGCCACTATATGTAGTTTTATAGCAATTTAACTTTGTCCAACAAGCGTTGATCTTCGTACACTGGTATAGCACCGTAAGTGTTTTAAAATAGAAAACAGCATTCCAATTATACTGTCTCAACAAGGATTTTCGAAGCTCCACTGTCTTTGAGGTACATCCCAATGCATGACAGTACCACTTTTAGGAGATGAATCCCTCCAAGACCAAGCAATAGGTTGGGATTTTTTTAGACACACTGAATTTCTTTGAGCAAGTGATGTACTTCTTCATTGCATCACAATGAACCGTTTAGTTCAGTTACATTTGATTTTCTAAGAAATAGAGAAACCATACAAGATCCTTGGGAAGGTTTTTACTTTATTTTCTTCGTTAACGTCACTATTTCCTTTTGTTTTGATAGTACAGTAGCTTTTGAGCAGTACAGTAGTTTTTTTCTTTTCCTTTGCGTCATAATCTTTTGCACTTTTCAATGGTCCAACAACATAGTGTGTGCTTTTCGAATAATTTATATGAAGAAAAGAAGTTGTCTAGGAAAATATTATGATTATGGTTATTCTCTACAATAGATAGTAGATAAAACACAAAGTCACCTCCCAACCCAAGTCTGGATTTTTATTATTTGGAGGATAACTTGTATAAATACCCTTCATCTGAACAGATATACCATAATTTGAAACCGAATCTTACCGGTTTTACTTTTAGAAGCATTTTGTTGCGAGTGCCGTCCAAAATATGGAACTATCTGTTCATCTAGTAATATAAGTTGCACGAGAATACTCCATACTGCATGAGTTTTTCATTCATGATGTAAAAATTACCTACTAAGATTTACCAAAAAGAATGAAGTGAATATAATTATGGGTGACTTCAACGGAAAGATAGCTAAAGGAAGAGTTCAATATATTGTTGGAGACCATGGTATTTGCAAACGAAACGATAGGGGGGATATCTGGTACAGTTCTGTAATGAAGAAAACTTAATGGTAGCAAACACCTCGTTCCAACTTCCAGAAAGGAAGCTAGTTTGCAAGCATAATTTTCAGAGAAGTCTATATGTAGGTAGTAACCCTTTATTCTTACTAAGACTGTTTTTCAGTGTGTTGTAAGCACCATTTTTATTTTTAATGTTAAATTTATATTTATTTTTAAAGTTTTCATGATCAAGAAATCATGCTTTCTTTGCAGCTCTTCGAGTACTTGACAACGTTTCTCCAACCAGGTCTCCTTTGCCTGTATTATAAGCCTTGTAATCTTTTTATAGATTTCTTTATATTTATTATAGTCTTTTTGTTTGTACTTCCTTCTTTCGTTCATCAATAAAAGGATTTCTTCCGTCATCCATTTCTGTTTTGCTCTCTGCTTTTGGTTTTCCAATTCAATTTCTTGTACTGCATGGTTACATTTTTAATAGACTGCCAAAAGTCTTCCATTGTTTCTCTTTCCAATTATACCGTTTCCCTAAACTTACTATTCAAAACTCGTGTTATTTCCTCTTTTATTTGTGGTTCCCCCAGTTTCTCAAAGTTAGGTCTTGTTTTATTTCTCTTCCGGACTTTCTTCAATTTAGTCTCAAGTTTTTCAGCTACGGGGTTGTGATCAGATCTTATGTCTGATCCAGGATAAGTTCTTACACCTTTAATTCCGTTTCTATATCTTTTATCAATCAGTATGTAATCTATTTGATTTTTTATGATATTTCCTTCATTGTCTCCTGGTCCTAAGTACACTTCTAAGTGTACAATCGCCTTTCTGGAAGTTGGAACGAGGTGTTTGCTACCATTAAGTTTTCTTCATTACAGAACTGTACCAGATATCCCCCCTATCGTTTCGTTTGCAAATACCATGGTCTCCAACAATATATTGAACTCTTCCTTTAGCTATCTTTCCGTTGAAGTCACCCATAATTATATTCACTTCATTCTTTTTGGTAAATCTTAGTAGGTAATTTTTACATCATGAATGAAAAACTCATGCAGTATGGAGTATTCTCGTGCAACTTATATTACTAGATGAACAGATAGTTCCATATTTTGGACGGCACTCGCAACAAAATGCTTCTAAAAGTAAAACCGGTAAGATTCGGTTTCAAATTATGGTATATCTGTTCAGATGAAGGGTATTTATACAAGTTATCCTCCAAATAATAAAAATCCAGACTTGGGTTGGGAGGTGACTTTGTGTTTTATCTACTATCTATTGTAGAGAATAACCATAATCATAATATTTTCCTAGACAACTTCTTTTCTTCATATAAATTATTCGACAAGCACACACTATGTTGTTGGACCATTGAAAACTGCAAAAGATTATGACGCAAAGGAAAAGAAAAAACTACTGTACTGCTCAAAAGCTACTGTACTATCAAAACAAAAGGAAATAGTGACGTTAACGAAGAAAATAAAGTAAAAATCTTCCCAAGGATCTTGTATGGTTTCTCTATTTCTTAGAAAATCAAATGTAACTGAACTAAACGGTTCATTATGATGCAATGAAGAAGTACATCACATGCTCAAAGAAATTCAGTGTGTCTAAAAAAATCCCAACCTATTGCTTGGTCTTGGAGGGATTCATCTCCTAAAAGTGGTACTGTCATGCATTGGGCTGTACCTCAAAGACAGTGGAGCTTCGAAAATCCTTGTTGAGACAGTATAATTTGAATGCTGTTTTCTATTTTGAAACACTTACGGTGTTATACCAGTGTACGAAGATCAACGCTTGTTGGACAAAGTTAAATTGCTATAAAACTACATATACTGACATAAAAAAATATTTTGAGAAACTCATAGAAAATGACAGGCTGAAAAAAACTGGGGCCTGCGTGCATGCAGTATAATTCTTCACATCCTGGCAAAATTAAAGCATATTACTCGAATAATTTAGTCCCACTAGTTCAGTCATCGGAACCACTGTGCGACGGGAACTAAAAGCTATAACTTGCGTCTTACTTTTACGATAGTAATTTTGGATGTAATAACATTTACTTAAGAATAGAAAATTTATTCTATCAATTTTTACTTCAGTTGGGTCTATCTTAACACAATCAAAAAACCAAATCTCACCTTCATTAATTAATTTAACAGTATTCCTGAAAAATGTGGCGTTGTCATATTGGGTCGTGTGAATAAAACGTATCAAATTCTGTTACTAACTATTTATAAAAGATAACAAGTACTATTTCTGATTAGTAAAAATAAGATAGGCATATAGTAAACTCATTTACTACATTTTATTCATATGACTTAATAACTACTGAATATTCCAATGCACGTTTCTACAAATATTAAGGTTTTACAGGGATTTTCTTCAACGAAAATAAATGGAAACACACTTTAAGTGTTTTTAAATTACATTTTGATATATTGCTGACGTGCAGAAAAAGAAGTAGAGATAATTTAAAAATAAAAGCATTTTATGGAACGTGCTACATGAATTCTAATAATATCATGGTGTCATAAATAAAAATACAGCTTGACTTGTCTAGAAATATTTTTATAGTTTTCTAATTTATTTATCTTGTAATAGTAAAATTTTAAAAGTTTCCGCCAAATTAATCAGGAGGTCATCTTTAAATTCATTTAGGCTGAATTTACCTTAATTCTTATTTTTAGAAAAACGTCATTCAAGACCAGATAAACTATAAACGAGATTTCTAAATTAAATCCGAGTTCAAAAAAGCCTAAAAGAAACCCCAATCTGAGTTTGAATTAAACCTTAATTTAATTTATAATTCAAAATGCTTGTTTCGTACAGCGGAGATCCTAAGCAAATTTAATCATTAAACTTTCTTTGTGAACAAACAATAATGGGAATATTGTGTTAAGTGTATTTATAGATCTTAAACGTGCATTTGAGACTATAGATCGTGAAAGACTTATCAAAAAGTTGGAGAAATATGGAATAACATCAACTGCATTAGAGTGGTTTCAGCACTACCTATCAAATAGATACCATCAGACTAAAGTTAATGATTCTGTGTCAAAAAAGTGGAAAGCAATATAGGAGTCCCACAAGGTAGCGTGCTGGGGCCCTTGCTATTTGTCATATATATAAATGATATCGATAAGGTACTTAAAAATTCCTTTGTAAGTTTGTTTGCAGATGATACATTATTATCTGTATCAGGTAAAAACTTTGATGAAATAGTTCGTGTTATTAATTCTGAATTAAAAGTGCTATATAACTGGCTATGTATAAATAAGTTAAAACTTAATACAAATAAAACAAAATATATGATTTTTGAAACTAAGCAACATTGTAATAGATTTTTAGAAAAAAAATATAATATTTATATAGATCAAGATAAAATTGAAAATGTAAACCAAATCTAGTATCTTGGTGTAGTTCTCGATCCACAACTTACATTTTCTTTGCATGTGGATTTCATGTGTAAAATAGGTAAAAAAAAGGGTTTTTTAGCAGAATTTCTAATAATTTGAGCAAGTGGGCAAAATTGCTTATATATAATACAATAATTTACCCACACTTTATCTATTGTAATTCGCTGTTAATTTCATGCACGCAAGAAGATATAAAAAGATTACAATTCTTACAAAATAAATGTATGCGTAATATTTTAAATTGCAACAAGTATACTCACATAAATTTTATGTTGAAATCTATGCAATGGCTGTCAATTAGACAATGCATTGAAAAGTCTAATATAGTCCGTATTTTTAAAATAAAGAACAATCTTTTACCTTCCTATCTTAAGGATTATTTAACAACTAGATCAGAAAAGCATTCATATAATGTAAGAACAAAAGATAAGTTTGATGTAAAATTTGCCAAAACTACACATATGCAGAAATATCTTTTTGGAGATGGGTTAATACTTTTCAATGCTTTACCACAAAATGTCAGACAATTGCAAAATATAACAACCTTTGTGAAAGAATTAAATAAGTGCTTGGGAATGCAGCAAATCCCTTCAGCTTGATTGAAATGTTGTAGTAATGTAAATTAATTTTTTGTACTTTGCGTTTATATCAAGGCTCATTCAGAACCGAAAGTAGTGCTGAACTAGCTCATTTGAGTTTCGAATTAGAACTAGTGTAATTTAGTTTTTCGAGGTTGTCAGTCATGAACCATGACAAATGAAATGTCATTGAAATCATTGTTAAATTAAAATTTGAATTTTCAAATGTCAAAATTTGACATTTATGGATTGTTGGTACCAACCACGATAAAATTCCCCAAATTTAAAAAGTGCGAATTTTTATTTTAAAACGGATAAAATTAGTAAAAAAGAGGTACAAAGTTCAAAAAATAGTATAAAGAACTCGTTTTATAAGACATTTATTGCGCTCATGCTTTAAAAAACTCCCGCTACGCTGTCGTTTTTTAAACTAGCATTCGTGCAATAAATCATGTCGTATAAAACTTGTCCTTTAATATACTAGTAATAGCTTTGTCTAAAATAATATATATTATGTAATTAGGAGATCAAGCGATACTTTAAATCCAAGAAGATGTATAACGCCGAGGCGCCAGCCGAGGCGTTATAACATCTTCGAAGATCGAATCTTGTACTAGAAATATACACAAGACAGCACATAAAGGAATCTATAGTAACATCACCCACGTCACCTTGGTAAAATAATAAAAATAATTGTTATGACAAAAACACTAAACTCTGACAAAAAGCAAAATTGTATTTTCCATAGATGTAAAATCTAGCCTGCGACCATAATTTTAATTGTTTTTTAATTGCAGTATACCGTGCGGAAATCCATTCCAATGGGGTTTCCGCATTCCATTCCTATGAATCATCACCAGTTTTTCCAGGAATTCCGTAACGCATATCCACAACGGTCATGCGACCATTTTGAATTTCCTTCACACATTCATACATCGAAAACTTCTGCTGAGGCCTTTTCCAGTGTTGATCTATGTATAAATCTGTCTAAAAATCCCTACATGTTCGATTTAGGGTGTGGATGTACCCGCGTTCTATTTTTTCTTGCACCCGGTTCGTATTTCCTACATATTTCCTTTTTATTTTGTCAAGATATGTAATTGACACATCAGATTAATTTTAACAACTTGATAGCGCGCGGCCCTTTCAAGCCCGACTCGTCTAGCTTTCCTATGATGAAAAGAACCAATGTCTACAACCATAGAGTAATTAATATTAATTATTATAATAATTATTCTATGCTACAACGCAACCACGAGTACAGCTACATAATAGAAATCTTTTCTAAAGCCATAATGAAAAATGCTTTTAAAGATTAAGTTACATCAAAAATAACAATAAATACAAATATGTATGCATCTCAGACAATTCATATTATATTAATAACTATTTAAATAAAAAACAGTAATTAAACTTCTAAAAATAGATTGTGTGGGGAGTGAATATTCATTATTTTAATCCAATGGCATCCTTGTTAATTCAAACAAATTTTTCCACTAATAATTTAATTCAATTTCCAAAATGTGATATTTTAACAGCACCAATAAATTCTATTTCTGAAATATTTAAACGGAAAAAAACCAGACGTAATGTATCTACCATAAAATCAACTGTTTAGTGTAAATCTGAAGTTATCCAAACCTTCCCAGCAAACACTGCAATAGTCTCAAAGTATAATTAATTATATGTAACTACTACTCTAGTGATTCGGAAACTAATTAAAATATTTTCCACACATGCGCATATTTAGGTTTGTAATGGTAGGTACTTATTTAACGATTTGTTGTTTCCAAAGTAAATTACATAAAATTGATATTTGCCTATTGTTATCCTTTACTGCCACGCTAGATGCTAGGTAGCTTTCTGTTCTGAACCAAAAACTGTTCTTAATTACTAATAAAACTACTTTAAATTATTAACTTATAATTATTATAAAAACTAGTTATATTTAGAATTTGTAAAAACAGAACTGAACTCGAAAATAGTGTCCTTGCATGATTTTCAGATTTATTCCCAACGAGTTCAGAATTGTATATTTTACTACTGTTATTCAAAATATTTTTTCTAAATAACTGTTATTATCATAGTTATTAGCGAAATAAGTTTAAATAATTAGTTAGGCCCTTAAAACGCATTTACGCTGCAATTACGTCTTGCAAATGCACTTACTCCGTGTATTTAGGTTTGCAATTTCAAGCTTATTTGTATTCTTAGTTATTAAACAAGTTACCACGTGTTTTGTAACTTTTAAATTACCGATAACTGTATGTCTATTATTCATAAAATAAAATAATAATACTCAAGTCTATTCACTCTATTCAATTTATTCAGCATTAAAAATATAAAAACGTTACAAACATATATGTTTCGGCACTCAAAGTAATTGTAAACTCAAAGTATTGCCATCCTCAGACGATTACCAATAAAAAACTTAATTAAACGAAACAATTTTAAACGCACCGGCAAAACAAGTAAACCACGTTGCAGGAATAGCTGATACAGGATTGTACGCGACGTGACGTCACGCGATTGGCGCAGACTCGTAGGCGTTTTGAAAGCACTTTCGAATTTCATAGTTTGATTAACATTTATTTTAGTTTTAATCCATACCTGTACAGTTTTATGTCGCCCAAGAAATTTCGACACTTATTTTAGCTGTATAAATTTCACATTACATGCAATTTAACAGTATTTATTTTTTGTACAAGTACCTTATGAAAATAAAATTAAGAACTTGGTAAGCACAACAGTCAGTACAAAACATAAAACCACAAGCCTTCAAATCTCTGTAATAGCTACAAGTAGTGTTATAAATGAAAGAACGTTCTGAAAATGCTGATGAGAACGTTCGTGCATGATAAAAACGTATCAAAGGAACGTTCTCGTGAAGAGCATAATCAAGCACGTTCGCGAACGTTCTCATAATAATTCTGGAGAACTTAAGAATAATAGAGCACAAACGAGCATAAACAAGAATATTAAAAATCGAGAATAAAACCGAAATTAAACGATCTTAAACAGCATGCTCACGCAAAATGCACACATGTCACTCGCAGCAGCTAGGAGCATAATCAAGCACGTTCGCGAACGTTCTCATAATAATTCTCGAGAACTTTCAGGATAAATCAGCACAAACGAGCATAAACAAAAACATTAAAAATTGAGAATAAAACCAAAACTAAACAATCTTAAACCGCGTCCCCACGTAAAATGTACACGTATTTCTCGCAGCTGCTGTCGGTGTCGGGTGTTCAAAAGACAGACAGTTTTATAAACATAGTTTGCATAATTTATGTCTTTGAAAGCATCATTGACAAGAAATTTGGATTACCGCCCGGAAGCACCTGTTTTATTTTTTGTTCTAGTTATATACGAACTTTTTATTTAAATTTGTTATATTTTGTTTATATAAACAGTGACAAATGTTTGTAAAGTTTTTAACATGTATTACTTGTGCATGCGGTGGTTGGGTACTGGACACCGGGCGTGGACACTACGTCGACTGGCGGTTTAGGTCACTTTGTCGACAGTGGACTCTATTTCGACCGCAAGTAATGGACACCTTTCGCGGTCAGCGTATTATCCACGGTCGGCAAAGTGTTCAGTGGCAAAATTTATTTTTAAGGGTCGGTGAAGTGTCCGCGATCAGCGTTGTGTCCGGTAGCTGTAAAGATGCATACCTGAGTTTCTAATCTAAATATAATTAGACGTATTCACATGCCATGATTAAAGGTGTCTCGAACTAAAGATCTAATTAAAATTAACAAAAAAAGATAGCTTTATCTTATTGTAATAGGTGGAAAAAGATAATAATTGGTCACCATGGAAATTAAACACATTATTAACTTAATGTGAGATTTAAATATAGCCCAACGAGTTTAATATTTTCCAATTTTCTATTATTGCATTACTTTTCAACACATTACCTTACAACAGTCAAATTAACTACAACTACTAGCATTATAAATGAGAAGAGGAGAACATTCGAGCATTTTCAGCATTTTGAGAAATTTCAAGAACTTTTTAATTATCTGTATTTTGGGTATATCTTTGCAAGTTAAAGGTATATTCTCTCGTCCTGCTCACTTTTGAGGGTTTATTCTCGTTTTTCTCGTCTGTGCTCCGGGAATATTCTCTAAAAATAAATGCTCGAACATTTTCCAACACTAGCTACAAGTGAATAAGAGCCAGTAAATATCAGAGTAGACTAAACACACATAATAACACATATATTGATGAATTGTATATGAAAAAACGACTAGGAAATATGTTCGAATTGTTGTGGTCACTGGAATATCGAATAAAAAACCTGCAATACTGTCAGCATAAACGTTCACGCTTTTTTGGAGGCAGGTAACAAAATAATTGAAATGTGCTACGACCCAGCAAACAAAAACCATGCTCGGAAGTATGCTGGGTGAGCTGCTGAAATTCGGTATCACAATAATCTTTTGCTGAAACGACAGGATTATTTGTACAAAGTTCAAGTAAAACATCGAAAGTTTGCAAATCGGCTGACTTAGAAAATTACCAATACTTTTAAATATGAAGATAAAGTCAAAGTTTACCACAAAGGGTTAAGGTTTGAAGGAGCGGGAAGGAAGGGCGATTATCACTATTACGCAGGCCCAACGTGCGGCTGTAGATTTTATTAGCACAAATCCCACATTTGTGTTACTGGTAAGAGAAACTGTAGAAAACCTTACCCAGATCTGCTGGAACTAGGTGTCGAACTGGACCGCTTGGGTGAGCGAAGAGCACGCTAGTCCCTACACTACCAAGGCTTCATAGATAAATTGCACCTTGATGTTTGATCTCGACTTTGTACATCAGCACAGACAACTTCTAAAACTTTTTTTGATCTTTTTTAAAATCAAACTGACAATCCTGTTACCGGCCGGGACCGTAGTAAGGGGAACGAAGTAGGTAAATACCTACCTGTAGGTATTAACAAATGAAACCTATTTTCGGTACTAGACTAGTAAACTTACCTACAGTCCCAAACATAATAATTTTAAATAATGTTTTAATAATCCTTTTAAAAAAACTATAATATACAGTTCCTGAAGCGTTCAGTACGTACAACGAACGACTTTCTAAATCGCTCCCGGCCGGTTTGTAATTACACCTGACCACTTCGCTCGCTTCGACCACGAGATTCAGACACGGTAAACAACATGTTGTTTATTATTTTTAATATGCAACATACTTTCTAGAATGGGGTAAAGCCACAGTATATATAACATGCAGTACTGTGACTGTCGCAAATAATTTCCATCTACCACACTACATGCTGGCGCGTGTCGGCAGTATGCAGACAGCAGTTCTGTTTCAAACACGCAAAAGAACGTATCGAAATTACCAGAGCCGGATAAACTCACAATCGTGCAGTATTAGTGTCAGTAAACAATGCATAGTGTTAGTCGTTGTGCCGCCAAAGGCTGTAAAAATACCTCGGAAAGAACTACAATTAGTTTTTTCAGGTTTCCGATTTCAGGTTATTTTTTCCTACATACTATTATTTTTTAATAAATACGCTCGTAAAAACAATGCCGTATTTAAGAATTCACTTTTGTATATATTTACCAATTGCTTAAAATTGAATTACTAACACGTAATAGAACAAATAAGCGATTACGAGATCCTACATAATAAAATTTTTTATGCTGATTTCTTAAAAGAGTTCAACAATAAAGACTCTAGGTCAACGCCTTATCAACAGGTGTGAACTACAGCGTCTTTTGTTACTCTCAACTGTTAAAAAAAGTCAAAGCGTGCATTAGGATTGTACTTTTTAGCATATCGTTTGTCATTGTGTCTTTAATTTAATATGAATGAAAATAAATTTTATTATTATTAATTATTATTATTATTATAGTGTAAATTGATTTCATCTCCCCTATTTTGTACGTATGTGATTTCGGTGACCTAGATTCTCCCTTTGTTTGTTGAACAGGTATTCAAATTGTAGGTATACAGCTATGCATTTGTTCGTAATTATTTCTAAATAAAATGAAATGACTATTGCAGCGCAAGCATATGGTTAATGGCTTGAAAGAATAATGTAACTTTAGTTGGTAATTAATGATGTAACAAGAAACAACTCTTCTAACTTAGTTTAATAAATGTTTTAAATATCTAAATTGATTATCGTTTTATTTATTAGATTCTATAAGTAAACCAACTTCAATCAAATGGTTCACTACACATAATTCTACTTCATATTTTACTATACTATTATATAACAAGAGATTTTGTTTACATATTGGTTTGACATATTTTGCTGAATGCGGCTCTGCGTTTTATTTACCGTCGTTTTATTATTATTCGTAGGCGATGCCCACCGATAAACGTCGGTCCACTACTTCGTTTATGGGCGTGATATTCGAAGGTGGATTAATAAAATGAATGGTGCCGCATGAAAGTGAACCTACTGATTGTTATATATACTGTGGTAAAGCTGTTTGGCTTTCGTGTAAAGTTGTTTATTCTATCCGTTACCACTATCAAGAAAATCATAAGAAAAGCTAATTTATATGTATATCATACAAAATATCAAAAAGAATTATTGATAGTTGTATGTTTATCTTTTAAATGAAATAAGACTGAATTTATTTGTAGAAAACGGTAATGTTTGTCAAACGACTGTAATAACCTTGTTATAAATTACATTGTAAAATAAACAAAAATATATGTACTATTGTAAAAGAGAAATATTTTACTTTATAAATCCAGGAGCCAATTTTTCATCTTTTCAACGAGAAAAATTGTGATGTAACATATAACTTTAAAGTAATATAAAAAACATCGTAAAAATATTGTTAAAAAAGAATTTCTAAACAAAATTCAAAGCTTTGATATAGGTATAGAGAATGTTATTAAACTAAAAGTATTTTTGATATGTTCGAAAAATTGTTGTAAAATTCTAGCACAGACCACTCTAAAAAGTGTGTGATTAGGTCCAATACATTTAGAGTAAAACATCTAATCTGTACCTTCGTGTAGGCCATATAGTTAACTTCAATACAATGTTAGTGTAAATTTATTTCACTCTAAAACAATTATATCTTTTATACATTAAAACAGTCTAATTTCTAATCGTTTCGGAGTAAGATTTTACTCTTGCCTTTTGAATCTTTTATTCTACATAGGAAAAATATGTTTTGGTCTAGTCAATATAATTTTGATCTCTAGATTTTGCTTAGTTGTTCATTACGTTTTAAACAGTACAGCTTCATTAAGTTAGTAAAAGATTTGTAAAATTTTAAAATTTCCACCAATTTTAATAACTTTTGAAATTGCAAAGATTCTGCAGTTATAACTAGCCGAAGTATTGTCGCCATTTCTTGTTAGTGCCGTTAATGCGCATACGTTTCTCTTTCCAAATACACTGTCAAGTGTATATTGTGCCAATTCGTTTTATTACTCTAACTAGAGTAACATCAACACTAACAAACATCTTTTTACCAATTTAGATTTTTTTTTGTTTTGTTATACTTTTAAAGTAGAATACTATTAGAATAATAATAATTAAGTTTTAAAATTTAAATTTAATTTTCATTTTTTTTTCATTTGTATGCAATAATGCTACAATGTATAAAGATAAGTTACTTGGTACTGTAATGATATTCATTCCATATTACCTCAAGAAGGCATTGCATGCTAAGTGATTGCCATGACAACAGTAATCAACAAGAAAATAAATAAATATCTCATAGAAGTTATTACATGTCTTTTATTGTCTTCTACAAGAGATAACATATAAGTAATGTACAAGACCACACACAAGCAACCTGTATCACTACATTAATCATCCTTACATTACATTGGTGACCCCGTAAGAAGAACTTCGATAATTCCATTGCTCTGGTTTTCTGTCTGCCGACAAACAAAGCCTGCACTCCTGGAATCTTGAAACGGTTATTTGATTATCTCACGCAAGCAGTCGACTTTCAGAAGTTTATAAATATCCTTTTTTATCATTTAAATAAGATAAGTAACTTAAATATTTTATTGGTTACGTTTCAATAAGACACAGTTAAAAGCAAATTTAGTAAAATTTCCTATTTTTGACAGTTCGCATGTACAAATGTCAATAGTCCTGATTAATCGATACTTTGACTTCCTACATATTGACAACGAGATTCAAAGATATAATGTTCTGATTTCAAACTTGCCGTATAACATTTTGCAACTACATCCGAATCTTATCAGGTTTATTGATAACAATAAACTTTCATTCGAACCATACACCACGTTCATCAACGAACTATTAAACTTTTACTTGGGTACTTCTGTGTAGAAAACTCCTACATTCAACCCAAAATCAAATACTATCTCTTCTCCCAAAGAGATGACAGATTTCTGGTTACAGCAAAATGATTCACCTGAATTTTTTGGTCTAGTTAACCTATTTAAAAACGAAATCATTTCTCCTCATAATTTCATAACTACAAACTGTAATCAAATATCGCAGAATCCTAACCCCCAATTAAGTGACGATACTCAAAACGTCATTTATCAATGCAATGCTCTTTCCAATGCACCTGCATCCACTGATATTTCCTGTATTAATAAATCTGAGCATTCAATTATTGAAAAGCACGTTTCACAGGTTAATACTTCCATTACAGAAACTATTACAAATTATTCAATTTCAAAAGTGCTTTTATTCAACAACCAAACAGAATCAAAATCTTCTACAAACATTCAAAAAACATCACTGTCAGTTAGGCAAACAAGATATTGTTTATAGTAACAATTTATTTTACTTAGACTATAACATTTTATTTAGAGAATTTTAGCAATCAAAAAGATAATAAATTATCTTAACTTTTATTACTTGCTGTTTCCCTTTCTATTTGATACATATTTTAGATGCTTATTAGTAAGAAATTTTGCATTTTCCTTATTACATAAAAATGTCGTCAGATTCCGTTTGTTTGAATCGTTTAAAAATCCCTCTTCTAAATTTGTAAAAACCATATAGTTGGGCATCCCCTTCAGTCAGTTGAGGCTTAGAAAGTCACAAGTGGGATGCGAGCAAGGGTTTAGCCTAGCAGCCCACCCAAAATTTTAAGGCGAGTCTTTAATTACATCTAATCAGTTTGGGTGACGCACTCTAATTTTTTATTATTTGTTTCTGTGTTCTATTTCAATCAAAAGTCTTAGTGATTAACATCCACGACGCCTGAACTATCATTTGAATAATGAGATGTCGCTGCCGGAGCATTACTTAACGTAAGTATGGTTATAAAAGAATCTTGTGTTGTGTGTGTTTGATGTATTGAGTGATTTTAATGTAATTAATTTACCGAGAAAAAGTAGTTTTTTGCCTCTTACAAGACCCTTCCTTGCTCTTTACATTCCTGATTACAAGACTTGTTCAATCTAAGCTAAAGTCAAATTTCATTTTGAAACATTAGGCAGATAATTTATTTATGTATTCATTTATTATAAATAAATAATAGCTATTTATGTAACAAGTACATAATGTAGGACATTATAGACAAGCCCAGTTTATGGCCGAGCGAGCGAAGCGAGCAAGGCCTATAAAAAGAGCGAGTCTATAAGGTCCGATTATGTAAGAGTTGCATACAAAGCTTTATGTTCGATTCCTAAAATTGGCTAATTATCAAAAGAAAATCAGTTTATAAATTTGACATCTATTCTTGACAGAAGAAAATTTGACATGTAATATACAGTTGTCATACTTTATTTTACTAATATATACTTTATTTTACTACTACCACTTTATTTTACCAGTACAATAATAAGCCAGTTCACTGCCGCAAAACAATACAATAAACAGTACTTTATAATGCAATCGGACATAATAGCTATTTATGTAACAAGTACATAATGTAGGACATTATAGACAAGCCCAGTTTATGGCCGCGCGAGCAAAGCGAGCAAGGCCTATAAAAAGAGCGAGTCTATAAGGTCCGATTATGTAAGAGTTGCATACAAAGCTTTATGTTCGATTCCTAAAATTGGCTAATTATCAAAAGAAAATCAGTTTATAAATTTGACATCTATTCTTGACAGAAGAAAATTTGACATGTAATATACAGTTGTCATACTTTATTTTACTAATATATACTTTATTTTACTACTACCACTTTATTTTACCAGTACAATAATAAGCCAGTTCACTGCCGCGAAACAATACAATAAACAGTACTTTATAATGCAATCGGACATAAAAGCATATTTTGAGAGAGGCCTCCAAAGTATTGTTCAACCCCTCTTCATACGAAAGGTGTGAAGCAGTCGTTATATAAGAACAAATAACTATTTAAACTCTGCCTTGGATGCAGATGAAGATGTAGCAAAATATTTTATTTTGTGATATCAGAGCTTTAACAGTACTTATGCTTTTGTGTCGTATTTATGTCAAGTTGTATTGCATTTTGACATATATTATGCAAATAGGTTTACTCCTATTTTTATTCTCTAAATTGCTATATAATAAGCTTTATAAAATAAACATCGAAATTTCATCGCTGGTTTATACAAGAATAGTGTGTTTATAATGAACTTAATCCACTTTCTACTTCCTACTTACCTTTTTTACTTCCAAATACTATTTACAAGAAATCATTTGGAATCCAATTATCTTTTGGAATTCCTGGCTTTTTTTAACATTGTTTTATGAAGATTTTTGTGTGTAGATAGAATTTCTCTGTTGAATTTGATACTTATTTTTCGAGTTTTAATAATATTTAATCGTAACAAATACTACAGTAAAATTTAAAATAAAATGTAGGTATACTCAGGTTCCAGTTTATGAAGTTGTGAAAACTTTTAAATTGGAAGATAAACCATATGAAAATTGCTTTCAACCATCTTTTCTGGTGTTGAATGTTCATATCTAGCTGGCGAGATACTTACAGGTAGGGAAGTGCTTTGTGAAAAGCTTGATTGCTGGTTCTACGAAGGATCCATAAATGTTAATTTTCTCAATGTTTTTCCATTATTAACCAAGAAAGAAGGAGGAAATTAAAATTTTTATTCATTTTGATTAATTTCCGATAGCTATGCGACTACTTCGATAGACTACTACTAGCCCAGGCCAAATAGTAAAATTTTACCAAACCCGGAATAAATAAGAGCAGACGGAGATTTTTGAATATAAGCTCAATAATAAATAAAATTCCTCATTAATATATGCCGTGGCTTATTTTTAGAGACCCGTAAAGTTAAAAGGCTATTTTTTAATGTCCCTCAACAAGGAACATTGTCAGATTTCGGACTTTGTAAGACAGATTTATTGGTCTTTTCCGCATAATTCGTGGTCATCAAAGCCATTTAGGCTCTTGGTAGTCTCTTTGAAAAGTATGGTGCCCATGACCGTTTATTTCAATAGTTATACTAATTCTAATCACATAAGTAACATAAGGTAAACGGGGAGTTTTAGAAAAAAAATGTGTTGATTACTCGGTTATTGTTCACTTCAATTGGCAAAAAACAGTTGGGTCGACGTACTGGACTAATTAAATTTTGTTTATAATATAAAGAAGTGAAGACCTTCAGATAAGAATATTAGATGTTGAATCCTTGCAACAATGCAGTTTTTGCATTTATTGAAATGCATAGTTGTGTTTTTATAGCTCTGAAAATGCATAGTTGTGCTCTAGTTACATTTGATCTAATCACTATGGTGCCGATCGTGTTTGGGTAGCAAAACGGCTACATCCCCATATCGTCTAACGTACCCCCTACCCCCTGTATCGCCGGAACTCAACTTGGTGGCTTGCAAGTGTACTAATGTCAAATGCATCGAAAAATGGAATGCAAATCGCACAAGCTGAAGTGTTTAACTATTTGCCGTTGGTGTGTATTCTTTCGGCGCGGCTGTTTCGGCGACTGCGATTCGTCGACAGAACTTTTCGATGTCATTTTTGTTATGTTCGCGTTATTTCTACGTATGTATTACTTCCTTCCAAGTTTATATATTGATTTCCTTTAAAAATATAAGTAATTTGATGATGATGATCTTAAAATCGATCTCTTTTGATTAATGTTTTTTTCCGATAGGGTATGTAGATTTTGATAGGTCAGATTTCAAGTATTATAAAATTAGCAACATATTTGATCAAATATTTTAATTTTGATAAAAAGAATTGTAAGTTTAAAGATGTATTAACAATATAAATGATAATAACATATTTGAAGTAAAGTGTCCAAATTACAACACTAAAGTATTAAAAGCATCATTTTGCCAGTTCAAATCAACGGAAAAAACGAAAACATTATTGGTTATTATCTGATACATGTAATAATATTTTACTGTTAACATTGATATTATGACTGTTGGCACCAAAAAGAACGTCGTCAAAACATTTTGATGCCGGAACAACCCGGCACCAAAACGCTCTGACGTCGAACCGCCGCACAGTGGGTCGAAACAGCTAAACGATGTTACGAGTACAACTTGTTACAGTCTTTGAAGCTTGCCTTTGTAGATCGAAGAATGATATATAAAACTTTGTTGGTATACACATTTTCCATATTAACATATTGCCAAAACAATAGAAAACGTCCAAAATTACGAAACAATACGGTCAGTTATACCGGTTATACTGAATGTAAAGAATATAAAGAGTAAACACGGCACCACTTGTACGGGTACTTTTATGTACAGTGTAACTATATTATTTATAAATTCCTAAATTTCTAGAAAGAGGGTATAGTATCCGACTATTCGGAATGCAAATATTACATTTGAAAACTTATCGACAAGAATAAAATACCTAAAAGTTACATAAGCTTTACAGCTGCAAGAATCCCTTAATGGAATATCCAGATGTTTGCAAAATCAGCAAATCCTAAAATATTTCTTTGTTAGAAAATACTAAATAACGGTAAACAAACTAAATTGTCTACTTTCGGCAAAAATGTATTTAAGTGGTTCCTGTAAAGCTTACTTAAGTTATATGGAGTTATAAGTCATATACAATCCCTATTATAGTAAGTAATCAATGAGAAGAGAATTCACGATTCTTCCTATTCTGGAAATGTACCCCTTCACATTGTAAATTAATAATAATAACAACAAAAGATATTTTATATTTACATGCTAATACTTCCAAGTTTCTATTAGAAGTAGCCACTACTAGCCAAGTACTTAAACAAACTTACTTATATACCCAGAACGTAAAAGTATATACCATTTTTATTTTGATTCCCCTATCACAATTTGGATTTAGAAAACAAGTGAACATTAAAATGGACTTGTATCCATGTCCACAATAATATTTCTAACTAATACATAATAGACAGTCATTATATTTGCTGATATCGATGTCAAAATAGACGCGTCCTATGAAAGACTGTTTTTAATGTAGTACTCAGCACTTGTAGATAAAACGATGGATAATTGTCTTAATTGTACCTATTTGTACTAGATAAAAATGAATATATAAAGTAAATATGTTACGGATTCGAAATATGACAGTCTCCATCTGGGATTTCTTAGGCATTTTTTTAAAAGTCAATCGGAAGCCAAAATTTTTTAAAAATTACGAGTTACGTTTAGAGTTTTCTTTTAAGGAAGATGAATAATAATTATTATCAGAAAATATGTAATTTACAGAAGAAACATCATACTAACAAGCAAAGAAAAAATCGATTTAAAAAACATTTCTTGAAAATAATTTAGTTAATTTAAGTGAACCCACATTTTTGCTTCATAAAGTCCGTTCTCAAATAGTCAACTTCGATTTTTAGAAAGAGGGTGATAACGTAAAAGTGAAGCAAACAAATTTACATTTTTATAATCTATATACAGTCTTTTAAACGTCTACATTAAAATATCATTGATTTTAAACATTTGATCGTTTCGTCAAATGTCCATGTTTTTCCCATTTCGATCCAGTGTGCGCCGTCGCCGAAACGTCCTAGATCGATTTGCTCGTGCTTGGGTGATTGTGAAAATGGCGCACAGCTCCAGAGGAGTTGCGCACTATTTCAGACGATTCAGATCCTGACGATCAAGAGAAAGTATAACCAACACAATATAATTTTTGAACATTATTCGAAATATTAATTAATTTAAGAATAAGTTTACTGTTAGGTTCAAACCCATAGGCAATAATAATAAACATTTGGTGCTAAATAATTTCGCAATACTTTAATTCCCGGCATTTAATCATTGTATCCGTGTGTAGTTCCAGTTTACCTTATGCGATTTTAATCACCGTGTAAAATTCGTGTTCCATGGGTTGAAATTAGTATCAATTGATATCATGCATGGATACGTTTACAAACAATCCGTGATAGGGTCAACCCACTTTTCATATGCGCCACCAGGGGCTTAAAATATGCTGTTTAGAGGATCAGAAATATTATAAATGATATTTATGACCTCAAATTATGCCGAAAAAACCAAATTACTTGTACAAAATTCGAAATCTGGCATTTTATCATGTTCAAGGGCGTTAAAAATAGCCTTTTAAATTTAAGAGGCTCTTAAGAAACGCCACGGCAGATATTGATGGGGACTTTTACTATGAGATCTAGGATATTGTTATAAGCTTATATTCCAAAATCTCCGTTTGCCCTAATGTTTCCCGGGTCAAATTTTTTTCCCAAAATGTACTTGAACTATGGTTTTAGTTGTTACTATTTAATTAAATAAATTTTTGAATTTATTATAAATATAAATAAGAACATCCTATAGACCATTTGTTAAATGTCATCAAACAATCGTAGATGTGGTAAAAGCAATGTTGTCCAGTAAATATTCAAATTTAATTCTAATAGGTATTTGCAACCTTATAATTTTAAACCCGCGCAGGAATTTGACTACAATCTATCAATTTATTCTTAGGCTGGCTGTTGGCTTAGTTTGATTACATATTTTTAAGTCTTTTGTCATTGGTTTTAATGACAGGAACGTCATAACAAAAATAATAACTTTTATTTGGTTGGTAATATAAATAAACTATTTTGTAGGTGGTCCATCTTGGTTTTACTTTTGTTAGTTTAACAGAAATTTTTAGTTTAATCGATCAAAGATTATAATTACGTTGTATCACCCCGCCTATAACTTTATAATAGTTATTTTGTTCTACTTAATTGATAGTATCTTTGAATTCTGGTAATATTTGAAGAATTTCTTTTACGTCCTCTTCGTTTTTGAAAAAAATACGTTGTGATAACTATGTAAAGCAGTGACTGTTAAAAACTTTTTAAATTTCTTAAATGCTAGCCTTAAAACAGTAGTGTTTTATTGTTGTACATATGTAATAGATGTAGACGAATGCTATAAAAAATATTTCAATCGGACGATATAAACATGCTGAATGTATCTGTTCCAGGCCCTCGAGCTGACAAAGTGGCGTTATTATTAAACAACGTATTCAATGGGTCAATTCCAAGAACAGTAAAAATGAAACACAACCGATAAATTAGACATACCCGTTGTAATTCGTGATGAAACAAATTTATTATTTATTTTTTATGCAGAGCATCCTTTGTACCTCGTGGCACCGATTACTATGATCATTTGGCCGACCCTACTAGAATTTAGCCGAATCTAGGGGAATTCCGCCCCTAGTAGGAATCTTTATCGTGCCAAACATCGCATTGACACGGGACCTACAGTTTTACTTCCTATTCGAAAAGAAGGCATATTTTAAATTTTTCTCCGCTGTGAAAAATTACCATTCCCGGAGCTTTTTTTACAAAATTATCTTTAAATGCATTTTGTGCCATTTGCATATTCGTACACGCTTAAATAAGCAAAATTGCTTTAAGAAGGGTTAAACAAGAAACAGAAAGCATAATTGAAGACTACGGAAGTACTTCTAGAGCAAATGCGATAAATGAATCATTTAAATTGTTGCAGGAAGTGGCTATGTAACGTCGTACACAAGTTTGATGATGAAAATAAAAGATATTTTCTTTAACTATGACGATTTATTTACATTATATACAAGTAAAGTGTCACTGTAAGCGACTTGATAATAAACTAAGAAACGAACTCATAATTAACCGAATATGTAAACATATGAGCTTATGAACTATTGAACTAATGGACTGTACTAATGAACTCATAACATTATGAACTAACTTGAAACATCTTCAAGTAAAGTATATATGTGCCTATCTGGCTCACCCTTGAAGTGGGGGCGATGCGCCCTTAGCGGCGATGACCGAGGAGCGTGAACAGGCTACTATAACAATAACCGTAACAGTAATCGGAAATCGTTAAGATTTCTACTTTTCATCATTCTATTAACCATCATACGTCTGCTAACTTACAGATTTCTGGGATGAAATCTAAGTAATCTTGTGTTGTAAGGTGTTTTCCGTTTAAAGAATGCTTTTTATTTTAGTTTTTTATTTTATAATTAAGGTTATATATTCATTCAATATTACGAGTATATATATATACGCCTGTACAAACGTAGCTAGAAAAAGAAATACCATCTTACAAGGACATATTTAACCTTCAAGTCAAACTTGAAAATAAAAGCACACGATAGATTTCATTGTTATATTAATCAATTAATCTTAGGGACTCGAGTACTTTATCACCTTTTTTAGTATTTAATTATTATTTTTCATATATTTATCAATGCTTTTATTAACAAAGAATTTTGTGAACAAGCATTAAGTTTCAGGATAGGTCGGTATTATGAGGAGCTTTCATTTAAGCTCTATAGTAATGATGTCTTTAATAGCAGTCCTTTACAGTGTGGGTTTGTGAATCGGTATAGTATCACATAACAATAAAATTTGATATTTTCAATTTCTCTTTACATACCTTCGTAATAGCTGGTATTAGTTTCTCAACCAATAAAGGAGATCAATTAATTGTTATCGTAATGCATATTCAAGCACGCATTGTATACAGAGTGTAACTGATATAACTAGAAACCTCGTAATGAGGGGTGGCTGTAATGATTTAGAACATATATTCCGTATCAACATAGCTTCCTGCTAGTTTCCGAGAAAATTGCATTTTTGACTCTAAGTACGCTCATTGTTGTACGCTAACATTACATTAAAAATACGAAACAAGCAAAACAATATTTTTTGTTTGTTTAGTATTTTTAATGCAGTGTGAGTATAATGGACCTACTTAAGATTTAAAATGCGAAATTCTCGAAAATGGCAATAGGTGACCACATGTTGATAAGGAAAATATGTTCTAAATCATTACAGCTGTAAACCCCCTTCCCCCATTAACGAGGTTTCTAGTTATATCAGTTACACCCTGTATGCAGCAGTGTATAAGGTTGATAATTACAAAAACAATTTACTGAAGTTCTGCAATGTCACAACTTCAATAAATGTTTCCTCTTGAAAGTTGTTGTTTTAGTTTTCTCATCAAAATCTTTGTTTTTTATAGCGATTCGGGTCACATTAGAAAACCAAAAACACACATAAGCGTGAATGAAGTTTTGTGTATATATGTAGATACTTGAAATTCGTAACCCTTGAATATTTTTGTTAATTAATTAATGTATCTTCTTGTGTTATAAGAACATATTAAACACGCAACTATAATTTATGTATTTATCAGAGATTACTGTTAGTATTTGTTAATTAATGAAGATACAAATATATACGGGGGTGGTTTAAAGATTAGAATTTGGTTTGGCCTTGAAGAGAAATTTTAGCAGGTTAAAATGCACTTATTTTTCTACGTAATCCCCACATGTACCCCAATATTTATCTAATTTTGCAATTTCTTCACAGAAATGGGTTTTTGAAGTTCACCAAAATACCCGTTCAAAACTTTAATTACTTCTTCAGTTGATCCAAATCACTTACCATTTAGAAAAGTTTTAAAATTTGGGAACAAATGGAAGTCTAAGGGAGCTAGGTCAGGCAAATAAGGAGGATGAAAAAGCAGTTAAAATTGTAATTCGGCCAGTTTTTGTTGAGAAACAGTGCTCGAATGAGCCGGAGCGTTGTCATGTTGGTACAACACTAGTTAGCCATTCCAGGGCGCTTTTCAGAAATCACGCCATAACCTCTCCAGAAGTGTAGCATAGTATTTTCCGGTAAGTTTTTTCCTTTTGTAGGTAGTCAAGCAAAATAATTTCCTTAGCATCCGAAGAATGTCATCACCTTCTCAAAAGAAGATACGGACTTTCGCTATCTTTAGTAGTGTTAATTAGAGTTAATTAAACTCTAAATTGCATAATTTTTAGTTTGGAACGCAAGTGATATTATATGTAAACCTGTAGTTCATTGTAAACAGATATTATTTAAAAAGTGTTTTCCATTTTTTATATTTGTTATTATAATACAAAATATGTTATAAAAACAAAACCAAGTAAAGAAGAACCTGTAGGTAAAAGCAGCTAGACGTATCATTTGCTTTTGTTTCTTTCTAATTAATAGTAAAGGCGAGGAAACCGCGAAAGCTGAATGTCGTAAACTATACCCTTTTTTACATTTATACACCTTAAAAACGACTAACGTATTGTGCATTTTATACCATTTATTTGTACAAAAAAAAGTTTTAAGCTTAGTAACTACAAAGAAATTCATTGTTAATTATGAATGAACCGTAATTGTTTTAAATAAGGTTACAAATTATGACCATGTTTACTTTCACCCACTAATGTTGGGTAAGTGTCTTTATTTATTTATTATATTCTGCATTCACTTAAATTGTTTAAATTTAACAGATTTTTTAACCACAACTAAATTGGATTAATAGAACTCATCGATGCGGCAGGAAAATCTCTGGAATCTTCCTTAACTTAAATTTGTTTAAATTTCACCACTATTTAAACTTCAAAGGATCACAACTGAATTAAATTAATAACTTTCATACGATATGGCAGAAAGGTGTTTAACTTTTAACAATTATTTTAAACTTCAAACATGTTTTAAACAGTCGCCGCAGAATGAACTTATAACTTAAAATCTCACCATTCTGCATGTCCAAACGGTACGGTAAATCCCTGCAGAATTCCGCGTGTGGCTTTCACTACCGACCACCTGATCTTCCCACGTTCTAAATTTTACAAGAGAAGAAACCTATCATAGAAAAAAAACATGTTTATTCTCAATGTTGAATGTGTTTTTTCATAGACTATTCAATTTTTATCACAAGGATAACTAATACAAAATACATTAAAATAATTAAATTTAGTTGGTACATGGGTAACTCATCTCATAATTTAACAATATTCCTTAAAATATTTCTAAATTATTCGATTTTTATAATTCTTAGTTATTAAGGTTTATAAAGTAGTTCTATGAACATGTCAAGGGATATTATTGAATTATGAAATAAGAACCCCGTGGACGCATAACCAACCTCACCTTGGGGTCGTAGATAAATCCAAAAATCAGGCATGAAATAAATACGAAATATTGTTGAGTTTATTATTAATTGTGAGAACTAACTCCGAGATATTATAATCTAAGGTATTAAAAATTAAATGTATTTTAACTAGAGGAATTATAAGGTATTACGAAGTTTGTTTAATAGCTCTAAGACAATTTAAGTTTGTCAACCAAGTAAGAAGGTATTAATTAGTTTTACAAAAAGTCTGTGGTAGTATATTGTTATCTCCCAGAAATAACTAATTAATAGAATGCGTGTTTATGTTTTTAGTCAATATGATGTTTAAAACATTATTCTTACTAAACATTATTATGTAACAAAATTTTTAATACCAGGTTCAAATATACAACCATTTTATGCTGCATTTGTAGTTTCACATGAATCAGTTAGCATAGTTACAATAGATAATAATTTTATTGTTTAATGACCTCCTTAAACCTTCAGTTGTCTTTCTTATTGTCCTAGTTTTCCATTAAACTAAAATTAGCCTAAAACAAAAGACAATACTATTGCAGACACTTTTTAAAGAAACACAAATATGAGTTTGAATTAAGCTCTAAGCCTAAATACGTATAAGGTAAGTCTAAAGTAAAAATCTTAAGTTTAAATTTAAATCTGTGAATACAGGTTTTTACGCTTACAAAAATTGAATCAGCTCGACCAAATCACTATTTCTATGTCTCTCTTTTTACTGTCAATAACAATGACAAAAAAAATAGTAATCTGATGATCAACCCGATTTAATATTCGTAAATGCTTATTAGAAATAAAATTTAAAGAAATTATATTATAAAGTATCCTTAGAGAAAATTGATTGTTAAAAGCTATAATATATGTATATAACTAGCTCATTACGTTGAATTCGTTTTCTTTTGAATTTATATGTAGTATAAAAATACAGTTATACAGCTAGATTTTTTAAAGTGATCTAAATTCCCTTAACAAAAATATATAGCATTTTATGACCTCTTTCTAGGCAGTTAGATTATTATTTTGTGCCAGATTTCTTCAATATTAAAATGTTCACAAAGCAACAAAATGCCGTTAGAACTATAATTCATGCTTAACAAGGCATCGTAATGGTTTAAATAAAGTTACGTTTTTATCAGGTTCAAATTTTATTGCCGTTTGCACCTTTTAATAAAAATACGAGAGAGATTTTTATCTAAATTCGTTATTGGTATCAATGATGTCATGTTTAGCGTGTGATTGGTCGGACAGTTCTGGAATATAATCGCTCCGCTTAAGTTTTGAAAAGATATGAACATTTTCACTTCTAAGGGACGCCTTTTGAGAGAGTGCAAATACACGTGACAATAAGGATGCTCTGGTGCGAACGGATAATACCTACTACTTAAAAATCTGTGATTTAGTGATCTACGGTTTGGTTTTAAGAAAGTTTCTTGTTACGTTATTGTTTCGTTTGGTTTATTGTTCAAATACTTACGTGGAATTAAAATTTATAATAATCATCTAACGTTTTTAGTTTAATATTTTGGCTTAATTTAACGCCAAGAGAATAAATGATGTAATCTAGTTTTATTTTGAAAATTTGAGAATTTATCTCTGCGGGGTTAACACTTATTAAAGTTTTAGTGTACTTTGTGTCATTGTAATCGTACAGTAGTAACTAAATAATTAAACTGTAAATAATGACAACATTAACGAAGTCAAAAAGTTGAAATTATTTCTACGTTTAAAGATTTGTCTCATGCAAAAGATTTAGATTTTAACAAGAGTGACTTGTTTTCCATCACACCATGAAAATAACCAGCAGATGCACTTGCGCTAATAATTCCAACCGCTGACTGTGACCTTGATTTAATCCCAGAGTGCTTGGCAAACTACGGAGCAGTAGTTGTGTATAGCATCCTCAGTGAACACATCGATTACGACATAGACGTCTAACTTTAACTTTGCATTGTGTACTGGGCCCATAATAAACGAGTGATGTGAGACGCTGCGCCGTCAAAGACTATGCAAATACTTCGGGAAATACTTCCTTTAGTTTTTCAGATTTTTTTTTTGGATAATTTCCTAGAAGTACTATTTTTTTGTATATATGTTTTAATAAATGTTGTCATTAAAATGAAGTTGTATTTAAGAATTCACTTTTTATATAGCAGTTTCTAATTAAATTAAGTAAATTAAAATTAAAATGATTATCAAACGTCTGATGAATTAGAAAAAAAATGAGATAGGGGGTAACGTAGGGGTTATTTAATAAAAAGGTTTTTATCGGTACATTCATGCGAAACACGAAATTTGAAATATATAATTTATATATTGAAGTAGTATGAGATTTTTTATGCATTATTGGAATTTTTAATATTACAAATTGATGTACATTTGTCCGATTTTAGTTTATTGGTTAATATAGAGAAATTTGAGAAGTTATATAAAACATTAAATATTTGATAATAAGAAGCGCGGTATTTGCAGAGGAATTAAGTGTTTTGTAAACGTGGCCTCAGAAATTCACCAACAACGACGCACTGTGGGGCGAGCCTTAACAAAAACCGCGCAATGAGGTAAAAATCCAACTTGTGTACAGAATAAAAAAACATATTGTCGTTTGATTATAAAATGTTCAGGGCATCTAAAACCGGTGGAAAAATTTAAACATCTTTGTTATTGTTAAAAATGTTGATGCTTAAAGTTGTCACTACTTTGAACTAACAATTTCTCGACATTTCCAGGCTGAGATTTAAAATTAAATTACTTTTGTTGTATGGAACTTATTGAAACCAAAATTGAAAATGAAAAAGAGACATAGTATTTGTAGCTACACAACTTAAAAAACATGAAAATGTGTTGTAGTTTTTATTTTAAAAAATCCTAAATTGTAAGAGCTTTTATTTTGCTAAAATTCAAATTTTGCTGGAGTTATAAAAAAACGTCCTCATATGCCCGCTCTAAAATTTATGTCGAAGAAATAGCCAAAGCTTCCTGGTTATTTTCATACAAAAACCAAAGCCAACACGATCCAACTGAAAAAGTTAAGAGCCGTTATTGTAGGCACTGCAAGAAGTATTTACCGGTACTATTCGTATTACTCCATGCTCCATGCATAGCTGTTGATGATGAAACATTGTGCTTTTGCACCTTATATCTCAACTGTTAGAAATAACTAAATACCACCCCTTAAGCAGTTGAGTTTGATTTAAGTTTTACCATGATCCCTACCTACGCAGAATGGGGTTTTCTAATAACTGCAATAAAAATTTAACAAAGCTGACAGCATCATAACAAAGAGCATAATTGAAACCTTTTAGTAAAATGGAGACTATTTATAAATAAAATATTGGCAATTATTGTTAAAAGTCACAAGTGCTGTTATTTCTTAAGAGATAGTAATTCCTTTAAAAAATAACAACTTGAAAATATTTTCTAAGTTCTTTCTTAAATATTCAAATATCTCATTGTAATATAAAATGCATGGCGAAGTGATTGAAAATTGAATTACATACCTAGAAAAACTCATGCGTTATAGGGTTGTTCCATAAAATTTAAAGTCAGAGGATCAATCCTCTTTTATTTTTAATTTTAAACATTTCCTAGAGAAATGTATAAAATATTCTGTAAAATGAAAGTCACAAGTTATTAAATATGTTACTATTTTCATTATTTAGTTAAGGATGTTCATAGATTTAGTTGATTTGTTCAAAATATTTTTTGTAATGGTTTGAGAATGGCTTGTATTTAGTTAAAAGCCGAAATATATATATCACGCTGAAATTTATTTTTATTTTTAATTATTAAACAATTTATGGAGAAGATTGACAATTTTATATTACCAGTTAGATAAACTTCCCCTAACTAATATGAAGCATAACGGCTAAAACTATTAATTGTACTTAATAAATAATGCTCTAACATTGTTTTATCAATTCCTATAACTTAAAAAGTACATATGAACAACAAAAATCTGTAAAAATTATTTATTTTACTTCATTATAGGGTTTGCGCGCTCTTCCCTATCCTTCGCCCCACAGTGCGACCTTTTTTCTCCTTTCACATAGCATCAATTATGTCTTATTGAATAGAATATGGAAGAAACTTATTAAATTTTGCATGTTCTAAAGTTAGCATGTCATTCACAACCTTCGTCAATGATAATAACGTCAATCACTGAATAGAGCAGCAATTGTTAAATCCATTTACTTATAATAATATTAACTTGGTCCCAAGTTCTGTTACTGTCACTGATCAGATCATCTAATTTCACTTCCATAACTTAAAATCATTTATTAAAAGTTTAATAGCAATTAGCCGACTGAAGTTAGATTGAATTTTCAGGGGGATAGCTACTGTAGCAAAACAAATAACCATTTGGAAAACACAATCTATAATTCAGAGAGATTCGAGGAAGATTTTAGCTAGGAGCTAAATTAGTGGAATTAGAATAGGAACAACGTTTATAGGTAACTTTTTAAATACAAAAACTACTAGCATTACTAGTAAAAGTTACTATGATGGTATTTGGTATTTCCTAAAGCTAAACTTCCTAAACTTTGATAGGGAAACATGTCAATTCTCTTTCTTTTACTTTCATGTCGAGTCTTCTTTAACTGACAATAGATTTTTAGGAAGCTCATGTAATTAAATCGGTTATACCGTAGTCTAAAGAAAATAAGTAAACGAAAATAAACACAAGGGAAGGGATACCTTCAACTTTCCAACATTTAATTAAGCTCATTTACAATTCCTAAATATATTCTAGATTTAAATAAAAGTAGAATTTCGTTTCATCCCGAAATATTATACCTATAAGGCCATGTTGTTTATTTATTCACGATAAACGACTTGGATGAAATTCGATATAATTTCATTCAAAACGCACAAAGTAAATTCGTTCTAAATTTTGGTTAAAGATAGATGGAAAATCCTGGTATTACGAAAGATTCTGAAAAGCAATTGTTTTGCTTACTTTAGCTCAGCATTTGTAGAGCCAAGTAACAAATTTTCCCAGCATCTTTTATCAGAACTGTCTGACATTGTTCGAGTGCGAATCTCTAAGCATGCAAATTTCCTGCATATACAAAACTGGTATGTTCAATTATTAAAATAATATCTCAGATGTATTGACAACCCTGACGGTTGTGTAATCAGTCTATTTTGACAGCTGATTACTTCTTGAACAAGATTTAATGACCTCATACATAAAAATTGGCATTATTTTTAAATAAGTTTATAATAATTTACATTGAAAGAAGAATTTACAGTGTTATTGGTTATTCATATTCATTAAAGTTGTGTTGAGTTCGCAAAATCATGTTTTTGCTTATTAGGATGTAGAACATAATTATTATTGTTAAAATATTTATTCATTTTTCATTAATAAGATACTTAATTTTTATCGTTGTTTAATACACAGCAATTCCACATACGTGCGTTCACATCAAACTATAAAAAAGTAACTCACAGCAATTAAACTGGTTGCATAATAGCATACTTCGGCACAGTCACGTGACAAGCTTCTACGCTATAGGTTCGCGAGTTATACAGGGTGTAACTGATATAACTAGACACCTCGCAACGGAGGCAGCTATAATGATTCAGAACATATATTCCTTATCAGCATGTGGTCGCTTCCTGCTAGTTGCCGAGAAGTTTTAAGTAGGACCATTGTACTCACATTACATTAAAAATACGAAACAATAAAAATTTTAAATTTAAAAAAATTTAAAGTACCCTAGCTAGCTACTACCCTCCATTACGAGGTTTCTAGTTTTATCAGTTACACCCTACACCTACACCCTATATAAAATACCCTTATCTTATTATACTTATTGTAAGACATATTATATTTACGTGTTTCCTCATACATGAAATTTGGCTTTATTTTTAAATAAGTTTATAATAATATATACAAAAAACAAGAATTTACATTGTTATTGGTTATTCATATTCATTAAAGTTGTGTTGAGTTCGTAAAATCATGTTTTTGCTTATTAGGGTGTAAAACATAATTGTTATTGTTATATAATATTAATTTATGCATTTTTCATTAATAAGATACTTAGTTTTTATCGTTGTGTAATACACAGCAATTCCACATACGTGCATTCTCATCAAACTTTAAAAGAGTAACTCACAGCAATTAAACTGGTTGTATAATAGCATACTTGCAGGCGACGGCCACCATAAACTCGGCACAGTCGCGTGACAAGCTTCTACGCTATAGGTTCGCGAGTTATACAGGGTGTAACTGATATAACTAGAAACCCCGCAATGAGGGTAGCTATAATGATTTAGATTTGTACTCACATTACATTAAAAATACAAAATTAAAAATTTAAAGCTATCCTAGCTAGCTACCCTCCATTACGAGGTTTCTAGTTTTATCAGTTACACCCCGTATATAACTATTGTTCCATATATAAAATACCCTTATCTTAATTATACTTATGGTAAGACATGTTATATTTATGTGTTTCCTTCCATTTTTGCAATATTTACAAATTTACATGTTATAGACTTTAATTCTCTTTTTCGTTGACCGCTTGTTAATGTCAATATTAATGAATTATTTTGTCTAAAAAAGGATGCATTAATGGACGCCATTAATAGATCCTTTTTCATTAATCCACTCTTTTTGTGATTTGACGTTTGATATAGGCAACCAAATATACTCATATAGAAACACAATGACTATTATTATACATTTTAATACATAACTAGGTGGACCCGTGGGCTACGCTCCACGCTCTCATTATATTACTTTTATAATATAGATAAAAACACAATATTTCAATAAATAGCACTAATGAACCACCATGCGTATTATCTCGACTGAACCTGGAACGTTACCCAACAATCAACACAAATGCTGCTCTTCCAATTTCCTTATTTGAACGCACAACTGTAGTGGTCGACTGGACGGACAAATTTGTACCTTACGTCAAGACAGCATAGATACTACGCCGATAGCTTTTAGGCTACGCCCTCCAAAATCTTAGACGATTAGACGATGTGGAAGGGATCGGGAATTATAATATAGATAATTTATTATTTTTGTATATTCATAACAAAACTGTTAATAGTGCAACTATTCAAAGTCAAGAAAGGAATCGATAACTTATTATTGTTTGTGTTGTGGACGTCACGATTTATATTTAGGTTTAAATCATTTTGGATGTTTTCAAGGTTGGTTGAGGTTATGTTAATATTGTTGTTGTCAACTGGGGGGGTGGAAGAAGTGGCTGTCTCGTTTGTACAAAATAATTGTTTAGCAATATTTACTTTGTTTTGTATTGAATCTTCAATGTATGCCTCCGCAACGCTAGTTGATTTCCACCCCCCATGTCTCTTTATTGCCGCAAAATCTGCCCCTGAATCTGATAATATTGAGGCAGATGATCTGCGGTAACAATGTCCTGTATATAGCTGTGGCTGATCCAGTTTTAGAAATTGTGCAACTGCACATGGTATTTTGGCAAATGTGTTAATGCCCACAGGGTTTGCAGTGCATTTATTGTTTCTATAATGTACAAAGAATCGTGTGTGTTTTGTATGCTGTGGTCTCAGTGTTATATATTGTCTGATTAATTTTAAGAAAGTATTTTGATCGTTATCCACAATCGTAAAAATTCTTTTCTCCTTTGTTTTTGTTTTTGATCCTGGAATGGTGATTAGAAATTTTGATTTTAAGTCTTCAACATAACTGGTTTGTAACTCCAAAAGTTCATGCTTCCTTAATGCTCCTGCGATTCCAAAAATTAGTGCGACCTATAAAGTGGTTTGCTATTACAAATTTAAATTTAAGCCATTTTGCTTACCTTAGTCATTAGGAACAAATTATTAGGAGCGTCAAGAATAAATTGTTGCACTTGTTCTTTTTCTAAAACCTTAGATTTCTTCGGGACGTGTCCTTCAGTTTGTCTTTTAATAAACATTATCAATTTGTTAAATTTTCCAATGTCAATATTTTTCTTGACATAAAGAGTTGATTTCAACATTGAGAATTTTGGCCACAGGCTTGCTATTAGGCCTCTTTGAGCAATGTTTAAAAAGTATGCCAGAAGGACAGGCTCTGTGTAATTGGTTATATGTTGCTCGGTACACCAGGTATGAAAGTCATTATAAGTTTTTTCGTACAGGCCCCGACTTTTGGCTGGTAACAAACTTGCACAGGCGTTGTTTGCACCTTCCAACACTGCAGGTGGTAGTACTTCATGGTTTTCTATCTCCATTACTGCATAATTACGAATTCACAAACTCTTACTAGTACCTACTTTTTCACAATGACAACCATTTTTGTTATAAATTCGCATGTCATGTTTATCAGTGGTAACTATGTTTTTTTCTCAAAATTAATTTTGATTTGGTATTAATAATTTCAAATTTTGTCACCACAATAAAAGAGTTTGCGGTCAACGAAAAAATGTTGTAATCAATTCGTTGGTTAATGAGCGATTAATAATCTCAACTATTAAAGCAACTCACTCGCTATCGCTCGTTCGTGCTTTAAACAGTTCGATTTATTAATCGCCTTCATTAACCAACTAATTTATTAAATAACTATTTTAGAATTCATTATATTTTGCTATCAATTGTAAAGCATACTAGATCAATTTCATTTATAATGTTTTGATGTAATATGATATTTTAATCAAGATTCGAAACAATATATTAAATGAAAATTAATAATACGCGGGTTGATTCATACTGTTTTTTCATTTATTAAAACTTTTACGCCAAGTTTTAATTAATTTTATTTCTTAAAAGGAAATAATTGTTTTGGTTTGTTTTCTCAATAAATATAGAATGAGAATTTATCATTTTAGGATATTCTACGTTAAAACATCGGCGCATAAATTTGGAAGTGGAAATGTAATCTACTTTGTACAGATTTTCAAAAAGAAATTTTGTGTCAGTTGAATAAAAGACGTGAAAATAGCCCGACTTAGCGACATAATGTATTATTGGCTATTTACAATAGAACATTATTTAATAGTTCATACAATCATTCAACAAATTGGGCATGTTTATTATTTTATTTTATTTTTAATTTAATTTCGTTTAACTTTACGGTCACATTTCACATGCGACACTAACACACACACACACGCATAGTCGAGGTGGCGGAATTTTCCAATTTCTAGAAATCCCGTCGTCTAAAGTGGGACTCGAAAACACGACCCTTGGAATACAAGTGATGCAATAACACAACTCGTCCACAGCCGGCCCCTTTTTATTTATTTTAAAATTATGCTATTAATATTGTTATTATGTTTATTGATATTTTTATTTCATAAAACATCATCACTAATTGTTTACGAACAATTGGAAATACAATTCACACAAGTCAATAAATAGACAAACAAAAATACTAATTTAATAATTTGTAATTATATTAATATGAAAAACTGGTATATAGTTTTTGTTGTTAATAGTTCAAATAATACGAATTAATTATAACATTTTATAAATACGGATTTTATTATGACTGTTATAAACTGACACTGAAATGAATTAAACAATAGTATATTTTAATTACTAATATAATTTTATTGAGAGAAAGCAAATAGCAAATTGAGTTTATTCGCAGCACAATTTCTTGGGTTCTAATTATCGTAGAAGCACGTAAAACGCCAGTGTTTTTCGTACCGTTTAATTACAACAAAGCTATTAATAAAACTAGAAGATAATATTAGTAATATAATTTTAACAATAAATAAAATAATAAACACCATACATTAAAATAAAAGAAAAACCAGTGATAATCGAACCGCAGATCTACAGGTAGGAGCTTGTCACCTAGTTCACGCGACTATGCCGGCTTATATCCACAAAGTATTTATTTATATTATCTGCATAGTGCAGATTTACTTCTTTTGATAACATTTATCACTACCTTTTGGTTATGAATGTTATTGCTTTAAATGTTAGTAGGATTGCTAAATATGCACCTAAACTAGTAATAACACACCATTGCATTTGTATTGTGGTAACTGGTTAAAAGTTGCTATACCGACACCTACAGTTGACATAGCAAACTACAAATTATTTAGACAGGACTCGGAGTCGACAGACCTGGAGACAGCGCTATACGTCAGAAATAATTTGTACAATAATTTAATCAATGTAATGTAATTCATGTAGAAGATGGTATTGGAAAATTATGTATACTGTCTATATTCCACATAGACACCTATTTTTCCGTTTTTAAGCATTCGACCCAACTTTTCATTAGAAGTATGAAGTATTCAAAAAAAAGTTGGGGATAGCGACTTCAATATGGACGTTAGAAAGATAGAACCGGCAATTCTACAGTTAACGTCATTATGCGAAAATTTTGAGTTGGCGCAAAACATTTATGAACCGAAAAGGTACGATATTCAACTATAAATTTATAGTTATCCTCGCGCAATGTTGAAATTATAAAGTCTGGGGTATTTGTGGGGGCCCATCTATCAGATCATGATATGGCATACTCTACACTGAAGGCAATTAATCATAAACCTGCTCCATTTATGCCACTGTTATACCACTGTTTTGTAATTTTGATCTTACTATCTACAAATATCTACAGTGTGATCCAAAATGGATTTTCATTGAATTCTTGTTTTATTTCACTTGTTTTCTTATTTTACAAAACTGTTCTTTTCAGAACTTCAGTTTGTTAGACGATTTAAGTTTATCATTTAGAATTAATGAAGTTTATAAGTTATATTATTTTTGAGACGTCACTGTAAAAGAAAAAAAGGATAAAAGCATCTGAAAAGTATTCGTTTTGCTAACATGGCCAGAATTTAATGTGGCTGTAAATTCAAACCGTCCTCAATGATTTTGGATTACCCCGTATATCTATTCTCCCCCTTTTCTCTAAGGTTCTAGAAAAACTGATGAACATTTATAAAGTTCTTTTAGAACTAAATCACCTGCCGCCTATGATAACAAAATGGCTTCAGTTGCTGTATTATTAGATTTTTCAAAGCTTATATATTCTTTAATATTGTGGACTATCTAAATAATTCACGGATTTCTTTAAATAGCTCGTAGTAAATCGTTAGCAATCATTTAGTTCTAGCTGGCTGTTACCCGGTGTTTCTTAAGATTCTGATCTTAACCCTACACATATTTGTCCTTCCAGTAGTTAGTTGTAGGAAATGCATGCAGAAACCTATACGGTGATTTCCATTTATTGTCGGATATAGTATCAAAACACTGTTTAAACTTAAATCCGAATAAAACCAAAGCCTTGTTAATCTGTAGCCCCTACATCTACGAATCACTGGTAGGAGAGGTTAATATAATTATGAGATCCTCTTCAGATAACTCAATAATCTCAGAATCACTAATATCTATTCAATAATTAAATACTTAATAAAAACATAAACAAGTGTAACTTTTTCAAATCATTTCTCTCTTAATAGTTAATGTATTTTCAACAGTAACTTTCATTTTTATTAACGTGTTTTCAACAGTAACTTTCATTTTTATTAATGTGTTTTCAACATTCTTTTAACTATTGTTATTTTCCAAAAACCTTGTTGTAATTGACAGTTAATTAACAAAAGTTATTAAATATTAGAAAGACAAAATTCATTTTCAGTTCTGTTAGAGTTCTTTATACGTAAACGTTTGTAACTTACAACATTTGTCGCTTATTAATAAAAACTTAAGTGTTTTTCGAAGTTTTATTTAACAATAAACATAATTGACGCTGCGAACATTTTTTCGCAACAGTTGGTGATCTATTAATGAAAATTATCTTCAGTGAAAACCAAGCTGGTGACTTTCAAGTCTTCGTGCGAAACTACACCAAATTGTTCCAATTCGGAAAAGGATTCCGCTACTGGTGACCAGAATTTGGTTCAACTACATTCCACTTCCCGAACGCTGAACCATTGCAACCCTAGAAAACGGAATACAGGACCAGGAGTTCATCTAGGAGACAGCCTACCTTTAAGACATGCAATTCTTGGTTTGGTAAGCCTTTTTGTCTCTCCTATCCTTAAATATTAAGTGATTGCTTAGAAAGTGTTCGTTTAGATGTTTAGCGACTCCTCAGACAGACAGGCTGAGTTAATTTTTGACGATTCCGACTCGGAATCACAAAATTTAGAAAACCAAATAGCTGATTTTTACAAATTAAAACCTAGTACTATAAAACAACCAAAATTCTGTTTTGGTCACTCAAATAAAATGCAAAACGAAACTAATAACACAAATCCTAGTGCCCCACCTTCTGATGCTCCAGAGGGTAGCGCACAACAACAAATTCTTTCTGTACCTGACAAAAATGAAATTCAATCATTAATGAATGCAATACCCGAATACTACACAGGTAGCAATTTATCAATTTTTGTTAATGAAACCGATAATTTAGTAAATCATTTGCAAGGGCGATTAACTCCAGATTTAATCTATGTTGTCGAATTCTCAATCAGGTCTAAAATAAAAGGTGATGCAAGGGATTATATTGCCTATCAAAACGCGCTTAATTGGCAAGATATTAGAAATGCTTTACTTCAAAAATATGGCGACCAAAGAAGCGAAAAACTTTTTTGCGACAAACTGTTCAATTCAAAAACGAAAATTATACCGAGTACTATACTCGTATTTTAAAGGCTTTTAATGACCTAATGCAATATGTTTATTTTCACTGCCAAGATAAGAATCTCCTAGCTTTCAAAAAATTTGATTACAATAATTTAGCATTGCGAACATTTCAAATAGGTCTTTTAGAACCATATCGAAGCTATTTAAGTCATTTCGACAAGCATTCTATTGAAGAATGCTTAAATAAATGCCATTTTTACGACAACAGAAAACAAGAGTGGGACTACTGCGAATTTATTCGTCGATCCCGTGACTCCCATAGGAAACCATTACGACCTACTCAGCATAACACTACAAATACACCGCACAACCAACCACATCATTCACGTAATCATTTATTGAACCAAAATCAAACCCCTTGCAAACAGTTTAATAATTTTTCTGATAGGGCAGCTCAGATCCCTATACAACCCCGATCATTCCAGAGGCCAGTCAACCCAACTGCCGCCCAAACCCCCAAATTTTCCAACAGTCAACAAACACCCGCTTTTAATAATAATTCTAAACCAATTTCCACCACTTCCAGAGGAACACGGCCCACGCCGATATCTGTACACTCAAGGGTGTATACCCATCAAATGCTCATGCAAAATTCTCACAATAAACCCCATTTTGTCACAGAAGAACTCTTTAATGTAGAATCAGTTGAAGATGAACAACTTTTGGCTACTTATGGCGATCCCGAAGTCGAACTTTCTGCCGAACGAAATCTCGACGAGTCTTGAGACGAACATCAGGACTTTCAAACACTAGGCCCAGAACTACATCAAACATAAACATAGATCTAAACACCATTCAGTCCAAACCGAAGCTAGCTTTCATCTATCTACCCCAATTAGACTTAAAAATTCTGATTGACTCCGGCGCATCAAATTCCATAATTAATACAAAACCTGCTTTCGCAAAATTCTCTAATCATTTTTATAGAAAACCTTTGCTGTTAGTGGACTGTTTAAGCACATCCGAGCTGATGACAATATCTGCTATCAGATACTTAATGAAGTAGGAATCTCCGACAAAATACATATGCACGTTTTAGATTGGCACCCCAATTTCGATGCTCTTATAGGAAGTGACGATTTTGCCAAGTTAGGAGCAAAAATCGACTATAAATCTAACACCCTTCAAATCAAACATATCAAGATTCCATTTTTTTTCGAATATACTTCACGAGAAGTCAAACCGCAACCCTCTTCTCTTCATAATTTAGTAAAAATTCCAGTTAGCATAGAAAACGGTGAAATCATCATCCCTGAAACTCCTATCGATCACGATATTGTGATCCCAGAATCGATCGCAGCTGCTCGCCACGGTTACTGCACTCTGCCAATAGAAACAGCCGGTACTGAAATAAATTTTCTAGAAAGAATTCAAGTTAAACCATTAATTAACGAAGAAATCATCAGACCCCCGACAAATGATAATTCGCAATTAAATATCTCTGATACCATCAGAACTCAACACTTAAATAAAGAAGAACGAAAAGAGATATTAAAACTCTGTAGACAATTTAAAGACGTGTTTTATAAAGAAGATTGCGACTTGTCATTTACTAACGCCGTTAAACATGAAATTAGGACTAAAGCCAACGTACCCGTCTTTGTTAAATCTTATCGCCATCCCCATAGTATAAAGAAAGAAATCCAATAATAAGATCATTAGGTCATCTATTTCACCTTATAGCGCACCTGTTTGGATAGTGCCCAAAAAGGTAGATGCCTCAGGGAAACGTAAATTTAGGATGGTTCTCGATTTCAGGAAGCTAAACGAAAAAACTGTAGAAGATAAATATCCCCTTTCTAGAATTGAGGAAATTCTTGATAATTTAGGAAAATCTTCTTATTATTCCACTTTAGATCTTGCTCAAGGCTTCCATCAGGTCGAAATGCATCCTAACTCAGTCGAAAAAACAGCCTTTACCGTTAACAACGGACATTATGAATACGTCAGAATGCCTTTCGGCTTAAAAAACGCCCCGAGCACATTCCAACGTCTAATGGACAATGTTCTGAAGGAATATCTTCATAAATTTTGTTTTGTATATATGGATGATGTCGTAATCTTTTCCAAATCCCTTCAGGAACATATTAATCATCTAAAGCTAGTATTCCAGAAATTGCGCCATTTCAATCTAAAAATACAGTTGGATAAATCAGAATTTCTAAAAAAAGATGTAGCATTTTTAGGACATGTTATTACCCCCGAAGGAATTAAACCTAACCCCTCTAAAATTTTTGCAGTACAAAATTACCCCATCCCCAAAACAACAAAAGAGATCATATCATTTCTAGGTCTCGTAGGCTACTACAGACGCTTTATTTCCAATTTTGCTTAAATCGTTTCACCTCTCACAAAATGTCTCAAGAAAGGTTCAAAAATAAATCCTACCAACCCCGAGTACGTTTCAGCCTTCGAACTTTGCAAAGAGTTGCTTTCTAATGCTCCAATTTTGGCTTATCCAGATTTTTCGAAACAATTTCATTTAACTACAGATGCATCAAATGTCGCCATAGGCGGAGTTTTATCTCAATCCAATCCACCCATTGCGTACTATTCCAGAACTCTCAGTTCAGCAGAGCGTAACTATTCAACAATCGAAAAAGAACTCCTAGCCATTTTAGATACTACAAAACATTTTCGGCCATACTTATTTGGCCAACGCTTCGTAATCGAGACAGACCACAACCCATTAGTCTGGTTATTCAAAATCAAATAGCCCAACTCCAGACTCATCCGATGGAAATTGAAGATGGACGAGTTTGATTTTACCATAATTTATAAAAAGGGTAAAGAAAATCAAGTTGCAGATGCTCTTTCCCGAATCGAAATTACCACACCAACTTCTGACAATGATTCTATCATCCCCAATTGCGACGAAATCCCTGATATTACAGATGAAGATATTGAACGAACAATAATGGACTCATTAATAGAAACCTCTCAAATTGAACTTAACGCATTATCCGCTGCAGAATCTTCTGCAGAAGAGAACTTAGAAACCGTTCATTCAGTCGATGAAGATAATGGTAAAGTCATCCCCATTTCAGATCAATCTGTAAACACTTTTGCCAACCGTATCATCCTAGATACTAGCGAGCAATATCGCTGTATATTTAAAAAACCTTTCAACAAAAACACTTACGCAATAACCGTCAGAAGTAATCTCATTCAAGAAGATTTAAGTAAAATGTTTAGGGACACATTCAAACCAAACACTACTTACGGAATTGATTTTAAAGATCAAAAACTTAAAGACCCCTTCATTCATCTCTGCAAGCAAAATTTTAATTACTCCCTTAAAGTCTTTATTAGTAATAAGTACTGTCAAGACATAACTAATAAAGAAACTCAACAAGACTTAGTCGACACCTATCACCAGGGAACTCATAATGGCATAGTTGAAACTTATAACCAGTTGAAACTCAAATACTTTTGGCCAAATATGAAACAAATAATAACCGAAGCTATTAATAACCGCTGCGAAATTTGTCTACAAGCAAAATATGAACGTCATCAGTTAAAACTATCAGGTCCTCTTTTAGCAAAAAGACCATTCGAAATTCTACATTTAGATACCTTTTCCTTTTCAGGAGCAAAATTCTTAACAGTTATAGATTTATTTTCGCGATACGCACAAGCTTACCTAATTAAAGATGGTACAGGAATAACGGTTTTAAACAAAATTCACCATTATCTTTCCAATCATAACACCCCACACAAAATTGTCTGCGATGAAGGTAAAGAATTTCAAAACAACACATTTAGGGAATTCTGCAAATTTAATACCATAGAACTTCATTTTACTACAGTAAACAATCCCAACTCCAACTCCCCTATCCAAAGATTCCATTCTACAATAATTGATAAGTTAAGAACTATTAAATTAAAAAACCCAAACGAACTACCCGAAAACCTCATGATCACAGCAATATTGATCTATAACCAGTCAATCCATTCCGCCACCGGCTACTCACCTTTTCATTTATTATACGGCCCTTACGACAAACTTCCTAGCATAGACTTAGACTTAACAATCTACGAACAATACAACGAAAAACGTAAGCAAGAATTACTGCCATTTTATGATGCAGTCTATTTAAAAAATCAAACTAAAGCCTCACAATCACTAGACAAAATAAACAAAAACCGACAAAAACCCCAAGACCTAGACAACCACGACATATTCATACAGAGAAACAGACCCGAAAAATTGACCCACCCTTTGAGAAAATCTCAGTCTCAAAACAAATCAATAACAAGATAATCGGAAAAACAAGAAAAAACAGACCAACAACGGCTCATGCTAGCAAGATCAAACGACTAAGACCACGCATTAAAACGAACATTTTCTTTACAGGATCATCCCGCTTTGGACCCTCCCAATCTACAGCCACACACTCCAAACAACGCAACTAACATCTAATGGTTACTTCCAAGAACCTCTAGGACAAGCTCGCCTAGTCGACCATTATCATAATTTCCTATTTTTTATTAACATTAATTCCTTTGGATAAAATTCATTTATTTAAATTACTAGAATCTTCTAAACTAATAGTTATAGGATCAAATACAGCAATCACTTATATCCTAAAAATCACTATTATTAAACCGTTCCTCTCATACTACTCCCAAATTTACCCTTTACCAAACCACCAAGAAGTTGTAATTATTCCTCCAAAAAGGTACTATCTGGAATTCAATAAAAGTGCATACTGGACCAATGAAGACTGCAAACTTATCGATCATAATTATATTTGCACAAACAGACAACTATCATCTGACAACTGTACTCTACAATCCACTGGTGAATGCACCGCTGCCAAATTCTCAAACAACTACAAAATCTCCATATTGCTACGCAATCACCAGCTACTAGTGGCATTCAAGCAACAAGAAGAAATAATCGAAGAATGTAATGGTGAATTGTGGAGGAAATCTATCAAAGGAACTAATCTCCTAAGTTCCGCATGCCGCATCATCGTAGGAAATAACGTTTACGACCACACCACTCCGACCCTAGAGATTACAATACCAACTATCTCGCTGCAAACCCTGAAGGCACACAAGGAAACTCCTCTAAAATTGAAACACCTTCACAACCCCAAAGAACTATATATCGAAGCTCAGCAAATTCAAGAAACTGCAATTCACCTGCAGCCTGTAGTTCATTTTATCCATTATTCTCTTACTGTTTTCTTCCTAATAGTTATTGTACTTAAAATTGTTCTAGTTATCAAATTTAAAAGTCGCTTGTGTGAACTATTTCTCAAGCCCAGGAAGATCCTTAAGATAAAAAGTAGCAACAATCAACCAGGTCAACTATACGAACTACAAGACTTAACCAAGGGACACCATGCAGAAGGGGAGAAGAATTATGAGATCATCTTCAGATAACTCAATAATCTCAGAATCACTAATATCCGTTCAATAATTAAATACTTAATAAAAACATAAACAAGTGTAACTTTTTCAAATCATTTCTCTCTTAATAGTTAATGTATTTTCAACAGTAACTTTCATTTTTATTAATGTGTTTTCAACATTCTTTTAACTATTGTTATTTTCCAAAAACCTTGTTGTAATTGACAGTTAATTAACAAAAGTTATTAAATATTAGAAAGACAAAATTCATTTTCAGTTCTGTTAGAGTTCTTTATACGTAAACGTTTGTAACTTACAACATTTGTCGCTTATTAATAAAAACTTAAGTGTTTTTCGAATTTTATTTAACAATAAACATAATTATATAGTAATAGATTAAGCTTAAATTGTTAAGGACGTATGCTTATCGTGTTTCTTTTTTTTAATTAAAGTTTTTAAAGGTGCTGTACTTTATTACTATTTATGAACTATTTATTATTATTATCAAATAATATATTCATTGTATCCTTATTTGATGGTTTATTTGAAGAGATACGGAAGTAAACTTTAAGTCTAAGATTTTCTGTGGAAGTAGTTTTTACGGCTAAAAACAAAAACAATCTCGCAATCAATAAATGAAGTGCCTGTGTAATATAAAACCACTCATGTTTAAATTTGTTACGCGTTTTATTGAAAAATATTATATATTGTAATGTTATTAATTGTTTAAATTTTTAAGTGATGATATATTAATGTTTGGTATAAATTCTTATATGTATCTGTACCACCACTGTTATTAATTGACTCTATAAATTTTTTGAATTGTATTTAAATAAAGTATTTCAGGATCTATCCTTTAATTGTCAATATTTATCAGTTATAGTAAATAATTTGACTTTAGTAAATGAATGCATAAATGGGATTCGTATTCATGTGTCAAATACCCGCTTATCTGTGATAGTAAAATCCTGTTATGTTGGTATAATCAGAATACGTTTTGACAGATGGTTATCATCTGTTTAAGTTATTTAATTCTTAAGTTATAAAAAATCTTAATTTTAAAATGGTAAGATTCGATAGATAAGTTTCTTGTTTTAATTACCTGTTGTGATTTTTATTTTATTCACAGTTTTTCTGCAAAGTACTTTACAATAGCTTTTGTAAGTAAGTAAATTTAAATATATACATTTTTATTTTATTATAAGAACTTAACGTGTTTCTTTCACATCAATAGTTTAAACAGAAATCACTCACAAGTCTTGAGTTTCTTGTAATAATGCTGTACGGGTTTTATATCTATTTGAACCTGAATTGGTGATTATCCTGATTATCCAGCCTCCAGTGATTATCCTTTCTTTGTTCTATTGGTATTCAAATTTTATGATAAGTATAGCTGCCTGTTTTATATTTCTTCAATTTTCTTTTTATTATTATTATGCGGGCCCATAGTGTAGCTGAAGCCTTACAGATAGTACAGCACAAATATCACATTTGTGTTACAGCTAAGGAAAACTGCTGAAAACCTTAACCTGATTTGCCTGCGCCTGGAGTCGTTCGCTTCGCTCCGATCCCAGTTCGCTTGGTTGAGAGACCAAGGCAATTAAAAATGAATAGTTTAAAAAAGTACTGTAGATAATAAAATGTTGTATTTAAATGCTTCCAAATATTATAGTAGATTGACACTAGACGTGCGTCAGCTTATGAAACCTTCATATGTTCACATCAGATTAGTGTTTGTTTGTGATTGGTGGGCAATATTGTATTAATTGCTCCATAAAGTGATGTCGGATTGAATTATTCGAATAAGGTACTGTGAATTTTTGGATTTTATTTTGTTAAAGCTAATATAAGTTGTACTACTACTTATATATCAATTTTTATTATTATCTGCATGAGTGTATTTTACCGTCGCTAAGAATTCCTACGTTGGATATCATTTTTAGGTGTCACGCTTAAATATCACAGATGTAATATCATCCGACGAAATATCACGTTTAAAATATCACAAAACAAAATATCATAATAAAAAATATCCCAAGAATAAAATATCATAATAAAAAATATCTCAAGAACAAAATATCACATGAGGAGATATAATAATAGTTTTAATAAAATTTTATTTTTAGTAAAATCTTATATTTAATAATAATTAATTATTCGATATATGGACCCTTCTGAACCCAGGTAAACCAATGACACTGAGTTGTAGAGGATAACTCAGAAAACAAATAAGAAAATAAAAATAATAAGAAAAACAATGTTAAAATCGCTATTTTGAGGTCAGAATCTTATAATGTTAGGTTACAGTTAGTAAAAAAGTTGGCTGTATTTAAGTGAAAATGGCGTAAAAATGGTGTTTGTGACATATGACAGGAAGATTTTATAATTTTTACTTGTTTTAATTAATAAATAATTACCTAATAATATTTACTTCCGGGTGTACATGGAAGTTTGCTTTAGGACAACATTATATAGATGTCTCCAATTGTAATTGTTATTATTAATGTAAATTCGAGATTTACATATAGAGAAGCAACAGGTACAGAGGTTCAGGGTTTCAGACAATGCCTCCCATACTAAGGAGCATGGACTGGAACAGGAACCCAAAAGAACCGGAAACGGAACCGGAACCGATTACTTTTATGGAACTGAAACCGGAATCGGAAGCCTTACTAAAATTCGTGTTAATGTTAAGACGAGAACCGGTATTTTTTGGTTCCACATTTCGGTTCTACTGGTAAATAAAAAAAGTAGTTCAATATTCTTCTAACAGCGCTACCATAACCATTTCTTACTAAGTGGATGTTGATACTAGATCTATTTCCACTACTAATTGACCAATAGCAGTGTGTGAATTGACTAGAAAAGTGTTACGTCACATTTTATATTGGTAGCCCTGAATATTTAGAAACAAATTTTATCTTGAAAAGAATCTACAATATTAACCACGTTCGGTACTTCACATCTGTTTACTCCAAGAGCTCAGTTTCTATGGTATCCACTGTTGTAAATAATTGTAACTATAGCACTAGAGTTTCCCGAGTAAAAAGAGTGAAATACCGAAGAGCAATATATTTATCAATTATCACCTATATTATAAGCAATACTTTAACCTAACGTGCATCGACTGTCAGTTATCAAGGTCATATTTGTTTGGAGATATTTGGAACTATATACCAACATAAAATGTGACGACATTACTTTTTCTTCCGGAACCCTTATGGAACCTAAAAAATCCTGGAACCGGAACCTTAATGTTTAGAAAATTAAAATTGAAATCGGAACCAAAACCTTTATTTCGAATTTTCAAAAACCGGAACTGGAACCGGAACCTATATTCTCCAGGTCCAAGTGCCCAGTCTCTGCTGAGGAGCCCAAAGTGAGGGCGAAACAATTGTCTAAGGGTGTTTTTAGGGTGTGAAATTATGTGGCTCTCAATTTGCTGCTATACCCAAGATTTAATTTTATATGTTTAAATAATTTATTTTAAAGCAAAAAGAGAAAATTTTATTTTTAATAAAATATTATAGTATGTATTAATATAATAGGAAATATCACATGAAAAAATATCTTAAAGTTAGTAAGAACTACCGTGATACTGTATTTAATATCGAGGGATATATTTAATTACAATGTTAGGTTAGGTTTAAGGAAATATGGTTTGTACGCATACTATAATTACAGTTGTAAATAAGAACGTAAATGTAATTATTTGTATATGAGTCAATAGAGGTTTTTTACTGAGTAAAATAATTTATTATTATATTTTAAACATAATAGTGATATTTTGTATTAGGATATTTTTTCATAAGATATTCTGTCCTTAGGATATTTTTGCATGTGATATGTTAGCATGTGGTATTTTGACTATGATATATTGTCGTGTGATATTATGACTGTGATATTTAGACATGTAACCCATTTTTATATTTGAATTTATAATGATGTTCTAAATGAAAACTTCTCATTTTTTTGTTTATAAATAAACCTATTTTTGAACCTAATTAGACTGAATAATATTGAACCATATATTTATGAAAGTCTTTAAATATTTTCTATTCAACCTAACTTTGACATAACTGTTATTTGGATAACGATTATGACTAATATTTGAATTAAATTTAATATTTCTGTTTGCAAGCATTGGGTCATTATTTTTATAAAATTCCCTGACTTTCCTAAACAGATGGCGCTCAACTATATGCATTTTCTTGTGTTTTTAAATCTATATCCATTTCTTTTATAATTAGTCAGCTATGGAAACAATACCTGTGACCTGAATTAAATTTTTTGTGTAGATATCTCAAGCCGAGGCAATCTGGAGTTGTACCGTAAGTATCAAATATTTTGTGTTGTACAGTTTGTGTAAGATTTTGAAGATTTAATGTAATCTGTTTTGAAGGCAAAAGTTATGTTTTCGCCCAATCGCGGGGTTTTGTTTTGTTTTGTTGCGGAAAAATAAAATACGTTTCACCCAAAGATCATTAAAATCGGACAAGCGTTGCTGAGATATAATTTTTGAAAAAACACATACTTAAATTTAATATAACGGGATTTAACCGGAAACGCGTCGTCAGAATTTTTTCAGATTTTCATCTACTCACAAAAACGCGTCAATTGATATATAATTTGGCTAAGAAAGTTTTTACACATTCTATTTCGTGCTTGTGTAAATATAAATACCAAAAATATTTATTCTTCAGAGTCGATTTTCACAGTAGACACTTTATTTATTTACACTTACATTTACAATTGATGGAATTAGGTGAGGAATTAAACAGAAAATCGGGCTAGTAAAAAATACAATATATCTTAATGGGGTAGCAATCGATTTTGTAGCGGGAAGGTACTACTCTTACAATACTCAAACAAATACTAAAATATCGAATAGTTTAATTCTCAATATGAACTAGGTAGACTAATATTACTTACACTTAACCTTAAAAAATAAACCTTTGCTTAATGTTATGAGACCTGGTTCTCTAGGTAATGTCGTAATGGGTAGTAGTAATTATTATTATTATTATTATAATGACTCTCATGCGCAGTAATCTTTACTTCCTTACCTTTGTTTGCAACTAAAAGTAAATTAAATTTATGTTACCCGTAATTCATATTCATGGATTAGACAAATTGTATAGTTTTTGAAGAAAAGTTAGACGCCCTCCTAGACTTGAAACACTTATAGGTAAAATTTCATTTTGTGCTTAACTCAGGAAAGAAATGTTTAGGATTCCTTAAAATTGTTACGGAATCTTGACTTATTTAGAAAACTAATTTTGGAACCTCTGCTATCCTAAATTTAATATTATTTTAGAAATACTCCTACTAATTTATTACAGGCTTTACTAAATAATTTTGTTGATACTTGGTATTCAACTCCAATAAAAGCCTTGATATTAAATTCAATCTTTTTAAAATTAAACTCGATAGTTACTTGTAGTCTAAGAATACTTTAATGAGAATTTTAAGATATGATGATTACTAGATATATAAAGTTTGGTTTGTTTCTGAATATACAAAAAATAATACAAATCTAAATTCCAAATGTAAATTGGTAGTTTGATATTTTCGATGCATTTAAATATTTTATATGGAAGATATGGCATAACCATATGCATATTTTGATGTCTATAAATATATCTCTATCGCTAGCCACTTCCAGAATTTGCCGAGGAATAATAAAATTGAATTCACTAGCTCACAAAGGTTTTTATAGTAACTATTACGCATTTGTTTCTAAATCTCTCATCAAAAATAATTATTATTGAATACACACTTTAATAGTTTATTGTTAATTCAATTTATATTTACCAGTTTAACAACACAGACACTGTCAACAAAAATAAAACCTGTCATAAGCAAAATACACAAGTTGTATCGCAGATTTGTAGTTTTAAAGCATTCGAAAAAATAAAAAGTATGTTACTATTCGACTATAATTAAGTTATCAAAAGTGAGAAAGAGCCTCTTGAATAAGTTATTGGGCAATATTACTATACTTATTAAAACGAAATCATCTTTACTCAACAAAAGAAGAAAAATCAACATAAAACTACGCAGTGAATGAACAAAATTGTATTAATGTTAATTGTAATTAAGATTGCCAAACCACTAAAATAATTACATACTTGTGCGTGGTACGACAATCACAGAGAGAGGTTTATGGTGGTTGTCCAAACCGACTGCTTAACGTGCCCATCTGACAGCACAGCGAAGTGTACTGAGGCTTTATGGACCAAAAATTAATCCACCACAAATTTACAATTGTTTAAATCATTCACATACAGAAAATGCTAATGAAATGGCAAGTGAAAACTGTAATATACTATTCAACGAGCGTTGATGATAACTATTACTCACGAGGATGAAGTATGTGACACGAGCCGAAGGTGAGTTTCTATATTTTTTTACTTATACTTTTTCTATAACTATTCAATTGGAATTTGCACATTTTAAATTGTAGTATTTAAAATAATTAATTTTTTAAAAATTAAAAATCTTACCGTTCAAAATAATAAAATACTGTACTATTATCTTAAACCTCCACAGCCTACTATTTTTATATACCAAACAACAGCTGATAGGCTGATATACCCCTTAATACATTGAAAAAGCACACGGTCGGCGGATTTAACCTATTTCACATATCATTATTAGATATACTTTGAGGTAAGCCTACTTGGTATGAAAATAAAAAATCGTAGGCATACACCTACAAAATCGGATATGTGGATTAATCTGCGCTCTTAATAAAACGATTGTAAAATCTTCCTATCCTAAAAATGACAAAAAAATACATTTAATTTCTTTTTAAAAAGAAATCATTTAAATTAGTACAACCTAATTTTATAATAAGTATGGCGTGCTCGAGTGCCCACATGATATTATAGCTCAGCTATCCGTAGCGGGGTGATAATAACCCTAGGTCGCTGCCGCTCCAGGACCGATTCCATTTGGCAAACTTTTTTAATTTTATTTGTTTTACAAAATACAATTTAAAATCCCATTTTTATCAAATAGTTATTTTCTGTATAATTTTAATAAATTGCAAAATTTTGTTTTTTTGTTTATTTCTCGTGTGATTGGCAGTTTTACTAAATATCAAAATTTCTCGAATTCTCTATTGCATTTTACTGGCTCGTTTAATTTTATAAAGTAAATGCCCGAGTTATGAAGTAATTGAATCAGAAGTACGATGTGTACAATTGTCCTGGAAACAAGATATCACAAATTTAATAGTTTTTGCTAATTAATTAAGTACCTAATTATTTAGGTTGTCAATGCAAAAAGATCATTTTTACATAACCTGTCTTTTAGTGGTATGCAATAATGGGGATCAGAATTTATTTGATCTGTATAAGATTTTGTGCAAAATAAATATATTATCAAAGAAAGAATTCTGATTTTAAATTTTAAGCTTTCTGCCAGCTGAGATCAAACCTGAGACGGCAGCGACTTGGCGTTATTATCACCCCGCTCCGACGGTAAGGTTGCACTAATCTAAATGTTTTTTCTTTAAAACGAAGAACTAAATATATTTTAAAGTGATAAATCATGAAACTTTGGTAACATTAAAAACCTATGATATTTGCTAGAAATTTTGCTTTAGGTGCTCTTCATATTATTTCCATCTTTTTGTGTTGTCATAACAAACGCAAAACAATTATACGTTCATCAATCGTCAATAATCTTATTCTGAAAAACCGTTCAGGCATTTTTTTTTCTTATCCTTATGAACCCGTAGAATATAATCCCTACATTTGATCCGCATAAGTTTAAAGCAAACGAAGACAATTTGAAGTCAGAACTTCAAGATCTTTCTCCGTTCTGCTTTTTCTGTTTGTGTCAATGATATTTTAATTTCATACTAAATTTAGTAGATTTACTTTATAAAGTTTTAATGTAAAATGAGTGAAAAAGAAAAAAATTAAAATGAAACAATAATAGTTATTTGTATGTCAAGGCCCGAAAGAACAACTTTGCTGGACGAGTCTGAAGATTGCGGGATGAGGGAGCGCAGCGACCGAATCTTGCAACAGGCGAGGCCAGCAAAGTTGTGTTTCGGCCGAGGCGTACACAAAATTTTTTCGTCGACCAATTTGAGGTTGTGTCACAGACTATAAATTTGCATACAATAACTATTGTTTTGATTTCTCGGGGAGAGAATTTAACAACGCATAATTTGCTTGTTCCTGCAGATCTGGCGGAGTATTAGAAATATTGCTGTCACTGTCTTCGTCCATAATATTTAACTTCGCAAATAGGTATTCAAATTATTAACAATAACCAGCACCAATGTGACCAAGTTAACGACAATTTGAAGGTTATGTAACATAATTTGACAGATTAATATTAAAATGATACAGCATTAATCAAGCAACTTACAATTTACAGCTATATATCAAGTTGCCTATATCACCCTGCATGAACCGAAAGTGTTTTTTCAGTACAGAACTGTCATTTTCGGTTCATGCTCCAGCAAAGCGTCGTTTTCGGTATTTAAATTAGTACCGAATAGACAACTTTCGGATATGGTCGACGAAAAAAGTTATAAGAACTTATAAATGCATTTATTAATTTGCATAATAAAATTAAAACAAGTACCTGATGTAACTAAGTTTATGGTGAAATATCTTCAGTGAAATGTGTAAATAAGTTCAGGTTCTACAAAGATTGTATAATTATATTTATTCAGGTGCAATCTGCTAGACTGTGTTTTCTATTTATCTTTTCCAATATTCACCTGCATTGAAATAATATTTTCTAAAACCTTTGAAATTAAATTACTTCAATGTAAACTTAATAAACAAACAAGTGTTTTATACTTTAAACCATAAAAGCTTCTTTTAAGCATAAACATGAAAATTTATTGCTGCTTTTTGGAATTAAAATTTATAAGCACATTAGCAGTTACTTCAGCAAAGAAACCCCTGAGAAACTGAAAATGCTTTATAGGAAAAGTTTCTAATCTTTCAGCAATAATAGAATGGAAGTTTTCAGACTAGAGTAATCGATTAGTGGATTAGTAAATATACGTCGACTTTTACTTTCTTATTATACTACCTATATGTAGTTAGTTTGTAAAGAGGTTTCAATATAAAGCGATTTAAGTGAAAGGTAAAAGTTTGGTGTATTTAGTGAGAAGTTATCGTTATTACATGCTACAGGGCAAAGTCAATGAAAACATTGCCTTAAATTAAAAAAAGTTTGCAGTTTTTTGTATCTTTTTGGTTTACTCAAGTTAAAAGTAGTTGTATGAAATTTATCCATTATAATAATGTGCTTCATTATTTTAAACTGATTGGAAGAACACAATTTTGCAAATTTGTTCCATTTTTTCAGATCAAAGGTTAATTTTTGATAACTCAAAAGCACTTTTACTACCAATTTATCGCAATATTCTGCATGCAATGTAAGGTTATTTTGAAAACTTGTTATCCTTCCATTATAGCAGTAGCGGTTTTCAAGTGTCCGCATGGAGGACGGGATGTCTTTAAGGTCGAACTTGTCCTGTACGACTACACGAATATTACCCTTACCGTTCACTGCAATTGTTTTCCGTTTTCTCGGAAAACGCAAGAAGTGCAGTCTGTGTGTTGATGCAATCTTCCACGTCCCGTGGCACAATTCATCATCACCTATTCGGTTCTGCGACGGACTTTGTGTAAGGACTCTACAAGTTGTAACTTTGACCGCTTGTACTGAATTACAGTTTGTGGTGTTCTTACACAAACTCTGTCGCGGAACCGCATAAATGGTCATAAAACTACGTCACAGGGGAGGGGAGTTGGTTATAGCAACACCCAGAGTTGTCGGAATTGTTTGTAGCAGCACACGAGCTTTTCCGGGATATTCAAAAGTAATTTAATCGATGGCGAACCTGCCTATTTATGGTAAACTTCCTGACCGTTACCAAGTACCTCAAGGTGCCTTAGATCATTGCACACTAACAGGATAATTCCTAAAATCTCTCAAAAATGGGTTCCACCAGTCAAAACGATTGGGGATAGGTTCTGGCTATAAAAGGAGTTTATTTTTTATTTTCTTTGCAATGACGTATATAGTTATTTACGTTAGTTAATTCGAACTGGTTTACCGTTTACCAATACCAAAATTAATACCAAACATTGAAATAACAAACAGTATTACTATTTGTCATAAGCTGAAATTAAGGAGATTGTCGGTAGACGGCATTTACTTATTTCTCGTAAATTTTAAGTCGCCCCCGATTTTATTAGATTAGGAACACTTCCCAATAAACTATATTTGAACTCCTCTTACCTGCAGCGTTTCGCAGTAAGACAGCTGGTGCTTTCACTTTGGACAACCATTCCAATTTCTGTGAATAAAAAAAGGATTTACTCTAATAAATAGTTATTGATGGTATTAGTAAGTTAATTAAGATATTTTTAAAAATTGTGAATTTTTCTGAGTGGACAATATCATTAGCTCACGTGTGACACAACTTTTTATCCAACACCTTTTATTTAAGTTCAAATATTGAATTTGGAATGTATAGTTTAGTATGTAGTTTTTACGGTAATCAATTTGAGACTCTCGCCCGATGATTGAATTTTAATAATATTATATAATATAAGCTGGTGATTGGTTGCTACCTACAATAGCAACCAATCAGCATTCTGCGGGAGAAAAAGTTATTTCTACTTACTAGTGAGTAAACTTTAATTAATAATTAAAAACATCAATATAGAAACCTTTTTATTTGAAGATATTGATTGGATAAATGATTTTTTATCCAACATCTCCCAGAAGTAAACATGCATTTGTGTTGGCGTTTCTAAGGAATTGCCTACATTGCATAATTGGGACGCGTCAAAGATTGATCTGCATTCTAGCGGAATTTTATAAAATCTAATTATGCGGTAGGATAATTGAGGTATCTAGTATCAAAGGCTGCAGTATCTACTTTCCTAACTTTCAGGAAGAGCAAAAGAAACTACTCTGAACTTCAGGACGGCAATATTAATGCAAAACAAATGTTATTATATTAATAAAAGCACCAACATCGAAACTCAGTGATCAATTTAAATGTAACATCATTTAGTTGTCAGAATTTTTAAATGTAATTATGTATATTAGCGAATGAATTGGTTAAATGGAATAATGCCGTATTTGAATGCAAATACTACCTTGGATATTGCTCGTTTTGAAGCCAATTCCAGTTTGTAAAGTCACGTTTTTTTTTCAATTTAATAAATACCATTTAATATGTATATATAATAAAGGAATCCTTGGTACGGTTCTGGCAGTTTAGTAAACTCAATTGCGTCAAAACTGCAAAGATTTCGTTAAGTAAATAATGCTTTCTTTCAAGTATAAAAGAGTCACCTTTGTGTATTTATAAACAGTATTCTAAAATCAGCAAAGTTTTCGTTGGTGCGAACGATCATTTTAAAACGTTCCCAGGTGTTTCTTTGTTTCATAAAAAACATATTAATAAAATCCATTTGGCTTTACTTTATGATTTTCTTGTACGTGCTTTTTAGTAGGTTTTGGATAAACAAACTTCCAATTCCAGCCGTATCAAAAACAGTCTAAGATGCAGATGTTAAAATGGGATTTTAAAAAGTCCTGTGAATTCAAATAATTTGTTCTAGAAAAATGCGGTTATTTCCTATTGAATTAAAAAGAGCGCGCTATTTTATAATTGGCTGAATTAAAATTCCCGCTTGAGGTTGTTTGTGATGATATAGAATTCGGATCTCTGAGTTCAGTTTAATTTTTAAGTCAGTCGGGCAGTGGGTCTCGTACCCTAAAGTAGCGTCCGTTCGGACGGTGGGTGTTCTACCCCAAGTTAGCGGGCTTGTAGCTTATAGCTTATAGCTTCTGGGGCCTGGTTTCCAGGCTATGGGTTGTAGCAATTATTATATTATAAAATTATTATTGTCCCAGCATTTTGTTTCCGGTGTTATTATCGAGTAAAATTAATCCAGTGGAAGATTATTCCGCAACTAGAGTTCCAGTTGAAGTTTTTTTAGTTAAGCAGTCTGCAATAGACCACCATCGAAGAGGCTAATGTCTTGAGGCATCTTCGGGCGCTCCGAGCTACGGGGATATAAAGAGGGTCGTTACAATGAATGTACGCCCTAATTAATAAATATTTAGTTTGGAATTAGTAAATTTGACAAAATATTCCGTACTATCGTTCATGCCTCAATTTAAGTTAAGTTCAGTATTATATCGTACCGATTCCATTGTTTGGAAGTTGATCGAAAATAAGAATTGTTTCGTAAAGTCTTTAGTAAAGTGTTTTGTTAGTTTAACGAAGAAAATACTACCGTCTTGTATCAGAAAATTAAGTATAATTTCGTATTACCGATTAAGGATTTGTTAAGTAATCTCCAGTATACAGTTTTTTTGAGAATTTGTTCCGTTCGGAAGTTAGTGCAAATAAAATAATTAAGTTCAAGTTCGATGAATTTCTTTAAGGCTACTTATATAGTTCAGAATTCAAGAAAATAAGGAAATGTTCCCGCAACTTTAAAGTCAGCAGTTTGTGATTGTGTTTTGTTTATGTCGTTATTGTGTTTTCGTAGTGTAGCGTTTGAAGCCTTCCGTTTGTGAAAGGAAATTTTTATGAAAATCTTTACAGGATAAATGAAAATATTCTAAAGTATTGATTTTTTTAATAAGTTTTTATGTAAAGTTTATTTGGGATCCCGAAATTTAATCAACTTTTTGTATATTTTTTTGATTATGATGTGTTTTGTATTTCCATTCCTATTTCAATTTCTTTATGTTTCAATATACAGATTTCAAATTAATTTACTGTTTGATATGGTTAGGGTCAACGAACTGCTGATGTTTCTTAATAAAAATTTTTTATTGTTTGATGAACGTAAGATTAACTTAACGTCAAATTTAAATGGGAAGTTAGTTCCAAAACTGATAACTTCCCGACTTTTTAAAAACCTAAGAACATCCTCAGTTTTGTTGGCTCTCAACATGTTTTTTTAATTTGTTTCAGATACCATTAATTAATTAGAAGCTTTTGGGGTTACCGCCCACACCTGCATTTAAATTTGCATAATAGAGATCTCAACAGCCGGTGCATTTATGAGTTGTACACTAAGGATTAAATATTTAGTGTTTAGAGGAATTTAGAGTGTTATAAATGACGCCTGATCGTAGGTAATTTTTTTGTGTTAAAATAACGTTGTTACAATTCTTTGATTCTAGACCCCTCAATTATCATATTGGAAAGTTTAAGGGTTATGTTACAATTAAAGCATGCATCTCATTGGTTGCATGCATCATCGCCTACCGCATATCGACGTCATTTCGTCTAATTTTGTTGCCGGACAGCATCTATATTTATCGACGCGTTCCAATATTATTGAAATCCATTAACCAGGTTGGAGTGAAAATGTATTACTGTAAAAAGCTTCTGACTAAATTTATATATTTATATAAAATTTAGTATTTGAACCTAAATATTGAGGTGTTGGATAAAATATTGTAAGGTACACATGAATAAAGAGCTTTTACTCCTCCCTCCATAGAATAAACTACTCCTTATGGATAACTCTTTATTCATTTGCACTATAAATAGGTAATCATTAATTTACATTGTGCTTAATTTTATTATTTTTTTAAATCGTTTGGTTCTTTTTATCCTTGTTTATGTGTGCATATAAATCATATTAAAAAAGCATGAGTGTTTAATTAATTTCCATTTTTTATGAGTGGGCGTAATCTCTGACAGTATCCTGTGTATTTTGCTGAATATTCTCAATTCTTTCATACATTTCAACACATTTACGTAGTACATAAGCTTTACAAGGTACACATATAATTTAAAATAATTATTAAGTTAAATCTGCTACATTTATAAAATAAATGTTTTGTATGTACACGTGTCAGAAGCCTGGTAATAATAACACTAATAATGTTTATGAAATATTTCTGCTAAGTAGTTGGGTCAAAAAGGATAATTTGAATTAACGACTTTAACGCAAAATCCTTATTTACTCCTATATGTAAACATTAATAATTTAATTTTCATATAAAATGAATTTATTATACTTGAAAATTTAAGATAAACCAGCAAACCAAATTTCAATAAGAAAAGCAGGTCAGGAAATATTATCACAATAAAGGTTTAGCACGTTTGTGGAGTACATATTATAGGGAAAATGTTCAGGAAAATATTCCACTACTGATGAATATTTCATACACACAGCCTCTGGTGGCCGTTGTAGATTTACATACACATCGTTTTCGAGATTCAAAGTCGAAAAATGTGTGTGCTTTTCAGAAATTGAAGAAACATCAAACTAAAACAAAGTTTGTTTATAAAATGGAGATTTGATTTAAAAATGATAATCTGATAGAAGTTCCAGCAAAATTTTTCATAAAGTATTATTTTTATAAATCAAAGTTTCTAATGCAATTCGTATTTTTTCATAATATGCTTATGATGTTAAATGGCGAAGTACAATCAAGAAATAGCTACTACTACTACTTCTACTCTACTCTACAAAAAACACGTCTGGGAGCAAGAAAGAATCGAGTGTGGTTGAGACAAAGTTATTTTCTCTGATAAAACTTTTGTTTGGGCACGTAGTCCATTCGATTCTCGATCTACTTCCAGTAACGCTGGATGCAAATCCAATTGAAAGCGTTTGTGCATATAGAAAGCGCAAGCTTCGTGGCACAAAAATATGGAACAAGGAACAATTAAATAAACTTAACCATATCAACTTAATGAAAACAGCGTCGGTGATGATTGAAAGGCTTATTCATTTGCAAGCACTTTAGTACTAATCTTGTAGTGCATACGTATAATTTTTCATTCTTGTATAGTAAATAATTTTGAAATGATGTCGATAACTCTCTTAACTGACAGATCGCACATCTCGACTTAGACATACTCGGGAACATATAATACTTCTATCTTTAAGAATAAATTATTAGCAATAATAAATTATTTCATAAATTAACAATAAGGTATCTTAATTTTAAATCAAACTGCAAAATTCAGTAACACTTATTAATAATCTTTCTGCAGAAATGGTAGCATTAATTTAAATCGTGCAACAATGTAAATATTCAGCTAAACGGTATCGCAAAAAATAAGTAACTGCTCTGTTTATTAATTACACAATCTAAAAAGTGAGAAAAAAATCTAGAATTTTAATATAAATTAAACTTTTTTTTCGTAACATAACAATAATTACTTTTGCAATACCGAGCTTTTACTTATCACGCCCACTAAGAGGAAACCCATGGCACCCACCTACTGCACCCCTCTGAACCATGCTGCGTCTTACTATAACAGTTGCTTCGGAGATTGAACTTACAAAAGCAGAGTATATCGAGAGACAAACACACTAACAAAAAGATTTACTATGCCTACTAACATGAAGCCACACCCATCAGACTCCCTTTGGTACATGTTTAGTACAACAATGTAGGTTGTTTTGGTAGGAACTCGAGGAACCTAAAACTTCATTTATTTTTGCAATAAAATTTGGCAAGATTTCCAACAATCTATAATAATAATTTTATTTCTAATTGAGTTTCCAAATTATTTTATTTGTTTTGATCCTTGTCCTATTTGAAAAATTATCTGAATTTTCCAACAATCGTTTTGATCAACAAACTATCTATTTGATCATTTGTTAGAATAGCAGATACACATGAGAATATTTCGTTAATCTTTATGATGTTTAAAAAGAGTTTAGGAATCATCAGCAAACAGAAATAATATTTTCTAATTTCAAGTTTATTCAAGGGGAAGTCTAATTGGTAAAAAAGGCTATACTGCCAGTTCTCTGGAAACAAAAATGCAATCTTGTGAGCTGATACTGTGGGAGAACTTCAATAAAGGGAAACATGAAACATTATTCACGATGATTCACATTATTGGCATTGATTTATTTGTCACTCCTTCAAATAAAAATAAATTATTAACCGTATACCTAAGTGTAATGTGAATATGACATTAGGTTTTTCAACGAAAAGAGTGTCATCTAGTAAACATTGTTAGATGTAATAGTCTTCACATTACTGAGATTTTTTTCTTGTTCAGTTGTATATCTTGTTTTATACTTAATTCTTCTTCTAACGAAGATATGTATTGACCATGCAAACATAATAAGATGACGACCACTGACAATAGACCAAATGGACCGATTATACCACTGACTGATCTTAATTAGAGAAATTTTTAATTTAAATTAAATTTTATTAAGCAAATGTTCTGATAGACCATCAACGCACTGTCTGCATAATAGACATGATCAAGTTCATCATTTCTCCTGATAGACTTGTTTGAAAGGATGCTTATGTTGTCGCATCTAACATTTGAAAGCTTTGAGACTTCTGCGTTTGTTAATAATTTTGTCACTAATATATCGGGACAAAACTTAAAGAACCACTAAAAAGTGGGAAACATTGTTGAAACTTTAAAAGTGAATAACTTAAATATAAAAAACTTGGTTTTTAAGAATTTTTGAATCCTGTAATCGTTAAATTTCAAACACGAAAATTTCAACTTTCAAAATTTCGTTCTCAGTAGCTCTTAGATATCTTCGAATGTAAAAATACGAAAAAATAAGATGATATAATGGGATAAACATGATAAGATGTAAACGATAGATTTGCTTCTATCATATATATGCAAAAGATAAAGAATACAAATTGCCTGGACTTGTAATAATCGCCCAGTCCACCATTGTAAGATTCATCTTTTAGCAAACAAACACGCAAGTCATAAACATTTGTTTATGAATATATTGGACATTTTTCTAGGATTTCAAGTTAGTTTTGTGTTGTGTAAGGTATAATTCTTCGTTATCATACGAATATCTTCAACTGAAAAAGATGTTTTCAGGTATATCCAGTATACCCACGCTCTATAAAAATGACAGTTTCAGTCGATTTTATTGGCTGGTCTATTGTAAAGCTGTATATGCAAAATCAGTAAAAGATACTCCACTTATACGATATATCGGCTAATTTATTACAAAAATCCTACAGTGGAACGTAGTTTACCTCAAAGTACTATTATTAATCCTGCTAAATATACTACAAGTTAAATTGTAATTGATTTATGTATTAAGAATCGCTATATTTAACCAATCCTGAATTTAACATATCAACATAACCTCATATTCAACTGGTATGAAAAATTATCATAGTAAGAGATAAGTATTTGAATTTTTTTTTTTGTTATTGAAAATATTGTTTATTTAGGTCTGCTTGGATAAGAACTCATTCTGTCATTCATTTGGGTTAGATAAGTTCATTATCAAACAGAGTGGGATAATAAGACCATGATCATAATTGCCTGGTTGCTATAGCTTCGAATCCTACGAGTTACATACATCTTTTATTACCAATTCAACATACATCAATTCACTTTTATACTTAAAGTGCAAGTCTATTTTATGCAGTTTAATATATTGTAATTTATTCTACTTATATTCCATAGTATATTATAATTTCTTCTAATCATATTCCACTTAATGTAAATGTTATTTAAACTAAGTCAATTCTAGAGTGCCAAGGTCCCCTTGAAATCGAGCACAAGCTAAATATAGCAACTTTACCAGGCCACGTTCGCTATGCATTTCTTCTACGAACCGTTTGTCGTGCTAATGACTCATTTGCACCCACGGTTCTTCCTAGAACAGTTCGGAAGTGAAAGGTAGGGCAACATCAAATAAACAAACTCTTATCTAGCTACACAACCTATAAATACAGACTCGAGCTGCAACCTTGCAGAGCTAATCTATCAAGCAAGCAGTAACGTACTAGACTACCGCGCAACGAAAGTGAAGTGTTGTAATACGTAGAGTCAAATTTGTCGACTTAGACATATTTGTGTATTTACCAATAAATACTTTATTAAATTCTGGTCTCCAAATCTTTTTTTATAACTTACGCTGCTCTGATTTTAAATTTAAAAAAATCATTATATATGTCAAAATACTGTTTCAACTTATTAAATAATACAGTTTTCTTCAATTTTGAGGAGTCGTAGGTAAAATGTTGTATCTTAACATGTGTGATAAGGCCTACTAGCAAACTGTATATTCGTATGTTTTGTAACAAAAGCAATACACTTGGAGCTTGTTAGTGAATTGTCAGCAGAAGCTTTCATTATGAAGCTTCCAAAGTGTTCTCAGATGCCACAACTTTTGTGGGAGCTAATTCAGATTTAAGGGAACCGGGTTTTCTTTAATAAAGTCACCCAGTTCCCTTAAATCTGAATTAGCTCCCACAAAAGTTGTGGCATTATCTGAGAACACTTTGGAAGGTTTACCACGGCGTGCAGTAAATCTCCGCAAGGTCATAATGAAAGTTTCTGCTGACAACTCACTAACAAGCTCCACGTGTATTGCTTTTGTTACAAAACATACGAATATAGTATATTAAAGAACAAGTTCTATAAGGGTTGATTTGGCGCACGAATCCCAAGTTAGAAAACGAGCCGCAGGCGAGTTTTTCTATGGGATGAGTGCGCCAATGCCCTTATAAAACGAGTATTTTATGCTAAATAAATTCAGTCGATCAAAAGCTTTGGTTGAAACCACGCTCGGCTCGAATCGAAATCCTAAAAATAAAGTTAGGTTATGAAGAATCATATGTTTTTCCGTTTATTATAAACAAACTTCGATTATATTAGATTTGGATATCTACCTGTTATAGAAATCAAAGAAGATTATTTTTATTTTTTAAAGCAAATATTTCGAATTGTGTTCGAATATATATTATTTTAAAAACGAGAAAAATTTTAATATTGGAAAAGTTTTTATATCGATGTGTATGGATTTGGTTATCGACTGATATGGATTTTTAAGAACAGCTGATTGGAATGACAGTGTTCATTTACCGATCGTACAACAGTTTAGACATTTCTAAGTGGATTCATTGACATTTGGGTGTCAGATTACATATACATGGGTGGTCGAAATAAAAATTGTTGCTCATAGGGAATAATTCATTAAACAATCTTATCTCATTTCTAAAAATTTTTAGGAAGTTATTTGTGACTAAAATTTGTTGTTTGAACAAAAATTTAAAATCAATTTTTCATTTGTAAATATTGTTCTTGGTTGTTTAGTGAATTAAATTTATTTGATGTTAGTCTGTATAAATGGATGCGGCTGCAACCCCCGTCATCAGGTTAGCATCTACCAAAATTTCATTTAAACAAACTAAAGAAAGATTTTCCTGAAGGAATTTAGTTTCATTTTGATAAAACATTTATTTATGTGTTTAATAAAATAAAGATCTGTGGTTTTTAATTTGTAAATGTGTGCATTTTATTTTGATGTGGATGCAAGTTAAACTTATTTATACAGAGTTTAAAACTACTGCTTGTCCAGGTGTCGAATTTCAAGTGCAGTGGTAGTAAGTTTCTCTTTCCAGAAACAGGTAGTATAAGATCAATAATTTGTTTATCTCAAGCTCAATCGAGACAAAACTGAGTCAGTCTATTGAGTAAAAGAAAAGCTTTGGATTGTTATATTTCCACTTTTATTAATGCTCGCCAAAATCAAATAAAACATTTATTTTATTTATTTAGAAATTTAATCTCATATTTTAACTGTTTGCCCAAAACGTGGGGCTTTCTTAAATATTATTCATTTCAGAATATAACATCTCAGTATAAACATCTAATGTCGAGTTTTGCTCTTCAAAAGTAAAACTTGTAAAACAAAAAGGAAACGTCAACCTGTTTAAAAGATTTTAAAAGTGAGAACCAAAAAAATAGTCAACTGTGAAGTTTTTCTGTTAACAGATTTTCGATATTTTCAAATTATTGGTACTCTTTTTACTCCCCTCCCAAGTGACGCTACTGACTTAGTGACCCACGGGTTAGTATTAAAAAAGTAATGAACAAAATTTGAGCCACTAGGCCTAACACCTCTAGATAGAAGATCAGCTGGATTATTTTCAGAAGGTACGTGCTTCCAAATGTCAGATGCTGTAAGATCTTGGATTTCCGAAACTCTGTTGCTAACGAATGTCTTTAATTTGTTTGCCGCTCCGTTTTCCAACCCAGAAAACTCCCCTTACTTTTGAGTGCCTTTATACACTTCTTGTGCAGGTGGAAGACATACTCAGCTCTAGACCCTTGACGCCTGCTCACTTCTTGGTAAGCAAACCTCTTACATCAATTCCCGATTGTGACGTTACTCTAATTCCTGAAAACTGTCTTTCCTTGTATCAACATATTCAATGCTTAAAACAACACTTTTGGAAAAGATGGTCTCAAGAATATATTTTGGAATTGCAAGAACGAACAAAGTGGAAAACAACGCAAAGTCAATTAAAAGCAAATACTTTAGCCTTAATTAAAAAAGACAACCATGCATTGGAAGATTGGAAGAGTTCTGGAGGTTCAACCGGGCAAGGATAGTATATCTAGAGTAGCACCTATTGAAATCTCTGGAAGAACAATAAAAAGATCTTTTTCTAAAATCTGTCTAATATAAAACTACTTGAGAGACAATAAAACTGTTCGTCGATATCTGCATACTCACTACCTAAAAAGTAAAACTCGGTTGTTAAACAGAAAATTAAATTAACCTAATATCTAAAAAAACTCTTAACTTTCATATTTAAGACTATTATACCATCCATCTAATCTCATGGACGAATGGGTCCAATATCCTAGTCAAACAAAGGGAGTATGTTTCCAGTTCCTGCAAATAAGCCCGTATATAAAGCATAGTTCGTTAAATCTATTACCCGACGCTGTATGGTACCTGCATGAAACGAGTAGAAATAGCAGAAAAAATAAAGAAAAGGTTTTACTTTTAAGCACACACTGCAAACAAACATATTTGTATAAGCTGTAATTGTAACTTCATTCAACGAATGAGGATACTAACAAACCACCTATATTAAAATCGATAACAGTAATAAATATAATCTTAATTAGATTAAATATTTAATTTAAAAGGTAAACTATAGATATCTAGAGACCAAGTAATGCAATGGTTTGCTCCTTTCAAATATAATAATCATCACACTATTTATCTGTCGAGCGGTTCTACCTTTAAAAACTTTTTTGAGCTCGGTAGCAGTCTCAGCAAGTGTAAGGGCAAAGCGGACGATGCTTGTGTAGTTTTCCTTATAGTTCATTTATGGAGACGAAAAAGTTGCATAAGCACATGAATGTGCAACTTACGAAAACTTTGCACATGTGTAGGCATAGGGTTAAGTAAGCGAAGATTTGACCAATAGTAGGTACGCGACGCCACGTAGTTATAGATCCCACAGGTTTATTTACTTTTATGCACAGATGCATTATAATTAGACTATTATTGATAGATCTATCTAAACATAACTGTCTCTTTATGCCCCAAGGGCCTCTTTATGATCCGACGGGCAATAATGAAACGTCAATTAAATGTCATAGTTGTATTTGTAGAACTTGATTGGTTCTTAATATAATTTGTAAACTTATCACCAATGAAAATAAGCTGAAATTAAGTATTTTAGATAGTAACTATAGTAACGTACTTCGTATATATGCACATAAGTATACGTACAGCGGCTTGATGTAACCTACGTACTCATTTAATTATATTTTTTACACAATAATAGATTTGAGATAAAAACAATCTGTGCATAAAATAGTGTATGCATTTCGGGCATAACTTGCTTTTATGGCCCTACAGCCTTTTCCTAGCCCTCGGTTGACGCCTCGGGCTAGACGCTTCTGGCCATAAAAGCTTCTTTATGCCCTTAATACATAAATAACTATTATCTACTTTCTCTTCTCCATAAACAAACTTTAGGTGCTGGGTAGATGCGATTCGATCAAGAATTAGACATTTTAAAGTTAGATCAACATCTTTATCATTATTCTTGACTAATGTATTTGAATTTTTAGGAAAGTGATATAGTACATATACCTGCTTAGAAATATAAAATACAATACATTGTAAAAGTGTCAAAGCATTTGAAAAACGAATACAAATGCTCTTAGATAAAATTATTCGTTATTGTACCGTTGAGGATGTACAATTTATTCCTGCTGACTTCTTTATTGTATGTACTAAAGTATTCGTAAATTGAGAAAAGCCTTTAGACGTCACCTGCGTACTACACGAAACTACATTCGGCTAGTTTGTTATTTTAATAGGGGAATGTCTTGCTTGTCAAGTTATTCTAGAGCATTCGTCTTACATTAATTCGTCTTTCCTAATTAAAAACAAATTTGTTACGCTGCTACTGCTGTGTTAGCGCGAACAGAACACGCATCTTTTATGACATCAACAGGCTTTTTACATTTTGCTATTACTCTACAGCTCAGTCCCATAATAGTTCGGCCAGGACACCCCGAAACATTTACTACAATTTTTTTTGTGGCCCACGATAATGCTGTTTCTAATTGTTAGAGTGAAGTACTGCCCCTGAACCTGCTCCATGCCAACTTTGATGAATTTCAAGAATTTTGAACCATGAATTTCTATTAGGGGGTTTCCTCGCAACACCCCTTCGAAGTTTTTGGAAACCCAGTTAATTTGCGAACGCGAAAACAAGCGATGTGAGGGAACCCACAAATTAAATTTAATGAAGTTTGACAGGAAGTACATGCAGGGGGCATTACTTCGCTCTAATAACCAGAAATAGCCACTTGATACACCAAAGAATTTTTTGGATGAGGAAGAATTGCAGAGTGTTTTTTCATTTAAAATTCACGTTGCCCTTGCAGCTTAATTTCTGAGGGGAGAATTTTAACAAGCTTTCATTTTTGTTTAGTAAAGTTGACAACGTAAAACAATTAACAGGTGATTCGAATTTGTTCCAGTATTAATTAGATCGAGTTCTAAAAACGTAAATAACTTAAACGTAACGTATAAGTAACGTAAAATGGAAATGATTGTAAAGTTTAAAGATTTATTTAAAAAATAAATACTACAATGAGTTCGGCTATCTATACAGTTCAGAGTTTAAATCAACTGTCCTTTGTTCTTCAAGCTGCAATTTTAAGATATGAAAGTTTTTAGTAATGTTCATAAAAAGGCCATGAGGTATACCAGTGTTTGGTGTTACCTGGAATTACTTTGGATAACTTATACGATGTAAGTTATTTTGTCAAATAATTATTATCGAACCTTCGGAAGGCATTGACGTATTTCTTTATGTTCTCTAGTAAATTATTAAAAACTTTATTGTTTTAAAAAGGGATGCCAATTAAGCTTGCTTTGTAACCATATTTTTGTGCTTAAACAAAAACGTGCATTTTTCCGTATGTTCAGTAGTTCATGTAACTTCACTTTGAATTATTTGACGAACAATAAACTTGATGTAATAAATGAAAATTATTAAGAATAACCTACCCACAATAGCTTGGCACAACAAATTGTTTGCAATCAATCGTTCAAAACTATAGATAAGAGGGATTTCGGTTTTCATATTGTAAATTCCCGTTGAAAATATTTCTTAATAAATAATAACAACTAACAATTTAAATGGCGTCCTCGATAATGTTGTTAATTTATTACTGTCTTTATTCTGATATTAGTGTGCCTTTGTAATTACGACACTTAAAAGTAATTTAAATAAGTAGTCTATGAGCCTTGCTTTGAGCCTTATTAAGTAAGTATAAGCTTTTTTGTTACATATTTTTGACACCCATTCGTGGGGCTTTCGTGGTTAACGTACAGTAATTTATTCTGCAATAGTTGTGTTATACTTTTGAATTCAAATATTGGTGTTCCAAGCGAAATATCGAAACTATGGACAAGTGAGATTAAGTTGATAGCCCGGAAGAAAGAAAAATGTAAGACAAGACGTCTTTGATTCACGTAATATATGTCACAACTAAAAGTATAAATACGCTTGTAAGTTTCCACACGGCCGCTGCTGCTCCATCTTCCATTAGATCAAGCATATTCTGATTTAGATCAAGTTCTAATTAGACGAATTATGTTCAAACTCTTATACGAGTGCTTTTAAAAAGGTATTTTGCTTCATAACATATTACCGCATAGCTAACGAGAATTACCTTTACTTAACGGAATAAATTTTGCTAAAGGATCTATTTCAATGCAAAGTAGTTTCTAATTCATCTCAAGAACAAGTCAGTAACAAAATACGTAACAACAATTCAAGCACATACTACGGGGGCTTTTAAACTTTACAATTCGTATATCGTATGTATAATAAATACATTATTTAGGTTAATTTCAGAATTTTGGTTGTTAAGAGTAACTACATGTTGTAGAGTTTAAACTTTAAGGAATGTTTATTCATTAACAAATTGTTTAATATAAGACTTTGCTAAAAATGCTCATGTCGGTAACTTTCAATATTTTGCAGAGAGGGAAAGTCTCAGTTCCATGTTATATGTATAATAGGTATAGATTATAAGATAAAATTCAATTTTTTACACCTGGGATATACCCTTTTTGAAATAAAGCTAAGGCAGATTTATAGCTAGAAGAAATAATATAAAACAAAAAATGTAAATTTCATTCTTCAGTTCTTTATTTCCAATATGGATTTATTTCAGCCATACACATATGTATATTTGAAATTTGATTCCTGCTTCCGTTAACGTTTCTTTTGTAGTTAAGTTATTTAATTCATTTTATATTTACACCAATGTAAGCGGATATAAAAACAATTTTTAAATAGTGAAATTGAAGTCACGGTAGGCTACTTGTGAAACATTGTATATAATGGTTTAAAAAAACTGTTGTATTTAAATGTTTCCATAAATTATGTAAAATCATCTACACGTGTTTCGGTTTGTTAGACCTTTTTCAAGAGTTACTGTAAGTTTCTAATTTGAAACTAACGTATCCGACTGAAGTTGCCATTGTCTATTTTAGCAATTCTTACCATCTGTTTTTCTTTTTTTAAATTTACGATATAAACCACACGACATATAATATATAATAAATAACTTATCAAAAACTCTCAAAAATCGCAGTGGTATTTGTGTTATCGATCCATTTCTTCTAGAACGTCCCAGAAGTACTAGATGATCTACAAAGCATGACTTAGACTACATATCTTTGCTCACTGTCTCCGAAAACTGTATCCGGTTACTTAAGAGTTTGGTAGTGTAAGTAGAGGTGTTCGTGCAAACGCTGCTACTCCTAGGCTACTATAAACCTATAAGTTCCCTATCATCTACGACTCGGTGAATGAATGCCATTATATGGGCGTTCCGTTAATTGGAAAACCTTCTGCTAGTGAATATGTCCTTTTAAAGACATTGTGGTCGTATTTGGTACCAAGTACCGAAAATAATGGCCGAATAGAAGTTCAAGAAGGTCCTAATCATGTACAAAACTACTGTTTTAATACCTCAGATCCTAGACTCCTAGAAGCTCTAGAAGTGCCTAATCATGTTCAAAATCATGGAAATTATGCTGATAGTCAGGAATATGGTGCGCACAGTAGGTTGCAGATGTGACCTCCTACAAGCTCATTAAGTGCACTATCAGCTGCGTATACGCGGTGACAGTCTCTTTTTGGTGCTAATATTGTATGGTCAAAAAGTAAGGAATAAATTCAATATTTTAATAACGATTTACATTCAAAGGAATCGCTCGGACACGTAGATATTTTTTCTTATGGTAATAAGATCTTTTGTTATATACAGGGAATCTCTAACTAGTAACCCACAATTTTGAGCAATTTAGAATTTCTTGTAAAATTCTAAACATTTTTATGTAGTATATCCTATAGCTAAAATCAATTGCTTTTGAGTTATTGGCACTTAAACTCTGACAGGAAGGTAGTAGAATTTTAGATTTTTAATATTTTAGGGACTATATTATTTTAGAAAAAACTGCTAAAGCACGTCGTAATATCTTAAACAAAGATCTTCCTATTACTAAATGTACTTTATTTTTAGTTTAATACAGATTAAGATTGTTTTACCAAATGTTCAAAATGCTACCCATTGGTTATTTGACAATAACCGAAGGAATCGATAAATTCCCCTTTATTATTGAATACAGTTGTGATAAGCCTTATAACCCGTTCAATGCGAATTTCCAGTCCTATATATCTATATGTTTCGTCTTATAGACTTTACTTTTGCAGTATACCCACAAAAATAAATAAGGGCCGTTAAATCAGGGGATCAGGGTGGTCACTCAATAAAACACCTCTTTCCAATCCATCTGTTTTGAAAGATATCGCTTATATACTCGCGAACTCTTGACGCATAATGAGGCTGAGCCCCAATTCTGGTGAAACCAGATGTCTTGATGGAATAAGTCCGGATTTTCTCCAACAGAAGACAGTGTGACTAATAGGACAAGATCGTCTTGTAGAAATCGTAAAAGTGTCTCACCAGTCAAGCTCTCTTAAAAAAAGAATCTATCATAATATTTCTGACAATGCCAGCCCACGTTTTTTTTTGATTATATAATCTGAGATGATATGATTATACATAAATCGATTCTGTCAGTGATGTAGGGCTTGTAGGAGACGTTAAACGTGCACATCTCAAATACAACAGGCATTCAAGACTATAACAGGCGCCGAAAACCATCGTTTCAGAACCAAAAAGCCATAGTTTTGTACACGATCAAGGCTTTCATTATCTTCTATGCGGCCAGGATCTGAGGTATTTGGTGCCTCATAGGACCACAATGTCTTGTTAGTGTCAGATTTACCAGTAGACATTTTCCCAAGTGATGAAAAACTCGCATAATAGCATGAGGTCACACAGTCGTAGATTATAGGGCAATTGGGGAATTCTAGTAGCTAGAAGTAGCGGGAATTTGCAGGAACTCTGCGATTACACTATCAAAGAAACCGGATTTTTGGAGAATACGTGCAAAGATATGTAGTACAAGTAATCTCTGTAGATGATCTAGTAATTCGGACACCTTTTAGAAGAAAAGAATCAGTAACAAAAATGGGGATTTTTAATATGTTGTTCAGCGAGAAGCTCCGAACAACTCTGCAATTTTTTTGATTTGGAAGATTATTTTAAAAAATAAACAACAATAATACGAGGTATGATAAATATAAGACAGGACTGAACCTTTGCCGTGGCTACAAACCATTAGTGTGCTGACCGGTATTTAGCCATGTGCGTCGATAGCCGTTTCACGCGAGTTTGTAGTACGGTATTATTTCCGTTTGCGATTACACCTATGAATTCGTGATTTGAAATCGATATTGACTGTTTGTTCACGAAGTACTAATTCGTAGTACACAATGCCCTTGATGTCAAAAAACACAATCAACATTGACTTGGTTGCGCTCATAATATACTCAACGCTCTTCCTGCTCTGTCGTCAACAGCCGTGGAATAATTTTAGCGCTTAAATCATCGTCAGAATTGAATGAACTGTTCCAAATGATAAACTAACTATTCCATAATAGTCTCTTGTGGTTATGCGTCGGTCAGCTCAAATTGGCTGGCATCGTTCTCCAAGGAATTTCGACCTGTTTAAAACTAAACATAAAAATTACTTTTCTTAATTTTTCTTCCAAAAAATATAACATTAAAAAAGGTTAATGATTTCTAGGCTAAATCATATTTCAAAATATGAACAAATGCTTTCTTGCAAGATAAACACATTTTTTCTAATAGTTGCAAGATATGCTTACTAGTTAAAAACTGTAGGTTAGTATAAAATGCTATTATGCTAAAATCACCTACTTAAGGAGCTAACTAGACAAACCAGAAAATAACAAAATGTTAGAATAAAAATTTCCTATTCAATTAATGTAATTAATATAAATGTTTTAGCATCACAGCTTTATAAAAATAATTATAATTTGTATATAAACAAAGGGGATTTTCAAATAAAGTATTAGTAACGTATACTGATCAATTCAACTATTATCTCCTTTAGAATCTGGTATCAAGCGATACTGATTACCTAAGGAGGTAAAAACAACAGTCACCATTGTGAAGAAGAGGTGACCACAGAAAGGTGGTAATACCAATCAGCATTACACGTGAAATCTACCACGAGATTTTACAAAACCATTTTTAAAACGCGCATACCACTCAAAACACTGAGTTCTGTCCATGGTTTTATTACCATAGATCTCACAATGCATTGCAAGTGTCTTTCTAGCAGATCTGCCAAGCTTAAGGCAAAATTAATGTTTTGCGTTAAAATGGTAACGCGCGTAAAATGGCTATCGATGTAAATGGCGCAACGCACATCAGCACATTGATGCACAAAGGTCTAGACCATGGTTCTCAGGCGATATCTAGCGTGCCTTGTCGCCGCGGCAAAGGTTATTGAAAGATTAAATATTATCAATAAATATTTAAATTTTTCACACATATGCAGTGGTTAATAATTTTCAATACATAAAGTTTGGTTATTAATAACAACCATTGACACATATATCTGAAATGTCAAACATGACATTTATCAATTAAAATATTTCTCATGAAGGAATAAGTAAGTATAGCATATATTGTTTATTAGCTCTTTATTTTTTATTATAAATCCTTATTTTAGGATTTTAAATGGAAAGAAATCTTACCCTTGTCAACTTACATGTAAAATTTTTCTTCAGGTAAGTCTTCCTTGTATAGCCATCTAATAGTTTATTAAAATTTTGACATATGTATTTTTTTCTCCTGTTTCAACAATCACCTCCACTTTCACCACCTATAATTTCCACAATCTACACTTTTTGCCAAGAACCGTGATTACAGCCGTCGATTCAGCAGACCACACACCACCGGACTACTGGACTTCCTTATAAACTGCTTTCATGGTTTTCTTGTTATCTAGGGCTCGAATAATGACTGCCAGCTCCCCAACACCTCAGTAAGTAGCTTCAAATCTATTTCTTATGATTAAGTTACCTTAATAATTATTTTCTTTTTCAGGACTATAATGACGACTTTAAATCTTCCACACCTTGATGATTGACAAACCCAGCTCCAAGACAGTTTTTTTTTAATTTTATTTTCTACTATCCATCACACCTACTATCTCATAGTACTCTTTAATTTTTCTTTCTGTTATTAATGCCCTTACTCTTTCTTTATTCAATAAAACACTGGACTTTTCTTTCATATGTTTTAATTTAACAAATTTTCTTCTTGAACTTTATCAGTTTACATAATATGTTAAATGTATATTATACATTATACACATTTATTTTATTTTCTATTATATAGACAAAATTCTTCTTTTAGAAAATTTTATTTATTTATTCATACCTAACTCAAAAAAAACCAATTTTATTATTTATTTTTATCTCCCTGATATACCTCTTTTTTCAACTATTTTATATGTTTTTTCCCTTTTATTAAAATACTCCCTATCTTTGGTAATTCTTACAGTTTTCTTATAAACAATGTCTATAACCATAGAAGTGAATGAGACCTTATTATTGAAGTACAGGGAAAATTTTAAATATGCAAGAAAAAATCAATATACCTTTAAATTATTACATGATTTTTATTTTTCAGGTTGACTTATGGCTAGGATATCCTTTCCTTTTATTATCCTTGTTAATTTTAATATTGTATCAAAATACTATAATAAATATATGCTATTACATTCTATTTCATTAGTTTATAATTATATACTAAATTTTTGTATTCATGGGATATCATTATAACTTTGTATGTAAGTTTATTTATTGATCCTTAATAACCACATCTGTGTAATAATGATTCTCTAAAATTTTCTATTCTTATGTGTATGCTCATTTTAACTTTTCTACCTATCATAAACGTGAACATCACAATATATATATGAAAATTGCGTTATACCTACTTTAGAAGAAAATTGTAGATGTATAATTAATTATAAAATATAAAATATGTTGCAATGCAATTAGTCACTTCAATTACGTCATATTTAAGTGTAAAACGGTAATGCCGCCTTTTCTCGGAGCAGTCTTTAGCACTCGCATCCGGAAACAATGAAAACATTTATCACAAAAACATTACACTTATATAATAAACATGCGAAAAGCTGCATTTACTGCCCAAAGAAGAACTTTTAAGTTTTAAGAAGTGCGAAAAGAGTGAGCTTTAGTACCCCCCCCCCACAACATTTAAACGGTAAAAAGTGCGTGGGATTGTAAATCCATCACTACGCATATAAGTACATTTACATATGTGTAAATGGAATTAAATTCTATAACACCACAGTGTTCACTTACTGAGGTTCTGGGTAGAATACAACAAAAGGGTGGGGATAATACAACGTTCTGCGGAAATCAAATTATCAACCTAAGAATGTTTCCCCCTCTGTGAAACACAAAATGTCTCAAAAAAATTAATGTAATATAAAAGACTTTGAATTAACTGGCTCAAGTATGACCATTTCTAAATGGTACAGAATAATTTATATTTCTTTTTTATAATTTATATTTTTGTTGCCGTGTTTTCTTGAGAAGGACAAATGCAATTCCATTTAAAATTCTTGTTTGCTGCCGAGACTATTATTTCTCTTTGTTTAAGAACTAAATTATCTCTTATTACATGTATTCTGCTTGGGATTGTTTTTGTCTTTATACGTTGCAGGTATAAATGGATTAGCCAAAATATAAATAAATAAAAAAGCTTTTAGGAAAATTAGTGTTCTTGCTTATTTTTAATGTGGACGTCTGTGCTTCTTTCATATTATTCGATTCCTTTCAACTGCGTAAATTTATTTTTGTCCATTGAAAGATAATTCTTTTCCTACAGTCAAAGCTGCACTAGGTTTATTGGCTACGGCAAGCAGATAAAATTGCTATCGCCCCACCCCCCTGTTTAACCATTAGTTCCATCACAAAACTAAATTTTGTGAATTTATCAAATGATGAGATATTTCAGTTTTTTGCAGACTGCACAGCATGCTGCCAAACTACTGAAATGGTCTAAATAGGACGAGTAGGAATCAATCGAAGGCTCTTGTGGATCAGAAATATAAAATATCGACGTTCCCTAGGGTGTCACCAACTGTCAGCAACTCAAAGCCATTGCAGTACCGCAATTGAGGCGAACCAGTAGTGTCGTCAATTAAAACAAATATCACTGCATTTATCAGACCTAAGTACGTAACGGATGGCGCTTAGTGTTACACTGGGTGCAGAAAGGAAAGAAACACTGCTCTTAACCTGACCTTAATATTTACCATAACTACTGATCTTTCTGATCAACCTATCGGTAGTGTTACCAGCTATGATGCTATCGGCTACGGGCGACTTAACAAATGTTCTGAGCAGAACATCGTCCCTAGTTCATGGTACTACACTCGAATTTCCTCCCCTTCCATGTAACGAATGGCTTATACAGCAATTCTCAACCTGTGGAACGGGCCCCATTGGCAGGGACACAAAACAACAAAAGGTGGGGCGCGAAGACACGAAAAAAGTAGAAAAAATTATTATTAAAACCAAAATAAGTACTTAAGGATATATTCTGTTAATACAAAATACAATGTCACGAATCGGAACTTCTCGTGAAAATCGAGAAATATAGTGGAGGCGACAGGGTTGCCAAATGTGGTGTAATTTTGCTATTTGTGCTCGGAATTTTAGCCTTGTTGCCGCGTATCATTAGCAAAAGAAAAATAGATATAGAAAAAAGATATTAAGATTCATGAAAGATCATTGCAAGGGATAGTGAGGTTAAAACTAATGTGAAAAGTTTAACCCCAAATATTAAAAGGTTGAGAACCGCTGGGTTCTGGAAAGTTCCGTAAAGGCAAGTCCACATCCTGCACTCTAGGTAATACCGAGAGCTTTCTTTTGCGTGAACATGACGAATGAACTCCGTCTACGCTACCGCTGTCGCTTTGCCTTATGTACATTTGGTAACTCCTAGACGTCGCCTGAGGTGAATTCTTTAAGAAAAGTCTATCTGCACTCGTTTCTGCTTTACGAGATCTTGGATTGGATTTTGCTGTAATCTAATGGTCAGGAAGACGTTTTAATGACAAAATAAAAGTAGTCTCTATTAACCCCGATTGTCCGCAGCAGCAATCTATCCAAGTTTCATATGAATCCAATCAGTGCCAGTGCAAAGTTTCCTACTTACCTTGGTACTAAATTACCTACTTTGCTTCCTGATACGACCCTGCCTGCAATTCCATAGACTAGGAAGCTTAAGCTTTAAACTATTACATAGACAGTAGATGTGTTTTCGAAAGTGTTATTTTTATTATAAATAAATAAAAAGGTAGCCAGCCTCGGTGGATTAGTGGTTTGCATGTTTACTTCATAATCCAAGGGTGGCAGGTTCGATCCCCGGCCGGGCTGGTAATTTTTCATAGCGGAAAAAAACTAAAAACATGCCTTCTTCTCGGGTGGGAAGTAAAACTGTAGGTCCCGTGTCAATGCGATGTTTGGCCCGATAAAAATCCCTATTGGGGGTGGAATTCCCTCAGATTCGGCAAAATTCTAGTAGGGTCGGCCAAATGATCATAGTAATCGGTGCCATGAGGTACGAAGGATGCTCCGCCATCCTGATTCCTTGCCCAAAAATAAATAAATAAATAAAAATAAAAAGGTGATGTGCTTTTCAGTAAGAATAATCTATAGCCTGCTTTAATTTATTCTTTCCAGTATTTATATTAATAGCTTTGTATAAGAAAACGTAGAATATCTACTAATGCTTTCAAATGGAATAAAAAATTTTAAAATAGCTGCAATTTATCGGATCACTAGTAATGTGATGGTATTAATTACCGTAGTAGTACATTACTTTGATGTACTTGAGTCAATATTTGCCTATTACACAAATCTAACTATAATTATTATGGAATGAGGCTATCTACTAAATGTGCATTTATAAATCGATTCCGTACAATGCTATTATAAAGATAACAGACTTGCGTATATATTTATTTATTCAGGAATTATTTTTAGTTTATTGAATTTATTAAAAATAGACCGTTCCGCAAAAAATACACGTTTTATATTCCAAATATAGAAAACAAGCTATTTTAGAAATTTAAGGCTATGAATTTCTAAACTTGCACTTCAATGACTGGAATCTTGAAAACTTACGCCTCTCAAAACTGTTTAGAACTTTAAAACTTGCTATCACTAAAGTTTGCAATTTAAGTACCCTTGCAGTTTGGTCATCTAAAACTAAAGCTGGAAGTTTAGTGATATGTACTATTGGTTTCATAATGATCTAGGACACCAAGGCTAATATGATGCTATATTTTATTATTTTATCCTATGTATTTACACTGACAATCCAACTCGAAAATTTTTAACCAATCAAATTACAGAATTTTTCAAATTGGGACCAATGAAATTAGTTTTATAGTGAAAAGACCACTAGTGGTTTTTTCACTAAGAAAAAACCACTTGTCAAAATGAAATGTCAAATTTAATTAAATTAATATTAACTACACACGCTAAATAAAAATTTGCTCGGTGGATTGTCAAGCCGAATACAACTCGTGGTCTAATTTTTTCTTGCAAAATTTATCGTTTAAGACATTCGTAGCTTTTGCTTTTGGAAAATTACACTCGTCTCCTGCGTCGACTCGTGTAATTTTCGTTGCAAAGCTACTCATATCTGAAACTACAAATTTTGTCGGAAAAAATCAGACCACTTGTGATATTATATATGAGAAAAAGTAATAAAATAGCATCACATTAGCCTTGCTGGCCTAGATCATTATGAAATCAATGGTACGTATAGGAAAACATTAAACATTAGCTAAACTCTGAATATATGAGATTTTGAAACTCTATGAAGTTTTACATTGCTGAAAAGTATGAAAACGTCTTGTAAACTATGAAGTTCCAAACTTGAAATCCACTTGATGCGTGATGTTTTCTGATGGGCAAATAGTTCAAGAGAAAATGCTATTGACAGCAAAAAGGCAACTTTGGCCGAATTGTATATTTGTTTAAAAATACCTATTCAAGCAAAGGAGTTTATAAAGCGTGACTGTTTCACTGTTGCGCCATGAAATCAATAGTAAAAAAGTTATGTACTCCAGTTGGAAACACACTGTAAACACACATTAGATAATAGGACTTTGAAGCCCAAATTTAGCACTTACAGCTTTAGCTACATATTTTAAGTTTAACTATTAGAAGATTCCTGGAGTAACAATTAGGAGACTTAACAGGGGAAAACTCCAGCAATCTAAAAGTCGAAAGCTGGGAATCTTTGTTGAAGCTTTGAAATCCATTGAATAATGTTTACTAGACATTTCTCTTGCAATGTTTCTTCGGTGACTAATTTTATATACTGTTTTTATTCATGTTTTTAAAAAATAGAACTGTATCTAATTTTCCCACCACTCCACTGACATGCACATGCAATGTTAGGGGCGAGTCTGTCGACCCTTCCTGTAGACTGCGACAAAAGGAGATTGAATTAAAACATGGTTAAACTGTCCTCTTTATTCAAAGCGACTTTTCAAAATAAGCCAACTTCAAACACAAAGTGTAAAAGCATCAGATGTAACGTGTTAAAATGTCCCATTCATAATAATGTAATTTTGTATGCATTAATAATAATAAAAAACCCTGGTACGGTCCTGCATTCTACAATGTATTTTTCGTTGGGTTAAAATCTGCAGACTTCAGTTTAATTCAAATGGTGTTTTCTTAAATATCCGGGGACACCCTAAAATGTTTTCATACGAATGGCATTGCTTCTAGAATGAAATTACAGATAAAATTGCTTCTAGAATAAAATGTAGACTTCTTATTACAGTAGATGACGTCTTTGCATACGCCAAAACCTATTTTAAAGCGTTCTCATAACTACAAATGTCGTTTCGAAGAAAAGTCTCCAGATAAAAAATAGATTTATAAATGTTCAAAAGTGCTGCCGCACTTCTAACAAAAGGATTAAAGAACATTTAGTTAAATTTATTATTTCCCGTACGTGCTATTTTAATGTTGGATTGAATATATTTTTTTAGAGTGTAGTCAAATAAGAATTCCTTCTAGAACAAAATTGTCTGAAAGCCACGTGCAAAAATACCGATTTATTCTTTACAAGGCAGATTTCAGATGCGGAAAATACCGTGACGTTGGATCGAAGAGTTTAGAATTTGATGCGTTCAATTTTCATTGGTTTATAAAAGTTAGGCTATTTCGCAATAGGCTAGTTTAAAACTTTCCCCTTAAGTTTATTTGAAAGCATACACAAATTCTTCATCCCCGAAGCAGTCTCCAATAGAGTCTCATGCAGTCTAGATTGAAGCTTCACTTAGAGAGTCGAGTACAGGGGCTTTCTCCTCGGAGAACTCATTTACTTTCAAAACCATTAGGATTGTCTTTCGAGATAATCAAATATTTTATTTACAAATAACTTGTTTGATTAGAGTAAGTTTGATCCAAAAATTACCTGTACCATTTTTCTTTTTAATGTGTATTACCTATAAAAGTATGTATGTAGTTTTTCCTTCAATAAGAATTCTTATTAGGGCATTTTTAACAAAACTATTATTATTGTCATGGGAGACAAAAGAATATTTTATTTACAAATAAATTAACATTTGAATCAAAACATACTATGGTGTGGTGAGACCATTTACTTGTAAAAGTTAATGAAATTCGTAATCCTGCCTAACAATAATTCAACTATTAGTGATTAGTTATTGAATTCTATCAATACACTCAGTATATCTTTTGGTTGCAAATGCTGAAGTTACAACTAGTGACTTGCAATCAAATGGCGCCCATTCCTCTTTATAATTAATAAGCTGTGGAAATCAGGCCTACGCCCAAGTTGTAATTTGTAATCAAGATGTTCTCAGCCGAAGCATTAGAAAGTAACGTAAGTATCGTTTTTATGAGCTTTATAGTAAGTATTGAGTAATCTGAATTTTATAGAGTTTTCAGAGACGTCCATCGCGCTGCGTATATTTTGTGTATTCAGAATAATGTAGAGTAAAGAAACTTTTCTGTTTCATTGACGCCTGATCGTGGGGCTTTTGTGTGTACAGATTTTGTTATGTTTCACAGAAGAAAATCTAATGGTTTTTAGCAATTTTTCGATATCAGCGCAGTATTTGATATTTTATTAATGTTTTTCTGAGGTTTTGACTATGGTTTTGACTTTGACGTCTGTTAGAATCCAAGGCCGAATCTATGCCTGTTTGGACTCAAAAATTACTAAAAATAAGTTAGGTTATGTTCCCATATGTTGTTTATAAACAAACAAGCATCAAATATTAAACTAAATCATACATACCTGTTATGAGTTTCACCGAACTTAAGAAGAATCAACCTCACTTTTATTTTATTTAAACAAGTTTTTCCGATTGAGAAATTGTTCGATCGTTGAAATGAGCTACAGCTGACTGCATCAATTTTGTGTAGTGTGTGTGTGTGGGTTATCGCTATATTTTCCAGCAAGAATTTATAGGTTATTATATAGGATTATTAAGTCGAAAGTAAATGGAAACATTTTTCTGATCAAAAATTTAAATAAACAATTTTATTAATTTTAATGATGAATGATTTTATTAAATTTTAAAATAAAAACTTACAAAAAAGAATAAAGCTCTTGTACAATATTTATAATTAATCAAATTTTAGTATTGGTTTGTTGAAATGAACTTTGTTGTAGCACCTCTGTTATGTTGTCAACAAAACAATAATTCATTTCAGCAAAGTTCCTCTAGAAAGCAGGTCAATCTTTGGCGCATGTCAATAATTTATTACTTAAGTAATTAATTCATTAATTACTTCCCTAGTCACCACAACCCCCAATCATGACACTATACAAGGTGTTTCAGAAAAGCGGGACAAATGAAGGTCGCTTGTTTTAAACGGGAGTCTGTATATATTCTACCCGGAATTGATTTCCCTATCAGTAGCTTATTTAATACAAAAGGCTTTTTTGAATCCGTTGCGACGTTGCGGGCCAATTTATAATTTTTTTCTTTAATTTCTCTTTGGTAAGGTCCGTCATGGTCCTTCGAACACTATTAAGATGTTTCCAGGATTTGTTTGTGTACGGGATGCTCAAGAACTAAATGAAAAAACTTTCAAATGGAGCATCCTGTATGTTTTATCGAAAATTAAGACTTCGACTAAGACTTTACCCAATCCTAAGATATTTTCTTGATTAGGTACGGCGTTGCCAATATATGAATTTTATTCTCAAGATTTCAGAATTTTTGCGGAAATTTCATTATCATATCACATTCTGCAATATCTCAGAACTCTTGGCAATCACTATGATGTCATACATGTTATGGTACTTCAAAATTTACGCTTCAGTACATTCAAGGGTTGTAGATTCGATCCTCAACCGATTTCGTGATTTTTCATAACAAAAAAGAAGTAAAAACAAGTCTTCTTGTTGATAAGGAAGTAAAACTCCGAAGTAGGAGGCTTTGTGTCAACACAATATCTTAGCAAGCTAAGAATCCCTACTGGGGATGGAATTTCCCTAGATTCGGCTAAATTCTAGTCCCGTCGGCCATGTAATCATCACAATCAGTACCATAAGGTACGAAAGATGTTCCACCATCTCGATTCCTCACTCAAAAACAAACGAACAAACTTAATATTTAGACTTAAGTTTTATTTATCCACGGCCAAATGGATGGCTTTTATCTTTTTAGAATTCCAACAACTTCTGGACTTCTAAGCCATCTTAGTTAGTCATAATAGGTTAACATTTCAATGACACCTGTCATTTACTTCCGTTTTGCCATTTTGTATGCAAAGTATTTTATCACTAAAATGAACTATATCCTACAAGAATCGGTAAAAGGGTGCTTTACAAGAAAACGATGAAAATTGTCTCCCTGGAAAGAGTACTCAATACCCATATCGCGAATATACCTAAAAATCTTCCCTCAGAATATATGTTTTGAAATACTGAAAAAAGTTTTAACTTTTTAAAAATTCTCAACGCAAAATTCCTTAAGAAAAACAGATTCCATCCTTATAACGTTCTCATGAATCGGCTAAAATTTTGTCAACAGGCATGGAACAAAAGGGAAAACGTATTCTGCAAGTATGTGTTATTTACTGACGAATCAGCGTTAATCAACAATCGACTAAACATTGAATAAATCGACATAATTTTCACTTTTATGCTGCCGAAAACCTTCATGCTGTTTAAGTTTAGAATTTCCAAGATATAAGTTGTTACTCAGTATTTGAAGCATAATTATGTAATCGAGCTTTCGACCGTAAATTGATAGGTTGAGGGGAGGCAACTAACTGGCCTGCGAAATCTGGGATTTGACCAGTATGATTTCTTTTATGGAGATATGTAACATTTTTGTTATATCGTTCACCTGCTACCACTAGGGATGATATGAAAGAACAAATGAGGGATATTTTTCCAAGTATTACACTGCTGTTGACAAATGTTAGATAAAATTTTATCACTCGCCTTAACATGTGCACACATCAAAATGGAAGATGTTTTGAAGAATTTGTTTAGTTTCTTCTATTTATTTTTTTTTTGTAAAATAACCTAGAATTATTGGAATCGGGTTATTGTCACCAATAGAATAATGCAATAATTTAATTTTAACAAATCATAATTTCGCAACGTCGCCGTCGCATCTGACACAGAAAATATTTTAAGATTGAAAGTCTTATTGTTAGTCAAAGTCTTAATTTCCGATAGCAAAATTTCTATTTGAGAAAGGAGTAAATTTTATTTAATCTATCAAAATTTCAAAGTAAAATTTGAGCATCCTGTTCATAAACAAATCTTGGAAATATTTTAATAGTGTGTGGACGACCCTGATACTATCTGCGATTAAGGCGATAGGACACGCTTATCCCACATTAAATGATCATTACAAGACGCGTACTGCGTCGGCGTCGCGACTACCTCTACTAACGTCCATATACGAAACATTAGAAGTTACCATAAATATTTTTATGGTATACTGATATTTACGAACATCTGTTTATTGAACTCTGTCTCTATGGGTAAAGATTCTTTTTACGGGCTAGCCCGTTATGAAGCCCGTAATAGTTATTTACGTACCAAGATTTGTAAATTAATCTCTACGGGTGAGCTGGAAAGTTTGTGGGGCGAGCGACGAAGGAGCGACCCTCCATAATCCAGTAAGCCCAGTAAAGATTAAGTGCAAAACGTGTCGCGTACAAAGTTTCATTTCCACCATCATCACCGGCGTTTTTTATGAATTGTATATTCTTCATACAAAGACTTTTGTAATAAAAGGCGGTAGCGCAATTTAAACTAGACGTTGTCATGGTGTTGTGGTTAAGCAACAAAGTAGTGTCCATAGCTTGTTGTTGGTGAGTATTGTAGAACTTTACAGATCTCTTTTAGCAGCCTGTAAAGTTTTATAGCGTTGTAGTTGTAACTACTAATTTACTTAGTTACTATAAATGCCTGTAAAGTGTCATTTACATAGAAAGTGAAAATAATAGTATATTATGTATTAAGGGCTTAATTGAGTGTGTAGAGCTCGCAGAGTCAGTTAGCGCCTGAGGCGAAAGCCGAAGGCGCTAAGACGATAAAGGGCTCTAAAACACTAATTAAGCCCGAAATGCATACGTTAGTTTATGTCCGGCCTAAGTTTAAATTAATATTTAATTTAAAATAATTGAAAAAGTGCAAAACTTCAAGTAGGTAGGTGCATCGATAAAACTTCAAGTAGGTGGGTGCAATGGTATATAATTACTGTTGTTACTATGGAGACCGCGTAAACAAGAGTAAATATTTTTCTAGCAGGCTCTAAAAAGTTTTAGAGCCCTAGAGCTCTAATTTAGCAACTTACACTCTAAAAACAGGTCGCTAAATAGGTCATGATCGCCCGACCGTACATAATAGTTATTTATGTATTAAGGGCATAAAGAAGCTTTTATGGCCAGAAGCGTTATTTCTAGCCCGAGGCGTCAGCCGAGGGCTAGGAAAAGGCTGTAGGGCCATAAAAGCAAGTTATGCCCGAAATGCATACACTATTTTATGCACAGATTGTTTTTATCTCAAATCTATTATTGTGTAAAAAATATAATTAAATGAGTACGTAGGTTACATCAAGCCGCTGTACGTATACTTATGTGCATATATACGAAGTACGTTACTATAGTTACTATCTAAAATACTTAATTTCAGCTTATTTTCATTGGTGATAAGTTTACAAATTATATTAAGAACCAATCAAGTTCTACAAATACAGCTCTGACATTTAATTGACGTTTCATTATTGCCCGTCGGATCATAAAGAGGCCCTTGGGGCATAAAGAGACAGTTATGTTTAGATAGATCTATCAATAATAGTCTAATTATAATGCATCTGTGCATAAAAATTATTACGGGCTCGTTTATCATCTTACGTATTGCACTGTACTGCATCAGTAAATGAAAGAAGTATTTATTAAAGATTTACGAGTCAGTATACCATAAAACGTTGTACATTGCTCGACCGTTACACAGACCCTACGTGCTTGCACAGATAACAAGTTCGCTAATCGCTCGCATGTTAGGTACCGTGCTCGCACGTCGAGTTCTAAGTAACGGTCTTACAATGTAAATAACTATTAAAGTATGCAGCTTTGGCAACTAACAATGTTTTGTATAAAAGGTTTTACTCTATTTAATAGTTTAGAAGATATTAAATGATTGCCCATTTCACACAGCATTTCATCGCGACTATAATTTTATTTTTCTAAAAGTTTTCTGTCTGTAACATCTTAGGAGCAGTAGTATGTCTTTTACTCATCTACCAATTTATTTTTAAAATCAAAATACATCGAAATAAAGAAAAAGTACATTACATAATAATAAAAACCAACGAATATGATTAATGTTTAAATTTTTTCCAAATGACATTTCAAAAAAGTGAATATGAAGAGAAATGTAATTTGTACTTCTATGCATACAAAATTGCGTATTGATTTCCGAGAAAGGCATTTTAGGAATTCAAACAGAGACATCTATACAGCCTGGTAATTTGTTACAATTTTGTTTGCATTCCCCAGTTAGAATTTACAATATATACCTTAAACAACAAATTTTGTTAAAAGCTCTTCTTTACTATGTTGATCTATGTTGCTTACCCTATTTTGAGTTGTTGCTTTTTAAACTATTTTATAGGCTAATCCATATATGGCAATGTCTATTTTAAGTTAGGATTATTTATTGGTTGATTTTGCCAAATCACTGTTTCCTGCAAAATTTTGTTCTAAAGAAATACTTCCTGTAAGCCATTTCAGTAGTTGGATTTTTGAATTGTGATGTAGGTCTTCCAATCACTTTCTAAAATTGCGTGAATTTTCCTTCTCTGAAGATTTTAAATGTATGGAAGCTAAAACATTTTTCAGTACCAGTACGTTTAATTAACATTTATGGTTTCACGTAGGTAAAGTTGTTTTGCACTGGAAATCTATTTTTGTGGGATTTATCCATCACTTAATTTCAAGGTAATCGATAAACTACAAATTACTAATTAGATTTGTTTCAATCCATTCCTTGCTTTTATAGAAAACACATTGCTTAACTTCCAAACTGGTATCGTTCCTAGCCCTATAATTATAATACAGCCGAATTGCTTTATTGTGAAAACGTTTTGATTAATTATTGTAGATTTAGGTGGATAGATTGATTGAAGGTGGTAGACGAGTGGTATTAGCGCACCGCTCGTGTTCCAAGGGTCGTGGGTTCGAGTTTCATTCGTTGTAGTTCCAGTTCGATGTAGAATATAGCTTATCACAGGTAAAAGTAATAAACAAACATGTGACAAACCGTAGAGATTCCGTATTTACCATCTAGTCACGTCTCGAGACTAATGTTATTTCATGGCTTGTATATAAGCATGGAGGTGTGTATGCGATTTACAGATGGTAGCTGCAGCTGATGATAGTACAATAAACTCGAAACAAGTCTGTCCTGAAGTGTCGTTGGTGAATTCCACGATTCATTATGTTGTAGGTTTGCCAAAAAATCTTTAATTGATTAATCAATTTACTATTTTTAAAGTTCTATGTTAGTTCCCACTATGAGTTGTTTATTAGTATTTTGATGTTGAACCAGTTGACAACCAAACTGACATCTTACAAATGCCGTGTTTTACTGCTTTGTGCTTTCGGTGTCCTGTAGATTCACTGTAGTAACACTGGATGCTATGTATGAAATTTACAGATGGTTAGCTTCAGCTGATAAGAGTATAATAAACTTGAAAAAAGTTTGTTCTGGAGTATCTTTAGTGAATTTCACACACTTCATTTTGTGGGTTTGTCAAAGATTCTCTTTAATTGATTAATTTCAATTAACTATTTTTGCAAATTTAAATTTATCTCAAAATGGAAAAAGTTTTATGCAAATAATAAATTCCAATAAAGTATAATAAAAGAGAATAAATTAGAATTTCAATAAAATTCTCGTTTAATGTACATTCAAAAGCTTCTAAAATGTCTAATTTGTGTTTGTTGTTGCAAAAATGTAAGAATTTGATGTTATTTTGAGGTGTTATTAGGTGGTTCTGTTGCAACAAATGTTTGGCATAATAATATATTATTAATTGATTGTTTTATCTCTCTTTTACATAATTTCTATTTTTATACAAATAAATCCAGTGGCGTAGCAAGGGAGGGCAGACCGCCCCGGGCCCCCGTCTTTTAAGTATTTTAGAAATTACATTTTAAATCTTTATAGTTTTCGATATTAACTATTTACAACTCAGGAATACTTACTTTGAAACACTTAACAATGGTTATTATCCTTCAAGCTTTGTTTTTTATATATTTTTCATTGGTAACAGATTATGGATACTCCTTATATATAGTAACTATATTTGGAGAGATTCATGAAGGAGGAAAAGCCCCGAGGAAGAATTCACCCCATACCCCACAAGATATTGCTACGCCACTGAATAAATCTGTAACTGTTTTGTGTTTCTTCTGTGAACTATTGTGTTTTATCTCTATTTCACATAAATGCTGAGCTTGAACGGCGACTGTTTACTTTGTAGCAGACGTTTTTTGGCCACTAGATAAATATTTTTAGGTTACTATTTTGTGTTATAAATTTAAATAACAGCGAGCTAGCCGGTCAGGTAGTCGTTGACCATGTTGATTCAATACATACATATGTTCAATTTCTTTCAGTGTTAGTCCTCTTAACCCTTAACGCACGGATAAGCTTGATAGAAGGTAAAATTAGCTTTCTTTAGTTTCACTGATATTCTTAATTTAATTACCGAAGCTACTTAATGAATATGAACAAAAACAGTATATCTATAGCTGATTTAATAAAGCACTAATTAGGCTAGAAATGTTCTGTGTACATAAATCAGATTTCTTTTAACTATAATTAGCATTCAGGACAAGTCACAACAAATAAGGCACACTGCTCGAATAAAGATTCGAACAAATTTCCTTAATGGTTTAAAAGCAAACAGAATTTTAAAAGCTTAATAAATGAGATCATTTTTTACTTTAAAGAGAAGAGATTACTTATAGTGAAAAGTGGGAACAGCTGTTAATTCTACAGCTTGAAAAGGGGGCATGAAGAAACTAAGATGCACGTTTTTCAGGTAAATATTTAAAACAAGTGTTGGGACTTCTTCATTCCTATACAGTGTACAAAATAGAAAATAATGTCAAAAATGTGAATGAACTAACTATATTTTAAATATTTAAAAATTTTAACTAATTTTAACCATAGTTAATGCAGTATGTTCACAAGCAGCATTTGTAGTCATCACTACGTACCAGCAACTACCGGAGGAACTATTGTGTTTTTGCTACTAGTCACAAGCTACGGTTTTATTACGTGCCGGGAACTAAAATGGGGAACAATTCCTGGGTAGCAGATACGTTGCAGTGACCTCTCTGGAACTTGTCCAGTTACGTTTCGGTTATGTTTAGGCTACGTAGCGGGAACGTGGCGGCATAGTAATTGCTACTTTCGCTGAACTTCTTTTCTCTTTGACACATCATGTCGCGTAGTTGCTCTTTCTTACTCTTGCAACTTAACAAATATTCTATCATTTTATATATAATTTTCTATAATAACGCAGCGATCGTGTCAGAGAATGGATTATTAATTTATTTGTAATACATAATAAATTGTAAATGCTTATGTAAAACGTTACATAGTAGTGTACGTGACCAAGCAGGTTTTTTATCGGTGTCTTTTTGGTGAAGAGGAGGAACGATCCACCTCTTACTTGGGTGTTGGTGTCGGAGCAGTTTATGGTTGGATGTCAAGGTAGTAACTCTAAATTGTTTATATACGAATTAGTGTTCTGTAATAAAATATCAAAAAGTGTTAAAATAAAGTGGTTTATAGTTTAGAAGTGGAATCTGGCCTCGTGGTCCTTTAGTGTGATAACAGTGATAAATTGTGTAACGGTGGTTGTATGTTTTTCTTATTGGTTTTACACGTAGTGTGTTATTTATTCTGTATTCTTTTGTATGGGCGTGGCGAGGAATAAAGTGGTGAGTAGAATCAATTGATTTGACTAACACCGAGATACTTCAGAAATTTAAAGTTTCATATCTTACATCAAATAAGATGTCAAAGAGGGATTTAGGCGACGATACACTCGACCTAGGGTGTGATAAAAATTTAGACGAAACCGAGGATGAAACTGAATTATTAAAACGATTACTCAAGGGTACCTTGAGTAAAAAGATAGAGCAGATTATGACGAAGCAGACTGAACTCGCCGTTAGTGCGGTACTCTCGCGGGTTACACTTACTCCTTCTAGTGCTGGGGAAGGCGTTCCTAAAATAGTTGAATCGGCAGTGGCGTCAATCGTAGCTTCAAATGACAGTGTTGTTAGGGAAATTCCGAATATAACGCGTATGGCTAGGGTAGAGGCGCGCGCAGGCGGGGAACTACTTAAATATTTCGACCCCGATGATCGCGATTCTAATATCCAACGATGGTTGTCTAAAATCGAACAGCTAGGAAAAATTCACGGATGGAGTGAATATGAACAAGCCTATTTTATGCAAGCAAAGCTAAAGGGGGCGGCTCGCATTTGGTACAATCGAATCGACAATTACGACCTTTCTTGGACGCAATGGAAGGAATCATTACGTCGGGCGTTCCCTAGATCGCACGATTACACGGACCTGGTGACAGCAATGCTGGTGAGAGTAAAGCTACCAAACGAAACCATGACGAAATATTTTGGATCGGTGTGAACTAAAAGGCGAAAAGGCAGTATCGTGCATAATTAAAGGTTTACCACTAAACTTGCAGGCGAATGCAAGAACGATAAAGTGTTCCGCACCTGGTGAGCTGTATAGAAATTTTCTTGCCAGCTTTGATCGGTATCAGGCGGTTGTTGCCTTTGAACCAAATAAACGCAGTTCCGAAAATTATTTACGGATAATCAAGCAACCTCGACATATGATACCAGATCATGTCCATAGCAAACGAACGGGTGAAACAAGTAACATCAAAATTAGGTGTTACAACTGTCAAGAGGTGGGTGCACACTTTAGTAGAGGCTGCCCAAAACCACGCATGGAGAGATGCAGGTATTGTGGCAAGCCAGGCCATAATCGGTTTAACTGTCCACAAAAGGCGACGGCATACAAGAACAGAGGGTTTGGTGGCGGCGATCAAAGACAAGTCAAACAGGTAAGAATCTTACGGGTGTCTAAACACATATATGAAAATGGCATATTCATGTAATGGTAAAATCCTTAGAGCTTACCTGGACACAGGCAGTGAACGGAATATTTTAAAATTGGAGGGCAGTGAGAAGGTGGATGGGCGTGTTAATGGTGTGACTGTTGGGTTGAGAGGTTTTGGTGGCGGTACCTGTATTGCACTTACAGCAATAAGTTTTTCTGTTCAAATTTATAATGTTTCGTTGCATTTAGAAGCTTTGGATGCAGACTGCGACTTGGGAGGCGCTGGCCTCCTAATTGGCCAACCTGTCCTGTCATCCAAAGGAGTTTGCTTGACGGTGCAAGATGGCAAGGCGAAATTATTATGTGCTAAGTCGTCAACATTCTCAGATACTGAAATGCTTAAAGGCGACGAAGAACATAGAAAAAAGCTCGTTTGTGCTGAAAATCCATTTTCATCTATTAGTTTATCAGGAACTAGATCAAATAATTTGCCGGTTAGGGCGGTCGGAGACGTTTGCATCTTACCTGAAAAATATGATTGTTCCCGTAACAGTTGACTTACAGCCGGGTGAGGAGGCACTTGTGGAAGCTAAGCAATATCAACGATCAAATGGGGCTGTAGTGGCTTTGGCAACATACATCATCACACCCGATAACCTAACAATAGTAGTGTTTAACGCCAGCCAATTCCCTATCAAATGGTATTCTGGCGACGTTGATGCAAGGGCGAAACTGATGGACAAAAACCACAAATCAGGATGGTAGATCAAGTTTTTGATTGTTCGTTAGACTTCCAAAGATTAGATGTCGGTAACATTAGCAAAAACGAAAGGCGAAACTTAGAGGACTTCTTAAGAAAAATGTCTCATTGTTTTTCAAAAGGCGCAGTTGATTTAGGTCTAACTCAATTAGGCGAGATGCGGATCGAATTAACATCTGATAAACCTATTTATTACAGACCGTATAGACTATTCGCAGACGGAGCGGAAGGTAGTTCGAGAAAAGGTACAGACACTCTTGGACAGTGGCGTTATTCGGGAATCGGAATCAGAGTATGCAAGTCCCATTATTTTGGTACCCAAGAAAAATGGCGATATGCGTATGTGTGTCGATTATAGAGCATTACACCGGATTACTATAAAAGATAGGTATCCCCTCCCCTTGGTCAGTGACAAGCTAGACAAATTGACCGGAAAGTCGTACTATACGACCCTTGACTTGGCTCAGGGGTATCATCAGGTACCTATGCACAAGGCGTCTGTGCACAAAACAGCATTTGTCACACCCGACTGACACTACGAGTACCTTAAAGTTCCGTTTGGACTGGCAAATGCACCAGCCGCCTTTCAGCGGGTTATTAATAAAATGCTAGGCGGTTTACAAAATTACGAGGTTTTGGCGTATGTGGACGACCTATTACTTCCTTCAGTAAGTGTGGGTACTGGATTACAATTATTGGAGCATCTATTACAACTTGTGGCGAATGCCGGACTTAAACTAAATTTAGCAAAGTGTTCATTTGTAAAAGATAGATTGGCAATTTCTTGCGCTGGCGAGTTATTTTCAAAAGTTCATCAAGGGTTTTGCAATTGTTGTGAAACCTTTAACTGAATTGACAAGAAAGAATGTCCCATGATGTTGGGAATCACCGCAATCAAAGGCGCTCGAGCAAATTAAACAACTTTTATGTCAGCGACCCGACTTGGCACTTTATGATAGTAGTTTACCCAGTGAGGTGCATACGGATGCATGCAAATTGAGGTTAGGTGGAATCCTCATGCAACGGCAAGTAGATCAAACCTGGCGACCTGTGTTTTATTTTAGCAGAACAACCACTTTGCCAGATCAGGCATATCACAGCTACGAACTAGAGACTTTGGCGTTGGTTGAAGCTGTGAAACGTTTTCGAGTTTACTTAAATGGGATTCATTTCAAAGCTGTCACAGATTGTGTTTCGTTACGGGCAACCTTGGCGAAAAAGGATCTTGTACCTAGAACCGCCCGCTGGTGGATGGAACTTCAAAGCTACGACATGGAGATGGAATACCGATCAGGTGCCAAGTTGCAACATGCCGACGCCTTATCTCGAAATGCAGTTGACGTTCATCTGGTGACATTGACAGAAAACGATTGGTTTTTAACTGTCCAGTTACAGGACGAAAAGGCTCAAACAATTGTCAAGGCGCTAACAGAAGGCGTGGCTAAAAAAGATGTGTTGGCGAATTACAAATTAATTAATGGGCGGTTGTATCGTAAAACACCTAATGGCGAGAGACTGTATGTTCCGGCGATAGCAACAATCAACCTAGTGCGTAAACATCATGACGAGGTCGGCCACATAGGATTTGAAAGGTGTCTCGGGGTTATTAAAGATACCTATTGGTTCCCTGGTATGAGGCGATTCGTCAAAAAATATGTGCAGGCGTGCCTAAACTGTGCTTACAGCAAAGACGATTACGGCCCAGCGGTAGGTCAAATGCATTCCATTGAAAAGCGACCGCTGCCTTTCGATACCATGCATATCGATAACTTAGGGCCTTTTGCAAAAAGTACAAAGGGAAACCAGTATTTACTGATGGTGGTGAATGGGTTCACTAAATACACATTGGCAAAGCCAACAAGGACTTTGAAGTCCTCCGAAGCCATCCATGTGCTTAGGAAAATTTTTGGCGAGTTTGGGTACCCAAGGCGAGTAATATCCGATAGAGGGTTGGCGTTTACCAGCAAGGCGTTTGCTGAATTTTTAAGAAGTAAAGGTGCTAAATGCCATCGCTACACCTAGGGCGAATGGTCAGGTTGAGAGACAGAATAGAACCATACTTAGCGCAATTGAGACAAGTGCTGAATCTGAGGTGACTTGGGATGAGAAACTTCCCGAAATAGTTTGGGGATTGAATAACGTCGTTAATTCCTCTACTAAGTTCTCTCCGGCAGAATTATTATTTACTCACAAAAGTGGTGTGGTTGCTGATCTCTCGGCAGGCGTACGGTGCAGGGTACGGTTTTAGAGGAAGTAGAATCGTGCAACGGCGATATAGGCGGGCAATCTGGAAAACAAGAAGTGCATCAAGCGTTGGGACGCACATTGTTGGAAAGGCGACTACAGGCGTCTAAAAACCTGACCAAAGCAGGCGAAGCTAGCCGAGCTCGATTTAATAAAAGGCGAAGAGTTATAACCGAGGCGTTTAAGAGAGGTCATCTCAGATTTAAAAACTTTAAAGTAGCTTCGGGTAAGTTACTGCTACAATCATAATACCACTTTGAAGTTACAACAACTTTAAAGTAATTATACTAAGTGGCAATACCGTTCCACAGGCTTTAAAGGGTACTCAGAAGTAATGAAACTACATAGTAGAAACAACTACATAATTACTAAAATATTCCGAACTGAAGTAATTAAACCTATAAAGTCATAAATGCAGTTGTAGTTACGTAACAACTACTCAATGAAAGTTTCGATCTCAGTTACTGCTACTTAGATGTTGCTTGATGGGTTTGTAGCAGATATGTAGCATATAACCAGGTGCTACGTACATATATGTATTGAAGCGGAGTAGGAGACTAGATTTTTGGAACTGTTGTAAAGGAAAGGAAGGAAATATTGGATATCCATAGTTTAAAAGGTGCTAAGATCAAATAATTTTTGTCTAAAGAGAAAATACCATTTGCAAATCTATAAAAGTGAAAGAAAATGCGAAGCAGCCAGAAAATCAACAAGCCGATTAAATAAGTGTTCTACTGTGGTATATCCTAGGCTATATGACATATGCAAAATATTTAGCAAGTCTTTCTATGGCGGGGCATATTCAGATTAACTCGATAATTGTCTAGTGCAAGAACGCTTTTTATAAACCATTTACTTTTGATTTTACATCATTAAGCTTTAATTGATTCTATTTCAAATAATCGTAGTGCTATTTTCCTGTTAAGATGCTTTAAAAATTATTTTTTCCGATAACTATTCACTTATTAATTATTTATTGTTTTGATTAACATTTATTGTTTTGAAATATTCTAATCATCTAATACTTTACCACAGCTTTAGCCGCATAATTGCACTTACCTACTTCTCGCATGAACTTTTTTGGATGTTCTTTCGTTCTTATCGGTAGTTATCGTTCTACCTCATCACCAACAGCGATAGCAATCGGTGTAAGTACAATATTGATTATTTTGATTATCTTAGCTTTGGACACAAGTCTTTAATGAAATTCGATTATACTCTTAAAAAGTTCTCTTACTTCGAAGGTCATTGAAAGCATCACGTGTTTATGGTTCCACACTTTAACTTTTCCTATTCTTTTAATTCTCAAGCCTTACTTCGTGAAACTTCCTAATCATGAAATGCATTGAAAATAAAATAATAAAAGTTTGACAATTTAAGTACTTATTAAGATTTGTATATCTAGATCTGTATATATGTAGGTACGAGCCCCAAACCACATCATTGGACCCAGCCAGTTTAAAATACATGTGTGCGATTGTTTGCACTAATACTTAGTGTAGTTTGTATATCAGAAAATGTGGAGGAAATTCTGATTTATATTTCTGTTCGTTTTCAAACTCGAACATAAATGCATTTAACATTGTATTGCACGTTTTCGGGGATTACTGCTCTCCAAATTCAACTACAAGAAAGATAATAGTATCAATAGAAAGAGAAGATTATTGCACCTTTTTATTTTAAAATAGTAATTCAAGGTTAACTGATGCAAAGTATGACAAACCATGCTTTTCAAATTATTCCATTTTAGTGTGTGTTTGAATTGAATAACGAATATTTAAATTGTTCAATACTTGAATAGTATGTATTGATTTAGTAGAAGTATAGTAATCACATAAAACATAAAACACTGCTACCAGGATTGAAGACCAGGCTTCAAAATATCTGGGACTCTTTTACAAACAACGACTACCAAAATTTGGCTAACACAATGCCTGTTCGTATGCAATCCGTTACAGTTCGTAAAGCAACGATACACAATGGTAACCTGGTAATAACTAAAACTTCTCGTTGTATAATTATAACATAAATGGAATTACGGGTTACGTAGTCCGATAGGGTAAAGCCAGATTGCAGAGGCAATTTATTGCCAACCTTACAATTGTTAAAAAAATCTAGATTTGATTTCCATGAATCTTTGGCAGAGACCGACGATTTGAAATAACAAATGTTTGTGGAAATTTAACTACTTATGGAGCTGTTTTTATTAAACGAGTGACTAAATAATTAGTTTGCCATTATGACACAGCAATAACATGAGCATATAGAAATATCTTTTAAGCATAACTTAACTACAACATCTATAACAATTAATATTAATTGTTATAAATGTTGTAGTTAAGTTAATTGGTTAAGTGGATATATATCCAATTAACATCAAACCAAACTTAACAATTAAACAAATCATGTCTTAAAATATATACAGAACTCTATGATTTTTTAGGTCTACTAGATCGTTTAAATAACTATCTATACATTTAAAACACAATACTTATTTTTGCTCCAGTTCGTTTGAGAGTTCTACTAGGCTGATTTGCATGATTCTTTTTTTATATTAAAGCTTTTGTTGTGTATATTAGTCCACCTACTTAATTTTTGTATTTCTTTAAGTTTAATATTTTAAAATAAATAAATATAAAACATTTATTTGGATACGCACGGGATACTTGCATTAGAGATCCTTCAATTAGAGTCTGGCCAATGCGTTGCCACGGTGTCCGCCATTTTATATCACAATATTTTTGATATAATATTCTGATTTTGACATCCTAATTATAATTTAATTTTACCGCTAAATATGTTGTATATACACAACCCATTATTTCCTGATTTTTAATTGAGTCAAATACTGTTTACATGTGTGCCAGTATTTGGTCGTGTAACTATTTCTGTACTTTTTAAATTTGCCGCCACGTGTTGTGATATAAAATGGCTGCTTTGGCCAGACTCTGATTAAAGGGTCTCTAACTTGCATCTACTTGCAGCGTCATCTCACTTTCTACGGTGAAAAAACTTTTGGAACTATTCACGATTATAAAAGTTTGCACTTGCATTATTAAAGTGTTTAACGTTTGATTTGTTATTAGGTTGCGTAGATATGTACCTAATAACAAAATGTAATAATAAGAATAGGCGATAATATTTTTATAATTAATTAAAATTCTACTACTAAAATGTTTCTTTCATTTACCCGTTGTTAGTTACATATACTGTGTGTTCATAAATAAGTATTTGTATTGCGATTTATTCATGTAAATACTTTATATTAAATAAATAAATAAAACCATGGAAACAAATTGTACAAATGAGGGTACTAATATCAAATGCGACACTCTCCAATTTTAGGTAAAATGAGATATATATATATATATATATATATATATATATATATATATTTTTAGTTGAAATTAATTTTTGTTAAGTTGAATAATGATTTTACATTAAATAATATTTAGAATGCAAATTCATATAGAAAAATTTATCATCGACTCTGCTGGGACTCGAACCCAGGACCCTCCACTGTCTAGGTGGTATCTCTACCAACTGAGCTACAGAGTACGACTACCAGCATAGCGAGAAATTTTCCATATGAATTAGATGTTTGTATGTCTGCTTAAACATCTAATTCATATGGAAAATTTCTCGCTATGCTGGTAGTCGTACTCTGTAGCTCAGTTGGTAGAGATACCACCTAGACAGTGGAGGGTCCTGGGTTCGAGTCCCAGCAGAGTCGATGATAAATTTTTCTATATGAATTTGCATTCTAAATATTATTTAATGTAAAATCATATATATATATATATATATATATATATATATATATATATATATATATATATATATATATATATATATATATATATATATATATATATGATACTTTACCACTTTTCCGGGTTTCACTCCGCGTATTCACTATTCGGCTCCTAGAGGAACCAGACAATGGTTGACGACGTTTCGGCAAGATCACACTTGCCATCTTCAGGTCACTTCTAACTTCCTTCTGCTTCGCGTGGTTACACGATGTAGATGTAGACTCATATAATATCCGCGGAAACTTAAAATGTAACATATATATATATATATATATATATATATATATATATATATATATATCTCAAACTGTTCGTCTTTTCAAGCTCTATTAAACCAGATTATAAGGTGGTACCAAACTCAGAAATATTCCATGTAAAGGTATATTTAAAGTTGCCTATTAGAAACACAACTGGCAATCTCCATAGAAGCCAATCACAGTTGCTATAGATATCAACAAAAAACTGTTGTGTCTATTTCAAGGCACAGACTATTGTAAATTGTTTAAGTTTAACCTGTAATAGTACCTGTTAAAACGCCGCCAATCTGGAAATGAGGATATGAGGAGAATTACATTATAAAAGTGATCTGGATTTATAAATCCAGAGGAAATAGAAACAGGGCAGGATGTGAACGAATTAAAATTAAAAGATGTAAACAAACTGTTGACCAAACATTTTGGGAACTACTGGAGGGCAATGGAAGACATTGTATAATAATATTGTTCCTTCATAATTGAAGAAGAAGAAGGGAACACCGAAATTGTTGAAGACGAAAGTTTTGGCGAGGGGTATGCCAGGGGAGGGAAGGTAAATCTGAGAAAGAGATAAATTGGAGGGCTAAGTCGCAAAAAGGAGTAAGTCGGAGGTAACTAAGGGAGGAAGGTAGGATAAGATAAGTAAGCTTAGTATTTTCAACTGCTTTGTTTGATTGTGTTTAATAATAATAAATATTAATATTAATGTAATCACATAACGAACGTTGTTAAAGAAATCCTTCTATAATTCATCCTTTTGACAGTCATGTCTTAACGAGGTTTCCCTAGTAGTCTTTTAATATACACAAATTAGCAACTTATTGATATAAGAATATAAAAGTATACATAAAAGTGGTAGTGGGATAGAAGCAATTCATAAAATCTTGCAAGTGGATGTGTATACTTAGTCAGTATACACATCCACTAGTTATGCATGCACTTGGTATTAATACTTTAATATCGTTCATATAAGACGATGCAAGTTAAGCCCCGCACCCTGGTACTTCATTTCGGTCGCATTTTAACCCATAAACGTCTACTATAAATCTTGATGGTAGGAGCAGTAGTACAGAAGATTAAAACTTGTTCTATCGCAACTTTCACTTTCCTACTAACATTTATATTAAACCATTTATATTACTCTATATTAACCCAATGCCTTTCCAGTCTGTATAATTATGACTAACTAAATCAGACTTTAGTTTAAATTTAACACATTTGTTATTTTTTCATTATGGTATGAAATAAATAATTTAATAAAAGTTTAAATTGCCTATACCTCCTGGCATTTCCCCTTTGGTCTAAAATTCCCCTGGATAGTAATTCCGGGAAGTAAACTATTCTAATAATGCTTAATAGTAAAATAGTCTACAATTCTAAAATTCATTTTACTTTTCGCATTATACAGTTTTATTAAGTTCTTTTTAATATTAATATAGCGATTATTAGGTTATAGAAAAAATGTTTATTATACATCCTTTTTTGTATTTTAGGGTACTCGAATTAACATATTTACTTTATGGGAATTTCATTAGAATAATTATTTATTGAATTTTAGTCATTGGCAAGAAAATTGAAAACGCGTGATAATCAACAAGCATTTGCACCAAATGCGAACGTGTGAAGCTTTATAACTTCTAACCCAATCCGTGAATGAGAATTTTTTCTGAATACGATTATTCTCAGCCAATTGCACGTAAACCTTATATTAGAACTATCAACTTTAAACAGCTAATAACTTGTAACTTTATAAGCAAATTTGTAGTTGGTAATAGTATATTACGTTATAAGTCCGGTAAACCCAAGTTTACAGTAGCGAGTTGAAAACGTTTCGGGACGAGGCGACGAAGGAGCCGAGTCTCGAATGTTGAAACGAGCTACTGTAATGGTTTACCGGACGTATGACGTAAGGCGTTTTATTTCATACTGCCTCACATTGTTCATTTTTTTAAAAAATGCATTTAAAATTTTCAGTCCGGTAAAATTTTTTACCGGACTCAAATTAGATTTTCAGTCCGGTAAAATTTTTTACCGGACTCAAATTGGATTTTCAGTCCGGTAAAATTTTTTACCGGCCTTGTAACGTAATAATTCATTTACCGGACTCAAATGAGTCCGGTAAATACCCTTTTACCGGACAGTATGAAATAAAAAACTTTATTGTTTAAATTCGAAAGCAGAAAACTTTTGATGTTACACAATAAGCATTTTGAATAAAAGTGGTATGTGGCACAATGGGAGGCTTGTCAGGTTTTATAAACTTTTGATAACAGTATTAAGTGTTTCTTTAGAAAAAAATACTCTTGTAACTATGTATTCCGGTGTTTTAATGTTAAAAAGATATTGTGGGCTAGAATTTGTCAATCACCAAGATTGGATTTTGTGTGGCTTAAATTAATTTTAAGTAACTTTTCTGCAGTTAAAGAAAGTTTAATGCATATTTAATCGACCCAATCTACCTTGATTTCCGAAAAACTATTTTAGATTTGGAATTATTTAGTTGATGCATTTTGTAACGTATTCAAATTCTCAGTTTTAGAATAATTTAATTTTAAATACATAAACAATAAAGGAATCTTAGTACGGTCCTGTGCAGTTCAACATATTTCAGTTGGGTTAAAAAATGCAGACGATATTTCGAATTAACAGGGTGTTTTCTTTAATATCAAAGGACATTCTAACATGTTTTTACACAAGATGAAATTGCTTCTAGAATAAAATACAGATAAAAATTGAGTTCAAAAAATACCCCGAAATAATATCATCTTTTTACAAAGAAATTTAATGTGAAAAAAGATATTTGGTTTATATTTATAGATCCTGAACGTGACTACTTTCAATTTATATGAATAAATCTTTCTGTACGCAGACAAATAAAAAACATAGCTTGAAGCCACCTGCAAAATATCGAGTTTCACCCTAAGAAACAGATTTTAGGCGATAATGTCCCGCGAATTTAAACGAAATATTCTAGAAGTTTTTCACCGGTTATTTTCTGATTGGCTTAAGAAGTGTGGCCTTCCTTTGGATTGGTTAGTTTAAATTTTCCCTTTCTTAAAAAATATCACGACACGAAAAATCTGTACCCTCAAGGAGTTAGTTAGCTACAGGCATTCGAATACGGTACAGGGGTCAGTTAGCCGAAGGCAGTTGAATACAGTGCGGGTGTCAGTTAGACGTATTAGTTTAAATACAGTACGGAGTTTTGTTAATGTTGATTTAGTATCATACCGTGATCTAATAAATTGATTAGACAAGTGATAAAGAGAACTTTGTAAGAATTTGATAAACCAATTGTGTGTAAGATAAATGAGTTTTAATCAATAAGACTAATCTGATAAGGCCCATGAATTTACCGTTAAGTGCAACTAGTGGTTGTTCATGCAGTTTTAATTCTTCAAGTTGATTTAATTAGTAAATGATCGAAATTTGAGAAGTTTAACCTTAAAACGCGTAACGAAACGTTTTAGTAACCAATAACATTATTCCGAGAATTTATAATTTAAAATCTATAAGAGAATGTAATGGTTAGTTAATTTTGAAAATAAAGAATTAACCTTTCAGGTTGAGTTGTGCGGTAATAATTTAGAACATTGTTTATTTGGGTGTCGTAATAATAAAAATCAATATGGAAATAATATTACCATATCAACAGATATAAACTCGCGTTTTTGGTAATCTTTCTTTTATAACCAACTGAAGTGGTTGTTGAACTTATATGGTTTTAGTTATTCATAACGAGATTGCTAATGTAATTGCAATTAAGTGACAATTATTGTGAACTTTCGATCGTTGGTCTTGGGTGGAAAAGAGGTACCAGCAATTATACTTTCCAATTTCTTCCTGCTTCATATATACAATTGGTGAACTGCTTTGTACTTAGTGTTAAGGAAACACCGGCATTATTGTGCAAGCGTTGTTTTCTAGAAGTTTAAAGAATTGTAAAATTCTAACAATTTATCAAGGACTAAAGGATAATTGATTGATTAAAGTAAGACTTATGTAAAAATTATCTGTATTATTTTTCCTAATTGTATTTTATAAATTTATGTCTATATTTTCCTTTAATAAGAATTCTTATTAGGGTATTACTATCCAAACCATTACTATTGTCCTTGAAAACAAGTATATATTTTATTTACAAATAAATGAAAATTTGATGTAAACACTATTGTGATAATATTGGACTGTTCACTTGTTAAAGTCTTTAAAATATTTTAACCAGTTTAATACTAACGTAATTAAAAATGATTATTAACTGAATTTAATCAATATAGTCAGTATTCTTTTCTGGTTGCGAATACTGAGGTTTAAGGACTTGCAAGTAGATGGCGCCTATATTTTTTGTTATGTCTATTGCCTCTTATTTTTCTTTATAATCGTAGGTCAAGGACATCAGACCTATGCCTGAATTATAATCTGATATTAAGAGATCTTAAAAGTCGGAGCATTACAGTAAGTATCGTCTTTATGAGCTTTGCAGTAAGTATTTAGTATTTAAATTTTTATAGAAGTTACAGTGACGTCCATCGAGCGGCGTATGTTCAGTATGTTATGTTTTGATTCAGTAATTTAGAGTAACGAATCGTAAATGTTACAATTGGCGCCCATGCTTGGGACGTTTATGAATAGAGAAATTTTAAATGTTATAATTGACGCCCAATCGCGGGGCTTTGTTTTGATGAGAGTAAGTTTAACTGTTACAATTTATCATAAATCTTATCGACTTTTGCCTTGCGTTTTATACGTAACATGCATACATGCAACCTACTTCTAACAATAAAGGGTGTTTCAAAACAACGTTTATAGATTTACAGGGCATGTAGTACGGTCTAAAACAAGTTAAAAAGTCTTGATATACATAGGTCCGCAAATCAGCCGTTTCTGAGATAACAGCGATTCTATTCAAATGACTTAATAACTTTTTATTGGTTTTCACAATATTATTTAAAAAGATGCTCAAAATGTCGCCTTTCATATCCACACGGCATCTACATCTTCGGTTAAAGGAAAACCCGCGTTTTGTTTGAATTATCCTCCAACAGTGTTATATTAGTTGGCGCAGATATGGAAGATCGTCTACAGGTGTTGCGTAAACTAAACTTTTTTAAATAATCACAGATACAAAAGTCTAAGGGAGTTAAATCGGGAGTCTTGGAGGTCATGCAATGGGACCCCCCCTCCCTGATCCCCCCTCCCTGATGCTATCATGTAAATCCTTAATTTGCTATTTCGTTTGCTGGGTTGTGTTATCGTTGAGTAATTACGTGTTTAAGGTATCTACCGGAAACATCGCTGTTATCTCGGAAATTGTTGACTTGCGAACCTATGTATATCAAGACTTTTTAACTTTTTTCAACCTGTAAATATTTAAAATTTAAACGTTGTTTTAGAGCTCCGTGTATTTTAATTGCCACGAGGGAAGTTATTTTACAAGAAAAACCTAACAACAAATTTATAACATAACCAAACAGCCTTCTTAATCTAAACAATCTAAACATGCAGCTATTTATGTACTAGTTTTGCATTTCAAATTGGGAAATGTGTGCTTGTTTTTTGATTTCTGTATTTTTATGTTTTAAAAATGTACTTTTAAAACTGATTTCTTTGAATCATTTAACTGAACACAAAACAAAAAACAATCTGAAGCAAAACCAAAATACACCACCTACATATTCATAGCCAATTACAGGCTGAATAATTAATTACATATAAATGTAAATCGTGATAGAATGTAAAAAACAATCTATATGAAATATATTGCCTCTAATAAACAAAGTGCAATGTTGAGTCCTAACAAGACATTACACAGCTGAAATGTCTGCTGAAAACTAACCACGGCATTAATTATTATTCTGAATGTGATGTTAACAGCAAATTAGGAATTACTACCTACATTTTGTATATAAATGGATTCTCCCACGTTTAACTGCAGATCACTTGTGTCACTATGCTTGATACAAATTTGTAATTTGTTTATGGTAACAAGCGGGTAACATCTACGTGATAAATGAAGTATTTCTGGAATTTCCTTGGGTGTATGGTATTCTACGACAGTAACGCTATTTTAGGATAAAAATCTCCTTACACTTGAAGTAAAAGGGTTCTGCATAATCTTTGCTAATAGTTTTGAAAACAATGTTTTTGAACCGATTTAAATAAAAAACTGTTTTTAGGAAAATTACTTTTTCTTTATACGCGTAGTGTAGCAAACAGAAACAAATTGTAAACATATAAGCAATTATTTTTGTGTAGGTATTAATAGTATCTTAGATTAACAATTAAAACTTAAATGATTAAACTTCAGTCATAGATAAAGTATTTCGAAAACGCAGTGGCGCTTAACAAGCATTTTGACCGAGCAGTATTATAATTCATACACTCTAATTGAAGTTTAATACGATTGTTTGCTGACTATGGTACAGTTATATCAAGTTTAATCCTACAAAGGTACCTGATCAGTTCTTTAACGAGCCACAAAACGTACGAAACATAAATTCAATAGGCAATTTGTATCCAAGATAGTATAGTTAAAGTGTGTGTGAAGTATGTAGTTAGACAGTCCAGCAAGATATTTCCGTAACAATGTTTCTATGGTACCCTTTAGGATATCTGCAAAATATATTTTTACCGTGAAAATCTTTACTCTTATTGTCAATTACTTACTGCAGCACAAAAGTTCCTTTAGTGCATAGGTACTATAATAAGTATATTAGGAAACAAATTTTCAAATACTATAGAACATGACTTTTATGGAGTCCAAAAACAAGCATGGAGAGCACAAAAGAGCAAGGAAACAGTAAGGCGAAGGTGAAAGAGCTTGTCAACATTCTTAGGAACGACTCAAAAAATGGTTATAATTTACGAAGTTATACGCAAAAAAGAGGTTACAATAGACCAAAATGAGGCGGTTGGAAATATAGTGGTAGCGCACGAAGAACAAAAGCTTGAAGAACAACAGATTAAAGAGATAATTAAACGGCTAAATAGCAAGAAGAAGCAGAATGCCCAATCCTGGACATAATAATATAATAAGCAACGAACTACTGAAATATGGTAGGGATAGCCTGGTAAGCGAATTGACAAAAACTTTTAAACAGAATTTGGAAAATAAAACAATTTCCGACATTTGGACAACGACCATAGTAATTCCACTATTCAAAAAGGGGAATTGAGAAATACAAGACAATTGCCATGGCACTACACTAATAAATACTATCCTGAAACTTACTACTTAAATACTGAATAATAAAATCAATGAAGCAATTTATTAATTAGCCGATGAACAGCAGGACTTTAGATCATGTGGATCCTGTGTTGACTCAATTTTTGTAGTGCAACCAATATATGAAAAAGGGTTACTCTTTCTTATTTGTACTATTCAATACAGCTGTTAAATCACCGACGGGCAGAGGAAACCATCGAACTCGACAACGATATCTGTGCAGATAATAGGGTATAAATAAAAGTGAATGGAGAGTACCTGAGAGCAAGAATATAACAGGAAGATTCTGCGAGTCCACTGCGATTTAATATTGTAAAAGATGAAATAATTAAGCAAGAAGTAAAGACTTAATCTGCTTATAAAATGCAAGATGGTAAAATAAAACCAGTGTGCTGTGCTGACGATACAATATTAGTTGTGGAAAATAAAGACCAATTACAAAGGATCGTGAAAATGCATCAAAATTGTAAAAATCATAATATGGACATTTCAACTAAAAATCAAAACAGTTATTTGCAAATTGCAAATAGACAATGACGTAATAGAGCAGGTTTCCACCTTTAATCTTCCAGGCAAGAAGTAAATCAGAGTCTCGAGAGCCGTAGATACCATATATTATGACAAGACGCCGCAGAGGCAAGAAGAGACACACAAATAGAAATTGAACTAAACAGATATGGGAAACAGCATAAATGAAAGTTTTAAGAAAGATAGTAGGAGAAACTATGAAATACCACGTCAGAAGCCATAGAACTTGGTCAAAAAGAATCTAACTTATAGCTAGAGATAAATCGCCGTTCAGTAAAAGATCCCGTGGATGACCACCAAGAAGATGGAGGGAGTCAATTTAAACTGAAAACAAGCAGATTTTTAGGCTGTATACAAGAAAAAAGAAGAAGGTTAATACGACTCTTCAGTAGAGTATAGAACCATTAATTGCAAATTATGACTCTTGAATACAGAAGGTAGCCAAAATCACATCCATGCTTATAGTAACCATAATAAAAGAGAGAAGCAGCAACATAAAGTTGTAAGTTTTCAAAGAAAAATTACTTACTCTTTTTGCAAATGTAATTTTAAGATTTCTGTTTTGGCGTTGCTGTGACAAAAAACTAAAGTAAAATAGTGGTACCTAACAAAATATGCAAGTTATATTGCCATCGCCTGAAAGTTCCTTTGATAAAGTGTACGATTTTTCACTAACACTTTCGAATTACATAATATATATATTGTATACTAGACACTTTTACTGACTTGTAAGTAATTTTTCATTTCTTACAATCTCTTCCAGTAGTGCCTACCGTTTTAAAATTTGTTCTGCAGTGTGGGAATATAAGTGTTGCATATAAGAAGTGGCGAAGATACACAAATGACTGCTATTGGTGAGTCGGCTCTCAGAAATTTAGTCACAATAGATATCGATTCAGCGCGCTTTCTGTGTATTTTATAAAAACAATGATTCAAGTGTTACTGCGTGGCGTTTGTCGCGTAAAATATAAATTGCATGACATAGTGTCCATATCAGTTGCAAAAATTAGTGTCCGACTGCCAATTTAACCAAAATGTGAGTTACGAAGTTCAGAGACGTTGGTTCCACTTTAAACAAAAAAGAACAGGACGACCACGGACTGGAAGAAGCGAAAAGATTGTCGGGCAAGCTCGAACGTCCGTAAGAAACAATCCTTATCGACACGCAGGCGCTCGACTGCATTGGCGATACCATGCACAAATTTACGGCAACTTTTGAAGCTGGATTTAAAATTACATCTATACAAGATCCAACTGGTATAGGATTTAGAACGTAATGATTTAACTCTACGCAAAACATTCGTAGAGACTGTGCTTGAGCGTTTTGTTGGCAATGTTTTGTTTTCTGACGAGGACCACTTGGATACAGCAAGATGGAGCAACTTGTCATACCTCCAATAAATATCTGCCCATGATAAAATAAATATTTTCCAATAAGCTAATTTCGTGTAGAGGAGATATTGAATAGCTGCTTAGGAATCCGACTTGTCTCCCCGCAATTTTTTTATGGGGATATCTAAAAAGGCGCGTATACAATAACAATCCCACAACAGTGGTGGACCTGAAACATCCGTCAGAATATGCGTCAAGAGATAGCTGGAATCCTGCACCATGTGCCAAAGACTTTATGCAACTCTCCATAAAAGAGTAGAAGAGTGCCATCACGATGACGTGATTTTTGAAAACTAAAGGCACAGGTTAGTACTTAAATTCTAAAAAAAATTGTATTTGCTAGTTCTAGTTGTATTACTTTAACGGGACTTTGAAAAGTCTAAAACCTATTGGCCCACCCAATATAAGATCTCTGTCATTTTCAAAATACTTCACTTTCCCATGTAGGAACTGCCAGCCTTGACAATAGGCCCCAGCTTGGCTGAATATTGGATAACCAAATGTCGTTATTTCAACATTGGTCCAAGCCTAGGCCAACCTTCAGATCCCAAGCCTCGGCTGCTTTGTCGTGGCCCAAGGTTCAACCAACGTCTAGGTACCAATTCTGGGCTCTCTAATCTCTGACCAAGCCAGAGCCAACCATCAGCGCCCTAGTCTCGGTTTCTTACTGTTTGCCCAAGCCTCAACCAATTCTAGTGTATTTAGACTTGGTTTCTTACTCTTGAACCAAGTTTGGGCCAATCTTCACATATTCTACCAAATCAAGCTTGTGAAGTTTTCTGTCTTTATTATAGGGGGAAGCCTTTACCGACTTAAATTAGTCAGTGTTCATCCGCCTACCATGACTGATGTTACGTTTAACCGTTTTGTAATATTATTAATAAAATAATGTCTATGAAAAAGTGTTTATTTAAAAACAAAGCTACGCTAATAAGAATAAATACAATTTTTTGTAGTAAAAATTAAACTTGTATGCTTGAAAATAATTTTTTAAACCACTTTTTTTTAAATTAATTTCTTTAACATCTAAAATATTATGAAATAAATAAAGATTATTAAAAGTTTCACAGTTTTATTAAAATATACCTGACAATATTGTTTCGACAGCTATGCTGTCATTATCAAAGGTAATATAATTATAAACAAACACGTCGCTAAGGTAGATACAAAATAGGTAACTAGATAAAATAATAATAATAATAATAAAAATTAATAATAAAAATCATAATTAAACATCTAATACTTCCAGTAATGGAGAATTACTGAGCTCAAGTTGTTCATTCATTAAAGGTACCCTGAGTTTGTGTTTGTATATCTCAAAGGCTTCTAAAATGTCTAATTTGCGTTTGTTATTACAAAAATGTAGGAATTTAATATTATTTTGAGGAGTCATTGTGTGATTTTGTTCTAAAAGGTGTTTGACGTAATTAAATTTTTCAGGATGTTTATTTTTGTAATGACGTACGTGTTCGTTATAAATTATGTCAAAATTTCGAAGTGTTTGCCAATATATACCGAACTACAAAAAGAACAATTTAAACGGTAAATGCCCGATTTCATGATATCATGTGTTCTGTCTTTAGCATTAAATAAAAATGAAAAAGTGTTAGTGTTGGTTTTAAATGTTATTTTATAATTGTTGGTTTTTCTTAGTATATGTGCAATTTTTTTCTGATATTTTGCCAAAATATGGTATAGATATGTAATTTGTGTCTTCTGTTTTATTGTCAATGGGATATATTCTTTTGATAGCTAACCTATAATCTTTTTGTTTAATTAAAGTGTCAATCATTTTCGGATTATAATGATTTGCATGTGCTAGTTGTTTAATGGTTGATATCTCTTTGCTAAAATCTGATTTTGTTAGTGGAATAGTTAAAGCTCTGTGTACTAATGATCTGTATGCTGCTATTTTATGTGTATTGTGGTGACAAGATTCATTTGGTATTGTTATGTCTGTTTGTGTTGGTTTTCTGTATATGGAAAATTCAAAAAGATTGTCTGCGTTAATCTTGATATTTAAGTCTAGAAAGTTTATAGCCCTGTTTTGTTCTGTTTCTAGTGTAAATTTTATATTAGGATGGATATTGTTTATAAGAATTAAAAATTCATTGATAACCTCAAAAGAACTGTCAAAACAAGCTAAAATGTCATCAACATAACGAAACCAGAAGATAATGTGTTTAGAGAGGTTTAATTCAAATATTCGATCTTCAAACTTGTCCATAAATATGTTAGCTAATATAGGACTTAGAGAATTACCCATAGGTAAACCATCCTTTTGTAAATAAATTATGTTATTAAAAGTGAAATAATTTTGACTTATACAAAGGTCAAATAATTGAATTAACTCTAACCTTTTAACTAATTCTATATTACTATTGATCAAGAAACTATCTAATAAAGGAATACATTCTTGTGGTGGTATTCTGGAGAACATGTTGCAAATATCAAAACTAACAAGTTTTGAATGTGGTGGAAGATGTATGTTTTGCAGCTTATCTACTAATTCTAATGAATTTCTAACAGAGTATTTCGATTTGTAACCTATCGTGTTAATAATCTGGTTCAGTTTTTTGGATAAAATGTGATTAGGTGCATTGATGTATGATACAACTGGTCTTATTGGCATATTCTGTTTGTGGGTCTTCACTAATCCATACAGTTTAGGTATTTGTGGGTTCTTATTAATGATTTGTTGCTTTTCTAATTCTGAAAAGCAGATATTGCAGTTTTCTAAACCTTGTTTTATTTCTTTTTGGAATTTTGTGGTTGGGTTTTTGTTTAACGTTTCAAAATTTTCTTTATTAATAAATTCATTAACTTTTTGTATGTAAATATCTTTTATGTATGTATACAAATACCTAAACTGTATGGATTAGTGAAGACCCACAAACAGAATATGCCAATAAGACCAGTTGTATCATACATCAATGCACCTAATCACATTTTATCCAAAAAACTGAACCAGATTATTAACACGATAGGTTACAAATCGAAATACTCTGTTAGAAATTCATTAGAATTAGTAGATAAGCTGCAAAACATACATCTTCCACCACATTCAAAACTTGTTAGTTTTGATATTTGCAACATGTTCTCCAGAATACCACCACAAGAATGTATTCCTTTATTAGATAGTTTCTTGATCAATAGTAATATAGAATTAGTTAAAAGGTTAGAGTTAATTCAATTATTTGACCTTTGTATAAGTCAAAATTATTTCACTTTTAATAACATAATTTATTTACAAAAGGATGGTTTACCTATGGGTAATTCTCTAAGTCCTCTATTAGCTAACATATTTATGGACAAGTTTGAAGATCGAATATTTGAATTAAACCTCTCTAAACACATTATCTTCTGGTTTCGTTATGTTGATGACATTTTAGCTTGTTTTGACAGTTCTTTTGAGGTTATCAATGAATTTTTAATTCTTATAAACAATATCCATCCTAATATAAAATTTACACTAGAAACAGAACAAAACAGGGCTATAAACTTTCTAGACTTAAATATCAAGATTAACGCAGACAATCTTTTTGAATTTTCCATATACAGAAAACCAACACAAACAGATCTAACAATACCAAATGAATCTTGTCACCACAATACACATAAAATAGCAGCATACAGATCATTAGTACACAGAGCTTTAACTATTCCACTAACAAAATCAGATTTTAACAAAGAGATATCAACCATTAAACAACTAGCACATGCAAATCATTATAATCCGAACATGATTGACACTTTAATTAAACAAAAAGATTATAGGTTAGCTATCAAAAGAATATATCCCATTGACAATCAAACAGAAGACACAAATTACATATCTATACCATATTTTGGCAAAATATCAGAAAAAATTGCACATATACTAAGAAAAACCAACAATTATAAAATAACATTTAAAACCAACACTAACACTTTTTCATTTTTATTTAATGCTAAAGACAGAACACATGATATCATGAAATCGGGCATTTACCGTTTAAATTGTTCTTTTTGTAGTTCGGTATATATTGGACAAACACTTCGAAATTTTGACATAAGATATAAAGAACACGTACGTCATTACAAAAATAAACATCCTGAAAAATCGAATTACGCCAAACACCTTTTAGAACAAAATCACACAATGACTCCTCAAAATAATATTAAATTCCTACATTTTTGTAATAACAAACGCAAATTAGACATTTTAGAAGCCTTTGAGATATACAAACACAAACTCAGGGTACCTTTAATGAATGAACAACTTGAGCTCAGTAATTCTCCGTTACTGGAAGTATTAGATTTTTAATTATGATTTTTATTATTAATTTTTATTATTATTATTATTATTTTATCTAGTTACCTATTTTGTATCTACCTTAGCGACGTGTTTGTTTATAATTATATTACCTTTGATAATGACAGCATAGCTGTCGAAACAATATTGTCAGGTATATTTTAATAAAACTGCGAAACTTTTAATAATCTTTATTTATTTCATGATTATGGAGTTCCACAAAATAAGGCTGGAAACAATAAACAAGATCTAAAATATTATTAATTTCATATAAAATCAGTCTCAGACTTGTTCTTGTGTCACAAATTTTTTAAGTTACGTTGTTATGTTACTAATAATTGTACGAATTAGAATAATTTAGAATTTTCATGTTAATTTATTTTCTTCAACAAAGTTATTTCATACAAGTCTACATAAGCTATAGTACAGTATTAAATATTACTAATATTAGGTTGGTTTCATACTCAAAGGTAATAACCCGAGGCTACCGTTGGATTCCGAACCTACACTGTCAATGATTGTCAGCCTTGATACCACATTAATATTAAGAGTGGTCCAATATTGGTTATATACCTTGCGCCAAGACTCATTTTTAACGTCGGCACTATTTGGTTTTCACTACTGGGCCAAGATGTATCACCAATCTAGGGCCATGACTGATTAACAAGCTTGGCACCAAGTTTTCATGCCGATTTTAGACCAGCCATGGGCCAGTCTTGGATTTCAGGCTTGTACCAGAGTTGATAAACATCGTCCCAAGCCTGAGCCAATCGAGGGCCCTTTGTTATTTCCTATATGGGTTGTTACAAAGTTATGCTAGAGAGTAACTTAACATAATTTTGCCAGACAAGAGTAAACGAGGTTATTACGAGAAACAGTTGAGTTCTGTTAAATTATCTTCCTAGTTCTTTTTTTTTAGTTTAGAAAAACTTCATCAGACAAAATTAGTTTAAAAGTATCATCACGTCGTTTTTGCGTTAAACTGCCACATTTGACTCAAGACACCGTTTCGTACCTAAAATTTCGTACCTAAAAGCGCACTGTTCTTGAAGTTGGGATTTATGCAGCATATTTTCACGCTTTCTGAAATAGTTTTCCTTTCAATTATAGAATCTCTTTACAAGAAGCAGTAACCACTTGTATTAATGTAATAATTCAACTAAAATAACGACACAGTAACGTTTTTTTAATAATGAAATAATTAATAATAATGTAAAAAATGGTGATGTTATGTTGTAATAAATGTAAACTGTGCATGTTGCATAAAAGACCATTTTAGAATTCTAGGCACATTGAAGAATTACCACCCTGAATAAGATTAGAATTTTAGTAACGATTTGTTCTCATAGCGAAACGCGTTGGCGGTAAATTATAGTAGATTAATCGTAGTCTGTGAATAGCGATCCACGAATTTTCCGAACAATATGTTGAATCAACTTCCTTTAGGGTTTTAAAGTTATATCATTTAAACTACACTAACTCGAAAGTACTAGAGTATGATTGCAGCTATTTGGGTTTATAGCTAGACAGATTAGGTAGAGTCTGCTCTTAAACTTACAGACTTTATTTCAAGGATTTGCAGACTCTAACGAAAACCTTTTTGGTCAATTAACTGAATTAGTACGTGAGGCAGACAGTGACATCATTTCAAACGGGACTTCTTATGCATTAAAATATTGAAATTAAATAACCTTTATAACTTCTAATTTGTTAGATGACATACAAACTTGAGATTTGGCACAATTATAGGAATTGGGATTCTTGTACAGAGAAAAATAAAAAAAAAATTTTATGTCAACCCTCGCACCCCCTTTTAGGGGTTGTAAAACTTCTAGATGACTTACAAATTTGAAATTTGGTGCAATTATAGGATTTAAGATTCTTATAATGAAAAATATAAAAAAATGTTATGATGTCAACCCCTGCACCCCGTTCGGGGGTTGTAAAACTTCTAGATGACATACAAACTTGAGATTTGGTACAATTATAGGAATTGGGATTCTTGTACAGAGAAAAATAAAAAAATATTTTTATGTCAACCCTCGCACCCCCTTTTAGGGGTTGTAAAACTTCTAGATGACATACAAACTTGAGATTTGGTACAATTATAGGAATTGGGATTCTTGTACAGAGAAAAATAAAAAAAAAATTTTATGTCAACCCTCGCACCCCCTTTTAGGGGTTGTAAAACTTCTAGATGACTTACAAATTTGAAATTTGGTGCAATTATAGGATTTAAGATTCTTATAATGAAAAATATAAAAAAATGTTATGATGTCAACCCCAGCACCCCGTTCGGGGGTTGTAAAACTTCTAGATGACATACAAACTTGAGATTTGGTACAATTATAGGAATTGGGATTCTTGTACAGAGAAAAATAAAAAAATATTTTTATGTCAACCCTCGCACCCCCTTTTAGGGGTTGTAAAACTTCTAGATGACATACAAACTTGAGATTTGGTACAATTATAGGAATTGGGATTCTTGTACAGAGAAAAATAAAAAAAAAATTTTATGTCAACCCTCGCACCCCCTTTTAGGGGTTGTAAAACTTCTAGATGACTTACAAATTTGAAATTTGGTGCAATTATAGGATTTAAGATTCTTATAATGAAAAATATAAAAAAATGTTATGATGTCAACCCCTGCACCCCGTTCGGGGGTTGTAAAACTTCTAGATGACATACAAACTTGAGATTTGGTACAATTATAGGAATTGAAATTCTTGTACAGAGAAAAATAAAAAAATATTTTTATGTCAACCCTCGCACCCCCTTTTAGGGGTTGTAAAACTTCTAGATGACATACAAACTTGAGATTTGGCACAATTATAGGAATTGGGATTCTTGTACAGAGAAAAATAAAAAAAAAATTTTATGTCAACCCTCGCACCCCCTTTTAGGGGTTGTAAAACTTCTAGATGACTTACAAATTTGAAATTTGGTGCAATTATAGGATTTAAGATTCTTATAATGAAAAATATAAAAAAATGTTATGATGTCAACCCCTGCACCCCGTTCGGGGGTTGTAAAACTTCTAGATGACATACAAACTTGAGATTTGGTACAATTATAGGAATTGGGATTCTTGTACAGAGAAAAATAAAAAAATATTTTTATGTCAACCCTCGCACCCCCTTTTAGGGGTTGTAAAACTTCTAGATGACATACAAACTTGAGATTTGGTACAATTATAGGAATTGGGATTCTTGTACAGAGAAAAATAAAAAAAAAATTTATGTCAACCCTCGCACCCCCTTTTAGGGGTTGTAAAACTTCTAGATGACTTACAAATTTGAAATTTGGTGCAATTATAGGATTTAAGATTCTTATAATGAAAAATATAAAAAAATGTTATGATGTCAACCCCTGCACCCCGTTCGGGGGTTGTAAAACTTCTAGATGACATACAAACTTGAGATTTGGTACAATTATAGGAATTGGGATTCTTGTACAGAGAAAAATAAAAAAATATTTTTATGTCAACCCTCGCACCCCCTTTTAGGGGTTGTAAAACTTCTAGATGACATACAAACTTGAGATTTGGTACAATTATAGGAATTGGGATTCTTGTACAGAGAAAAATAAAAAAATATTTTTATGTAAACCCTCGCACCCCCTTTTAGGGGTTGTAAAACTTCTAGATGACTTAAGAAACTTGAAATTTGGTGCAATTATAGGATTTAAGATTCTTATAAAAAAAATGTTATGATGTCAACCCCTGCACCCCGTTCGGGGGTTGTAAAACTTCTAGATAACATACAAACTTGAGATTTGGTACAATTATAGGAATTGGGATTTTTGTACAGAGAAAAATAAAAAAATATTTTTATGTAAACCCTCGCACCCCCTTTTAGCGGTTGTAAAACTTCTAGATGACTTAGAAACTTGCAATTTGGTGCAATTATAGGATTTAAGATTCTTATAAAGAAAAATATAAAAAAATGTTATGATGTCAACCCCTGCACCCCGTTCGGGGGTTGTAAAACTTCTAGATGACATACAAACTTGAGATTTGGTACAATTATAGGAATTGGGATTCTTGTACAGAGAAAAATAAAAAAATATTTTTATGTCAACCCTCGCACCCCCTTTTAGTGGTTGCAAAACTTCTAGATGACTTAGAAACTTGAAATTTGGTGTAATTATAGGATTTAAGATTCTTATAAAGAAAAATATAAAAAAAATGTTATGATGTCAACCCCTGCACCCCGCTCGGGGGTTGTAAGACTTCTAGATGACATACAAACTTGAGATTTGGTACAATTATAGGAATTGGGATTCTTGTACAGAGAAAAATAAAAAAATATTTTTATGTAAACCCTCGCACCCCCTTTTAGCGGTTGTAAAACTTCTAGATGACTTAGAATCTTGAAATTTGGTGCAATTATAGGATTTAAGATTCTTATAAAGAAAAATATAAAAAAATGTTATGATGTCAACCCCTGCACCCCGTTCGGGGGTTGTAAAACTTCTAGATGACATACAAACTTGAGATTTGGTACAATTATAGGAATCGGGATTCTTGTACAGAGAAAAATAAAAAAATATTTTTATGTCAACCCTCGCACCCCCTTTTAGTGGTTGCAAAACTTCTAGATGACTTAGAAACTTGAAATTTGGTGTAATTATAGGATTTAAGATTCTTATAAAGAAAAATATAAAAAAATGTTATGATGTCAACCCCTGCACCCCGTTCGGGGGTTGTAAAACTTCTAGATAACATACAAACTTGAGATTTGGTACAATTATAGGAATTGGGATTCTTGTACAGAGAAAAATAAAAAAAAAATTTATGTCAACCCTCGCACCCCCTTTTAGGGGTTGTAAAACTTCTAGATGACTTACAAATTTGAAATTTGGTGCAATTATAGGATTTAAGATTCTTATAATGAAAAATATAAAAAAATGTTATGATGTCAACCCCTGCACCCCGTTCGGGGGTTGTAAAACTTCTAGATGACATACAAACTTGAGATTTGGTACAATTATAGGAATTGGGATTCTTGTACAGAGAAAAATAAAAAAATATTTTTATGTCAACCCTCGCACCCCCTTTTAGGGGTTGTAAAACTTCTAGATGACATACAAACTTGAGATTTGGTACAATTATAGGAATTGGGATTCTTGTACAGAGAAAAATAAAAAAATATTTTTATGTAAACCCTCGCACCCCCTTTTAGGGGTTGTAAAACTTCTAGATGACTTAAGAAACTTGAAATTTGGTGCAATTATAGGATTTAAGATTCTTATAAAAAAAATGTTATGATGTCAACCCCTGCACCCCGTTCGGGGGTTGTAAAACTTCTAGATAACATACAAACTTGAGATTTGGTACAATTATAGGAATTGGGATTTTTGTACAGAGAAAAATAAAAAAATATTTTTATGTAAACCCTCGCACCCCCTTTTAGCGGTTGTAAAACTTCTAGATGACTTAGAAACTTGCAATTTGGTGCAATTATAGGATTTAAGATTCTTATAAAGAAAAATATAAAAAAATGTTATGATGTCAACCCCTGCACCCCGTTCGGGGGTTGTAAAACTTCTAGATGACATACAAACTTGAGATTTGGTACAATTATAGGAATTGGGATTCTTGTACAGAGAAAAATAAAAAAATATTTTTATGTCAACCCTCGCACCCCCTTTTAGTGGTTGCAAAACTTCTAGATGACTTAGAAACTTGAAATTTGGTGTAATTATAGGATTTAAGATTCTTATAAAGAAAAATATAAAAAAAATGTTATGATGTCAACCCCTGCACCCCGCTCGGGGGTTGTAAGACTTCTAGATGACATACAAACTTGAGATTTGGTACAATTATAGGAATTGGGATTCTTGTACAGAGAAAAATAAAAAAATATTTTTATGTAAACCCTCGCACCCCCTTTTAGCGGTTGTAAAACTTCTAGATGACTTAGAATCTTGAAATTTGGTGCAATTATAGGATTTAAGATTCTTATAAAGAAAAATATAAAAAAATGTTATGATGTCAACCCCTGCACCCCGTTCGGGGGTTGTAAAACTTCTAGATGACATACAAACTTGAGATTTGGTACAATTATAGGAATTGGGATTCTTGTACAGAGAAAAATAAAAAAATATTTTTATGTCAACCCTCGCACCCCCTTTTAGTGGTTGCAAAACTTCTAGATGACTTAGAAACTTGAAATTTGGTGTAATTATAGGATTTAAGATTCTTATAAAGAAAAATATAAAAAAAATGTTATGATGTCAACCCCTGCACCCTGCTCGGGGGTTGTAAGACTTCTAGATGACATACAAACTTGAAATTTGGTTTAGTTATAGAGTTTAGGGTTCTCGTATAGAAAGATATTAAAAAATGTTATTATGTTAACCCTCCGCAACCCCTCTAGGGGTTGTAAAACTTCTAGATGACACAGAAACTTGAAATTTGGTCTAGTTATAGGGTTTAAGATTCTCGTAAAGAAAAATATAGAAAAACCTTGTTATGTCATCCCCGCACCCTCTTAGGGAGGTGCAAAACTTCTAGATGACACAGAAACTTGAGATTTGGTATAGTTATTCTTGTAGTATACTTCTTCTAAGATTCTTGTAAAGTAAAATATAAAAAATGATATTATGTCACCCCCGCACGCCTTTAGGGATTGTAAAACTTCTAGATGACATACAAACTTGAAATTTGGTTTAGTTATAGGGTTTAGGGTTCTCGTAAAGAAAGATATAAAAAAATGTTATTATGTTAACCCTCTGCACCTCATTTAGGGGTTGTAAAACTTCTAGATTACACAGAAATTTGAAATTTGGTATAGTCATAGGGTTTAAGATTATTGTAAAGAAACATATAAAAAATCATAAAGTTCTTTTATACTGTTGTATATTCGGGCATTTTTATCTCAAATAACACTTGAACGATAATTTAGGTACACCTAAGTACACCTTACCATTTTTAAAAGCTCTCTAGCTTTAGTTTTGTTTTTATAAATTTACACTTTTTTATTCGTTAAGGAAATAGCTTTTGTAATTTTGTATTTGTTATAAAGCATAATATAAACTAGATAACACTCTTAAGAAAAGATCTCATGCACAATAAATGTAAACTAAGAGCAATTTTTAAAAATTGTAATGAAATTCTTCAAAGCTGTTTAAGCGGTACTTTACCTACGCGATAACGGAGCCTTAAAACAGCACCTTTAATATTATTTAAAAAGACGTTACAATACTTACAAATTGGATTAAAAAATATAAAAATAACACCCACAATTTCATTTTCCTTCAGTTATTTCAATTTCTTAAAGTAAGTTACCTTTAATATCATCCTCTCAGTTATCACGTCCCGGCGGTTTACACTGAAGTTTCAAATTAGCCCACTCTCAAACTGTAATTAAAGCCAGATTAAGGATAAGGTGGCTGTATAATTCTGACCAACACAGATATGCTTTTATGAATAAAACATGAACAAGTAAAGCAACTTCTTCAACGTATCTCACAAGATTAATTAAAGTATATTATTCGGCATAAGTAAGAAAAAACTCTTATTAAATTTAGTTCGTTCCTAATTTGTTTATATCGGTCTGATGTTAAATTAACTATCAAGCCGTTAATTCCCTAACAGGATGTTTTCGAAACGTGAGTATTTTATCTACTTCATTTATTCCCCAACGATTCTGCTTATTTTGCTTTTCTACCAATTACTCGTTAAGTTGATCTGATTAATAACATTAGCCCAAACTACCCAAATACAGATGTTATTAATGTACGTTAAAACACGTACAAATACTGAATGGCAATTAAGAGAAACAAAACAGGCAGATAAACTGTAAAAGAAATTCCTTAATTTAATTAAAGTGTGATAGCTCACTGTAATAATTAATGAGCATTGTGTAATAATAAATAATAATTATTGAAATCCTCCATTTTACATTATTTCACATTGTTCAAATTTTTAACCTAATGTTGAAGGTTTTTGTTGAGTTCTACTAATAAAAAGTATTTTCTGATTCTTTAAAACACTGATTCTAAACTGATGTTTTGCCCCACACTAGAACTCGGCTGCATTAGAAACTGAAACACTAGAAATATTCATTTTCTCACTAAACCGATATTTCAGTATAAACTAACAAAAAATAGAATAGAAATACAAAGATTAGTTACAGTTTCACAAGTTTTATTAGTATCTTAACCTGATCTGACAATATTGTTTCGATATTAAATTTCATTATCAAAGGTACATCTTATCTACCATTCTAGACCTTGTTGTTCAAAATTACACGAGCTTTCAATTGGTATACCTAAGACCAAGTGTTTATACTGGAGCATTGACAGATTGGAGCATAGGACTTGCAAATCAGAAAGCTAAAATGAGCTATGGTTTTAAAGCGTTTTTATACTTTCGTATAGCCTTAATGAAAAAACTTAACAGACATAAACGCACAGTACCTTTAATGAATGAACAAACTGAGCTTAGTAATTCTCCTTTATTAGAAGTGTTAGATATTTAGTTTTTGTTATGTATTATATCTAGTTACCTATTTTCTGTATGTATTTATCCTTAGCAACGTGTTTGTTTATCAATCTTTTTGTTTTTCAATTTATTTGCTTTCGATATACGAAAGGAATAGTTGGACACTTTGGTAATTAATAATTGCATTTTCGTTTCTAATTTACGTACATGGTAGACGCCAGACCGATAAGTAGTGTCAGCTAGTGACATTATAAAGCCTTTCATGCTTGCCATGTATGGGTAGGACCCTAAATATATAAACCCACTAACATAAGAATAATAATTAAAAATCCTATATAATAATAAAAGTGTATTATTAATGCAAAGGAATCGCGAATTTGAGACGGGCGAATCGGACTTTCACTAGGAGCGCCCTCTCACTTTTTACGGTGGCGAGTTTCGTAAGTACTCCCGCTTATAAATATAAAAAGGTGATGCAGCATTCCACTTCAATCATTAATAAGCGGTTAATGTTTAAAGAATTGTTAGGTAACGTAGACAAAACCCGCATAGTTGAAAATTATGGACAGCAGACGAATTATTATTAGACAAATAATAGCTGATGGCAATTGCTTATTCAGAGCAGTTTCATATTGTTTGTATAAAACGCAGGGAATTTGTCAACACTATGTTTATGTCATGTTTTTGAAATATGTACTAATAGACGTTTTCAAGAATGTTTTAAACCAGATCGATTTTTGATTTTATTCTTATATTTCGTAAGGTAGAATTTCCGTATGTATGTATGTAGAATAAACTGGCGGGGAGAGGTAAGCCAGAGAGGAATATATGTCGGAAGATAGGATAAGCTGGTAGAGAGTATTGCTAGGCTTAAGGATTTTCAACTGGTTATGTTTGGTTGCGTTTATTTAAATAATCACTCACGAAAATCCAAAGGATTGTAATCACACATCGAAGGTTGTATAAAGGGAAATCGTTCAATGCTTTTGACCGTCATGTCTTGACGAGGTTTCCCTAGTTTAACATTTAATTTACAATACTAGGATGTAAAAATATATAAAATCGTAAAATACCTAATAAGGGTGTAACTAATATAACTAGAAACTTGGTAATGGGTGGTAGACGTAATGGTTTAGAACATATTTTCCTTATCAGCATGTGGTTACTTCCTGCTAATTTTCGGGAATATCGCATTTTATATTTTAAGTACGCCGATTGTACTCACATTACAATAAAAATATGAAACAAGCAAAAAATCTTTTTCGAGAAATAGCAAGAAGCGACCACATTTTGATAAGAGAAATATGTTTTAAATCATTACAGCCCTCCCTCCATTATGAGGTTTCTAGTAATATTAGTTACACCCTCTATCACAATGTTTAAAACTTTTCACGAAGTAAATAAATTCTTTTCTTATTATTACAAACTTTGAACATTATAATGAGAAAGTTTGTAATAATTGCCATTTGTACAATAGTTTGTCCGGAAATGATAATTTGGTCGAATGAGTTTAATTCCGGTTTGGTTTAGTTATCCCTTTGTAGAGTTTACTCTCAAAGCGACTCGTGCAACACGTCATCAATTCGCTAAAGGAAACATTTAACGTGTTGGATAATTCCCCGTTGCCATTCCTTAATGGTAGATAATTTTCGATTCTCCACATAAGTAGTTATCTTAATTACTTTTCCTTTCAATACGGAGGTTTAAACACACCAAAGCAGTGACTCTGGATGTTGTATGTCTCAAATTACTTATATTATCTCGATTCACAGCAAAGTTTGCGCCAAAAAGCGAAACTTGAGAAACAACCAAACCAAAATAACCCAAGGACTTGCATTGAACTAATTATAAGTAATATACTATACTCGTATTATACCTAAGTATGTGAGGTTTGATTACAGACATTGAAATAAACACCGGCAAACTATTGCGCTGTGTAGAATCTAATAAAGACTAGAAGCTGTATGCTTTGCAGAATAATAAGTAATAACTGACAACATTAGTGACTAAATGCAACTTTGAGGTAACATCAGTAATATGGTTGATTTGTATATTATTGCACAAGTTTGTATATTATTGCAGTTTTCAGCGCTCACGAGTATTAAATAAATCTGTACCAACTACTAAAATAGGAATGAATGTTAAATAGTCTTAAACCATTAGGAATCCAATTTGAAATTTACCACCAACACTATTCCGTTGCTCTGTAGAAGCAAATATGCGATACTTGAGGAATACGTAAGGAAAAAGGCACCAAGATTAGAAACGAATCTAGTGATATAATGGCCTTGTAATCTAGATAAACAATATTTTAATCAACAATGGTCGTTAATTATGCACATTTTTCTGTATCTTTACAGCAGAGTACAACTTTTCGAACTTAAGTAATTATTTAGTAAACACGTGTACCTATAATAAATAATGAATAAAAAATCAGTTTATTTCCAATAATTTACTATGACTATATCATTGGTTTTTAACATATTGTAAGCGTGCCCACGAGCTAGAGATGGTATATGTCAAATGCAGAAAATTAGATATGTAGATGCATAGTCAATTGCGTATTGGACCATTTTTAGTAGCATGAGAAATTTTAATTTTGGCGCCCACCAAACAAATGTTCTCGTTTACGCCTTCTTGGAATAATACTCTCTAACAATGATAATACAGTACATGTCATCAAGCACGTATTAATGTCTTGGAGTTTGAGAAGGGTAAATAAGTATATCGAACAAAGGCAATTCATTAACGCATTTACACGTGTTTGCAGAGACATCATTAATGGTAGATAAAAGTTGTAAAAAGGTTGTGGGGGAAGCAAGGAAAGAATGGTACAGTGGGAGGAGTAGGGTAGTTCGAATTTAACTTTTTTGTTACAAATTGTGTAGTTATCATTGTGCTCAATGAACAACATAACCTACACTTTTCTCTACATCTGCTGATCGTTTGCTCTTTTGTTCATTATTTAGAAGGATGGTTAAAATTGGCTCTTGCAAGATATCTGAAAAAACGCACTTACTTCTAGTAATAGAGATAATCTGATATTCCAGGCAAACCTTCCCCAGACCAATAGTCTTCTCAAATCAGGAAAAATACATGTTGAGGGGTTTCTTGCTTGTTGTAAATAGAAGGCACGGCCTTACAACTTTTCGAGCAAGAACTTTAGCCTATCAGGCTGAAGTAGCAACGAAGAAGTGTTCTCAGTCGTAGGAGATGAACAAAGCACTAGATGTAACTGGTTCTAGAGAGCGAATCTCACAGTTATCACTAAGATTACCCAATAAGTTTAGGAAGAGCTATAAGTTGCAATAAGGCCCATGTCGGTGCTTTTATGCGCAATTCGAGAAGTATTTATAAATGACGTAACACCATATTGTATTTACAATTACGATGAGACAGATATTAATAAGGTCAGTACTTCTCCACGAGTTGTTACTACCCGACAAGAAAAAGCAAGTTGAATAAGTAGCTTCAGTCGCAAAACTTGGATAATACATTACTAGTTCCTTATCTAAGTTATATAATATCCAGTATTTAACAGTTGAATGTGTACTGATTTGTTTCTATTCTCTCTGAAACACATAATAAGACATACAGACACCCTAAGGAACATCCCATTCTCTTAATTTTGACTCCATGAAGGTCATGTGAATTTAGGTAATAAACAAGACAAAGGAAAATGGCGACATTTCCACCTAACTGCACCTACCACTTACAACTACTTCATGTTTATACATCGTTCAAGGCTCAGTAGAATCGAGTGTGTACCGTTGGGCTTGTTAATACATTCTCAAAAGATTCGATCTATTGTATTGCTAAATTTGTAGTACAAGCTCATACTCAATCTTCAAACTGCCATAAATCTTAGTAATAAAATATCACAAAAAAATATAAATTTTATGTTTCAATTAAAAAAATATAAGTTTTATAACTTTGAACACAAAAATCTTAATTCTGAATTTTTTGGCACTTAGACCATTATTTAATTACACTCTTCATTTATTGTCATTTTTTCCTGACCGACCACTTGCTTCTGCTTACACATGTCAGGTCATCATGCAAAGTACTGCTCCAAATGAAGTTCATGGCACTAAAATATCAAGCTACATTTCTGGAATGCTAACATCAGGAAAGGCAGCAAGTACTGCAGAACCTTCTGCAGTTAACTATTGAAGCTATATGCATCTGTAGAAGTCTATAGTACCAGGCGGTTGCTATACCAAAATTGTTATTGCTTTACTGACTAAAAAGTGCTATAAATATTAATTAACTCTTTTATTTCAGATGGACCTATACTATTCCATGTGGCACCGACAAAGAAGAATTTGGACAGGTTCAGCATTGAGTTTGCAAAGACTTGTTTATTTCTTTAATTTAGGTGACATTTAAGTGCATCGTGACATAATTAGATTCTGACTTTTCTATTTTTCCCCTTCAATTTTGTGCAGCGTATTATTTCGTACTAAACCATTATAATGACTTAACACCTATTTCTAGTATACAGGTACCAAGTAAAACCAATTCTTCTCAAATAAATATTAACAATTAGACCTCAAATAGTATTTATTGACTAAAATTTTTAAGAGGAAAGTCATTTTCTTTGACTTCTTCCTGCACATTCCTCTCATTTTCATCCGATTCCGAATGTTCCAATGGTTTGTAGAGGTGTCCGGCGAGCTTGCAAATCTGGACAGTCGATTTAGGTTAAGTTAGGTTAGGTTGGGTTAAATTACCTCAATTTAATATGACTTTCGAGTAAAGGTCAACACATACTGAACAATAACATACAATAAATTATGTCATTTACTAGGTAGCTGAATACTAGGAAAAATTCATTATAATTTTTTTATCGATAGTTTCATAATTGTGTTCACATATGTCGCGTATGGAGGAGCAAGGGTAACTGATACAGTTACAAACACAACATTTGCAACAGCAAGACTAATTAAAAACACAAAAACAACCTTCGGACAGGGGCAAAGCCACCTGTAGAGATTCAACCTTTATCCGCTTGTCGAGTAAGTTTAAAATTACCACTTTGTTGGCCAGAACAACCCAATGTATGGTTTGCTCAAATACAATCAAGTTACCCAAGATGCCACGAAATTTCATTAAGTGGTAGCAAATCTTGATAATAGATGCTGAAGTGAATGATATAATAACAGATCTACCCACTGACCATTGCTGTTAACATTTGAAGGACGTACTAATACGGTGGATTTCTCAGACCGCAGATCAATGCGTTCGCTAACTATTAGGTGAAACCGAACTTGGTGACCATAGACCACGTCAGTTTCTGTGATATCTTTACTCGGACGTTAGTTGGCAACACACAAAAGTTCAAGGCACTATCCTTGAAAAGTCTATGGTTGCAACGTCTCCCCACAAACGTTGAAGTACTTTCTAATAAACTGCAACGGCGACCAGTAGATACGGCAAATGGTTGCCTTCGGAGCTGAAACCGTCTATTAGTCGTAGATCGATGTCATAAAATACAAATTTTTAATTGGCACGGGCTCTGATTTGTGCTGCTATTTACTGGCTGTACTCAAGCAAGAAGTTCTTTAAGCTTGCGTGCATTAATTTGTATCTTTTTTAAAATTACGTAATAGTATATTACGTTATAAGTCCGGTAAACCCAAGTTTACAGTAGCGAGTTGAAAACGTTTCGGGACGAGGCGACGAAGGAGCCGAGTCTCGAATGTTGAAACGAGCTACTGTAATGGTTTACCGGAAGTATGACGTAAGGCGTTTTATTTCATACTGCCTCACATTGTTCATTTTTTAAAAAAATGCATTTAAAATTTTCAGTCCGGTAAAATTTTTTACCGGACTCAAATTAGATTTTCAGTCCGGTAAAATTTTTTACCGGACTCAAATTGGATTTTCAGTGCGGTAAAATTTTTTACAGGCCTTGTAACGTAATAATTCATTTACCGGACTCAAATGAGTCCGGTAAATACCCTTTTACCGGACAGTATGAAATAAAATATATTTAATTATTTTATTTATATTATATTCATATACCTCTTTTGAGATATTCAAACCCAAAAATGCGATTTTTTTAAATTTATATAAAATAAAGAACTTAATTCTCAGATCTAGTTTTCTAGCTACAAGTTTATGTACCAGTATTTCAAGAGACATTGTGTGAGTCGTGATTGAAAATTTTATTATTTTATCTTAAATAGATGAGGTGAATCGCGATTGAAAATACATTACTACATAACGAACTTTCTGGTGACTGAAAACTATTTATTTTCATTTAATGGATTTCCAGTCTTCAAACGTAAATCTATAAATGTATGTGTTCAGCATGGGTTGGTTATAGCAGAGTGTTTCCTTTTTACAAAAATGTGAAGGCACAGAGAAAAGAAAGAATGAACAAGAAATTGTTGGTTCTGAAAAATATAATAAACAGATGTAGGCCAGGAATTTTAAACGTTGTAAATATGCCTGAATTTTAGGGAATGCGATTATCGCTTACGTTTTTTTTATCGGATGGCAGTCGCGTCGTAGTCTTGTTGTTCCGATAAGCGAATGCCTTACAGTTAAAAACCATAGACACTTCCGGGTTGTACGGTTGTAGGTTGCTGTTATCCTCGTTTTAGACTGGGTGTTTCCCGCAGACGGAGCAGAAAACCGAAGGAATAAGGATATCTCTCTAGCATAATAGTCAGTATAAGCACAGTGCAGACTGGGTGTTTTCCGTAGACGGAGCGGAAAACCGAAGGACTAAGGATATCTCTCTAGCATAATAGTCAGTATAAGCACAGTGCAGCTGATCTAACAAGTTATCAAGTAGAGCAACAAAATTAGGTATTCGGTAGTATTAGCAAAGCGCAACTGACCAAACATTACTAACAATAATTATTATAAATACTTAAATCGCAATCATTAGTTTATTTTCGTGCATTGCCGCCATCGTGAATATCAGACTTCGACGTAGAGCGAGAACGGGTTGCGGATGCTCATTCAGAATCATTCTGTTGGTTTGATTACTACCATTTGGGTTTTGGCTAGGATAACCAAAACCCTATATTCTTCTCCGGACACCGGCAAAGGCGTACAAAAGCGCATTCCTTGCAATCCATAGTTGCGTCAAGCTAGATTTCTCTAGATGCTTATATATTTGCTTATACCCTGACTTGTTTGTCGCCACGGGTACATTTGCATATGTGAAGTAGCTTAGAGTTGCTTTGCGTAAATCATTCTGCATAAAAAAAAGTGCAAGCGTAGCTCAAACTAGCGTAGGAGATTTACCTTTGAACTAATACAAGTCTATTCAAATTAATTTACTTAATGTGATTGGCGACCAAACGAACAGTCGAATAGGTTATTAGAACCGCATCCTTTGTCACAAACAGACTTTAGCAAGAAGAAAAAGACAACGAACGCTTGCTGGTTAGTTCTATCCAGAAATCGTTAATAAAACGAGAAAAAACGGAAAAATCTGCATTGAAAGCAACTTAAAGGGGAAAGGGTTTACAATAAGGAAGTTTTTCTGTTGTTAGTTTACTTTATAAAATATTATACCTCGCAGAGTTAAAAATATGATAGAATGGGAAATTAGTTCTTTGCTTTGTAAAACATTAAAATCAGTTGCGGATTAAGTCATTCACAGACCTGAAGCACTAACAAATTCTGAGCCCCCCCATGTTTTGATGAACCATGGCAGATGTGAAAAAATGTATTGAAGCAAAATTGAAAAACAAAAATAAAATAAAAAGGCATTCTACAAAAATTAGAACTACGGGTCAACTTTTTGAATATTTTAGATTAAACTACTTTGGAAAATTTTTGTGATTTTCTACTTTTGAGCGTATCAGTTTCTTTCCAATTGCATGCCATTTTTACTTTAGAGTAATTATTAAGGGCGCGCTTCATTACGTGCAGAAAGTGTCGTTTCCGATCAATTTTCCTTCCACTTCATACACCTTCAGCAATGAGATGAAGATTTGCTCGAGATCGTAAATTGTAGATAAAGGGTAAAATTAGGGGTTGATATTTTTAAGGGTGAATGCTGTGTAATAATTGTTGTACTTTAGGTTGTTATTTTATACAGGCTTACAAGTTTTTCGAAAATTAAAATATGTCATATTATTGGAAATTCAATGGATAACCTGTTTATGAAAATCGCATGGCGCTATTACACAATTGATACTGTATGTATTTTGAAAGACAAGTTAAAACCTGAACGTTCTAATTATTTTTTAATGATAGAGGCTTGCTCGATATATATTGCGAATTGGCAACCCTGCTTTTGCTAGGTGCAATCTGACATTTGCAACATAAAGTTTGACATTTTTGACGGCATACGTACTCAAAACGTTTTGTCATACGGACGCTATTTGTTTTGTTTACATTGAGTTGAAAATTTCCTCTCGGCCAAAAACTGGAATTAACTCGTGAACATTTTCGTGCTATGATTTTCTACGATTTCCGACGTGGATTATCACAACAACAGTGCGTCGATCAACTTATTTTAACTTTTGGTGATGAAAAAACCGTTTATAACATCGTCACAGGTGACGAATCTTGTATTTATGCGTATGAGCCCGAAAGTAAACAGCAGTCGACTGTATGGGTCTTCCAAGATGAGCCAAACCCAACAAAAGTCGTTAGCGCTCGAAGCACTTCAAAGCAAATGGTCGCCTGTTTTTTTGGAAAAACTGGACATGTCGCTACCGTGGTTTTAGAGGATCGTAGAACAGTCAATTCAGAATGGTACACAACAATTTGCCTACCAGAAGTCTTCGAAGAAATAAGAAAAAACAACGCGCGACGCCGGATCATTCTACACCATGACAATGCGAGCTCACACACATCAACGCAAACAACTGGTTTTTTGAGCACTCAAAACGTCGAATTGATGGGTCATCCGCCGTATAGTCCCGATTTGGTACCTAACGATTTCTTTTTGTTCCCACACGTGAAAAAGAAACTGCGTGGACAACGATTTCGACGACGGAAGAGGCGGTTGATGCATTCAAAACCCATGTGTCAGAGATACCTGCTTCTCTATGGAAAAATGCTACGAAATTTGGTTTCAACGTATGCAAAAGTGTATTGATCATCAGGGAGAATATTTTGAAAAACAATAAAAAAGTTTCCAACACTAAATATTTGTTTTTGTTAGTTTTTCGCAATACAGATCGAGCTACCCGTAGTTCTACAATAATTCTCTTGTGTGGTTTAAAACTTAAAAAGGTTGCTTCGTATCTCTCAAAAATTAATACTTGAAACAAAACATACATTTATTTATTATTACACTATTAAAAGTCCTCTTTCAGACACTTTAGAAAAAACTTAATAATAATAGTGCCCTTTTACAGGCCATGAAGGCCTATTGGGGTATAGCAGGGTAGGCTGCTACGGGGCGAACACGAAGCCTGAGTTTATCAAGCAAATAAGTGTAAAAAAGATACTTTTATAACGACATTTTTTACATATTGTAATAAAAAATACATAATAAAAATCAAGTTTTTAATAAATTCTTAACCTTACTTTTGTTTCGACAATAAATGTCATCATCTAAGGTAGATAAGATTAAAGATAAATACAGAAAATAAGTAACTATATACAATACATACAAAAACTAAATCTAAAATTGTAACACTTCTAATAAAGGAAAATTACTAAGCTCAGTATGTTCGTTCATTAAAGGTGCTGTGCATTTATGTTTGTGTATTTCAGAAGCTTCTAAAATGTCTAATTTGTGTTTGTTATTGCAAAAATGTAAGAATTTGGTGTTATTTTGAAGTGTCATTAGGTGGTTCTGTTCCAACAGGTGCTTAGCATAATTAGATTTTTCTGGGTGTTTATTTCTATAAGAGCGTACGTGTTCTTATGTCGAAATTCCTAAGTGTTTGTCGAATATAAACTGAGTTACAAAAAGAACAATTTAATTAATTTTAAAAAATAATTTTAAAAATATTTGGAATTTTGCATAATTGTTATCTTTCCTAAGTATAGTTTCATATGCAACAGCCAGGATTTCTGTAATTTTGTTAGTGAATTAGGAAAAGGAAACTTTAATTAATCTATTGACTTTTATTATATTTCATAATTATGAAGTTCCACAAAGTAATGCTAGAGACAGCAAACTCTACATATTTGTAAGTCGAGAAATTTGTTCTAAGAGGAATTATGCAAAATTTAAAAACACGGAAAAACATAGGAATCTTTGACAATAATATCCGAGGAGATTGAAGTTTGTTTTTTTTACAAACAATTAAAAAATAATTGAAAAAAGTGCTACTTTCATTACGATTTTTCGTTATAAAAAGTCAACCTTCATTATCAGTATGGAAAAAATACTATTTTTTTTATTTCACGCCTACACTACGCGGGAATCAACACCTAAGGTCATATGTCCCCCATCTAACATGCAACATGAATACACACACCCAGAGTTGAATGGCAGAATCTTCCCATTAGAAAAATTCCGTCGCCCCAAGTGACGGGACTTAAACCCACGACTATTCGAACACGAGTGATCCACTGACACCACTCGTCCAACGCCGACCTCAAAAAATCTGTCTGTTTGCATTAATTTTAGTGCAATGTGGTATGAAACAGCTTAACGGCATTTTCTAAAATGAAAATTTTAATTGCAGCATAATGCATTAGACAAACAATCATGAAATTAAATGGGATACACTTCCAGGCTCGTTAGCTATCGAAGGCTCCGGGTGGGGGTAGTACAGTAGAACTTTCCTACTACGCCAATTTGTCTCTTCTCGATATACTAAGCACCAAAAATCCAATAAATACTGCCTATTAGAACGCTATTAGCTATCAATTATTTGTATTCTTTAGAAATCAGATAAGTAGTCAGGCGATATAATATCGATCATTACAATGACGAACGAGTTATTGTGAATATGTGAATTCATTATTACATAATGCTTTTTTTATTATTTTATTTATAAATATATGAAATTTAACATAATTTTGAGGCCCGAAGTAACTGCTTCATTTGCCTGTTGGATAATCCCCCACTGTTTAAAATACTATTTGGCTCTGCTGTCACAAGCTAATAGTACCTATCTGTAAAGAAATACTGGAAATTCAGTTGTAAAATAAAATAATAATAATTTTCTGAAACCGTTATTGAAAGTGAGCTTTTCAATATAAATTTTAGTATAGAAAGTAGGCCTTTACAAAACCAGTCAGGAAAACACTTTACCTGACAGTCAGGAAAAGACTATTATTTAACTCTTAAGTCTTAACTAAAAAAATAAATACGTAGGTACAAAATTAAATAAGGTCTATTTATTTTTATGATTAATATTAATGTTAAAAGTATAGTTACTAGTGTTGCTACAGTTTACATAAGATGTGGACGAATTAGAAAAATGTTCAGTTACATTAGGTTAAATATATTTGTTATAAAATTACATAAACATTACCTTTATTAATAAATAATGTTTGTCCGGTACTTCCAAAAGGAACTGATAAGTTTGTGTTCAAAATTTTTTATTTTTTCGGTCTGTAGCCGTTACCCTGGTGTTTCAGGACTGCAGTTAGCTAGGAGAATTTACTAATGTCCACATTGTCTCTCAAACTCAACGTCGCTTTTAACATTGAATACTTATAGACCACAAACTGGATGGTTTCAGTATCTTTGCCTTCGAGGAAAAATAACCAAGTAGCACATTTTCTGATACCTTCTGTAAGCCTTCGCCAATACGATTCTTCAAAAAAATTTTAAATTTTTGTGATTATACGAGTATGATTAAATTGTGGCGGTTTCAGAAAAAAAATAGTATACATCACACGTCATGAAAGTGTCTTTGACAGAATCCGATCTTTACACTTCGATACGTGCTTTCGATACGTGCTACGTTCGGCATTTAGATCTATTTACTCGTAGAGCTCGGTTTCCATAGTATCCATTATTTATCTATATATTTAAAACACAGGGCTTATTTTTGTTCCAGTTCGATTGAGAGTTCCACCGGGCCGATCTAAGCGATTCTTTTTATATTAAAGCTTTCGCTGTGTAGTGTTGTATTCACATTTCCGATTTTGTAGTCACCCTAATAATCATAGACATATTACAAAAAAAGAAACCAATACAAGCTTAACTAATCTCAATTTCACGCTTCGAGCACTACCCCGCACCGATAGCCTACTACAGATGTCCTTTGTGGTGCTGGGTAACATTCTTTCGTTGTTTTTAAAACATTCATTAGTAAAGCGGGGTGCGTGAATGCAGCAGTCGAACCGATCTTATTAATTTTTAGTTTGAATAACATTATTTAAGTGTTTATTTAAAATTGAAGTTTTAAGTCTTGGATATAAAATATTGTAAGTACCGCACGCTAATGTTTTATTTATAATATAATGGCATGTTTTCCTTTAATTACTTTCACGGGAGTATTCATCTATTAAGAGAAATACTATTTGTTGATGTCCGTGAGGGTAGCGCCTCTCTTACATTTAGTTGCTAAATGCTGGGACCCAGGAAGGAGCCCCGTTGTTTTGTGGCAGCATAACTAGTAGACTGAGTGCGCTACTGGTTCTCGTTAAACTGCGTGTTTTAGCGACTGCCTATTTTGTTGTTTGTGTATGCCGAAGTGCACTTTGGTTATACGGGCTACCACCCTGGCTCCCTTGGACAAGCTAACTTTTGATGAATATATGATTATTATAGACTCTCATTTTCTTTGTTTGGAATATGTTGCCAAAGGGGCAATTGATGAATACTCTCGATCACAATTTACATGACGCGTCGTAGAACTACTAACCATTTTGTGTGTACTTACTGAGATTGAAGTTTCACACAATTTCTCCTTTGTTTCAGAGACAGGCCAATCCGCACGCCTATCCTGACCGCCGATTTTAAAGTCGTTCAATTATAAATCATTTTATTTTATTTTTTTAATTTTTATGTAAGTTTAATATTATCATTTACAGTTTGTTTGTGTTACTTTTGCATTTGTTTTCATTATCTTTTTTTTTTCAATATATATATTAGTATGTTTACATTTATTCATGAACTGTTTTTATTTTATTTTTGAATCCCCTTGTAAATAATTAACACGCGATCTCGTAACAGTAGATTAGTCAACGCTACTTAATTTTTATATATTTTTAATGTTTATATTTTTAATTTGAAAAACTCTAAAATGTTTAATTAGTGACGGGCGAATCGGACTTTACTTGGGGCGCTCTCACACTTTCTACGGTGGTGAGTTTCGTAACTACTCCCGCTTATAAATACAAAAGGGTGATGCAGTCGTCCACTTCCATCATTAATAAGCGGTTAACGCGCAATTAATGTCAAAGAATTGTTAAGGTTGCGTAGACAAAACCGGCATAGTTGAAAATTATGGACAACAGACTAATTATTATACAAATAATGGCTGATGGCAATTGCTTATTTAGAGCAGTTTCATATTGTTTGTATAAAACGCAGAAAATTTGCCAACACTATGTTTATGTCATGTTTTTGAAATAGACGTTTTCAAGAATGTTTTAAACAAGATCGATTTTTGATTTTATTCTTATCATTTCGTAAGGTAGAATTTCCGTATGTATGTATGTAGAATAAACCGGCGGGGAGGGGTAATGTTCAAATGGTTATGTTTGGTTGCGTTTATTTAAATAATCACTCACGAAAATCCGAAAGATTGTAATCACACACCGAATGTTGTATACAGTGCGCGTCTAAAGTCCGTTCCCACCCTACTAATTTTTGAACCACCTGGTATATCGCAACGAAATTTGGAGGGCTTAAACAGGAGATAAGAACCTAATTTTTTATGGAAAAATGACAGCTAAAAGTTTCAGAATGGCGACTGAGCGCCCTCTTGAATTACTTTTTTAAATAGAACACCCTGTATATTATTCCGTTTTTGAAATCTGCTCATAATTATTAACATTTTTCTCTAATACACTTTACTTCTAAATTAATTGATTTTGAAATATTAACGTTTGAAAAGTGACATTCCGGTTTAAAATGAAGTATGGATTTTGCGAGGGATTTTGATCACTTCCGGTAAAACATTTTTAACTAAATTTTATTTGACAGCTAACAGTTAAGTTTGAGAGTAAACAAGATATAAGATACCCCAACAACGATTTTTGTTTTCAATGCAAACTTGATTGATAGCAGAATTCGTGTCTTTGTTGGATTTGAAATTAATTAAAATGTCACTTTTCAAACGTTAATATTTGAAAATCATTTAAATTTAGAAGTAAAGTGTATTAGAGAAAAATGTTAAGAATTATGAGCAGATTTCGAAAACGGAATAATATACAGGGTGTTCTATTTAAAAAAGTAATTCAAGAGGGCGCTCAGCCGCCATTTTGAAACTTTTAGCTTTCATTTTTCAATAAAGAATTAGGTTCTTATCTCCTGTTTAAGCCCTCCTAATTTCGTTGCGATATACCAGGTGGTTCAAAAATTAGTAGGGGGGGAACGGACTTTAAACGCGCACTGTATAGATGAATCCTTCAATGCTTTTAACCGTCATGTCTTGACGAGGTTTCCCTTGTTGCAAATAATTGTAACTATGATCATAGAACTTTTAGAGCAAAAAGAGTTACAATACCGAACGCAGCAACTGAAATAACCAGTAATCAGCTTCTAATGCCAGATGAACGTTAGTATTACGGTTATTTAAATAAACAGAATTACTTTCTACATTAAGTCAGCTGTCGGCAGAGTGGTTATAGTGCATTTCTATCGCTTAACATAGTTAAGTCAAGTTTGCAGCGGTCAGGACTCGGATGGGTAAACCACGAGCGCAGTGTACTTGCCTATATGGCTCCGCTGCCTCGTCTCACACGCACATATCCACTCTGCGGCTCGGTGTGTCTGACGCCTCGACACCGAAAGGTATATGAGGTTAAAGATTATATATATATACTTTCTACATTATTTAAGAAAAGTAAATAAAGTAAATCTACTTTATTTTCTTTTTTATTTCAACCTTTTAAATAATAAACGTGTTTTTTGTATTTCATTTAGAGAATTCAATGAAATTTCATTAAAGGAAATTTCAAAATAAATATTAATGACTTACTAAGATGGTAAATTAAAAACTTGTGGGTAAATATTTAATTTGAGATTTTCTCACGTTTTCAAGTTAATCTACTTAGAAATTTTGCTGTTCAAATAAGGTTACATAAAAAATTTTCATATATATTTTTTCTGAATCAGCTTAATTAAGTTTTTAACAATATAATTTTTTTCTTTTTTTCGCGTTTCTCGCAACATCAATTTATAGCTTACGCAAAAGAGGACATAACATTGAATTTTATAATTTATGTTTTTTACTTATTTTATTAAGGTATAAAGGAAAAAACCCATTGTTATATTTAATCAAGAATGTTTTGTTAATAAGGAAGAATAGATAAAAAATAAATTACCTTCGTATAGATAGAAGCTCTGTCATACAATTACATTTTTCGTTTTGTCAGATCCATAACCGAAAAAATGGTATATAACTAAATATAAAGTGTTATTAAAATAAAATGCAATTTAGGTACTCTATTACTCTATATATTGCATTTGAAAATAACCAACTAAAAGCATTAGGTTAAATTAGTTGGTTGATACAAGTACGTATGTATTTCACCACGACAGGCGTGCTTTTGTATTAAAAATAGACTATTTGTTGATTTTAAATTTGAAATAAGACGTAAATTAATAATTATTATTTGCAGATTTCTGTAATTTTTTATTTCACTTTAGAAAAGTTTTTGTAAGGTAATTAAATAATTCTTAACAAAGCAAAGAAAAATGATTTTGTATAGGAATCGGGAATACCTACTGTAAAGCGAGTTCGCGAGCGTTTCGACTCTAGGCCAGGGTAGAGTCACTACATCTAGTTACCTAGGCCAGCTGGTCGACCAGAGTACCGCAAACCGCCGCCATATTGGGACAAACCAAGCACGAAATTGTTCATTATTTGTTCTGTATTGAATTTAATCAAATCCACGTTTACTTTAAAAAGTTTTTCTTATGCTGAAAGATCAAACCTCTGATATGTCAATATCGTAAAACGTGGTTTTAATTTGTCCATTATTAAAAACTACCCTTCTCTGCCCCAATATGGCGGCAGTTTGCGGTACTCTGATCGACCAGCTGGCCTAGGTGACTAGATGCAGTGACTCTAGGCCAGGGACAACAACAACCCCGTCTAGAGGCCTAGCCAGTACTAAAGACTAAAAAGTCTAACAGTGTGACCGTGCGAGACCCGAGCTGTCCGCCGTATGCATAAAATGTAGCAAATGCGTCTACTATAAATTGATCTAACTCATACTAATCTTATTACATCATACATTAAAAATCATATCCTGTTCCTTTTATTTAAAAATAATAACAAAAACATTTACTATACGGCCGTGTTGTACATAGTGTAATGATTATTAGGTTAATTTAGTTAATAAATTACTAAAAACGTCTGGCGTTATTTTCATTTTCATTCATACTCTCTAACATATGCCTATTTAATTTACTAATAAGCTACGTTACTGTTTAACTTTTGGAATTCTTTTTTAAACTTTCAAACAGGTATGCGAAAGTCATTCGGACCGAAAAGCATTTGTAGCCCTAAGTTGTCCGCTGCCCTCGCTACGCTACGCTTCGCTCGGACATCAAACAACTGCGGGCTACAAATGCTAATTTTCTGCTCTTGAGACACAAAATACTATATAAACACAAATCGAATTTACAATACCAACCGGTAAAAGTAGAGACATCTATACTAATGTTTCAGTTCAACGTTTCAATGTTTCAGTTTAATGTTTTTCTCAATTTTTGCTTTTAATATATAACACTGGACAACAAATTTGAGGCCATTAAAATTTTTTGAAAATAATTATGGTGTACATTATATACTCTAATTTTGTCTAGCACCCTTGATTAAAAAATATTATGATATTTGAGAGCATTTCAATCGAATTTTGTACAAAATAAATTAACAATATTCACAAAAACTTACAGAGATTTGAGTTTTTTCTTTTACTTTGTCTTTTCTAGTCGCTGGAGATCTCCGTAGTCAATGTCTAACAATTGCCAACAGATCTCAGACTGATAATATTAAAATGTTAATGTCTTTGAGTGATCAAGCTTTAAACCGATATAAAATTTCAAAAGATTTAGCACATATTTTCAAAATTACACACAGTTGCGAAACTTTACTACTACAGCTATAAGGATTTAATAATTTATAAATGTGCCATTTCTTTTACCAGTTATCACTCATATTATTAACTTCTGTCTAACTCAATCAGTTTATCCTAGTTGTTGGAAAAAGGCCAATGTTATACCTATTCCCAAACTGACAACACCTACATCCTTTAAAAATCTACGTCCTATAAGTATACTACCCACCCTGTCAAAAGTCTTGGAAAAAGCCGTTGAAAATCAGATTCGTCCTCACCTGCAGAAATGTCAAATATTACCTGATAAACAATCCGGATTTAGACCAGGTTATATCTGTAGTACTGCTCTCTTAAATATAACAGATGAGATTATCAAAGCTGCAGATCAGGATAAGCTCACATTACTTGTTTTATTGGATTTTTCTAAAGCGTTTGACACAATAAATCATAATATCCCCTTATCAGTTCTCCATTATATAGGATTAGCTGATTCAGCAATAAAGTTCTTTAAAAGCTATCTAACTGACAGAGATCAAAGAGTCATTCTACATAACAACACATCGTCATTTGTTAACGTCGTAAATGGTGTTCCGCAAGGTTCGATATTGGGGCCAATTCTATTTATTATTTATACTTCGACTTTTACCGAACATCTTAAATACAGTCATTACCATACCTACGCTGACGACACTCAAGTTTACATTTCGTTTACACCTCAAGAAAAAGATATTGTTTGTGCTAGACTAAATCGTGATTTCAATGAACTATACCTAATATCAAAAAAACTTTGCCTTCAATTAAATGCCGTCAAGTCTAATGCTATACTTTTCGGCAGTAAAAATGCAAGACTACAATGTACTAATAGCCTAAACGTCGTAATTAACAATACACAATTAAAATTTAACACAATTAAAAGAGTGTGTAAAAAATCTTGGCCTTTATATAGATCAGAATCTACGATTTAAAAATCCTGTTAACAAGTGTCTCCAGCGTGCTTACATTAATTTAAAATTATTATATAACAACAGGCATATACTAAGTACGCATATAAAGATATGTTTATGTAATACACTGGTACTATCACAATTCGACTATTGTGATGTAGTGTATGGTCCGTGCCTAGATTCAACAGATAAAAATAGAATACAAAAATTGCGACTTATTTTCGGGATACGTAAGTTTGAAAGAGTGTCCCACAAACGTAGAGAGATTGGATGGTTAAGTATGGAGAACCGTAGATATCTGCATGCTGCTTGTCTCTATCGCAAAGTTTTATTGTATATTTATGTCCACCGTATTTACACAGGAAATTAGCATATCGTACAGAGATCCATAATCTAAACTTACGCCACAGAGGTCCTTTAACTGTCCCCATCTACCGCTTTTCCAAAGGTCATTTTCGTACTGTATTGTTAAATGTTACAATAAAATATATACCCACTAAGTAGTTATCGTTTTAAAAAAACGATATATGAATTGCTGGTTGATGAACAATATACGTGAATTTGCAATTTGTTCGTAATCTATAACGGATTGTACTTGTTTCTTTATTTTCTTTTTCTCTATAACCTTATTTACAGTAGGCTCCATGCCGGTATACTTGCTTTTTATAATTATATTTTTTATTAAATAATTAAATTGTAGGTTAAGTGGAAGAGCAGCAACACGATCTTGTCGTTAAGCTGAACTTCGCCTATGAAAAGGTTTTCTTTAACTATCTGTAAAATAAAATCAATAATACATTGTTATTTCTGTATTTGTGTATATATAAAAAAAGGAACTAAATAATAAAGACAATATTATTATTATTATTATTATTATTATCTAGAATCTAGCATAGATGTTGTAGATTTTTAATGCTGCTCCCACAGTTTATATTTTTACCAATTAATTAATTCACACGAACTCAATAGATGGGGACGTTATTTTGAATGTCATTAAACTTAAGAGTTACCACGCAACAACAAAATATTTATCCACAAAAAATTAAGATAAGGAACTAGAAAGGGAGTAGTACAAGGGATAACTAATGATGTGACAGTGTAGTTTCAAGCAGAAATACATATTTAATATTGAGTGTGGTATATTTACTTGCCATGCAAGTATAAGGTGAAATGATTAATGATTCTACTAAGAGGAAAGCGAGCAACAATTTTCGAACAAAACTATTTTCCATTCTTGTACACATACGCAGGAAAATACATACAACTGCTTTACAAATATTCGCTTTGGTTCAGTTATGATACGTAATATTCATAAATCATGATTTTTAACTCAAGACATCCCCAGAAAAAAAGTAGTATCCAACAAAAAAATGTGTTTTTTCAAACGCAAGCGACCACCCAAGCATAGCTACTAATTTCCAATATTATTGTACAAAAACAAATTAATATTGAGAAATATCAAAAAGCCATTAAACTTAAATATAATAATTATTTTACTAATTAACAAAAAAGGATAGAAAGTATCTAAATCTACTTCTGGTAGCGACTGCAAGACTTCCTATGGAAGCATCTATAAACTTCGTTAACACTAAAATCGTGCGGTCTGAATTTCTGCTAATTGTTTGTATGTTATGTATCAAGGTCCGTAGATGCAAAGCAAGCTTTGAAATATAGGTCATCTCATACACTTCCACTATGCAGTAGCGCGAAAATGGCGGAACATGTTAATTAACATGAAAACAGGAATAATCGACAACTCGACTTGTTTGCAGTTGGGTACTAAGCGTTGATTTAACGTTTTAGAACGTCATGCGCGATAGATCGTCATATGACGATCGTGTCGGCTTAGATGGCAGCCGTATTGCAACTTTTAAAAGCTAAGTACTCAAACTTAGAAATCTCTAGAAATCAACTTCGCATTACATAAATTTTTGGCGTACTCGGTATCTGTCAAGTGTCATGTCATACATAACCAAGGTCCGTAGATGCAAAGCAAGCTTTGAAATGTAGGTCATCGCAATGCCGCCATTTTTGCGCTCAGTAAAGGTAAGTACTCACAGCAGCGGATCCGCAGGCGGATGTCATACGATTGGTCGGTTTGAGTCGATTTGACTCCAACCGACCAATCGTATGATATCCGCCTGCGGATCCGCTGCTGTGAGTACTTAGCTTAAAACTAAGTACTCAAAGCAGCGGATCCGCAGGCGGATGTCATTCGATTGGACAGATTGAGTCGATTTGACTCAATCCGCTTCCAACTATAATTCAAAACGGTTGGATATTATCACAAACAAAGCCCTTAGACCGTTATTGGAGATACGTCGTCATTACCTTCAAAGCGGTGCATGTGGAAGTATATGAGTCCCCAGTGAGTCTTAGACATCAATGTTTGCCAAGCAAATGTGTGTTGAAGGTCAATTTTTGCAGATGAGACTGAGGCGTAAGGTCGTATGTACAGTTTTTAGCAAATGTTTTATCCCAAGTAAGGGCGCCGCTGCTTTAAGAATCGAAATACCCCTTATACTGTGTACGAAAAAGACCGAATTAGACAGAGATGAACAACTACCTGGGAAAGATTTTAAAATCCTTTATTTCATTTCGTATTTCAAACAATTATTTATATACTACAATTAGTAAAATAAGGTATATGTTGACCTCCGTTGTCAATGACACCGGAGTTCAAGACGTTCTTGATCTCCGTTGTTGTTGGCAACGTAAAAATCATTTGATGTTGTATAACAGCCACACGTGACATGCTGCTTTTTATCTCCTTGGTAACGCGTATAATGACACAGACAAGGCAACTTGCTTCATTATACAATAAATTCGGGTGAATTTTAAGAGGGAGAAAGTAGGATTGAAATACGAAATAAAATAAAACAACTTATGCAATACGAAGATCAAGCGATACTTTAAATCCGAAAATATGTATTACAACGCCGAGGCGCCAGCCGAGGCGTTATCACATCTTCGAGATCGATCTAATTACATAATATATATTATTTCATACAGTGTCACATTTGTCAGTTTTACGTCAAACTTTTCAGTCCAGAAAATGCGATTTAACAGTCTAGTATGATTGTAAAGAATTTTACAGAGATGTCCTTATTTTGCATTCGGAAATTTATTTTGTATAATTTTTTTAAATTAAACCAATATTCCAATAATTGCATTACGAAATAAAACGCATTACGTCATACGTCCTGGAAATGGTCTTACAGTCTCGTTTCGATGTTCCGGACTCGGCTCCTTCGTCGCCTTGTCCGTAACATCTTACTAAAATTCTATTTCCAGGACTTATAACGTAAATTACTATTAAAGTTTGTTTTGAAAACATGCTTGTAAAACTATTGTTACTCATTCTATTCAAAATTTCTTTGACACACTTTATAAAATAGTCCTTTTACATGGAAGCATCTATTAGTTAAACAATGTTATATAGGGTATTTATGTTTCAGTCTTGACCTTTAACAAAATAATAACTAAAGAGTGAATCTACTGAACGTAGTTTACTGCCGTTAATGTGTGTAGTAATTTTTATTAGCATTAAAATTAAAAACTTTTACTTTTGCAATTTTATATTAAAAGTGTCTTGAATAGATGATCGTGGTAATTCAAACCTGAAACTTGTTTTAATTTGTTCGCTAGATTTAGAAATTCATATTTAATAAGATAGTCACAACAAATGCATATTAAAATAAATTTAGTATGAAATACCTAAGTAACTGTTATTTTTTACCTTCAACATGAATTAATATGCTTTAGAGAAAAACTCAAAGACTTACTTTCCGCTTTAACGAATGAACGGTTGTAATTTTATAATCTTTTCATTCAGGAATTGTCAGAAAACTTTCATTCACCCTTTCTAAGGATTTGAAAATTTCAAAGCTCTACTGACAAAACCTTTATCTCCTTCTTTTAAATTAAAACGGTAAAATTAAACTGTAAGATAACAACAAAGTGAAATATTTTTATTTGTTACCTAGCAACAAATTTATTATTAAATAATAATTGAACACTTTTGTCTGTTTTCAATGTAAATAAAAAGTGACTTAAAATAAAATAAAGTACTACGTAATATATAAAGTAATAACAAAAAAGTAATTTTGTCTTCTTGAATTGTAACGCTCTGAATTAAATTAAATTTCTTGTATTTGACTGTTGTGTTTCTAAAGTAAGTAATTAGTTTTTTTTAATAAATGAATTTTTCAACGTTGTGCTATTAAGACTATGAAGCAGAGATTGAAACTGTAACGAAAATAACTGTTTGAAAGAGTAATTATTATCGGTCATTTATAAAACAATTAAAAATGCCCAATTTTGTATTTTAAATCTGCATAACTGTTATTTAGAACCGAAAACACAAATTTCTCTCCTTTCATAACATTTTCAAAAAGGGAAGATTTATAATAACAGTTATGTTTTGATGGCCTGAAAAGGGGCGATAAAAAGTCTATAAAAGGATTTGATATATTACAATTTCAATAGAGAGGGCTATTAATTACTCTTGCTAGTTTCAGATCATCTCTTGTTATTTATACCCTGTTGTTATTGTGTCTATTTTTGGGTGTTATAGTAAATAAACAAAGAGAATAAAAAGTTATGTTTTTAAACAATATGAAAACGTATTCGCCAAAGAAGGTTTAATCTATGAAAATGATAATAACTACTTAAACTGTTCTATTTTGTTACTGGACAACTACAAATTTTTTTTTCTGTTTTGTGCATATGCGCTTGTTATTGAAACTGGTCTAATAGACCAACCATCAATTTATCTTTAAACTCTTAAAACTAAATAAAACTTAAGCTACAGTTCATCCACTGATGTCCTATATTTTAGTCTGACTTTGCTTCTTGAAGCACTTGCACTCGTTACACTATCGCTCACTGTGCTCTGCTATTAACACGTTACACAGTATTTAGACTAGTTCAAATGGCTTAGTCCTCTTCAGTCCTCTTATGATGTTTTGGTTGGCGAGTAGTTGTAATGCCTCGACGTTGACCCCTGCGTTACCTATATGCGTTAAATGCGCAGGCAAACACTTGAGTGTAAGAGAACTAAAGCTGACAAACCTATATGTTCAAATTGTGGTGAATCACACCCTGCCAATTACAGAGGATGTTTGATTGCGCGCGAATTACAGAAAAGGCGTGACAAATCAAACAAAAGTAAAAATGATCCGCAACCAAAAACATTTACATCTAGTAAAACCATTGAAGGTGTATCATATGCTCAAGCCGCTAGGACCGACAAATCACAAATGCAACCCAATACAAGCGAACAAACATCCATGGTACAAATGATGCAAAGTATTATGGATTTAATGAACCAGTTCTCACAGAGACTCGATAAATTAGAAGCTAGAAATACTGGAGCTATACCGCGTAATACAAATTAATGGACCAAAGAGATTTCGGAATAGCCACTTGGAATGCTAATGGCATCCAGAACCGTCTACTAGAACTAGAAGTATTTCTGAATGAGCAAAATATAGATGTGTGTCTGATTTCAGATACACATTCAACTAAACAAAATTACATAATGATAAAAGGTTATCAGATCTATCAGGTAATTCACCCTGATAATCAAGCAAAGGGTGGTAGTGCTATTTTGATAAAAAATAACATCAACCATTATGAAGAATGCCATGTTCAAAGCGGCTAAACTCAACTCACAGTTGTGACCGTTAAATCTACCAAGCAAAATTTGAATGTTGGTGCAATATATTGTCCACCAAGATACAATCTCAAAAAACCGGAATACAACAACTTGTTACAGCACCTTGGCGAGAAGTTCATCGTCGGTGGTGATCTTAATGCCAAACATGTGGATTGGGGCTCAAGATTAACAACAACAAAAGGAAATGAACTAAGACAAGCCATTAAGGAAACAGGATGTAACTTCCACACCACAGGTAAACCAACCTATTGACCCACAGACCCGAGCAAAATACCAGATCTTTTAGATTTCTTTATATCTAGAAAAGTTTCTCCAAACTTTATTTATATAGAAGAAAACTTTGACTTAAACTCCGATCACTCAGCAGTAATCCTCACTCTATATAAAAATTATAAACAGAGAAAATGGTATTTTTCAAAAACCACAAAATATTTAAAATAAATACATCAAAAGGTGAGTTCAAACGAGGACCTTTCAGTAATGCACAAAATGGTTCAGTCCAATGAATGTTCATTCAATGAATCTACGTCTCATCATGCTTTGGAGATGGCTTTAAATTATTTCGATTTATTCATTTCCTTTTATACATACATACATAATCTTTAACCCCTTATACCTTTCGGTGTCGAGGTGCCGAGCGCGCAGAGCCGCAGAGTGGGATATGTGGTAACTCTGTTAAGCGATATAATCCACTATAACCACCCTGCCATGCTGCCGGCATATTTCCTTTTGTTTTTTCATTAACTTAACTAAAAACAAAATTAAATCCGTATCACATTGCGAAAATTGTGTCAAAATGCGAAAAATGTACTGGAAAAAGTACGAAAAATGATATAAAAAGGACATTTTGAACCACTAAAAAGATAATAAATCAAGACATTTTCATTTGTTCAAGCTTAAAATATTTAATTCCACTTGTTTCATTCATACATTAATCCATTTTATTGACTTACACATCGCAAAAGGTCTAAAAATTGGCATAAAACATGCCAACTTCAGGAGGTCATAAAAAAGTAATGCGAGCTAATATCATCCCCCCGGGGGTTTTGATAGTCTGTTGGTCTACTTTCATTTTGCGTTTTAGCCACTCGGGCTGGAAGCGATGATCCGAAATTTGTTGCACAGTGATATAATTAATTGTTTATCAAAAGAAGTTGGCTGAAGACAGTCCTATGCAAAAGGGCACAATTCACATTTTTTGAGTTATCTATCGTACGTGATGCACCGTTATTAAAATAATTTTCTCACGTAAGTTTCGATGTAAAGTTTGTAGCCGTTTTTCTAAAAATAATTAAACAAGTTTTTGCAAAGCATAGAGTCTTACGCCAATTTTATACTTTGACTGTTCGTAACTCCGTCTCAGAACGTTTAAATGAAATTAGGTAATTTAGAAGTAAGGAAGCATTTAATCGAAAAAATTGTACTTATTTAAAATTGTAGAGCGCGATCTTTCCACCAAAGGAACCGCACGTTTCTTATGGAAATTGGATCCCGGTCAAATTGGCTGAAAGTTTGATATGTTGTAGTTAATATCATCCTGATCAAAAGTTATCCTGGCCACGAAGCTTTAAAATTAATAGTTTCGGAGTTACAGAGCACGAAAGGCAGGAAAAACATATACTTCGGTTTATGGGTTTTTAACACGTACAACCTCGGTAACGTCATTTTTTGTGTATATTTTTTGTTTTTGTTTTAATTAACACAGGTAATTATGTTGGTTTGCTTTCGTGCGAATTATGTGAAATTATACCGGGTGTCCTATTATATTTTGACCCTTTATAAGCCTATATAACTTTTGAACTAACTAAGATAATGAAATGCGGTGTTTACCAGTCTTCTTCTTAGTTTTTAAAGTTTTTTTCTGAGTATCCGTCTTTTTTATCCACTTCCGGTTTATCCGGAAATGACGTAGCATATTTTCGGGGAATAGGGCAACTTTGTGATTTCAAATGGAACAACATGTATATTTTTTCACAGTTGGAAAGCTCATTGCCCCCCCTTTCCAAAAGTACCAGACTTGTCATGGTTATTATACAGAGTGATGGTTTTATAAGCTCTTAAAGTGAATACTGCATGTTATTACCTTATGCAATAACCATGACAAGAAGAGCACGTTCGGAAAGAGGGGACAATGAACTTTCCAACTGTGAAAAAATATACAGGATGTTCCATTTGAAATCACAAAGTTGCCCGATCCCCAAAAATCCGCTGTCATTTGCGAATAAACCGGAAGTTAGAAAAAAGACAGATACTCAGAAAAAACAAGAATATTAAAGAACACCGCGTTTCATAATCTCAATTAATTCAAAAGTTATAGAGGTTTATAAAGGGGGGCAAAATATAATGGGACACCCGGTATAATTTCATAGAATTCGCACGAAAGCAAAACAACATAATTACCTGTGTTAATCAAAACAAAAATAAAAAATATACACAAAAAATGACGTTACTGAGGATGTACGTGTTAAAAATCCATAAACCGAAGAATGAGTTTTTCCTGTCTTTCGTGCTCTGTAACTCCGAAACTATTAATTTTAGAGCTTCGTGGCTAGGGAGACTTTTGATCAGGATGATATAAACTACAACATATCGAAATTTTAGTCAATTTGAGCGGGATTCAATTTCCATGAGAAACGTGCGGGGTCCTTTATTTCCTTCTCTTAAATTAGAAGTCTAAACACACTTTTGTTAAACTAATATTTTGTTATTATTAGCATTACACAGTAGAACTAAGTATACTTTTCAATGAGGTATCCCTTGCAATTTTTGTTAAAGGTGCCGTTTCTGTTTATTATATCTTTTATACTTGCTGACATATTTATTAGCAGATTTGTAAACAATCTTTTGCGTGGAACAAACTATTTTCTATAATAATAGTACGTTATAATGATAAAAATTGATTCGGTTTCAGTGTGATACATTTTCCAGGTGTTCAGAAATTTTTTGTTAAAAATTCATTTTTGAGATAATGCGACGATTTTTGCGCTCCTGTCTTCTTCATGTATTCCTATATTGTCAGCTATTACTTAATATACACGCAGTATACTATGTAACTTCTTTATTTTTTTTTGTTGCCTTTTTTGTTGATTCGAGCGGATTTACTCCTTCAAGTAAACTTTTGGTTCTTTGGTGCAAATTCAATATAATAAAATAACGAACACTGAAAATTTGAAACTGTAATCAAATCAAAAGAATGCAAATTGAACATGTTCATTTAAAACGATGGGATCGAGTGAGATGGAGCTGAGTAGAAAGTGAGATGCATGCTAGTGACACGTGGTCTGGTCAAGCGTTAGCCTGTTTTTCGAAAAGTAACATTTTCTACATTTAATTGAATATTTTCTTTATAATCACTCGTAAAAATATAATTCACTCTTCATTGTCTTCTACACAAATAGGTCAGAATTTTATAAAGATTACTTTTTTGATTTAGATTTTCGTTTCGAAGATAGGGTGATGTAAACTGCAGATTTATTAAAATTGAAACGGATTTAGAGGCAGTTCGTACCGAGATATGCACTTGTTTATAGTATTTGGCCCCATGATTGCCAATGTTATTTTATAATTTCAAATCATTATAAAAATGTATACGCTATAAAATTATTTTTGAATTTTATTCAAAACAATGCTTTTTTCTCTATTTTACGGCCATGTACATATCTCAGATTTCGAGTTTAGAACCCCAAGACCCCCCCTCCACAATTCATTCTGAAGCGAGTTTCAGAGCACGAAGCACTCTACTAATTCACTTTTATTCGGTCAAGCATTCATTCTTTTTATAGATTTTTTAATATCGGTCGTTCTTGGTCTTTCAAAAAATAACTCTTATGCTATCTCTTCCCTTTTTTGAAACAGTTATTAAGCTAGAAACCTATATTGTCAATTGTGGATAAATGTCCTTTATAACTCTTAACTACAACTATCTAACTTTTGAAATAGTTCTGTGGTTTGAAACCAAGACATAAATAAATAATAAGAGTATAAAAGAATATAAATAAGAGTAATTACACGAAGTAAAAGTAGAAAAATCAGATTTATTGTTTACTAAAATTCTTTGAATTTGCTGCTAATCCTAAATTTCCGTTTTTGCTAGTTTCTTTTTAAACAAGTTGAACAAATGAATGATTTTATCATGATGAATCATTTTACCGTTAAGATTGCGTTAGAGACTGGGTTTCCTTTATTTATCTGTGAATTCGAGATTAAAAGGATCATACAGAAGCTAACCAGCCCTTTATTTTTTTTGAAAGAATTTGAAGATGAAAAACTAAACAAAAAAGTATAAGTAATAAAATATCGAATATTTAGATACATGTAGGATGTAAGAATCCCAAGTAATGTTTAATAAAATAACAAATACATATTAATAAGATTTTCTTTTAAATTCTCCTTTTGTATGGTTACGATTACACTTTTTCGGCTACTGTTTTCAAAGGTTTAGAACTTCTGGAATCTTAATCCATATTTATATAGATTTATACAGTGAAATAGGTGGCAACAACGAAGCACAAACTACCATAAGAAATACATTGGCTATCTTTCCTTCGTTGTAGTCCCAAAGTGAGACGACCAATAGATACAAAAACTAAATATATAACAATTCTAGTAAAGGAGAATTAATGAGCTCAATTCGTTCATGCATTAAAGGTATTGTGTGTTTGTGCTTGTAAGTTAATATATTAATATTTTATTTTGAAATATTTTTGTTAGAAGGTTAGTGGAAAAATGGATACATAAAAAAAAGTTCCTATCTCTAGGCTCGATTTGCCGTTATCAAGTTTTTCATCAAGTCTTTACCCTGGAATTTTCTAATACTAATAGTATACCTACTTTAAGATTTGCATAAAATAATTTTTTTTTTGATTTTATTAATCCTCTTGATAAGCATAAGAGAAAATATAATGCTAAGTACAACCTTCAAAATATGCAATTGCATGTAAATCAATCTAATTTAATGTTATAAATGATTCTTAATTAATGATATAACCTCTAATACTATTTATTCATTTAAAATAATGTGTTTTACAAACTATACTTAAAGTTAGTTAGTGGTAGATTAACTGTGACTCATAATGACACAAAAAGAAAACAGAGAACAATTTAAAAAAAGTGTAGAATAGTTAATTTCACAACAGGCCTAATTCTTCAGCTTCTCTTTCAATCCGTTTTGAAATCGGCATTGAATCGGGTTGAGAAGTTCCGCAATTTAAAATCAACACACCCACCTCAAATTAGGGCATTTATAACCCTACTTACAATGTCATTATCGAGAAAAATAGTATATTAAGCTACAGGGTGATAATGTTTGTAGGAGCGAGGCCCGGCACCCTCATTTTTTGAATATTTAATTCGCTGTTTTTAATTCAGATAGGGTATAAAAGAGAAAAGATTTCTATCTTGGTATTCATTAAAATAAAACTACCACTTTTGTAAACATTTTTACATTTCCACAAGTAACCTATTCCCTTTTAGTCACGTATTTAAACCATTTCTGCTTATTTTATTGTAAAAAGGCAAGAACAAAATAAAAGCTAATTCTTTCAAAGCATTCTATTAAATTCACTCTAAACAGATAAATGTAGTATTTTATGACCCCTTCAAGTAGATTGTTATTTTAAGCAAAATTGTTTCCGAAACCATATTTCACGTGTTACGAGATATAATTATAGTTTAGATAAAGTTACATTCTGAGATCGTGTTTTTGGTCTTGAAATGTTGAAAAGAATTGAAATGAAATATAATTCAATTTTTGTGATTGGTATCACTGAAGTCAGGTTTGTTCTGTGATTGGTTAAAACTTTTTGAATATAATCTCCCCTCTTAAAATTTTAAAACAGGGAGCTAAATTATGACCGATTATGACCAATATCAAGATATTAGGTCGGAATTTAACATCGCTAAACTGTATATAAAAAGAGACATCTGCTTTGTACATAAGCTCATGAATAACAGAATAGATTGTCCCAAATTGTTGCCTTTGGTATGTTTGTACGTACCAGCGCATCGATCACGGCCTGGAGGTAGCTTGTACATTCCACATCATCGAACTAATTTAAGACTACACTCTTCATTAATAAGAATGGCGACATCTTTTAATGCTGTTAGCTATGAAATAAATATTGATTTGTTTGATTCTTCCCCCGTAGCGTTTAAACGATCACTGTGTAGATTATTCTTCTTACAAAATGCACTGGGATAGGTAATAACTGTAGGTTTCGTCTTAATATAGTGAAACAATATGTTATTGCTTTGTTGTTTATTATTATTACTTAAGCTTTAGATGTTTTTTTTGTTTGTACTATGTGTAATTGAATTTAATGTATATAATTGAATGTATTTTAATTTAAAATCTTGGGATTCCCCGACAATGTAATTGGGCATTGCCCGTTTTGTTTGGGTGACAATAAATAAATAAATAAACTAAACATAGATTTTGCGGGAAGCAAGTCTGGAGTAGTCTCCAATAGTGTGAAGACACACGCTCGGACGTGATACGAGCTGAATTAATATTTGAAAACGCTGTCCACACATGTTCCGTTCGTATGTTAAGTTTTTACTTACTGAGCTCTGGAGTCTTCCTAAGCTTCGTTACTGCAAACGACTGTTTTTCTTTGCCGGAATAGATTTATACCTATATCAATGATATATTTCAAATGATTTCTCGTCGAAAAGTATAGAAATAAGCTTGAAATAGTTTATGTTCCAAATAAACCACAATCATTTAAACGTCCGATCAAAAGGCATTTGGGACCACATGACTTACAACCACGAACGTATGTATATATGATCGGACTCATTTTTGTGTGTGGACGGACTTCTGCGCCATATCAATTTATTTTGTTTATAGAAATGTTTGTCATTTTGTCATTGTCGCACAAGCTTCATAGCCTCTGTGGCCTGGTTCTCCAGGTAATGAATAGTAGTAATTATTATTATTATTTGCATTGTAAAATAATAAAGATCAAATAATAGTTCATCGCTAAATATACGTACAATACGATTTTAGGTTTGGTTTATTTAGGCAAGTGAATAAGATGTGAAGGACGGTGAACTGCGATATTGCTTCCACTGGCAGGTCGTTAAGTTTGTTATTATACGTATTTTATAAGTTAATATTACATTGTACTAATCCTAAAGATTAATGAACTGTTTATAATTGTATATTATAAAGTATATAGAAGAAACTTAAAACAAACTGTTTACGTTACTACTTTGATTATGTTGAACGCTGCTCCTGCTCGTCCCTTAGGCTACTCGTACTTTGTCTCCAAACCATCTTTATAGCAAATTCGTTGATTTATGTCCGTGCTTACAAGTAATATTATTTAAAGTTTTTTATTCCTATCTGATCACTTTTTATAGACATTTTATATACTTTAATGTTAAAAAAAAATTAAAAATATTGAGTGTCTCCGAAAACGCCAAGAACTATTAGTGTAAGTAGTTGGTACAGAAATTTAAAATTGTAGTTTTCTAAGTCAATATTTCTTCTGTTTTTATAAATCCCTTTTATCTATATACCTATATTGTTTTATTGAGATAATAAGTCAATCGGTAATACATTAAATAGATTCGAGCCAGTATTTTTTGTAGTTAGTTTTATAATAAAATAGCAGTTATTGAGGTGATGTCGTATCACCGTTTTTGAAAATTTTATCGAAAGATGTTCGGAAACGTTAAAAGGAATATTTTTATCGGTTTTTAAGTTAATAGAGGGGCATGTTATGTCTTGGCCACATAATTAATAAAGACTATAGTTAGGAGCTAAGTTAGATTCATCAATGTTTAATATAAAAACTTATGATTAAAGATTTCGTGCAAATATAACCTTACTTTCCTAATATTTCATGCATAAATAAATAAATCACATTTATAAATAAAAAGGATATGATTTAGCTAGACTGTTTGGTCACAATCATGTATAGGCAACCTAAGTTACACTTTAGGTCAGGTTCCCACTTGCCAGGGAAAATCATTTCCATATTTAAGATTTTCAGTTACGATGATTCAGCGTTAAGCATATTCTTTGGTATTCTTAGAGGCCAGCTCAAGTTTACATGGTTATTTTCCTGTAAATAGATTAAGTAGATTAATCTTGTTATGATTGATATAACACAATTAACTTTTGAACTCATTTAATAGAAACCTGGTCACTTCATTTATAGGAGGTATTTGAAATCCTCTTGGTTCGCGAAAATGACTTTTATAGCTTTTATCCTGGTTTTTCTTGTCATTGTTTTTAAGTGAGCTCTTAGTGCATTGTACACTGGACATTTTGTGCACAAATTGATTAACGTAGATGTTATTTTCAAGCCGGGGTTTGTGAAAGCATCTATTAGCAGATATGGTATATCGTACTGTAACAAAATCATGTTTGTATGAAATTGTAAAGATATTTTTATGTATAAAACAATTGTATCACACACATTGTATATTCATATAGCTAAATTTGTAAAAGATGAACTCTTGTTTTGTTAATTGTGCATAAGTAATTATCTGTAACGAGAATCTTTATTGTCAAGTGTTTTTCGTCCGTACCTTCTTTATTATTCATTTTGGGACTATATATGTCCTATATGTTTTTGATCAGCGTTTAAAAATCTACAAGTTTATAACATCAGATCTGGGATCTGTGTTAATCCGAATCATGTTTTGGATTATGACGTCACGAGCGTCGCCCGTTTGTCTTTTGTTTTCGAAATCTGTCATAGAGTTCTTTTGTTATGGCATTTCCTATATAAGCTGCTGCATTTGAAAACAAATTTAGTCGTAAAATATTCAAGGCAGAAAGCACGTTCGGCTCCAGTTAAAAAATCTGTAAAATTTGAGGTTATTTGTACCTATCATATGTTTGACAAGTGTCAATTTTTGTAAACAAAGTATTGAAAATAGAATCAAAGGTGTTTACCTGAATTTTAATGATGATATTATTATTGTGCTACAAATATAAATAAAAGTGAAAGTGTTTTTACGTTTTAAATAAATACAAGTGGATCTAATTTGGGTTCATCGATCCACGTATCGAATATTTTATAAATAACAATCAGCTGTTGGTTGCATAGCAGTATTGCCAATTGGATTATTTTAAAAGGAAATTTATTCCACAATATACCAGGTTGGTTTAAAAAATAATTGATTCTCATAAATAAAAAGGAATAATAATTTGATTTGTAAAGTTCATCTTAGGGTAGAAAAATCTATTTGATTTAATTCATAAAATTCTTTTTAAGAATTTGTTTAATTTTCAATTAAAAGAAAACAATTCAAATTTGTTTTAATAAAGATTTATTTATTTTGGATAACATTTTAGTTATATTTAAATAATATTTGTGGTGGTTTGTTCAAACGAATAACTGTATTTAATCCTATGTCAGATAAATACGACTTTTCTTAACGTTTGAGCAAGCTTGAGGATTTATTTTCAATTTCCAATTGTAAATTATATTTTTTTCTTTGTTTTTGCTTTCCTGAATTTAATTTTGTTTGTTGAATAAAGTCTTTGTGTTTTCAATCAACGTATGTGTTTAATTGATGCTAATACAAGCATACAGCATTATTCTCTTTCAAATTCAGATTACAGTTACAGGTGTCCAGCTTGCAGAAGCATAAGTGCTTACAGTTTAAGTTTTTTCTTGTTTCCAGGCATAAAAGAATATAAGAGTCTCGAAATTCAAATAATTTATGTTTTACCGAACAAACCTGAGCTAGCTGAGAGAAATAAAGAATATGTGTGGTGTATTTTAATCATAATCCATCGTATATAATTTATACAGAACGGTGGATAATTTATTTAAGTATTTTTATATTTTTATGTCGGGGTCACATCAATATAATTAAAATAAAATTATATTTGCTATATAATTAAATATAATTAAAATAAATAAAAAATCAGCAAATAGCTTTTGATTCTTGATTTAACGAAATTAGATAATAAAGAAACAATAAGAAACTAATAATAAAAGATAAGTATGACTTTGTCTACATTGATTTCAGCTGGCATTACAGTGGAATGCCCCACGTTGAGACAAGCCAAATAATTATACTATGGAATCCCCACTTTGGGAGAAATCAAATCAATAAATGAACAGATCTTGTGCATAAGTAATGAATTAATAAAATAAGAATAATAATAATAATATGTCTTTAATGTTGCTATTAAGTAGTACATAAAATAACATTTTATACATATAGTATAATAATAAAAGAAAAAAACAAATAAATTAGCAACAAAAGGCGCAGTTCAGCTACTCATTAAACTGAGTGCTGCTGTTACACTGAACCTAAAATTAAAATAATAACATTGTTGCGAGTATTTTTAAATTTAGTATAGGTACATCTCTAGACAGATAGTAATGTCAACTCAAGAGCATTTGCTTAAGATGTTTTTTGAAATTAGAAAGTGAAAGATTTTTTTAAGTCAGACTGAAGATTACTATATATTTTAGCTATATAGTATGAGAAAGACCGTTTAAAGGTTTCAGTAGCATGTTGAGGAGGAGTTAGCAGCCCTTTAAATCTCAAATTAAGATTATGCACGTCAGTCCGATAACGATAATATAGAATAGCTTTCGCAGAATTTTTTATAATTAGTCTGCCCGACGTCTTAAAGAAAAATCTTAAAAAGTAAACTTCATATTTTAGATTATCCGAAATAAATGTTTCGAAATACTTTTGATGAACGTTTAAAGAAGTATGGAATAATAACTTCAGTTATGTAAATTCTGGTATAAACTTTAACAATACGTAATAAGATAATTGAAAAGCCTTAAAAACAAAAACCTCTGCATTCGTTACATCACCCCATTGTTGTTAAAATTAAAAAATCTATCTCAGAAAAGTTCAAAAAATTATTTTGCAAAAATAAATTATCATTCAATCAATTATTATTACGTATTTGTAAGTTTTGTAAACTAACTGTAATGTCTACAAGAAGGTTATATTTTAAGGCTCATAAAAGAATGATGTAGAGCTATATAACTATATGTACGAGGGTTCAGTTCCGAGGTAGCTGATGTTGTGTGGAGTAGATGTTTGGTTTATGAGGAGTGACGAGCCGGCCGGGTTTGAGCACATCCTTGGCTTTGTCGTCAGTACAGCTATGACCGAGCAAGAGGTACATTCGTCTGTTGCGCAACGGATTATCATAAAGTTTTTAACCAATGAAGGCGTTAAACCGTCAGAAATTTTAACTCGTTTGAAGGCACAGTTTGGGGACAGTACATTGTCTCAGAATCATGTGTATACGTGGGCGAGAGAATTTAAGGGCGGACGAGAACGTATTGAAATCGAAAGTTATGATCGACGCCCAAGGACAAGCCTTACAGATGACAATACCAAATTTCATCAGAAGTGGGTATCAGCTATGGAAGTGTTCAATCCATTATAACTGATCAACTTGGTTTTCGAAAAATTAGTGCTCGATGGGTTCCGAGGTTGTTGACTGGAAACCAAAAACAGGTTAGGTCGGAGATTCGATTTCAGCGAGAAGGAGAGGCCTTTTTGCAGCGCATCGTGACATGTGTTGAGACGTGGGTACATCACTACACTCCTGAATCTAAAATGGCAAGTAAGGAGTGGCGAAGAAAGAATGAAGGTTGCCCAGTGAAGGCCAAAACTCGGCCAAGACTCCGCTGGAAAAGTCCTTGCAACGAATTTTTTTACTCTAGGGGAATTTTACTGATCGATTTTCTACACGATCAACGTACAGTGAATGCGGATTACTACTGTCAGTTGTTACGGTCGGCAAAAGCCGCCTATCGAAACAAAAGACGAGGCATGCCCATCAGAGATGTCATTCTTCTCCATGACAACGCCAGGCCTCACACCGCAGCCTTGACGAGGAATACACTGGAAGAAATGGGCTGGGAAACCCTCGAGCACTCTCGTTATAGCCCTGACTTGTCCCCCTGTGACTATTTTTTGTTCGCGGCTATGAAGGAATCACTGGGAGGAAAACGATTTGGAAGCAATGAAGAAGTCGAAGAGCACGTGCGCAATTGGCTTACAACTCGCCCTCAAACTTTTTATAACCAGGGAATACTGAAACTTCCAAATCGGTGGGTAAAGTGTGTAGATCTCGCAGGAGACTATATTGAAAAATGTTAAAACAATGATTTGTGTATAACATTATTTAATAAATGATGAAAAAAATTACCGTTTATATTTGATTTACCCTCGTAAAAGTTACCTAGAAATTTACTTTAAAATAAACATTGCAAATTAAAAAAATAAAATTTTAAAGAATTTGAAAAATCATCAAATTTTTGAAATGCATTAAAAATGTCATATTAGGAAATTGAATAAGTTAGCCGTCTTATTCAATTAACATTAAACATGTTATTTGCAATTTTTGTGATTTTACAGGAGGAGCAAAAACAATTTTGTATTGATAATTGTGAATGCAGATTAGCATGTGTCAATAGCACTCGTACATAGTGATTTTCAAAAGTAATTTTTGACAACTAAACATTTTGATCAACTGAAAGTATACTTTATTTGTGGCCATTTAATGCCAAAAAGCATTAAATGGTAATGGTAAATGCATTTTGAAAAATAAATGCAGACAGCATGTTTTGTCATAAAACTACTGAAGTATACGAATTAAGGCGTACTTTTAAAAAATCCTCTGTAAAATCTCCCCAAGTAATTCAGTTAGTACTATCAATCTGATCATAAGTTTAAACAGTACTTATATGCTTAAAATAGTGAGAAGCTTCCAGTGAATAGCTGGAATCAAAACTGGAGCGACAGCGACTTTGGTTTATCATCACCCCGCTTCAACTAATTGCTCTACGAAAAAGCATTAGCGCGCGTGCCACATTTATTTTAAAAGTTGTTAAAGGTTGTATTCATTTAAATAATTTTTTCCAAATTTTTTCACAATATTCAGGATATTAGTACTCTTTAAACTCAACGATAATGATAAAAATATAGTAATTTTAAGTACTTAAAAAAAGAGTGATTTTACAAATGATTTCTTAAAAGCATGGGTTATTCCCTATGTTCGATATCCTAATGAAACATACGGTATGTAGATACAAAAATTTCTTTAGCCACCCTCCTCCAAAAAAAAGGTCTAAACCTAGTTACGTCTATGAATATCATTAATGGTTACTTTTTAACCTCTAATTCGGAACATTGTGTAGCTTCTCAGTTTCTTTTCAAAATGTACGAACCTAAAAACATAATGGTTTGAAATATGGATTAAAAAGTAGCGGTTATTAATTTATTACTTATTGACTTATTATCTCAAACAAAAAACCACATTGTAGCTTTTAAATCCTAGGATATATGTAAAATATTGAAATAAATGTTTTAGATAGAAAACTGGTGTTTCCGTTTTGTGCCCCGACCGTTAATACAACAGAACTATGCGGCATTGATTCATTAACCCAAAAATCTAAATCGAATAAATTTAAATACTGCTAGGAAACTGAATGGACTTACTGTCAATAAAAAAATAAATCATTTCGCAACCTATAACACTAAACGAATTCTAATAATAGATTCTATTTTATAGTATGTTTACGTAAAGATGATCTATCATTCAATGTAAACGTGGTTGCAAATATAACTAAATTTCGAATATCACTGTCAAGTTGAGTGATAACATTTTCTTATTTCCACACAAAATCGCCTTAAGCCGAGCTTAATGTTAGTTCCCAAGTTGTTTTGGTGCACCCTAAGGCTAAGGTTCGAACGGGTCCATTTCATGATTTCGGTAATTCCCTAAATACACATTTGTTACTAAAGTTCAAACATCTAGAAGATAAGCTGTCCGAAGAATTATTTGATGTATTTACAATATTAATCAGAATTGTCGAATTCAAATATTTACAACATATGAACTTGATTTACGATGTATATATCTAGTTTCTTCGACGAATTTTAATCGCAGACTAGAATTTAAGCAGTAAGTTAATAGAATTTACGAACAGCATAAAATAGAGGCTCAAGTAGTTTTCTTTTAGTTACCAAAGGTTTCCCTCTGAAATATATAAGAATTAACAGAGTGAAATTACTCTCAACATTACATCACCATTAAAAGGCTGAGCTTTACAACTTGTGTGCGGGTGAAAACCTACATATTTCTGGTAACTGATTTTTTCTTTCTCTCAATTCTGAGACAACTTCGATCGTAGGTGTCAAGACATATATATGAAAAGCTTCATGTCATTTATTGCTCAGTCTGAGTTAAGTGAAGCATTTTCAGTTCTGAAACTTTCTGCTTCAGAGAATTTTTAATGAATAAGAAGCTTAATGTTTAATAAGAATGTTTCATTTAAAACTAATATAAAAATTTCTAGTGTAAAGTCTGTGATCTTGTTTTTCATATGACTGTGCAATTTTGAAAATAATTAAATAATGATGCATGCATCAAATTGGCCTAGTGGTTCAAATAATTATTAATGCAATGTTTAAATTTTGTTTTTTTTATGCAGCAATTAATCATATAGTAAGACTAGGTATCTGCTAAAATAGGCTGACAAGGTCATACCTTCACATAAATTAATACTGAGTTTACGTAATTAAACGGATGTAATAAGCTATGTACTAGAGGTGCAACTTCGATCGTATCCGTTCTGATCCAGGCGTATTTGGGGACGATCGGATACTGGTTGCGTCAGACACGGACACGAACATTTTTGATGGCATTTAGAACAAAAATCTTAATAAAGATTAGAAAAAGCCAAAATTTCTAGTAATTGTAACCCACGTTTTTAGAAAAGTACATCTAAAATTATAAACGCGTTTATGGTGACATCACTCGCAACTGTAAGTGCCAACTGAAACTTGAGAGCCAGAAAAAATAATTATCAATAAAGCACCAGTTTGTTTATGCTGCATAATACTATTAAGAATAGAGACTTGAACTTGAGAAAAAAATTAAGGTTTAATAACAGCTTTGAAATAAATCTGATTTATAAGAGAATATCTTATCTGATTTTTAAAGAGACCTTTTGATATCCTAATCAGGTAAGTTAATTAGATAGCTAGATAGCTTTGAATTTAATTTAAAAACATAAAAACTATTCTGCTTTAGAGGAAAATTACATTTACGAATTATAATATCTACGATACGATGCGATGCGGGGATCACCCGGACTATGACATAACGCCTTGTTTTGACTACATTAATTAAACATTTTAATAATGAGAACTTCAAGTTTTTAATGTGCGGTGAATTCTACGTCGTTGATGTCATCGCTTACAAACAGTTTGTACTACACAACTATCCTTTTCTGCCCTGCCCTCATAAATTGTATAAAAAGATTGGGTTGTATGTTGCAAAATCAGCAACGTCAACATAACAAAACATAAAACATCCTTCATTTTATTTATTTTGAAGAACATAAGAAATCCTACTGTATGTGCTAAAAACAATACACCCTTCTTTGTTTGCATTTGTTCGAAAACTATGCCACTGATACAAAATAGTTTTTTTGTTTGTCTTACCGATGTCTAATTAGGTTTGATGTGTTTCTTATAATACACCCTGTATGTCCAAATATCCAAAGAGTATCCGAATTATCCGAAAGTTATCCAATTATCTGAAAGTTATGGAATTATCTGAAAATACGATATACAAATTTTAGCCGATGTCCGAATTTAATTTTCTTTTTATTTTTTATGGTAACCTAAGGCGTTGTACAATTACAGTATTTGAAGAAATCCCACAAGCATAAATTAAAGTTTTAGTTGTCATTTCTTAAACTGATATATAACATGAGATAAGTCCCAAATTATAAAAAAAATATCAAATAAAACGAATACTCTAGTAAAGCATTAAGATCGTAGATAAAACATTGTAAGATAAACATGTAAGAGTCCCTTGATTGCACTTACGTCTTTTAAAACACTCGCTCGTGTTTTAAACCGTTCGCGGAGTAAAGAATGGCTTTTTACACTTGTATCTTAAATATCTACTTGTATGTCGGATAGAATTCGGATATAGTATACAATTCAAATATTGGATAAAACGACTATCGACTAAAATCTGAATATTGGATAAAGGATAATATTCCTATATCGGATAAAAGTTCGTTTACAGGAGAAAATCTAAACAATTTTGATAGCACTACTCATCATATTTTTTTCATTTACGTTAATTTCAATTGTTAAAAAATTATTAAGGTTAATTTTGCCAGTTCGTTTATTTTTTGCACTGGTCATATTGTGTCCGCATACGATCACGGTAGGCGAAATGCATGTTAGCAACTATAATGCCTTTGTTTTCGATCACGTAATATTACAATATTATAAATGAAACAAATTTAGACGTCATATCCAATGAAGCGAATATATTTATTATAAGTTTTTCATCAATGCCAATGCACCAATTCCGAAGCCAGATGATGTATTATATTTTTCCACGACAACGGTAGATTTACCTCAAACTTTCGAATAAGCATGAACTGATTGATGGTAAACATTTTATGAACAAAAAACTGAATTGACTGATAATAGTTAACTATAATATTATTTCACGTCAGATCGGTTGAAGCAGATCTGAAACTAATCGCTAACTTGTTTGAGCTATTGAATTCAATTTAAACTTCGGACTTTCGTCTTATACTTATTTTATTAATCAAATCAAACTACTACATGTTGATTAATAGTAGTTTGAAATAACCTTTAGAATGTAAATAAGCACAATCGCTAAGATTTTATTTTATTCTTATTCAATAATGAAACTTCCAAAGACTACAAAAATTCTAAAAACGTTATTAAAACCTACTCATTTCTTTAATTAATTTATTTTTAATAATGATAAAATGTTAAGGTTGATATTTCAATACCATACATTATCATGTTTTGGTGACGTAGAAAACTGAAAAATATATCTGATCCAAAAAAATTTTGTCAAACATTATTCTGACATTAATCGAATTACGAGAATATTCATCGATCCAAATATAAATTTTAGACCAATTGAAAACCAAATTATCATTGTTTATTAAAAAGAAATGATCTTTCAATTAAACAGATAAGTATAAAATTCGATACTTCCTTTTGATATTTTCAAAATTAATTTAACATTGACAAGGTTAAATAAAATTATAATTCTTATTATTTTTAAAAGTTTAAATAACTGTATTATATTCAATGAAGGGCAGGGCAGGGCAGGGCAGGGCAGGGCAGGGCAGGGCAGGGCAGGGCAGGGCAGGGCAGGGCAGGGCAGCGCAGGGCAGGGCAGCGCCGGGCAGGGCAGGGCAGGGCAGGGCAGGGCAGGGCAGGGCAGGGCAGGGCATGGCAGCGCAGCGCAGGGCAGGGCAGGACAGGGCAGGGCAGGGCAGGGCAGGGCAGGGCAGGACAGGACAGGACATATTTCTTGAAAGTTTATTATAAAAAAGAGGTGGATAGTAATTTTTACTGTACCTACTATGTTTTAATCTGGTATATGTAATATGTATATTTCCCTCACTTTTAGTTTCATAATTATAAAGTCAGTTAGTAATCTCATATGAATCTATATTTTCCTTAACAAATATTAGACATAAGTATATTTATAATGAAGGTAAGGTCAACAATTTTCTTTCTATAAAAATATTCTTTACATCTGGCCTATATTCCAAATTATAGATTAATGTTAAGGCTTTCCTTTGAATACTAAATATACGTTCTGCATGAGGAGAATGACCCCATAACAATAAACCATAGAAGCAATGAAACATTATAAGTGAATGATATGCAACACAAACTGAGCTTTGAGGTGCTATTTGTTCCTCTGATAGAGTATTGCTACTTAATTGTTAAAAAATTGATTCCTATTTTATACTGTTTTAAATAATAAAAGAATTTTTTTAAAAAACCAAAAATCTTGACCTATCAGATTTTACACAACCCAATTATAATTTATTTACTTTTATAAATGTAAAAACTAATTATATATACTTATAGAAAAGAAAATACTAATTCCAACCATATACAACACTTGCTTGAAAAATAGACTAATACCCTCAATTTTAATGTCAACTAAACAAAATTTTCTAATAACTAATAAGTGGCTTTATTTCATAATAACACATTTGTACACATTCCTTTCTCTACAAATCTAAACATTAATCATTAATAATATTATCTGAATGATTCCAAAAACTTTGACATACAAGCCAAATTGCATAATTTAATTGAAAGGCGTAGCTTGTCAAACATGTTTTTATGTGATTCTATCAACAAGATACAACCTTTACATTTAAATGTGTATCAATTATGTGGCTATAATGTTACTCTACTTATTCCCACTAAAAAAACTTCCAAATTCAATAAGACTGCAACATAAACATATCTCGTTAATATGGATTTTATGTTACAACTATATTTCAACAGGTAAGTTGCTACAGATTCGCATACATCTTCAATACAACATGTTTTGTATGTTTCAGATGATTTATAACATTAAAATTGAACTAAACTTTATTAAGTTGAAAAATGTATAAACGATCCCCAAATCGTTAAGTTATGAAAAAAATGATTAAATTAAAGACTTTTTGTGTGCATATTAGTCTTAATTAACTAAATTTATTTTCATTAAAAAAATCTTTTTAAAATTTATTATTTTAAAAGTGAGGTTATACAACATTAAATCGAATAGTTTTAGAATTGCATGAAATCTGCTTACTAAATATTATCGTGAGAGTAGCTTCTCCCTAGTATCAAATATCATGACAGTATGTACTTTCCACAAAGCATGCACAGCAACTGAAAAAGGGCAACAGTTTTTGAAAGGTTAGAGAGGCAATGCATTTCTCTGAAAGAATACATTTTTTTATCAACTTTTATAATGATACATACCTTGAATCTATACGACTGTTTATTATCGACTTTTACCTTTTTTGTGTGTTTGTGAAGATGTCAAAAATAATAATAACAAAGTAACGTGAAAGATATTGTAAAAAACAGTATCCGATGTAAGCTTTGCATGTAAATATTTGCAACCATCCAAGGAAAACTTTTCGGGATTTTTATTAGAAGCAATGTTATGTAAACAAAATTGAATATCACTCAGCTAATTGTTGTAGCACAACTATGTTTTCCTTATTTGTTAATATATTTAGTAAAAGAAAATTGTATTAATTTTTATAGTCAAACTGAATTCAACTGTTCTTTGTTATACTTTAGTTGAATATTAGCAATCTAATAACTAATAACTTATAATAATTGTAGTGTATCAATCTTGAGTGGTTTTTGTTAATAGTTTACTATGTATACTTTACAGTAAATTAAGTTAGAACACACCCCTAATAAACAGTTTTGGATTGTGCTACAATAATTTCTAATTAGCCAATCGACATAAACAGTGAAATGTCGTAGACAAATGAGCTGCATTCCAAAGGCAATCTCAACAAATTGAAGTTACTGAAAAAAACAAACAAAAAGAAATGTTTCATAAACTAATAAAGTATGCTCCAAGCTATTTTTCGTGAAGTTTAGCCGGAAATGGCATAGAAATTGCGTTTTTTTATGATAATTTAATAAATAAAAAGAACATAATGATAGGACAAAACCACCACTCGATTTATAAGAATTTATTAAAAAAGGAAACAATAATAATTAGCAAAACTTTATTTAAAGTATGATCTTGAGCAATCTTGATTAGTCAAAGTTAATTTTAATGAAATAGTCTGTAATAGTAACATTGAAACAGATATTAACGGTTAATAAGGTGTTTTGAAAAAGTTAATGCATTGGGTCTCTTGTAACATAATTAATTGCAGTAATTGTAGTTAGTTGTACCGCTAATGTTTATTACAGTATGTTGCAAATGTTGAACATTAAATTTTACAGTCATTAATTTGATAATAAGAACCATGTAAAGTTCTTAAAAAGTAAGTAAGGAAAACGGAGTCTGCTTTTCTTTTAAAGGTTTATAACAAAATAAAAATACAGACCGCGCTCGCGCTGGATGGTAATGAAATATATGAAACGCAATTTTCTGAAATAGGAAAAGCTTAAACGAGGTTAAAATGCGACGTATTTCCTTATAAGTTATTTTAAATTAGATGTCACATCATTTGAAAGCTATGCACCTTTAAATTAAATTAAATAATGGCTATTTTAGAATGCTATTTGATATAGTAAGAAACTGGAAATACACAAGTATATAATAAATTAAAGAACAACTTGAAAAACGTAATCTATATATTTAAAACACAAGGATTATTTTTGTTCCAGTTCGTTTGAGAGATCCACCGATTTACGAGATTTACGAGTTTCTTTTTTAAATTAAAGCTTTCGCTGTGTAGATTAGTCAACAATACTTAATTTTTAAATTGTTTAATGTTTATATTTTTTAATTTGAGAAACTCTAAAATGTTTAATTTGAGACAGGCGAATCGGACATTCACTAGGGGCGCCCTCTCACCTTCCACGGTGGCGAGTTTCGAAAGTACTCTTCGCTTATTAATATAAAGGGTGATGCAGCCGTCCACTTCCATCATTAATAAGCGTAAACAAAATCCGCATAGTTGAAAATTATGAACAGACGAATTATACAAATAGCTGATGGCAATTGCTTATTTAGAGTAGTTTCATATTGTTTGTATAAAAGACAGGAAATTTGCCAACACTATGTTTTTGAAATATGTACTAATAGACGTTTTCAAGAATGTTTTAAACAAGATCGATTTTTGATTTTATTCTTATAATTTCGTAAGGTAGAATTTCCGTATGTATGTATTTATGTAGAATAAACCGTCGGGGAGGGGTAAGCCAGAGAGGAATATATGTCGGAAGAGAGGAGGGTAAGCTGAGAGAGAGGAGTGCTAGGCTTAAAATTTTCAACTGATTATGTTTGCGTTTATTAAATAATCACTCATGAAAATCCAAAGGATTGTAATCACACTTCGAATAATGTATATAGAGAAATCCTTCAATGCTTTTGACCGTCATGTCTTGACGAGGTTTCCCTAGTAATAATTATTGTGTTTAAATACAACCTGCTGCAGTTGAATTTGGTTTTAGCCCTTTTAGTTGCAAGATTTCTCGCACCGATCAAAGGTGTAAGCAGAATTTGAACCGACATTCTAACTTAAAACTTATGTATAATGCTTTTAAACTTAATGAATCATTATTGGCTTGAGTTTGGAAAAGTCTTTACAGATGTACTATTTAGAATTTATTTGTTGTAAGAGGCTGCACCGAAGCACAGCATAGCACAACTTACAAGTGCAAATATTGTTAAAGTGTAAAGTTATTTACATACATTAACTGTAATTTCTCCATGATGTAGTTTTGGAACTGTTAAGTAAATTCAGATGCAGATGCTGGAGTGATTACATTTTGTAGTACATCTCTGGTTTATTTTTACATAATATTACGTTATATTCACTAGGTCTTGATAAAGTTTGCAGCAATTTCTGCAAATAGACAAAAATAAAACAAATTCAGTTTTTTATTAGAATCGATCGGTAAAGTATACTGAACAATAGTATTTCTTAATTTACCTGTACCAGCAGTTCGGATTCATAATTAAAAGTGCCAAAAGTTAATAGTTTTCAATTAAGACTATTTTAAGCAACATTGAAATAAGTTATATTTTCCATTATTTTAGTTGGGACAAAGTAATAGAATCAGCATAACTACTTCTCGAATAAGAAAGTAGAACAACAGACCCCGTATGACTATTAAAAATCTTTACTGAAATGAAATTCTTTCAGGTTTGGTTACATTCTAATGGAGTCGGTCATACCAGTTAGCAAAGCAATCATTGCCAAGGGGTACGAGAGATGTTTCGCAATCCACACTCTAACAATTTATTATTCACAGTTCATTACTAGAAGGAGTTAGTACGAGTATTTAATTTGGTTTGTTTTAATGTTAAATTCAGTTATTGCATAAGGAAAAGGTTTCATCGTTGGTATGTAAGTCAAGTTTAAACTGCAAATATTTTTAGTCTATTTATGGCCCTAATATACCTGAGTAAATTGTTTATTTCAAGTTATACATTCAGGTTTTTGCATGTATCCAGTTCCTCATTTGACCACGTATTTAAACCACTTCGTTTATTTTATAGTTAACAGAATTATCTGAAACAAAAATTATTTTTTTGAAGCACGCGAATAATTTTTTTGTATCAAAAATATACAATAATTTATGGCCCCCGAGTAATGAACTCTTTCAAGTAATTAGTTTGTTCAGCAAAACTCTTTCGATATTAAATGTTCAGAAAAGATGAAAAGATTGCCTCCCGAACTATACTTTATATTTTATGAAGCATAATTAAACTAAGGATTGCGTTTCATTCTGATAAATTCCATCTTTTTTATGAAATCTTACACCTGCCTGCATCTTTTGATAAAATATGAGAGGCGATTTAGTTTAAAGGGGGTGTAGCGCAAAAAATTATTTTTTTATATCATCTAGAATAAAAAATTCTAAAAATGAAAATGAAAACCGCACTTTTCTAGTGATAGTAGTTTCGTAGATATCGGCTTCTAAAGTATAGGGAGTTTAGTGTGTGCGTCACACCGACACGACTGCCTCGACTACTATCCATTTTTTTTGTCCTCTGACTTTGATACCTTATTGCTCCAGAGCCACTGAACCAAATTAAATATTTTAAAAACGACCAAATAGTAAATTTATTTCTACATGCAACAGTAAAATATCATATTTCTAACCAATATACTTTTATTTTTATCTCATTATTATTTTTGGTGCATATTTCTAACCAATATACTTTTATTTTTATCGGACGATACATAATAAAAGGTATCCATTTTTAGGGATAATTTCATTGAAAGTTAGATTTTCTTTTTTCTCAGAAAGTATATCTCATATATCTTTTTGTAAGGGTTAGAAAGAAGCCTTACAATTGTTATCCTATTAATTTTCGGACAAAAACGTGTTTTATTTAAGGTTTATATGAAAAAATAGTGAACTATGCGTTCCACTTACTCCATTTTGTTACTATTTTTATTATTATTTTTATTTATTATTATTACTAGCAAGAATTTGCTATTTACAAGTAAATCTTATGGAACTATGTAAAACATTTTTATTTTCCATTTTAGACAGTTTCAATTTAAAAAGATTTTTAATAAAAATTTTACAATTTTATTAAAACTTTTGTTTTTGATTTTTTTTAATGAAAGTGTTTAGATTGCTATTTTTTTGAACTCACTATGTAATTTATTGTATTCTAGTACCCCTTATAGATTGATGTTTTCAATCGTTTATAATCTAATATAAAAAATTACCTTTTCCTCTCGTAATGTAGATGTGAACTAAGTTAAATTTAACTAGACAATTACTATAATATGGTGCTGCAATCTTTACACTTATTTTATGTAAAAATAGTTCAACAGTTGAAACGATTTAACATAAATGTTAAATTGTGATAGTATAGAACCTTTTAAAATATAGTCGTCTCTTTTTTATGTTTTAAAAACGTATGAACATCTTCCGGGTGATGATTCTTCAATGTGGGTATCGCTCACGAGCTCAACGGAACCTCATCAACCGGACTATCCTGTTGATTATTCAGTAAAATTCAGAAGGGAAACTTTAAGAGATTTTCAGTTTATGTTCCGGCAATGTAGTAACCTATTGTATCCTTGTGTTAACGGTTGAAATGTTCAAGTGATAATTAAGCGTTCCTGTACTTAATCTAGAAATTATTCGTCTATTCTTTTGGTTAGTGTACTCAACAAATTGGTGAAGAAATGTGATCCTTTAACTTATGAAAAGTCTTTGAATTAGTTTTGTGTTGGATTATTTCCCCTAATCATATTCATTAAAGTGAAGTGTATTTTTTGGAAATCCGGCACAAAGAATTGATAATAAACATTAGATTTTGATAATTTCCAGCTCTACTAAGAACGAAATAAAGGTCCGCTTTCTTTTCAAAACCACCTAAGATGTGATTCAAATTCGTTCTGGCCACAATTCAATAAATCAAGTGATAATAATAAAAAATAAAACTTTATTTAAACTTTAAACTTAAAAAGGGAAAGTAATTTTGAAGATTAAAGGTTTATTTAATAAAGAAACTTTAAAGTTTAACAATAACTGTCCTTTGTTCTTCTAGCGGCAACGTTGAAGTGTGAAAGTGTTTGGTGTCGTTCCTAACTAATGTATTGTAAGTTATTTTTTTAAATGAGTATTATAGAATTTCCGAAAAACACTCTGACGTCTTGGTCCATGTTCTTTATTAAAGTAGCGATGAAACCGTGTCATTTAGAAGAGGATCCCTAATTAACCTCACCTTGTAATTCTTTTTGGATTCTCGTGGTAAACAAAAAGAAAACGATCGTATTTGTCATACATTATGTCTTGCACTCTATTTACAAATATTTGAAATTAATGAACTTTATCTAATAAATGAGGAATAAACCTAATCAATCACCTGCTATAGATTGGTTCAATACATTCTTCGTAGTCAATCTGTTAGAACCATATACAAAACTGATTTCTTTTCCCAAATTGTAGATTCCCGTCGCAATGTTTTTAAACTATAATAACCAATAATTTGGGTGGCGCCTTTTAAAATGTTGTTCATTTATTCCTGTGTCTATTCTGAAATTAGTGAGCCTTTATGATTAATACCATAACACATGAAAATAATTTTAATAAGTAAGCAGTCTCACTCGGAGCTTTGTGCTTTATGGCGTAAGTATAAGTTTTCTGTTCTTGAGAATTTTATGCTACAAATTAACGCACTTGCGTTTTAGTTTTGGTAGTTTTTTTAATGCTACAAGGAAGTACTGTCATGATCTTCTATTCATGCAGTAGTCACAACCAATCATTACATACATATCTCATCAGGAAGGCATTGAATGATGGGGATATTGCCATGACAACCATAATCAACAACAGAGATAAATAAATATCTCATACAATATACACGTCTATTATTACTTGTCCTGATAATATAAGGATATACCTTCTAAGATAGTGTACCAAGACCCCTATAATTGGTCATTACACTATAGTACTATATGCACAGATGTTATCGGCATACGATTTGCTTTGTAATAAATTATAAATCATGCTTATTAATCTGTTTTAGTAAGTAAATGATTAATTTGTTGCATACAATTGCGATCGATTTGGTTGGTAAAGATACAATTCACCTCTTCCGATTTTTCCCTTAGAATTACTTTAGTTTGTCATTTTTGTTTTGTCAATAAATGTTTATTATTAAAAAAGTAAACATTATACTTTTTGAGAAGAAGGTATATTTATGCAAGGAAAAATTTTGTTTGAACGGTGGCGCAGAGTGGTCTAGTTAAGCTACTGCACAAATACTTATTTCTATATACATTTTAAAGCGACTATCCGCATGATACTATAACCTACAGAAACACAAAGGCTATTTTTATATAAATAAATACTTAACCTACCAAAATGTAGTTGCGCTGGAAGTATCAGCTTGATCCAAATAACACTGCTTTAGTATTTTGCCGGCTAACCCCCAATAAGTCGGAGAGGGGCGGGGTAATACAAGATATAAAAGATAAAAAAACAAGCGCCACTTCGTTTAAAAACAATGCTTATTACTAAAGCTTCAAGCTTATCAGACAAACGAAGAAATAGATCTTCTCCTAAAATATGGGCAACTTCCACAATTTTGGTCGTACCGTACATATATACTTACAAATGACGAACTGGAAAGCAATATTAAAATCATACAAATAAATAAATAATAAATAAGTAAAACACACGTAGTGAAATGTAAACCTTCTAAGTAGGGCTTTATTTTAATTGTAACTACAGTAGCCGCCCGGTTATCCGAAATAATGTGGAGCCAGGCCTTTCCGGATAACTGAAAGTTCGGATAATACGGAGGTTAATTATTGTATTACTGAATTCAACATACATATTAAAGTAAATTAACAACTTAATTGTTAGAAATTTTGTATTAACAACTTATACATAATATGATGTACATATTTAGTATTTATTTGAAATGAAAAACGAATTAATAAGTGTTTGTTTTAACATATTGCCTCTATTCCTGACCGCAATATCTCTCTACCTTTTAATTAGTAAAACATCACTTGCGGTTGCATTGGGCTGTTGTTCCACATATGCTAGAGATTTTTCAAGAGCCTTCATTCCTTCGCTATGGGAAATTCTAGGAGCCTCGTCTTCCATTTCCTCCAAATTTTCATCTATTTCTTCTCTCTTTTCTTGCTGGCTGTCCAAAATTTCAATGAGCTCATTATTTGTTAATTCTTCTTCCAGTTCGTCACCAGTAACCCAACTTTCAACTTCTTCCAATGTCACATTTTCACACCCTTCAATTTTTCTAATAAGTTCATGTAAACTTTCTTCAGCAGGCTGATCTTCAACATGTGTTTCATTTTCATCATCATCATTCTCGTCTTGTTCAATAATTTTTGACCAAGATTTTCGAAGCGTAGTGCTTTTAACGCAGTTCCATGCATCCGCACTCCAGTACACAACATCTTTGAGATTAATTTTTTTCAAACAACTTACAAGATTGGTATTCTCGTCTACTTCCTGTAATATTTCTTGCAGAAGACCTCGACGATAATTGCGCTTTAAATTTTCTAAAACTCCTTGGTCCATAGGTTGAAGAATCGCAGTGACATTTGGTGGCAGATACATAACTTTTATGTCACCACTTTTCAACTCATCGCCGTCCGGGTGAGAAGGTGCATTGTCAAGCAATAACAAAGCTTTTCTTGGAAGTCCCTTTTTCTTTAAAAATTTTTCAGTTTTCGGCACAAACTGCTCAAAAAACCAATTTTTAAATAAAGCGGCATTCATCCAGGCACTTTTTTGGTTCTTATAATAAACTGGTAGAGCATTAGGAGCTACATGTTTGAATGCTCTTGGTTTGGCAGATTTGCCGATTATCATTAAAGGAAGTTTATGTCTGCCTGAATAATTGGCACAAGCTAAAATTGTCACACGTTCCTTACTTTTTTTGTAACCAGGTGCAGCCGCTTCAGTTTTTGAAGCCAAAGTACTGGTGGGTAACATCTTGTAATTGAGCTCAGTTTCATCACAATTGTATATTTGATCTTCAACATAACCATTTTCTTCTACTATTCTTCTAAAATTTTGTTTGAAACAGTCCGCAGCTGTCTTATCAGCTGATAGTTTTTCACCGCAAATTTTCAAATTTCTTATACCGTGTCTTTTCTTCCATCTTCCCAGCCAGCCATCACTCGCAGTAAAGGTGTCTGGTGCTTCTAACACTGGAAGATCTTCGCTAATACTGATTGCCTTTTCCTGTAAAATTGGACCTGACAGTGGGATTCCCTTATCACGTTGCTGAGTGAACCAGAGATATAATGCCTCATCAATTTTGTTGTATTCACCAGATTTCATGCTTTTTCGTTTAACATTAGGAGACGCTAAAACGCTACTCCACTGCTCTATTTTTTCACGATTTTTCCGCCACTCTGATACAGAGCTTACTCCTACGCCATAATCCGCAGCAACCTTTTTTAACAAGTGCCCTTTATCGAGACGCTTAATTGCTTCCAGTTTCTGGGCAATTGTCACAACTTTTCGTTTACGCTTTTCCTTTTCCATTTTATTACAAGACATTAATTTTTTAACAACCTAACACCGTAGAATCGAGTTGATACTGGCAAAATCTCGACTGTGCGACGCGGAGACCAAAACAAAACACATTTTTATTGTTTCTAGGAAAGAATACGAAAGAAACACGTCCAATTTCGGATAATGCGGCGGCAAGTTAAAACCTATTTCGGATAATACGGCGAAATCGATTTCTAACTTCGTTTCGGATAATTCGAATTTCGGATAACCCGATTCCGGATAACCGGGCGGCTACTGTATTGTGCAGATTTTAAATGTTAAATTTAAATGCAATTTTAATGTTTAATAAAAAAAACGGTGAATGGTGATTTGTATCACAGTTGGTTGTACTTAAAACTACCCTACAACAATTCCACTACTCGAGATTTCGTGTTGTTCTTAAAATTAACATGCATGAATAAATTGTTGTTCTTAAAATTAACATGCATGAAGAAATTGTATACACATTAAATAATATATATATATATATATATATATATATATATATATATATATATATATATATATATATATACATAAATAAAATGACACAGAATACATATAAATTTTCACAAACATCCCACCATTCGAAGACCCACGGCTGTTTTAATTAAAGCCTTGCTTAGGGGTTTTTTGCTTCACCCTTCGATATATGTTGTTTTGTTCTGACCCGGTACATGTATTGATGTAGGTACGGACCCAAAGGGGAAGGACCTTCTAAAGGAGCCACGATCAGAGAGGCAGGAACAAGAATAAACGAACAACGAGCAACAAAACCCAAACGACAAAAAGACCTACAAAGAAATCACCCTGTATATTGTATTAATTTTAAATATTTGAAGATTTTTACCTTTCTATAAACTGAAAGGTCTTTTACAATACAATTCCCTCAAGGTGAAGGCTAGGGAAATAATATTACCTAAAATAAAAATACATTTGTAAGATTTTAGCGCAACGAGATTTTAACGAAAAGAATTTACCTAAAATGGTTAGCACCAGAACTTAATCCGTCTAATTTGACGATTGATCGCATATAACTAATCAAGCGATCATTCTGTTGAATGCGAGATTTATTCCGCTAAAGCGAATTAATATTTAAAACCAATTTTATAAGATAATATATCTCGCACATTCAACTACCAGTACCAAAACCAGCCATTTTGTTCTATCAACGGCACTATCGAGAGAGTAACTTAACCGCGCAGGAGCGACTTCACGATAAACAGAAAGAAAGGGAAAACCAGTGACAACCAAACAACGGAGAAGCTTGGTTTTAAACAGTGACCATCAAACAAACAATGGGTTGTAAATTTCAACGTTATAATACAATAATTGGTTGTACTCATGTTTTGATATTTTGCATGTAGTTTAATTCACATGTTGTCACTTCCTTTTAGGTATACACTAATTAATCTATTTAGTAGAAAATATGATAGCAGTTAAATTAGGTTATGATACGGTGTAGTGTGGCACTATTAACATAACTCTCAGACCTGGCATGAATATCGTGTAACGATTATGGAGATTGATATTTTAATTGGATTAAAAGCAAATAGAATATAATCTATTCTATTCTAGTATTATGATTGCATTTACTGCATTTTGACTGCTGTTAAAGACAGGGTAATCAACATACCTAATAGTTTTTAATCAATAAAAATGGAAATCCATTTGTCCCCAAAAGCTGTTAGACAACATTAATAATGTAAGCTGTCAAGGATTATCAATTCAAAGAATTTGAGAATAAAAATTCCAACAACATATTGCACTATTGGAACGCGCCAATAAATATAGATGGCGTTGTACAACATCAAAATGTCTTCGATATCCGGTAGTTGATGACGTAGTCTTTACTGTGTTGTATTTTAATGGTGATTGTATTTTTCAGATTAAATTTAATATTCGTGTTAACATTTATGATAACTTTAAGTAGAATATTTAGATTTTATAATTTTTGAAATGCTAGTAGAATGGAACTGTCATTCATAGATTCCTCTCAATAACATGTTTACTGTGCTGGTGATTGTACATATTGCAACAGAACTACCGCACAATTTCTTTTAACAACTTGCCGCGAGATTGTAGAACAATTCTTTGGCGCGTCCCAATATGAAACAGTTTTAGTAGCATCCACGTGTGGAAACAGTAGAGACGTTTATAAAGTAAGTAAAGTAAAGTTATAGAGTAAGTAAATAAAGTAGAGACGTATAAATATTTTAAAACTTCGTTAAAGAGTCGTTAAAAGTTCGTAAGTGAAACGCTAATTATACAGAGTGGTCCATTGAAAACGAAACAGACAGGGTTTTGAGTATTCCATTTCCCAAAAACGCTTAGACACTACAACTTTGTTTTCCATCTTTGCAATAAGACTCACCTATGAATAACTTCATCCCTTCGCGATGTGACCAAAATCTACTCTAAAATTCTTAATGGCACAATAGGGCAAATAATACCTCATCTGATAGGTATTTCTTCTCTGAATACCAAACACCAACAAAATTGAAGTTCTATCGATTCGTTTTAAAGATATTCAAAATTCAAGATGCAAAAGCGCTCCTTACTTATTTAGTTAGGCACGTAATGAAGTAGTTCAGATAAATTTTGTTTTCGAAAATAAAGCGTTAGGTTTACTCAAAGATCATCTGTCTACTAAAAGGTTCAAGAAATTAGATTTTTCAAAAAAGTTTTAACAGAAAATTGAGTTGGTTGAAATTCCTAGCTTCGTTAGATAGGTTACCACTGCTAGATATATGTATGTACCGACTTAGATTATTAGAAGAATGTTATTTAAACAACAAATGCTCGTTACCTGTAGACAATATTTGTCAGGTCAGGTATTGGGTATTGGGTGAGTCCGATAATTTTAGAGACCGTCTGATTAGAACAATATTTCTCTTGACAGGTTAAACGTATTACTAGAAGATCGTGTTCATCGATTCTTCGTTGATATTATTAAAAATGATGACCATAACCTGGAAGACCATCTGATGTTTCAACAAAACGGAGCCCCTCCACATTCCTTCGGAATTCCATAGTTTGGTGTTCATTCGAGGGAAAACAATTTAAATGAATTATCACTTGTCCTATTGTGCCATTTAAAGTATTATGGTCACAGCACGAGGCAATGAATGAAATGAAACGATTCGCAAGGGTTTTATTGCAAAAGATGTTTCCTTTGAAAAAATAAGTTAACATATCTAAAAGTTTTTAAAAAAATTAGTCTTAGCTATCCGAAACCCCGTCGTTTTGTTTTCAATGGCTCGCACTGTACAAAGGTGTGCGCTACCTTTATAACCGCTACTTTGATTCAAGACACATTATAAAGGGTACTTTCATTAAAGACCATTTTTTACAAATGTTCTTCTTACATGGTATCAAAGGTTTGAATTTTATTTCTCAAGTTATTCAATATAAAAAAAGTTTTAATACATCTTATACGTTACACTTTTTATATTTAACCAATGAACTCCACCAAGTGGTAACAGTTCAAAGGCAAGTGAAATCCCATAAGGTTTACGATTAAGGCAAAATGCTTTAAACGTCCTTCGTGCTTTTTTAAATGGAATCCAACTTTATTTACATCAAACTTACGAGATTTACTTGACTGAATGTTGGGATGTTCAGTTTAAAAACACCTGCGGTTATTTAAGTGGTACCCAAATGGTAAAATATATTTATATTTATTATCTTTAGAGATTAACACAAGCTAGATACCACGCAATTTATTATCATCATAATCACTTACAATTTTCTCACCACCGTTAATATTGCAACTCTGTCGGTAGCAGTTCTGTTAGCAATTTTAACAACAAAAAGCGTAACACAGCAAACAATTTTTTGAATTTTGCAAGAACACTGCTTATGTAATCGAATAAATTGTATTCGATGCGTACTTTTAACGTTAGTCAAACATCCCCTAGAAATATTGAGTTATTTCTTTGATCAAAGCACGTTTAAAGACTTTTGAGTAACTTCTACGATTCGTGGTGCACTCTGAGAAAAGAGGCAAAAAGACATTTTTTTAAATTATTTTGCTTGTTTGAAAACCACCAAATGACTGCAAAAACTTTCCATATGCAATGAATTTGTATGGGAAACTTTTCCTCTTAATATTCATTTTCAGTTTTGATTATTTTGTATTTGAGTACTGTTTGAGAATAGGTTGACTTTAGCGGTGATCTTTAACTTCGAATCAGAAATAAATGTATGTAGAGAACCCACAGAGCTTTTATTTACACCATGCCCCATCAAGATTGGACCAATAGCTAGTTTTGAAATTATATCAAAAACTGTTTTTCAAAATTTCGCAACTTTATCGGCCTGTGTCTCATAAACAAAATAAGTGCAACTTATTCTCAAGCAGTTCTCTAAGTACTGAGGTGATATCTAATCTGCGCCACAATCAGAGTAACCCACGAAATATCTGCGGTGAAATCTAATAAAATAAAATAAAATACAGCATAATATTTTTCCTTTTCCCAATCGGCTAACTCAAGTTTAAATCGATAGAAATAGTCGAAATAATAAAATCTTATTGATTCTTATACCTGGAAGAAAAGAACTTACAATGAAGACACTTGGACTTCCGCAACTGGACAACAGCAAGCTAAACTGTAAATATGAAAAGAAAAAGAAATGGATATTTGTATACACATCAAATAAACACATAGATAAATTGAAAAAACAGTCTTTATTTTATTAATGAAATAAAATGAAAATCAAATTCAAAGAAAAATAAAAGAAAATTATTTAGAACAAAACAGTAAAGTAAAATAGGAAATTCTTTCCTCAGCTTGCTCAAGTGTGTTAATTAGTCGTTAATAACCTGACATAGGGCTATAACAGTTCTCCACTTGAACAAACTAACATCAATCAATGTACTCAAATGAAAATATTTACAAATGTTCAAATAAATTTAATTTATGATAATTAAATTTTAATAAAGGAATTTAATTTTTTTATTCCTAAGAATTTAATTATTTAAAAACCTTTAAAGTTAGAAAAATAAATTCTGAAATTATTCAGATTGTCTTTATAATTTTTGTTATTGAAAAATTAAATCAAAACCTTTTATTTTGACCAATCTTGTATATAAAGTAAATGGATCTTGATGTACTTTATTTTTTCACTCTAATATTATTTTAAATTGGTACAACTGCTTTCAAACTGTCAGATGATTTTATAAACGTAAATAAGTCGATTCTTTAAATCAATAATGGAAATAAAATCTTCTTGAATTTATCCAATAAAAATCTCGTTCACCATTCCATATAATTATTGTATAACGAATAAATCTTCTTTAATTTTTAAAATGTTCAGGTAAATTATTCTTCAAACTTAGTTGAATTTTCTTTTGTTGTCATAAACCATATGGACAACACTTTTAACCTCACTTAATTTACAGATTTTGGGTCTCGAGCCGAGCGTGGATTCTCCAAGTGCTTTTGATCGACTGAATTTGTTAATTTTAGCTGGGGTTTATATATGCTTTGGCAAAACAAATGAAGATTCTGTCAATTTTTCCAAACAACCGCCACGCGAATGTTACTCATGACGTCACTAATCCAACACAGCTGATAATAATTACCACTAATCCTAATTCTGCAAAGATAGGATTGTTGCTGGCAAAATAACGATTAAAACAATATAAAACACTCATATCCCAAAGTCTACCATAACTAAGACAATTAACAAAAACGATTGACGATGAACAAGTCTTATTATATCCTAATTATACACAATACTCAATAAATCCAGCTTTCTCCTTTACAAAATGAATACATAATTGCACAATGTAACTGATACATATAAAATCTACCAAAACATTTTTAAAATTTAAGAAAAACCCAAATTTATGTTCGGTCAAATAACGCGCCTTTTAATTAAGCCGAGTGTGCGCGGTAGCGTCGTGTGATCCGATTGTAGTGCGAGCGCGACCGAAAGAAAAAAAATCAATAACTAGACGTTTTGTAGTAGTAGCCATTAGTATTTAAGGTTTACAGTTAAATGTTTTTCACGTTAAATACAAGTTAATAATAAAAGAATATTATAAAAAAACAAAACGTGTTTTAATGTGACGTAGCGATAGTCACCCACATTTTGGTCCTTCGAGCCGGATGGTAAATAAAAACGAGAAATACAGTCCAAGAAGAGAAAACAAGAAAATGGTCGTCCATTGTTGAGGACGCCGCAGAATTGGAAATCATCAACTACAAGAAAATCAAACTGTACTGTAAGTCCGTTCCTTTTTCCCTTTTATTGAGCTATTAGTTATTACCTGCATGCATACCGATTTGCTTGAGTAGTAGTGTAGTAAACGATTTATTAATAAATAATGAGCAAGAGCGAGGGGATTCCCGAGGACGCCGCCACAATGGGGTCGCTCGCGGAAAGAATCAAACAGTTGAGAATCGAAAGAGGGCAAATTAAAAGCTCTTTAACGCGGTTTGTTAATTTTGTCGGCAAGTTTACCGAGGATAAAATTGCAAATCTAGAAGTTAGGTTAAAAAATATAGAAGTCGGTTTGTTAAGAGATTTCAACGCGGTTCAAAGCGAATTGGAACAACTTGATGCAGATGAATTGAATAATGACACGCGAGACGAGTTTGAGGACAAATACTTTGATATAACGGGTAAAGCGATTGATATTATCAAAGAGTATAATGCGAAAAAACAAGCAAATTCAGTTAATTTGTCTCAAACCGCAATTGTTAATCAAAGAGGGAGTTCATCTAGCAATAATAAAGGTTTTCCACCGATAGAATTAAGTAATAAAGATCTATGGGGATTATGATAAGTGGGAGCAATTCCATGATTTATTTGTAACGTTAGTGCACAATGATCAATCGATCGATAAGATTAGAAAATTGTATTATTTACTGGGGTCTCTTAAGGGTAACGCAGCAAAGATTTTAGATTCCATCAAGGTGACTGAAAGTAATTATGACTTAGCATGGAATTTACTTAAGGAGCGTTTTGAAAACAAAACACTAACAATTAGGAACCATGTTAAAGCATTATTTAGTTTACCGGCCGTTTCCAAAGAGTACAGCCTTAGAAATCTTTTAGATGACTTTCAAAAACGTTATAGAGCCTTAGAGATTTTAGGAGAACCGGTAGAGCATTGGTCCACATTGCTAATTCACCTAATAACGAATAAATTAGACAATAGATCATTAGCGCAGTGGGAGGAATCAGTAATTCACAAAAAACTAACAAGTCCAAAGCTCGCAGACTTGATTAGTTCCTTGTCAGATAGGTGCAAGTTGCTTGAAAATACCGATAACTAATACACTAAATCCGTAGAGGGTAAATCAGGTAGTTTTGAGAATAAACAAGTTCAAAAGAGGAAATCATTCCATGCAGGATTAAGTAGGTCTACAAACATAGAATGTTTTTTCTGTAAAGAGAATCACTCAATCTATAATTGTAAAAAGCTAATCGAGTTACCAGTTACCTCACGCGTAAAGGAAATTAACAAATTAAAGTTATGTGCAAATTGTCTTAGAAATAATCATACTGCGGAAAATTGTAAGGCGCAGGGTTGTAAGGTGTGTAGCAAAAAACATAGCACGCTTTTGCACATCGAGAATAAATATGCAAACGAGACCAACGAAAATAATCGAATCGTGGTCGCAACTTCGGAAAATTCGGAGCCAAACGAGATTGTTCGAGATAATGCAAAAGTAACGAGTGTATCGGTTTATCATAGCCGTGATAGTAATTTGGAGATCTTACTTCCAACCGCTGTAGTATTAATACAAGATGCCAACGGCGAATGGAAACCATGTCGGGCATTATTGGATAGCGCTTCACAATCCAATTTTATTACCAAAAATCTTGTAGATAAAATTAAGTTATCGTGTTCCAGGGTTAATGTTCCTATTGTGGGAATTGGTAACCACGAGAATAGCATTTCTCAACGAGTACACGCGCGAATAAAATCAAGTAATGATAGTTATGATAACGAAATAAGCCTTTTAGTCTTAGATGTAATTACTGAAAGACTACCGAATTTGAATCTGAAAAAATCTGATTTAAATTTACCGCGAGATATCGAGTTAGCGGATAAAAGCTTTAATATGTCCGGTTCTATTGACATATTATTAGGAGCAAGTATTTTTTATGAAGTACTACAGCCAGAGCAGAGGCGATTAGGTACTGATCTACCCATATTACAGAAGACTGTCTTTGGTTGGATCTTAGCAGGTCAGTTGCCACTAACACCATGGTATAAACCGGTTAGATGTCACCTTTCTCTAAATAATAGCATCGAAGGTCAATTAGAAAGATTTTGGCAGATTGAGGAACAACCAAGCAAAACATTCTTCACACCGGAAGAAACAAATTGTCAAAAAATCTTTAATGAAACACTTAAGCATGGTGAAGACGGTCGTTTCGTCGTAACTTTACCTTTACGAGATAATTCAAAACTGATCAGTGACTCGGTAGAAATTGCTGTTAAGCGATTAAGGTCAATCGAACGTAAGTTTCAAAGAAATCCAGAGTTTGGACGTCAATACGTGAATTTTATGCGCGAATACGAGCAATTAGGGCACATGCGAAAAATCGAGCCCAAAGATATTGAGCTTCCAAACACCGGAAGGAATCTCTTTTACCTTCCCCATCATGGAGTCATTAACGAAAATAGTAGCACAACGGCTTTGCGAGTCGTATTTGATGCATCTTGTCCTTCATCTACAGGCGTAGCATTAAACGATATTTGAATGATTGGGCCAAAAGTTCAGGACGAATTATTCGCCATTCTTATTAGATTTCGTCAGCATAAAATAGTTATAACTGCGGACGTGGCAAAAATGTATCGCCAAGTTAGAATAGCGGACGACCAGAAGGATTTGCAAAGGATCGTGTGGCGAGAAAATTCTAAGGAAGAAATATCCCATTATCAATTAGTAACCGTGACGTATGGGACGGCTCCTGCCTCATTTTTAGCGATTCGAGCATTGCAACAAGCTGCTGTCGAAAATCGCGACACATATCCAAAGGCTTGTGAAATTATCTTAAACGATTTCTACGTTGATGATCTCATTTTTTAACAATATATATGAAGGCATTCAATTAAAAAATGAAATAAGCCAAATTTTGAATCAATACGGTTTCATACTACGTAAATGGGCATCAAATTCAAAGGAGGTTATTAATTTTGATAATTCTGTGGATAAATACTATATTCACGAAGGGGAAATCAAAAAGACGTTAGGTTTAGTTTGGCACGCGAATACTGATGTGTTAACTTACACCGTGAAAGAGTTCAAAGAAGTTGAGAATACAATCACAAAACGTATGATTCTATCGACTATTTCCAGCGTCTTTGATCCGTTGGGATTAATCGCTCCGGTTATAATTCGAGCTAAGGTTTTTATACAAAGGTTGTGGCCATGTCAACTCAAGAATATTTCCACTGACATTCCTGAAGTAAAGAACACTAAATTTACGTTAGCTGTCATGCTGAAAAACGATCTAAACATATTTCATAGATTTTCTTCATTATTTAAGCTAATTCGTGTTGTCACGTATTGCTTTAGATTCTATCTTAATTGTAAGCGAACAACGAAACGCTTAACCGGAGAATTAATATCTCAGGAAACAGATGAATCATTAAACGTACTATTGAAATTTGCACAGTTGGAAATGTTTCCACGTGAAATCGGGGCGTTAAAGACCTCTAAGAGTATATCAAGAAAATCTAACTTATTAGCCTTGAATCCATTCCTCGATAACAAGGGTCTATTGAGAGTTGGTGGTCGATTAAGCAAAGCTAACCTACCATATGCCAGCAAGCATCAAATTATTTTGGCTCCTAAACACCCATTAACTCGGTTAATCATTTTAAACGAGCATCATAAAAGACTGCACGCCGGACTCCTATCTATTCTCTCGGCTTTAAGAGAAAAATACTGGGTGATTCACGGCCGTCGGGAAATTCGAAGTGTGTTAAAGAGTTGCATCACTTGCTTTAGAATCAATCCTAAGGCAATGAGTCAACAAATGGGAAACCTACCCATTGATCGTGTCTCGCAAAATCGTCCATTTTATATCAGTGGGGTGGATTTTGCAGGGCCATTTTTAATTAAAGATGGAAAGTTGCGCAATCGTGCTACAGTCAAGGCATATTTATGCATCTTTATATGTTTCACTACCAAGGCTGTGCATTTGGAAACGGTTGGAGACCTCTCCAGTCAGGCTTTCCTTAATGCTTTAAAAAGATTCGTATCGCGTCGTGGATTATGTAAAACACTTTATAGTGATAATGCGACTAATTTTACGGGAGCTAACAATGAACTGAAGGGGATTTGCAATAGTATCTCGAAATTTAAGGACAACAATGACATATCTAATTTTCTAGTAGAGAATTCAATTTCGTGGAATTTTATTCAGCCGCGATCGCCCCATCATGGTGGTCTTTGGGAAGCCGCTGTCAAACGAGCCAAATATCACATTACACGCGTAATTGGCAAGCGACAATTAACATTTGAACAAATTTCTACACTGTTTACTCAGGTAGAGGCAATAATTAATTCCGCTCCTATTACTCCTTTGTCCGAGGATCCTGCTGATTTTTCATGTCTAACGCCCGGTCATTTTTTGATTGGCCAACCTCTTTTATCCATACCTGAAAGAGACTTAGTGGATGTACCATCGAATCGTTTAAATCAATATCAAGAAGTTCAGCAGATGTACCAAGTTTTTTGGCACCATTGGTCCCGCGAGTATCTGTTGAACCTACAACAGAGATCCAAGTGGAAGAGCAACATCAACATTCCTATGAAGGCTGGAGCTCTGGTTCTTCTTATGGACGACAACCTACCTCCCTTTTATTGGAAGATGGGACGAATTCTTCAAGTTCATGCTGGAGAAGATGGTATAGTACGTGTGGTGACCGTAAGAACTACTAGTGGTGTTACTACGCGGGCAGTGCAAAAATTGTGTCTTTTCCCTTTGGAAGCCGCTGACCATTAACTTTATTTGTGTTGTAAAAACTATGTTTTTTCAAGGCCGTCGGTATGTTCGGTCAAATAACGCGCCTTTTAATTAAGCCGAGAGGTAGCGTCGTGTGATCCGATTGTAGTGCGAGCGCGACCGAAAGAAAAAAAATCAATAACTAGACGTTTTGTAGTAGTAGCCATTAGTATTTAAGGTTTACAAGTTAAATGTTTTTCACGTTAAATACAAGTTAATAATAAAAGAATATTAGAAAAAAACAAAACGTGTTTTAATGTGACGTAGCGATAGTCACCCACAAAGATTCCTCTCTACGATATTTATTAACCCAACGATGCTTTATACAAAATCCATTTTCAAATCAACTTAAATGAAGTCAAATTATAGTCAAATTGTCCAGCATACAGTCCTCCAAGTGTTTGCATTCAAACAATGGTGAAGAAAAAATTGTATAAGAATCAATATTTGTAAAACACGAAGCATATCAGCAAAGCCGAAACATTCGAAACCAATAAATGCTCTGTATTATTATATAAGAGTTTGTAAGTTTATTGTGCTAGATTAGTCTTTACAAGATTGACCTAATTTACATATTTTTAGTTAAATATTCGCCCGAAACTGAGTCAGTCTCATGGAAAACAGAAAAGATCTTTCTACGTTAATGATCGTATACCCTAAACTTAACCAGGAAAATTAAATCTTCCAGACAAATGGAAAAACCATCCTAATATGTGACTTGGGTTGCATATAACATGTATTATCAAGAAACAATCTAAATGATTGATATCCTTTTTAAAAATCAGACCTTTTTACATATAAAAATTGAAGTTATGTTTGCATTACAATGTATCCTCCTTGATTTCTATTTTAGAAATTGATAAATCTATCTGTGACATAATATGCAGCCTCTAGATTCAATAGACCTAACATCCTAGTATGTCTATCCTTTATTTTGTTTTATTGCATGAATTAATTATTTTTATGGTTACGATCATATCGTCTATTAAATTTTCAATGAGATGAATTCTAGACATCTTAGTACATACATAAAACAATCATTTTTTTACAAATCCTTCACAACTCTCCGAACATTTTATATTGTCATTTTTTCATAAGACGCTTCCCAAAGAAAAATCTCGAAAACTATTATTTAACCGGGAAATATATTTAAGTGCGGTTGGGTGTTTAGGATTTGACTTGTTTAGAACCCTAATGGTATTTCGCAACAAGTATTAACATTAACATGTTTGTTTCTTTTCCTTAAAAATGATGAGTAGTATTGAAATTCTATTATAATGTTTAAGGGTTTTAAAATGAAAAATGTTATAAAGAATGACTTTCTGTCTAAAATCAATAGCTTTTAGACAATTCTATTAAGTACAGTGAATAATTAAAAATTATACCAACCACAATCAGACCCAATCATGGACTGTTAAATTAAACGTCCGTTAAACCCATTCGAAATAGTTCACAATCGATCACACACATTACTCAATGAAGTTTACTACTTCTGTTATTCGGTAAACGAAACAAAATTTGCAAGAGTGCGACTTTCTAAAATTACGACTAACCGCTCTAGATTCTACCAACTTATTAACAGAGCGAGATTTACTGAAGACAAAATGTTATAAAACTACAATAGTTCTTAGTAGAATGGTAGAGAATTTACTACCCACTTATGTTATACCCTACTTACCTGAAATCCATTAACATACACAAGATGCGATTAGGGGTTAGATAAAGCTAGGCTCTTCTTGAAGACCCTTAAAACCTTCACCTCTCTCTTGAGCATTCGATAGACCATGCACCAGAACAAATGCTTATAATTATAACCTAATTCTGCATTAGATTCCAAATATCAGTAAGAATCGAAGATATTTCTTTTGAAAGACTAATTTTAAATAAAATTCTTTCTTGTGTAGTTCAGATAAAAAGTTATTAAGAATAATTCGCTAGGGAAAAAACATTGATAAACGTAAAATGTAAGTCTATAAAATAAATTCGAACAGAAAAGGAATAAAAAAAATATTTAGAATAACTAAATTTAGAACATCAAGTAATTCTTTGGAAGCTCCATTATTCTCTATCTAATAGAAGCTTTCAATCTATAAGTACATATATCAATAAAGTCTAATAAGGTCTAATTATAGGTTAACCTTCTTTGTATTAAATTTATTTGGACAAATCCTTCAAATAGTTTCATAGACACAACATTTTATGTTATAGGTATTTTATTAATATGCTTAATCAGCGCAGTGGTTTGGTGTAAACGATAATTTTCTAGAAGTCATACTCACCACGGAAGAGTTGTAAAAGCTTATCTTCCAAATTTGTTCGTGGTAATGAAAATGTCGACACCGCTCCCAGTAAAGAAATTTATGTTGCATAAATTATGTTATGCCAAAGAGTCTCATAAATTTAAGATTTTCCAAAAAGTTGACTTCTAAGATTAAAGAGTTACAAGATTCAGCAATCTGAACATATAACAGGAATTTCACTAAAAATTCTGAAGGAAATTCGGTAGAGTATCCTTTTCTATTATTTATGTTTAATAGAAGTAATAACAAAACCTACGCATACGAAATCTGAAATAAGATTTCGAGGGCGTATTTGTAATATATTTTATTCGGAATCATATGGTAATATGTGCATTCCTAACCGCCTCAGAGGGTGGGAAATTAACCATTCCTAACTTACTTTTAATTCCCTCTCTTGGTCAGGAATGTAATCATTCCCTACCTGTTATCCCTCTCTTGGTCAGGAATGTGATCATTCCCGACCTGTTGTAAGTTCGTAGTTTGCTCGGTAGAGGGCGGGTGCATTATTAGGTCAAGTTTGTCACTTCAGTTGTCAGTTGTAAATAATTATTATTTGTTAAAAAATATGATGATTCCGAATAAAATAGTATACAAACCTCGGCGGGACGTTTCCTCCTGTCTCGAGCATTAGCTCACCTCGGGCCTGGGCCCTCGGTGAGCTATCTTAGCTCTCGACAGGAATGAAACACTTCCCGCCTCGGTATGTAATCTACTATATATTTATCTACGAAAAATGTAAAAGTATAATGTGAAGTAAAAAACTGTGTATAAGAAGATTTATTATGTTTTTATACTCGTATTAATTGTTTAAAACTAAAATTATCTTAATGGGTAGGTTATATTTGACGTTGTAAGTTTAACTATAGTTCGATTATTGATCTTTTGTTTTGAAGGAATATGAGCTCAAATTTGTGGTTATTTAGTTTACGTCGTTTAAATTTTTAACCCCGGTATAAAAATGAATTATTTCGCTTTATCTGAAATATGAGTTGGTATATAAAAAATAAAATGAAAAATATGAAAACCAGCTGCATTTAAATAACACCGAGGAATGCAGACAGCCTCTCCTCATATAAATTTCTTGGTGTCAAATTTTACTAAATTCAGTTCTGCAGGAAAATAAGATGTTTTCTATAAAATAAATATTCTTCAAAATTCCCCTTAGGAAAATCTATTTTATGATTCTATTCTGTGTAAATAATCCCTTGACCAATATTGAGATTTCAATAGAACTCGGTAAGTGCTAAAATTGTATTCGGTTGACAAGGCCTTATGGTTTAGGCCGCACATAGGGCCTACGTAATAATAATAGCCCCCTCCCTCCCGCACACGCTTATAGCTTCTGGGGCCTGATTTCCAGGTTATGGGTTGTAGAAATTATTATTACTATTTCGACTTTCTTTCACTTTCTCAGCTTTACACTGGTTTTTCTATAAATAGAGAAGATTTTAATCTTTTTCTATTTAATATTCAGAAACTTGCGCATGATATGGCAAGTTTATAGGATTACTGCTTTTTGAATTGTACTGAAGATGTATTTTGACAGTTGTAGAAGTTCTATGTTTTTAAAAAACTTTTTGTTACTACCCCAGTAACCGAGATTACAAATGGTATTGTTTGAATTTCTTTTAGTTGCCAGGTATGTTGGAGGTCTATCGCCAGATTCTGATATTTAAGAACTTTTTCTCCTTAGGTTTTCTGAATGTTAGTTGTTAGAGGGCACGCGATATCTATAATGGCTGCCCCTTTTTAACCTTTTTAACCCTGATTAGCACTATATCGGGGCGATTGTAATCTACGGTTCTATCGGTGGCCATTAGTCGGTCCCAGTATAGGAGAACATCTTTGGATTCCAAAACTGGACTAGGATTATATTTGTAAAATGGGGGTGGATCCGTTATTAGTTTGTGTTGTAGAGCAAGTTGACGATGTATTATTTTTGCCACCTCATTATGTCGGCCAAGATATGCCGTATTGGACAAAGATGGACATCCTGCTGTGATGTGTTCTATCGTCTCTCCAGGTTGGTTGTACATTCTACATCTGTCTATAGCATCACGATTTTTCAAGATGTATTTTTCGTAGTTTCTTGTTCGTATAATCCGATCTTGAATATCTGTGATGTACCCCTCTGTTTCAGGGTGTAGGTATACCTGTTTTAGCCATAAGAGGGAGGAGTCTTTATCAATTACAGGATTGTCAATGAAATTGGGATATTTCCCGTGTAGCGTTTTTTCTCGCCAACATTGTTGGGTGTTGTCCCCTTGTGTAATTGTTTGTTCCTGTCGGAGTAGATTTAAAGGCATGTAGTTATTATCAGCCTGAACTACAATCTGCAGCAGAGCATTTGTGGAGTTGTGGAAGTACAGACGCATGTTTGTCTCTTACGTTCGACATTGTAGATATTTGACAATCCTCGCCTTCCCTGGTTTCTTGGCAGGTATATCCTTTTAAGAGTTTAAGACGAGTTTAAATAACTAAATTTGAATTAACACACTTAACAGAACAATTTTAAAATTCACATTTAAATGACATTAAGCAAAATAATTAATTAGAACTCGAATGAGCCTTTATGATTTTACTAGCAAGACAATTTTAAAATCCACATCTAGTTTTAATACTCACTCAGGATAAACACTTGTTGAATACTTAATAAAGACTTGTGTGTTGAATGAATATTTAATAAAGACTAAAAACTTAAGATTAAAACAGAGGTATTTATACCTTATCTGCCTACACAGTTCTCATGGTCATGAGAGAATAAATGCCAAAGAAGTTCTCATAGAGATAACAAAGACTTAGCAGAAAAACTGTTATTTGATATCGTGAGTTTTATTATCTTAAGCAATTCTCATGTAACATGATCTTATCTATAGTGCGATTCTACGTACGTTACTTGCAGTTGGCATTTTGCGTAACACTCTGACAAGCTTAAATAATATAATTTTCCGCTTCATTTTGTTACAATTTGAAAAATATGATTTTATTATTCGTACTGTCTGTTGTAATGCAAAAGTATTTAAATAAATTTAAATAAAACCAGGAAGTTTAAAATAGCGAAAAATCTTATAACTTATAAGTACAAATGCCCGGTAGGTCCGACTGGAGACAGTAAAATAGGCCCCAAGAGCAATTTACAAAATAAACTGCAACTGCAGAGAAAAACGTGTTTTGTTAATTTTTATTTACTTAATGTTGATATTTTTTATAATCTTACCTCTGTCTATTTTGCTGGCGCATGTAGAAATTTATGTATTTTGTTAATATCAATAAATTTGGAAGACGTGGCAGCCCAGTCTGCGGCGGCAATGATCGAGGCTTGACTGACGAGATTAGGGATTTACCAACAACAATTTTGCAAAGATGTTTCGAAGCAAGATACAAACGATACAACGCAAATGGTTTTCAGGACATTTACTCAATCAAGAACGCCAGTTGCGCGCTAGATAGTTCATATTCATATTGTCCTTGTGTTGTGTTGTCTGTTTTATATATTTGAACCAATAGAGAACAGAAATTAAATTAAAAATTAAACACTATTATTTCAGGTAAGTTACTAAGAAACTATTAACTTTCTTATATTATTAGAGTTACTTTACGAAGATAGGACCGTCTGTTTCATGTAGTTCGACCAGGTAAGATATAAACTTATCATTTTTCTGGCCATATAAAGTGGTCCAATAAAACACTGAATGGTTGCTCGATATTAAGAAATTTGATTGTTTTGTATTTGTTTTTGCGTTTTCAAGGGTTTGCGAAAACGCACATGTAGTATAATAAAATCTAAACTGACCACTTTTGGATTAAGATGGTTCTTAAAAATAACCACCACCTTGTTCAGGCTTTCACATTTGTTGCTTGGCTATAGCCGTCGGTAAGGTAGCAACATTACAGATTATAGCTGCATGAAAGCGTTTAAATGTTCGTGTATTAGTGTTTCGGTATATGAACTAAACACATTTGATGCTATGATGGTTGCTTTTACTTTTGAATAATCTAAATCAATTAATTATTATTTAAAATTGCACACATTTCCAGCACTAACAAAAAGTTTTATCAACAGAGATATGATAAACGAAAAGTATAATAAATAATTTGTAGTACTTGAATAAAAGACTGACCGCGAGTTGTTTCCATGCATTAGATAAAAACAGCAGATTGGTTTGTAATTAATGCAAAATCAAATATCAATTTATGCAACATAACTAAATTGATATCTGAGATTAAGAATTACAGCACCGACGTTTAGCTGTGACATTTGTCGGTTTACTTACTATTGAGATTAGTTTATAATAAATTAATTCAGAAAGATTTTTTACAACTAAATCTTTGTATATTTTTATTTGCAATTATAAACAGTAGGCTACTGTTTCGCCAATTTAATAATTGTTCTTCTTCATAATCGAAAAGCTTTGACTCATTGTGCATGAGAAATGTAAGCCCATATGTCATATTATTAATTCTTATACTGAATCGCTCAGCGATTTTCCGCTGGAATCTATCTACCTTCGACCGAACAGAACCGAAGTGGAAAACTGACAAACATAGTGGAATTTTATGCGGAGAATGGTAGCGGACTTTAGGAAACCACCTGCATTTAATTATTCGCGTTTAATTTCCTCTGATATCGGTCGGTATCAGTTTCGGCCGGCCGACTACTGTTCTAGGATACCGTAGCTTAACTACAAAATTACAGTACCGATGCCAACGATAAGCTTTTGCTCTCAATTAAAACGCTTTTACATTTGTTAGTTTATGTCTAAAAGATAATTGCTTTGAAATTATTTCAATAACAAATTAATATGAGTGCAGATTTATAATGATAGATAAAAGTTTAAATATAAGGCCTTATCCTACCGAAAATAATATTTCATTTAACAATGACGCCGGCTGCTGCAACGGACAAGTGGTACAAAGAAATAAACCAATGCCTCAGAATTTAAAAAAGTCTAATTAAATAACATTTTCTATATTTGTTATCGTATGTTTCAGTTTTCAGTAGCTCAAATATTATAAAGTACAGGATGATTCACTTAAGATTCGTATCCTCTGGACAAAATCCTTATGCCGTTTTTTATTTTACGCACATCGAAAGACATTTGCCAAAAATGTCAACTTTTGGAAACTGCTGGAAATAATAGTCAAAACAAACTGTGACATCACCTAGTATCAGCTGCATCAATGTATGAGATATTACGTTGAAAATGCAGTTAGGTACATCCAGCTCCAATTGCTATTTTTATACCATTGACCACCAACCTACTTTTCAAAAACAATTTTTTTTCTAATTTTTAGTTTACTTTAGCTTGAAAGTATTTTAGAAACACCGTATAAAAAATTCATATAATATTCTGATAAAAGCATATCCACATTAGTTTGTTAAACAAATATGATTTATTATAGCATTCTAATATTTACCCGAGTTTTCTTAAAGGTCAGTAAATATAAAGGAAATAGATTAGAGGATACATGAAAACTAATCCATAATGCGTTTTCAAATTATACAAGCAGGGGCTGTCTTACATAAATTAAATGGAAATGCTATTCACAAACAAAATACTATTGATAAAAAGAAAGTTGAAGTAAATATATCTTATAATAGACCAACCCAACCGTAATTATTTTGTCAATTGGATATAGACCAAAAAATGATTCCGAATAGATTGATTCATCCAATAATTTCATACACGACAGTTCTATTATTAATCCCAATAAACTTCTTGCTAATCGTTTGATCAGATGTCCTTTATATACTTTATTTCCGTCCTTTACTATCAATCCTAATCTTATATTAGTCACCTATTATTATTATTAAAAGCTTAATTTTTTTAAACGGCAAATTTTGAAATAACAATTAAAAGTAACTTTAAAACAACTTTAACATACCTTTTTCCTATAAGAGATCCTCCATATAATTTAAACACTTCCGATTAAAACACTTAAACACACCATTCAAAAACAATCAAAAACTTTTCAAACAGATAGCGCAAGCTGAAAAGATAAGAATTAATTTGTATTTTGCGAACCGCGCGGGAGCTTTTACACATCTGCGAGAACACGATGTGAAAAGCATCGCGATGCCGATACGGCTATCCATCCGAACAGCGGAAAGCTGCTAACAGAATAATACAGGATACGCTTGCGCGGCAATTCTTACACTACTTGTCTAAACTAATAATTACTGATAGTTATTAGCAATATAACTAATAATTACCTATAGCATACAAAGTTTAATTTTCTTCGTCACTATTAATTACTCAATTACGCCGACATTCAGAAGACTTTACAAATTGAATGATAGCTAAGTTCAGCAGACAGGATTTTCTTATCAAATGCTCATGTTAACTTCTTAATTATTGTTGGTAATTAGTTAATATTGATAGGTTTTTCAAGTATTTCTTATCACTTACAATTTGTACTTACCGGCAGATATTACGAACAACAAATGTCAACTTTTTCCCTTGAAACGGAAATAACGGTTTGTGGCGGCAATTAACACCCGCTGAACTCGATTTCATATCAAAAACTCTACGTCTAAAATTGTTGAAAAAGAAAATCGCACTTTTTCGATAAAATTCACTATATATCCTGTTTAATCGAAATTGTTCATGAAATTAGTTAAAACGGTTAAAAATAACTGATTCTACCCAAAATTTATACGAAGAATCCCAAAATAAAATTTATTATATTTTTTCCTTTCCTAAAACGTTTTTCTGTCAACTAGATCCTGAAAGTTCATTTACAAGGAACATCAACAGTCTGCCAACTAATAGACATTAATATTGCTATTGCTGTTGGCAATAAACAATTGATATTCAATAATAGGAGTAATATACAAGAATATTGATACCGACAATAATGCAACCAAATACGCAATGCAACACACTTTTTTGTCATGGAGTTTCTCTTATGGAATGGAAAGATTGAGTGCCAAATAGCAATTTCCCAACGGCATTTCTGTAGGTTAGTTAAAGTAAGAGACGCTTATAATTTTAAAGTTTGAGAACTATGAGGATATTGCAGAGGCTTGAGAAATTTGGAAAGGTTTTGTGTTGTAATGGCAAATTGTAACGGTTCATTTTTTTAATTTCCGAAAAATGCAATTTTGTTTGCATAATTTATAAAAACCCTTAGTGCAGTCGTGCATATTATTGTATATTTTTTCTTGATTTAAAAATACGTTGGTATTCTGCATAAGATAAGTCCTTTAAAATATCAAGGGTCATCTAAAAGAAACATTCCTAGATCAATAAAATTTATTTCTAGAAAAATCTGCAGATTCCCTTTTGAAAGCACCGCTTTTACAGTGTTAAAAGATTATTTTCCGAGAAATAGAAGGTTCCAGAAAAACAAAATTGTTTTTAATTCCGAGCTTATAAGGGCTAAAATCTAATATTGGAGTTAACAAAAATCTCCTTATAGTTAAATATGTATGAAAGTTACAATTTCTTTAGTACACCATCTGAGTGTGTTATTAGCTTCAGTTTTGTGTGTATAGATTCAAAAGGGAATCCCCTCAAGATCCTTCGCGATTTTGCTAGAAGAAAATGACGTAAACATATTTTATTGGCTAATAAATATCCCGCCACCTTTCTATTGGATTGTTTAAAGTTTCGCCCTCCTCAAAAATCAATACCACCGCGAAATAGTTTTAGTTTACAGTCAGTCGAAGTAAGTTTAAAATAGGGGCTGGTTGAATACACAACTAAGCAGTATTTGCCACGCGAGGGAGGCCAGTGCCTTCTTCGTGAAAAGAGAGATCCCCGGCCAAATTATTATGATTTTCGGTGTGTCTAATGTTACAGTTCGACAAGTAATAATTATTTGTGTTAATGCAGTCTTGTGTATTATCGTACCGTATAGGAAGCCTACTTGCTTCAAGTTACCGTTTAGAGTTTTTAAATGCTAATGGATTAAGTTAATATAATTATAGTTCCAGTTATTAAAGTGCTAAAAAAAGAATTATCAGTTATCGGAAATTTTCGTATGTTGAAGTTTGTCGTTAAAATAAATATGGTTCAGAATTCAGAAGATTGTTCCTGCATTGGTTTTTTCAGGCCAGCAGTTTGGTTGTGAAAATTAAGTTAATGTCAATATTGTGTTTCTAGTGTTCAAAGTTATTTGAATAAAAAATATTGGACTTTGTTGGATTATTAAAAATGAAAGGTATTATTTTTTTTTACTAAGTTTTTTTGTAATGTCTATTTGGGATCCCGAAATTTAAATTACTTTTTGTATGATAATGATAACTTTGTATTTTTTAATTTTGTTATTATTTCAACTTTTTCTTTTTATGTTTTAATATACAGATTTCAAATTAATTTATCGTATGATATGGTTTGGCCCAACAAATTGCTGATGTTTTGTTTTTTTATTAAAATTCAGTAGTATCGATTGATACGTTTTTGATCAATCTAACGTCAATTTTAAATGAGGAATCTTTCCAAATTGACATACCTAGATTTTGTTTTCAATTTGGTGGCGCTCAACATGTTTTTATTTTTTTCCTGATTTCCATTATCTAATTAGAAGCTTTTGGGATTAACGCCCACACCTGTATTTAAATTTGCATAATAGAGATCTCAACAGCCGGTGCAATTTTTGAGTTATGCAGTAAGTATTAAATAACTTAAAGTTTTAGATGTCCATCGTGCGACGTATTTTTTATGTTTGAATTGTACAGTTTGAGTAAGAATATAAAGTAACGTTAGTAACGTGGGCATTCTTTTTTGTGTTAAAATATTTACGTATCAAAATTGGCTGATCAATCCACGAGTCTTTGCTGAAAATTCGTTTATCCTGACCCAGTCTATCGTGCAAACTCAGACGCGTTCTCGTCATGAATTTAATTTACCATGCGTGCTGAAGTCCTAACTAGAAACGCTATTTTGAGATGGTTAAGAAATTACAACAAAAGGGGCAGTGTAAGTTTAAAATTTGTCGGTTGTACTGTAATGATCTTGCTGTTTTACATAATTATCAATGATCACCACAATCAATCATTACATAAATAACATTCCAAAAGAAAGGCATTGAATCACAGGGATTGCCATAGCAACGATATAAACAACAGTAATTAAATAAATATTTCATAGATCCACATACCTTTTATTACTCAAGCAAATATTTCAAGGATATAACTTCTTAAAATAGTGTAGCTAATGGAAAACTACCCTCAGACACTATAATGGTGACCCACGACAAAAACAAACTACGATAGTCACAGCCTCATTTTCTACGATTTCTTTATTTGGTTCTCCTGTATCTACCGACAGCTACAGTCAACCCTACTGGAATTCTTTGAAACGGTTATTCGATTATCGGCCATTAACAATCGACTTTCGGAAGTGTATATGCTTTTTATTATTCACATAAGATAAGTATCTTATATTTAATTGGTTACGTTTCAATATGACGAAGTTATCAGCTAATCTAATAAAATTTCCTATTTTTGACAGTTCACATGTACAAATGTCAATTGTATTAACAGATAGATACTTCAAAGTTCTCCAAATTGATAACGAACTCCAAAAATATAATATTTATTTTCTAACTTACCGTATAACATTTTGAAACTCCATTCCAATCTTATAATGTTTACTGATAACTATAAGCTTTCATTCGAACTTTACACTACCTTCAAACACGAAATATTGGACTACTATTTGGGTCCACGTCCTTCTTACGACCAAAACCCAAATACTCTCGCTCCTACGAAAGAGATTATAGATTACTGGTTACTGCAAAATGATTCTCCTGAATCTTTTGGACTAGATAAATTATTCCAGGAAGACATCGTTTCTCCTCAATTTAGTAGTTTCATAACCACAAACTGCAGTCAAATCTCGCAGGATCCGTCACATTTTTAGCATTCTAACCCCCAAATAAATAACGATAAATCAAAACGTCATTTGTCAACCACTAACGAAACACAAAGATACCCTTTCGAATGCACCTGTACCCAATGATAGTTTCTGTTTAAATACACCTCACTATTCATTTCTTGAAGAGCACAATTCACAGGTTGGTAATTCCAGAACAGAATCTATTCCAAATGATTTATTTACAAAAGTGCACCTATTTGACCACAATCAATCTGTAATACATTCTCCTACTACCATTACAAAAACACCAAGAGCTTCCCAAGGCCGACGGTTTGAGGAAATCAAACACCGTCTCTTCGACGGAAATTCCTTTGGATCCAGCAAACAATTCCTGAAAACTACAAGCTGCAGCAGTTTCAGTTCCTGATGAGAGCCGCACCAATAACATTTCTCAAGAACCATACGCTACGACGCCGACGCCCATAGTAACAGTTCCTCAAAAGTGTATCCAGCTCCCGGCCACTACAATGCCGACATCTGTCGTTCCCCCATTAGATCGCTTCCATATGAAGAGAGCGTGTTTGGAATTGACAGGATTAAAATTCTTTCTCTATTTAATTTTAATGTTTAGTGTATTTTCTCGTGTGATCATGAATAAACTTTACATCAACCTTAAACAACAAGTTTTTGGTACGTCAACAACGTACGTACAACCTTGCAAATGCTATTGCCCAAACTTAAATTTTTTTATCACGCGAACTTTAGCAGTTCCATTTCGCTGCAAACTTTGGCATTTATGTGCAGTGTACTAACTTTCTAGTTATACACCACCACAACCACAATAGTGCAACAGTAACAGTAGCGACGTATATTTTTCCACGCGAGTCTTGTCAACTCGACATTACATGTAATCATGCATTCACCTAGTACTTCCTACAACCTTAGGGAACTGCTATGAATGCTGCTTCCGTTTACAAGATACAATCCAACTTCTTTCATTTTTACGGACTACATAAATACACTTACGTCTATCAATTTGAACCACAGACCCACTACTTAAGCTAACGCCTTTAGATTAATTTAGCATAGTAGTTTTTAATTCTGAAAGTTACAACAAGTAAATCGTAACGCAAGCATCACTTGTTCATGAAGAAATGATTATTGTTCCTTGGTCTTGTTCATGATCTTAATTTTTTATTCCTTTCGTTCTAGTAAGAATTACAGAACATCTCCCAAGTGATTCCTGCACCAGCAAGTTTATTTTAATTAGGTTAAGTTTGCGACATTATTTTGCTATCAGCACCACATGTTCATGCCATCAACAATTGATGGCTCCTTGCCATCAACACTTGATGGCTCCTTGCCATCAGAGACTAATGCCTTTCAGTTCCTTGTTTAGCATTACTTAATTACTAGCATAAGTTTTTATTGTCTTAGCATGTAAGGAATTTCTTGAAAAGCTGCAAACCGTCTTCCAGTTTTTGTAGCTAGTATATATTATATATCGTATGCAAGCAAAAAAGTACGCAAGTACATACAAGTATGACAGTAATATATGCTATTTCTTTCTTGGGGAATGATGTTATCCTTTTTAAAATATGTTCTGCGTTTTTTTACGAGGAGTGTTATGTAATGATCTTGCTATTTACATGGTTATCAATGATTATCCCAATCAATCATTACATGAATAACTTCCACGGGAAGGCATTGAATCATACGGATTGCCATAGCAACGATATAAACAATAGTAATTAAATAAATATTACAAAAAATCCACATGCTTTTTATTACTCAAGTAAATATTACAATGATATGACTTCTTAAAATAGTGTAGCTAATGCGAACTATCCCGGGTATACTATAGTACCTGCACAGTTCCAACACAAGGAAATATTGAAAGAGTCAGAGTAGCCATTGAACGGAGTCCACGATATTCTGAGATTCGGCACTCGATTGCACCTCTAATTTCAGAGCGAAGTATCTTACATCTGGATTTGAAATTCCGTCCATATAAGATATAGGTTAAAGGTTGAATTCTATAGAGTCAAATTAAAGTTAATCGCGTCAATTTCTGCAGGCAATTTTTGGAAACATTGAACAACAATACAGAAATTCTTGATACACTGGTCATGTCTGACGAAGCTCACTTTCACCTTAGTGGGTACGTTAATAAATAGAACTTTCGCTACTGGGTAGAACACAACCCAAGAAAAATGCATGAAAACCCACATCACATCATGGCTAACAGGTAACGGTGCGATGTGGAGTGTCCACATTGAGTGTCCAGAGTTTGAAAGAATAGATCAAGTTAAAGTCTGCTTCCAACAGGATGGCGTCACAGCGCATACAGCTAGACGGACCATAGCTGTTTTATCGCCTAATTTAGTTTTAGTAACAAGTAGTCCAAATATATTCTTTGTTTCTTCACAGTGTAAGTAGAAGTAAACTTTTTACATCATGAGAAGGCCGCTTTAGAATGCATTTAAATGCTAATTTGATTGGGGATGAGTAATAGAGAGAGGACAGAGAGCGTTTTAGTTCACAGAACCTTTTTTCCAAATGTCTTCAAAAAATATATTTAATGTCTCTCAGAATACACTTTCTTAATAGCTACCTTGAATACTTTGAGAAGCAGTTAGTTTCAGAGTCTGATGAGCATGGAGAGCGACTCCATCAGGTTGTAATGCCTATGAAAATTCAGTACAGAGGCAAAAAGTTAAATTCCATGTCAGGGGATGGCTAAAGAGCGATGCGAAGGACAGCGAAGATGATGCCAACGTATCCAGCTCAGACATACAAATCAGGATGGAAAGCGAACAAGAGGAACCAGCGCCTAAAAGGAATAAAATAGATCAATAGAGTTAAAGTAACAATTTTATTGTATTTGAACACAATTAAAAAGGTCATCATTGTACCAGTCAGCATATTAGCTTAAAGATTATATTGTATCTGATTACTAATCGAATTTCAATAGAAAGAATTAAAACAAAATAAAAACATGAATTCATAGTTCGACATTTAGTTCAAAAACTCGTTTTTCTTTGAAATCTGGTTGGATTTTTCAGTATAATAGGAGACATTCTGAGAAAAGTTGTTATAAAAAACAAACGCCCTCTGTCCCTTCTCTATCCCATCCCCCATTCACATTAGCGCTTTAATTGCATTTTAAACCGACCCCTGGTAGTGCAAAAACTATTATAAATATTTATATTTGTTTTTTGTATCTACTATCAATTTCCTTTCAAACAAGCCCAGAACACCTCGAAAGCTATATTTTTAGGTACTTTTCCAAATTTTTCAAGCCAGTGCAATATCTTGATAGTTCTCAAACCTTAAAATTAAAAACTCTCCTATTTTAACTAACCCGTAGAAATTTCGTTAGCGAATTGCTATTTGGCACCTAATCTTTCCATTCCAAAAGAGAAATACCTCGTCAAGAACCAAAAGTTGAAATTTGTTGCACTGTAGAAAATATGAATTTAGTTTGTTAAATAGAAAACTGTGATTTTCAGGGGTCAGCGATTTGTTAAATAACTGTAATGAACACGGCCGGCGATATCAATATGTACATAATTTTAAAAGTTTTGGCGAGGGTGGACTATTGGTACCCGTTTTAGTCACCGGAAAGGTTACTAGAAAAATTAAGAGATTGAAGATTGGGTGGGGGCTACAGTTAGAGGTTAGAGTCTAGTTTAGAGATCAGACTAGGACTTAAATAAGAATAAAAATGTCATTGTGCTCGGGGACATTAACTCAAAATCTCTTCAATGGGGATACACAATAATGCCCTCAAAGGGAGAATATTTTACCAAATAGCTATACGTGCTAAACCTTCTAATGTTAGGAATATGTTCACGGTTGTAAGGGAAGTTTCAAGCTCCTACATCGACGTGACGTGTTCATCGATAGGACTAGCAAGGGAGATAAGCAACTGGTGAGTCATGGATGACAAAAACGTTAGTTATACATATATACATCTATTTTGAGAGAAAAAACTAACCAAGAAAGGTTTCACCAAGAAACAATGTGCTAACCTAACAATAAGGGCGAATACGGTAGCGGATAAAACATTAAACACCCGACCAGACATCAAGCAGGTACACAAGGACAGTAATGACAGGAAAGCCTGTGGTAAAGAAACTAAACAACCATATGAGTGGAACTATCAAACCGAAACTCCGAAGTAAACATGTATCAAGATCAGAAATCATATAACTAAGCTGAATAGTAGGAAAACTTTAGTGTCAGTACAGTCTAATACAGTATTGGAGCAGTCAGCATTGAGGTACCATTGTTCACGTTGGGGGGGGCTGTTAAAAAGAAATTAATACGCTATTCAAGACCCAAAAAAGTAAAATACCAGAACATCCAGTATCATATAGACTGTTGTGCTTACTGAACGCACCTACAAAATACATTAACAGTTGATAATGACAAGGTATGACAGAGAAGTCGAAGACTAGCGGGGAATCCCTGAAAGAGGAACCCACAACCCATCCACTGCAAAGAATTTGCGTCTATTGCTATAAATAGTAGGAAGCAGTGTTGTATGTTGGTCGCTTTAGATGTCACAAACGTATTTAATACAGTCTGACACAGCTTTATTATACAAGAGCTTAAACAGAAAAATTTCGCAGTATTTGGTCGAACTATACCAGGCGCTGGATTATCGCCCACAACATTGGAAATCGCATATTATTTAGGACACATACAAATATTGGCTTCCTAAATATTTTAACAAAGAATGTTACTAAAGTTTTTGAAAAATATTCAAAGAGGAATTCAGTTGCAAATTTCACTTTTTTTCTACCGCCTTATTTAAAAGTCATTTCTGTGATATGATTTTTGAGTTGAAATCTTCGAAGATCAGTGAATATATATTTTTAAGAATAGTTTTTAAACGGTTCAATCTCTTTGGATATTCTTAAAAAAAATTCTTAGGGAAGCCAATATTCTAAAATGTCCTAAATAACGTATGACAATTAGCACCCAATATGCAGATTGACATAAACGAAAAATCGGTCGTAAGCGCAGGAGTACCTCAGGGGTTCTGTACTGGAGCCGCTCTTCTGGAACATCATACCTTATTACGTCCGAGGACGTTAAGAAATCTAGAGGTTTTCCGGTTTCATATTGAACGAAAGTGAAGAAAACGGTAATGAGATTTGCTAGTTTGAAAGAACAGCCAATAAATAAAATTAATAACGAAAGTCCTGTATGATGATGGTACTTCAGTCTTACACTACATGAATGAACTTCAACAAGGAATCCACGCGCTCTCAATATATTAATTTACATGAATTCGAAAAATTTCGAAATCTTGGTAAGTTGTTTACGTTTTCAGTTTTTTGAAAATGGGAAAATCTTTTGTCCTCAGAGTCGTTTTGATCAAATTCAAAATCTGCCGTAAAGCTGAAATCTCCATCATGATTAAAAATCAGATTGAACGGTTGTCTTCTGTTCCCGAAGACAGAAACCGCGTGAAAACATAATTAAATTATCAGAAGAACAAGATTTTTTGGAGATCACTTTGACGTCAACTAGCAGTGCTATTTCGGGCAAAATATAGAATTATGGATTTTGGTCAAGGCTTTTATCATTTTATGTTCTTTGTTGATTATTATCATAGCACCACTAGACCCACCTCATCTTTGGATTTATTAAGTAAGATAATTGATCCTTGAAGTTGGTAGAAACAGGATCTGTTGTTTAGATCACGACTACAAGTATTTGAGAACTCCACCCACTACAGTTGAAGCGGAGAGAGCTCTTTCATCAAGTGGCTCTATCTGCACAAAGGTTAACTCAAGATTGCCTGACGACACTGCTGAAGGTTTATGCATTTTAAAATAATATTTTGATAATCTATAATTTATTATTGTTGTTGATAGTTTCAGTTAATGTATTTAAATTCTCATCGTAAAATAACTATACAGGGTGATAATTAGGTATAAAATTTCTATGCATTTGCATGTTTTTCTGCTTATAGCAAACATATGCAGAGTTATATTTCTACATGTTTAGGACACATATGAATCACATAATTATGTCAATTTGAAAGTGCATATAAATGCATATTTAGGTGTTTTTTTATAAATGCATGCATATTTTAGCATTTTTGAACGAGTTTAATTAATTGAACGAGACTTTAATTATGAAATTTCTAATATTTTTAAATAATTTTAGCATTTTAGACAACCAACCATGGGCGGCTTAGTTGAGTCTAGGGGAAACCCATAATTTAAGCTTATTGTTAAATACTAGGCTTTAAAATATTTTACTGCCTTAACCATCTGTGTACTTGTTAATATTTTCTAAGAAAGAAAAAGTTTCAACTAAAATTTAAATACTTACATCCTGCGGTATTGTGATAAATAGGTATTAGAAAATTCCAAAGACCCTTTGACAACTTCCTGTTCATAGAAAAATTTGCCTGCACTTTTGTTTACTAATTTTGTAATCTTTCAATTAAGACAGTTCAGAAATTGCAAACTGCATTTCAGTTTGAAATTTTAGAGTGTAAAGATGGGTAAAGAAAAACGGTCTGTGTCTGTTACACTTAAGTTATGTTAAGGAAAACAGTGTTCTTACAACTGACGATAAGGTGTTGTATTGTACAGTGTGCGACGATAAAGTGACTGCAACAAAACGCTTTCAAGTTACACAACATCTAAACACGGTTCGATATCAAAAGTGTGTTGCCCTGAAATCAAAAAAACAAACATTGTTACCGGGGTACCTTAATAATTAGCGCGGTGAGTCCAGCAAATCGATCGAATTTAATAAAAAAAACTATGTAGTGTATTAGTGGCTGCAGATATCCCGTTAAGTAAAATTAATCACTCAGCATTTCGTAATTTTCTGGAAGAAATTTTAAAAATGCCAATACCCGACGAGTCTACACTCAGGAAAAATTATTTACCTCGTTTATACGAAGAGACCATAAAATCAATTAGAAAACATGTAGCGAATAACTACATATGGGTTTCCATTGACGAATCTACTGACACTACTGGAAGGTGCGTAGAAACTTCATTTCCTTCGTTTTGTTAGTAAAATTTAACTAATTAAAGACAGTAAAGCAATTTACGGATGTTTTATTTTCTATTTTGTTAGTTACATATTTAATCACAACAATATTTTTGCTTGATTAAAATTGGCGTTTTAAATTCGAAGAACAATCCCAAATCCTATCTATTAGCAATGGACGTTTTCAAGAGCATCAATCATTGTTCTGTGGCAAAATTGTTTAATGATTCGATGGCTATTTTGTGGCCGGACGACATACAGTACAACAAAGTACTCCTGTTCGTCACCGACGCGGCACCGTACATGATCAAGGCTGGAGCAGGCTTACAAGTTCTGTACGAAAAAATGATCCACTTGTCTTGCCCATGCAATGCATAGAGTTGCGTAAAAAGTGCGGCAAATATATCCTAACGTAAACTCTATAACTTCAGATGTAAAAAAATTGTTTGTAAAGCTCCATATCGCATACAAATATTTAGGGAAACTTTTCAAGAAGTGCCTCTCCCACCGGAGCCTGTAATAACAAGTTGGGGTACTTGGCTTTCTGCGGCAGAATATTATGCAACTTATTTTGATATTATTAAAGCATTTGTAAATAAACTTAATAAATACGATGCACTATGCATACAAAGCACTAAGGATGCTTTTAATACTAAGGAGGTGAGTTTGTTTTGACAAATTTTGCGGGGTTTAGCTAAATCCGTTATAGACAAAAATCCTGGTTTTCGCTTAATTAAAAGCATAAACGATGCATTATCTGGCCAAGACATTTTAGACGAGCTAAAACACTATTCGTTTGTAGAATTAAACAATTTTAAGTATGCCCCAATTACTTCTTGCGATGTGGAACGGAGTTTCTCAAAATATAAAACGATATTTAGGGATAATAGGCATATGCTTACTTATACTTTTGAAAATTTAAAAATGTAGGTCATTGTGAACTGTAATGCTCTATGTTTAGAAAATATAATTAATTAAATTATTGCATAGGATGTCTAATTAAAATAATTTCTGTAAATAAAATGTAAATAACACTCAACAGGTGTTTTTTTAATAATGAAAGTGCATATATTTATTAAAAATTTCTAATAAACGCATATTTCATGATTTTTAAGTGCATATTTAAGTGCATATTTCACGTTTTTATAGTGCATAAGTGCAAGCATATTTCAGCATTTTTAAGTGCATACAAATCCTATACCTTGTGATAATAATTAGAAGCATACGGAAATGAAAGAAAGGTATTAATTAGTGTAATATAAAAGCGTTCCAGAAGAATTAAAAGAAGAAGAAGGAATTTTATAAGATTTCTAATCCTAAGGATCTATTCTATAAAATAGACATTATAACTCACGAACCATTAAATCCACTCACTCTTCAGTCACTCCTCAAAAGATGAACAAAATGCTACTCGTGAGCAAACTCACCAATTAAATAGTTGTTTAGTGTTAAATAGTTGTTGGCACGCTATTTAATAAACACCTAGATAATCACTAAAGCACTTTTAATATTTCAACAAACTCATTCTTCGAAGTAAAATTAATATTACTAAATAGTTGTCTCGCGAAGAACAGAAATAGAAAACGCAACACAACAGGTATTACAATAACAAAACATGTTATCATTATATATTTATTACCCAACAGCCAGCCAAAATACAACAAATAGAGAAAAAACTTGTCTTTCTAAAAGGAAAATAAAGTGATAACATACTATTATCTAACATTTGCATGCAGCCCATCAAAATAGATTAGAATCACCCAGTTTTTTCTTAGAGGAAAATGTTTTAGTATTAATCATCTGCGTGATATCAAGAAGTGCAGTAAAATGTGGGGGTGGTTAACTCTTCGAGCACAAAGACTGTATATGAAAAACGGTGGTCGCTTTCGTATTCAGCACATCAAAATGCATTAGAAGCACCTACTTTTCTTAGAGGGAAACTTTATTGATCAACTGTATAGTAAATATGTAAAAATCTACGTCCTTGATGGACAGTTAACCCTCGCAACGTAAAACAGTTTACTCAAAGGCGATTTTGCTCAACCGTGAATAATCCATTTATTCTCAAAAGTGCAGTTTACTTGTTGATACTCTTTTCATCTCCTTTTAAATTTATCTGAAGGTTAGTTGATATAGGTGCAATTGTTTCTACAATTGTATATATGACAATTAACTCCCATATAGCTTACGGAGAAGAAAAGATATCCTCTTAATTAGTTCTAGTTGACTATTCTTTTAATGAGGAATTTCTAATGTTTAAATCTACGTCGTCTAATTATTTAAGTAAGTTTCATCTGCAGAATGATTTAACAAACCAAAGTAGGTACAAATAACTGAACCAACCCGCTCCGTGGTATTACATTCTTCATAAACGTTTTTGATCTCTGAAAAACTTTTGTTTTCGAGAAGATAAATTTATAAGTTCGTTCTTGAATTTGTATGCATCATAGTTAGGTTTTTAAAGGTAGGGAAAGATTGTTTTTGATGATATACATTTTTAAAAATAGCTTTTTTAAAAAAATAGGGCAAGGTATCCATCATAGGCGCACACATTTCTGTGTTGGGCCCCTCGACTGAATGATCAAAAAGTTAATGTTTTTAAAGATATATAACATTTTCCAATCCATCGTCAAATCAAAAATAAAACTAAAACGAAGAATATTACTTGAAAACATAATAAATAAACATTTTCGTTGATCTAGGAATACCAGCACATTCGGCGTGACACCAGCTTGCGCAACTCTAACACCGAAACCAAAATTCTTTAAGACGGGATCGGGAGCACAGTTCACTGCAATACAAACAGCATCATCGCTTGTTCGTCCAGTTGTTCATTAATCTTTCTCTTTGCTGATTTTACTATTTTTCTTCATTCTTTCTGCAGTGGTTCTATTTTCTTTTTCTGAATCTTTCCCACATAATTCCTTAAACCACATTGTCAATTGCAGATAAACGTTGTCCTTGGCCGTCAGTGGTTTCGAGTGAAAATTCCCAATTCTAAAAAATGCCAGGATTGAATTCTCTTAAACGAACTTATCGCATTTGAAAGTATAGCGGACAAATACGCATTATTAAGTTATGTTACTTAGAAATTATCAGGGGTTTTTGGGTTATCTGGGATATCTATGAGTGTTCTTTATACTTCCAGGTTATGATAGGTTTGAAGTGATACGAGAAACTGTTGTACCCTATGTAAACAGTGTGTAGAAAGACAAAATCAAATAATCTTTTATTGTTACTATACTCCCAACACACAATAAACTCTTCAACACTTCCAACCAATTGTAACTCCTGTGACCATCGAGTTTTAAGTGTACGTTATTTTCCTTTACATTCAACATTTCATTCATTATTGGTGCATCGTCTATCAATTCGGCCATAAAAGTTTTATGCAGGAATATGAATCAAGGAGAAACAGAAGTTGCTATCGCTTTCAAGCAACATACAGCAGTATAAATCTGTCCACGTTTAGCACTACTAATTACTCCAATTTGTTTGGGTGCTTGCTTTTGTTGCAACAATTTTCTGAGTATTGGTCGGAACTGTGGTCATAGCAGCCTCGTCTACATTAAAAATGTTCTCATGGTGAATACATACATACTTGTTATTACCTTTTCCAGGGAATGATAAAATGTGTGTTCAAAAGTTCTAATTGATATTTTTTGATTTCTTGCTGGGATACCTCTCAGACATCTTCTACCAGTAATATATTTTTTCGGTTGAATCTATGTTATAATTGGTGTTTTTCTGTTATTTGGAAAACGAGTTTTCTTAATTCTTTACTGGTGAGTCCAAAGAATTAATTACTAAATTAATTAATTATCTACATTAATCATCTTTTTTGTAAGTCGAAAAGCAACTTGGCGAAATATAAACTTAGGGTATTTGTTGACCTCCACCAAATTCCTACGTTATGGAGACATGATTTACAAGATATTGAGAGAGAGAACAACAAATAAAAATAACAAAACTAAGCGATATATTAACAACAACAAAAATGCTTATAAAAGTCACTTACCAAGTCCACCGCAGCACAATTTTTAATGCAGAGTGCAAGATTGGAACTGATACAAAATCGCGTGTCGCAATTGACAAAAGTACCCAAAAACTTCGGTGTAAGAATCGGTGTAGGGGAACTCCCTGAAAGAATTTTATGAAACGTCGCATGGTGTAGATGCAGATGCAGTATTTTACTTCTGACAACAAAAAGAGACTTTCTAGACCAGAAGAGAGTATCTGAGTAAAGGCTACGGGGTGACTGAACAAAAATGAAAGTAAACCAATTAATATGCGTCGGAGCTCGTATATTACTAAACACCTTCATTCGTTAAGGAAACAAACAAATAAGGTACAATATGACTTGGATCAATACATGTTCATACTATTGAATTATTATTTGTTAATACCTATATATTACGATAAAAAGTATTTATAATCCGCTATTAAAAGTGCATTAAGTCATTTTTTTCTTCAGTTTATATTTAACTTATTACTCTTCGCCAATATAACTACCCTATATTCACATATTTAGCAAACAATTACAATTAAGTTCTTGCTCGACTGGGGTACAATTAAAACTACATAAATTTAAAATGCGGGAACTACGTATACATACTGTTATAATATTTGACATGCACGAGAAAGTATGCACCCCCATTCAAAAAGATGTTAGATGGGTAGCATAACCTCAAGGAGAGATGTAATTAAAAAATTTTTTTAATGAAGCCAAAGAAAAGGTTTTAATTTAATAAATATACACTCTACAACGCACTAGGCAGAAAAAGGATAAATTTTAAAGTTGATTTTTCTTACAATCTTGGTAAATTTTCATTGTTCAGCTAACGATGTGGTATTGTCACCTATCTATGCAAATTAAAATAGAGTAGAGGCCAAATTAATGCAAGCTTTGACCTAAAACAGACAAGGTGCATGGTAGTGATGATGTATGCAAATATTTGCTACCTTACCTGCATTATTAATGTAAAGAAATTATGTTTCAAGTTAACGAGATAATGAAATGGTTAAATATTCTTATTTAGTTAGATTAAATAGCTCGTGGCTAGAATGTTTTATTGCTGTTTTGTCAAGCAGTTCCATGAGCACAATTTCGAAACAATGTAAATAATGGGGTAAATAATGTTAATGAGGATGTAAGGTTGGATTTTGTCAAGATAGGAAGTTGTAACTAGGCAAATTTATGTAATTAACTTAATTTTAGTTATTTGATAGTTGTATAGGAAAAGTGATTTGGTCGAATTTCTATAGTGGCCTTATTTCTTTATCTCAATACAAGTGTCATATATCATTGGAAAGGGAATATTTTTGGCTATCTATTTATTGAATTTGTTTAAACAATAATTAATATTTATAAACAATTTTTGTGGTTATATAGTATTTAGTGCTAAATGTTTTGTTTGTAACCAAAAATACCCATGGTCTTTTTTTGTTTTGAAAAGGATATAAAAAAGAACGACCAATTTAGTGACAAAAGCTCTGTTATTTTGTATCATTCAGGCAGTGCACATGTGTCCAGAGCAAAATTTTAAAATTTTAAGGTTATGTGGCGAGTTGATAATTTTGTAAACAAAACAAACGTCAAAATGTTAGGTTATATTTTGTTGAAGTGTCAAAGTGTTTAATATTCATCAAAGATCTGGAAAAAAAGAGGATTACTGTGTTCTACTATATCAGTTAGTATACCTACGTTGGGCGCTAAATCTCGATTTAATTTAAAAAATATTAAGGTATTTATTTAATTATAATTTAGTAATAATTAAGATTAAGATGATGCCAGAAATATTACTCTTCGGATAAAAGGCATTAAACTATCTTAGGATTGATTTTTTATTTATTAAGGATATCCAAAATTTATTCTTTTTAATATTTTAATTATTTTTTTATTTGTTTTCTGCGTTTATTTTTAAATAAAGTTTTGATATTTCAATTTAAAGAAAATTTGGTTTATATTTGTGTTATAGTTGTGTACTTTAATTATTTTTCCTAGATCTATATTTATTTAGTGTCGTATTAGTATTAAAGCGACCCGCCTGTGAGTCTCAGTTTTGTGAAAATGTTAAAGTTTCACAACAGTTAATTAGCCGGAGTATTTTTTTCTGGTAAAGGTAGGTGGTTTATATTTTGTATATATCATCACTGTGCTTTTACTGAAGTCTGTTGCTATGCTCTTGCTCAATTTAAATCAATTTAACATTTATCAATAACTTGAGAATAGCTTTTTATTCAGAAGTATCAAAGTAAAACGTTTTATTTCGACCATACCTCCTTCTAATGGTTTATTATCAGAACCAATTACAATTTTCATAAAGGTAGTATATGTATGTACTTTTTATGGAATTACATTATTTTACATTTGAATTTATTACTTTTTTAAAATAATATAGAAAGAAACGTTTGTTAAAAACAATCTAAGATCCGTTGTATAAAGATAAATTTGAGTCATATACTATAAAGTCCCAGAGCGGATATATTTACTTTGCTTATCTAGTCAAGTCAAACCCACTGGAATAGAAAGTTATCGTTTAGATTATCGATACAGATTTTAAAACTACCCCATAAAGTTCAATCTGGCCAGAATATTCGACTTACTATTATTATTATTAAATTTATAGCATTTCGGTAGTCATGATTATCAACTAAGTTTGCATAAAACCAGGAATCTCTGCATGCCTAATTTCTTTTTGAAAAAGCTGAATAACATCTCTTATCGCGCATTCACACTAAATTTATTTCGATTTATTCATTGAAATAAACTTTTTTCCCTTTTTCAGAAAGAGAATCGATTTTAAATTTCCATTTGCGAAGATTGAATATCTTTAACTTAAGGAGATAAACATACATACCTTATACAGCTTTATAGCTGATTAATACTACATGCTTGGGTAAGTTTCGTTAACAATTACATGTATTCTGTTCACTGGTTCATATCAATTGTTAAGTATAACAATAATTGTTATGAACCCGATTGCTACGAAATCTTAACAATTCGTGGTATATTACGTACAATATTTGGTATTCTGTAACTGCACTTGTTATGATCCAATTGATATGAATCACAACAACTAAAATGCAAACTAATTATGAACTATATTACCGACTGTGCATGCGCGTTCGAGCAGTGACATTTGTATTTGACAGTTTCGAATAGTTAGACGCGCGAATTTGAAACATGGAGAAGAATACTCGACACACCGAAAAGCAATTTTATGTAATGTTGGAGTTTATGTCCACCAAAGAAATATTGCTTACGGAAAGATTGATCCCAGGAAAAGGGCCTGAGTGTTTACAAAAACCGTGGAAAGAGCTTACTAGTATACTAAATTGTCGCAAATAGACCAGGAAGAACAACTGGTGATGACTGGATGAACGTTAAAAAATTACTGTGTGTGTCGAAACAGTGTTTTCTTTCTAAAGTAATAAACAATATTAATAGATAACAAATGGGCTTAGGGGAGCCACACAACCTTGAACTCTCATTTGACCTCCTTTCACTTTTCAAGCCCCACCCTTTTATAAGCCACGCCTCCCTCTCTGCGTTCCTCCTCTCCAAGCCAAACCTTTTTATAAGCCACGCCTCCCTCTCTCCTTTCCCCCTCCCAGACCCCTCCCTTTATAAGCCGCGCCTTCCTCTGCTTTCCCTCTCTCTACTTGCCTCACTTGTTTTCACCAGACCCCCCCGCTTGGTAAGCTACACCCCTTTATAGACCACTTCTCATAGACAGCACCCCCTTAGCTCTAGACAGTTACAATTACATTAATATTTCCAAATATATTAATAGGATGTAAAAAAAAGGTATAGCCAAATGAAGTTTGGATAATAAGAAATTCGTATCAAGTACATCTCCTTTATTCAATCGTTCGCAACTAGTGTGCTACGAAACAGAAAAGTGTGGTACAATATAAAACATTATACAATCACATTAGTATCTCCAAATATATTAATAGGATGTAAAAACGGTATGGTCAAATGAAGTTTGGATAATAAGAAAATCGTATCAAGTACATCATCTTTATTCAATTGTTCGAAATTAGTGCTTTTACGAGACAAAAAGTGTGGTACAATATAAAATATACAGCTGAACGTAAGTTAGTAAAGAAACTCATCTTGGATAATAAGAAAAAGCATATCATATAATAAAAAATATATTTATTAAAAACTATTTACTATTATATTAATCACTATTTATTACAAATATTGTTTAACTAAACTATATACTATATTATAATTACTCGGGTCGAATACGAAAATGGTTGCGGCTGTTGTGCAGCCATGCCTCCATTTCATACTGATTGAATGGTCTAGACTCCACGGCACCCTTCAAACCGGAGGAACCAAAGCCGTTCGTATTTCGATCTGTAGGAGTCAGCTGGAACACTTCATACGCTGCCGGATAGTAAATCTTTTCACATATTAGTTGGGCAATTCCATCACCGGCCCTAACAGTGTAGGGATGACAGGAATGGTTGAACAGCAACACAAAAATTGTTCCTCTGTAGTCTTCATCGATAACGCCTCCACCAACGTCCAAAAAATGATAATGTGCCAATCCAGAACGTGGGCGATGCGGCCATATGACCCTGGAGGCAATTTTACCGGGTGATTTTTTAAATTTCTGATCTAGAAAGCCATGACATAATTTTAAAACAAAAGATGCGGAAAACGTAGGGCGTAGTTTGAATCGTTCGATTTGTCACAACTGTCAGATTTCAAAAATGTTGACATAAACATAACCTACTCCAGTGTTGAGTAAGTAGTCAATTTGTCACATAAATGACATTTGGAATAGCAGTGTGATCAACGCTACGCCCTACGTTTCGGTGACCTTCGATACGGCGTAAAAATCACGACTTACTAGATCAGAAATTTAAAAAATCACCCGGTACTTGCAGCCCCGTATTAAACAACCTCTTATCCCGAGGGTGAACAATGCCAGTTTCGACACTGCACAAGTCAAAACCGGCAGAAAGCGGCGTAGCTCGTGTTGGTGCCACAGCACCTGGATGAGCTTTCTTAAAAAACAACAACGGCTGGTCTGCATCTGGTGGAAATGCCATGATAATGAAATGATAATGATAATTAAACACTAACTTCGAACGATTGAATGAAAGGCAAGAATTAAATTTGTATATATATGATTTGGCCCTTCTCCACCCCAAGAAAAGAGGGCAGGCCGTTGGCTCCAGGGGGGCGTTGCTCCCCATCCAGGTTCTGGTCTAGAGGGATATTACGAAAATATCACTGAAATATTGGCTACTAAGTTTGAGGAATATGCAGAGCGAGAATCAGGTATGACATTTAAAACGGTGTGGAAGTGAAAACTTATGTGTTTGTTTATGTTTCCAGGTTGGACATTAGTCAGAGTGCTGTTTTTAGAAGTAAACGTTAATAAGTTTAACCCTCTACGTGCTTCATCTTACATCCCCCTACCCACGCAGATTCGAAAAAAGGGAGCTGTCATTAACGTGCAGAATGAAGATGAACGATGCTTTGCTTGGAGTGTGGTTTCTGCTCTTGTGCCCCCTAACGGAAGTGTTCACAGATGTAACTCGTATCCGGATCCTAACGAGATATTGAACTTGACGAATGTGGAGTTTCCGATGAAAGTAAAAAAATAGATAAGTTTTTGAACGATAATCCTCGAATTTCCGTGAACGTTTACGGTTTGGAAAAGATTTTTGAGAATAACGTTCTAAAGTATGAGGTAGTTGGACCTTTGTATTTTTCGAAAATTAAAAGAGAAGTACATGTAAATCTCTTATTAGTAGAAGACGATCGCTGAAATGGGCATTATTGTTGGATTAAGAATTTTTCTAGGTTATTGCACAAACAAATTAACAAGCACCATGGAACTAAATATTTTTGTGATGGTTGTTTGCAATATTTCGCGACGCCTGCAAAATTAATGAGACACACGCAAAATGATTGTAATCATGTTTATGCTAAATTACCAAGCAGGTTTGATTAAAGATAAGGTAGGAAAAGAAATTCCGGAGAACATTTTGAAGTTCAAAAATTTGTCTAAGCAGTTAACATTACCGTTTGTCATATATTGCGATTTTGAGTCAATGTTAGTGCCTGTTCATACTACGGTGCCTGATGATGGCCAAACATTTACCGTTCGCACACAGCACCATATCCCGTATTTTTTTTCGTTTTATATAAAATGTTCCTTCGATGACTCGCTTTCGAAATTTTATATTTACAGGGGGGATGATGCTGCAAAAGAGTTCACTAGAAAATTAGATGAGGATGTTAAACGTATTTATCACGATTATCTAAAACCGAAACAACCTTTGGCTTTAACGGGGGAGGAAGAAAACGAATTTCAAGCTGCTACCACCTGCCATATATGTAAAGGGTCGGTTGAAAATGATGTTAAAGTTAGAGACCACTGCCACGTTAGTGGTAGCTTTAGCGGGGCTGCCCATATAACTTGCAATCTTCATTATCAAATTCCAAAGTTTATACCATCTTTTACATAATTTGAGTGCATACGATTCGCATTTGTTTATCAAACAGTTAGCCTTAGAAAAAGAGGAGATACAAGTCATTGCGCAAAACAAAGAAAAATACATTTCGTTTACTAAAGTCGTGCAAGTTGATGAGGTAAGAGATGCGAAAGATAAATTGCAGAAAGTGTTTTTTTGTTTAAGGTTTCTGGACAGTTTTAAATTTATGAGTTCGAGTTTAGACAAATTAGGAAAAAATTTATCCGAAGAACAGTGTGTAGAAATTAGAAGAAAATTTGGTTCAGGTGAACTGTTTCGATAAATGCGAAAAAAAGGTGTTTTTCCTTATGCGTATGTTGACGACTTTTCAAAATTAGATGAAACGCAACTACCGACTCGTGACAATTTTTATGATCAACTCCGAAATAAAAATGTAAGCGAAGAAGATTATAAACGCGCGTCCGATGTGTGGAAGTTATTTGAATGTAAAACGTTTGGTGAATATTCTGATATATACCTAACGTGTGATGTGTTACTACTGACGGATATTTTTGAGAATTTTCGATCGGTGTGTCTTGAATACTATAATCTTGATCCGGCACAATATTTCACGGCACCGGGTTTGAGTTGGGAGGCTATGTTAAAACACACGGGTGTAGAGCTTGAGTTGTAACCGATATTGACATGTTACACTTTTTTAAAAAAAGGAATACGAGGAGGGGTGAGCGTGTGTGTTGGAAGCAAAGCTATTGCAAATAACAAATTTCTTCCAAATTATGATCCCTCACGCCCCAGCTCCTTCATAATGTATCTAGATGCCACGAATCTTTACGGATTTGCGATGCGACAATTCTTACCTCGTGGTAACTTTACGTGGCTGTCAGAGCGAGAAATTGAAGATTTCGACGTCATGCAAATTACAGACGAATCCCCACAAGGTTTTGTCCTGGAAGTGGATTTGAAAATTAGTGAAAATTTACATCATGCGCAGAATGAATTTCCCTTTTGTCCCGAGATAATGGCTCCACCGGGAAAAAAACAACAAAAACTCATCCCTAATTTGTATAATAAATCCAAGTACGTAATTCATTATCGTAATCTAAAACAGTGTTTGGAACACGGTTTAGTATTAACAAAAATTCATAGGATTCTAAAATTTGATCAATCGCCTTGGTTGAGGTCTTATATAGATTTAAATACCCGTTTACGAAACCTAGCTAAAAACAGTTTTGAAAAAGATTTTTTTAAATTGATGAATAACAGTGTCTTTGGTAAGACGATGGAGAATGTTGAGAACAGAGTGGACATAAAGTTATTGTCTCATTTTGAAAATCTTGGAAAGAAACGTGGTGTCGAATCCTATATTGCTAAAGCTAATTTTAAAAGTGCTGCTGTTTTTACGGAGAATTTGGTAGCCGTGGAAATGGAACGAGTTTTAGTGCTTTATGACAAACCGGTTTATGTTGGTTTTAGTATTTTAGACATTTCGAAAACTGTGATGTATGATTTTTACTATAATTTTCTAAAACGTTTGTATGGCGATCGAGTTTCCTTACTTTATACGGACACAGACAGTCTAATAATTGAGGTATTCACGGAAAATTTTTATGAAGACATGAAGCTGCACTTGGATAGATTTGATAATTCAAATTTTAAAAATGATAACTTGCACAGAATTCCACCAAATCAATCGGTGCTTGGTAAATTTAAAGATGAATATATATAGGCATTCCCCTAAGAGGTTTTGGGGTGCTAGCGCGAAAGCATATTGTTGCGAAACGATAAATGATTGTGTAAAAAAGCGAAAGGAATAAAAAAATGTAGAAAATGTATTAAAGCTCGAAGATTATGAAAATATCGTTGAGAATAAAGTCAGCGTTATTTTCTGTAAAATGTTTATCTTTAAGACAGAACGTAGATGATAAACGGTATTTGATTCCTGGCACCACAAAAACCTTAGCTTGGGGGCACGTTGATATTGTTCCAGAAATGGTAAATGAAAATTTAGATATGCTTATGGAAATTATTGATGACGATTTACAAAGACAAGATTTAAGTCGATTGATAGAATTGCTAGAGAATGAATTGTAATTTTGTTTTTATTTAATTTCTATTTAATTTTGTTATTATTAATGAAATAAATGTAACATGTTAATAGCGTGTGTCAATGTTTGTCTACTGTATATAAATAATTATGTAAACGTGTGTTGATGTTTGTCTACTGTATATAAATTCAATATAACTAAATGTTGTATTATGTTGTATTAATTTTGTCTGCTGTGTATAAATAATTATGTAAACTTCCCTAGTCTATAAAATCCGGGTGGGAATCTTCAAAAGTGGTAGGGATGTAGCTTAAAAAGCTTTTAACGTAGCGTATTGCTCAGTTACAATCGAAATGGGTTCAGTCAAAGTGGGTTGGCAACATCATTGGGCACTTGAAACCACAGCTAATCGTGACATTGTGTTTTCTCGTTATAAGACTTACAATACTGGGTTGTTAATCGAAAGAGCAAGACTTCCGGATACTGTGGTTATACGAAGTCAAGATGATTTTCGATACACTTCTTGTGCAGGTTAGAAGTCCATTATTTGTTAAAAAATGGTAATCTCATAAATATGAAAAATTATGGATGTACAGAACATGGTTTGTTCCAACATCGTCATACTATCAACTTGTTGCCTGATAAATGTGATTTTGTTCTTTTCAAATGTAAGTGCTTTACATCATATAGTCAATGGCGTGCTGCAACTCAACGTGCACGTGACAATCTTGCTGCCGGGTTCCCTGCTGGTTTGGTGCATTATCTGACTAGGGAAGTAAATGATAGTAATTGTTATATATTTAATTGTGAGTAATCATGTGAGAGAGATAGCTATACTGTGACGTCACGTCTGTCTGCCTCAAGTGTCCCGGTGCGTTATCTGACTAGGGAAGTAAATGATAGTAATTGTTAAATGTAAATAATTGTGTAATGTTAAATTTTGTTTAATTGTGAGTAATCATGTATCAAACATAAATTAGTTTGTAGTAACAATGAATAAATAGCTGTAATTAATATGTTGTTTTTTAATAAAACCATAAAAAAATTACCTTTACTATCTAGCAAGGTGCTGGTACCATCCGGAAACCAACCAGCGTTTTGTAACTTAACGCTTTCGTTCGAATTGTGGGAAAGGTAAGCTTTCATGGTGGTTGTTAGACCAACTTTTGTTACCGAATCCACCACAACTCCATTCATTTCGTACCGAATCTCACTAAAAAGATGTGCAATACCATTGTTTATAAATTTACCACTCGCTGATGGTTTACCATCTTCTTTCAGTACAGTGCCTTCTACATATAGATAACTACGCGAAGGCAAAGTAGACGTATCCTCTTGAATAGGTATTCGAATTTCGTCATTATTCTCAAAACGAGTGGTATAAGGTTGGTGAGTGTGCAATTCAGCTCCAACAATCGAGTTATCGACGAGCACTTTTTCGTTTACATTTAGTACATTCATTTTGGGATAATAAAGCCTAAGGTTTGCAAGAATAAGCGGTTGCCCCTTGTCAATTGAGTAGTGACCGATGCTTGACTAACCATTTTTCGCTTCGAACGCGATCTTTTATAGCCAGATCGATCAGTGCAACATCGAGGAGTGTTATATTTGAGCACCATCATCGACGTTCTTCAAATGAAGTCCTATCGTCACGGTTTCCCCTTGAAAATTAACCAAGTCCCCGTATTGATCCAATATTTTAAGGGTAATGTTTGAAATAGTGTTGACATTAATTGGTAAATAGGGTGCAGTTTCAGGTGCTTCTATTATTTTGAATCCAGGAGGAACACTGGGAAAGAATTGATGTATCACATGGGCCGGTGTGCCATTAATATAATTCCCTGTTATTATATTACATTCTATCATTAGCGAGTTAACCTTGATAATTTTAACTGGAAAATCAGATATGTGACGTTCCTTAGCTTTTAAGATTCTATTCTTAAACCCTAACAATGTTCCGATAGAGTGTTCAACTGTAAAGTCAATGTCGTGATCGGCTTTTATAATCGCTTTTAGGGTGTTATGATTCGGTTCGATGTTAACATACTCACCGTTTACTTGAAAATTAATGTATTGAGCTATATCAGCAAGTTCATATGACCCTGTAGGTATCTTTATTATTCTTTTACCAATTTTAAACACGTTGTTTTCATCCGTTACGTTCGAAATAGAATTAAACATCTCGAAATTTGTCAAACGCATAACCCATTGTTTTTTAGCATCCAAATATATGGGAGGGTTATAAGAAGAAGTTAAAACAGAAGTTTTATCGGAGAAGATGAATGTTTGAGACATCTCAACATTCCCAGTAAGACTGCGGAAATGTTAAGGAGTGTTATCATATAAAAAGTTCAGCGCTAAATGTCCACAATTGTACGAATTTAGCTTCTGAAAGGCATCGTAGTTGTAACTAATAACGTTTAAGCTACCATCACTTTTAAAGTACTGAACGAGTTCTAGTGGGGGTTTTAACTGTCCGATACTATCAAAGTATAATATATTTCGACCACGTTTTAACATATGATGTCCAATGCGTACCTTCCCCATCTAATTATTTCTTTTATAAATATTATATTAAAAAAATGTTAAGGAGTTTACCGTTAGTTTAGTAAGGAGTTTACCGATCTCCTCCAACGTCCTTACTGTTCTTGATACTTAATATACTATTTCATGGCTCTGTTTTGTAATACCTGCAATTTATTTTTGTTCATCTGTGATAATGCATATAAAATTGAACTACAAAAAGTAAAAAAACTATACAATTATAAACCAATTTTTTACTATATGTGCTTAAAAAATTACTTACTCTACTTATAAAACCAATTTTTTGAGATTTTGCTAAAAAAATAATCACCTTGGCCTTTAATCTTTAAGTTTTTCTCAACTATTACCTGACTGATAAATAGATATTTTATATTGTAAAAAAAAGTTTAATAGTTGGTGATATACTACTCTTTCTTTAATGGATAGGTTAAAGTAGGTTAGAGGTTAGGCTAGAACTTGTAACGGTTCATTTTTTTAAATTCCGAAAAATGCAATTTTATTTGTATAAATGATAAAAATCCTTAGTGCGGTTCTGTATATTAATGTATATCTTTTCTTGATTTAGAATTGTGATGGTATTCGATATAAATGTGAGTTCTTAAATATCAGGGGTCACTTTTAAAAAAGAAACATTCCAGACTAATAAAATTATTTCTAGAAAAATCTATAGACTTCGCATTAAACAAAGGTACCGTTTCTGCACATGTTAGCATTTACCATCTCTTGTTTTCGTGAAAAAGAATATTCTCGAATGAATTTGTCACCTAAATTTAAAACGCCAGCGATTTCAGTTGATGTGAACGTACATTTTATTTATTCTCATACACGTTAAGTTGAAATTCTATAAAGAAATATCATTAAAACCTATCATGCCTTAATTTATGATTTCCTTGTACATGCTTATTGGTAAATTTCAAATAAACACATCTGCGTTTCGAAAGATATCATGTCTGCAAATCTTGTTGTGAAACCCAGGGCTCTGAACTTTTTTTGTGTAAAAATACTAATTTCGGTTGGCTTAAAAAAGTCATGTCATTCCCTTATTGGTCTATTCGAAATGCCCCCTCTTAAGATTGCCCGTCACTATGTAAGTTTAAATCCTTTTTTAAGCAGAGTCTGAAATAAGCTTTTGGAGAGCACGGAGCTCTGGGGCTCTCTCTTGGAGGGATGCCCCAGGTAAAATTTTTGTTAATCTTTATTTTAAGACACTACAGTTTTTAATATGAATAAAGTTACCGTCTTGAAGAGTATAATTAAGTTATACTACTACCGTTTTGTGCGTTTAGTTCTGTTATCGTACCGGAAGCTCACTTTCTTCAATTTATCGTTGATTTTCTGAGGTTAATAAGTTAACCAAAGTATAAAGTTTCCCGTTCTTTAAAAGTTGTAAAACATACAGAAAGTTAAGTGATTAATTTGGAATCGCACTTACCGAAATTTAATAAATAATTTACAGTGCAGTTAACGTTTAGTAAAGGCATTTTTAGTTTTAATGATTGATCTGGCTTTATCAAAATACAGTTAATTAAAAAGGGAACTTAATTAAAAATCAGTTTTACAAAAAGACAATTATACCGAACTTTAGTTCCTTGTTTTATGGTTTTTTCAGCCATATCAGAATTTAGGGTGTTTTCCAGATTCTTTTGTTTCATCAGGAGGTCTAGCTTGGTGACAAGTGTTTGTTCAAATTTAAAAGGCATTATTGTATTAATTGCTTTGTAAGGTGATGTTGGAGTGAATTAATCGACGAAGGTATTGTGACTTTATGGATTTTATTTTTTCAATGTTAATATAAGAGAATTATCATTGTGTATTAAATACTTTTGACCTTTTATTTTTATTATAGTTTACTACGATGCTTTATATGAAAGTTTCTTATTTTGTTGGTTTTAAATAAACTTATAATTAAATCTAATTAATCTGAATATTACAGGACCATATATTTATGAAAGTCTTTAAATATTTTACTCAACCTAACTTTGACATAACCAATTATGACTAAATAAAAATCAAATTAAATTTATTAGATCTGATTCCAGTTTCTGGTTACTGGTATCGAGTCAACATTTTTATAAAAATTACTGGACTTTCCTAATCAGATGGCGCCTTAAACAATATGTATTTTTTTGTGTCTTAAACCTTTATCTATTCTTTTATAATTTGAAGCTGTGGAAACAATACCTGCGACTTGAAATTAAATTTGCAAAGATACGATCTCAAGCCGAGGCAATCTTGTGTTGTACAGTTTGCGTAAGAACTTTTGAAAGTTAAAGTAATTTGTTTTGTTTTTGTTCCCGTAAAAATGCTTTGTTTCACTGCCGCCCAATCACGGGGATTTGTTGTTTTTTGTGTTAAAATAACGTTTGTTTCAAACTTACGTTAAAGATAAGGTTGTTAGATGATAGATCAAAGATTATCTAAGAACTAGGGTTAGACGTTAGATAAGTGCTAGGGTTGATAGAGGTTGGTCAAAGTTTAGGTTCGAGGTTAGGACACAAACTAATGTAGTTAAATAGCGAAAACTACTTTATAAAAACATCCGTCTAGGGCATCCATATATCTGGAACGCCCAAATGCTATAAAAATGGTGTTTTAGAGAAGTTACTTTTGAGCTTTCTAGCATCATCAGTTTGTTCTCATTGATCGTATACCTTAGATAGTATAAACAGTATACACTTCCGAAGCAAAGCCACAGGTCACGAAGTCTTTAAATATAAATCATCAATTGCAGTGTGATTTTGAAGATCTCCCTGAATAGAATTAATGACAGAAATGACTGATTTTTGAATGATGAATGATTTTTTGTTTTTTTTTCTAATTTTTCAATTTACAATACCTTATATAATCTTGATATTGATATTTAGTAAATGTGATAATAATATCCATATGGATAAGGAATTTATTACTCTAGTATATTAAAAGTTTTCGGCAATCGGCAATAGCTTTTCCTGAATTTTAGAAATGATGTTCTAATGAGCTATTCTAAAAAAGTGAGCTGTTTCTATCAAGTAACACAAATGAATGTTAAATTTCTTGAACACACAGTTCCGTGTAGTGCATGCATAAAACTTGAACCACTTTCCGTAATTCCATGCCCGACTGCACTGTACTGTGAAATCGACAACACGATTGACCATGTATACCTTTGTTTTTATTAACAATGGAAATATTCAAATAATTCTTTTAAATCTAACGAAAATTCTTTGCTGCTTTTAATTTACTTAATTTAGTAATTAATAAATAGTGCAAACCAAGAAAGATCAACAACTCTAATTGTAATGATTTTGGATACTATTATCACATTAATTTAAAGAATATCAAAATGACGGAAATTTATTAAGCGGAAAAATTAGAATAAAAGAGAAAATGTTATAAAAAGAATACAACCAGATTCCGTAACTTTTAATGGCTCTATGTCCCTTAAGGGAGAGAACTGCATCTTGTTATATACTTCTCATACAGTTTAGTAATATCAGGAACTGCACTTTAAAGAAAAGAAACTGTGCGAAAAAGGATTCACGATACAAAAGCTTAAGTACCATTAAGCCCTAAAAGTTTAGTTTATTTTTAAATTTAGGTTAGTAGAATCAGAATTTAAAAAATGATTTTTGTGTAAATTATTTTAGGAATCCAGATTCACGAAGCGCATAAAGTTCATTTCTCGCTGATTCTTCTGGTAAAGTTTATTTAAATTTAGGCGCTTTGGTTAATTTAAAGAACTGCTATTAATGAACTTATTTAATTTTATATTTGGAAAACAAGATAAAATTACATAAGTAATTGGTTAATACTCTGAAAACTTGCAAGATTTTTGCTTTTGAAGTAAAATAAAGTTCAAATTTTCCAATAAATAAGAGCAAATCTTTACTTAACCTGCAGATGTGTCTTTATATCTTAAACAGCCTTTATAATTTCTAACTTTAGCTTGTGCTTTCATAAATCATACAGCTATGTTATACGAGCCCCGTCTCAATGAAGTTCGCGCACTTCTATTTCTGTTAAACGGAGCCCCGCAATTTTCACTCTGGATTTTTTTGGTGTTCATCTGTGATAATGCATATAAAATTGAACTACAAAAAGTAAAAAAACTATACAATTATAAACCAATTTTTTACTATATGTGCTTAAAAAATTACTTACTCTACTTATAAAACCAATTTTTTGAGATTTTGCTAAAAAAATAATCACCTTGGCCTTTAATCTTTAAGTTTTTCTCAACTATTACCTGACTGATAAATAGATATTTTATATTGTAAAAAAAAGTTTAATAGTTGGTGATATACTACTCTTTCTTTAATGGATAGGTTAAAGTAGGTTAGAGGTTAGGCTAGAACTTGTAACGGTTCATTTTTTTAAATTCCGAAAAATGCAATTTTATTTGTATAAATGATAAAAATCCTTAGTGCGGTTCTGTATATTAATGTATATCTTTTCTTGATTTAGAATTGTGATGGTATTCGATATAAATGTGAGTTCTTAAATATCAGGGGTCACTTTTAAAAAAGAAACATTCCAGACTAATAAAATTATTTCTAGAAAAATCTATAGACTTCGCATTAAACAAAGGTACCGTTTCTGCACATGTTAGCATTTACCATCTCTTGTTTTCGTGAAAAAGAATATTCTCGAATGAATTTGTCACCTAAATTTAAAACGCCAGCGATTTCAGTTGATGTGAACGTACATTTTATTTATTCTCATACACGTTAAGTTGAAATTCTATAAAGAAATATCATTAAAACCTATCATGCCTTAATTTATGATTTCCTTGTACATGCTTATTGGTAAATTTCAAATAAACACATCTGCGTTTCGAAAGATATCATGTCTGCAAATCTTGTTGTGAAACCCAGGGCTCTGAACTTTTTTTGTGTAAAAATACTAATTTCGGTTGGCTTAAAAAAGTCATGTCATTCCCTTATTGGTCTATTCGAAATGCCCCCTCTTAAGATTGCCCGTCACTATGTAAGTTTAAATCCTTTTTTAAGCAGAGTCTGAAATAAGCTTTTGGAGAGCACGGAGCTCTGGGGCTCTCTCTTGGAGGGATGCCCCAGGTAAAATTTTTGTTAATCTTTATTTTAAGACACTACAGTTTTTAATATGAATAAAGTTACCGTCTTGAAGAGTATAATTAAGTTATACTACTACCGTTTTCTGCGTTTAGTTCTGTTATCGTACCGGAAGCTCACTTTCTTCAATTTATCGTTGATTTTCTGAGGTTAATAAGTTAACCAAAGTATAAAGTTTCCCGTTCTTTAAAAGTTGTAAAACATACAGAAAGTTAAGTGATTAATTTGGAATCGCACTTACCGAAATTTAATAAATAATTTACAGTGCAGTTAACGTTTAGTAAAGGCATTTTTAGTTTTAATGATTGATCTGGCTTTATCAAAATACAGTTAATTAAAAAGGGAACTTAATTAAAAATCAGTTTTACAAAAAGACAATTATACCGAACTTTAGTTCCTTGTTTTATGGTTTTTTCAGCCATATCAGAATTTAGGGTGTTTTCCAGATTCTTTTGTTTCATCAGGAGGTCTAGCTTGGTGACAAGTGTTTGTTCAAATTTAAAAGGCATTATTGTATTAATTGCTTTGTAAGGTGATGTTGGAGTGAATTAATCGACGAAGGTATTGTGACTTTATGGATTTTATTTTTTCAATGTTAATATAAGAGAATTATCATTGTGTATTAAATACTTTTGACCTTTTATTTTTATTATAGTTTACTACGATGCTTTATATGAAAGTTTCTTATTTTGTTGGTTTTAAATAAACTTATAATTAAATCTAATTAATCTGAATATTACAGGACCATATATTTATGAAAGTCTTTAAATATTTTACTCAACCTAACTTTGACATAACCAATTATGACTAAATAAAAATCAAATTAAATTTATTAGATCTGATTCCAGTTTCTGGTTACTGGTATCGAGTCAACATTTTTATAAAAATTACTGGACTTTCCTAATCAGATGGCGCCTTAAACAATATGTATTTTTTTGTGTCTTAAACCTTTATCTATTCTTTTATAATTTGAAGCTGTGGAAACAATACCTGCGACTTGAAATTAAATTTGCAAAGATACGATCTCAAGCCGAGGCAATCTTGTGTTGTACAGTTTGCGTAAGAACTTTTGAAAGTTAAAGTAATTTGTTTTGTTTTTGTTCCCGTAAAAATGCTTTGTTTCACTGCCGCCCAATCACGGGGATTTGTTGTTTTTTGTGTTAAAATAACGTTTGTTTCAAACTTACGTTAAAGATAAGGTTGTTAGATGATAGATCAAAGATTATCTAAGAACTAGGGTTAGACGTTAGATAAGTGCTAGGGTTGATAGAGGTTGGTCAAAGTTTAGGTTCGAGGTTAGGACACAAACTAATGTAGTTAAATAGCGAAAACTACTTTATAAAAACATCCGTCTAGGGCATCCATATATCTGGAACGCCCAAATGCTATAAAAATGGTGTTTTAGAGAAGTTACTTTTGAGCTTTCTAGCATCATCAGTTTGTTCTCATTGATCGTATACCTTAGATAGTATAAACAGTATACACTTCCGAAGCAAAGCCACAGGTCACGAAGTCTTTAAATATAAATCATCAATTGCAGTGTGATTTTGAAGATCTCCCTGAATAGAATTAATGACAGAAATGACTGATTTTTGAATGATGAATGATTTTTTGTTTTTTTTTCTAATTTTTCAATTTACAATACCTTATATAATCTTGATATTGATATTTAGTAAATGTGATAATAATATCCATATGGATAAGGAATTTATTACTCTAGTATATTAAAAGTTTTCGGCAATCGGCAATAGCTTTTCCTGAATTTTAGAAATGATGTTCTAATGAGCTATTCTAAAAAAGTGAGCTGTTTCTATCAAGTAACACAAATGAATGTTAAATTTCTTGAACACACAGTTCCGTGTAGTGCATGCATAAAACTTGAACCACTTTCCGTAATTCCATGCCCGACTGCACTGTACTGTGAAATCGACAACACGATTGACCATGTATACCTTTGTTTTTATTAACAATGGAAATATTCAAATAATTCTTTTAAATCTAACGAAAATTCTTTGCTGCTTTTAATTTACTTAATTTAGTAATTAATAAATAGTGCAAACCAAGAAAGATCAACAACTCTAATTGTAATGATTTTGGATACTATTATCACATTAATTTAAAGAATATCAAAATGACGGAAATTTATTAAGCGGAAAAATTAGAATAAAAGAGAAAATGTTATAAAAAGAATACAACCAGATTCCGTAACTTTTAATGGCTCTATGTCCCTTAAGGGAGAGAACTGCATCTTGTTATATACTTCTCATACAGTTTAGTAATATCAGGAACTGCACTTTAAAGAAAAGAAACTGTGCGAAAAAGGATTCACGATACAAAAGCTTAAGTACCATTAAGCCCTAAAAGTTTAGTTTATTTTTAAATTTAGGTTAGTAGAATCAGAATTTAAAAAATGATTTTTGTGTAAATTATTTTAGGAATCCAGATTCACGAAGCGCATAAAGTTCATTTCTCGCTGATTCTTCTGGTAAAGTTTATTTAAATTTAGGCGCTTTGGTTAATTTAAAGAACTGCTATTAATGAACTTATTTAATTTTATATTTGGAAAACAAGATAAAATTACATAAGTAATTGGTTAATACTCTGAAAACTTGCAAGATTTTTGCTTTTGAAGTAAAATAAAGTTCAAATTTTCCAATAAATAAGAGCAAATCTTTACTTAACCTGCAGATGTGTCTTTATATCTTAAACAGCCTTTATAATTTCTAACTTTAGCTTGTGCTTTCATAAATCATACAGCTATGTTATACGAGCCCCGTCTCAATGAAGTTCGCGCACTTCTATTTCTGTTAAACGGAGCCCCGCAATTTTCACTCTGGATTTTTTTGGTTTTTCGAAGTAACTATTTCTTGTTGCAAGAGTAAAGTACTAATCTCCTATATTATAAGTTATGTTGTTTTATTGTTATATTTCATTGTGTATTTATCTTTTATATTTTAAAACAAAGTACACACCAAAAATTTTTCCCAAAATTTTCTTTGGTCTTCAAAGTAACTGTTCCTTATTGTTAAAATAAAGTATTGCTTCTGCACTTAGTCCATGTCACGTTTTTGTAAATTTCTTACTAAGGCAGGGATCCCTCTTACCGCCTCTTTGCGTCCGCAGACTCTTCGGAATTGAAGGGGCGGCGCGGCGTGATGAAACCATTCGATAGAATTTCATGAAACTTAACATGGAATAAATGCAAAGACAGTACTTCACTCTAACAACAAGAAACAGCTACTATGTCTATCAGAAAAAAATGCGGGACATCGTTTAAATAACAAAAATTTTAGATTGCGTTTATTTGCAATCAAAGAAGTTTATCAGGCATTACATAGTTGAAATAAATTTTTATATTTACTATCAAAGCTTTATATATAATTTAATTGAAAATATACCTCAACGTAAATTTCTGAAATCACAAGTCAGACGTTCGGGTCGTCTATTTTCTTCAAATTTGGCACAAAATAATCTTAAACCAGCAAAGTGCAAGTGCAATGACGTAAATCTCTATTACCTACTAACATTTGATTGGTTAAGTTGCATCTTATGACGTAAAAATCACGTCATCTCGTATGCGAAAGTTGTTTGCATGCGTTCGAGAATACGGGCCCTGGCCTGAAGAATCTCGTGGAGACCCTCCTTAGCTTATTACTGCACAAAGTCCCTAATGAAAATATAGGGATAGATAAAATGAACTTTGAAACTTGAATAACCTCGGTTTTCCTGTAGATCTCCTTATTGCCGTGTCCCTTCTCTTCTAAATTTTCTGATCCACTGCCAATTCATCTTACTTGTAGGAACCCTATGGTTTACGTTGAGATGAAAATTCCAAATCCCCAAGCCAGCGTTTTGTCACGCATAACGAATTGTTGTTCTTCCTAACATTTCGACAAAATATTTTATGTTCTGGTGTCCAACTCATGATTGAAGCGCTAGCTGATGATCGTAAATAAACGATTTTCTTTTTGTTAGGTTGATCCATATATAAGTATATTTTTAAATTAAAATAACACTTTTATTTGGTCAAATGTGCATTAGAACATAAGAGTAATTTTTACCAGTAGTAAGTGTTACTTTTTGATTGCTTTCATAACAGAAAAAAAATTGCTAACCTCATGCTCTATTCTGAAGTCCAGGATAGTTTCGAGCGAAGGGTACAAGAGGCTTTGTTCAGGAGCCCCTAGACGTTTTGTTGTAAGGGACACTCAAGCTTTGCATATATCACAAAGAAGTTTTCACCAAATTCTACATCAAGAAAAATTTAATCTTTACAAAATCCAACATGTGAGTAGACTATTACCAATTGATTTTAGAGGTTGCGTCGCTTTTTCCAACCGTATGCTACAAATGTTGCAAGGGAATTTCCTACTTCTAATCCAAATGATCATGAGTGATGAAACACGTTTTCATGTGGACGGTTATATAAATAAATAAAATTGAAGATATTGGGCGCAGGAATCCTCACATTCTTTACAAAATCCCTCTTCATTCACAAAAGTGCATACACTGAGTGGTGCCGAGGATCGGCGTTTGGCGTCATTCGTTCATATGTGACTGTCACGTCTTGTCAATATGTAACTATCCTACAAGATTTTTTAGTTAAGTTAGTCAAGTTAGGCTTGGCGATTTGAGAAATCATATTTGGTTTTAACAAGCTACAGCAGATACTGCAAGAAAATCAATGGCAAACTTAAAGTAAATGTTTCCTATTAATTAATTTCACTCGTCGGTGAACTATGACAACTTGAACTTATATTAGGAATAGAATTAAGTAGTAATTTGCGGTAACTTTTGGTTTAGACAGACATCTAAAATATTCAATTGGCTATCATTTTTTAATGATCACTCAAAAACTGTTTAGTCAAATATGCGATAAGTATATATGAATATGGGGGATTTAAAAATACAATAATACGCAGACAAATGACGATTTGCAAAAAGATGACATTGAATACAACTTCTTATCTTATACAAATTTTGTATGATGCTTTACAAATGTATTGTAGTAAGTAACATAATCCTACTACATTGAGATTCTTTCAGGTTTGGGTCGCTGATGTAGAATATTTCTATTTAAATAAAAGGACATTGTTAAACAAATAAGATTACACAAATGACAAAATACATAATAAATAACACGTTTTCAATTTATTTAAAGAATTTACCTAGAATAGGTCGTCTATTAGAATATGACCCAAAATTGTGTCCCGACCCTATGGTTGCGGTCCGCTGATCTAGACTAAAAATCTATTTTCTTTAATTAATAAAATGCAGGTATCTAAATTAAATTAAATTAAACTTTGATTCAATAACTCTTTTTCTTTTTAAATTTGACGCCACATATATCTCATCTCTATTTAGGTTCGAGTTGTTTGACAAACTCGTTAATTGGCTCCGATCTCTGGTCAAAACAATTCTGTAAAAAATTATTCTGATATCTTCATACATCAATCGAATTACAGAAATATTGATCGATCCAAATATAAATCATTATTCTCGGGCAATTAAAAAGCAATTTATCATTGTTTATTAAAACGGCATCTGCTTTCAATTAAACAGGTAAAATTCTACAGTTCCTTTTAACATTTCCAAAATTAATTTAACATTGTCAAGGTTAAATACAATTATGAATGTTGTTATTTTTAGAAGTTAAAAAACTGTATTATATTCGATGAACAAAACTATATATTCAAACACATGTAACACATTATTTCCGTACTCACAAAATAAATGAATGTCCCACACTTGGGCGCCAATGAAACATAAGTTTTTTTTCTCATCTAAACAAAGCGCGCAATTGGGCGCCAATGTAACTCACTACTTCTCAACACTCTAAATTCTATAGTTCATACTCAAACTGTACAATCTTATAATAGCACAAAATATTTGATACTTACTGTACAACTCATAAATGCACCGGCTGCTTGAGAGATCTCTTTAACAAATTTAAATTCAGGACGCGGGTATTGTTTTCATAGCTCACAGATTATAAAAGAAAGGAAGTAAGGCTGGTATAGACACAAAAAATAAGCACGGCCTACTAGATTAATATAAACTTCGGCGAAGCTTATATGAATCTAGTAGGCCGTGAAAATAAGTATATTTAGGCGCCATCTGTTTAGGAGTCCGGAATTAAAAATATAATGAGTTGATACTCGTAAACAGAAACCGGTATCAGATCTATTAGTTTTAATTCAATTATTAGTCATATTCAGTTATGTCAAAATTAAATTAGTTGAAGTATGTTTAAGGACTTTCATAAATGCATGGTCCAATATTATCCAATATGATTAAATTCAAAAATAGATTTACTTATAAACAAAATAAGTGGTTTTCATTTAGAACATAATTATAGGTTTAATGAAAAAGTTACCCAGAATAAGAATTCTTATCGAAAGGGAAAGGTATGCACATGCAAATAGTAGTCAAAAATTGATACATAAATAATAATCATACAACTTACTTTAATTTTAGCAAAATAATATCAATTTACAGTACCTTGATCGAATAATGTGATTCGATACCATTCCCAAAATAATTAACACCGTAATGCCTTTTTTGTTCTCACTTAAACACTAACTACCACAATTAACAGCTTGATGAAGCTGAATAATCTGGAAAACACCTCGACTGCTGACACCGTTTCTTTCTTCAGGCCAAGGAATTAAAGTTCACGACAATTGTTTTACTTTAGAATTATTATATCATTAAAGTTCTCTTTTTGATAACCTAAACAACCATATAAGTTCAATTATTAATTACGTTTATTAAACAAAAGTTTCTTAAAATGCCACTGGTTAGTATGGTTGATCGTTAAAATGTTTTTCTGTAATAAAAGTAGCACAACACTTAAATATGCCGTTTCAGAAGTTATTTGATTTTAAAACTTCCATTAATGATTTAATTTGATCCCGTATAAACTTAGTTTACGTTACGTTTAGGTTGATCTTTATAATTCTCATTAATAGTAACTATGTTACTAATCTGTTGAAGTTATTCGGAAAACTAGAATGCGATAACAAAATACTTGCTCACTTTAATTGAAATCTTCAAATTTAACGAAACTATTCGCAGAACTTAACGAAGTGCCGTCGGCAAAACAACCCCTGTACGGTGATAAGAAGAGCTCCGTACTCTTTTAGTGTTTATTGCGGACTAACTTAACTAAGAAAAAACCTCGATTTTACATAGTGACAAATAATTTTAAGAGGGATACTTCAAATTGACCAATAGCGGAGCAACGTGGCTTCCACAAGCCAGTCAATATTAATATTTTGGAACAAAGAACGTTCAAGAAAGAGGGACTTTACCTATAATTGAAGCCTGCAACGTTTACAATAATATGATACACTGGGATCGAGACTTTGTTTATCCAAAACCTACTAAAGAGCACGTACAGGGCAATCATAAATTAAAGCCAAATGGATTTTATTGCTGTTTTTCTATGAAACAAATATTAAAGCCTGGGAACGTTTTAAAATGATCGTTCACACCAACGAAAACTTTGCTGGTTTTTAAAATATTGTTTATAAATACACAGAGGTGACTCTTTTATACTTGAAAGAAAGCATGATTTAGCTTAACGCAATATTTGCAATTTTAACGCATTAAGATTAATTAGACTGCACAGGATCCTGGGGTTCCTTTATTATTTATACGTATAAAATTGTATTTATTAAGTTAAAAAAACGTAACGTTACACACACTTCAAACAAAATTATCTGTTATTGACGTTTCACATAACCTTACTTCTTTATTATTTTCAAAGTTGAATTCTAACCTTACAATTTTAATTTTTGAAGCAGCTAGAAAGACTGTAACGAATTTTCGATATTATCTGTATATATTGCCGAATTTATATTATTTTCTTTAAAATATTGTCATTTATTAAATTGGTGTATGAAAACAGGTGGTAAGGTGCGTGTACACCGATAAAATTAATAATAATAATTGCTACAACCCATCACCTGGCAACCAGGTCCCAGAAGCTATAAGCTTGTGCGGGAGGGAGGGGGCGATTATTATTATTATTACGTACGCCCTATGTGCGGCTGCAGCCGACTTCCAGATGGAACAGGAACTTACAGAGAATATCCGCATTGAACTTGTATCTTTACTTTTTGGTCCATTTTTCTCGTTCGAGCTACCTACGTGCTAATTTAAATAAACCATTTCGCATTGTGCCAATTTTATAATTATTAAGATTGTAGCATTTAACGTTATCGAATTTTGGAAAGAAGTTCATTAGTACTTCTTATGTTGGTATTTTCCGAATGAGTGATCAAATGAATCTTTATCCGTAAAACTTTGTTTATTAGGCTTTCTTATAAAGCGTAAGTCATTATTCAGATTCTTTTATATTTTATTATAATTGTAATCGATCCAGTGCAGCTCTTTAAGGCTGGTTCTCACTATACGGCAGGCTACCAACAGTCACCGGACCGACAAAACATTGTACTGTGTACATTTGATATGAAGGTATTTACATCAACCATCACAGACACGTCCGTGGTTTCTCTTCATCTCGAATTCAACTATTCAAATTATCCAAACTGGATTTCTTTATCCCGTTTTTTTATCTACATAACTTTTTTTCTAAGTGCAGTTTTTCTTTGTTATAAATTGAGTATCATAAGATAAGACATTTTATTGTGCTTACAAAATTTTGCAATAATTTGCACGCGTTCTAAAACATTCAGTAACAATATCAAAAAAATAGAATTAAATATAAATATCAAATATTACAAAATATAGATATGCAACATACAATTAAAATAAGCATCAGAGAGCTCTGGTACCATACTTTTTAAATTAGCCAAAATTGCACTAATAGTGTAAAAGGCATTATTAATAATCATAACTTAAAACTAGTTATTGGTTGATTTTTTACAGTGGAGGGGAGCAATTGTATAGTGATACAATATATTTAATTTGTTTATAGAATTATTACTTTTCAAATATTTCTTGTATTTCGGTTATTATGGAAGCCAACTTGTAAAATATCGCTATATTGTCTGGCAATTATTAATTATCCATTTATTCTTGATAAATAAAGCTATAATCAGTTTTGTAGATCTAATTTTTGGGTAAGCGAATTGATTATAAGCACTGTTTATATTTGAATCTCTTATTGTTTTCAATAAATGTTATTTCTGGTGGTGGTTCTGGTATTTATGCTAAATTACTTATTTATCTAACGTTACATAATCATATAATACTTTTGGTCCATCATCATCGCCGAACCCCCCTGAGAAGGCTAAGAGGATTTTCTTTTGTACGTATGGTGCTCTTCTGGACCATCACTTGGATTATTATCTAAGATAAAATATTGCTACTTAATTGTTAAAAATGGATTCTTTTATATACTATTTTGGGGAACAAGTTAATTCTCTCAAAAAACAAAAAACTCTTTACATTTCAGATTTGCCATAACCCAATTATTATTTATAAACTTTCATTAATGCAAAGACTAATTATATAAACTTATAGAAAAGAAAATTCTGGATTCAACCATATAAACACTTGGGCTGAAAAATAGAATAGTATCCTTAATTCTAATGTGGATAAAGAACAATTCATCAGCAAGCTACAGCCTTTATATTAAAACGTGTATCAATTCTGTGGTTATAATGTCTCTTTACCTATTTCAACTAAAACAACTTAGCAAAAAGTTTTAAAATTATGAGAATTAAAAAATATTAAAAAATAACATATCTCATTAACATGAATTTTATGTTAGGACTATATTTCAACATGTAAGCTGCTACACATTCGCATACTCCTTCAATACAGCAAATTCTGTCTGTTTTGGATGATTTAGAACATTAAAACTGAACTAAACTTTATTAAGTTGAAAAAATGCATAAAACGATTCCCAAATCGTTAAGTAATGAGAAGAATTATCTATTTTCTATGAAAATCAGGACTCCTACATATTGCGCATTCCGCGAAAAGGTCATCCTCCATAGTAATGCTTAAAAAGACTCAAACCAATGTATTTTAGTAGGTGTCAAATTCATGTTATAACATGAATTGCAATTACCGCAGCCAAACTACGATGATAATGGCTTATTTGTTAGACTTTTAGGTAAAAATGTGTGCAGAAGAATGAAAACTACCACTCGGTGCATTTACGTAACTACGGTAGTGGTTTAAGACAATGATGTCACTGAGTTTACTTTTAAATTGCAGTTCATTGTTATTGAATAATACAAAAATGTATTGGACGAATAAAAATCGATTAATAAATGAAATTGTGTCTGAACTTCAATAATAATATAGAATGAAATATGCAATTTTTGGGATGTCACAGTACGTAACGCATGTGACATTACACGTAACACCTTCAAGATTTAAATTGATCATTATGGCCATCTAAAACAAAACCATAGGTATGGCATTATTTTAGGCGTTTTCTCTAATATTGTACAAATAATCAACTGCAAGTGTTTTATGAATAGTTTGCAGAACTATTGCAAAACTTATACCTAGTATTTTATATCTGCATTTTGTCACTTGTACGTAACGCACGTTTTAGCTTGATCTGCTTGTAAACAACTACAGATATAAAAAGACTAAATCTATTTTTATTAAAAGTAAAAAAATGCATAAAAGTTTAGTTGCTTAAAGATCATTTCTGGGAACTCGCCAATCATAAAAATGCGTCGGAACGCGTGACGGTACGTAACCGCGAAATACGCCATATCCTTTATCTGCATAAAGAGTTTTTGTATGCATGTTAGTCTTAAATAACTAAATTTATTTTCATTAAAAAAAATTGTTTCAAAATTTATTATTTTAAAAGTTAGGTTATGCAACCATTAATTCGGGTAGTAATAGAATTGCATAAAATCAGCCTATTAAATATTATCGTAAGAGTATATTCTCCCTAGTTTGATCAAATATCATGACAATATATATTTAAAATCAGAAAATAGCGAAGACTTCAATTAGTGAAAAATATACAGTGCGTTCCATTTAAAAAACACTCTTTTTATCATCCTGTATAATCTACAAATTTCCAGAACTTTCAGTGTTGTTAAAAACTGCGCATACTATTGTTTAAAATTACTTTTTGAACGAACCTATTATCTTAGAAATAAAAAATATATCATTTCATATGGTGTTAACGTATCCCTGAATCACCCTGTATACGCACTATTAGTATTTAATGTTTATATAAATTTTTGGCGCGTGTATGTCGAAACCCCATAATTTATTTACACATATAAACAAAACAGTTACAATTTACATTCTGATACGTTTTATTTCTGTTACTGAATAAATACATTTCCAGTAGAAACGTTCTGAAACCACGATACATTGACAACCAATTTTCCGCGACAATAAGCAATACGTAGTTGAAAATATAAAGCTTGTCACAGGCGGAAAGATATAAAAATAATATAAAAACAAAAAGATTTTGAATTGTAAAAATGTTTGCGGGTATAAACGTTATCAATTTGTGGCTATATTCAGCCTGTTATCATTCTTCTGAAAAAAATGATAACTTAAAATTAGGACACTAATGGTATGTTTTGTAAACATCATGATTCATTGGCGGATGCCCAATTGAACTAATATTTCTAGGCATTAGAAATAAAAATAATTCATTGAATTGGTTGACTGAAATTAATATAAGTATTTAGTACCTTTCAATGAATATTACTATCGTAGTAACGTATCGCTACAAACTATTATTAAGATCAGCTACTCTTACAAGTGTTTATTATTCAAACATTAAAATGACTATTAAGAAAAACTTACCTTTGCCTAGTATTCACGCTTAAATCTGCATAATTTTACACACTTTTAAGTTCACACTTTGATTCACAACCGTTTAAATGAAATTATGATTTACTACTGATAACTCGTTGGAGACCTCAATGATCCGGCATCTGAGGTATCAGTCTGACCTAGGGTCACAGACACATAGCAGTCATTATTATAGGGCTCAGGTTTATCGTTTGATGTAATTATTAGTGGAGATGCGTTTATAGGAAAAATTTACTTCGGATTGATATGTAAATCTAAAAGGCTGTTTTACCGCTTTGCAAGAGTCCAAAGATTTAAGCGGACATACCACTGTTTAATGTTGAAACCACTGTAAATAAGTTAAAAAAAAGACATAAATTTTTTAAATTAGGTTATGTTTTAAAAATCTACTACTAATAAAGTTGATTTTTGTATACTAAAGTTGATTTGTATGTGTGTCCGAGCCCATTCTCGCGTTCTATAAGGGCTAGAGAGATGGGCTTGGGCTCATTCGACGCGTAATTTGTCGAGGATAATGCACCACCGAAAATTTTTTAAAGTAGGGCATGTTAGAGATGGGTTGGGCTTATTCGACTCCAATACTACTAAAGTTGAGTGTGAAAATTTATTAAATTAGGTTATGTTTTAAAATTTTTTAAATTAGGTCATGTTAGAGATGGGTTGGGCTCATTCGACTCCAATATTAATAAAGTTGATTTGTATGTGTGTCCGAGCCCCATTCTCGCGTTCTATAAGGGCTGGAGAGATGGGCTTGGGCTCATTCGACGCGTAATTTGTCGAGGATAATGCACCACCGAAAATTTTTTAAAGTAGGTCATGTTAGAGATGGGTTGGGCTCATTCGACTCCAATACTACTAAAGTTGAGTGTGAAAATTTTTTAAATTAGGTTATGTTTTAAAAATTTTTAAATTAGGTTATGTTTTAAAAAATCGATAAATGCTGATTCTATCGTACTATTTAGTGCTATTGAGTGTTATTTGGTACTAATATGTGCTCTATCGATAAAGAATCGATTGGAGATTTATGTAGGTCATGTAAATACTGACCTACTTTAAAAAAATCGATAAATGCTATTTCTATCATACTTAAGTGCTTAGGCCCGTAGGGCCCATTATCCTAGTGTTTAAATCTAAATTGCACTTCTCGAGTTCTAAAAACCTATCACACAGCATACCGTATGTTCTTCTATCTCTGATAAGTTTTAGAAAAAAAGGTACACCATGTTATTACCAAAAACTTCGTTCGAACTCCAAAATGGTTATTAGGCAATAGTAAACAAGAACAATTTGTAAAATAGTAAGATTAGTAATTCTTCATTACTAGAAGTGTTAGATACTTTGATGTGAGTACGAGGTCTGGCTATTAAATAACGAGACTGCGCGCACAGAAGACCTCTAGAGGGGAAGGGGGAAAACCGAATGTAGCATTGGATAGCTGGAAGTGTCTACTATGCCAGTACGAAAACACGTTTTTGTCGCTGTAGTAGTATTTTTTCTATAGAGGTTAGAAACGAACGTGTTTTTTTCTCGTGCCGATAAAAATGTGTGACGAAAAACACGAGCAACGGATCAATGTGAAATTTCTCGTTAAATTAAAAAAACTCCGACTGAGTGCTATAAGTTTTTGAAAGAGGCCTATTGTGAGAATTCTCTATCTCGTGCGCGTGTTTTCGAATTGTATAAACGGTTTTCTGAAGGCCGAGAGAGCACCGAAGATGACAAACGTCCAGGTTGACCTGTCTTTGTTTCAACTCCGCAAACAGTGATCAAAATCAATGAAACTGTACGCGGAGATCGTCGTATGAGCATTCGGATGATTGCTGAGACTGTAAACGCCGATAAAGAAGCTATCAGAAACATTTTACATGACGAGTTGAACATGAAGAAAGTTTGTGCGAAGTTGGTCCCAAAAGATTTGACCCCTGAACAAAAGCTCGTCCGTCAACAGATCTGCTTAGATTTTCTTGAGAGGTTATATGAAGAGCCTGAATTTATGGAAAGCATCATCACTTGCGATGAAACATGGATATTCCAATACGATGTTGAAACTAAGCGGCAATCCATGCACTGGAAGACTCCTGCATCGCCAAGAATGAAAACAGCAAAGATGTCGAAATCAAAATTTAAAGCCATGCTAATAGTTTTTTTTCGACATCAACGTACACTGAATGGTGATGACTGAATGGGCGCCACATTGTCAAACTGTAAACCAAACTTACTATTTGAATGTTTTGGCAGCACTGCGGGAGCGAGTTCGTAAGCAACGGCCGGATTTGTGGAAAAACAAGTCGTGGATCTTGCACCAGGACAACGCACCTGCCCATAACGCGCTGTCTGTGAAGCGTTATTTAGCCGCTAGAGACACTCCAGTGCTCGAACACGCGCCGTACTCGCCTGATTTAGCACCCTGTGATTTTTTCCTGTTTCCGAAAATCAAGTCTGCCTTAAAAGGAACCCGGCTCGAGTCGATCGAAGTGGTGAAGCGAAAATCGGCGGAGCTCCTAAATGCTCTTACAAAAGAAGGCTTCCAGCATTGCTTTGATTAATGGAAAAAACTAATGGAACGGTTTGTGGCGAGGGGAGGAGGGTACATTGAAGGGGAGCATTCGATTGTAGAATAATTTTTAAAATAAAACTCTTTTTCATAAGCAGTCTCGTTATTTAATAGCCAGACCTCGTATTGTATCTACAGATGCTCACAGTGAAAATCTTACAGCCAATTTTATTTAGAAAGAAATATTTACATACATCGTGTATCGGTTTTGTTACATAGGCGACTAGCATGTAAATACACAGTTTCTCCAATATAATTATTTTAGAGAAAAAGTCTTAGATCTCATTGAGTACTGTTCAAAGCATCCCCACTTTAGCATTCTGTGTTAACTAGTTTTCAAGACATAAACGATTTTCTGTTATCACAAGGATCACAGGATAAGAAGACGAATTTATATTAACATGAGCCCGAAAGTTATCGAATTACAGGGCGTTAAAAATCGCAACAAAATAATTATTTCTTTAAATTACTCGATAGGTTTGTATGTCTAATTATGTACCACAGTATGGAGCAGAGCAAGCAGCTTTGCCTTTACCAGTGGTGTAGAATCAGGAAATATGACACACCACTGTTTTTTTGGGAGTCCTAATTATAAATAAATAAATGGCTTCATACATAGAAATATATTTTAATTTTTTGCTGTAAACCGGCAAAAACTATATTCTTTTCAAGAAGCGGGACGCGAGACAAATTGTTAAAAAGCGGAACTGTCCAGCAATAAGGAATGCGACCTGCAATCGAAAGGGGGCCTCGCAAAACTTATCTTGCCCACGCCCAACTTTGGTCTTGCCCGGAACTGAAAAGGCGTAAGCGGTTTTTATAAAATTTTATAAGAGAAGTACAGAAAATACAAGAAACCATGAAAAGTTGTAATGAAAGTATAATTTACTGTATGAATTATAGTAATACAATTAGTAATATTCGTTTCTAATAATAAAATATTATGTATTTAACAACAAGCTAGATAATACAAGCTATATGTAGAGTTTATTTACAGTGTATGGTGGTCCAAGAAAATACAAGTTTTCCGATTTTTCTGCCACATGTATACATTTATTCCTTGTGAAAAATATTAAATGGTTCCAAATATAAACGCAATCAGACAATATTCAGAGGTCGCTCTAGTCGTTTAAAATTTATTTTTAACTATCTGTTAACATATCCAATGAGACACACTTAAAATGCGTCATATTATATATCATTTGCAAGGTAATTTAAGTACTGTAATGATCTTGCTATTTACATGATTATCAATGATCACCACAATAATCATTACATGCATAACTTCCATCAGGAAGGCATTGAATCATAGGGATTTCCATAGCAACAACATAAACAACAGTAGTTAAATAAGATTTCATTAATCCAAACGCTTTTTATTACTCAAGCAATTATTACAAGGATATATAATTTCTTCAAATAGTGTAGCGAATGGTAAATTATCCTCCAGCAAGCTATAATGGTGAACCCGACGTGATCTTCCAACGGTATATGACTCATCGGCATACATTAACTATGAAAAGGTCATTACTAAAAAGTATAGTAAAACTTATAGTATAGCAATAAAAGTATAGCAAATAACGGAAAGATTTAAAAGTTGAAGAAGGTGTGATCGGACCACCATCTTGGAAAAAATGGCAGTTAAAATGAAATATTAAAATAACTTATTATTAAATAACTTAATTTTGGTAGATTTTACGTAAAAAATGCCTTTTTATTTCTTGTAAAGTTCCTCACAATCTGGTTTTCGTTTATTTAGCTACGATTGATAATTTCGGAGATATAGCATCAAGAATGTAGCAGTGGCGTGCGGTCTATGGAAGCAAGGGAAGCAATGCTTCCTTTAAGAATTTATTAAAATTAAAAAACAATGCTAACAAAAATATTTTTTAATAATTATGGTTATCGTTTATTTAAATTTGTAACATTTAATCAACTTAAAGCTCAATATCAATTCCGTACAGCAAAAAGTATAATTATTTAGAGTACTATTTTAAATTAGGCTCATTAAACTTGTGCGGAAAGGTAATACCATATAAGCACTGATTTCGTTGCTTACGCACTTCTTGCTTTTGCAAGCGGTCGGGTAGCGGGTGCGTTGTGGGCTACAGTTAACATCGTACAAGGTCGAGTTATTTTTATTAGCGTGCTTCGTGATCAGATGTTTATTATAATTTCGTTATTTGTTCAATTTTCGTGTTTGTTAAATGTTACTTAAGCAATGTAAATTTGCAAATGAGACTGTATTTTGGAACATTTTATTATTTCAATTTCTATAAGTTGACATTTTTTTTAAAGACAAATAATTCTATTTAATTTGTTCTGTATGCAACATTTAAACTTGCTTTATCGTCATGACTGCAAATTCAGCTGCTTCGGTGGAAGGTTCGAGTACTTCCGATACATCCAAATCGCGACGATTTTGTTGTTCAATTTGTAAAGTATTATTATTATATTAGAAAAGAATTTTCTTCATACAGTTTCGGAGGGAATTACAAATTGCTGAGAAAGGCAGACCAAAACCAGAACTTTTAAATTTAACAACAAAGATTAAAACCTGCATCAGGTATTTTGCTAAAAAAGACCGGAAAATCGAGTTACATTATAAATAAATAGTAGTACTTTTTTAAATAAAGAATAACAGTCAACAAATTCCATAAGTATAAAAGGCGTATTCTTTTGCACATTGTGATTAAATCTAAACAATCATAAAAATTTGAAAATGCTTTGTCACAATAGAACGTTGGCAATAGTTACAAGCAGGGCCGTAGCCAGAAATTTATTTCCGGGGGGTTCTGGGAGAATAGAAAAAGAATTTTATTTTGTTGTCATTATTGTTATTGTATTAAGTTTAGCTTCGGGGGGGTTCAGACACCCTAACCCCCCCCCTTGAATACGGCCTTGGTTACAAGTTTCGTCACAGCACTTTTTATGATTCAATCATGTCAATCACAGAATTTCTACGATTCAAAGCGGTAAGGGGTTACCAATCATGCTAAAAATATCTTACTAGGTGGGGGTTAATCAGTATTCAAAAGAACGAAATGTGCTAAAAACTTAGCAATCCGATTAATCATTATAGAGCAATAGAATACTGCTGAAGTGTAAAAGTTCATCTTTAAAAAACTTTTAAGCTTAATAATTATACCAGTGTTTTTTATTGTACCTAATTATATTAAAATTAAAATCGTGATTGCTTCCCTAGCCTAAATTCTCACCGCACGCCACTGGAATGTAGGCTGTATTTCCCATAGGAAATGCACATAATAAAGGTCTTACAATGCAATGCAAGTTAATTACACAATACTTACACAAGTTTCAAAAGTCCCACAACGTTTTCTTTTTCTGTTATAACAAGTATGAACTTGTTTATAGAATTACTAATATAGAACTATAAGAACAAGTCCTGATTTACAATGATACATTAGAATTCTCCGACGCTTAATAGATTTAAAGGTGCGATAGTGAGCTTTTTAGTATTTATGTGCATCATATGAACTTTTTGTATGTATTTGTATATACAGTGCGTAAATTAAGTATGGAAACGGTGGTATTATTTGAATACAGTCATAGATAGAACTCTAAAATTTGGTATAGAAGTAAAACATACGGTTTTCTACTAATATTCGTGGTTCCAATTTTTTTATCGATCGTTACGACTGCAGCACGGCCAACTTGATTATACTAATTGAAATGGGGGTCGAAAGTACCATCATTAGAAAGCTATTTTTGTGTAGAATCCAACGATGTAGCACTTGATAGGGCAATTTTGAAAAATAACTTCACTATACCAAATTAAAGGTTGTAGATAAAAATTTATTAAATAACTGAAACCAATAGTAAGCGCTGAAAACAAAAGAATGTCACTATTGTTCAACAAATATTGAACGTCAGAAATTATAAGTGTTGCTTGAATTTGCGTAGTTAGTGAGAAAGTACCATGGAAAATCTTACAGAAAAGGAGAGAATAGAGATTCTTATGATGATAGGGTATGGTGATAGAAGACGTAGTTATGCGGAAGTATGTAATTTATTTAATGCAACATACCCTAATCGAAATCCTATTAGTAAATCTACGGTTTGTAGAACATTTAAACGCTTCAACCAGACTGGCAGTGTTAAAAATCTAGCAAAATCGGGTCGCCCAAAAACAGTTACTAATGATGAAAATGCATTAAATGTAATATTGGACGTTGTTAACCATCCAAAAACTTTCCTAAAACAGCTAGCTGCAAATCACGATATGTGCAAGCAATCCGCATTTAAAATTTTGAAGAACCTTAAATTTCATCCCTATAATGTTCGACTAGTGCAAGAACTAAATGAAGACGATTTCGATCGACGACTGCAGTTTTGCGAAATAACAATGGATCGCATGAATCACGATCCAAATTTTGTGAATAACATTGTATTCACTGATGAAGCTACGTTTTAATTACATGGTGAGGTGAATAGACAAAACTGTAGGTATTGGTCAGATAGCAATCCCCGGTGGATGGAAGAATCGCATGCCCAATTTCCAGAAAAAATTAATGTTTGAGCAGGTATGTAATAGGTCAGAAAATTTTTCAAAATACTAAATACTTCCTGCATCTTAATTACAGGAATCATTGGTAGGGATATCATAGGACCATTCTTTATGGAATACACTCTAACTTCAGCGAGATATTCACGATTGTTACAAAATGAGATTATCCCTGCCCTCACAAGATTGTACCCAGATCGAAACTTACCTAACACAATAAGCGATGAAATTTGGTTTCAACAGGATGGAGCCCCTCCTCACTATGCCAGGGAAGTTCGTGATCATTTAAATACAGTTTTCCCCAAAGATGGATTGGACGACGAGGACATATTGAATGGCCTGCGCGATCTCCGGATTTAACTCCTCTAGACTTTTTCTTGTGGGGATACGTAAAAAGTCGTGTATACATTAACAAACCAGGCAACTTACTTCAATTAGTTCAAAGAATTTCACAGGAAGTGAGACATATTCCTGGTGATTTCATTGTCCATGCCGTTCGGGGATTTGTAAATCGAATCCATCACTGCCAAGAAGTGAATGGGGAGCAATTTGAACATCTTCTGTAAACGTCTGCTAGATTTTTAAAATTAAATGTTGTTTTAGTTATTACTATACTGGGGCCGCCGAATAGATGTAGCACAAAAAAAATCAAGGCAGCACAGATTGTTCTGATTGGTTTTATGTGAAAGTGACATTTACAATAAAACATTTTTGCATATGAATAGGGAAGACGCATATGTCGTCAATTGAGGAGATCTTTGCATTTTCATAAACGTCATTACTAAATTAGTTAGAATATCAGTTATAAATGCATTAAACAATTACCAATTTTAAGTAATTAATTTTTGAAAACCTTGAAAATTTAAATAAATTTAAAATGCAATACTGGTGGTTATTTTTTCTGTCAACAGTCAATTTGAGAACTTTTAAAGTAAGAACTATCCCAATGAAGTGCTTTTTAAAATATGTTAAAGAGTAAGTATAATCTACGAGGAGACGAAACGAGTCAAATAAAGCGTCCCCGACCTTGAACGTTAATTCAAGTTTGAACGTTACTTCTAGATGGCGCTACGATTCTGGACAACGCTGACAGTGTTGACAGATTATGCGATTTATCGCAAATTTTATCGCAAATCTGGCTAATTTTTATGAAACATTGCGACCCATATGGCACTCCAGCGAACTGTCAACAATGGCCAGCGTGGTCTGAGCGTTGTCAAGGACCGAAGCGCCCTCTAACGAAAATTTTTTAAAATACAGGCAATTGGGTACGCAAATGTTTGGAACGCCCATTGCCGATTCGTCTCCTCAGTTGAGTCCCCCGTAGTATAATCTATTCTGCTACATGAAGGATAACCAAAAGCAACCAGATTTAGAGAAAATTTTGTGGTGTAATAATACTAGGAACTTGCAAAATTGTTATAGTGTGATTCGTACTTACACCCAGTGCAGGATTTACGTATAAGCTACACAAGCTATAGCTTAGGGCCTCCACTTTCTTGGGGGCCCCCAAAAAAATTGTCCGAGTGAGCAATGATTAAATAAAAATGATTTTAAGTTAAAGATATATTATTTCACTCTATATATACTTCTTAATTGTATTTCAGTTTAACCCTCTAGGTATCCGAAAATCATATTTGGCACTGGTATAATATCTGGACTTATAAAGGGCCCCATATCTCAAATAGCTTAGGGCCTTATCAAGTCTAAATCCGGCCCTGCTTACACCTACTTTGAAATTAGGTTATCGGAAAAGAAATAATATCTAGGCTATGATGGTTTCTGTTAAAGTGGTAAAACATTTTGTAAGTTTTCAAACAATGAAAACTATTGGAGTTTATTCAAGTTATTAATATTCTGGACAATACCAAGACTGAAGATCACACAAATATCATGTTTGGAACGCTTTAATAATGATTTATTTTATATTTTTATTAAAATATTAACTCAAGTGTAAAAGGAACACATAAATAATAATTTAAAAAGTGGATATAGCTATTTGACTGCACACTGTCCATATCTTTAGATATTGGTTTCTTCTTAATAACAATTATTCATTTTTTAATATGTACAAATTTTAATAAATATTGCTGTTCTAGATTGGTCTTGGAATTGATGCTTAGTTAAATGACTATTTTCGGTACGAAAAATTGACTAATAAGTTCTTATTCTCGCGGTAATTACAGTAAAACAAGTATCTACAAATGTATCTAGATACATTATGTTAAACTTTGTATTTGGATCTAGATACTTCACTGCAAAAGCATCTATATCTGTATCTAGGTATCTTTTTCTGATAGTATCTGTATCTGTATCTAGATTCACAAAATAATGTATCTGTTACAACACTGATAATGTGATATCAAGTTGTAGTAAAATTACTGCTGATGGTAGTGGAATTGCCATATATCGAGTGTTTTTTAAATTTGACGTCGAAGGCGGCTATGGGTAGTTGATTGTGAACGGATCTTGATCGTATGCGAGATTTCTAAACCTAATGGACTTTCTTACGGACGTGTATTGTGGCGCCGTGATTGGTCAGCTTCTGTGGCGCACAAATATGAAATGAAAACTATCATAACAACTGACGTGTTTAGATAAATTCAATGTTGTTTTATAGTAGAGTGCATATTAATCCTTTTTCTGACTTAATAATAGTTTAATTAATAAGTCGTTTTAATTAATTAGAATTAATTATAACGATAGATGTTTAAAGGTTTAACTATTAAAAGAAGCTTTGATATTTTAAATAAATAATATAATCGATTTCGTGCTGTCGAATACTGTGTCACAATAATTTAAACAGCAGGGTCGACTAAACTTTTTGCAAGAATTATCAGAACCCATCATCTCTTTCAAATGATTATGAAGATTGTGGTCATTCACATTTTTAGAAATTTATTATGTAAATAGGACTAATTTTAATATTAAATGTGACATAAATATCAATATTTTAAATAATTTTCGAAGTTAATCACCACTTCTTGCAAGGAAAAAGCCTTTAAACTTGCAGAATATATCAAAAAATATAAATGTCATCAGTACATTATTAAGGATTTTAAATTAAAAAAGAAGGAAATCTAATGTAAAGCTCTTTAAAATAAATTATAGTTCGTGTGTGAGATAATATGTACAGGAAACTATTAAATCTATCGAATTGTTTCAAACTAGTAACAAGTTTCTTAATTCAAATCTGACGATTAATTAAGTTAAATAAAAAATTAAATTAAAAAGAAATCATGATACATATTTTCGGAGAATTGGAGAAAAACCATTTAAATGCATCTACAGATAAAGTAGTAATCTAATTATTACGTACGATTAACACTATCATTAACACACAACAATCATAGCGCAACAACACGACAGTATTTAATAAATACTAGACACCAATTATTGTGACTTATATTGTAAAGATGAAGGCAAGCAGGTTATGAAACTTCTCGAAGCGCCGAAGGCCGTCCACTAGTGGGAACGTAAACAGCCAATCACGGCGCTACAATGTAGATCCATAAGAAAGTCCATTAGGTTTAGAAATCTCGCTGATCGTATTAATAAATGTCATTGTCAAAAAGTTCAAATTCAACCTCTGTCCAATAATTCACAATCGACTATTCACAGCCTACGTTGACGTCAAATTTAAAAAAAACACTCGATACATATAGATGGCATTGGTAGTGGCCATGCCGTAGAGTCACTACATCTAGTCACCTAGGCGACCAACTGGCCTAGGTAACTAGATGTAGTGACTCTACCATGCTGCAGATCCCCATCCCACACAAAAATGGAATGAGTGACGCCAACTTAACCTACTTTCTGTGCCAACATGCCAAAATAAAAGAAATTACAAAACATCAGAAATCAATTCGCATTATGAGAACAAGGCACACAAAAGAAAATGATTTCGGGGATCCGCTATCAAAATCCGCACTCTAAGTACCCACTTTTGCACTTTATAATAAAATAATATTGATTTGTAATATTAATTTGAGAGTATGGAATCTGTTTAGTCTGATGATAATTTGGTAAATTGGGATTGACAGTTTTATTTCGTTAAACATCGTTTACATTCGACTAGTCAATTTCAATTTCTTGCATGTTTAGTTGTCACTAGTAAACGTCAAATTTAAAATTTTTCACTTTCATTATGTCAGATTTACAAAATGATGCTAATTGTGAAGATGTGGTTTACCTCAGAAATCAGCTCTCTGTGGCCCGAAGTGAAATTAGTAACCTTAGGTAAAGTTTTACCGGTTTTTTTTACTATACCTCTTAATCTAACCTATATGTAGGTTTCATAAAAATTTATGTTTAGGCAGCAACTAAAGGCTTTGAAACACACATATCGGAAAGACTGTGATGAAATAAGGCAGCAATTAGAAAATTGGCGTTGCTTAGAATGTAGAAATCGACAGTTGACACCCACAAACTCTGAGTTACAAACTAATCATATTGATTTACCTTTGCAATACATTGGAATGATATACACTCATTTTCCTGAAAAAAGAGGAACTCCTAGACAACCAGGGATTTGTTCCGATATGATTGCAAAATTAACACTTAATAATAGTGTATTTACAAATCCTGAACATGCTCTTGAAGGTCTACAAGAATACTCGCATATGTGGTGAGTATGCCGTAAGTAATTATAATTTTTTTCTTAATAAATCAAATGAATATTTGAAGGATACTGTTTCATTTCCATAAGAACGATTCGAATCATACACGTGCTAAAGTTGCACCCCCTCGCTTAAATGGTTTGCGTACTGGTGTTTTTGCTACAAGATCTCCTCATCGTCCTTGTCCAATTGGATTATCTTTAGTGAAGATTGATCGAATTATGGAAAGCACTATTTATTTCAGTGGTGTCGACATGATTGATCAGACACCAGTTTTAGATATAAAACCATATATTCCACAGTATGATAATCCAAGTTTAAGCATTCCGTTTGATGATAGTATTGGAAACATGTCGAATTTGTCTGATTTGAGTTTACGTGAAACGGATTCTCTAATGAATGTTTCTAGTTTAAATAGTTTAAGCTTAAATGATGCAAGCATTCAAGATGAGTTTACTGATAATTTAAATGTAAGGGTTATGGATGGAGAAGAGAATGGTGAAAGAGCTCAGGCTGTAATTGGTGCTAATTCTACTGCAAGAGTGAATCCCAATATAAATTTAGAAGAAACTTATCATGAGTCAAGGTAAAGTGTTTCAAATAAGCATTATATATGTATGATTCCATTTGGATTGATTATTCCAGGTCAGTTTCACGTATAGGTGAACGAGAAGCTCCAGATGGCGAAGAAGAAGAAACTCCTGCTCAGCCAACAACTACAAGCAGTGTACCTCAAACAGGCACACCACAAAGACAAGTTCGGGTACCGACATGGATAGATCATCCACCGGTCTCAACATTAACTGTTCATTATAAACAGAGAGCTTTATTGCAACTGCAACAGCTTGGAAATGAGGTTAGTGTAATTGTACACTGCAATGATTGATTTTATAATAATGTTAAGAGGAATCTTCTTGTTGTTAAGTTAAGAGGAATGAACCACCTAATAAAATTAAGAACAGAATTTAAATTTTTTATCAACTCTTGCTATGAAAAACAAAATCAACGTCTTATAGGTGTAATAATTTAGAACTATAACGTAAGTAGTAGTAATCTAAGCCAGTGCTTAATTTCTTAAGTTTTATACACAAAGGTCCCCCACACAGCAGTAGCGCATCTAGGAATTATGTATTGTGGCCAAAACCTTACCGAGGGTCTGGGGGTATGGAAAGAGGGGTGTGGGAAAATTTTAAAAGTCAAGGTTTCAAAACTTGAGTTTTATGTTTATCTGAGCTACGTTCGGTATTTCAAATCTATTTACTCGAAGACCTCAGTTTCTATAGTAGCCATCGTTGTAAATAATTGTAACTAGGCCAATAGAGCTTTCAAAGCAAAAAAAGTTGAAATACCGAACGCAGCACTTGAATCTAAATCGTGAGTTTTTCAAAAAGCAAATACACATTTATTTTAGTCTCAAGATTGATCTCACATTTCAATCTAAACTGAGAATACCTGTGGGGCCTTAACATGCATGTTTACAAAAAATATATATTCCTTGAAAGAAAGATCTCAATGGAACTAAAATGCAAAAATTAAGCACTGATCTACAGGATTGGTAAAAATCAGGGTTTTTTGTGAAAAAGGTTTTGTACGGGTTTTTTCCATTTTATACTCTCGTAGTTCTTCTTGCTTGTGTAGTTCTTCCATCAACAACATACATAACACGGCAGGTGGTTCGTGGTTGGTTGACATTTGTTGGTTTTGAAGCAGATCTTGAAATTGAGTGGTGAAGATGTTAAAGTTAATAATGTTGCTAGTGTTTTTAGAAAAAAAGCAACCAGTTTTTAACAGGACCTCCCCCCCGAGATATGGTTCTCAGGGTATCTTTAAGTATCACTAAGTAGATTCCGTTGTCTTTTGATTCCACAGCCCACTTTAGTACTGGTGAGGCCGCACCCAGGATAGGAAATATGGAATATGGACAGATAACCGTTAGTAGATAGCTCCACTGAGCTCACCGACCCAAAATACTGACGAAGTTTCCTCTGCAAACACTAACGGCTGCTAGGAATGAAAGTGGGTAACTGTCTCATGGTTGTAGGAGCCCATTACCCTGCCCCAGACAAATACAGGATAAGGAACTCCATATTGGTGTGCCCGAGGGGACTCCTTCCTGGAACTAGCCTTGACCTTAACACTGCCCAAACTGACTGAGCCTGGCTAATGGCCACAAGTTGGCCATGAGAGGAATACCTCTACTAGCAGTTTGTGCAATCCTTTCGAGGAACTGCTTACATGTGTGGTTCACTTTACTGACACAAGCACAATAATAACTGACATGCAGCATATTTCCCTTATAATTTTCAGGGTAGTCACAACACGTGGCTAAAAGCAACACGTTTTCTTTAAAAGGTTTTTTTACATAATTGTTGTTCTGAAAGTTCAAACCTCTAATACATCAATTACATAAAATGCAACTTTAATTTGCTCATTATTAAAGGCTGTGCTTTTCCTTTACCCAATATGGTGGCAGTTTGCAGTACTCTGATCTGCCAGCATGTACGAGGTAAGCGCCATAAATTCTCAGCCCGACAGGCTTCTATAGGTGCCAACATGTTCAAACTCGGTTGCGTCATAGTTGAACATGTAAGAGGACTACACTATATATATTACGGCTAGAAGCGTAATAGATTTTAGTAGCCACTCAAGCAACGTGACGAGTGCATGAAAATGTTGCAGCTAACGAAAACTGAGTACCGCACGGTCATTAAATTTTTAACAAACGAAGGGCACACGGCACTCCTTCATATTCCACTGTAAAAAAAGTGGTCATAATGTTTCTGTTCGGGGCAAGAATCTCTTGAAGATGATGAGCGCACTGGTCGGCCAATTGAAACGGTAACGCCTCAAAAAGTTGCAATCATTGATGAAATGGTATTAGAAGATCGCTGTTTGCAAGTTAAGGAGTTAGCAGTGATGTCTGATATTTCGGAAACAAGTGTTCGCCGAATTCTTCACGATCATTTTGGGTATGAATAAAATTAGTCAAGATGGGTACCGGTCTTCTGGTCTATGGTCTTCTTTCTGCTGTTCAACATCAACATCGCGCCGAATGTGCGCGCGCGTTTTTAAACTTGTGTGAAAACGACTCGAAGCCGATTTTGGAGTTCATTGTCACTGGAGATGAAACAATGGTTCTGTATTATGATCCTCTATCCAAATGGGAATCGATGGAATGGCGGCGACCCGATGAATCTCGTCCCAAAAAGGCGAAAGTCGTTCAATCGACAAAGAAAGTTATGGCAACAATATTCTGGGATTGTGACGGCATTTTACTGATTGATTTTAAAGAGCGCAATACAACTGTTAACAGTACAGATTATGCGTCTTTATTGCATTGAGCATTGAACTGAGAAACAATATTCATGAAAAACGTCGAGGAAAATTGACAAGAGGTGTTTGATTATTATATGACAATGTACCCGTTCATACTGTCGCAATTTCACAAACTGCCATTGGCGAATGCGCCTTTGAAGAATTGGATCATCCACTGTACAGTCTGGATATGGCTCCTAGTGACTTATTTATTTTCCAATTTAAAGAAAGACCTTAAGGGACATCGTTTTAAGGACGAGGACAAGTTGCAAGCAGTTGTAATTGAACATTTTGAAGGAAAAACTTCATATTATTTTTACAAGGGCATTGAATTATTCATTCCACGTTGTAATAAGTATATTGACATTAGGGGAGATTATATTGAAAAATAAAAATTATTTTATTTTATCAAGTTTACTTTTTCTACATCAGGCCGAGAATTGATGGCACTTACCTCGTATATAACCACTCTTTTCAGGAACTGTGGTCCGTAAGTCACTGTTGATTTTATAGTTTCGATCTTTCAGAGATTACCTAGTTACAAACTGGTACTTTTCTCACTCCCTCCCCCTCCGCAATCTTGAAAAAACCGTCGAAATTCGGCATTTTTTTTGTTTTTCACCTATAACTTCGTTCTAGTGCATCTTACTGCAAACAAAGTTATTTACCGACTTATAGAGGATAAAAGGACCCTGCACATTTCTTATGTAAAAAAAGTCCCGGCGAATTTTTTTTCTTAACATTCTAATCAAATGTCACCATGGGCACGACATCGAAAAATGGACAGATTTTGAGTTATCTCCATTTAAAAATTAAAATAACGCAAAACGCGTAAAATTGACTGTATTGCTGTAATTATAATTATTATTATTTCTATAATAATAATTGCTTATAACAATAAGTTCATCTTGCATCTATAAAGACTATTCTGTCTGAAATCAAAAGTAATGCTTTTATAATTAGAAATAATGAACCAATAGTATTTTGTGTCTCAGGGGCAGAAAATTAGCATTTGTAGCCCGCAAGTTGTTTGAGCGGACAACTTAGGGCTACAAATGCTTTTCGGTCCGAGTGACATACAAAAGTTTTTCGCCTACCTGTTTGAAAGTTTAAAAAAGAATTCCAAAAGTTAAACAGTAATGTAACTTATTAGTAAATTAAATAGGCATATGTTAGAGGGAATGAATGAAAATGAAAATAACGCCAGACGTTTTTAAGTAATTTATTAACTAAATTAACCTAATAATCATTACACTACATACAACACGGCCGTATAGTAAATGTTTTTATTATTATTGGAAAGGAACAGGATAGGATTTTTAATTAGTATGAGTTAGATCAATTTATAGTAGACGCATTTGCTACATTTTATGCATACAGGCGCATACGGCGGACAGTCTCGCACGGTTGCACTGTTAAACTTTAGTACTGGCTAGGCCGCTAGACAGGGTTGTTGCTGTCCTAGGCCGCTCAGCTTGTAAACACTGATAATAATAAAGAATATATAAAAAGACAGTAGCTTGTTCTCGAAGTTCAGGTGGTGTACAGCTGAACTCATCGCTTTCAATAATGTCGTTATTGTTGTCTATCATTGTATAATTTATTGAAATCACAATTTTCTTTTTATTAATTAATTGTCACAACCACCATTTATACATACAATGACACTGTGAAAATAAAAGAAGAAATGACAAATTATCGACGAAGACATGAAAATCAAACCTATGATCTAAGAAGCCTAGAAAAATTTGACGTATGTTTTTTTATATTTTTAAAGGTTAAGTAAAAATATGTTTGAGATTACATTTTCCGTCATATTCCGTTGCTAAAAGTTTTACGAATGAGTTGTATTTTTAATGTTAAAAACTAATGATCTCATTTTTTGATTAAAAACTTTTTAGGATAATGCACAGGAGTGATCAAAGATGACAATTTTAAAAACAATTACAATTTTTACAGTATCTCCAACTGAACATAAATAAATCGTGCTTTCATCTAGTAGTAGTATAGAGGTTATGTATTTGACATGAGAGGGCAGTAAAAAGTTTGACGTAAGAGGCCTGCAAAGAAGCCTTAAATGCTCTCAAACCAGGACAATTAGAAAGCACTTTCTGATCAGGTAGGTGAAAAAGAGATTTGCTGCACTAAACTTTAAAAAACTACTTTTTCATTTTATTTCTAAATTTACCCCCACTCTTGTAGTTGGAGTTTTGCAGCTAATTAAATTCTCTACAAGATTGTTTATGAAACTTTTTACGATAAAATGAAATGTTATGGAGTTACCGCAATGTTAAGTGACAAGACAAACCAAATTTGTAGGAAATCCTGCCCTCTACAAGTCAGTAAAGAACTGTCTTTGCGGTAATATGCACCAGAATGAAGTGAAATGAAATGAAATGAATGAAGAATGAAGCGAAAAACAAAAAAAATGCCGATTTTCGACGGTTTTTTCAAAATGGCGGAGGAGGAGAGAGTGAGAAAACTTGGGTTTTTCGCTAACCCATCAATCTATACAACATATCAGAAATTTAGAACTACCTTACCTTTTGTAGTGTAACCACCCTTTTACGGCATCCGTTTACTGGACTATTGGTTAAAATCTTCTTCAATTTTTGTAATTGTAGCTCTGCGATATAACCAATCCCTTTGTTGCATATGAAACTCTATTTCTAGTGTCCGCGACTTTTTGTCTGCCCATTTACTTTTAATAATTTCTTCTGAAAGTGGGGCATGCTTGTTTAATGTATCAGTTATAGCATTAAGTACTTCATCAGCCATTATATTAATGTCTATTCCACTCAGTTTGCATTAGATCTATAGTGTATTCAAGATAACGAAGAACTAAACAAATGAACATTTCTGATATTTCTATAGTTATATAAAGACGTTATTACACCAAAAAATATAAATATTTTATTCCATGATTCACAACCTGCTTTATTGGCATGTCAATTCATGCTGATAAAGCAGATTGTACCTTGATTTATTAAAAAAAAAACAAATCAACAACAAAAATTTATTATCTTTCTATAATGAACAAATTAACAAACAAAACTAAAATGCATCATATCATTTCAGGAAGCTTCCGTATTCCTTGAAAAAAAATCTTTTGATTCTCGAACAGCTACGGCGACTTTACATTAGAGTAAAACTTTTGTTCTTTTAAAGATTCTTTTAAGGTTGTGAACACGTGGAAATCTGAGGGAGCAAGCAGCAAGCTCTGTACTATAGGGCAGATGAAGAAGAACAGGCCACTTCAGTTTTTTAATTTTCCATTGTTACATTTTGAACTGCCTGCTCAAATAAAAGATTTACATTTAAAACATACATTTTCTTGAGCAACCTCATGTTTGATTTGTGTCCACTCGATTGGATTAAGTTCACAATGATAAGGAAGTAGTCGCAAAACGGTTATCTCTTTAGCCTTCGCCATCTCATCAATACCATATGTATTGTATGTAAATGTTTGTCTAAAATTGGGTAAATCTTCGTCGACATTAACATCACGTAATATTTTGTCAATTGTAGGCATTTTATTTTTAAAAAAGTACTGATGAAAAATTTTACGAATCGCGTAACTTGTGTCGGAGTCAATAAAATTAATAAACTTTTTTTTTTCGCTCTTTTCTTTTTCAGCGACGAAAGGTTTATTCACTGTTCCCCATGAAATACCTGCAAGAAGTGTTATGTACGTGTTTTATTAGATAACACTAAAAAACCTCTTACCTTTCACATCTGCTGTTTGTTTTGCTATAGCTTTTAATTGTACAGGGTACTTCAGTGAAGCGGGAAAATTTAAAAGCTTGGTAATTCATTTGACGTTTGGGTGAGGGCGCTGAACTTGATGATATATTATCAGTCATTTATTGCCATTTAGTAAACATGGAACAGTGGTCAGGTGCACATCGTGCTTTCTGTGTAAAATCATTTTATAAAAATGGTGATTCCACGACAACTGTACGAAGGTTATTTCGCAATCAGTTCAATATTCCACGTCATGGGCAGGTACCGTCTGTTCATGCAATTAACTTATGGGTTAAAAAGTTTGAAGAAACTGGGTCCACAATAAATTTAAAACATAAAGGAGCAGCAAAAAGTGTTAGAACGCCAGACAACATTGATAGAGTTCGAACTGCCATAACACGCAGTCCAAAACGTTCTGTGATTAAACATGCATTAGCATTGGATATCAGCGAACCATCGATACGTCGAATCTTGCATAAGGATTTAAGTTTTCACTCCTATAAAATTCAAATTGTTCAGGAATTAAAAGATGCTGATTTTGTTGCTCGCATGAATTTTTGTCAAGAAATGTTGCAGCATTTGGATGGCGACTTAATCCACCATATGTTTATGTCAGATGAAGCCCATTTTCACCTGAACGGCTACGTAAATAAGCAGAATAGTCGATATTGGAGCGCTGAAAACCCACTTCAGTTACATGAGAAACCATTACACAGTCCGAAGGTCACGTGTGGTGTGCACTTTCGTCAGCTGGCATTGTTGGACCATTTTTTTTTCAAGACGATCGAGGAAACGCTACAACCGCTACTGCAGCACGTTACACAAGCATGGTCACAACATTTTTGAGGCAAGAATTGGTTCGATTTCCACAAATTACGTGGTTCCAGCAAGACAGTACTACAAGTCATACTGCTCGTGTGTCTATTACTGCTGTAAGAAAACTCTTTCTGAATCATGTCATATCCAAAAACGGGGACATTGTTTGGCCAGCTAGATCTCCTGATTTGTCCGCATGTGACTTTTTTCTTTGGGGTTTGCTCAAGAGCAAGGTGTATGTCGAGCTACCACATACGTTAGCGGAACTAAAATTAAAAATTCAAGAAGAAGTTGCACGCATTACACCAGCCATGCTAGGGCGAGTAATGGAAAATTTTCGATTAAGACTACAAGAGTGCGTAGATCGTAATGGTGCCCACCTGCCAAACGTTATTCTTAAAAAATAAAATGGCGTCTCTTACTTAACAGAAAATTGTAAAAACATTCATGCTAAAATAAAAACTTTTTTAAATAGAAGAGTTTTAAATTTTCCCACTTCACTGACGTACCCTGTAGTTTTGGATTGTCTTTTAATAATGTCGTATAAATGTTGAAAATCGTATTTTTCTCATTTTTTGTTAAAAGCCGTTTATGTGCCATTATCTCTTTTGCAATCAACACACATAAATCTGTCAATAAACAACTTTGACATTAGAAGAAAAAATTGTCGAGTATAAAACTGACTCAGTCATGGCCTACGAGATTATGTTAGTTCTGAAATATAATATAAATACAAAGATTAGTTAAAGTTTCACAAGTTTTATTAATATCTTAACCTGACAATATTGTTTCGACACTTTGTGTCATTATCAAAGGTAGATAAGATTGATAAACAAACACGTTGCAAAGGATAAATACATATAGAAAATAGGTAACTAGATACAATACATAACAAAAACTAAATATCTAACACTTCTAATAAAGGAGAATTACTAAGCTCAGTTTGTTCATTCATTAAAGGTACTGTGTGTTTATGTCTGTATATTTCAAAAGCTTCTAAAATGTCTAATTTGTGTTTGTTGTTGCAAAAATGTAAGAATTTAATGTTGTTTTGAGGTGTCATTGGGTGGTTCTGTTCCAAAATGTGTTTGGCATAATTCGATTTTTCTGGATGTTTAAGTCTATAAGAGCGTACGTGTTCTTTGTATCTTATGTCGAAATTTCTAAGTGTTTGTCCAATATAAACCGAGTTACAAAAAGAACAATTCAAACGGTAAATGCCGGATTTCATGATATCTTGTGTTTTGTCTTTAGCATTGAATAAAAATGAAAAGGTGTTGGTGTTAGTTTTATAGGTTATTTTGTAACTGGTGGTTTTTCTTATTATAGTTGCAATTTGTTCTGATATCTTGCCAAAGTATGGTATTGATATGTAGTTTGTGTCTTGTATTTGAGTGTCAATTGGAAATATTCTTTTGATAGCCCTATAATCTTTTTGTTGAATTAAAGTGTCAATCATGTTATGGTTATAATGGTTTGCATGTGCTAATTGTTTGATGATTGAAATTTCTTTATCAAAATGTGATCGTTTCATTGGAGTAGTTAAAGCTCGGTGTACTAAAGATATATAAGCCGCTAGTTTATGCATTTTATGATGACATGAATCGTTAGGAATAGTGACGTCTGTGCTTGTGGGTTTTCTGTATTATATGGAAAAATCAAATTCATTGTCTGTATTCATTGTAATAGTTAAATCCAAAAAACTAATAGCTCTATTTTGTTCTGTTTCTAGTGTAAACGTGATGTTTGTGTGAAGACTGTTAATAAGAATTAAAAATTCATTGATAACCTCAAAAGAACTGTCAAAACAAGCTAAATGTCATCAACATAACGAAACCAAAAAATAATGTGTTTAGAAAGATCTAATTCAAATATTCGATCTTCCAAATTATCTATAAATATGTTAGCTAAAATTTTCAATGAGGTGATCTGATATCACCGCAGTATATATCGAAAGTCTGCACAGTTTCTGAGCAATTTCAGTTTTTCTGTTATTTTTTGAAAAATACCAAGTTTAAAAAAAATAAATTTTCATAGTGCAAGTTACATTTAAACGATTATAATAATACACGACGCTTACATATATCTAAATCCGCGTTTCTGCGTAAATTTACTACTGAATAGTTCAATCTGATAGACCAAAGGTATAAATCTTTGAACAGGAAAACTTCATTTTTTCCAAGGTACAGGATCATCTTGCGTGGGCCACTCTGTACTATTGGTTTCATAATGATTTAAAACAGCAAGGCTATATGATGCTATTTTTTCTATTAAAAAAGCACTAAAAAATACATCATGTTAGCCTTGCTGTTTTACATCTACACATTTGATTTCTCAAAAAATTTATTACATACAAAATTTGTAAGGCTTTTCAAAGGCTCAAAATATCTGGCTGCAGTGGCGGCCATAAACGCCAGCAATCTTGATTTTAACTCGGTTTTACAATAGCATACATTTACAAATAGCAAGAAATTGGTATTTCCATTTTTTGGTCACCATTGTACTTAGCACTTTAGAAAATAACTGATCTATTGGAGATTCCTCTTAATACTAAGTAGTAGATAGAAAGTTATTGAGCATCACTTTTCTTAACTTTTGTACTGCTATAAATAACAATGTACATAATTTTGTTGTTATTTAACTACTAATAATTTTATATTTTTCTTAAAGGGCGAACAGAAGAAAATTATCATCACAAATGTATTGCAAGAAGATCCTCGATCAGTGTACTTAAGGGAACGAATGGAAAACACAGATTACATTTTTCGTATAGCAGACTTGTATGTTTCTTGTAAATTTGATGACACTACACATATAGTTACAGTTTTCCAAGTTTTCCAGGATTCTGTAGCACAAGCCGATAATTGAGCTTAATCTGGGATTTTTTAGATTTTAACTGTTTTTATTTATTTGAAAACCCTGCACTAAAAGTATATTGAATTGTAAAGACAAATAAGTCTAAAACATGATGAATGTCTTAAGAAATAAATTCAAATCAATGGGCTTGAAACTTCCTAATATTAATTTAAGTTTAATTTGAAGAAATCATATGAAAAATAAATTTATATTTTTTAAATGTATAGTTACTTGGTACTTACTTGTATTTGCATTGAGTTGTATTTATTTTGTGTAGTAGCGACTGTCGTATAGCAGTTGAACAAACCATAAAAATTTAAGGCTTAATAAAAGTATATGCCGATCGTGTATACGATAATGCGGGAATGACTTAAATAAATTATATAAATATATATATATTAATAATTTATGTTATAGAGTTACCCTATTGTGCTATTAAGATTTCAAATAATAATAGTAGATGATGCAATATTTTTGTAATTTTCTTTTTTCAGAATTTTATTTTTTAATATTATGGCGCATTTTCTAAACACTTAGGTGCTTTTTGCAATAAAAATGTACAAAACTATTTATTATGTAATTAGAAACTATAAGAAATGTAATAATGACATAATGTGTAGTGAAAAAAAAAAGAAAAAAATGTACAAGAATACTTCAATACAAAATATAAAGATATTCATATCCTTTCTTTAACAAACTTCTATCAATATATACAGTGAAAACTGTGAAAAAGCTCACTTCTACTTGTTTATAATTAAAAAAAAATCAAAATTCCCGATGAAATCCCTTTTCGTCCTCGGATTTATTCATTTGGTTCTGCCAACTTTCAAAGAATTTTAGATTTGTGTGGTTGATTTTAGTTTTGCCAATTTTCTAAGAATTTTAGGTTTCCAGTCTCGAGTGTAACATTAAAAATGAATGAAATGCAAAAACAGATTTTCACAGCAAGAACTAGCTAAGAAGTTTAACTGTGGTAAAACGCAAATTCGAAATATTCTGACCGAACAATATCGAAAAGAGTAAAATGGAAAACCGCAATGAAAATAAGAAGTGGAACAAACTCCAACAGTATGAAAAAATTAACAATTTAATATGAGACTGGATGGAGTAAATGATCTTGCAACTCATTTTAGGATGCAAGGAATTTACAGCAAATCACGAGTAGTTGGAGAGTTTTCGCAAACGAAATGATATTGTATGTTTATGTGACTATTTTTTAGTATACGTACTTTAGATGTCTATTTACTGTTTTCATGGAACTGGATAAGATCACCTGTATAAAGCGGCTATTTTATTCCGAACTGCTTCTGGTTTTTTTTTATAAAGGTTTCACTGTGTATTACATAACGAGTGATTTTTAAAATTATTAAACATTTATGGTAATGGTTTGTTAATAAATATAGAATTTCTTTCATATTTTATTACTTACAATTACCAAATTACTCCACAGCAGCAGAGACATATGACATACAAATCGAACACACTCATTTTTTAAATAACTCCAACTTGGCCACTTACATTTTAGGTTATTGCTCATAATCACGTGATGCCTACTTAACATTTGTAGGTAGTACAACTCAAACAGTGCTGGACCGCACATTGAGTCTATATACTGTAACTATCAACATGTTAATAATAAATTATTGAAAAATCTGGAGTTATTTTCATTTCCATTTATTATCTCAAGACCCTCTAACATAAATGCTTATTTTAATTTATTAATAATTTGCATTACTGTTTAACTATGGAGTTTCTTTTTAAAGTATCCAGTACGTAGACGAAAAACTTGTATGTTACTCATGTCAAACAATGCATTTGTGATGTAGCAAAAGAAAAGATACTTTAAGTTGGAAAAATCGATTTCTGTTTTTTTTTTAATGTATCTTATTCAGAAGAATTTGGATTCTTCAATTGGTATTCAAAAAATGATATTTTATGATAGAGCTTATTAAATCATAGTTTTGTAAATTTAAAGAATTTATAACAACAGAAAATATAAGCTTTTATCATTTCACTTCTTATTTGTTTAACTAAAACCATTGAGACACATCATACTTACAGACACACCGACAGTCACATCATTCATAAACAGTCATAATTAAAATAACAACTGAGAATAAAGAAAATAATTTAAAAAAAAACAACCAGAATTGACGATAAACAATTAAATGTGTTAACGAGCAGTTTGTTCCATAAAGAGCAACTGGTGGAGTTTGGTTTTAAATCAAACAAGTGAATAGTGTTTAAACAGGTATGGCATTATATATTTTCGGTAGATTTACTAGAAAGGAATTTTTAGTTAGATTCAGATGGTATGGCAGTATCGTTATCTTACTCCGAAAACTTAAATTTAATTGATGGACACCATTTCTAAAAGAGATTTTGTTATATAGATAAGAAGGCTTTTGTGTAGTAATTGTGATAAATATTAAAGGAAGGACAGACTCAACAGCAAAAGGTAGGAAAGTTATTTTTTCAGGTTTGTTTATTTGGAATCTGCTAAGATGTCCATGTTGGAATGGAAAGAATTTAATTAAACAATTTTGTTCAATCAACTTTAGTTATTAGATATTCAATTCGATAGTCATTTAAATTTTAATTTATATTTTATTTATCTTGAACAACAAGAGAATCCACATCACCCTGAGATAGGATGATGAGTCTTTCATATTAATTTACTGCTGTTATTTTAAGTTATATAATTGTCGTCCAACTTATTTTACGTAATCTTGAAGTTACTTAAGGATTCACGTAACGTTTTATATGATTTAGAGCCAGATCTTTTTCTACATCCTTCCACCAGGTCTTGGTAGGCCTTCCCTTCCTGTTTCTTCTTTCTGGTTCTTCCTTCAAGATTTTTTGGTCATTTCATTTCCATTCTTACGATATGTCCCAGCCACCTTAATCTTCCTTGCTGAATAATCTTGATGGGGGGGTATTTATAAAGGGAATATAACTCTTCATTAGTTCTACTTCTCCACAAATCACCCACTTTCACACCATCAAAAATCCTTAACATTTTCCTTTCCTATCTTGCTAGTTTAATCTGAACTATCTCGGTTCACACCCACACTTCACTGCCATAGGTAACTACCGGCTTTGTTATTGTTTTGTATATGTGCATTTTAGTTGCCTGCGAGAAAGATTTATTGTTAAACACTGAATTTAACATAGCACTATTGTGGGAACGCACTGTTAACCTTTTTTCTATCTCCTCCATACCATCCCCACTACTTACTATTTCCACTCCCAGAAAAGTGAAACCTGCACCTTCTCAAACCTGTTACCGTACATTGTTTTCATCATTCACTACCGTCAGTGGCATGTTAGCTGTCACCTTAGAGTTTAAAACCATATATTTTGTTTTATTTTTATAAGTACCTTTTTTTAAGTTGGGAATACTAATAGTTTATAATTGACATTAGAAAAACTTCAGATAATTCGTTATGTTTTTCCTAAAAGCAACTTTGTAATCTTTAATATTATTAAATTCATTAAATATTAATAAGTTCAGTTGAGTAACAGAAGAATTGTGTTTATTTCAACAAATCCAACACTTGAGGGTCATACTAACTAATATAATAAGCCAATTCGGAATCTGTAATTCGTTCAGTGCTTCCAGTACACTTATTCCTTTTATGCTATTATGGGTTTGTTGGTAATCAATAAAGTGGGCATGCACTTGAATATTTCTACGTTATCTAGCACGATAACACCAAATTAAATATAGGAACATGGAATGTACAAGGTCTGATTCAAAAAGAAGGTAAAAAGGCATTTTTGGAAATTCACTCGGGGCGACCGGAGTGTTAAAAAGCATTCATACATTCCACTAGGTTGCATGTTCTATGTCCGAAAATTAGTTCAGGTAAGCAGCCCAAATAACCCTAATCGTTGAGTAGGGTTACGCAGGTTGGTTTGTGATTTGAGGTTAAGTTATACACGTTGCTATCATGCTTTGCAAGGGAGTGGAGCATGGAACTAAGCATTTGTGATAGAAATAAACAACTATGGAGCAGTATTCCTATCATTGTCAGTTACACACAAGGCAAAGAGGAGAAGTGATTTTTATAACTACCACTACATTTATTTAATAAGAAATGCAGAGGTTACGATATGAAACAAATAAACAGTGATTAATATTATACGGGAATTCATTTTTTCCTTAATTACCATTTATTAAAACTTATAGGTTATGTCACTCAATGTAAACAAAGATTTGCATTCAGAAATTTACCAACACAGTTCGGAATGTAACTAGAAGCATTAAATGAGGACGAAACAAAACAATAGTATCTAAGAAAAAGGATATAGTAAAACAATAAAATCAAGCAAATACTCAATATAGAAGAAGAATGGAAGCTACAAAATATAATAATTAAATGAATTTGTAAAATAAATTAAGTTTATTTTTGTATTGTTTATTGTTTCGCTCTTATTTGATAAAACTCCATGATCAAATAAATCATGAAATACATCAAAATGATTAGTAAAAAGTTTTACAAGCTAACTGAAAATTCTTTCAGTAGTTAAGTGTCATTATCAAAGGTAATATAAATATAAACAAACATATTGCTAAGGTAAATACAAAAAATAAAAATATTAAAAATTCTTATAACATTAACTACTGCCCGAACACCGAACCTTTAGTGCCGGACTGACTGGTACTTAATAAAATAATAATTACCGAATAATTTGTAACAAAAATATATACTTACTGTTACCATACTAACATGAAACCACACCCACCAAACACTTATTGCACCCCTGTGGTACACACTGAGTCCAACCTATGTGGATGTGTACTCACAAAGGCCGAGTCTATGAAACTACTGACAAAAGCATTTGTCATGCTCACTAACATACGGCCACACCCATCAACTGCACCTCTTTCGGGCATGCTCCAAACATATAGTTGGTGTGTCACAGGGACTGAGTATGTAAAGGGACAAACACTGACATGATAACGTGAAGCCACTTCCACCAGACTCAACCATTTGTTTGGGTGTGAGATTTACAGGGACCAAGTTTATAAAGATACAAAAGAATTTATCATACTCATGAGCTGAAAACTCTGTACACAACACCCACCAATTACATGTTCTTAAAAGTCAAACAATGACATTATTTATCCGCTAAAATAACATGATTTCTGTAATCACCCCTCTGATCCGATTCCATCAGTATATTTGGTTTGGGTTCGGAACTTACTGGGATTGAGACTCATAAAAGGCAAGCTGGACAAAGACATCTTAAGCTAAGACCACACACGGCTACTTTTGCAGTGCAGTTTTAGAGTTGCGGCTGCAAAAGTTTCGCGTGGTGTTCACACATATCCTAAAAGTAGCGCGCAGCATGCAAGTTTTTCTACTGCAGCTACCCTTTAAAACGGCAAGCCTAATAAAAGGCTGCAATAGTGTTCACACACAACACGCTTTTCCAGCGTGCAACCAACAGCTGCAGCATAGGTGCAGTATTCTATTATTATTATATTTTATGATTCCTTGGTGTTTCGTCTTGTGCTTATCGGTTTTTAACAAGTTTGAATTAATAAGAAACATTAATTTGTGTCCAATATGGGTGTAACTATAATAACTTTAATAAAAAACAAAACACACACTCCACATCAGAAGTAGATTGATACTGCAGGCGCAGCCGCTGCAAAAGTTTCAACCATATATATATTTTTTGCAGCCATCGCAACTCTTAAAAACTCCATTCACACACGGCTACTTTTTGGACTGCGCGCAGCAAACAAATACAGCATGCAACCGACTTGCATGTGCTACTTTTAAGGTTGCAAGGGAGTTCACACTAGGCTTCACTTGTGCTGCGCTGTTTTTTATGCTGCACTGCAGCAAAAGTAGCTGTGTGTGATCTTAGCTTTACCATCTCTAACATGCCACGCCTGCCAGATGTACTCATTGCACTCCTCACTGCAATGCTGGGTCCAACCATATAGGTGAAAAATGAGAGTAGACGAATTAATACGCATCAGACCTCGTATAGAGTGTATTGCATTTTAATTTAATAGCACTGTATACGAGGGCAGGATGGCAATTGGTTAGCCTAACAATAAAAGACCAGTTTTATGTTTTCAAACTGGTTTTTATTTTTCAACATAGTCTTGTTCGTGTATGCATTTTGTCTCGTCATGAAAGGTGCTTTCCTCAAGGCGTCAATAGCTCTTTACTTTATGGACGAGGTATGCACTAAATCTGGTCTTTTTCCAGTGGCGGTCGCTGCATACGTAAACCCGGGGCACTCGTAGTGCAACACATGATATATTGCTTTAATGTGTGCGTATGAGCATGATAGCGATGGTTTGTCGTGTGCCCCAAGTTTGACGTATGCAGCAACCACCACTGTCTTTTCTATTGAATAATTTGATGCAATTGCTTCCAAAGGGTAGTGTAGTATTCACCCACTCTTTTGAGATGTACACAATATTGGCTATTTCATTCAATCTCAGCCGTCTGTCTTTTAACATCGTATCATGGACTTAGGTAACCATCTCCATTGTAGTGTACTTCTTGCACATCCAGAGTGATGTTCATCTTGGATGCTTGTACAGCCACGTTTAAAGTTAGCCACCCAATTTTACGGTTTCATATGATTGAGCACTTTAACCCAGCACACTCTCCACCTCTTCAGAAATGTCTGCACCTTTTAGGCCTTTTTTATAAAAAAAAAGTGAGGTGCTTAATACATATTTTTCATTGTTAAACAAATAGAAAATGCAATTGCTATCATCAAACTGTTTGACAGATGGCCATTATATTTTCAGTATTGCCAACTAAAGTATTGCATTTTAAAATTGTGAATAAATATTTCACCTACTGCTACCACCTATGTGAAGTTTAACCAACTGTCATCCTGCTCTCGTTAGTAAAATCATCTATTCACATAAAGAATATAATCATTTTTTTTAAACATTTTATTTTTGATACTCAACATATCAATAACCTAAATTAACAAATTAAGGCCATTTTGTACTTATTTTAATACTGTGCTTGAATGGCAGTGGAACTTAAAGAATATTACTTCAGTTCTTGTAATTTCCTTTTCATATACATATCAATTTGAGTATAATCTAATAAAATATTACGAACAGTTTCATGGAGAATTGCAGGCCACTGTTCATCTAAGCGCCGTAATTTGTTAACTGCATTACATGTCTCACCAAGCATGGCACCTATGTGTGCCTTAGCCTTCTGTCGCAACAAGGCATCTTCCTGTAAACAAAGTATAAAGTATTTCACTAACACTGATTAATAATTCTCATTTATAACAACCTGAGATATTGGTCCTCTTTTCCATTGTAACGCTTCTTTTATTACAACACATCTTAAAGCTGGATCAGCAGATAAAAGCCATTTTTTTGCACTTTGTTCAGTAATCTTCTGACCAACATCTAGTTGCAAACGAATTAACAAAGGTTGAAGTAAAACATTAGGTAATGACCATAATACTAGATCACTTAAGCTTTGATATTCTTGATTGGCTGCTTGAATATCTTCATCAGTTACCTGCCAAGTGTTGCGATAGTTCAAATTACAAAATTATAATTTTGGAAAACTTACTTCTTTGCCATTAATGTATCGCAATCCCCAATGTGAAAGACGATAAATTGCATAAGTTCTCCAATTCTTCTGAATAATAGGATTTCCCTCATTATCAATAACTAAAGAAGACAAACCTTGCACTTCCGCCAGAGAATTTAACTGTCCAAAGTGTTGTATATTGGTGTCTTTAAATACAAAATTGTCTGTATTAGGAAAACGTTGCTTTAATTTATTTAATATCAATGTTATTGAATTAAAGTTGGCATAATTAAAATTTACAGTATTAACATCTTTCGCTTTTGTCATACTCCACGGTTTGTCTATAAACCTTAATGCACCTTGACCATAAATGTTTAGATGTCTACCACATATTTCTATGAGATAATCACCTCCTGTAATGAAGAAAATATAATTTGCATGTTGGTACATTTATAATTTGCATTTTAAAATTTAATTAAATTACTCAAAATAAAAATAACTTTTCTCAAAGGCAATATAAATATAAATAAAGACGTCGTTAAGGTAAATACAAAAAATACTGAAGAAATACTGAGCTTAATCTGTTCATTCATATAGTTACTTCATATACCCTGAGTTTGTGTTTCTGTATCTTAAAAGCTTCTAAAATGTCTCATTTGCGTTTGTTATTACAAAAATGTAGGAATTTAATATTATTTTGGGGAGTCATTGTGTGATTCTATTCTAAAAGGTGTTCGACATAATTATGTTTTATTCATCTATTTTTCATATTTACCATAGCAGCATATTTGTTTATATTTATATCACCTTTGATAATGACATCTTAGATGTCGAAACAATTGTCAAATAAATTACAATAACTTTTCTCACCTTGTTCACGATCTTTTTCCACTGGTTGGTCAGTAGAAGACGGTTCCTTTTTTGGTTTTGCAGTTACAGGTCTGCTTCGTATTCTTGAATAAGGATTCCTAGTATTAATTGCACTCTTAATAGGTCTATTATTCTTAAAAGAGCCAGTGTTACTTGCATCACTTTCTGAAGTACTTGGTGCAGTTGCATTAGATGCAGAAGTATTTGTTGATATGTTGCTGCTGGTATCTGCATTAGATGTTGCACTTGTGATTTTTAGGTCTTCATTAGGCGTAATTGTTACTGGCTTTCTAAAAATAAATTATCAGACCACTAATAATTTAGGCTTATTGGTAGTGTTAGACACAAGGTGCGACTTATGCAAGTTATATCTGGTTTCAGGTAATAAATGGCTTGTTAGATAGATTATAAATCTGAAGTTTTTTTTGTATGGAAGGGACTAGACTAGTTATCAGTTTTTGTTAGGCCCGATCCAAAATGTAATACATCTTGTTACCCCTGTTCTAACTTTACCAAAATAACAAGGATGTGGCTGTAACCTATATGTAGGTTTTTGGATGGTTTTTAGACAAACATAGATCAATACAAAATTGAAATATTGATCTCTTTTAAGTTTTCTCTTCTAAGTTATATTGTTGTGAAAGAAGAAAGAATATATGAGCAGAAGAATAATACTAAATGCACTATGTGCAGTAACCAACAATCATTAACAATCATTAAAACAATCAGGTAAATTCTCGGTAGATTGATTCGTAATTTATCCGTAGTTAATTAAAAGAAATTTGGTCTTCATCTATTAGAATTCTATCATGAAGTAGTAGGAAAATGATAATTTCAGCAAATCGTCAATGTGAAAATTTATATGGTCTGTAGTATTGATCCAGTCCACCATCGTTCTTGATGATCTAGTTGATGATATGACAAGAATAAGTATATGAATTGAATAAATATGAAATATGTATGAGTATATTCCAAAATTTTGAAACTTCTTATCCTGAAAGCTCAAACTTAAATGTTGCACTATGAAACTTGAAAAGTGCAAGCATTTGCAACTATGAAACAGCAATTTGCAAAAGACTGTGAATTTCCTGAATATATGACACTAATAATCATGTCTCAAAGTCTTAGGGTAAGTGGTATAAACATAAACTGTGTTCAACTACCAATAGCTTACCAGATTTTATAAAATAAAATTTTAAGAGAGTTAATACATTTTCCAAAATAACTCTGAAACTATGACATTTAATTATAGGGAAGTACATACATACTGCTCCTAATTTTGAATTTAGAATGCAATAAAACTGAAAAAGATATAGGTTGCTATTTAACGTTGCTAATCATGAGATATCGGCATTCTCTGGATACAAAGTTTGCCATTATTTTTTGAACGCCCTGTATTATTTTTTAAAGTTCCTAATAATCCATTTGATGCAAGCATACTTTTAAAAACAAGTAGCTAAAATCTCAAGTCTGTACATGCATACATTTTTTGGAAATGCAGTTGGTTGTAACAGTCCGCAGCTATTAATTTTTTTGAAAAAATGAAAATGTCTCAGAATTGATAAATATTAGAGGCACAGTTTATTGGATAAATTAGTTTTAAAATTTCCTCAGGAATACATATCAATAATAAAAATTGGGGTGTTTCATTTAAAATAAAGAATTTCCGATATAACCAGAAGTAGCAAAAATCTAAAATTATTTTAAAACAAAACCACGTAACCCAAAACCATTACTTGCAAAGTTTCAAATTGCAAGTCCTACGGGTTCTACATCTACAAACTCCTTTGTCAAATTTACTTAAATATAATAAAAAACAAATTATTCTAACACACAAGAGATAAAACTAATATTCGGATCTGGTAGTTTTAGCACCAGTGGCATGCAGTCATTAAAAATCAAATACATTTCCAGTCAACCTGCAGAGACAGTCGACAATAGAACAAAAACAAGCACGTGTTGATGGTCTTATAGTCTATACAAGACGTACTATAGGCCTAGTTATTACATTATACATATTGTGTATTTTGCATTGCATTTAGGAAATATTTTTGTACCAAAATCAATAAAGAAATAGTTTATTAAAGTATTAGTTTCATAAGACACATTTTTAGCGCACATAACGACCCACGTAACGGGGAGCTTTCTAAAGAGGACAAGTGCGCTAAAACGCCTTATGAAATGAATACTTCATACTATTTTTTCTATTTTGTTACGGATATCTTGGTAAGTAGCATGACAGTTGGCAACACTAGAAATTATGCAATTGTTTTTCACATAACCCCGCTAACTTTAGGTAATCCGTGCGACGTAGAAATTCCCATGCTTGTCTGATACACACAAAGCCTGCTACTAAGCAGCAGGACCTCGTTCAAATTTGCCAGGTGTATTATACGTACTGTTGAAAATTATTTTAAATTCAAAGTAGAATGTATGCCAATATATTTGTGACATAAATAATTGCTACTTAATGAATTAGAAAAATTGGATGAAATAAGAATAATTATATTTCATTTCATAGAATAAATACCTTATTTGGTAAAGAAATTAATGAGGTATAAATGCAATATTTTCAGCAAAGAATGATTTTTGTTAACAAAAATAATTACTCATTGGATCTTTTAGATATTATAACTTATAAGGTAAATATATATAATTTTATGAAACTGAATTTTATTACATTAAGTTTATCGTGAGCATATTGCACGTACACAACACAATGCATCCCATATGATGACAGTATCAAAATTTACAATTTCGTTAATAATAAAGTAAAAACTGTTGCCCGTAACGGGGCTACGGTCGACGGCGCGTTGCTCTTGCAGTGCTACATAGTTTCGCGAGCATAACATTTCAGTTACAAAAGTTCACTGCGTAAATAAGATAAGTTTGACATTTTAAGAACATTCTAACAACATTCTGTTGACATTCTGTCTAACAGTGATATCAACTTTAAAAAATAAAATGTTACTGTTTCCAGTATTCTAAAAAATTTCATTAGGACAAGCAAAATGCGTAATATAAAATACAAGATATATAAAAAGATATAAAACAAATATAAAAAGATTTATAGAGACCAGAAAATAGAATCAATTGGTATATGGTTAGATATTATTTCCTCTGCAAAAATATAATGTTAAAATTAGGTAACGCTTCCTATATGTATAAAATTGAGGTTTTTTTACATTAAGTTTGCATCAGAATTTCGCTGAAACTATTCGATTATATTTAAAACCAAGCTAAGATTTGGGAACCGTATTCAATGTAAATTGACATAAATATTTATAATTTGTAAAAATACAAATTTAAGCAAAAGATTTTTAGTAAAATAGAAAACCTTATGGTAACGCTCGCTACATCACTCTTGGTAATGATGAATGGTAAATAAATGCAAAAAAAGGATTAAGTTAAGTAAGGTGTTTTATTTTATAAGAACATAATAAAAAGAAAAAATATGACCAAAATAATGAATTCATAATTTTTGTAATGACTTTATTAGATTCAAATGAAAAATAGTGTATTTCCCTAATATTTGTAGGAAATTGCTTTCTTGCCAATGAAATAACATCTTCCACCACTACAGTTTCTAATGATTTTGAAATTGTATATTTTATCTGTGATGTTGGTTTTTCCCATTGTTCTAATTTCTGTACAAGTTCTCTAATACCGTCTTTGTTTTTGATTGTCATACAATGTTTCTGATTTGCCGATTCATGACTAATATCAACACTATTGTAAAATGCTTTGATATTTTTCAAAATTTCAGGAGACCAACTACTAGTAACAACTTCATGGTTCTGTTTTGTTTTTAAAGAAGTTGAATAACTTTTTTTAAATAACCAAAACTGCAACTGTATTTGCTAAGGTCTTTCATATCAGTACATTGGAAAGGTGCCTCTTGCAGAATACAAGTCACATTCAGCAATGCTTAATACTGCACTATGTTTTACAATCTAATTTAATTTAGTTTCAGTATCTTGGACAACCCTCACCATGAAACCCCATGAACTTATAAGGGTTGAATTAATGTTGTGTAAAGACTAGTCAAAGTTAAAACATAATTAAATAAGTACTACAATGGTAGGTAATTAACACCTTTACGGCTGTTAATGCCATTTGGCATCAAGTGATGAGTTCAGCAAGTGTATATGATAACTATTCGCTTCACCCATCTACACCATTTCTTATTGCTGCAATTTCATGGCTGATGCATTTCGTATGGCAGAAATAATGTCGCTCACTATGACTGGACTGGTCTTAGTTTGGGGAATAAGCCCAAGAACAAGGCTGGACTCCAGGATGCGAGAGTAACTAGCAAGGTTTATCCTGGCAGTGATACCCAGGTGCTTTCCCTGATGTAGTCATGACTGTAGATCAGCTATCGTACTCATCAACTCTCTACAAACTGGTACGGTTGAGCCCAGGTAAGCTAACCAGGTCTCCTTTAAGGGGAGTTAATGCAAATAGACGTCTTAAGACACTTAACACACCACCTCCATGATGATATAAGCCGGTCTCTACTTTTAGGTAGAGCTGGGAGGGGCTGAACTGGCACCAAGCCTTATTATGGTAGGCTAGGGTGGGAAATTCCTAGGAAATCCTAGGCAAACCTAGGACCAAACCCAGCAACATAGAGATTAGATTCGGCTGAGCAGAGTAGGTCCGCATGCTGAAGTAGGGGTAAAGGGACTGCCCCAGAGACGGACCCTGACAGGTGAGCTAGAGAGCAAGTAAAGGGTGGATAGCAATCTCGCTCCCACCAGTGAGAACTGGTGACACTCACAAGTAAATGACATACTAATTGAGCATATTTCAATTACTTGACCAGTGGTCGCCAACCTTTTGGACCTTCTGGACCACTAAATTCATAATTTTAAATCTCATGGACCACTAATATGATTTTTCTAAAATGATAAATACATTTGTAAAATAATAATGAAATCAGAGAACTTCCATTTTATTAATATGAAATGCTCCTACAGTGCCGTAACTACCGCCCCCGCAGACCCTGCGACGCGGGGGGGCGCAACCCTCCGAAAGGCGCCGCTTTCGTGAAGTTTTATTTCGTTGAGAATAGACATTTTAAACAAACATAGGAGGTAAAAGATATATGAAAACAATAAAAGGGAATATGCATATGCTACATTACTCCAAACAAGTAGAGGATATTGTGTTACAATAATATTAAGTGTTTAAATAAGATAATTAAATTATTAAGTAGTGATTATTTATCTGCTTTGACGACGGCGCTAACAATAACCGAAACACTTTCGTCGTACGTACTTCGTGCTGTGCTTGTAAATTGTAATGAAATTTGAAAATTGTTTAAGAACTTCAAATGTGCTGACTTGTTGGGTCAACAGATTGATAATTTTTGGAGAAATGTATGGCTGCTCTCCAGTCTAGGTCCACCACCCGCACTCGCACATGCTATATACCATTCGAAGCGTCTCATCGAGCTGAACAATAGTGAAGTTTGGATGGGGGTAGTTTCCGAGATAATCGTCAAAAACTTTTTTAGAAGGGAAGCCATAGCCTTCCACTCCCACCTTACCTGAAAATGCATGTTTTAATGCGTATGCAACCCAACCTAACCTAACCAAAAATTGAATTAGAACACGTTTAATTGATGAAAAATGCAAACCTAAATTAAACCTAACTTAAACTAGGTGAGGTTAGGTTAGGCTGAGTGACATTCCGTTAGGTTAGAACATTATTGATCAGGATGACACCCATCAAATGGTATATACCATGTGCTGGTGGAACCTAATATAAAGTTTTATCAAATGTATTAAGAGGGTTTATAGGGGAAATAGCAGAAACAATGGACAATTTAATTAACCAGTTCACCTGCGCTAAAGCCCTGAAAAAACTATAATGGGTGTTAAATCTCATTAATCATATAAAAAATGCATTGAAAAGATACAAGTAAATGAAAAAGTAATGAATTAATATTAGCTATTGCATATTTTACCGACTTAGCAAAAGTTACCTACGAACAATTGTATATATGAGGGGGGCAAAAGTAAGTCTCGCAGGGGCGCACAATCTTACATAGTTACGCCACTGTGCTCCTACTTAATACAGTGTGCCCGGGTGATTATATTTTGACCCTTTTTAAACCTGTATAACGTTTGAACTAATTGAGATAATGAAATGCAGTGTTCACCAGTCTTCTTATTTTTAAGTTTTTTTTCCTGAATATCCATCTTTTTTTGTCCTACTTTCGGTTTAACCGGAAATGACAACGTATTTTTGGAGAAAGGGCAACTCTGTGATTCCAAATGGAACACCCTGTACATTTTTTCATAGTTGGAAAGCCCATTAAACCGAAAGTGGGCCAAACAGGTAGTGGAGTAAATATTCACTGTTCAGAACAAAGTTTTTGTTTAAATTTATTTGAGAACTTGTTACTATTAGTATACATAATATGGGTGCCCGTAATAATGTGTCCAGGGAAAAAAAGAATTTCTTATTAGAATATTATTTCTGTTTTATTATTAATAGAACATAAAAAATGCAAATAATGACCAGATTTTTCTACGGACCAACAAAATCTTCTCGCAAACCATCCGTTGGCGACCGTTTGTCTAAACTAAACTATGGTTTATCCATAAGTTAAACAACTTACCTTCATTGAATTATCTACCCCCTTTTCTAAATAAATTATTAAAAAAGTTAAGATTGGATGCTTACTGAATTTCTAAAATCCCTTCCTTTTCTGTGCACTGCTCAGCTTCAGTTGGCACTTTCTCATTCTCTTCTGTATCAGAACTACTTTCAGTCGTTTCACTATTTGAATCATTCGATTCGCTATTGCTTAATAATGAACTTACAGAACTATCAATGTTTGGTCCTATACTTGACAGACTTCCTGACAACTTAATACTACCCTCTTTCGAGGTACATGGTTCATTTTTTTGCTCCATTTTATTAATAATAGGAACTAATATAGGCGGAAGCCTAAAAAATTCATTACTAGAAGCATTTGATGATGATGTGTTTTGAGAATTTTCAGTATCTTGAGATGATGTTCGAACAATATTTAATTTTTTATCTGGTAAAACAGGCACTTTAGTTGTATTACTAATCAGACGTTGTTTAGTGCGTGGAACACTATTCTTAAATTCGGGTTTAGCTAAAGAAGTTAATATAAAATCGCAGTCTGGTTTTAAATTTCTTGAAACATTTACAACATTCGATGTTTTGGCAGCTAAGCATTTTGTTTGTGATCTAAGCAACTCCCAATTGGTTCTCGCATTAGAAATTACTTCTTCCCTTCGAACATTTAAGCATACATCACTTGTTAAATCCATGAATGCAGCATTTGAACATTCTTTATTTCTTCTCCATGCCATGGCTGCTTTTCTCACTTGTTCAGTTATTTGCATGCTATTTAAAATTGTTAATTGTGGCAAATATGAGACTAAAAATGAAACACAATCGCCACCTAATGATATGGGATTGTTATCCACTGCTATCTCTCTTATATTTGTAGCTTTTGCTAGACTGCACATATCTTCAACACTGAAACATAAAACCAATTATAATTTATGTTTAAAAGGCACAAGCAAAGCAATACTTACACTTGTAATTCATTGTTACTTAAAAATAATTTCTGCAGGCTAGGTGTTTCACCAAATCCTAACAATTTCTTAAGTCTATTTCTTCTTAGATTAAATTCTTGAAGTGATACTAGGCCTTTTAAATCCGAGGCACCAATACTTCGAATTTGATTTCCAGCTAAATTCAATACTTTTAATTGGTTCAAACTAGATAAACCATTCACATGTATAATTTGATTTCCATGAAGATCTAACACTTCTATTTTTATTAGGTTTTCTAGACCTTCTATTCTTCTAATTCTACAAAAAGGGAAACAATCTTAAAATATATATTATTTAACATAAATTTTTCTTTAATGCTAGATACTGCTATTACAGTACACTCATAAGGACTGACAAGAAGTAGACTGTAACAAGAAGTAAAAAAGAGTTTGATAGAAAATGACTTCTTTAATTAAAAACCAATAGTAATTAAGGTGAAATAAATTATAAACTTAAAATAACAGAGACTTAAAAGAACCAGGTTGTGTAAAGCACTGCCTTTCATGTTAATGTCTGAATATTGAATACATTTAAATGCCAATTAATTCGTAGCCGTTACAAATAATCTACACAACACAACCTAGTTTTAAACAAGAAAATATTGTTGTTCTATTTCTGAATCTTTTATAGTAGCATGAAAAGTATTTCTGACACATTTTAATATTTTAAGTACCTACTTCCAAATGTAATGGACTCTATTTTTTAAATCTAAGAAGATGCATTACAATTTAGAATGTGTTTCTTTTTAATTTTAAGGTGCTTTGTTGAATTTTAAATATAGTATGAGCAATAAGTAACTCCATCAAAGGCGCCTTTGGAATTTTGAACTCATGTGTATGTGTACACTAGAAAATTATGTCAAGATAACATAATCACAGTCCTTTGACAGTGACAGTTGTTACTATCTTGACATAATTTAAATTCCAAAGGCACCTTTGATGGAGTTACTTTTTGTTCATACTATAGTTATTTACATAACAGGTTGCAAAAAGAGTTTTTTTTTCATTAGTTGTAGATTAGTAGAAAAATGGTGCACTAATTTCGCTTTTAGTTAATTTAACCTAACCAAACCTAACCTAAGCTAACAATCCGCACTGGTTACTCACTGGTGAGTATCACCAAATGGTGCAGGGATTTTTAAAAACTTGTTTTCTAGTAACCTAACCTACCCTAATCTAATCTAACTCAGCCTAACCTAATCTAATTTAACCTAACCAAAGCTAAGCTAACAATGGTCACTTTGGTCAGTATCGCCAAATGGTGTAGTGAGTTTTAAAAACTCGTTTTCTACTAATCTAACTTAACCTAACCTAATCTAATTTAACCTAACCAAACCTAACCTAAGCTAACAATCCTCACTGGTGAGTATCACCAAATGGTGCAGGGATTTTTAAAAACTCGTTTTCTAGTAACCTAACCTACCCTAATCTAATCTAACTCAGCCTAACCTAATCTAATTTAACCTAACCAAAGCTAAGCTAACAATGGTCACTTTGGTCAGTATCGCCAAATGGTGTAGTGAGTTTTAAAAACTCGTTTTCTACTAATCTAACTTAACCTAACCAAACCTAATAACAATCCTCATTGGTTACTTTGGTGAGTATCGCCAAACGGTGCAGTGAGTTTCAAAACCTCACTTTCTACTAACCTAACCAAACCTAAATGAACCTAACGGGGTCATGAGAGTCACCAAGAACACCACTATTTTAAATGTAGTACTATTGATTTTCAATAAAAAAAAAGATTATCCCATAGACTTCATAGACAACATAGTTGCGAAAGTGGCATAACTTTTAAACGGGGTATTTCCACACCTTGGGACTAGTGTAATTCAACCCAGCTCGTCAAGCTGCATCGTAAGGGTAGAGTGCGTTAAAGTTCCTTTCTGCCCGCTAAGGTATCAGCCTAATATTTTATTTTGCGTTTTAGAGTAATATTTTATTTTGTTTTACGTTTTGCTTTGTGTCTTAGAATTTTTATATTTTATAACTGATTTTTTATATGGTTTGTGTTTATTAAAAAATACTTGTTTTAATAAACACACTGATTTTTTTACCACTAAGACATATTCCTGAGACCAAAATAGGACGATTTAACCAAACTTACTTCTATCCAAAAGTGCTTCGTTAAAGCACTATCGAATGTCAAAGATCTTCAAAAGATTTTTATTTTTCTAAATAACAAGGGATTGCTTTTAGCGATTTGGTAACATTTTTTTCAATAATGGGTGTTACATGATAAATTGTCAAAATTTGATCATCCACATGCAAAGTAGCTCATATATTTTTAACGGTCTGGTCAATACCTTTCAGACTTTTTTTACAATTAGACATTCTAATTTCTTACTTTTTTGTAACTTGTTCGATTTTGCTACCTGCCATAGTTTAGGCAAAAAAGATTAATTTGATTTGCATGTTATGCACTGCAGCCATACAGTATAACTGCATTATGGTTAGAACTTTGCAGAGATATGTTTTCATGCATGATGGGCCACTGGCAATACGCCGTTTACACGGGATATAAAAAACAAAATTTCTGTAATAGTGAAAGAAGCAATTACTACTTTATTGGAAGATGGAATGTTCATTGCTAGTAGACGACAAATTATGGAAAAACCAAGAAGAAAAGGCACCAACCGAAAAAGCAAGTGAAGAGGATAAGAGTACCTTTTATGAATAACTAAAAAAAGCATGTGAAAAAGTAAACAAACATGATACTGTTAGGTGATTTAATGGAAAAATGGAGAAGGAAGAATATTTAAGGAACGTTGCCAGAAAACATACAATGCATGAAGTAACTAACGATAAGGGGCATAAGATGTGTAATTTAGCGGAAAAAATGAACATGTATGTAATAAGCACTAAGTTTAAGCAAGAGGAGCATAAAGTAACATGGTTGATACCCGGGAAAACGACAGGAAACCAAATTCATCACGTATTAATAATCAAGAGTAGAGAAAATATTATACAAGATGTGCACTCCTTCAGAGGTGCAAATGCAGAATCAGACCATGTACTTGTTATAGCTAAAATAAACCTACAAAAGATGACGTGGAAGATAGATAAAAGAATGAATATAAAATGGAAAGTAAAATTAATTTTTAATTCTTTTTGGTTTATTACCTTTGCTTCTTTATGATTGCTTTTTATGCGCTTTGTAATAAAACAGTAAATTTAACTAATTTTTTTATTTTTGAATTAATTACCAAATTAAGTAAAACCCAGAATTAATATTAAGTATGTTTTTTTAATACTTATTTTTAAGTTTTCACCAACAACTTTAAACTTGAAAACAACAAAATTGAATACTTAGATGTAAAGAATAAACCTACCTTAAAATGTATTTATAGAAATGTTGCATGTCAAAGAAACTTGATGTACAAAGACAAACTAAATTTAATATAATTTGTGTAAATAATTTATTTGCATGCAAAATATTTCGCTATTAAATAATTCTACAGTACCTCTTTATTTATGAGTGTTTTACAAGGTTAATAACACCAACTTGAAATTGTAATGATGTTATATCACAAGGAATACAAGCCTCGTTTGGAACATTACAAATGTTTTCACTGCAGATAAACATTTCTAACTGAAGACTATTTTACAAACATAAATTTTATGATATTAATACACATTAACCTTTTTAGAGTTGACAAGCTGTAAATTCTGCTAAGGATTCTAAATAGGCAGGTACTTGCTTATAACAAAATGAATTGATAGCAAGACTTCTGTGTATAGCTGGTATGTATTTGCAATAAGGAAAGCATCGTGCTATACATAAAATTACGGCAAACTATAGTATTACGTAAATGTAAAAGCACTAAATACTAAAGGGCAAGGCATGTCGACATAAATAATAAATATCGTAATTGTATGGTAATCAATTAGACTGCCTTTTTCAGAATTCTCATAATACCATTATGCTCTGTTCCGCATCCAACATAATCATTTTAAAACTTTTGAAACCTTTTGCTGTCACTTCAAGTATCTATAGCTTGGATTTAAATGAAATTGTACAATAAAGTGAAACAGTATCATCTTATACCCTTGAACAATTCAAATATATCAAAATAATCTTCCTGAATTCCTACTGCCAATCAATATATCAAAGATATTTAACTATTTTTAATTTTGCAATAGGAGGGCATTCGGGAATTTTAACTGTGTCGACTCCCAGATCCAGAATAGGAATGGTGCATGTAGACATCAATTTCTACCCATTTAAATATAATGGGTTTTAGAAGTAATCTCAATAATTTTTTTTACGAGTCTATCAAAAGGTTGAGAAATATGACACGTTTAAAATGCTACTGTGCAATGAGATAACAAACAAAGTTCCTCTCTTTTAATTTTATCATATGCATTCCTGAAATCGATGAACAAAGCATGTACTTGTATATATTTTTTGTTGCACTTCTCCTGAATTTGATTTAGTACGAAAATATGATCAATCACTGACTTGCCTTTTTTGAAGCCTGCTTGATACTGACCTATTTCCTTTTCAGTTATCTTTTGTAACTTACCATTTATCAGGTGTGCTAGGATTTTATATACCACATTCAGTAGAGATACTGGTCTATAGTTTTGCGGCAACTGAGCGTTTCCCTTTTTATATATGGGACAGATGATTGCTGTGTACCACTCTTCCGGCATTTGTTTTTCTCTCCAGATATTGGTTATGAGTTCGAATATTCTCTTTAGCAACTCTTCATCAGCATACTTAATTAGTTCTAATTCAATTGCATCAGACTCTGCACTTTTATTATTTTTCATTTTGTTGATAACTTGCATAAATTCTTCGTAACTGGGTATTTCTGCTTGGTTTTCGTTTTTTAATCCTGGCTCTTCACTCAATCCCTCTTTAACTGCTTGTTCCCACACCACCTTTTTGAAGTTTTTGCCCATAAATCAACCATTTGTCTCTCATCTAGGTGTAATATTCCTTCATCATCTCTCAAACTTGCTGCTTGCACATATCCTCTCTTCTCCATCTTGATTTTATTGTAGAAGTTCCTAGTACTGTTATCATTATATGCTGTTTGGATGTTTTCTATTCTCTTTTTCATCGCTTCCCTTTTTTCTGATCTACACAAGTTATTGGCTTCATTTCTTATCTTTCTATATTTTTCTTGTAGTTCCTCTGTCTGATTTTTTATCATTTCTAGTCTTACTTTTTTTCCTCTCTTGCACTATCTTTTTACATTCTTCATCAAACCATTCTGTTTTTTGACTGTTACCTTCTTTATGTAATATTATTGCACTATCTTTTATTGTGTTCTTTATATGTTGCCATTCTTCTTCAATGTTTCTAGCTTTTTCATACTTATTTATTGTTTCTTTTGTAGTTGATGTATATCGTAGTCGTATTACTTCATCATGCAATTTTCTTATTTCCCATTTGTTGTTTCCGGTTTTGTTGTTCTTCGGTAGGTTTAGGATATATATATATATATACGGCTTTCAACCTCTCGGTTATTGCCTTATCCTTATACAGGATGTATCTTCACTCGGCCTAACAAGTAATGTAGTGTTGTAGGGGGGAAGATGTAACTTTAATTGTTTATAGTTTCTTGTGAGTCTTGGCCAGCTCTACAATTTGTTGCCAGCTTTTTCTGTTCTTAATTTTTATTCTCCAATCTTTTACTCCCATTTCCTTTATATCTTCTAAAATATTCTTTTCCCAGTTCGTTTTGGGTCTCCCTTTGTGCTTAATTGTGTCTGGTTCCCATTCTAGTACCTTTCTAATTATCCTTTCTTTTCCGCTTCTTGTTACATGTCCAAACCATTTTAAACGCTGCGATTTCACATATTTAACTATATCTTCTTGTTTCATTGCTGATAATATTTCATGATTCAGTCTTCGTCTGTATGTTCCATCTTCTAGTACTATTGGCCCTAGTATTTTCCTTATCACTTTTCTCTCAAAACATCTCAGTTGTTCCTCTTCTGCTTTTGTGAGCGCCCAGCTTTGCATTGAGTAGGTTACGATTGGTCTTATTATTAGTGTTTTGTATATTTGTATTTTAGATGTTTTACTAATTTGTTTACCTTTAAAGATCCGATTGTGTAAAAATAGCACTCTGTTTCCTTTGTGTATTCTTTCATGTATTCTGCTGTTTTGTATGTGTGGCCTTTGTATTCTTGAGCCTAAGTAATTAAAGGCTTCTACTTCTTCAATACTGTATTTTCCGATCTTTATTGCCTGTATCTGTTCCTGCTGTTTATTGTATTTTAGGTACTTTGTTTTATTCAGGTTTATTTGTAACCCGTATTTTTTTGATTCATTTTCTAGAGTATAGAATTTTCTTGTTAGGTCTTCTTTCGATCTACTGATTAAAACAATATCGTCGGCATATACCACAACTTGCGTGAGTTTCGTTGTAAGTGTTCCTGTTAGTTGGACATTCTTTATGATACTTTCCAGAACTAGGTTAAATAAGAGTGCAGATATTGTATCGTCCTGTTTAACGCCCTTATTGATGTTTACACTGTTCAAACAGGTTTAGGATAAATTGGTTTATTAATGCTTTAACCAGTACATGATCTGAGCTGACATCAGCTCCTCTGCAAGATCTTACTTTAAAAATACTTTGTGCATGAATTTTACCTACTAGCAGGTGGTCAATTTGGTTTTGCGTTTTTTTATCCGGGCTAAGCCAGGTAACCTTGTGGATTCCCTTTCGTTGTAACACAATTTCACATATAAATAACACATTTTCAATGTTTACATTTATAAATAACTTAATTGACAATTTATTCTTCACCCTTTAGGATATAAAAAAAATAATAAAATAAAATAATAAAGAAATTAAATAAAAGAAAATATAAGGTTTTCGTTTCTACATACTACAAATACATTTAATGGGGCATTTAATTGATATAGTTATCGTTTGAATTTCGGAGCATAAAGACGTGCGGCGGTCTGTTGCTCTGCGATAATACGAGTGCGAGGTGATCCTGAGGTCAACCAACATTAGATAGTTCTGCTATCAGTCGATAACTGTGAGTAAAGATATAAACAAACCCATACTAATAAAATAGAATATCAAATAAACTAATAAGTAGCCAGGACCGACTCGAATATTTCTCTACCTAACAGAGAACTATGAATATTAAATTTAATTAGTATTCGGATAAACGGGTCCTTTAATCAAATCAACACAAACAACATGTTTTACAATCAACAATATCTGCAAATCATGCAAATGCAAAATTTCCAAAATCACCAGTTACAACCTAATTTGCCTTTTCCGCCAACACCGCAAATTGTTAACATGGCAATACCTCAAACTGCTATGAATTATCAATCAATCCCAAACCAGCAACAACTTAATTCGCAAATACCTACCTTCCAACCAGCTACTAGCTCTCTGCAGTCACAAAATCAAACGACTGTGTTTCAATCTAATCTACAGAACACTAGACGGTACAATACAATCTCAGAAACATCTACTCATTCTTCAATGGAAGAAGTAAGTGAAATTGAAGATACGACAGAAACCACACCAGTAACCACCCACTCATGGCAGCAATTAAAAAAAGAAAGCGACGAAATACAAGAACGGACAATAACATTGTTACAACACCTGTGGTACCTACAATTAACCGATACGACCCATTAACAAAGGATTACATGTTAAGCTAATTGGGCGGTAATTTTCTGGCAGGTGCTTATTGCCCTTTTTCTAAGGAGGTGTAACAATTGCTAGATGCCATTGTTGTGGCAACTTGCCTGTATTCATGCATTCATTCAACGCATTTGCAATGAGAGTACAAATATTATCTTTACATTTTTGTAAGAATATAGATGGAATGTTATCAGGTCCAGGACTTGACTCTGTCTTCAGATCATTAATTGCAATAGAGACCTTTTATGCTGTAAAATTTATAGTTGTAAGGGATTGAGTCGATCTTGTTTGCAATGGCAACATTGGTAACATGTCGTTTACATTCTCTTTGTTAAAAACTTTATTAAATTGTTCAGCAAATCTCCCTCGAGTTTCTAAGTCACTATTTATAATTTGATTGTTTATAGGATCTTTTAATGTGATTTTAGTGACTTTGGAATTTAATGTGCGTTTTATGTACCTGAAGAAATTCTTTGAATAGTCAGATGTTGCTATATTATTTTCATAAGTTATTCTTGAATCATCAATCATTTTTTTAAATTTATTATTTTGTTTCCTTTGTGAAATCCTTTAATTTACATATTTCTTGCTCGAGGTCTAACATTTTCTTTTTAATAATAGGAATCTCGTCGTTAGCTTCTTGCTTAAGGTCTAGAATCTTATTTTTAATTAAAGGAATTTCTTTGTAGAGTTCTTGTTCAAGTTCCGTCGTTTTGTTTTTGAGACAGGGCTTTTATTGCTGAAACACATTCATTAAAACTACAAGCATACATAACTACTCTTGATGACATTGTTAAGAATCTTTTTTCAGTTGCTGACCATTTTCCACAATCTTCACACAAAACTGTACTGCATATGTCACAATGGTAACCAAATAATTCATCTTTTAGGTCTTTGAAGAAACAAATCTTTTTACGCTTAAAACAGTTGCCAGACATTTTCAGTAAAAATTAAAAAATCTAGCTGACTGATCACTTGAACTCTTTTGAAATTACTCTTCCAGATACTTAAAAATTCAAAACTGTTTAAAAATTCTGTAACTTCTAGAAATAATACAATAAGGAAAATTAAAAATTATTAATATTGACAGACAATTATGACAGTTTATGTTAATTGGAGTAGATAGAATAAGTTCATGGAGATTACTTAACATTTCTACTCTCTTTTTGAAAATTCATGAGTTAGAAGATATTCGGGAGTTTATATAATTTATATTTACAATAAATATCAATGTATTTTTCACCAAAAGTAGTTTTAAACCATAAGAACCCTTTGTTTGAAGGCAGTTCATACATTTTTATTAAATAATTAATTAATCTTCATTTATTTCAAAAATAATTAAGTAGTATGTTTTTTTTTCATTTTAATTGTTAAGTTATTATTAATATTTATTTTAAGTATTTGGAACTCGTAGAAGCTCGGTATAAAACATTGAAGTTCAGATAAAATTTAATATTTTCTCACATAAAAGAAACTAGAGCTCGACCAATACATTGGCATTGGCACCAATACCGATTGTCCAAAAATTTGGCACAATAATTATTGTTGTCACAATTTTCAGTAAGTAATTATAATTACTTACCTGTTTTTTCCCATTAGAAGTACTCTGAGATTTTCCAGTCTATCTAGGCAGTGAATCTTTTCTAATTGGTTATCATAGATATCTAAAAATACTAGAAAAGGGAATATCTGATGTTTAAATCCTTCTAAATTATTAACTAGATTGTGCTGAAGTGAAAGTAATCTTAAATTAGCCTCATCCTCTAAAACTGGTAATGTTGTAAGGCCTCTTCTATCTAAACTAATACGGTCAGGATTCTTCTCCTTCTCTTGCGGTGTTCGTAATATGTGAACCGTTCCATCGGGGTAAGGTTGCAGAGCAATACTTTCCGGTATGTAAGGTGCATCACCCCTTATAGAGCTTGATCCTAAAGTACTATTTGATCTTTTATATAATTTTTTTGTAACTTCTGTAGTTGGTAAGGCAGGCTCAATAGTCAAGAAGTTTTTATCCGTAGGTGCTTTTTCATATTCAGTAGATGTACTCAGACCTCTGATGCGGAATATTCTCTTTCTTTCCTGAAAAAACAAATTTAAAGATAAAATCGTATCGTAAAGATAGAATAAGAATCTGTAAGTCGTCTGCAGCCGCACATAGGGCCTACGTAATAAATTATTATTACGTTACGATTATTAAATCGCCCCCTCCCTCCCGCACAAGCTTATAGCTTCTGGGGCCTGGTTTCCAGGCTATGGGTTGTAGCAATTATTAAAATATTATTATTATAATCAAGCAGTAAAATATTAAATTTTATTGTACTAATCTATGTCTATAGTATTATCTATTGCTGCTAACATGATTATCAAATTAATAGGAAACAAGTAATTTTTTAAGACACTAGTGTCTCCCACTTGTGCTATATCATTTGATTCAGCTTGGTCTCAGCTCAGGGGTCATTTGATATATCTACATGTGCCATAAATCCTCCAACAAGTTGACCACATGGTTCCATCGTGTCATAACTCCTTCCCCTTGTCACCAGAAACAGCTGAGAGGCAGAATCCCAACAAATTGTTGTGGGTAATACAGAATTTATAGATTTTAGGAAAGCTTAAGACCAATTTAAAAGAATAAAAATAATAAATAGTATAATAAATGTGGGATGTTCAAAGAAGCTAGTACAGTTAGTTAAAATGACATTACAAAAGACATACACACATATTAAATTTAATGGAAAATTAACAGGAAAATTTGAAACAAACATGAGAGTAAAATAAGGAGATCCCATGTCCTCATCAATGCTATTCAACTTAGTATTAGAAATGGTGATAAGAAAAAGCTAAGAAAGGGCATCATTTTCAAAAATCTATATCAGTGTCTGGTATACGCTGATGACTTAGTGGTAATAACACGAACAAAGAAAGAACTTAAAGATAAAATAAGAATATTAATACAGGCAGCAAGAAATGTAACATTAGCAATCAATGAGCACAAAACAAAGTATAGTGAAGCCTCGCTAATTCGGACTAATTAGAACAGGGGCAATCCGAATAATCGCGTCTTCCGGATTACTGGGTCTGCAGAGTTACAATGTTTTATTTGTACATAATAATAATAATAATAATTGCTACAACCCATAACCTGGAAACCAGGCCCCAGAAGCTATAAGCTTGTGCGGGAGGGAGGGGGCGATTATTATTATTACGTAGGCCCTATGTGCGGCTGCAGCCGACGTACAGATGGAACAGCGCAAATCCCACATTTGTGTCACAGCTAAGGAAAACTGCAGAAAACCTTAACCAGATCTGCCGGCACCGGGAATCGACCTGGGCCGCCTGGGTGAAAGTCCGGCACGCTAGACATTACACTACCAAGGCTGTACATGTGTACATAAATGCAATTAAAACATTCTGAAAAAACATTTACTTAAAGATAAATCAAACTACAAAAATATTTACGCAAAAACTGTTTTAAAAACATAAAAATAATATTCTGCATTAATATGTCGTTAACCAAAAAAGGCGGTAATTTTTACTTGTTTCGTATTTTTTGAACTTAATACATACATCAGATATGATTTTCTTTTAAATCTTCTGGCATCACAATATTCACAATTGTTTCAAATTTTCTACCGCCCATTGCAAAGCCACCGCTTTGCAATGGGCTGTCTTTTAATTGTCTTTTAAAAATTAAGTATCCAATCTTTACTTGCCCTGACGTCATCGTTTTGAAAACATCTTTTATAAAGTCACAGCAGCGTTCAGTCAGTGCAGAGTATACGAAACAGTGGAACCAGTCGCAATACGACGTATGTGCTATCACGCTCGTACACATAACGTACGAGCGTGATAGCGACTGCTTCCACTGTTTCGTATAGATACCACACTGCTGGATAGATGCTTTGTAATTATAATATAATAATTGTGTAATTATAATAATAATTTTAGAGGGATAAAGGGTGCAAAAATGCATTATGTTTTCAACCTTGAATACTAGGAAACCTTCCAAATAGGAAAATAATATTCTTTAAACTATTAAGATTTATTTGTAACAATTGTTTTTTAATTTTTACCAATTATCGACACTTGGCTTAATCCTCCAAATTTGTCCTTAATTAGTAGTAAATGGCAGGGTAGGAAATTTTCATTTTTATAATAGCGAGGGCGCTTACTTGATTATTAGTTCGCGCTGCCAATCTTGATATGTGAATAGCGGCTATATGGTTGTAGTTACGAAAAAAATAATTGTGGTGGAAAATTTGTCCTTAATTAGTACTAAATGATAGTGTAGAAAATTTTCATTTTTATTAAAGTGGGGGTGCTAGCTTGATTGCCAGTTCGCGCCGCCAGTCTTGATACGCGAATAGCGGCTATATGGTTGTAATCATGAAAAAACAAATTTTGGTCTAAATTTGTTCTTAGTTAGTACTAAATTATAGGATAGAAAATTTTCATTTTTATTAAAGTGGTGGTGCTAGCATGAGCTCAGGCCAGCACCCCCACTTTTCAAATGCGAATTGCGGCCAAACGGTTGTTGGTACAAATTTAATTTTTTTGGTACAAATTTGTACTTAATTAGTACTAAATTATAGGCTATTTTTTTAAATTTTTTTTGAAGTGGGGGTGCTATTTTTACTGACGTTGATGTTTTGCAGCTCCTGTGAAAAAAAATTAGAAAATTATTGGCGTTTTTGAGACAAAAATATTTATTGTAATAAAATATTTTGCCTAACTGACACGTTGTTTTTTATACATTATTATCTAATATGATACAAATGAAAGAGAAAAATGCGCTCTTTTAGACAAAACTGCATTCAAATATCTGTAATAGTTCTCAAGGCATTCCTATTTAAATGTGAGAAAATGTTGGACTTAGGAAAAAATTGGCATTATCAGAAAAACTTTGGCCCCTCATAAGTCAGGAACGAAATTTTTTCAGAAAAAAAAAGAAAAAATAGGAGATCCTTATTTTTTTACCGTCTATAACATACTTAGATTTTATTAAATTCTGAGAGATGAGTTTGTCAGATTTCGATTTGCCTGCCTGAGTGGTATGGAATCACCCTAGAAGAGTTAATTCAAGAGGGACGGACAACTAAGATCCAGCCTAAGATGGGCATCTACAAAGGATGCAAGAAAACTGAATAGCAAGAGGGGGGGGAAACGTAAGACATTGGAACAAAAAGTGAGAAACTGGATTAATATGAAAGCAATGGCAAAGAATAAAACGAAGTGGAAGAAATTTCAGTAAACCCCAGTCAGAGATAGGACACAAATTAACCCCAAAGACCGCAAGAGGACATGATAGGGCAAGTATTTATTTATTTACATGTTTCTCCTTTTTACAGAAGCAATTGTACCTATATATTATATATTGGACCATATCGCTTGTTTTGTCATCTTGGTCCTGTAAGTCTAGTAATTTTCAGAAATCCAATTATTGGCCATAAATAAACTTAACAACTGCTTTTGTGAACTTGGTTGACTTACAACCCATACCTTTAATTATATACCACTTTTTCGGTTATGCAACAATGAATCCAACAAAACCATTATACAAAATATTTTACGGCAATAATTAATTGTTTTTAAAATTGTCCATGTCAATCAATTACAATTCTTAATATAAAAATTATAAAATAAATATTAACTTTTATTATCAGGCAAAAGCGAGTAAACTAAACACTTGGTAGAATTGATACAAAGCAACCTACGCTCATCTATATTAAGCATTTAACAAAGTAATTAAAATAATACTTGAAAACACCATTTCTTGCTTATAAAATTCACATTCTAAAAAGTAGGTTTTATTATTACAGAATTATAATACTTACAAGAGATGCAGCACTACTGCTAATTGGCATTTACTTCTAGTGCCTCCTTTCATTAGAATGTAATTTAAGATAGTACCTTCCACTATATTGTACCATTACTTTACTAGTATTAATTTAATTTTATTCATGTATTTCTTTCCAATAAGGCCCAATAAAGGCATTTGATTGTTTTTATTGCTGCTTGAAAAATTAATAATTTTGACAGCTGACGTCTAGTTGTTTATTTTGGTTATGTAAGGTTCTAACCTCCAATTTAATTAGTAGGAATCAACAAGCACACATTTTTTGCAATGCAGTTCATCAATTAGAAATAATAATAAAATATCTTTTTAATTACACTTCTTCAAGATGAGTATATTAAAGATATATCCACTTTTTAATAAGAAGGTAGTTCAAACCTTATGCTTTTACTGTCAACGAAATAATTATGCAAAAGCTGCAGGTTATAATTTAGATTAAAAATGCTAATTAAATTCACAATTTATTATATTATGTGATTTTAGGTGGTGTGATGGGAGGAGCACTTAAAAAGAAAAAAATGGGTAAGTTAGGGCCTATGATAGAGAAAAAACAATTACCTGTAGAAACCGATCCTGAACGTTTGGTTAACTATGCATGTGGTACAAATATGTTAAAAACAGGTGAAGATGTTAAATTAAAGCCTGATAGTGAATATCCTGATTGGTTATGGGAGATACGAACTGGCCCTCCACCACCTTTAGAAGAACTGGATCCTAATTCAAAGGAATATTGGAGACGAATACGAAAGATGGCTATTAGACAGAATGTTCAGTTACAAAAGTTAAAAAAGTTTTAGTTTAATAAAAGTGAATGATAGTGACAGAATTTCTAATAATTTATGAAGAATTTTATATTAAACATTACTTTTTCTATTCTAATGTAACCAGCTGCGTAATATAATTTTAAAAATGTATTTTATTTGCTTTTATTAATGTTTATCCTGCACAGATACATTACAAATCTTATAAAAAAGTTGGCAAGTTGTGATGTGTACCGCTGCAAGTTCAAAAATTGTTCAATTTTCAAAGTTGCACGCCACTTTTCAAGTTGCGTGAATTTTTAAAGTTGCTATATGTGAACAGTTACTACAGAATTACGCCAAACACCTTTTAGAACAAAATCACACAATGACTCCTCAAAATAATATTAAATTCCTACATTTTTGTAATAACAAACGCAAATTAGACATTTTAGAAGCCTTTGAGATATACAAACACAAACTCAGGGTACCTTTAATGAATGAACAACTTGAGCTCAGTAATTCTCCGTTACTGGAAGTATTAGATATTTAATTATGATTATTATTATTATTTTATCTAGTTACCTATTTTGTATCTACCTTAGCGACGTGTTTGTTTATAATTATATTACCTTTGATAATGACAGCATAGCTGTCGAAACAATATTGTCAGGTTGTATTTTAATAAAACTGTGAAACTTTTAATAATCTTTACTTATTTCATAAAGTTACTACAGATACTGAAATTTTTTTTGTTTATTTATAGGAAATTTACAATCTACAAGGAGTATTAAGTAAATTCGAGGGTGGTTTGATAAGTCAAGTGACTTTTTGCATAAAAGATATTTATTTTGGCAAATAAGTGTTTTATTTCTCAACATAGTCTACTTTTAGCTCGATACATTTAGCCCAGCATCTTGCCAATTTCTTTATTCCTTCCAAATAATAGGTTTTCTCAAGGCCCTTAAAATAGGCGTTTGTTTCAGTGATGACCTCTTCATTCGACCCAAATCTCTTACCGCCCAGCCATTTCTTCAGGTTTGGTAACAGGAAATAGCCACAGGGGGCTAAATCTGGAGAATATGCTGGATGAGGTAGCAGTTCGTAGCCCAATCTATGGATTTTTGCCATGGTGACTACACACGTATGCACCCGTGCATTGTCTTGATGGAACGGCACATTTTTCTTCGCCAAATGCGGTCGTTTCTGCTTCAAATCAATATCGAATCTGTCCAAATGAATAATATTCGCTGGTGATCGTTTTACCCTTTTTTCAAGGTAATCGATGAGAATGACACCGCGTGCATCCCAAAAAACTGTGACCATGACCCTGTTGGCCGACAGACCCACCTTGGCCTTCTTTGGTGCACGTTCACCCGGAGAAACCCACTGTCTTGATATAAAGCGTTATACCATTACAAATTTTAGATCTTAAGTACAATAATGCCACATTTGTTATGATATGGCGATATTACTCAAAATATTCTTACAATAACGAAAATAAAACGGTATCGCCACATGTGTGAAACCGAACAAAGGATCTGGAAGACGAAAAGGTATATAAATCCCGCAACTTTGTGGGGTAGATTAGTTCGAGTTACAATCTTCGACAGTTCAGAGCTTCGAAGCTGGCATCCAGGGATGTTGCTTACCTAGCTTCTGAACTAATAACTTCACTCAGAACATTAGAAGTTGTCATTCATGGATGTTACTTACCTAGGTTCTGAGCCAGTTTACCAGTTTAATGTTGAAACTGTATAATAGAATTTAACTTATTATGCAAGTGCATATTGTGTAATTCATTCTGTTCATTCTCTAACTTGGACGTCTTTTGTGTTTTTGAATAAAGAATTTTTTTAAAAATTCTTTTCATCGTTAAGAAAGCTTAATTCGTTTCAGTGCTTCTTACATGTGCATTGAGTTCTTGTTTTAGTATTTTCGGGTTTGCATTTAAAGATACTAGGTAATTTGAAAATTTTTTGGAAAAGTTTTCTTTCTTACTATGCAAATACATAATGTGTAATTATTGTGTTTTCTTACATTTATTTAAAATAACTTATGTACTTAGTTTGTATTGAAATCTTTTTAAATAAAGTTCTTTAAACCATAATTAGTTTTTCATTTTCTTGCCGCTCGCGTGCAATATAGCCACATATTTTTATTTTTTGAGAGAACTGATTAGTGCAATATGGCCATATCTAACAAACTTCACATTTTGGTTAAAATTATAAAATTGCTTTTTAGCACTACCTAAAAAGGATATACATACTTAGTGTATTATGAAGTTTGATGGAATGACAAGCGTATTTCAATCTGTAACAACTAAAAATAATAATCAAATAATCTTTAAACTGCTCTCCTTTAAATTCTAACTATTTTCACTTGTGTCCCTATTGAACTGGATGTGTGATATATTCAGAGTCTCTAGCAGTGTTGCATTTAAAGTTACTGCGCGGGAAATTCAAAAAGTCACTGACTTATCAAACCACTATCATAGGATAAGTGTTAGCAGAAATCACTCATCAGTGATACACAGGCGCAATATAAAAATTAACCGACGTGTTTTATAAAGTGGCGCGATATTTGCTTTAGCGCAACTTTATCTGTAAATAATTGTTTGTTTTAATACATCACGTTACATATTTACTACTCATTTAATTATTAAGAATATAAATTGTTCAGACATTAGTTGAATACCATAATTAATAATAATACATTAATGTATAATTGATTTTTGTGCGTCAGAATTACATTTTTATAGAGATTTTTAAATTCTTAAGGCTCAGTACTAATTTCCAAAAATTAAACAAACTTTTATTTTCAAAAACAGTTAATTTGAGCTTTTTGCCACAGCTAATAATATGGATCTAAAGGTTACTAAATCGTCATATCTACAATAGAATATTGTATTGTGAGAAAATATAAAACCAACATGTTTTTTGAAATTCTACATTTTCCTGTGAATTAAGCAAATGGTTAATCTTTAGAATAACTTAAAATGTACCTTTACAAAACTGAAAGCTATTTCCATCAAGTTTAAATTGTAGTGGAAATTTAATTATAAAAAAATAAGAACCCTTCAGTGTATATCATCCTAAAAAAATATTAGAATTGACTAAAAGAGGAGTTTAAAGATCTGGGAGTAATTTTTGATAGTAAACTCTTATTTGACTCTCACATAGATTATATTGTAAAGACAGCTAATAAAAATTTTGGATTTCTGTTCTGTAATTCAAGAGATTTTAAAGATTGTAAAGCACGACTTGAATTCTGTTTTTCAGCCTTATATTTACATAGATAGCTCAACGACTATAATCATTTTGTCTTACACCGTCTTTTACCTTCATCCAATATGAAGCTACGTACCATACCGCAAAATCCATAAAAAGACTTATTTTTGTACTTCGCTACCCACTATGACTAATTCGAGGTTTTTCAAAATGGTTTATTAATTACTCAAAAATGATGTATTGATGACAATATTTTAGTGAACGATGTAAAAGTATAGTCTCTGAATCCTCCTCCTCCTTCCACGAGGAACAATATATCCTTAAACTACACTTCCTTTTTCTTAAGTTTTCTTCTAACTTAGTCTGCTTGTCGGTTTTACGTGCTGGGTTTCATGTCCTCCACTAGTCATAAAAAGAGCCCATTTCGGAATAATACTATGTTTCTCATTAAACAATAGAAATGTTGACTCGCTGTCAAAACGAAAGTCTCTTGCACTCTTTCGAATATCCTCTTTAGGGTCACGAATTCTACTATGAATTCTACTGTGTATTGTGTACAATTAGTAGATTTTAAAGCAGAATTGCATCAAATATAACACTTTTGGTATGGTCTATTTAATAGATAGGTTTCCCGACTTCTTACTTAATCTTTTTCCCAGTGTTATGACTGATACATGCACACTAACAGATTATATATACTCCATCCATGTTAGTGACCGTGGGAAGTTAACTAGAATATATGTGAGTGGATGATAATTAATAAGTATACAAAGAAAGCAAACATAAGCTTAATTTATTTTACAAATTCTCCTTTACAAATTCAAGAATTTCTATCACCTTTAATATTTAATTACATTTCCCTTATATGTTAAATTGTTAAATGTTTTTTAAACAAAGTTTCTTTCATTTGAAGAAAAGCTGAAACCTAGTTAAATATTGAATAAAATAATGTGACCAGACGCCCCATTTTTAACAGAATTGTCCTTTGTTTCAGCTTCCTGTTTTTTCTCAATGCGTTTATTCTTAAACAGTAAAACAGAAATATCTTGATTTTGTGTTCAATTTGAATTTGTCGTGAGCTAACGTACTAGTTCGACAAATACATATACAAAACTAGCAGCCCAAGGACCTACACTATGCCATCTATATCAGCAGCAATATAATAATTCTGTAATTTATACCTATGTTTCTGTTCGGTCTAGGACGTTTCGGCGCCTCCGCTTCGGTGACGCCCTTTCGGCGACTCCGCTTCGGTGACGCCCTTTCGGCGACGGCGTTTCAGCGCCACAAGGTTTCGGCGACGGTCTTTTTGGCATCAACAGTCATAATATCGGTGTTAACAGTGACATATTATTAAATGTATCAGATAACCAATAATGTTTTCATGTTTTTATTAAACAATTAGGAAAAACTCATATTTTGAGAGTTTTATAATTCTCAATATCTAACCTATCAAAATCTACATCACCTATCGAAGAAAAAATTAAAATTAATTATAAGTAGGGGAGGATGTTGTTGTTGTAGTAAATATTTTTCTTTTTATACAATATTTATTTTTGTAATACATTTAAAAAAACGTCTTGCATGTATTTGATTTAAAATATAAACACGGTAAACATTTTCAAACAATAGCGGATCCAGAATTTTGTGAAGATGTGAAGACTCTTTTAAAGTCAGATTAGGTTAAATTTTTTAGCAGAAAAGTCGGGGGGGGGAGGTTGTTCACAAAATTATAGATACATACATAGAACTAACGTGAATTACAGAATTGGCGCCAAAACTTACTTTCGCCGAAATGTTCTGTCGCCGAAACGGGCGCACCGAAAGGTTCCATTACCGGTTTATGTTTGTTTCGAAATAAAGGTTATATAAATCATGCCTATATTTTTAATCAACCTTTCACGAAACTTTTTATTTATTTATTTAACACAAAAAGTATTTACAGGACGAACCCAACTAAAATACTTCCTATTAACTAAAAAAATTCAAAATAAGCTTGTGATGCTATTTACATTAGATTTTACATATTGCTAATTATCATTAAACATTATAAATAATTATCAACAACAGCCAACTATTAATTAAAATTAATAACAATTCTAATTATTATAAGAAAAATACCTAACTATAAATGAATTAGAAAAAAATAAGTTGTGCTTAATCAAAGTTTGTTATGGAAAAGTTACAAAAGAAAAGTTGGTTATTTCGTGTTCGACGGTAAGGGACGTTAAAATTGATTGACTCTAAGATACTGGGCGAATCAGTAATACCGGTTATTACTTTATACAATAAAATACAATCGTTGATTTCTCGCGACTTAATCAGCGGCATTAAACCAATTTCAACACAACAATGATTGTAATCGATAATTGGCATGTAAAACTTTCTGTTAATATATTTAACAAATCTTCTTTGGATAGATTCGATAGTTGATGTAGATATCATATTGCGGATTCCAAACAGCGCTAGCATAATTGCTTACACTAAACACGTAGGCAAAATATAGACTTTTAAGACTAGAAAGTTTAGTAAATGGTTTAGATATTCTTATTAAAAATCCTAAATTTTTAAACGCTTTACGGGCAATATAATCAATTAGAAAACGTTAGTTTTGAATCCATGATAACACCCAAGTCCTTAATACTATTAACAGACGCAATGAGACGATTATCGAAATGATACGGAAATGCATAACCTGTATGGCTTCGTGTAAATGAGATAGATAAGCATTTTTGAAAATTTAGAAATAGTTTATTTTCTGAACAGTAGTTCTTTACGCGATTTAGGTCTTCTTGTAATAATAGACAATCAGACATATTCTCGATTTAACGAAAAATTTTCATATCATCAGCGAACAATAGAATTTGAGAATTTTGAACACATTTAACTGTATCATTAATATAAGCAATAAAAAATAGAGGGCCCAGATGGGAGCCCTGAAGTACTCCAGAAGTAACAGGGGCAAAATCAGATATGTAACCGTAAATTCTAACTGCTTGCGATCTATTAGATATATAAGACTTAATCCAGCGCAACAAATCGGATGGCAGTCCCAACTTATCTAATTTATCTATAAGAATGATACGATCAATTTTGTCGAAGTCTTTGCTAAAGTCTGTGTAAATTGAATCTACTTGAATCCGTTGATCAAAAGCATTTTTCAAATAATTTATATAAGATACTAAATTAGTTTCCACTGATCTCCTTGGGAAAAAACATGTTGTTGAGTAGACATCTGATTCTTAATCATACCAAGAATATTATCATAAATAATTTTTTCAAATAGTTTTGGTATAGTCGATAGAATAGAAATCGGTCTATAATTTTTAATTAACTCTTTATCGCCAGATTTAAATATTGGTATAATATAACTGTTTTTCCAAAACATTGGCACTTTACCTTCTTTTAGAGAAAAGTTGATAATAATAGATAATGGTAAAGCTACAGTTACAGCACAGTTTCTTAGAAATACCGCCGGGATTCCATCCGGTCCAGCTCCTTTATTTACATCGAGTTTGCCGAGGTACTCAAAAACAATATTTGGAGGTATAACCAGCGCAGCCGCTGCAGAATCATTACGCCCATGTATATCTAAATCAACATCTGTTAGTTGGCCATCTATGAAAACGGAACTAAAATGGTTTAAAAACATATTACAAATCGACAGACCGTCGCTGGCAGATTCAAGATCGTGTTTTAGTTGATTTGGAAGATTTGAATTATTTCTTTTAGATTTGACATATGCCCTTTTCCTTTTGGGTTATTAACTATATCTTTTTCGGTAGAACATACATAACTGCGGAAATCTTGAGAAACAAGATATTTTGATCTGCCTCTGAGTAAACTGAATGTTATATAATCTATCCTATTGTTATATCGTTTATATTTCTAGTTATATTTGCGCTTTTCCTTTATCACTCTTATGGTATCTAAGGAATACCAAAATGGATAATGTCGGTTAGTTCGTCTATGAGGTACATATTCATCGATAATACCGGATAACGTGTTATAAAAAATAGTTAAACCATTTTCACAACTAGAGTTTGCAAATAAATTCTCCCAATCGACATTATCCAATGCCAAATTTACAGCATTATAGTCGACATTCTTATAGCAATATCTAGTCATATTATTATTATATGATTACCCTAAATTTAATTGCTTTAGCTGAATGTCTAAAGGAGGATGATATTGGTCAACATTAATGATAGGAGAGTTACATTTTTCAACATTGGACACGCAAAAGTCATTAGAAAGGATTAAATCTAGCATACTATTATCACAGTTGCCTACAGAATTAAATTGAACTAAATAATTAATTTCTTTATTTTTAATAATAATTTATAATTAATTTATTTATTTCTAAAGCTATCCGCGGCAGTCACGTCACGAGGTGGTAGATATAGACAACACAGGAACATATTTCTCCTACCACATGATATACAGCTCATATATCTTCATAGTCACCTTGAAAATCCAGCATACGCGTTGAAGAGATAGCCTTATTGATTGCAATTACAACTCCTCCACCATAGTTTGAATTGGATGCTGTTGTGGAGCGATCGCGGCGGTAGATGGTATATCATGAGTTAAACAGTTCAGAATCTGCTACATCAATGTCCAAAAAAGTCTCCGTAAAACAAATTATATCGTAGTGATTATCACTAGTGTTGGTATGCAAGTTGTTAGTTTTAGTTCGCAATCCGCGAAAGTTTTGATAATATATTGTTAAGTTCATTAAATAAAAAGACGAAATATTATCAAAAGTAATAGTTTAATATTACAGTACGGTAAGTCACTCACCGATTTAATAGCGAATATTTTGATTTATCATTCTTGCGAACGAATATTGAGCCATTACGTAACCAAATAAACTTATAACCACTTTGAGTGGCCGCCTTTCTCGTTTCTTTAAATAGCAATTTATTTTTTATTGTGAGATGCTCGTTGATAAAGATGCCATCGCCAATATCTGTAACTTGTATTCCAAGTTTACCACGATTACCTTCAGAATTCTTTTTAACTTTAAATGCTGCCAATATTTCATCTCGCTTACGACGAGATATCAATTTCACGATTATGTTTCTGGGAAGTTGTTTATTGCGTGAACCACTGGGATTGGAGGCAACACGATGGATTGCATGTATATCTTCCTTCTGAATATTACAATCAGTTGCCGAGATTATCTTTTGCATTAGATCCATCACATTCTCGTTCGATTTTTCTGTCACACCTTGTATCTCGATATTGTTAAGTCTCGAATACTGTTGCATTTCATCCATGGGGCCAGATAAATTAGTAACGGTTTTCTTGAGTTCTGAATTTTCTGACTTCAGTTGGTCTATCTCTTTAATCTTAGAATTCATATTTTTTAAGACTGTTTCGAAATCTGAAATTTTTCCGCCTCGTCAAGATCTCCATGATCATCGATTATTACGGAAGAATTTGGTAATGAAGATTTTCTACATTTTAAGAACTGTGCACATTTGCCATCGCATTTCCCGGAGATTTATTATTAATGGGTTTAGTGCAAATCGAGCAGATACTAGACATATTATTAATTATTATTAAGACCAACTAAATTAACAATGCTAATTAACTCTAGTATGTTAATTTAAGTTTTATTTAAAAGAGATTTCTATTTGTTTTATTTTATATAGCAATTGAGTTGAAATTTATTGTTTAAATCAATTAAATTAAATTATTTATTTTAATATTTATTTAAATTTTCAAGTTTAAAGATGTTTATGTCCGATTGCATTATAAAGTACTGTTTATTGTATTGTTTTGCGGCAGTGAACTGGCTTATTATTGTACTCGTAAAATAAAGTGGTAGTAGTAAAATAAAGTATATAGTAGTAAAATAAAGTATGACAACTGTATATTATATGTCAAATTTTCTTCTGTCAAGAATAGATGTCAAATTTATAAACTGATTTTTCTTGATAATTAGCCAATTTTAGGAATCGAACATAAAGCTTTGTATGCAACTCTTACATAATCGAACCTTATAGACTCGCCCTTTTTATAGGCCTTGCTCGCTTCGCTCGCTCGGCCATAAACTGGGCTTGTCTATAAAGTCCTACATTATGTACTTGTTACATAAATAGCTATTATTACAATCTAGCTCTGTTTATTCTGTTTATTTATTTAGGAAACCTTATGTTAATGCTGCAGAGATGAGCATTTTGTAGGTATCCAATAAATTATCATTATAGTTTCACTTTCTGTAAACAATAAATTCTTATTTTTCAGTAGTTTATTCACTTGTACCAGAATGAAAAAGTGATTAAAGCACTATAATTAAACACTACTTAAGGCTGTATAAAATTTAAGAAATAAAAGGATAATTATCCACCCTAAAATTTAATATTTTAGGAACACTTTAACAATCACATGCACTCACTTACAATATTTTGTTATATCCTTTTGTTCCGTTTGTTCATATTCTAAATATGGTCACCCTAGAATAAACGGTTTTCTGAGGAAAAATGACATCCGATCTCCTTCACATTTTGTGCGTTGTATGCGACAAGTTCCCGAAACAACATTTGTGTCAGGGCTTATTTTTCTTTTCGAATCTGCTGATTCGGTATTTCTTCCTGAAAGTTTTAAAGTAGTAAATAAGAGACCATGAGTGTTAATTGTAATTATTTAACACCAGAGACCTACAAATGTGGGATTTGAGCTATATTATCTGTAAGTCGGCTGCAGCCGTATGCTTTAGCTTATAAGGCCGGGTTACTGGTTAGCCACGTAATATGTTGTAGCAATTATTATTATTATTATTTTCATTTTGCTCCTATTTTTCCCAGGTTTTTTATTTGATTTAATTTTGTGGTGTTCCATGAGAACTTTTTTTAATATATAAAACGTACCAAGTAGTACGCTCTTTTAAAGATTAATGATGTACTGTCGACCAGGTAATACTTGTACATACTTATTGAAGTTTTTAGAAATTGTACCAAGTGCCCCTATTATCACTGGAATAACTTGTACTTTTACAATGCCACATTCGTTCAATCTCTATTGACAGGTCTTTATTGCTATTATTATTATTATCACTTGAAACATTCTAGTTTAGATGTTAGTTTTTGAATAACTTCCAAGTTGTGCTTGCAACAAGTCTTGCATTGGTAAATGTTAGTGTTATTACTGTCGGTGTTACTACCAAATTTTATCTAACTTTGGAGCCGCATGTCTTCAAAGATCGTATACAGGTAATCACTTATAAAACTTTGCTGAAAATTATCTTAAAAAAATCAAAAAGGGCATACAGGAAGATTCTCATTGTAGAGTTTTCAAAAATTTATTTCTGTTCATTAATAGGACATTTTTTCTAAAAATATCTTCAGAAGTGGAAAAGGTCATCTTAATTTGAGGCTGTTATATAAATTTGCGAAGTCTATGCTTTTTAGATTTAAGAATAATAATTACGGCATATAGGTATTCTTCCATTTTAAGCTTCTTATTATGTGACTTTGTTATAATAGCATATTAAGTTCTTGAAGTTATTGAACTATCGAGGAATACGAACATCGTAGTATCTAGAATTAATAATAAATTGTCAAGGTTACTTTGAATTATGAAACAAGCATACAAACCAAATTTGTAAACCATAATTTTCATCAGTAAATATTACGTTTTATTTCACATCTCCCCAAAAGCTTAGATCAAAATATCCAAATAAAAAATTAGCATTACTGTTTTCAAAAGCAGAAGATTATATTTAGTAGATTTGGGCATTGTGGATGCAATGAATGTATATCATATTGAACGCCGCTAATAAATGTGAAATGGATTTTAAACGCAAAATTATTAATGTAGATCGAAAATTCATAGCACCACGTGTCGCAAATAGGGGTGTTTTCATGTAGGTTTATTTGTAACATACAAAATTATAGTCTTTCGTTTCGGTTAACTATTATGTATCTACGACTAATTTATTTGAAAACGATGTATCTAAATTGATTTAGAGGCAGGTTTAGACTCCTCGACGTTTATATTTGAATTTGTGTTTATTGCTCTCAACATGTAAGTCGGAATTTTGCTGTTGTGTATGCAACTTCTAGTAATACCTTTAATACTGCTGTGTTCGTAAGAATAAGAAAGCTTCAAAAGAGTATTGGTTTGGTTAAGTGATTTTTCCGATCTGAAGTGTTTTATAAGATTTGATGCGTATGTAGGTCTAAAGTAGTGCTTCTCCTACATTTTGGATACTACTTTGCACTGGAAACACCAGAAAATCCTTGAAAAGCTTTTCCTGCAAGTTTTGCCACTCAGCTTACAGATTAGTGGGTCGGTATACTGATGAACTTAAAGGTATTGCGGTCTTCTAAAGTTGGAAGATCTTGACTCACTTTTTTGAAAGATAATTAGTACATTATGTGAGCCATGTTAGTCATAACTTTGAATTAAATTCTTACGAACACTCAGAATTGAGTATGCAGAAGCTAATGGGCACTTTCCAATATCTAGATGACGAAGTCAATCAATTCAGACGCGTTCAAAACTCAAAAGAGGCTAATGACGATGACCGGATTCTGGCCGCGTAGAACACCTACAATATCGTACAGGATATATGGCTATACGCATTATATGATGGTGGTATCTTTTGCACTCTCCCTTTTATTAAGCAACTTTATCGTGAAAGATTTTTCACAATTAATCCAAAGCTGGACTATGTTTATAGCAATATTAAACTGTAGTATGAAGTTTACTATATTTTATTTTAAAATGGCGGACTTCTTAGAACTTTTAGATTTTTTGCGGTCTCCTCATTTTACATACTACGAAGAAAAATTTGACCCACATCTAGCAAGAAAAATTCGTTTTTCGACGATGATGACAAAATTATTTTTTTGTAGTGGTGTTACTACGGTCATATCAATTCTTTCAGCGCCATTTTTAAATGCTGAACACGAAAGACAGACTCCGTTACCCTTTCCGTTGGATCTAAAAGAACAAGCATATATTATATATGTTGTTGTTTACTTGTTTCAATGTATGGCATTGTTTTCAGCGGCATGGACAAGCATAGGTTTTGATAATTTATCTACGAGTATGATGGGATTATCTGCAGGTTATTCTAAAATTCTAAGAGAAACTATTGTGAAGATTACCCAAACCGAATCACTAGTGAAAAGTAATGACCTAATGGGAAGGTTAGCGATGTATGGAGTATTTGATCACAGTTTTAATAAAGAACTATGTGAATGTGCAGAACACCATCTTGCAATTATTAAGTATGTTTTTTGTAAAAATTATGATACTGCAATTGTAAAATGCGTTGCAGGTTTACCAAAGCAATTGAAAATATTTTCACCTTCGTCTTTTTAAGTCAATTTGTCTGTAGTGCTGCTGGGATTTGTTTGGTAGGATTTACTTTTATGAATGTAAGTAAGTACTACTGATTACATTTAAGTTAGTATTTAACAACCACTTACTTATTGTAGTCTGAGCCAGGAAGTTTAGACTTTATATTTGCTCTAAGTTTTTTGGGAACGCTGATGTTTCAAATCAGTTTGTATTGCACCTATGGTAATGAAGTTACCGTACAGGTAAGTTGGTTACTGGGAATTGCCTGAATATATGCAATGATTTCTTAAACAGACTGTTTAGGACTATCTAAGAGTAGTAAGACTTTCTGATAATCTCTGTATGGTCTCGATTGTCCGAACAGAAGATCAATCCCAAAAAGCCATACTGATCAAGAAAGTCCAACTATCCTGAAAACTGATTGTTATAAAAGAGTTATGCTGATTATAGCATAATAAAGTTGAAGCATTTCAAATATTTCCATGGCCATTTTTGTAGGATTTGATCATGCTGTCTGAGCCAAACTAATACAACAAAATTATTTGGTTCATCTAGAAAAATAATTGTATTGCTTAAATAAATTAACGCAATTAGTATATTCTCAGTTTAGTATGCTACAAGAAGAGTGCTAGAAGCCACTATTTAATAAGATTAAATGTACACACATTGTTATATATAAAACGTGCACGACCCTTTTAAAACTAATGTTAATGCCAAGACCTGCATTAATAAAATTATAACCATTTTGCCATGAAGACACATTGAGTAAGGTTTAGAAATCTCATAAATCTGTTCAATACTCACATGACTGACGGAAGTGAAGTGTCCATTAATCGCATCTTCGTGCAAAAAAAACTATTATCCATAAAAGTGCGTTAAAATCAGTTCATATGAAGCCAAACAAAATTTTGTTATGCACGAAACTTTTTACTCCTTGTCTCACACTTTCATACTCGGCATGGTATCATTTTAGATATTCAAATTTCAAATCCTTTTGTAGATCTGAATATTTAATTTATCAATACTCAAAGTATGATTTTTTTTAATTATTAGTATTGGTGTTTTAGAAAATGGATGTCAATCTGGTTTCGCGACTGATTTTTATTTAAATTTAGAAAAACAGTCTGGAAGTACTAGCCACTGCTTTAAAAAATTCGAGACTGTCAAGTATCCGAATGAGCAATCGCTAGAGACACTGATACAGACAACATAGAAAATTGTAAAAGGTACAAGATAAAAAGTCTTGTTTCACCACTCTTCTACTCCTACACCAAAACAGACAGTTATTTCCAGATGGTAACTATAGTGTCTCCTTAGTCATTTACTAACATTTTTGCGATTGCCGGACCCATGCCAAAAGAAACTGTGCCTACAAGTTACTGAAAGGTATAAAAGATATAAGAAACGGCTTGGAAGCAATTTTTTAAATTACTATAACAAATCCTTCTTAGGTGTTCTTCATTACTGGTATAATGACCATGGCACAAGTCAAGATCTTAAATTAATAAATGAGAATTAAATTCAAATGTTGTTCTGTACTAAGATTAATTATATTGTCATTTTAGAGTTCTGAAATAGGAGATGCATGTTACAATATGGAGTGGATATACTGCGGGCCTGTTGTCCGTAAAACTATGTTTCTTATCATGGAACGTTCCAAACGTCCTCTAGTTTTAACTGCAGGGAAATTTGTAGACCTCTCTCTTGCCTCACTTATGGCAGTAAGTAATGCCTTATTCACACGAGGCTCACGTGGGTGTGTGAATAAGGCTTAACAGGGAAGTATCACAAGTGTAAAGCATAAATTTCAATAGATGTTTGTATACATATTTGAATAGGTAAAAAAGTTAAAAATTGAAAACAAATTTTCTTCATTGGTGTGTACCGTACTGTACATTTAATTACATGTTTATAAATTACAATTTTGTTGAACTTGAACACTCCGTATGTCATATTACTTATATTAGCAGATCTGAAGCGCATTTCGTTACTTACAAGGAAATGAAACATTTCAAGGTAAGTTTTACTTACATCCCACTTATACTTGTTTTATTTAAAATTTTATTGTTTATAAGAGTGATGTAGCTATATTATACTTCTTTTTAACATTTTTTAAAAATTCATTATACAGAGAAATAAAGATATTAAGGCAAACAAAAAGTGTTTTGTCTATACAAAAATATTATGTACAGAGTGTCCCAAAATGATTGAGGACGATTTGAATTTACCGCCACGTTAAAAGATTGTCACCTTGGCAACACGAATAATCTTCAGATATTTTTATTCGTCTTTTGTTTTACAGTGGCGTTTCAGAAATAATATAGCTTATAAACTTCATTAATCTTAAATAATAAACTTACGTGACAATAAAATCGTCTATCAAACTGTAGTTCTGAAAAGAACTGTTTTGTAAAATAAGAAAACAAGCGAAATAAAGCAAGAATCCAATAAAAACCCGCTGCAATGTGGCAAAGCACAACAACGTAAACGAGAAATAGACAAGTTGATTTCAATAACAATGCAAAATACACTAACACGTTGTCTTGCGTGGGCGACCAATGTGGCGAAGCGGATGACACGGGCGAAGCGAGCGAATGGCGGTGCGGACGAAGCGAATTGAGAGTGTCTATGTAGCACATGTTCGTAATCACGAATCACGGGAAAAAAATAAAAACAAACTACGATACCCTAGTCTGGTAAGATTGGGTTGGTGAAATAGGCGCAAAATTTGTCCAAAAAATGTCCAAGAATATATATTTAAAATTACGCTATTGGCGAAAAGGTCTTCAGCAAATATAGTTTATTTGGAGAAGATAAGAGGTCCCCGCATAATTCTTATGAAAAATAGCTGTCAACAGATTGCTCTGAAACTGTACTGAAAGAAAGTTTTCAGTGTGTAGATTAAAAGTGTCAATGGTCATACAGCTCAGAAATTATAGTTTGTGAATTACAGCCGTTTTAAGTTGAATAATGCAAGAATTGTCTACTTCAAATATCTATAATTCAATATCTATAATTTTTTGGTGTATACCAAAGTTTTCAGAATTTCTTCTTTTTAAGTTCAATTTAAAAATTGCTAACTTCAAACGGCTGTAATTCTAATACTATAATTTTTGTGTCCATTGACACTTTTGATCTACACTTCGAAAACTATCTTTCGCCAACGTTTTTTTGGTTTTCCATAAGGATTCTGCGGGGTCTTTTGAAAACTTCACCATTTATGTAAGAAATAAATTCTTAACAAATTGTTCAAATTTATTTCACAATAGTTTCAAAATTAATAATTTTATTATTAGTTTTTCTTGTAAAATTAAATTCAATCTAACAAAACATTACTTGCTATGCCGACAATTCAGATGCGGCTAACGCGATGAAGGCGGAAATATTATATAATTTGATCGCGCCAACCGTCTAAAATACGCATCTAGCGATGTTACGGGCGACGCGACGCGACCTCACGTAGGAGGTAGGACACCTGCATTGTTTGTTTGATGTTAATAAATTCGCGCCGGCCGCTTCTAGAGCAAGTAGTCGCTCACGCAGGGCAGCGTATAAAACCTACGGCGTGAAATTCAAACCGTTCTCATCACTTATTTTGGATCACACTGTATTTCTATATACCTACTATAAAATTGATTTGAATCGGCGCTTCTCACTTTTGGTAGTTCCCTTGTAAGTACTACATATATTTAAAAATCAAACTTTGTAAATGTAATTGTCTTCTCAACAGGTTGTAAAGTCAGCGGGATCCTACGCAGCTGTGCTGTTTCAACTCGTCAATAAGTAATTAAGTATTATTTTATACATTTGTAAGATGTATAGATCACAAAAGTAGTATCTCACGTTATGACTTATATACAACTTTATTTCAGTTTACGTAGTTAAAATAAATTAGAAGCAAGTTTACTAGTTTTTTGATATTGTATTTTTATAAATCTGATAAAATAGTTTATATACATATATTGTTCCCTGCATACAGATTGCCTAGAAATTCGTCGAACACGGTAGGATTAATATGTTGAAGTGTAACAGATATTTATATCCTATATGTGAAGAAGGAAACGAAATGTGTGTTGTAAATTTAGCTGTCAACATGATAGATTTCGGTTTACGTTCAGATAAAGTACAGATATCATATTAAGAAATTACACGTTATACCTCTTGTTCACTAAATCTTTAGGCAACCGGTATGTTGTTGTTTGATACCTATGTTTAGTATGTACCTACCAGCAAAATAGTCTGTAACTGTATGTCTATAATGAAGTAAAACACCATTATCTAATCTGGTAAGCACTAAAGGTGTGTGGGCATCAGATTTTGAATAACTGCTCGCTCGGAAGACATGCGCTGTAGCAAATATGTGATCCGCATCTGTGCTCGAGACTCATGATCCGCGGCGCAACCCGTTATACTGCTGACGAATGTTATTTACTCCCTGCGAAGCTGCGTGCTGGTTGTTATAGTTTATGAGCCTCTTCAGCCGATTAGATTAGTTATAAGATTGATTGGTGGTTAAAGGAGGCTGCGCTCACAAGGTTGTGGTTCTCAAAAATAAACGACAATGTTGATGATGATAACCAAAACCAGGCATATGTACCATTGTTAGTTGTCAATAACTTGCGAAACCATGCCTTTCAATGTGTGTTATCGGTCATATCAATGTGTGGTCCATGTTGGTATGAGCGATAACGTTGAAATTGTAGGTTGGTTGGTGATATGGAAATTCTTGTTGCTTAGAGATAATAATGAAGTTGCCCCTAAGCACGTCCCCTTTGTTGTAATACTACTAAATCACCGGTGATGGGGAACGAGGATATTAGGAGAGGCAGCTCCCTGAGAACCCGCGGTTACTCATTAAAAGTTACCTTTACTGCATTTACTAGACTACCGGAATAAAATGATAGCGCCAGTTCACGTGAAGTGACGTGTTTACGAAATTGTGACGAAATTTTATAATTATTGGAAAGTGCCAATATTCATACCTGAAATAACTAACCAAATAAATTCCAACAAATGTTAAATAAGTACACATCTGGATAGACGTCAATGGTATCAATAGAACCGAAGAACGGATCGAGATTATTTTATTGCTTTTTACAGGAACTATTAGCCCCTGTGGGTCAAACACGTGTTTTACTGTGGAAATGTAAAATCTTTTCAACATTTTAGATAATTTCTTTATTTGTTTACTAATTTTTGTTTAGTTATCTCAGTTATGCGTAATTTTACTTGCGCTAGATTAGTGACTTTTGGAAATTCTTATTTTTAGGTAAGTTTTGCCTTCATATCCCGCCACTTGTTTTCAGATAAAAGTCAAGGCCAAACGACAAAGAGTACCTCTGGCATAGTAGACAGTTTGAATTACTGTACTCTTCCAGAATATTTTTATTGGTTAGTTTAGTTTATCATGATGTTAAACTAGATTTGCATTTTATTCATTGTCTACACTTTTGTATACGTTCACAGCCATGTCACCTATAACGTGACACTACGCCTGACTGTATCTTTAAACAAAGTATTGGTAAAAGAAACGGCATTCTGTCAATCTTTACCTTCATAATAGTGGTGTAAAAATATCCAAACATTAACCTTGACTTTGGTGGATCCTGACGTACTTACTATCTCTAATAAAGGACATCACTGACATGCAAAGACTTCAAAAATTATAAAACAGAGCTATGAGAATTATTCTGGGTTGTAACAGAAGAACTAGAATATTCCTTATGTTGGATATGCCAAATTCTTGAACCATAAAGTTACCACATTACATGTCAAAATTCATGACGTATAACAGGGAATACCATGAATATAACACTCGTAATATTAATGAATTTGATTAGCTTTTCATAGAAAATCATCCTCACAAAATAATGTATTTTATAAGGGGCTGTTACTCACAAAACGCGGACTGCTTATTGGGAAACGGTAACAACCTTTAACCGCAGTTAAATCTGTCGGCTGCCAGCTAACTAGTAGGAGGTCGTGGGTCTCACTAAAGGTCTTCTGTAATGGGCGCCAAGAATCGTCTAAAATAGCTACAGTATTGGCCGACAAAATCTGAAAAGAACAACACATTTGCGACTACTACCAATATGGTCGACTTTTCCCAATATTGGCTTCTCGATAGCTAAAATATAATCCACAAATACCAAACATATAAATAATAAGTCGTCAAGTAAGAGATTTACAGTGCTTTATTATTAATTAAACAAATTATCAATCAAAACAAATCAATCAACGTGAACTAGCCTCGGCAAAAATTAAATGTAGGTTATTGATTTCTATTACAAATTTAATCTGGGTGAGGATTGATGCGAGCGATTTATTTACACTAAATCTGACTTGACTTAAAGTCTCAAAAACGCAATAAGCAAAGGGCACGGTAAAATTTATCGCGTCTACAGGTACCAATCAGATTGCGCAATCATCAACTCCAGTAGTAAGCTATTCAACTATTACGGAGCAAAGCTATACGTATTCACTCGCAAATATTCCGAACAATGTATTAAAATAAGTAACATGTGATAAAATTATATATATGAAACAAATACCTAGATATAACTGCTACACGCACACTGGGGAAAAACCATTTAACACATAAAATTTGAATATACAAATATACAGAAATGTTCTATATACAATAAGGGTTGTCGGACGTTATTGTTGTTGTAACCAGTTGCTATATTATAACTGACTCACGATACGGTGTCTTCGAACTGAAGAGGATCGTCACCAACCAGGTCGAACGTAGCGTGATCCAACGAGACAACACCAACCAAATCTGCGTAATGGTCTTTTAACAACCCAAATATACAACGTAGTGTATGTAATTAACGTAAGACTTATTAAAGAAAACAAAAAAAGGTCTGTAACAAATAGAATCAAATTACCAGAATGCACTAAACAAACACTTTATAAATACTTTCGGTGTAGTGTGACCTTAAGAGATAATTATATCGCCTCCATATAACGACGATTATATATCGAAACCTATCAAAAGAATTAAGTATAAGAGACTGAATGATAGAAAAGTTAACCTAAAAACACTTACGAGCACGTGATTCTAACCTCTAACAAGAACAAGTGGAAAATATTCCGTTAAGGTTTCCAAACTAACAATTGGAAAAACTACCGCTACAAATTAATCACAAATCTGCACCAATGCAATTCCCCTAACCAACATAAACGAAAGAGATTAATTAAACGGCGATGTCCACTAAAAATATTCTTCAAAGAATGTTCTTCACAGAAACGGATCGAACAAAGTGACAGTCTCTTATCAACACAGGAAAATTAGTTCCACACAAAATGGCAACTACAAGGAGAAAAAATGCGAATATCCCTAGACGCTATACAACTTAACACAAAAGTATAGCTATACAGGGTGCTACGAAATTAGCACGTAACAGGGTTAAAATTATATAATGAACTATCATAGGATGTTAAAAATTCAAAAATGTTGTAATTTTATTAGAAGTAACGTACACTAAATTAATTTATACCTGTATTCGCAAATTAAAATATAGCGGTTAGGTAGTAATTAATATTTTTAGCATGTAAGCAACTAAAATGTATCTAATATAACATAATATATGAGGAAAATAAAGAAACTAACTAACTAACTTATATAATATTCATTTAATCTCGTATGCTACCACCAATGGCACCAATCTTAATAACAGATATTTAAAGGTATGCATATAAAATATTTAACTTAAACTTTCTTAACACATTACGGCAAAATTAATAACACACGTTTATCGTACTAGTACTTAAAACCTTAAAATACTTAATAAAACGCAGCATAAAAATTTAAATCATATTCACTCGATTTCGGTACTTTGAAGTTAAGTTAGCTTCGAACATCGCGCACATCATGATCAGTTCGCCGAGGCTTGTCGATCGTCATCGTCGTTGCATCCTGGTAATAACAAGCAGCGAATCTCACAGCATAACTGTTGTACCGTAGTCTTGTCCCACAACAGCCCGAAACTACAAGGTCGCACGCGACCGGCTGAAAGTATTTAGTACTTATATAAAGTAGACCACAAGTGAAAATTAAGCGGCAACTCGACGTACACATTATCTTCTCGATAATTTGCACCAGCGCAAATTATCGCTGTAATTCGATCCTGATTGTTTGGATTTAAACAGAATTTTGATTTTCATTGGTTTACCGATATACTCAAGAAAGATTTCAGTCTCGTTTAAGATTGAGTCGTTCGTTTTGTTTTCGAATACGTAGTCGATATACTGCATAAGTACCTACTACGGTCAGACGGGGTAAAAATGAACCAAGTTTTTATTTAAAATTTTGTAATTTCTGAAAGAACCGTTAAGCTAGTTTTAAAAAAGTGATACATTGCAAATTTAAAAGATTCTTATGTAGTAATTTTGTTCCTAATGTCAATTCAAATTGAGATAAAAATTTAAAACTGTGGATCATTTTACCCAGAGCTTTGGGGAAAATATGAACCGTCTGTATCTGGGACAAAAAACAGCTATACTTAAATACTCTGGCTGCTATCAAAGAGTTGGGGCAGCAATATACCACTAGTGGGCATAAACTATCCACTGTAACTGTAATCCAAATAAAAAACAGTTGTGCTATAAATGGACCTATATTATGTTCCTTTTATTACATCTTTTAATTTAACTTTAATATGCAAAGAAACAATTATTCTGCTATTATTCTTTGCTTGCACCAATAAAACATTGTCTAAAATAGTATTTTCATGGTTGGTTAGAAGCATTCTTAACATGAGCGACCCTGATGTATTAAAGAAGCAGCTGGCGTTGCTACTTTTCAAGTTGTACCTGAGAAATTAAGGAGGTTATGCGAAGAGGAGTGCGAACTTTTCATGACTAGGTGTAAAAAGAAGAAGGTTTGTAAAGTATCAGAGACTGCTTCTTTGGCCTATTTTAGTAACAAATCCAAAATCGTTTTAATATTACCGAGTCTTTGGTTCAAATGGTTAAGATGGTAGCAAAGGAGTATTGCTACGGTTAGGCTCATAATTCCCCCAGATGTGGTTTGTTTTGACTCAAATTGTGGTTCATTTCTACCCCTTTCCCAGAAACTGCTTAACAACTGCGCCAAAACTAAGTAGAGAAAGCACTAAGCTTCGTCTGTGCAAACTTACAAGCTTTAAAATTTAAAAATAGCTAACATACAAAGAAATCTCACTTAGTTTTTACAATTTTTTTTCGGTAAAGGAGTACATTTGTAATAAGCATAACATTATTTTAATACTTACATTTTTTGTATAATAATTTTAGAAGGGTTTGTTCCTCAATAACTACGGGTTTGTGTTGGCACCTGTTATACAACGTGTGTTGTGTTAACTTGTGGGTGGTTTAAATTTGCTCCACTTTTATGAGGTTTATTATTACCCCACCTGACCCTGCATCGAACACTGAAGACATTAAATCATGTAGAGTACCTATGCATAGAAAAATTGTCTGTTTGCGTGAACATAAATTTGCCAATTAAAATTGTTTCTTAGATTAAAACACTATTAACAGACCTATTAAAACAATAACCACACGGTCGATGATTAATTAAACTAAAAATGTATTTATTTGTACAGGCACGAAATTCAATTATAGAAATGATACTAAGATAAGTACTTAACTTAAAAAGTAGTAGGTAATAAAATATATTTGTACAATAAATAATAGGTAAGTATAATTTATAGCGTGTTTATGTGTTAAGAGGTGATGGCAAGTTGATCAAGTGCAAAAGAAACCTATGATAATGAAATGTATAAACATTTGTTTAAAAAAATGTGAAAATGATGTATGCATTTAAATATATAACGTCAACTTTATATGAATACTTAATCAGCTGTACACATGCATGCAATTAGTGAGGGTAAATTGCAAGTGATTCTTAAATATAAATTGACAGGGTAAAAAAATACTGTGTCTCATTTAAGTCTCACATCTCGTAGCCACAACTCTTTCTTTTAGCGATCAACTAAAAATTGATCAACCCATCCAAATATATAAAAAGCCATTGTTCGTCGTTCCAAGCCAACTTTGACTTAACTTCCACCAGAACCCAATATACATTTTTGATTCTGTTATGTGGAAAAGTCTGAAACTGGGCCAAAAAAAGAGTGGGCTCTACTCAAAGTAGAAATTAGACAACTGAACCAGATTGAAGCCCTAACCTTGAAGATTGCTTATATAAAGCAATTTTTCATTTTGATGTGAATTTGAGAAAGTACCAAACTGGGGTCATTAAACTTCCCCAGAACTACTAAACATAGAAAGACGACATACCCATATAGAAATTCAGGTAGGAAGTATCTAAGAAACCATATGTATTATAAGGAACGCGCTAGTAAAATAAAGAAGGGTTTATATCGGGCCACGCCTTTGCTCTCCTTAGTTTGTAGTTTATTAAACAACTTCAATGCTCTAATATTTCCCCACTAACTCAAACTAAGAGAGCAAAAGCGGTGCCAGATATAAACCCTTCTTTATTTTACTAGCGCGTTCCTTATCATACATACATATGATTTCGTAGATACTTCGAAGTTGTTTTTCCATATCTGTATACACCAAATTAAAGCCCTAATCCTAGCCATATATCTTCTTTATTTTGATACTGATTTAGGTCAGAAAAGGGTGGAGGGGCCGATAGAATTCTAGAGCCCGCTATATTAAAAGCCGCCAGTTTTACATAGTTAGTATATAAATATCTGACATCTCAACGAGCTGAAACGATTGAGACTACTCGAGGATGCGCGGAGACGACCTACTGAGAAGTAAGGTAAGCTTAAATGATAATGGTAATTTCGGTAAATAGAAGTCTTCGAATTAGATTAGATTAAAAAAATTCTTCTGTCGGAATTGATATTACAAGTCAGCCCGGTACAACATTTTGAGTCGTGAAGATTAATTGCTATGTTAACAAGTAGATACTCAATAAATTCTTCTTGCAAAATAATTTAATTTCAACAGGACGTACATTCTAAATTAAAAACAGACAGTTAATTATAAAATGCATGAAAAGAATGTTGGCATAGATTCATCTAGAGATTTGATGGCAACAAGATTAAACATTAGTGGATTGTTTACAAATACATCGTTTAGAAATTGCAGGAACAGTAATCCAAAAAAGTGAGATCAACATAGTAAGCTACTTACGAATGTTTCATGTTAAAGAGCTCGCACGATTTAGATTATATTTTTCACATATTTTCTCAATAGATGTGGAGGAATTTGAAGTTTTTTTAATCTTCTAAATCTTATCATAGATATTTAAACGTCCAAATTGCTCAAGTGGAGTAGTTATAATGTCTGGACAGCATTAACGTCTTTCTTTAGCGGCCCTGGCAGTTAATGGAGAATTAAAAAACGACTTTGCGGAATATCCTGTAAGAATGTTGTTTAAATTTGATCAAAGCACAAAATAAAATAAACACATTATAATAATTATATCTCAGCTTTAAAATGAACAAAAAGAGGAATCTCGGATTCTGTATATAGGGATTTTATCCGTTCTCTTTTTCTTGAACACAGTTCTCTCTTTTAGAGCGTCCGCAGACGTCTGGGGGAATTAGTATAGGAACTGCAGATTTGACGAAAGTGCCCGGCGTTATTATGAGCGTCTGGGGTTTCAGGGAATCTTCTAAACACTTTTCTTTTTAGATTTAATTACAAGTCATTAAAATCAGGTTTTGTATCTTTATTACTTTGTTTAGGGCTTACATCTGCCTTTAAAAAGTTGCGTTTCTGCTAATTGTAATCTTTCATGGGTTTTTGTTATTAGACGGAAAAAAGACCATCTCGCTAAGCCTGCCATATTCTAAGATGCTAATATCTCAAAACTCGAATATTACCAGATTGCAAGATTTTCAGGGTCCAACATTTTGAGACTCTAAAATTTTTACAAACTTTAAAATTCTTAGACTTCTAATACTCCACAACACCAAGAACCAAAATTCCTAGAATACAAAACTTTAAGTTTCTAAGAGTCCAAGACTCTAAGTTTCTATCACTCCAAAAATCCAATACTTCACGCTTCCAAGACTCCAGATTCTCAAGAATTCATGTTTCCAACATGCCAATTCTAAGACTGCAAGGTTCCAATACTCCAACTTCAAAATCTCCGAATTTCCATGACTCCAAGTTATGTATTTTCAAATACATAAGTTTCAAATACATTCAGATTTTTTCAAAAGTTTTATGTAGTAACTCTAATTGTATACCATGCTTCACCTCTAGTATCTGAAATCCGTCTGGTATGACTGTTTTCCAGAAAAAAAGGACGTACGTTGATATATTTATATCCCATCCCATGATAATTATTATTCTTTGACATCGCCAGTTGTCGGAATTCGATGAATTTTAGACAGAGTCCGCACACCGCCTTGTTATTGCAATTTAGCTTAATCTGTAAGTATCTCTTGAGAGTATACACTTCAACAATTAGCGCGTTAGCAACAACAATAAGTTTCATAGCAACACATTAAAAAGTGTACATGGCGCAAAAAATGGCGCTCAATATCAGTTTTTTGCATATAACTCGGTTCCTGTTGGTTTGACAGAAAAGAATTCCGATTAAAAGTAGGTGAGGATAAAATCCTCTACAAGATTTGCCGTAACCATTTTTGGCCAGACTAATAGTTACTTTCCGAGTTACAGAGCCGAATAATAGATCAATTTTTTTTTTAATTGCAGAAACACGGCATTTTACTAATTATCGGCCAATTAACTAAATAAAGTAGTTTCATGCAATAAAGTAAAAAATAACCAATGCTTCTATCAACTTGTTTTCACACCACCACGAGGTAAAGATGAGCGGCGCGGTTTTTAACGTGTAATCCCTGATAGACCTAATCCACACTCCAAACATACAAGCGCGTTTTTTGTGGTTTTTGCAATACGCGATGCCCCCTGATGACTATGTTCACTAACTTCAGGATCCTGTTCGTTTCCCGTTTCCTCCAACACCCACTCCAACGAATCAAGGACGTCATCTGCCTTGTATAGGTCTTCGGAGTCAGAATCTGCTACCAAATCGGGAATGTTTTCACATGCTGTCCTGTTACAATAAACACAGCACCGAGTACCTTAAGCCTGTTTTCTGACATTTGCACGCTTCTGCACAGCCTTTTTTACATTTACAGGATACTGATTTTAATGCTTCGTACGCTCGCAGACAATTCCCTTCGCTACAATAATTTTGTGAAATCTGTGTCCAAGAACAAATTTAATTTCGCGTTCCATCCACAAGAGATGCTGCAAGGCACCGTTGTACCACCAAGTCGCGATGTAATGTGGCAGTGAAAAGATCCCGAGCAATATGGCTGGCAGAAAATGAGGCATGGGCTCAATACACGTCAAAAGAAGCCTCCGACAGCATTTTAAAATCGATATCCTGTAAATGTAAAAAAGGCTGTATAGGAGCGTGAGGATGTCGGAAACGGGCTTAAATTACTCGGCGCTTGGTCTCTATTGTAACGGGACAGTATGTGAAAACATTCCCGATTTGGTAGCAGATTCTGACCCCGATGACTATACAAAGGCTGATGACGTCCTTGATTTGTTGGAGGAAACGGGATACGAGCAAGATTCTAAAATTAGTGAACATAATCAACATAAAGATTAGATGTACCGGGGCTACCACGTTAACAAATACGCTCAATCTACGCTGCTCAAATCTACTTCATGAGTGGTGTGGAAACACGATAGTTGATAGAAGCATTAGTTTTTATTACTTTATTGCATGTAACTACTTTAGGTACGCTAATTGGTGAATAATTGATAAAAAGTAGCGTGCAAATGCCGCTTTTCTGCGATTTTAAAAAAATTCTAATCCGAACCTATTGTTCGACCCTGTAACTCGAAAAATATTGGTCTGGTAAAAAAATGTATAAGGGCAATTTTGTAACAATTTTTATCCTCTCCAACGTTCAACCTTTTTCTCCCAAACCAACAGCCAACGAGTTATATGCCAAAAACTGATTTTGAGCGCCATTTCTTCAAGATGGCGGCGCTATCGGCGGTCGCTCGAGGTCGCAAATTTAAGGGTCATACTTAAGGCTACCAAGACTGCAATCTTGCTAAGTTTCAAAACTCCTTAACTTTTTGCACCAAACCAGCTTTGTTATATTTCTAATGATACTGCATTATATATGGGTATATATGATCTGATCTATATCTGACCCTGCCTCTATCGTATCTCTCAGAATGAGATGCAGATCGGATCGAATTTCTGTTCTTTCTATAAACAGAAACACGTTATTTTCCATTTGAGGTTCTTGTCTATGTATCATATTATATAAGAGTGCGGATGTAAGATCAAAAGAGCTACATTCTGTAGAAAGAATAATGGAAATTACTTTGGTTGATTTAAGATAAAAACACATTTAACGTAGTTAGATTTTCTTTTAAATTTCCATATTTCCAATAATATATTAACCTAGATTGCAAAAGCAGTTAAGATATAGTACACAGATAACAGATTAATGTGAGTTTTGTTTTTTATCGAATAATATTCTGCTAGTTCAATGTAAAGTAATTTTAAGAAATGTGGTTTACGTAAAACACATCAAGTCTTAAATAAAAATAGAGGTACTAAAAGTAAGTTGAAAATGTCTTTTATTGAGAAATGGCATGATTGTATAAAATCATTAATGCATATCTAATAAGCAGTAACTCTAATGATCTTGGTGATAGAAAGGCTATTAAAAGGAATTGGGTTATTTAAGAACCGATAAAAAGATTATCACGTAAAACTGTACTTATGATTTTAATAAGGAGGGAAGTAATTGTTGAAAGGGTTAGTTTTTCGTTCTATAAAAACTAATCGTTTTTTATAGTTGAGATTTCTTTATTTCTTTGTAAATTATGAGCCATTATGAGTATCATGAGAATTTTTAAAGTGGTTTATTCGGAAATAGTAGAATTTTCTAAATGTTCTAAGAATTACTCTTAAAAACTGCAACAGAAATTGTAATAACAGAGGTAATATTGACGCAATAATTGTGTAACTTCATTCTGTTAAAGGTATGTGTGGTTAATCATATGTGTTAGTTACTCATGAAAATGCTATACTATGTTTACTAATTTTACAAAATTAAATTATGTTATTATTTATATATTAGTATAATGATTTGTTTGTTAATTATTTGTTAGTGGGCGAGGGATTGGGGTAGTGCAACAATCCGTGTGCCGCATGACACCGGTTATTTTGATTATATAGCCAACCCTACCGGAATTTAGCCGAATCTGAGAGAATTCAATTTTCTTATAAGAGAATAAAGCATGTTGTAATTTTTGAACGCTATAAAATGTTACCACTTTATCAGCTCGGACGGGGATCTAAAACTGCGCTTTCTTAAGACAGTCGGCCGGCGGAAACTGACACCGACCGACATCCGCGGATATCAAACGGGAATAATTAAATGCAGTTGGTTTTCTCAAGTCCGCTACCATCCGTCGCGAAAAGTTCCGTTTCTATATTTATCAGTTTTCGTCGTCGGTTCTATTCGGTCGAAGATAGATTCCAGCGGAAAAACACCAAACGATTCAGTTCAAGAATTAACTTTTTATTAATGATATGCTGTGTGGGCTTACATTTTTCATGCAAAATGAGTAAAAAATTTTGGTTTAATGAAGACGAATAATTAATTTGGTGAAACAGTATCCTACTGTTTATAATTGCAAATTAAAAATCTATAAAGATTTAGTTGTCAAAATTCTTTCTGTAGGAAATCACCTCCTCCACGAAATCGTGGCTGATTCGGTTTCCACTTATTTCGTTCCGCCTTATTTCGTTCCGCTTTCGCTTCGGCCGCTGTCAGTTTACGCCAGCCGACTGTCCTAGGAAACCGTAACTTAACCTGTGACGCTTTGTTTATCAGGACAACACTCCAAATACTAATCTACCGAAGCTGGCTGCTTTTTAAATTTTATTCTTCATCTATATCTTCAGAAATTAGCTAAAATTGCAGCAAACAGTGTTGTGGGTATTTTATAATTCCTATTTATATCTCAATTTTTCTAACAAGCTTTTCATTTATATTACAACTCAGTTATTCGTATTTTACATATTTTTATGCAATGCGTGCACTACATTTGAAGTCATACCGGAGCCACGAATTCGATCTCAGAGTCAAAAGATTTCCCAAATTCCTGACTTGAGCCTATGTCGGTACTGCTTGAAATCTTTTTATATATAAATTCTTGTCAAAACGGATTTTGTCCGATCGAAAATTTCTCAACAACAACACTAACGCATGTCGCTTCCACAATCAGCTCTAGTAAGTGTGCTAGGTGTGCAATGCAGAAAAGTTGCAAACGCATATTTTTGTACTTCTTAAAAATGATCAGTTCGGTATGTAATTTAACATACTAAAAGTCTCCAATGATCCAGTGTGAGCTTCTTCCGCTGTAGCCTTGAAATGATCTCGAAAAATGGCTTTTCCGGAACAATGTCATCTACTAATGTTTTTGTACACAAAAAAATGGAAACTTAATTTTCTACAAAAAGGCACCTATCAATTTTATCGCCAATCCATTTCTTCATACTCAAAATTCAAAAAACGGCAAATCTGATTTTTGTCTTCTGACAATTCTAGTAAAGTAGAAATGAAGAATAAAAACTATGACGTTCAGGAAATGAAGATTAGACAGGATTCGCAACGTATTTTATTTTAAGAAGCAAATGGAGGCGATAAAAGGCAAAACATCGACGAAAGTGTCATTGAAACAGAGAGTGACGTAGCAAATCTAAATAATGGCAACAACAACGGTGAATTGAATGGAACCAATACAACGTATTCACCAGATATTCGTCTATTAGTCATTTTGCCAGAGCATTTTGTCTAGAAAGCTGCTGAAAAGTCGAATAGACCGTAAAAAGTTTAAGATTTCGATAATGTGATGGGAATCTGTGGATTAGTGGATTGGCTACGGGGATACTGTATTAAAAAACTGCGCCAAATGCTTTATCTCGAGCATAGTATGGAAGCAAGCAAAATAATACAGATAATAATCAGATGGACTTTTCTGGATTAACGTTGTGCCTCCGTCTATCGACCTCTAGTAGGGGTCCCCTACAGTGACTTTTCATACCTTTCTTACCTCAACAAGAACTTTTGATAATGCATTTTCACATAATCGTATTTACCTGTTCAAAAACGTTGGAACATTTGGAATCTTATCTCGTCTATTTTCGTGTTGTAGCCCAAATATTTTAATAAAATCGAACCGTATCTTTCGGTTAAAGTTTATAATAAATTATAGATAAGTTACAATAAGTTAAGTATGATTATTAACAAGTGTTGTAATGAGTTTTTTCTGCTGGTAGTCGTGGCTCAAGAACGTGTTTATTTGTTTATACCATATGTGTCAATCTACAATAATACACCAGTCATAAAAATTATTCATAGAATTTAACTTATAAATGTCTTGCCATGTCTATGTGAAAATCTTCTTTTTTGCTTTTCTATTTTGCCCGTGGTAAATCTTATTGTCACTAAATAACTAGTCAGTAGTATCAGAAACAACCAATAAGTAGACCAGCCAATAATTCAGTCTTAAAAATTCCGATAAAACGTGCAGCTGGATGAATACACTCACTATATTAATAGGTCTATAAGTCTCATCAGTCTTATTGAGATATTATTGAGAAGAAATGTATTTAAGCTATTTTGCAGCAAACAGCAGCAGATCCTAGAGATGTGTTACCTAATACTTACCAGTCAGAAATTACTGATTCTTTTATAAGCAGTTGGAAAGTATTACAGAAAATTGGTGAAAATCTACTGCTGCTTCTAGACTATTAAGGCTTGGTCATAACAGGCTTAAATCATTTACTGTATTTTAAATTAATAACTGGCTGGACTGTGTTCTAACAGACTCGCTGTTTAGGTACTCTTCTGCTAGATCGTACAGCAGCTAGGTGTAAAGAATATACCATAACTACCCCAGTTTAACTACCTAATAACCTAATAATAACTACCTAAAATTAAAAAGTTACTATCGCATGTAGAGGCTTTCAAAGCAATATGTTACATTTTGTCTACGAACGCTTCTAGCTCCTACATTTCGAAGTGCAACTACGAGTGGTATTTGATGTCATTCCATTCCGACTCCCTGCGACGTATGTAACAGCTTTACAAGGCAAAATGTGACACAAGAGGTCACACAGGTCATGAACCACTTGTAATAATACAATGGGGAACCTTCCTTGGGGAATTACATCATGGTATAGGTTTCCCCAAGCTCCGACATTGCAAGTGGCGAGATTCGGCGGTTTTTCCGAAGGCACCAACTATACTTAGAAGTATTTCGTATGTTATTCACTTCAAATCTCTGGTGTTAGTTGGACTTCGGCTGCTTCAGATTTGACTTTGGACAATGTCCGGTCGTGTGCGGTGTGGCACCTTAAAACTCACTTTCAGCGATTGCAAAATTGTAGCACCAGCGCGAATGGTTACGGTAATCGAAACGACAAAGGTCGTGGTGTCAACAGAAATTGATCTTGGAATTATGTTGAATGTTATGGAAGCTTTAATACTATAATGTAGATTGGTAAAGAGGAAAAATAAAAATATGTATATAATTATAACAATAAAAATAAATTGCCTGTATATCCTAAAGTATTGATTACATAACTTACGTTAAAGTTTAATCTTTGGTAATTTATTTTCAAATTAAACCAGTGTAAGCCTTTACTGTTAATTTGGACAAGATTCAATGAAATCTGGAAATTTTAATTTACGAGGGTGGTCTTCCAACAGAGCGTTGGAAATGTTCATTCGAACACGTTTTTGGTCTAACGTGAGCAAACGCGGTACCGAACGCGCGGACAGCTTTCTCATGCCTAAATCTTGATTCAATATGTGACAAACAGGTTCTTTGGACATATTCATAGCCTCTGCTATCTCTCTCACTTTAATTCGACCGTCGTTTAGCACCATTTGGTGAACTTTAGCGATGTTATCGTCAGTGGTTGCAGTTTTTGGACGTCACGAACGTTCATCATCTCCCAAGCTGGTACAGCCACGTTTAAATTCAGCTGCCCAAAATTTCACTGTGGTAAATGATGGCGCAGAGTCCCCATACACAGAGTCTAACTCATCTTTGATTTGCGTAGGCGTATTGCCTTTCAAAAACAAATGTTTAATGACAGCTCGATACTCGATTTTTTTCCATTTTCACAAAAACACTCACATCGACTCACTCAAACGATTGTCAAATAACAACTACGCGTCCAAAATGGCTGAAATTTTGGTGAGTACCTGTCAAAAGATGCACAACTAAATTCCCTAGCTTTTATTGACGAGTGCTGCCATCTTCACGTTAAGGTATGAAACTTTTCAGACCATCCTCGTATTAAGTCTAGACTTCACAGTAAAGTTTGTTACAACAGTTAAAGTCAGTTGTACTGTATGTTTATAATCAGGTTTCCTTTAGCTTATGCTTTACTGCATGGTAACTGATTTAGCTTTTTATAAATAAATAAATTAAACATAAACATGGTACTTACTCACGAAGTAGTTAACGGTTATGATGAAATGTGAATTCCTGGTCATAAGAGTTTTTGCATTAGTTTATTTTCTCTTTTTTTCCAAAAGTTTCGAGTGCGGTTAGGGATACGAAATAGTTTATGAAATCTCAAACATTCAAGTGCAAAGTTAATCAAATTACAAATTCAATGAGATTAGATTCAATGCACTTAAATTATTCATAACACACTTCAACAAGTAACGTAAGAGGCCATAAACTTACTTATTATGTAAAGTTTTAAAGAAATAAAATCTTAGGTGTCCGAAGTGATTTAAAATATTAATTATAGTGTATTGAACTCTATTTAAAAAATGCATATTATTTTCCTACTGACAAGTTCAATATTTTCTTGAACTTGCGGTCTCTGTAGTAAACCTTATTCAATATTTACCAAATAATGATTGATGTTCAGAAACATACAGTACAGATTTTTATATTCTTCTTATGATGTTTATATAATTTGTATAGCTATCGGTTCATTATCCTCGAGATACTATAAAAACGTATAAAAATACAACCATTGAATGTACAATGTAATACCTTCAATAACAATGTTTGTTACTAATTCAGAAGTTCATTTCATATACACATGCGTTACAGCGTATTAGTTACTACCAAGATAGGGTTTGTGGGATTTTTTGGTTTGGAAGCTTTTCATTTAATAAAAATAAAATAAACCATTTAATTAATTATGTAAGTGAATATTCATTAAATATTTATTAATACTTCATAATTTTACTATTTTTAAATAAATTCATTATTTCCTCAAAAATTTGTTTGTTTCAGATGGCCCCCCGCTCAAATAACGCAGACACTTTTAAAATTCAGAGAATGATGCTTCAAATGATAGGAATTTGGCCAATAAAAAATCCATCAATCTTAAACAAGCTGCATGGATTTGCTTCACTCTTTATCATATTCGCTTTTGCTACTTCCTTATTCTTATCAGTTGTATTTATAAAAGACTACTCTCCATTAATTCAAAGTTGGGCTATGTTGGTTTCAATTTTAAACTGCTGCATGAAGTTGGCCGTATTTTATTTCAAAGTACCAGCTTTAGTAGAATTGTTAGAATTTTTGCATTCTTTTCATTTTCATTATTATGATGAAGATCTTGATGTACATGTACAAAGTGCTATTCGCACAGCTACCATAATGGCAAAAATATTTTTGGGTAGTTCTGTATGTACTGTTTCTTCTTTAGTAGTTTCCCCATTTATAAGTCCAAAGCCTAGACAGTTACCGCTACCATTTCCATTTGATTTAAACAATCAATCATTTATTTTGTATTCATTTGCCTACATACATCAAGCTATGGCACTTTTCGTGGGTACTTGTACTAGTACAGGTTTTGATAATGTTGCGACTGGCATGATGAAGTTGTCTTCTGAATATTTTAAAATTTTAAAAATAACTATTACAAGAAGTACTGATGTAAACAAAGCATTAATAAATAAAACGTGTAACTCGGATGATGATAATGATTTGAAGTTATATAGGAAACTTGATAAAGAAGTTAATAAACGACTGAGTACGTGTGTGAAACATCATCTTGCTGTTATAAAGTGAGGTTAGGATAATTTAATCAAATACCTGTTGTAAACTTATAATTATATTCTAGATTTACTGAATCTGTGGAGTCCATCTTTACTTATATATTCTTAGTGCAATTCTTAGCAAGCGTTGTTGGCATATGTTTGGCTGGTTTTACGTTTACACATGTAAGATGTTATTAATATCTTTATATATTAATTATAAGAATTTAAAGGTTGGTTATGCTTCTAGGCAGCTGTTGGGAGCACTGAATTTGCTTTTGCCATGAGTTTACCTCTTACTTTGGTTTTTCAAATAAGCTTGTACTGCTATTTTGGAAATGAAGTTACTCTTCAGGTAGGTTTTTCAATATTGTATATTTTTTTGATCTACTATACTGCTTACTATCACTACTAGGTAAGTTAATAAATGGAAGGGCATATCAAAAACAAAGTATTATTTCTTTGTTTCCTAAATTTAAGGCTGACTTCTTATAACAAAGAAAAGGCCACTGAAAAGAAACAATTCCCAGCCAGCACACTGAGGTTATAATGACGTTATTTTTAAGTCATTATTCGTCGACGACGTCATATGACTAATAAATGATGTCCATAAGACGTATATAATGGAACGTACGTAGACATCTTCAAAACGACGTCTTTTAGACGTACAATATAATACGTACAAGTTTCATCAAAAAGATATTATTTTAGCAGGAGCCAAGGAATACTGGTCATATTAAGCAGGTGGTCACAACATAGAGGTGTTTTGACTGTAGTATATAATAAATGTTATTTCCAATATTCAACTATTTATTTATAACCCCTTCTTAGTCCTAGTATAAGACGTTTTAATGACGTCTTATATTGACGTCTTTGGGCTGTGACATAATGATGTTAGTTTTACGACAATTTGACGTCGTTACTGCCGAAAAACGGCAACATTATGTTGTCAGTGTGCTGGCTGGGGTAAGATACAGAAGGAAACAATACTCTTTATTCCAAGTCATTGACTGGCACAATTAATCCATTAATATGTTTTTAAAATTATTCATTGCTAACCTATTTTTGAGACAAAGCAGTGCTATACGACCAGATCTTGTAGACAGATTTGTACAGTTCAAAGTTTCTACAAAAAGGTAATGCAAAATTTACAGTTAAATAATTTATAATTAAAAAGTCAGTAAATAAATATTTTCTTTTAATTTTTCTATTTCATTAAGATATACTTACACTTGGCATTAAAATTCTTGATTGGTTAATTGGTTTTAAACTAAACTACTGTAGTAATGTCCTCGAATAAAGATTACTACTTCTTTCGTTATCTCGCCTGTTTCTTTGTAATGATAATGATTCGTTCTTTTTTAAGACGCCTGCCTTAAACTAAATACAACAATATTACCAGATTTACAAAGGAAGTGATAACTGTAGCGTTATAACGCTGTAAAGTGTTGACGTATTCTATTCGGAACTTTGTCAAAAAACCTTATAGTTGTTCCAGACTATGAACAAATTAACAGAACAACGGATAGGCAATCAAAAAATACGAGTATTGTTATTGCCTACTTTGAAAAGGCGCATTTAATAAATAATTTAAAAAAGTAATATTTTATGGTAAATTTTAAAGCTTTTGAAATCAATTTTGTCATACTGAAAAACAATTAATCTAAACTCGACGTTAGTGACGAAATTTTATCAATAAAGAAAATTTGAGCCACCAATCAAAAAAGTCTGAAAAACGTCTTGATTTGAACCAATAAAATTACCGCATTTCAAACTTCGCGCTATAGCTTGGACCTGGCAGAAAAAACGAAGTGTAGAACTTTTTAAATTTTTAATGGAATTAAACGTATTTAGAAAAAATAAAAATGATAAAACCAACATTTTAATTCAGAAACCTCTAATTTAACTATATTTTAGAGCAGCACAATATTAGATGCCTGCTACATGACAGATTGGATTGCTTGTGGTCCAACGGTTCGTAGAACGCTTTTCATTATCATGGAACGATCAAAACGTCCCCTTAAATTAACAGCTGGAAAGTTTATTACGCTCTCACTTTCTTCTCTTGTTACTGTGAGTCTTGCCTAATATTATGTAGTAAGATATCTAAATATTACTAGAATAATTAATTAATTCTAATTGTAGGTCTTGAAATCAGCCGTTTCGTATGGGACTGTTCTACAACAGCTAACAGATAAAGATTAAGATAACACCACGTTTATACTTAAATTCTTAAATATAAGTTAGATAAAATTAAACAAAATATATTTTAAGATTAAAAAGTAAAATTACTGTACATACAATTTATTTACCTAGAGGTTACTTCTATTAAAATAATATTTAAATAGATTTTCCATATTTTGAAACAAAGCTGTGTGAATCATTCTTTATCAAAATCCAGAGTATTGTAAAAATAATACTGTTAAAAATTGCAACTGTAAATTTATAGACTTACTAATCAGTTAATTGTATACTTCACTTCCTTTATTAATAAAAAATATGTAATAGTTGCGTAATTTGTGTTAATTGAGATAGATCTAATTAAGATAGAATCTTTTGACTTTCCGAAACAGAATTTTGCAAACTATAAAAGATAAAGCAAGTTATATGAATTAAAACATTGTCAAACAAAGTCAGCAAAAATAATACAGTTTTACACTTACAGCTTAGTAGAGGCCAGCAACATAGAATGTTTCGTTTGCGAGATGAAACGATTACAAAGATACTAGAATATTAAAATTACAAATAGCATTCCTTTTACAATCAATTATTATTAATTAAACTTAAGCACAGAAGATATAGAAGACCTACTCGACACTTTAAGTTTACAGGTTAACAATCATGACTATTAATTAATTATAAGGACACAAGAGTTCTTGATGTTGAATGTAACAAAGAAAAAAGAACACTTTTAGAAAGTGCTATCTTTTCAATTATCAAAATGCAATTAACCATACAGCAGATGTTAGTAATTTGAGTTCTGTATATGGTTTATTAATTAACTTTAAACCTAAATTTAAAAATAAAACCTCACAACCAAGTTCATTTCGTTGGAATCTCGAGCGTATACACGCACGCATACACACACGATTCCAGCTCCACAATGGGCTTCATTTATTTAACTTTTGTCGAAAACATAAATTTCCATTCCATACTTTATTCCAATATCCATCCAAAGCTTCAGAACCAGTTGCCATAAATGTGTAGTACACCAGATAATACCAAAAAATATTGCTTTCTCCTCAAAGATCCAAAAACCAATTACCATACATTTGTAGTTTTAGTAAATGTTTAAGAAGTCAGCTAATTAAGAAAAATCCCAGATTACTTTGGGCATTTTGTAAATTCGTTTTATTTTGTACATGGTTTTTTAATTTTCTACATAAGCACTTTTAAATGGTTTTCCTTTTTTTATAACTAATATTCTTAATAATTCTTTACAAGTTAATGCACATGTATTAAAGCGAACACAATCAAACTTCTACCTTTACACAACTTTTTACAGAGCATTAAACGAAAAAAAAAGCTACTTATTTTCTGTATCTAGATAGATAGAATGTATTTACTTGATTACTGTTAGAGACCGAATAATCAACTTACAAGTAAAACTACTTCTACTAAAATTATATTACCTATTATATTACAATATTATATACTATTACATACAAAATAATTATAAAACATCTACTATGCAAATAACGATAAACTAAACAAGAACATATATGTCATGAATTTGACTAGAATACACAAGAAGTATTATATAACCTGACTGCTAGGAAATATCTAGATTTATTAAACTACCTACTATATGATTAATACAGTTATATAATTTGTGAATCATTCTAAGTTTGTAACATATTACAAGAGTTGAGTTCCAATTTTGCTACATAAATATATTAAATGAAATACGTAAATAAATAAAGAATAGTATATAACACCTTTTGAAAAAACCGAATAAACCACGAAGAACCTCAAATCGATCTATGTAAAATTAAATAGCGTATCGTAGGGTAAAACACAGTCGTCGTCCAATGAGCGAGAGAGAGAGAGAGAGAAAGAGAAAGAGATGGCAGGAGCAGAAAGCATGCGTTAATACAGTTTTCTTTTTACAAATACGTTCTCTCTTAGCAGTACACGCGTAATGAGTAATACAGATTTCTTTTTGTACAACTGGCGCCATCTATTAGCAGTACACAAGTTGTCGGTAATACAGATTTCCGTAGGGGCGTGATAGCTGGGAAAGAGGTAAAATGGCGGTCGTCTAATCAGACAGCAGTAGACGTGTCGTCCAAGATGGCCGCCAACCAATCACAGCGTAGTAGACGTGGTGCAAGATGGCAGCCAACCAATTAGGCTTAGAAGAGATTTTTAAATAAGAGCTTTTTTCTTTGTACTTTATGAAATTTGTGATAGCAGATTATAATTTTTATTAAAAAAAGTATTTATTCACTTATTCACACCTTTTTCATAATTAAAAAGAAGGTAAGGACAACAGAACAACGCATCAACTACTACGGGCTGTTAGCCACTAATTTTTGCAGGTTTCAATTTTTAAAATAATATTTTCCCCGTCATTTATTTTGCTAAACCATAACCTATTTTATTTATAATAATAATAATGTAATAACAAAAATACTATTGTACGCTAATTTAACGAATTTTGTAATGATTGCTACTATTTTATTTTACGATTAGAATTTAATAACAATATTCTCCCTGTCATTTAATTTTGCTAAACCACTCTAATATTTCAGGTGCTTCAACGTGAAACATGATTCGTTGTTAAATTACTAACAAGTCAAGACCTGCTTATTTCAAGAGCACCTGTCTGTCTGACTAAAGACCAGCCATTGTTTAACGTCCTGTACTAACTATAGGTAAACTATATTGCTTTTCATTCAGATGTTGTTGTTTATTTAAAATTTTATAATGAGTCGCAATTATAAGAATTAATAAAATACAACTTGTTTTCAAATAATTAGAGAAAATAATAATTAATTTAGATTTAATAACACTTCTTCTGTAATTAATTAATAATTACAGTGAATATAAATAAAAATCATGAACAAAAAAATGAAAACTTTTATAATATAGTTTTTATTAGATAGTAAAATATATGAATCATTATAAGTTTGTAACATATAACAAGAGTTGATTTGTAATTTTGTTAAATATAACAGATGAAATGCGTAAATAAATAAAGAATAATATGTAACACGTTTTAATAAAAAAAAAAAAAAAAAAAAACTATAATTAACCATGAAGTACCTCAAATTGATTTGAGCAAAATTAAATATTATCTACCTAAATTAAATAAGGTATCGTTTAAAAATTTAAATTTTAATCCAACTACAACGTATCATTAAAATTTTAATATTGGATATCTTAATATTTTAATGAATATCTTTTTGTTATTAAATATTTAGTATCAGTTATACTTTTTAACTTTGAGAGTGTGACCACTATTTTGAGACCACGTGGAGAAAACGTACCTAATAATGTTTAATATAAATAATCTGGAAATTTATGTAGGAGTATTTTTAAACCAAATATCATCATAATACATATAGTACGTAATTCTAATAAATTAAGATGATGGTTAAGTTGGTCTAGAAAAAGGAAATCATGACAAACATGCAGTTCCTTTTCTACTTCTGCGGAAAGATTGAGAAATGCTTAAAGTATTAAATTACTTTTTTGTTGTGCATAAAACCAAATATGAAAGAGAGATGTTTCATTTGTTTGGTATTTCACATTTCGTGGTTTTATAATGCAAGTATTGTAAAAGAGTTATTTGTATTAGGTATAGTATTATATTGCATACAAATGTAATAAAACTCAAGATTGATTATTTTAAACATTTAGCAATTGAAGATACAATGATGATGATTATTATTATTGCTTTCTATACATACAGTGCTATTAAATTAAATCCAACATGTGCAATAATCTCTATGTTGCGTTTGAAAATAATCAAGTAAAAGCATTATGCATGCATAGGTAGCCAGTTATCCTCACGCTATTTTATACGATTTACATATATTGCATAGTAAATAAATAGCGTTGTATGCTTGCTGAATTGATTACTATATTTTCTTCGTTGTTGTTTTATGTTAAAATGCAACCAAACCCAGATCTGACAGATGTTTATTGTGTATTAGATGTAATATATGTATTAGCTAAGTTATTTGGAATGGCACCATATACAAGGAATTATAGAAAAGGAAAATATTATTATAAAACGCAAAAATTAGGATTTCAAAGTGCTGGATTTTCCTTAAGTAAGTATAATTAATTTCTATACTGAAATATTACGATGTAATATAGTATTTATAAAATTTAGGAAGAGTGTGGTACCTTGAACGTAATATATGTATCATTAAAATTTCTAAGACGTTGTTTCTCGTTAAGGTTTTTAGAAGCACATTAGGATATTTATGATACACTCACTTAAGCTAGCAGTTAAAGGTTAAAGGCAGGTTAGGTTAGGTTCAGACGCAGACGAGTAATAGATATCGTCGAAAGGTGCTAACCTTAACTCGGGTAAATTTACAGTGAAAAATTGAATTTTATACACTAAAGGGGCTTTATCTATGAATTCCAGAAAATAGTCGAAATTACATCCATCATCACCAAATATAAATTAAGATGATTAAACGCTACATAAAATATTTATTTATTTACTTCTAATAACAATTAAAAAATAAAAAAGCAAAACACTGAAATGAAGAATCATACTAATGAAATTGAAAGGTATTTCCTTATCTTACTTATCTAGTGTTAATCAAGATAATAATTAAAATTTACCTTATATTTATTTAAACAAGTTTTTTGTGCAGCAATACATCAAGAGAGTTACAACAGTATATTTCAAAATGGTTTATTAACCTTGAATACACTTTTAAAGTAAAGTTTTCTAAAAACCATTATATGGGCCTTATTTGATGAGTCCGAAATTAAACATCGATGCGTGCTTAACCGTTTGAAACCAGAAATCACTTTCAGCTATTCACAAAAATTTTCTCTTGTAACAACTTTTATTGGACGTAGCGGAATCTAGTGTTCCTTAGGAATTGCTTAGTATAAATGATCGCCGAATCTTTCTTAACCCTCTTTCAGTTTTAATATCTGATACATTTTAAAGGTTGCCTAGATCTTAACGTCTTTCTCAATGCAAAAAAATTCTTAAATTTCCCTTACTTAGGTTTTAATTTAAGAAGAAAATAATTAAAATTCCAACACAACCTTTTCTACAAATTATCGCAAAAAATTGCAAAAGATTATATAAATGCTTCAATAAATACAATGTAAACGTCTATTCGAAATTAAACAGATAGCTGCTAAACGTACTGTTGCCTTTTCGGATACAAACTATTTCATATACAACAAATAGAAATGGTGGAATATTACAAAATTTGTCCAATAGAGACACTATGACGTCGATTTAATAAAGAGAAACTTGGTAACGTAATAATAACTGCAATTGAGCAGAAGAGAAGAAATTATGGAAAAATAAAACTTGACTAAAAATTGTTTTAATAGTAAATGAACAAGTAAGAATAACAGAAGTCGTTACAAGACAAGGTACAACTTCAAGGTACAACTCTCTCCCTACAGTAGTTTACGGTAGAATGATTATAAAATAAACACATATTTTTCCTTTTAGTTCAAATTACTTTAATAAGTTACTGTGTATATTGGTTTATTATAGAAGGTATCGTGAGTCAGAAGAAATTACCAAGGCTATTTCTAATTATCATTTTCATTAGTTTAGGCTTAATTGCAATTATTACAATTATCACAATGTTTTGTCAGCAACGTAATTTTATTCTAACATTTCGAAAAATTAGGTATATAGATAAGATTTTAAATCAATGGGGCTCTAGCGGCTGTTATAACAAGGAGTACTTTACTATGTATACAATAAGACTAACAGCACCACTTCTAGTTATATTATCAGAAATAACCAAACCTGATTGCCCACTGGATTGGAGAATATGTGAAATAATTTGTTTTGGATTTTCAATGGTAGTAAGAATGTATTTCTTGATCTACTTAAGCTTTGGGCTAGATATACTAAGAAAACAGTTTAAGAGACTAAATGATCTTATAAAGATTGTATGTAAAAATGATGGCACTTTTAGTAACGAGCAATTGTACAATACATATGAAAGTTATGAATTTTTAAAAACTGCAGCGCGAATGCACGAACTCTTATGTGGTGCAGTTAGAAATATAAATAAATGCTTTCAACTAGGTTTTCTATTGACTGTATTTCAAAGTTTTATGACAGTTGTCATTTTTATATATGGACAAGTTAGAGATACACAAAACACGGTTTCTGATTGGCAATATGAAGCATACTCAATGTTTTTGATATTTCCAATATGTATTGTAATTCACTACGCACAACAATTAAAATTAGAGGTGAGAAATGCTTAACAACTGCCTTTGAGTAAGAACGAGGTATATGTAAGTTCAGTGATTATTTAAATAGTTGCACAAATCTTGTGATTGTGGATATTATATGACATGACGTAGATTACGGTTGTAGCTACTACATTGTTGTAACCAATCAAGTTATACACATAGTAGTACCTATAGTTCAACCATAAATACAAGAAATGAGTCATTACAAATCACGTGAGAGAAAATTTAAAATGCTTCTAGAATTACGCGCAGGCCACGCTGTAATCCAAATGATAAAATAAAAAATAATTGTGCTAGAAAGATTCAGTAGCGGAACAAACTGATTTGAACTAAAAATAAATGTAAAATCAGGAATGAAAATCTGTTGGTTCTAGCGTACGTCACTGAATTTTTAGCAACGTGAAATTTTCACTCTTATCTTATCCCACCCCGGGTCGTATTTATTTATTCCGGTGTGATTACGAATGTTACTCATTTCTTGTATTCGTGGTTGAAGTGTAGTATGGTTTACTACTGCCTCAAAAGGCAGCTACTGAAGTTTGATACTATCACCTCGTTCTACCCAGCAAATAAGGAAACACATTATCCAGCTTTCTGTCTGAAACTGTTTTGATGAAACATGTCCTTTGCATCTTGTTTTCCAGGCAGAACGTACAGGCCGGGTACTGTGTAATTCTACTGGAGAATATTATGGAGACAGATTTTCTATCGCAGTAAGTAATTTCAAACTGAATAGCTGAACACTACTGAGTTTCTCCAGTAATTTTATTTTTTTATAGAAAAATAAATTTATAATGCAGCTTTTACATAATAACGTCCACTTAAGGGTTTGTGGGTGCTATGTCTTAAATTTTACTATAATTACAAATGTGAGTGTTTGCAATTTAAAATAACATGTATTTAAAATTACATTTATTAATTTTTCAGCATGCAGACTTGTGCAGTACATTTGCCATATTTTTATTAAAAATGTCATAATAATCTAGTAGGTATGTACTAGTCAAGACGAATATTGTTAGATGGATTATGTTAACACTACTCTTTTAGAATGTATGTTTTAAAACTGCTGCGTTTAGCATTGTATAATCTGTGTTTTGACTCTCCCATTCTTAGATGATTTCCATGGAAAGTGCTTCTCCAGGGTCAACATAATCTTTTTCATTATTTAAATTTTCCGGTTTGTATTCACACTTTCTCTGATATAACCTAGCACAATTCTAAAGTAGTATATAATAAAAACAATTCTTGTAATTAATACTATAGTAACAATCCAATTACGATTACCTGGAGTTTGACTCGTTGCAGAAGTTATTTTACTTGAACTTTTTATATCGCTAATAAATAGTTAAGTCAGAAGTTTAAGCTCTCCGTGGTTTGGTGGTAGAGATCCTGTCTATCGATTAGAGGGCTATGTGTTTAAATCTCGCTTGCAATTAGTTTTAAACATTTAGTACAATCGTTTTTGAGCTCAAATGTATAAAAGTTGCGCAAATGATCGTGGGGGGGGGGCGAATTTACTTCTTCTATACCTCCATTACCTCTATTGCACTCCAATAAGAGTTTTTGAATAATTTGGATAGACTTCTTCGATAAAGTTTTCATATGAATCTGTTTGATGCATCCCTATTATATTTTTGTAGTACACAATAATTCTTTAAAAGATATGACTTTTTAATATAAATTTCCTTATTTATTTTGATGTCTAATGAATTTTATCAAGTATGTACTCTCAAAAAACAACTTTGGATGCGATACGTGAATTTTGTTATACATTGTTTTCAAATTTGAGATTGCTATTATAATTAAGTTTGTATCAATGATATGCTATTCTGGTGATTTTAGATCATTTATTCAATTAATTCCAGTTTCAGCTCCAAAGCTTGGTACAAAATTTCATCATAGGTAGGGATGCGCACGATACATCCAAAGAAATTATCAATATATTCATATCGATAGAAGGCTTCCGATATATCGTTTCTTATATCGCTATATTTATTCGATTTATCGAATCAAATTCAAGAGAAACTGTAATTAATTTGTTTTTTAATTCCATTATGGGCACCAATATCTAAGATCATCAAGTCGTGTGTCTATCCTGATGACTTTGCTCAGTAGCAGTGCGAAGGGTATCTATGCCAGGCGTTGGCAACCTTTTTTTGGCTGCGAGTCAAAATCAACCAAAATGTGACTATTAAGAAGGCGTTTCGGGTCAATGGATATTTTCATTTTCATCTCAAAGAAAACAAGATATTGTAACGTTCTTTTTCAAAATAATAACACAAGTGCTGTTTAAATCGTCTATTCACAAACAAATATTTATTTCTATACACTAATACACTATAAATTAACGCTATGATTATAAACCATTAAAAACTATTATTTACAGACTATGAATTTCTAATACAACATTTATATTCACTATTTATTTTGTAATACACAGTTAATGACTTGCTGTTGACTGCCTCTCTTTTATCCGCAATTCGTTTTTATATCCTCATATAAACGCACCAGAAATCGCTGGAACCTTCTATGTATTCTAGAAAATGCTAGAATAAACCGCGTCTGATTTACATGCTTGTACGATGCGTCATTCTCTCGAAGGCGGCAGAACACACCACCTGTCGCTCGAAAAGAGGTTCGTTCCTTTTCTCTCCCGTTACACTGCCCCCCTCTTCAAGTCTGTTCTGTCCCAGAACAGGTTTTATGCTCTGGTTCCTGTAGAACGGGTCATGACGATATCGACAGTCTTCACCTCGACTACACGTTCCATTACGGTAGAAATAACAGTCTACACTCTTCGTTGGCCTTAATGCGGGCTGTGGGTCAAAACTGCAGACGAAGATCTTGACGTCCGTACCTCTAAAGACAACTTCCAGCATGTTTCTAACGATTCTCCAATCCAGCTGGTCCCGCCCACAGCCGAGTTTGGGAACTGCCAATTTGTTAATTCCCCTGGTAAGCAACTCGATTCTCAAATTCCATAGTGCCCTCCACAAGTCGGCGTAACTCGGTTTCTGGTAGTAAAACTGCTTGGTTACCAAGTAGTAAATGGATCGGTCATGATCAGGCAAGCGTAAGGATTTACCAACAGAGGGATTTTGTTCTCGAAGTTCATTCAGCCGTCCAAATTTATTTCTAAACACCACTGCGATCCCCCTGGACATACGGAGATCCTCGGAGACACAGTGGGCAATGGAATAATCACCAGGGACCCGGAAGAGATCTTGTTGCATCTCAGTCGTGACTCCGAATCGCGCTTTTCTAGTTCCAGAGAACGCAGCCATAAATTCTCTAAAGGTTGGCTGATCATCTTCAGGCCTTACGGTATTGATAGCCACCTCAGCCTCATCTTTCCGATCCGGGACTGCGTCATTATTTCCCTCATAGTGCGCCAGACGATTGGAGTGTACCACTTTTGGTTTCCCCCTTGGCAATTTCTGGATGCGATAAATCAAGTCATTTATTCGTTTCTTCACCTGGTATGAACCCTCCCAATTTCGCTGTAACTTTGGAGAATAGCCACGACGCCTTTGCGGGTTGTATAACCAGACAAGCTCTCCAGGTTGAAACCCTCCTTCTTGGGCTCTCACATCGTACGTAACCTTCATCCGGTCACTCGCGATTCGACTATTATTTCGGGTTCGGTCGTGAATATCCTCCAACTTCTTCTTTAAGTTGATGACATAATCATTCCCGGCTACCTCCTGCTCTATAGGTGGAGACCCAAATTCCAGATCACACGGTAACCGTAACTCGCGTCCAAACATCACAGACGCTGGTGACTGACCGGTTGTTTCGTGGACCGATGCACGATAAGCCATCAGGAACAGATGCAGGTATTGGTCCCAGTCTCGTTGATGATCGGAGACGACCTTGGCCAAATATTTGCCCATTGTTCGATTCATGCGTTCTACCATTCCATCGGACTGCGGATGTAACGGTGTGGTCCGAGTCTTGCGAATGCCCAACAATCGACAGACTTCTCCAAAAAGTACAGACTCGAAATTGCGGCCTTGATCCGAATGCAGCTCCATGGGCACTCCGAAACGACTGAAAAACTCTTTGACTAGTACGTCAGCAACAGTCGCAGCTTCCTGGTTTGGTAGGGCATATGCTTCTGGCCATTTGGTAAAATAGTCCATTGCCACTAAGATGTATTTATTCCCATCGTCAGTTTCGGGAAATGGTCCGGCAATGTCTATAGCTATTCTCTCCAGAGGACTACCCACATTGTACTGCCTCATAGGTGCTCTTCGTTTCCCCAAGGGTCCGTTGCCAGTGGCACATAGTTCACATTTCCGGCACCACTCCTTCACGTCTTCTTTACAGTTGACCCAATAAAAACGCTCCTTAACTTTCTCCAAGGTCTTTTTCACACCGAAGTGTTCTCCGGAGGCACCGTCATGGAGATGTCGCAATACTGTAGCCACTCGGCTTCTTGGAACCACGAACTGAGACCTAATGGTGGTGCCATCTTCACTCTCCAGTACTCGCTTCAGGAGATCGTCTTCCACCTTCAAGGACTCCCATTGGGCCCAATATGCTTTGAGCGTTCTGTTAAAAGGGCTGACGGCCTCCCAGGCAGGCCTTTCTCCCACGCGCTTCCATTCCAGTACCATTTTTAGTTCGGGATCAGCCTCCTGCTGTCGTTGCAATTCTTCCGGCAACCAATTGTCGTTGACGATGGTAGTCCTTAATACTTGGCAAACCCTCTCTTCCAAACGAGAGCAATGACGGCAATCCGTTGGACAGGGTCTTCTTGAAAGAGCATCGGCATTTCGATGACTAGTGCCCGCTCGATGTTCGGTGTCAAAGTCGTATCCTTGTAATCGTTCGATCCACCTTGCGACCTGGCCTTCAGGATTACGGAATTGTAGAAGCCATTTCAACGCTGCATGGTCCGTCCTCAATAAAAACTTCCGTCCGTACAAGTATTTGTAGAAGTGCTCAACGGACTTCACGACGGCCAATAGTTCTTTTCTGGTCACACAATAATTCCTTTCGGCTTTCGACAAAACCTTACTAAAATAGCCGATGACCTTTTCTTGTCCATCCTGTATCTGAGAAAGTACCCCCCCAATGGCCAGATTACTTGCATCTGTGTCAAGTATGAATTGCCCTTCTGTCCGTGGATAGCTCAATATTGGTGCTGTTGTCAGGGCACGCTTCAGCTGTTGGAAAGCTGTTTCACACTCTCCGCTCCAAACATACTCGCGCCCATCTTCAGTTAACCTTGTCAGAGGTTTCGCTATATTGGCAAACCCAGGAACGAAACGCCTGTAGTAGGTACATAACCCAAGAAAACTACGAACTTGGTGTTTATCTTTCGGTGTTGGCCACTCTTGAACTACACGAATCTTATCGGGGTCGGCTGCCACTCCATTTTGTGATACGACGTGCCCGAGATATTTCACTTCCTTTCTGAATATGTGGCACTTTTTCGGACTCAGTTTCAGATTGGCTCCGCGTAGTCTTCGGAACACTTCCTCTAGGTTTTTCAAATGTTCGTTGAATGATTTTCCGACTACAATCACATCATCTAGGTATACCAGGCAGGTCTTCCACGACAGCCCTCTCAGGATGGTCTCCATTAGACGCTCAAAGGTGGCCGGAGCGTTACATAGACCAAAAGGCATAACCGTAAACTGCCATAGTCCGGAACCAATAGTGAACGCGGTCTTCTCCCGGTCTTCAGGTTCCATTTCAACTTGCCAATAACCACTCTTCAAGTCCAAAGTCGAAAACCATCGTGAACCAGACAGGGTATCTAACGTGTCGTCGATGCGTGGTAAGGGATAGCTGTCTTTCTTGGTCACGTCATTAAGCTGCCGATAGTCCACACAAAATCTCGTTGACCCGTCCTTCTTACTGACCAGGACCACCGGTGATGCCCATGGACTGCTGGATGGCTCGATGATCCCTTGTTCTTCCATATCAGCAATAATCTTTTCGGCTTCTGCTCGCCTTGCTAGAGGTAGACGCCTCGGCTGCTGACGGACAGGCATAGAGTTGCCTGTATTGATTTTATGTTTTACTATATTTGTTCGTCCCTTCTGGCTATCGTCAAGAGCGAAGATATCTTGGTATCGGTGAACCAAACCCTGTACCTCTTTCACTTCCGTTCTGTTAAGGTCTTCGCACGAACTAGTAACCATACCCACTAATTTTCCACCATGGTCTTTGGGCACTGGTTTTGGAACATCAGCCATACACCTGGCTACTCGGAATACTGGCACACACTGTCCCACAAGGGTACTCTTCTTCAATGTCACCGGATCCACATTAACGTTCATAATTCTCACCGGTACTCTCTTTCCAACCTTGATCAGCGCTTTTCCCACCAGTATGCCACTATGGATCTTCTTATCACAAACAGGCTCCATCATTCGCACACATCCTACCCGAAGATCTCCATCCAAACCCGCCTCGACAACCATCTCGCTTTGACCCGGCAATATCACATCTTCAGTCAGCAAAACCCTTACAACCGGATCTTCTCGTGGATGCAACGGAAGTTCTTCGTTACCGACCTTCAAAACACCCTCTTTCAAATCCAACGTAAAACCAAATTTTCTCAGGAGGTCCATTCCCAAGATGAAGTCATCAGTGATATCAGCTACCAGCACCTCATGATCACGTTCTTCACTTCCAATGCCAATCTTCATCTTCACCACTCCGCGTGTTGGTATCACTTCACCTGTTGCTGTACGGAGTTGAGTAGTTGTTGATAACAGCTGCATACTTGATTGTAGAACATCAGGGCGTACGATGGATTTTGTCGCCCCCGTATCAATAAGTAGTGGAACAGTTCGGTTAGCAATTTTCCCATCTACGAACAAACTGCTGGTACTATTGTTTGATGTTACTGCATGGATGGTGATCTTCGGGGCATCTCTACGCAAGGTCAACGTTCGCCCCCACTCGTCGACCTTCTCGTTTTCCGACTGCTGAACCTGTTTTGGTTTAGGGCAACGACGTCGTATGTGACCTTGTTCGCCGCAATTCCAACAACGAGGCCCTCGAACTTCTTGATGATTCTTCTTACGGCTTTCTTCCTTCCGAAGAACTCTCAGTACTAACTCTTCTAGGTGATCTTTAGAACCTTCTTCTTCCTCCACAACGGCCCGAACACGCCCGTGACCTCGGGACGCTTGTTTTGCAGCTTCAAATTCTAAAGCGTGAGCAAGCGCATCATCAGTTGTTCTTGGTCGTGCTAGCCTCAATGATTGTTGTGTTTCTCCGTCTCTTAACCCATCAATGAAGGTCTGCACAGCCAGTTGTCCCAGAAATGAATCGGGTGCCGTAGGGTACGCCAATCGGACAAGCCGCGCAACATCGGCTTCAAACTCCTGCAGGCTTTCTCCATTCTTCTGGATACGATTCTTCACTTGCGCGTGATACACTTGTTGAAGATGCGCGTCTCCATATCTCATTTCCAATCTAGACACTAACAATTGGTAATCATTTTCCTGTCCTGCTGGGATTGTTTGCAGGACGTTCAACGCGTCTCCACGCAAAGCCACAGTTAAAGAAACGGCCTTTTCCTTGCCTGTCCATCCGTTGGCCCCAGCGGCCGCCTCAAATTGTTTGTAGTAGGTGGACCAAGGTATCTTTCCATCGAACGTGGGTGGTTTTACTTTTATCCCTACGGCAGGAACCTTTTCTTCTTTAAATTGTTTCTTTACTTCATTAAACGGCCACTCAGAAGTTGAGGGAAACCGTAGTTGCCTCATTCTATCTTCCAGCATTTCGATCATATCGTCTTTCTTAGTTGTTGGTGGTAATTGCATTTGGGCTATTTTCTCTTCTACCATCTTTATTACCCTATCTTGTTCCGCCAATCTACCTTCCAATAGTCCTAACGCACTGGCATTCTCCAAAAATTCTTCGAAAACTTTATCTTCCAACGCTTTGACATTTTCCAACAATTCTCCTTTCATCATTTTAACATTTTCTTCCAGTGCTTTAGTATTTTCAAGTAATTCTTGTTTAAGCATTCTAACATTTTCTTCGGACTTTCTAGAATTCTCTTCGGACTTTTGCAGTAATTCTTCTTTTAACATTCTGGAATTCTCTTCTGACTTTCTAAAATTCTCTTCGGACTTTTGCAGTAATTCTTCTTTTAAAATTCTAGAATTCTCTTCGGACTTTCTAGAATTTTCTTCGGCTTTTCTAGAACTTTCTTCCATTTTACTTAACAACAAACTAGTATCAATTGCGGGTCCAGGTATTTCGAAGCGGTAATTTTCAGGATCTTCCTTCTGTTCTAAAAGCCATTCTCTTAGCCGATTTATCAAAACTTCTTTCTTTCCATTACTATCCAAGTCCCTCTCGTCCAACTCCCGCTTCAAATCTATTACTAAGAGATCCTTTAATAGTTTCATCACCATTTTGATTGTTTGTTGAAATTATGTTTTAACACCAAAAATTTTATTCTCACAGCACTTTAATTAATTATTACGCGATTTTATTTATTTTAAAAAAAACCTCACACCTGTAACACCACTGTAACGTTCTTTTTCAAAATAATAACACAAGTGCTGTTTAAATCGTCTATTCACAAACAAATATTTATTTCTATACACTAATACACTATAAATTAACGCTATGATTATAAACCATTAAAAACTATTATTTACAGACTATGAATTTCTAATACAACATTTATATTCACTATTTATTTTGTAATACACAGTTAATGACTTGCTGTTGACTGCCTCTCTTTTATCCGCAATTCGTTTTTATATCCTCATATAAACGCACCAGAAATCGCTGGAACCTTCTATGTATTCTAGAAAATGCTAGAATAAACCGCGTCTGATTTACATGCTTGTACGATGCGTCATTCTCTCGAAGGCGGCAGAACACACCACCTGTCGCTCGAAAAGAGGTTCGTTCCTTTTCTCTCCCGTTACAATATTGTTATACAAGTAAATTATTAGATCAATCTGGACCTATGACTGTCAACTATGGGGTTGCGCAAGTCGATCAAATGTTTAAGTAGTCAAACGCTTTCAATCTAAAGCCATCCGTACTATGGCAGCGGCACCTTGGTATGTGACCAATTAGCAGTCCATGTAGACCTTAATACCCTTAAGTGAAAGACTTAATTAAAAAGTATGCTATTGATAGAAGAACTCAGACGTCTACAGAAAAAGTGTCCAAAAGACCCTACTGTTTAAACAGGAAACTCCACTGGGAGTCTGCCAATCAAGTATAAGTAGTACAACACGTTAGCTCTTAGATTGTATTAATATTCGAATTGCTAATTAAATAAATTACAAAAAACTCAAAGTGTTCGTTTCATGTTTATGTTTTATAATTTATTTTTATATTTTATACTTTATTTGCACTCAAGTGAGTCACTTGAACTTATCAAATGGATCACTTGATAACCGGTGGGTCATAGGTTGCCGTCGTCTGATTTACGCTATAGACCAGGTATATTTTGACGGTAGGCCAGCCGGACCGATACTATATTTATTGGTTAAATAACGATAAATTAATACTAATTTCTAACTTATTAATCAATTATTAAATAACACATTGTAAATAATTATTTTAGTCCATTTATGCTTTACAAAACACTTAAACTCGAAAATCTCGGCATTGAAATCAATCTCATATGAAGTTTTTAAAAATTTTATAGTTATCAATTAATTTTCCAATTTTATCATCGATTCTAAACCATTTATAATATGAATTATTATATTATAAAGTTAATTAGTTGTTTTTGATTGTTATTTAGTTTTTCAGTGGCTCTATCGTATTTCCTGGCGTTTGTTTTATTTAAATTTCCCATGAAACGTTTAATAACATTTTCAGCAAAATCAAATAATGCCCTTCTGATAAGTAAAATTGTTTAGCTTGAACCTTAATAAGGTTGGTTTTGTATGAATACCCCGGTGACATTATATCTTATTTAATTATTATCAATATTTGTCAAACATAAAAAACGACATATTATTTTTATTTAAAAAACGTTTGATTACTAATGTAATATAAATATTGAATATGTATGTATATGCTTTTAATATGATATATTGATGATGATAATTAATATAATCTAATATGTCTGTAATATTTGTATAATCTATATAATATACTATTTTAAATTGAAAATATGTTTTTGAAAATATAGCCCCTTAGCATTATATATAACTAAAATATTTAACTCTCAGTGTTTGTTAAACATAGAAAAATATTCAAGATGTAATACTACTGTAGAGATAAAAGTAAGAATGTTGTATAAATATATTTTATTGTATGTATTTTTAATATGATGTATTTGATATAATATGAATATATCATAAATATTGACGTAGGTATTGGGACACCTGGCCCAGACGTTTTTGAGGGGATGCAGTCAGGTGGTTAAGTACGGAATCTGTATTACCGACATTCTGTATTACCGGCATTTGGTTCGTCACTCGGTTAAATGGCAACGCTGTTGCTAGGGGAAAACAGATGGCGCCAGTGTCGTTTTACGTCAAATCTGGGGTCTTTTTATGTCGATCTCTCTCTAATCTGGGGACTTTTTATGTCGATCTCTCTCTAATCTAGGGATTTTTGTCTCGAAGTACGGAATCTGTATTACCGGCCTTGTATATTACCGGCATTTGGTTCGGCGCTCGGCTAAATGGTGTTAGTGTTGCTAGGAAAAACAGAGGGCGCTAGTGTTGAATTATTCCCTTCACGCTCTAACCGATTACGGACGTTCTGCTAGTCGTTAATAGAGGGCGTCATGAAGGGATCTGTATTACATGCAGACTGTGTACTACTACTAGAGGGCGTCATGAAGAAATCTGTATTACCGGTATGTAGAGGTCGCGTAAAAAGAGAACTGTATTAGAGACCCTTCAATTACAGTCTGCAGCCATTTTACATCACAACATGTGGCGCTAAATTTGAATCTGCCAAATTACTGAATCTGTCAATTTTAATCTAGTCATTTTTGCATGCATCTGTCATTCTTGCATCTGTCAAATTATGAATCTGTCATTTTAAATCTGTCAATTTTGAAGCTGTCATTTTGAATCTGTCATTTTAAATCTGTCATTTTTGCATCTGTCAATTTTAAATCTGTCATTTTAAATCTGTCAATTTTGCATCTGCCATTTTTGCATCTGTCAATTTTGAATCTGTCTGTCATTTTAAATCTGTCAATTATGCATCTGTCATTTTGCATCTGTCATTTTAAATCTGTCAATTTTGCATATGTCATTTATGCATCTGTCAATTTTGAATCGGTCATTTTAAATCTGTCATTTTAAATCTGTCAATTTTGCATCTGTCATTTTAAATCTGTCAATTTTTCATCTGTCATTTTAAATCTGTCATTTTAAATCTGTCACTTTTGAATCTATCATTTTGAATTTGTCATTAAGTCGCCATTTTGGATTAAATCTGTCATTTATGCATCTGCCAATTCTGAATCTGTCATTTTAAATCTGTCATTTTAAATCTGTCAATTTTGCATCTGTCATTTTTGCATCTGTCAATTTTGCATCTGTCATTTTAAATCTGTCACTTTTGAATCTGTCATTTTGACAAGAGTTCTTAAAGTCGCCATTTTGGATTTCCAACCCTTGAATTTTTAGCTCTGGGATTGGATCGACCATCTTTTATCCCTTTCACTAGACGGAAACTCTTTCTCTCCTTCTCTCTCTCGAACGCTTGCTTTCGCTCTCTCGTTCTCACTCTCTCTCCTTCTTGCTCTCTCCCTTCATCCTAATGCTAGTAAATGAAACATCAATGTTTAAATAGAATATTTATTTAGCTAGGAATTATTATTATTACAATTAATTTTACACTATCATCAGATGATGAATATTGCAGAGGGATCGCCACCGTTCGTCTTGTATTTACTGTTGGCCTCGGTTTTCTATTTGCGGTTCCAGGGGTTAGAACATAAAATAGAGCATTAAAAGAAAACTCAATGATGATGATGATGATGATGATGCGTGTAAATGTACCTTATTTGTTTCCACAAACATGCAGTCGTCGTATGGCAAACGTCCACTTGTTTTCCCCAGGTATAGCAGGCCCAGAGAAATAGTTTTAGCCTCAATCTTTTCGTTAAGATCCTTAACCCTCTCGTACGTCAGCTTATCGCTGATTCGCTTAGGTAGAAATGTAACGTAGTTTTCACCAACAATAATCACACTTTGACGTTTATCACGGCAAACGATTCTTTTGAATTCTAGTATTTCGACGACCTCTTTGACCCCGTAGTTGCATAATTTCTTGATAGGTTTCAGACCGCCGCTGTTGCCTGAAGGTTTGTTCAATTGTTGTAACAAGTCCATTTTTTCTACGTAAAAGCAAAGACACACATAGTAGCATTTTATTTAAAATTTTATGCGTAAACACGTACACGTTAATAATAAAAATAATTAGTTTTAACATACCTGTTTTTAATGTTGAAGCAAGCACTACTGAGTAAAAACTAATTAAGTAATAATAATAATATCACCGGAGCGTTAGAAATAATTATCACCAATCCGCAGCGTCAACAAGAATAAAACTAAAGTTAGTGTAGGGTGAAGCTCGGTTTTTATAGTCAGCTTAATCTGCAGGAATAAACTTGTATGCCCGGAGACCCAAATGCAGCTGTTCTTAACACCTGCTAAAAGATAATATCTAGATTTATTGCCCCTGAGAGAAAGCATAATGAAAGAGTTCAGCTTCGTTAAATCAGTGGTGTTTTAGCCTGTCAAAGAGACAACCTGTCACTAGAGGCATAACGAGGCTAATAAATTTATTTAGTTAATAAAAACTAAAGATAGTGTAGGGTGAAGCCCGTTTTTTATAGTCGGCTCAATCTACAGGAATAAACTTGTATGCCGGAGACCCAAATGCAGCTGTTCTTAACACCTGCTAAAAGATAATATTTAAATTTATTGCCCTGAGAGAAAGCATAATGAAAGGGTTCATCTTCGTTAAATCAGCGGTGTTTTAGCCTGTCAAAGAGACAACCTGTCACTAGAGGCATAACGAGGCTAATAAATTTCTAGTCTAGTTTCCCCTCGATCATTGTATAATACACATTTCAAACATTCACAGCTGCTGTTCTTAGAAATTGCTTGATAGATGATATCAGAGATTTACGAGAAATAATGCGAAGTGTAGCGTAACAATATCTCTTCTGTTAATTAACAGTACTGATAAACTCTTTCTAGGTACCTGAGAAAAGAAAAACCATATCTTTCAAAGATAATATCTAGATTTATTGCCCAGAGAGAAAGCATAATGAAAGGGTTCATCTTCGTTAAATCGGCGGTGTTTTAACCTGTCAAAGAGACAGTCGGTTACATTTTATTTACAAACTTTGTTTACGTCGATTCTTGCTCTTAATTTAAAATCTAAATTATTACTTATTTTAAATTTTAATACTTTACTTTAAAATTCTTTATTAAATACAGGCATTTATTCTTTGTTAGTTGCTTATATTTTATTAGTTTGTTAGTTATATATATATTTATTAATTATCTAACTTTTATGTTATTGCTTTCTTTTTCAATTTATTAGCCGAACGTTTTTGAAAAATTGAATATCCAAAACCGTTTATAGTTATAAAGAGGAATTTTACACTATTGATAGATGTTGATAGATATTGTATTATTTATATTTGTTTCACATGGATATTAGTTATTATAGGTTACAATTATGATGCTATTTAATACATACTAGAAAATAGTGTTTAAACATTTAGTAATACTTTTAGAAAGGATTCCTATTCTAAGTGGATAATATAAATTGTTTAAAAAAATTTTAGCCAGCAATAATAACATCGTTTTTGTTATAAAAATTCTTTTTCTCTCAGATAAATCTTTATCGATAGGTCGATCGATACCTTAATTAAGAGTTTAGACGACGATAAAGTGAGTATTTACTGCATATAGTTAAATAATAAATTGAAGTCATTCTCTTATTTGACTACATGTCTACGGTGAATTTAACCCTAATAAAAAATAATACATTATCGACCGTTTTGAAAAAGGGTTCTGAATAAGAAAGAAATCTTATCTTTATTCAGATCTAAGTGTAATACCGACGGCAGGTGGTAGTGCGCTGCGTAGATCATATCATTAAACAAGATGAAGCAGGCAAGAGTGACCACGACGGTTTATGACATCCAACTGATTTATGACCTAATAAAGGCTTAATTAACAGTGCCTTTGAAGGAATTTTGAATCAGGTTCATTCTTGTTTATTTCGTAATATTGCGCAATATCTCGCAATACGTAAACGATGTTTTAATGACAACCAGAGGGCGCTACTATTGATCTAGAACGTATAAAAGCAAATTCTGAACTTCCAGGTGTCACTTGCCTACGTCCGCTATCGTTGTTAAAAGTGCTTTAGCTCTTATTTGTTGCTATTGTGTGTGTATTTGTTTAGTGGTAAATAAAACTTTGAGTGTTTGCGTCAGACGATCCAAAGCAGCCAACCAAAGGTAGGATTTTATTAATTGTTTATTACGTAGTTACTTTTTCTGTACCTTTATTTTGTTTTCTTACCTGCTATAAGGGACAGTAATTAACATTATTCAGGTAAAATATTATGAAGTTTTACACTTTTCAAGCAAGTTTAACTTATTTGTTATTCATAATAATAATAGTTTACCAAAGGGTTTTATTAACAATTTAAACTTTAATAATAATTTAATAATATTTGCTTAAATTAGACTGCTATTAAAGTTTTAAGACTGGTTAATAATAATGGTTATTTACTAAAAGGTTTTATTAACTTGCATTAAAACGGATCTTTAACTTTGTACAAGGTATTTTTACAAATAATGATATTTCCCTTATCATTTTAATGTAGCTAAACCTCTTCACAATTTAAGCTTTAATAATAATAATTTAATGATGTTTGCTTAAATTAGATAAACAGTTTTTGAGCAAGATTAGTTGTTTATTTAAAATAATAATAATATGCCAAAGGGTTTTATCAACAATTTAAACTTTAATAATAATTTTTCTTAAACACAAATTGTTTATAACAATGTACATAGAATGCAAATAATTATTTATAATATTTAATATTACATAAAAATTTGAATAGCTTATGTTTAACGTACTCGTTGCTAAGTAAACTAGCTTGCCTTGCATTCAGATGTCATTGTTTATTTAAAATTAACAACATATAATCTGATTTATTTTGCGAACAATAATATTTCCCTGTCATTTTAATGATGGTAAACCGCTAACAGTTTATTAACTAACTGATACATTAAGCATTGATAATATTAAAGTTTATTGTTAAAATAGTTATTTGCTAAAAGTTTTTATTAACATACGTCATTTATTAGATTTTGTTTATTTCAAACTTGTTCTCCATATTTCCCGTTTAATCGTAATTTATAATAGACCCGGTAAATATTTTAACAACAAAATTTCAATTTTACCGTCATGTAGCATCCAAGCTTTTATTTTTAAATTAAGGGTTAAGAGAGTTCGTGATTGGTATTTGAGAACGTCGTTCTAAAAAGATTTCTATCTTTCCATTTATCGCTAGGTAATTTCTTACCTGCTATAAGAAACAGTAATTTACATTATTCAGGTAAAATATTATGAAGTTTTACACTTTTCAAGCAAGTTTAACTTATTTGTTATTCATAATAATAATAGTTTTCCAAAGGGTTTTATTAACAATTTAAACTTTAATAATAATTTTATAATGCTTAAATTAGACTGCTATTAAAGTTTTAAGACTGGTTAATAATAATGGTTATTTGCTAAAAAGGTTTTATTAACTTGCACTAAAACGGATCTTTAACTTTGTACAAGGTATTTTTACAAATAATAATATTCCCCTTATCATTTTAATGTTGCTAAACCTCTTCACAATTTAAGATTTAATAATAATAATTTAATGATATTTGCTTAAATTAGATAAACAGTTTTCGAGCAAGATTAACTTTATTCTAAATAATAATAAATGCCTATGTATACTAATTTAATAATAAGTCCGTATACCTGCATTTGTTTAATACCTAGTTACTTAGTAAACTAGATTGATTTGTTGTTTATTTAAAATTATTTACAAATAACCTTGTGCGTGCGTAATATTAATGCCATAATCTTTCTTTAACTGTGTACCAGTATTTTTACAAATAATAATAATAGTATTTCCCTTATCATTTTAATATTGCTAAACCGCTAACAATTTAAGCTTTAATAATATTTACTTAAATTAGATTGTTATTAAAGCTTCGTGAAAGAAAGCAAACCCTGCGTTCATATTCGTGAGGGTTCTTAAACACGAATTGTTTATAACAATATACATATAATGCAAATAATTATTATTTATAATATTTAATATTACATAGAAAATTTGAATAGCTTATGTTTAACGTACGAGTTGCTTAATAAATTAGCTTGCTTTGCATTCAGATGTTGATGTTTATTTAAAAAAAAATTAACAACATATAATCTTTGTTTTTAGCAGTTGTTAAGTGTGCAAGAGCGATATTTTTGTTGTGATTGTTGTTACGCTTACCTGTACAAAATGTCTTCTCTCTACGAAGTAATCGCCGAAAGTGTGGCCACCATAAAGAAATTCGGCACCCAGAAACATCGAGTATAGTGTTTAAAGTAAATGACGCGCCAGACGGTGAAGACCATTTGAACTTTTTTAAATCGGCTATCAATGAAATTTTACGGAATTTGTTAAGCCGGGCGCAGTCTACAGATAAGATTGGGGCCGCATTTAAATTCGATAGTTTCAAACAAAAACTTCCCGGCTACATGAGCCTCAAACGAGCCGATGAGGTCACATTCAACGATGTCTGGGGCATTCTAAATTCAATTTTACAGAGCGATCCTAAAGCCTTGAGTTCGGATACTTTTAGACTAATAGCTGCAATTGTAACACCACCTGCCGGACAAGGTCGCAGTCGTTACCGTACGTACAGCACCTTTGCCTAAGAATGTAGCCAACGCAGAGGGATTGTCACGATTAACAACAGCAGTGACAATCTATGCCTACCCAGGGCTTTGGTCGTAGGCAAGGCTCACGCAGATAATAGTGCCGATTACAAGAAGACCCGAGATAATCAGAACGTGCAAAAGATAAAGGCCGAGGAAATGATGCAGGAAGCAGGCGTAGCCTTCATTCCACCGGAGGGAGCCGGGGTCAATAAATTAAGGCTCTTCCAGCAGCTCCTGGCCCCCAACTATAAGATAACCGTATATAGCTACGGATCAAAAGGTAGTTTGCTTATCTTCGAGGGGGTCGTTGATAATGATGCTTGTGATGCAATAACAGTAACAAAGAACATCAATCTGCTGTATCACGAGAATCAGTACAACGTCATAACATCGTTGACCTCGGCCTTTGTATGCAGATACTTTTGCGAGCACTGCCACGTACCCTATAACAACAAGGGAGATCACCGTTGTGAAAAGCCCTGCAAAAGAACAGCGATATTGATTAGGTGTCCGGACTGCTGGCGGGATTTTAGAAGCCAGACATGTTTCAATAGTCATCAAGGTAAAATGTGTCGGGAAGTAAAAAAATGCGAGGGGTGTTTCAAAACCGTGAACCTCAAGACCCGGAGCAGGCCCACGTGTGCGGGGAGATCTATTGTAAGATCTGTCAGACCCATAAACCCGAAAACCATTTTTGTTTCATACAGCCGGCCGGGTCTAGGAACGCAAAGCAACAACAAGACACCTTGTTTGTGTTCTTCGACCTGGAGACCCGGCAAGAGAAAGAAATTGCGCCCGGCGTAAAGCTCCATGAACCGAATCTATGCGTTTTCCAGCAAGTCTGTTCTGAATGTTACAACAATTCATCAGCGGCTACCACATGTGTAAAATGCGGTTTGCGAGAACAGATCTTGCTAGGAAAATGCATTGATCGGTTTTTACACTATTTATTAGACTTGCGGAAATTATTCAAAAAGGTTGTAGCTGCCCATAACGGGCAGGCTTTCGATACGCAATTCATTCTAAATTATCTGATAACCAATACCTCATTGAATCCAGACCTCATTATGCGCGGCAGTAAAATTCTATTGCTACAACTAGATAACCTGAAATTTATACTCTCTCAACTTTTTCCCCATGGCTCTGGCTGACTTACCGAAAGCGTTCGATCTACCGGTTCCCAAGGGATACTTCCCGCACCTCTTTAACACCGAGGCCAATGCCCATTACGTAGGGTATCTTCCGGACATCAAGTTCTACAGCCCTGATACCATGAAACCCAAGGCTCGTGAGTAGGGTATATAGGCCGATTCTGGTGCCACACCTCCACACCTCTGCATGAAAAGGAAGGAAATATATCCATCTCTGTCTAGCACAGGTATATGTCTATCCTTCTCCAACAAAAGTTTGAAAACTTTTGAATACGTAAGGTTAGTCAAAGCCTTTAATAGCCAAGATAATAAGTAAACCAAGATTTACCTCTACATCAGAAGGAAGGAAATATCTCTGTATATAGCACATGCAAAGGGTTATGTTAACTTTTTTGAAGTTTTATTGTGTAGAACAGCTACAGCTGTTATAAAAAAAAGATAAATCTTTTATATTGTTTATTTAAAAAAACATTAATAATCAATTCATCACATATTATTGTACACAAATATTAATTATTTACAATCATTTTAAAATTTTCATGTATGAAATTAACATCTTAACTTAATTTCAATAATTATTTAACTATTTTTTGAAACAGTTTCCAATATACATAGTTATTCAACATGTTTCGGAATTCTGTGATGCCCCCAAGCTAGAGTGTCACCGGAACCATCAGGTATGATGTATCTCTTATCATCTAACCAAGAAAGTGCTATTTTATTCTTCAGTTCAGTATACAGTTGATGTTTATGTGATCTAAATGTTCGTACATTCTTGTATATCACTGCCTTGTTAAATACTATATTCTTATAGTCTTCAAGTGTTAACTCATTCTTGATTATATCTTTTTGTACACCTTTGGCCGTTTTACTTAATTCAGCCTCAACATTAACAACATAGGCTTTCGCTCCTGTCCCCACGAACTCCCATAATATCTTTCCTGCATATTCATCCTTCATTTTCCCTATCACAGATTCGGTTTAAGGTATTCCAAATTGATTATCTTCCTTGAAATTTGATGTATCATACTTGTTTAGATGATTCTTCTTATCTTGGTAAAAATCAGCTGTACAGGTCCTCAGGATCAGGCTGTCTGTGTCTGTATAGGCTAGTTCTACATTACTCCCATAAATAGGCTTAATAAAGTTGTAATAAAACTCATACATCAAGTGTTTAGCTAGGTCTAGAACGCAGAATCCAATATATATCGGTTTATCGTATTTAACCCACATTCTTTCTAGATGAATGGCTACCAGATTATCTGAGAAAACAGATACATCTTTAAATTGTGGTTTAGAAATCAACCCTTCAGCTCCAAGCCTTTTCCCTTTATTTTCCCAGTGTGTAACCAGTCTTATATCGATCCGTTTATCCACATTTTCCATAGTTTTCCCAAACACTGAATTATTCATAAGTTTAAAAAACATTTTTCCAAACTCAGACTTATCCGCATTCCTCATACGTGTATTTAAATCCACGTACTCCTTTAACCAAGATGCCTGATTAAAAGATAGCACCCGATGAATCTTCTCAAGTTTTAAACCTGCGTTTAAACATTGTTGTAGATTTCTGTAGTGGATAATATACCTAGTTTTGTTGTTCAAGTTAGGAATCAATTTTGGTTGTTTTGATCCTGGAGGCGTGATATTTTCTGGGCAAAATGGTAGATCATTATGTCCATCGTGAAGATCTTCCGGATAGGTTAAATCGACTTCTAAAATATAGCCTGTTTTTGAATTTTTAGATACATTTAATATATCCAGATTTGCGATTTCTTCAGAAGTTAGAAATTTAAAGTTATTGATGGGTAGATTGGCTGATAAAGCTTTCCCATAAAGATTTGTTGCATCTAGGTAATTGGTAAAGACTGTAGGTTTCGATTCATCATATTTCAACATGTATTTATTATTAGCTTTAACATACCTCTTACCACATTGACTTACACCACCCCTAATACCCTTTTTAATAAAATGAACCATATCGATATCCGTAAACAGTTCTAATTCGATTTTTGTAAGTTTTAACATGGCCGACCACGATAAGCCTGGAGCAGTAAAGAAGTGGGTTGGGTCTAAATCATATGCGTTTTTGCATATATCGCGAAAAGCTAGCATGATTAAGGGTGATGATGAAGGGAGAAGGATGACTATATAAAAGGTAGGTCGTCATCAGCGAAAGAGTACACGAAAAAGAAGATTTCCGACGGCACCCATCCATTAGAAATATAATTTAATTCCCATTTGTCATTATTATTTCCTCTAGAAAAGGTAGAAAGAGTACAGTGTGCGTGAGAGAAAAAAAGGTAGCAGAACTTGTAACTATTAGTAGTAGCGCAGATTTAAAATGACAGATGCAAAATTGACGGATTTAAAATGACAGATGCAAAAATTACAGATACAAAATTGACAGATTTAAAATGACATTCAAAATTGACAAATGCAAAAATGACAGATTTAATCCAAAATGGCGACTTTAAGAATGACAAATTCAAAATGACAAATTCAAAAGTGACAGATTTAAAATGACAGATTTAAAATGACAGATGCAAAATTGACAGATTTAAAATGACAGATGAAAAATTGACAGATTTAAAATAACAGATTCAAAATTGACAGATGCATAAATGATAGATGCAAAATTGACAGATTTAAAATGACAGATGTAAAATGACAGATGTAAAATGACAGATTTAAAATGACAGCTGCAAAATTAACAGATTCAAAAATTGACAGATGCAAAAATGACAAATTTAAAATGACAGATTCAAAATGACAGCTGCAAAATTGACAGATTTAAAATGACAGATTCAAAAATGACAGATGCTTGCAAAAATGACAAATTTAAAATTGACAGATTCAGTAATTTGGCAGATTCAAATTTAGCGCCACATGTTGTGATTTAAAATGGCTGCAGACTCTAATTGAAGGATTTCTAATACAGTTCTCTTTTTACGCGACCTCTACATACCGGTAATACAGATTTCTTCATGACGCCCTCTAGTAGTAGTACACAGTCTCCCGTTAATACAGATCCCTTCATGACGCCCTCTATTAACAACTAGCAGAACGTCCGTAATCGGTTAGAGCGTGAAGGAAATAATTAAACACTAGCGCCCTCTGTTTTTTCCTAGCAACGCTAATACCATTTAGCCAAGCGCCGAACCAAATGCCATGTAATATACAAGGCCGGTAATACAGATTCCGTACTTCTAGACAAAAATCCCTAGATTAGAGAGAGATCGGCATAAAAAGTCCCCAGATTAGAGAGAGAGATCGACATAAAAAGACCCCAGATTTGACTAAAACGACACTGGCGCCATCTGTTTTCCCCTAGCAACAGCGTTGCCATTTAGCCGAGTGACGAACCAAATGCCGGTAATACAGAATGTCGGTAATACAGATTCCGTACTTAACCACCTGACTGCATCCCCTCAAAACGTCTGGGCCAGGTGGGCTAATACCTACTTTTGACTGAATATTTATTTGACTGAAATCTACATTACAAAAATAAAACAAAAAATTCATTTTTGTTTGGTTCAGTGTCATTATGAGCAAACTATAAAAATATGTATAAATAATAAAACTTGAACATTGGTTGAATATAATATTTATGTTCGTATTATGAAAAACTCAGAAAACAAATTATATCAGTGAAACAATAAAAGGTTAGAAGTCGATAACAATTCGATTGTAGACAAATAATCTGCTCTACCTAGTCTGTCCAAGATTTCTTCAATATTTCTCCAATTCCCTATGGAATTGGAAACCTATCGGGTATTGTTTTTTCGTTTAATTTTCTCAAGTCTATAACCATCTGTGATTGTTGCAACCCGCATCTTTTTATTTTCTTTGGGACTATCTGAATTTTTTATTATGCCTTCTTCTAATATGTGATAGTATTTATTTATAAATTTATGAATCAATTTCTCCATTATGAACTTTGGTGAACGTTTAATTGCTAGCATATATTGTAATTTTATCTTTTGTTCTGATTTGGTGTTTAATTTTATATGTAAATGTTATACAAGAGCGATTACTTTCGATTTTTCCTTTTCGTTTAAATGATCCTACTACCTAGTGGTTCTACTATCTAGAATCACATTAGAATATTTCTTCTTTGCTTTGTAAAATTTTCTTGACGGAAAAGTTATTTAAGCAGTTAAGATTTTTAGATGAATCGGTACATTCTTTTATTGAACCTGTTTGACAATTTCGGGAAAAAATTCTAATTCATTAACCTCTCTTCTTTTATATTTTTAATTTCCAAGATTCGATTGGTGTTCAAAGGGACCATTACATTCACCAAAGTATATGGAGGAATGTCTACCTACAATATATTTATTATAAATACGAATAGAGTAAAATATTAAATGTGTTAAAAGGAGATTTTAAAATTCTATCTAATAATAATAATAAATTTCCATGTAATTCCCTTAACAATTTTATGCTTATTATCCCATCAAAATAGTCATAAATATGATGATGAAATTATTCTAAAAGACAATGGCACGTTACATCCGTATATTGCAAACAAAGGCAAATCAATAATTTGTTTTATTACAGCTTTTACCGTGGCAATTTTATTTTAAAGGAGCAGCTTGAGAATTAACGTTTTCAGTTTTAAGATAGGACATGTTGTTTTTATAAATTCTTCCATAGCTAGTGCCTGTAGCGGCACTTTGGAAGAATAATGTACGGTAAAACATTCGTCTCTTTGTAGTTATTTATTTCTAATCTATGTCCCGTGCTTTTGGTAGTTAAAATTTTGTGCAGATTCTGTTTGAAAACTATTATCAAACAGGTTTTTAAATCGTATATTTCATTGTCAGCAATCGGATAAATAATTTCCAAATTATGGAAATTTTTATTTTCATTTTAATATGATTTTTGATTTTGAAATAATTCTTTGGAACTGAAGTTTTGTATGGTTTGAGTGGAGAATTGAGGATTCTTGTAATCTACAGAAGTGCTCATCGCTTTTTGTGATCTAATTGTCTGTGTTGACATTGCTTCTAGTTTAAAATCTTGTTTTAAAGATACGTATCCCTTGACCAAAACAGGTTTTGGCTTAGGGTTTAGGGTTAACTGGTATTGGTTGATTAGTAAATTGGGTAGGTAGTACATTACCATGAAATCCATACACTTGATGAAAATTGGAAAAAAATTTGATTAATTTGGAGAATAATGAAAAGTAGTGTTCTTATAGACAAAATGGTTAGGCTTAATAATTATGGTTTTATAATTTTAATTTAGTAGAATCTAGAAAATTATTTCTTTTAAGATAATCAAGGCACGGCCTACTAGATTTATATAAGCTTTTGCTTATACACGGCCGTTTTATTTCCAGTTTTTTCATTGTTGAAAATTATTACAGATTTGTACGTGGCATGGTAATTTCACAACAAACAAAATTTTTTTTCGCACACCCTCTAAAACGTTAGAAAATGATCCAAAATTAAATAGAAAAATATTTCTTTTGAATTTAAACCGTGCCTATACGTGCCTAAAACTGTTAGAAGTTTAAAAAATAGATATTTTTATTTAATTTTATTGTTTGGTGTCTTTAAAAAAAACCTTTATAATAAAATAATTTCCTTGAATCTATTTATTTTTCATGCAATTGACAGTTATATTGACAGCTGTTAACTGTCCAAATTTTATCTTGAAATCAAATTTGAACTCAGCGACTCGAAAGACTTTTATAATGCTGTAAATTTCCTCAAAAATGCTCATTGTAGTTTGAAGACAACTGTCAAAAATTCTTTAGTATTCAGATTCGTATTCAGCGACCCCAAAAACATAAATATACGCATTTTGAAGCAAAAACATTGCAAAACAATAAAATTGTGAAAAACAAAAAATACCTATTTTTTAAAACTTCTAAGTGCCGGTATTATAAAACTTTTTATTTCGTAGATAAAATTTACTTTGAGAGTAAATTCATTTGTTCTGTCAATTTCATATGCAAATTGACAGAATAATATATATTATGTAATTAGGAGATCAAGCGATACTTTAAATCCAAGAAGATGTATAACGCTGAGGCGCCAGCCGAGGCGTTATAACAATATACGAATATTACATTAATTTACTCTCAAAGTAAATTTTATCTAGAAAGTAAAAAGATTTATAATACCGGCCCTAACAGTTTTAGGCACGGTTTAAATTCAAAAAAAATATTTTTCCACTTATTTTTGCATTATTTTCTAACGTTTTAGGGGGTGCGCGAAAAAAATTTTTTTTAACGGTCACCCTAATGTATATATGTATCAGAGCTTAGTCGTTAATACTTTATGTCAATTGTGTCAAACTGCCTCCGATTAGACCTTTGAAAACAACTGTATTATATTAAAAATTACACTCTGCACACATCACACTCATTATTACTAAACACTAAATTACATGTAAACAAACACAATGGAATTATAGTGGAATATTAATAAAGTGTGGTGAAAAACTGACAAATCGCAAACAAATTTGAATGTACATTTTGTGGTTATTACCATATAAATGCTCATTAGTTCCCCGTGAGTCCGTGAGACATTATATTTTTAATATAATATTTTAGCTACTGGAAATCACTGGAAAAATATTTTGCAGCGGTAGCAAGGATTGTTAATTTGAATTGAATATTTTGTTGAAATTTTTGTGGTTGCTAAATTAACTAGAAACAAAACAATGAAAAAATCTTCCTTTTTTTCAGTTTTAACATATTTACTTCAATCGTTCATGGCTTACTATACATGAAAATATGTAAATTAAAAATACAATAAATAAAGATTGATTTATTATTTATTTATAGTATTAATATATGCAACATGTACGTAACTACCCATAACTCTATTTTATGCAAATCTTGTTTAATTAAATAACAATATTAAGATTAAAGTAAAAAGCTGCATTGCCCATCTCATTTCCCTTCAGTTATTAGGCTAATGCACTATCTTTGTTGTATATTGTCGAATTCTAAATGTGGATTTGATGTGAATTAAGGAATAACAAATCGTCCATAAAAGATGCACATACTGACGTCGCTCATTTCTCGTAATGAAATAGTTAGTCAACTGATTTATATTGTTCGTATTTATTCGTGGCCGGTGTACGGGCGTCGGATGCTACCGGCTGCCGGTAGCAGTCGAGTGCTCTTCTCTGTTCGATTAGGTAACGCGCGGTAGGATAAACAAAGAGAAATTGATTTTTTATTACAAAAGTTTTTTGAGAAATAGAATAAGAATTACGTTAAGATCTATTCGTTTGAAGCGTGATCACGTCCTATTCAATTTATTGGTATAGCCCCTCTATTTCAAATACTAGCGACATCGTGGAGCAAATCTGGTACAAACTTTAATAAACAAAAAATTACTACATGCATGGTGTTGCGGAAATTTAATAAAAAGTTGTTTAAAAATTAGAATTACGGAGGTATATGTCATATTAATAGGGTCGTTTTTACAGAACGCGAATGTCCATTATCAAATTAATGTTAAACTGTGAATATTTTTGGTGCATGATTATTATTAAACCTAAGATTTATTGTAAGATAGATTTTGAAATCTGATGATAATGTTCAATGTCGCCAACATCGTTCTGGTGCTTTTGCTTCAGCGGCAAGATCAATCGTTGTCTCTACTATTTGAAAATGAAGGGGCTATATTTATTGGTTTTCAGCAGTGTCGTCTAACGGTGAGTAGATCGTTAATGTTGTCTTTTTTCATTCATAGCGGTACTTACTTTTTTATATCAAATAGCTTTGGGGGAAGTAGTACAAATTTCGCTTATCTGGAAATATTTTTCTAACCAACATGAACGAATACAAAAATTAAAAAAATACGTGTGTCTTCCCCATTAGCTCAATTTATAAACATTGACGAAAACTCGCCAATAAAGGCAACCCTGTTTTCTTTTTTAGAAATTTTTATTGTTTTTATCATTGCTGCATCTTAGTTCTTTAGAGTTCCAGAGATGGCAACACTGATTAAAAACAAACTTTGTTAATGGTGCCAAATCGTCATAACCTCAGATTTTCAACTAAAAAATTGGATACTTTCAATATTTGTTTACTTGTGATATAATAATCTAATCTATGTTATTTTTTTCCTAATTAATTACGTTACTCCTTCTTACAAAAATGGTTAAAGCAGGTTCGATTGTTAAAATTGCCGTAAGAAATTTTGTGTAAGTTCTAATCCTTTGTTTTGAAGAGTATTAAGGTCTCATAATGTTTTATATTCTTAATTCATTTACAGAACATACACGGATGTCGTGATGGAACCTGGCCCTAACTTAAATATGATAATTGGTCCAAATGGTACTGGCAAGTCTACCATTGTCGCAGCGATTATTTTGGGGTTAGGAGGAAACCCAAAAACCGTTGGTCGGGGAACAAAGGTAACAACATCTTCTTTTTATTACTATTTAAATGGAAAATCTCATAAAGGTTTAGACAAATTGAAATCTTGAACACATCATTTTAGATTTCAGAATATGTTAAACATAACCACGAAGAAGCTAATATTGAAATTACTCTCAAAGGACATGAAGCCAATGAATTAATTATAATTGGTAGACATTTCGACATTAGAGAGAAAACAACTTGGTCTTTAAATCATAAAAAAGTATCGTTTAAAGAAGTAGAAGCTGCAATTAAGCAATTCAATATACAAGTAGATAATTTGTGTCAGTTTTTACCTCAAGACAGAGTACAAGATTTCGCAAAAATGAATAAACAACAGCTGCTACAAGAAACTCAAATAGCCGTTTGTAGAAATGATCTTATTGAAAAACAGCTAGATTTAATTAAAATGCATGATAAGCATAAAGATCTACAAAGTTCAATTGAGAAAGATGGACAGAAACTGCAAGAATTACAAGATGCAAATATAAGAATAGAAGGAAAAGTAAAAAATCTAACTAAGAAGAAGAAATATCTAAAGAAGATCGAAGATGTTGATAGGAAAATTGCCTGGACGAATTATGATGATTTGCGTAGTAAAATGGATGATATCAAAGATGATAAAAGTAAAGCAGCTGAACTTCTTCATAAACACAAAGAAGAAGCGAAGCCTATAGAAGGTGCAATTAATAATGCTAAGAAGACTATTAGCAAAATTCAGCAAACTATAACAGCCAAGGTAAATATTATTATTTAAATTTATCTCTATTTAAATAGTTGGTTTTCAATTAACGATTACTTAAATTTTTAGAGCCGTCAAGCTAAACAAAATGAAAATCTTGTTCAAAATAAATTAGACAAACATAAAGATTTGAAATCTTCCATAACACAAGTTTTAGGTGATTTCAATTCTAAATTAAGAGAAATTGAACAACGAAATCAGGATATTGCAGAAGCTACTGGCCAAATAGATGAACTTAAACGTAAAAGAGTTCAAATTCTTGAAACGTATGGTGATGGTAAGTATCGTGTAATTCAAAAGTTCCTGCATCACAGTAGATTTTTGAGCAGAGAAAGGGATTTTATTGATTGAATTATGTGAATATGATATTCACAATGTGCTTGATGTTTTACAGAAGATCGTGGTGAGCAGCAACGAAATGTTTAAATAAAATTTTGTTTTTATTGTAAAATTAAATGCAATGGGCTGTATTTACATGCCTTCATTAAAGGTGTCTTTAACTAAAGTTTTGATTGAAATCAACTCAAAAAAGAGATAAGCTTTATCTAATTCTAATTGGACGGAAACGATTTGGATTGGTCTCCATGGTAATTAAATGTGCTTTTTAACTTATGAGCTGTTTTACACATACGAGAATTAATGCGAAATTTTTATTCAAATTTTTGCTGAAATTTTTGGTAAATAAATCAGTTTTGGTAAAGAAACTTTGACGTGTATAATAAGAGCTGTTTCACACTTGCAATAAAATTATCCTCAAATTTATGGTCATATGCACACGTGTTTGCGAAGCTGCTGTGTGTTCATTGTAAACGAAGAATGATGTATAAAAATAGTTGGTGTATTCAGAGAAATTTTGTTGACTTTACCTTGTAATAAAAATATTATTGATAAATATGCTTGATATTTTCATGGCATTGGTTTTAAGAATTTTAAATATACTTTATATACAATTATAAATAGTTAAATAACTTATTTAGGATACAGTACAATTTAATATTAACATAACAAATTTAATGAGTTCCGGACCTGTAACTTTAAAAGCAATATGGCCGTTCGTATTTTGTCCATTTCAATAAATAAAATAAAACTAAAGACATTTTGCGCATTAGTGATTAAATGTTACTTGACAATAAATTTCGGAATAAAAAATACTTTATTACAAGTCAAAGTTTCTTTGCCAAAATTTTGTTCCAAAAATTTCAGCACATTTCTTATGGAAATTGGATCCTGGTCAAATTGGCTGAAATTTTGATATGTTGTAGTTTATAGGATCCTGATAAAAAGTCTCCCTGGCCACACAGCTCTAAAATTAATAGTTTCGGAGTTACAGAGCACGAAAGGCAGGAAAAATTCATACTTCGGTTTATGGATTTTTAACACGTACAGCCTCGGTAACGACATTTTTTATGTATATTTTTTATTTTGGCTTCAATTAACACAGGTAATTATGTTATTTTGCTTTCGTGTGAATTATGTGAAATTATACCGGGTGTCCCATTATATTTTGACCCTTCATAAACCTAAATGACTTTGAACTAATTGAGGTGTAAGCAGCGGTCGTATTCGGTCACTATTTTACATAAAAGTACATATTTTTTACCCTAGTGCATAAAAGTACATATTTTTAGCATTTAGTCACTAAAAGTACGTATTTTGTTAGCAAGTTTTAAATTCCACTATTTTACAACCGCGATTGTAAGACGCAAGCCATTTTGGACGAAACTTAGTAAGAAAATAAATACAAATTGCGCCTTGTCGTGCAGGTAATAAGAACCATTATTGTTTAGTGTAGCGCGCTATTAGCAATTTAGAATGTACTATTGAGAAGGGTATATTATGAGTCAGAGTTTCTGAAGTGGGCCCATCATTTTTTGACATGTATAAAATAAAAAAACTTATATCATATTTAAATAGTACTATATAAAGTATACTTCGTGGCAAATTTGTTTGTTTTTATTCTCATTATAACAAAAGTTATAAACAAATAAATGTTATTGCAGTGTTTTATTTGAAAAATTATATCTTAATTCTAGTGCATGATAAATTGGTAATCGTTAATGAAATTTATAGAGAAAAGTGTACAGTTTAATGCAAAAATTATTTCAATTGCAATTTTTAATTTTTAATTGCAAAAATCACGGTTTTTAATAAACAAATGGAAATATTTGTATGATCTTAACTTGTAAATTAATTTTTAAACATATATCTTGATACTGTATAGTCTTAAGGATTCCGAATGTGAAAAAATTTGCTAGCAAGCCATTATTAAACAAATAACACGCATTTTTGTCTCGTGGTGCACGGTCCATACTTGCGAATTAGCGCAACGCGAGGAGCCTCGCGCGTTAGTTCAGATCTCGCATAGTCATGGGTTTCAAATTCAACTTCGGTTTGTAACAAAAGTTCCAATTTTGCATAAATTATACTTTATTTATAAACAGTGAAATTAATAAATACGTTTATATTAATAAAACTACTTTTTAATAATATCAGCAATCATTTCGTGTATCACTGGAAAACAAACTTTCAAGTTTAACGTTATCCATAGGAATATATGAATGATACTGTCGCGTATTTTTTAAGCTTTTCGCTTTAGAGTGTCGATTTTTCAAAATCGCTTTTTCTTTTATATAATCTTCGCAAAATTCAGAATGAATATTTTAAAAAAAATTCTGTGCCCATTCAAAAAGAAGTGTTTATAAAATTACTGCAATACGCTACAAAGGCAGGCCTATCGAGTTAGCTTTCGATAGGCCTGCTTTTTAACGGTCCCACCATGCCACTGGACTTCGATTCCAAAGTCTTCTTGATGTTTGATTAAATTAGCAAAGTTGAATTTATTTTTATATTGCGCACCAGCGCCGTCTGAAAAATAAATTATTTTTTTGACATTTGCACTTCCGAAGGTTTTTTTAAATAATCTATGAATGTAAAATTGAACAAATGGACCGTAACAGAGTCATGATGCAAAACATCGGAAATAATAACATAATTTAGGTGCTTAATTTCATTATTTTTTCGATAACAAGCAACATAGGGATGCAAAGGTGCTTGTGAATTAAGCCAATGGTGCGCTTGAATTGCATTCTGCACGTTAATTATATAATTTTCGGCGAAGTCCAAAGAGACAATGAATCCCCTTCAGATATATTATTCTTCAGTTCACGGAAATAAGAAGTCTGGGACTTTGGAATCGAAGCCCAGTGGCATTTCTTTGCAACGTCTCATGGTAAAGGTGCCTGTGATGGCATTGGTAGGACGTTAAAAGGCAGGCCTATCGAGCTAGCTTACAGCGTATTGACAGTAATTTTATAAACACTCTTCTTTTTGAATGGGCACAAATTTTTTTTAAATATTCAGTTTAACTTTTGCACGAAAAAAGATTATATAAAAGAAAAAACGATTTTGAAAAATCGATACTCTAAAGCGAAAAGCTTAAAAAATACGCGGCAATATCCGTCATATATTCCTATGGATAATGTTAAACTTGAACGTAAATCTTTTCCAGTGATACACGAACTATGATTGTTGATATTATTAAAAAATAGTTTTATTAATATAAACGTATTTATTAATTTCACTGTTTATATATCAAGTATAATTTATGCAGAATTGGAAGTTTTGTTGCAAATGGAAGTTGAATTTGAAACCCATGACGTCTATGCGAGATCTGAACTAGCGCGAGAGGCTCCTCGCGTTGCGCTAATTCGCAAGTATGGACCGTGCACCGCGAGACAAAAATGCGTGTTATTTGTTTAATAATGGCTTGCTAGCAAATTTTTTTTCACTTTCGGAATCCTTAGACTATACAGTATCAAGATATATGTTTAAAAATTAATTTACAAGTTAAGATCATACAAATATTTCCATTTGTTTATTAAAAACCGTGATTTTTGCAATCGAAATAATTTTTGCATGAAACTGTACACTTTTCTCTATAAATTTCATTAACGATTACCAATTTATCATGCACTAGAATTAAGATATAATTTTTCAAATAAAACATTGCAATAACATTTATTTGTTTATAACTTTTGTTATAATGGGAATAAAAACAAACAAATTTGCCACGAAGTATACTTTATATAGTACTATTTAAATATGATATAAGTTTTTTTATTTTATACATGTCAAAAAATGATGGGCCCACTTCAGAAACTCTAACTCTTATATTGCCTGATAAACTTCAACCGTGAATACAAAAATGCATTATCTTCGTAACCGCGGGATTTGAACTCAAGTCTTCTGCGTCACAAACTCGATTGCTATCCCACTGAGCTACAAAGGCTTTTAAACAGTTCGTAAACATATATGGAACAAAAAATCGAATTTAAATTGAATGGAACAGTTGTGGACAAAGTATAGTATTCGACTCGCATATAATGGCGAGTATTCGCTCAGCCGATTCTAATAAGCTTAAACTTCTCATAAACTTTGCCTTAGTGATTAATAGCCATCATTATATGCTTGTTGAATAATATACTATTTTTTTTATAAACTACATACATATTTGGTACATATTTAAAAAAAAGTCGCTAAAAAGTACATATTTTAAGAAGATTAAGTCACTATTTACATATCTTTTTCAATTAGTTCTGCTACGACTGCTGTGTAATGTAAACTTGGTTCTTAATATGGCCCCATAAAAAAAAAATCAAGTGAGGTCAGGTCCCCGGGGAAGGAGGTTGCCGCTGTATATCCCTAAATCTCTCCTCCAAATAATTTCTTACCAAATGGGCATTAGGCATCCTGTTGGAAATACATTCGTTGTGTTACCGCCAGGGGCAGATCGTCCAAATACACTTCAATTTCGTTTTCTAAGAATCGCAAATATCTCTCAGCGGTTAAACGCCCTTCAAAAAAAAGTGGTCCTATTATTCTAGTGCCAATTATTGCAGCCCAAACATTGATTCCAAACTGCTCTTGAAAATTTCCTTGAATCATCCGATGTTGGTTTTCCAACGACCAGCACCTTGTATTTTGTCTGTTGAACATACCATTATTGGTAAACCTGGATTCATCCGACTATTCCATTCTTCTATCAAAATCGTTTTCGTATAAATGCTGATGCAATTGGTATTTGTAAGAACGATAACCATGCTTCTTTAATATTTTCCTAACGGATTTGTGGCTAATATCTAATTCTTGGCCTACTTCCCTTGTAGAACTAGTTGGGTTTTGTTCTACAAAAGCCACAACGTTTATCTCCATATCATCCTCACTTATAATAAATTCCTGAAGATCATCGGGCTCGTTTCGCATTTTTCTAGTTAAATAGATAATGTATTGCCTACTTGGCTGGTTAATTCGATCAGGATACTCTTGTTGGTACATTCTCGCAGCTTCGGCCGCGTTTTTCCCACACTGTCCATAAATAATGAGAATATCGACTTGTTCGCTTTTGGTAAACATACTCGTAATAAATTAATATTAACCAAAATAATTGACACAAACTGAGATAATAATAATTGTTTACGTAAAATTCAATCGTTTATCCTGAATTAGAATTCAGCTGTTTTCCGTGGCAAACTTAATTGGTAGATACTTTAAGGCTTTATCTCCTTACTTTTTAGACAGCTATTATTTACTTGTTTCTCATGGCTGGCTAACTAGATATAACATTTTTTGATCGTCATGCAGTTGCATGTTTCAAAAATTAAGTTTTCTTTAGAACCTCCAAGAGAACTTTAATGTTGTGATACACCGTTGGATTCGTCTTAAAAAACTACACCTAATTAAACTATGAAAGTGGTATAGTTGTATTTAATTTTTTTACGTTATTGTCAAAAAAGGGATTTAGTCAACTTTGAATGCTCTGGTAAGACAAACGAAACGTGATAAAATTATGTAAATAATTTTGTGCAGATGTAAACGTCTATTAGAACGATTTAAGGTAGGTCATGGCACTCTAGATTAAAAAATAAAATTTACTCTAAAAATGTTAAATTGACACAAAATGTAATAAAAATTCTACAGTTGTATGGAAAATGAATGCTAGATTCCAAAAATCAAAAAATATACAGGGTGTTCTATTTAAAAATCCAAAGTTCACTTCCGGCTGAACCGGAAGTCGTCGAAGTTTGACAGATACCTCAATAAGTGTCTATGTAATAGCCTATAACTCCTGCCAAGTTTCATCTTGTTTGATTAAAAACTACAGAAATGGCAGCCGGAAAGTGATCTCGTTGACACCCGGTATATATTTGACCACTGGGACAAATTATCGAGAACAAATTTGAAAATTGATTTTTTGGAATTAACAGTATTCGATGCTACTTTTAGATACAAAAAAATATTATACGGAGCATTCGTTTTTTTTTCCAACGATTTACAAATAAATTCAAAATAATGCACCGTTCAATTAGTGTTGAAGTGATGTAGAATGTCTCATATAATTTTTTTTCACCTAAAAGTAGCATCGATGCCCGTTAATTATATAAAATCAATTTTCAAATTTTTTTCAAAAATTTATCCCAGTTGTCAAATATATGCATAAGAATTGAAAAAACTCATGTATTTTAAATGGGAAACTTCTCCTTGTAACAGCGAATGATTAGAATAGAGATAGAAAGTTCGTATTGGTCTTAAAATTCTCAGTTTTTTTTTTTTTTCTAGAATCAAATTGACACCCGGGAAAACCAAAATCCCAACATGACCCAAATAAGAACCACCCTAGTGTACATACAGTTACTGTACCAAGGTAATTTCCTTCACAAAGTGGATAGTTGGATTGCTGCATATTAATTTCAAACATCTTCCGCAATTTTGAGTAAATTATCAATTGTGTGAATATTCATCTTTTTCTCCTCACGTTTGCATAGATGTTATTATTATTATTATGTATATAGTAGGCGGTTGAAACTGATGAAACTATTTGTTTAGTTTGTGTTTATCTTAAAAATTTGTATTTGAAAAATTTTTTTAGAACTTGATTGTTCAACTTATTAGTTGTAATAGCACAATTTGTCACAATCGATAGTCAATGTTTAGTCATTCTGTTTTCTCTGTCAAGTTTGTTTTTAAAAGAATTCAAACTTGGTGCTGATATAGTGTCTTCTTGTAGAGTTCCAGGGGTATACCACACGGTTTACTAAGAAGTTTCTTCTTGGTAGCTTAGCAGTTTTTTCTTTTTCAAGTTTCTTTGTATCCATGTACAGTGAGATCCAAATTGAGTGAGGTCGGTTTGAATTTCGCGCCATAGATTTTAGTGTATTTCATATTGTTAGTGTAGCACTATTGAAATGTGTTGCATCAAATTACAGCGTTCACTCGTCATTTTCTCATTTACGTCGTTGTGCTTTGCCACATTGTTCCGGGTTTTCATAAAATTTTTGGTTTACTTATTTTGGTTGTTTTCTTATTTTACAAAACAGATCTTTTCAGATCTACAGTTTGTTAGACAGATTTTATTGTCAGGTAAGTTTACTATTTCAAATTAATGAAGTTTTATAAGCTAGATTATTTTTGAGACGCCACTGTTAAATAAAAGAAGGATGAAAAGTATTCGTGTCGCGTAAATGGCGGTAAATTCAAACAGTCTTCAGTCATTTTGGATCACCCTGTATGTTTCCATTAAGAGACCATACATTTCGAAATCTGACCTTATTACTGGCCGCTTTTTACAAGTTTTTACATTTTGAGAGATAAACTTTACGATGATAGGTTTCCCTTGTTTTGGTTTTCCATTAGTTCGATGGCTGATATCTATGTCATTTTTAATTATATCCAAAGACAGTTTTTCTTTGCACAATGTTATAACTAATTCATCAGTGTTTTTTGAAGTTGATTCAGCATTACCTGACGTTGCCTCAGGAAGTCCAGAAATTTGGATGCTGTTTCTACGAGAGTACTGTTCTAAATTGTCTTGTTTAATTTTAAGTAGAGCTACCTTCATTTGAAACACTTTAATTTCATCCTGAAATTCTATTTTAATGCTTTGTACGACAGTATCTTGTAATAACATCACCAACTTATTGCAAATTTTATTTAAGAATACGTCCGAATTTAATAGTTTTTCTACGCATCGCTGAATTAATTTTTCATCGCGATCATCAGTAGAACTTTTTCTTGTTGATCTGACGTGGATTGACCCTTTTTGCTTCTTAAGTCACGATCTGACGACATTCTTAAATAATCACTTTTATTTACTCTTTTAATCTACCAAACACCACGCAGTGATACAAACACATTTAGTCGATACGAGAATGCTATTTTTTGCACTCTGTTCTTACTAATACATTAAGTTAAAGTTATATTATTTGAAAAAGAAAGTTAAAAATGGACCATTTTATTGCATATTTGTTAAATTAATGTAACCACAGTTACAAAACCAGTTGAAAATGCTAAGCCTAGCATTGCCAGACAAACTCCAGGACGAACACAGTATTTATCAATAATTTATTGTGGAATATATGCTACCCACCCTTTCCCGGAGTTATCCACTCACCCGAATCATCCAACCACTCGGTGCATATTTTAATAATTTTGAATTGTAGTTTATTATATTCTTTATTATTACCTACCATCTCTCTTAAGTAGGTATTCAATTAAGGAAGCAACCAAAGTTTTTGAATGTTCAACGGCGCGCCATGATAAACACAAAATTGGAAGAAACAATAGGCAACTCAAAGTCGAAATGACAAAGCAATAAAATTAACTACAAAAAGTACAAATTTATTACAGAAAATAATTACAGAACAATTACAATAATTTAAATTAAAACAACAGAAGTAAATGATTCAATGTTGAAAAAGGGTACCAAACCTTAATACTTATTTAATAATTCATTCATGTAAAATTGTAGCCTTGCCTATACTGTAGAGATACTTCTGTTTGCAGGTTAGCGTGTTTTGGACGATTAAAATAGCACTTTAGTGACGAACACACTGCAGCGAGTGCGGTGGCAATCATGATGGCGATCAAACGCAACCAATGCAAACGTTTGTACAATCTGTAACTTTAGTAATGATTCGGGTCTAAACTTTGCTTTATATTATTGTTTTTGTATATAATTTTTATATTATTTATATCCTTTCTAATAGTTTTAAAATTATACATTTCCTTCTAAAGAAATTTTTTTTATTATAATCAAAATCCCTGTTACCAATTGGTGTAGTTTGTACTTGTGTTCTGTCGTTCTAACTCTCACAATTTTCTTCACTCGCGTTATTCACTGTACACAAATTTTTGCCACTCTTGAGCTATCACTTTTGCTTCCTGCCATGTTTTGCCCCTTACCTTCAGTATCTTTCCTATCACCTTGTCCCACGTCTCCTGAGGTCTTCCACTGCTTCTTTTCCCTATGATCTTCCCCACCAGCTGAGTTGTCGTTTTTTTATGTATTCTGCCACTGCGGTTATTTCGAGCTCATCTCTAATTTGTGTGTTTCTCTGACTGTTACACCTTTTACTCTCCTCAAGAATTTCATTTCTACTGCTTCCACTTTTCTCTTCATCCTTTTCAACATTACCCAAGATTCGGATCCGTATGTCAATATTGGTCTGAATGCTGTTTTAAACACGCTCATTTTTGTTTCTCGTGACACTTCCCTCTTGCTTATAAAAGGCTTGTTCATCGCTTGGAATAGTTTGCTTGTTTTCTCTATTCTTTCTACTTCTTGTTTACCTTGTTCGTATATTGTCTCTCCCAGATAGTTATATTTTTGTATTTGTTCTATGTGTTCGCTATTTATTCCGTGTTTAATTCCATCTTGTTTTCTATCAGTGTTTTGTTCCATGTGGTTAGGTCTCTGTAGGTTTTCCTTGTTTTCTGTTATAATTACCACATCGTCTGCAAACATGCACTCTAATATATAGTACATAATATGTACCAATATATTATATTGGTTGTAAGTTTCTGTATCCCACATGCATTCTCTTGGAATCTACTTTGCATTTCCTTATTATTTCATCCATAAAGAGATTAAATAGTGTTGGGCTCATCACCCCTCCCTGTCTCAGCCCGTTCCTTGTTATGAATTCCTTGGAGCTGTTGTTTATTTCTTATGACCTTACTTCTAGTATTATTATACAAGCTTTTAATCACTCTTCTCAGTTTTGGGTTTACCCCCCTGTTCTTTAAGCTTTCTCATACTTTTCTTCTTGGCACTTTGTCAAACGCCTTTTTTAAATCCAGGAATGTCTTTTTGTTGTATTGTAGTCTTTTGGCAATTAATTCTTTAAGGAAGTTGTGGCGATAGAAAAAAATGATGAAAATTTAAAAGAAATTAGTGCAGTTGATAGTTTTTAATGCACAAAATTATTTTCTGAAAAACTTTTAATGTTTAGGAAGTTTGTTTATGCATAAACTACATTTGAAAATAACACGCGATCTTATGCAAAATGGTATGTTGTTGATACATTTATTGCAGTAACTTTATAAAGAATGATAAAAAAAAATTGACACCAAGACATTTCACATAAAAACGTTGTAAGATTGTACCGTTAAAGTTTCAAATTAGTTAGAAAGATACTTTTGGCAAAAAAAATGAATACGAAGAATTTGTCTATTGAACGCTTGATATAGCTCGCAAACTAACAACATCGCATTGCAACAAATAAGCGGGAAACTTAAATGCTTTATATAGCTACATGCAGCACCACTGGCTGCTCGTAATTTACATCTCGAAAACAAACTCAGTTGTATTAAATAAAAAGGATACATAATTCGGAAATTTTTTACTGCTACTTTTTAAATGAATCTGAATAAATAGTGTTTCATCCATCGTTTTATATACATATATTTGCAAAGATAACCTCAAAACTTGAGTCATTTAGTGCATTAATCTGTTTTTCTCAGAACAACAAACGAAATACTGGTGCCAATTTAAGGCAACGTTGTCACTTTTTTACTACTCTAGAAGCGTATAATTTATTTATATTCTAGAGGAATTTCTTTATTTTTTAGTGCTTACATGGTAATATTATCTTATTTTTACTAATAAAAATGTAAACTTGAATGAAATTTCCGGTTAGAATAATTGTTTTTTTCGTCATATTTTCACGTTCTTAAGTTTGCACTAGACAGTCAAAAGTTAATCTATGACTTTAAAAAGACTAATAATTAATTAAAAACATATAAATAATAACTAAAGTGCTTTCAAATGCATTCTAATAAAACTAGTATCATTTGAGCCATTATTTGAAGCAAAACTATATAATTATTTCTATTTGTCAAAATAGCAAAGCTCCATAACGTTTGGCTCAGACTGTCTCACCACAACTCCCTTAATGGTAATATGTGGTCTTTACCTCTTCCTTTGCGAAAACCACTCTGCGCCTCTTCCAGTGTCTGTTCTGTTATGCTTCTCAGTTTCGATTCTATTATCCGCTCATATACTTTGAGTGGGGTGCTTGATAGTGTTATGTCCCTGTTGTTGTAGCACCGTTTGTTGTCACCTTTTTTGTGTATGGGTACTATTTGTCCCATTTCCCAGTCTTGCAGTATTTTTTCTTTCATGCTTTGTTGTATATCTCCAATAACCATTTCTATCCTTCTTCCTCCATTTCCCTGTCCATTTCCGGTGTGACCTTGTCGTAGCCCGGGGCTTTCCCGTTCTTCATCTTATATATGACCTCTTCCATCTCTTCTCTAGCCTTTGTCTTCATGCTGCTCTTCTCTGTTGTTTTGTTCTTTGTCTTCCATATTTGTACTGTTTTCTTCCAGACCTGCTTCCAGCAGTTTTTCAAAGTATTCCTTCCATCTGTCCATGGTTTCGAAGTTGGTTTTTGTTATCTCCCCTTGTTACTCTTTTGGGTTTTCCTTTTCTTAGTGTTTTTAGTACTTTGTGGAAAAGTTTTTGGTTTTATCTGCTATCTTCCTCCATCTTCCTTCCGAATTCTTGCTATGCTTTCTCCTTGGCTTCCATTACCATATTCTTCACTTTTATTCTATGTTCTTTATATCTGTTATATTTGTTTTCTGTTCTGTTCACCAAGTAGTCTCTCAAGTTTTATGTTTGTCACTTCCTCTAATATTAATCTATCCATTTGGCTGTACTGTCTTGCCACAGTAATTTTTCTTTGCATACAACTAGTTTCAGACCTGAATCATTACTAAAGTCTCAGACTGTACCTTTGCATACTAACTGTGATCAGCTGAATTTTTGCTTGCGTTCATTGTACGGTCAATGCTTCGACTAGCGCTGCTTACTGCGTTTGACTGTGTGATAGCCGAAGCAAGACAAAATGGAAAACGTATATTTAAACGTAAACGTAGATTGATATCGTCAATCCCGATATTTCTTTCCTTTCTATAGTAAGTTACATACAAGAATGCCAGAAGAAAATTTTTTAATGCTCATCTAGTGCTTTCTTTATCATTTTTCTCTTCCAACAGTGCTGCCAATACAAGTACTTCCTTCTCAAATTGCTGTTTGCCAAACATATTTTAACCTTTCTGTAAGACACTGTTTTACTCTGATGCTATTGTTGTCAGAAACTGGATCGCTATCGCGGTGGTGTGTACACCCACAATATGCCATAGTACCGTCGATTTTCTTCTTGCAAAATAGCGAGGAAAATTAATTTTCCCTGTCTAGACAGGAAAAATTCTTCAGATAATTTTTGAGAAGCAAATTCTCGGAATCACATTTATGATGCAATTCCTTGTATGTTAGTGGTATGTCATAGGATTTGTTTTTAAAGTTGAATATTTGAAAATTTATAGTGTGGACATCCTTTTCGGACACATTGTAAAAGAATGTTGTGTCTAACCCGAGAGGAAAGCATTTTCCACTCTCTCTCAAAGAGTTTTTTACACTTGGAGCTCGAGTGAAAAGAAACGCCTTCCTCTCTAGTTCAACAAATAACAGTTTGCTGTTAGTACCAAGGGAAATATGCGATGTGCAATTTCATGCTATACATGCAAAACGGAATAATTCATTCTGTCAAACTTAATGCGCTAAATTGGTGTACATTTTGCCAATGCCGATATTTCAATTTTGGGACATTTGTGCATACATCAGATGTATCGGTCGAGCCAAGGCCATATTCAATGGGGGGGTCTGAACCCCCCAACTTAATACTAAAAAATGACAACAAAATAAAATTATTTTTCTATTCTGCTTCCCCTCCGAAAATAAATTTCCCCAGAACCCCCCCCCCCCCGAAAAAAATTTCTGGCTACGGCCCTGAGTCGAGCCCTACTATTGACCATTAATTGCAAAAATGCAAAAATTAATTTTGATTAAAACTTTTATGTACATTTACTTGCTATGTACTGTGTCAACATGCTTTAAATATCTTGTACATTTTAGAAAACCAAAGAGGTGAAAAAATCAAGAAATTAAATGACTCTTTAAGAAATATGGCTACGTCTATGAATAATATAAATGAAAAAAAATCAAGGGTTGAAAATGCTAGACGAAACAAAGGTTATGAAATAAAATCATTTGAAGAAGAATTAAAAAAATTAGAAAATATTAAACAGCAACGTTTAGAATGGTTACGACGAATGGATAAAGATGCTTATGCAGCTGTGCAATGGTTACGAGCCAACCGAGATATGTTCAAAGGTGAAGTTTTTGAACCTATGATGTTAGAAGTAAGCTAGAATTTTATAAATACATCCTTGTTTTTATTTAACGTTCATTTATTTTTAGTTGAATGTTTTGAATCCACAACATTCAATGTTTGTTGAGAATTGTATTCCACTGAGAGATAAAGTTGCATTCACATGTGTCTTAAAGGAAGATATGAATTTACTAATAAAAATGTTACGTGATCAGCAAAAATTAAGTGTAAATATAGTTCATTCAGGAAATGAACAACCTAGTCTTCAGACATATCATCCTGCCATACCTATTGAACAGTTACGAAAATATGGCCTTTTTGCTTATATTCGTTCACTAATTACTGGTCCAGATCCGATACTGAAGTATTTGTGTAAAACTTATCGAATACATAATACTCCTGTTGGAAATAACACTACCAATGATCACTTTGAAGAGATACCTCCACAAATCGCTAATTTTTTCAGTGGTAAGTAGGGAAGAACAATAACTAATAATACTTGTAATTATAAAGGCTAATGAAAATAAATAAATAATGATTGTAAATAAAAATGTAATTTAAAATTGATGTTTTTCTTTTGTAGATACGTATCGTTTCAGCACTTCTTTTTCAAGATACACCAAACAAAAGAGTACAAGACAAATGGAAATTAAATCAGATGGAAGTATGTCTATATCATTAAATGCAGAACGTATGGAGCATATTAGAGGTCAGCTTATTGATGTGAAAAATGATTGCAAAAAATTTGATGAACAAATTCAAAGTTTAGAAACTCAGGTTTGTATTTAAATAATATTGTTTGAATAAATATTGTACGGCTTAAGTTGGTTTTGGAATTGTTTGTACAGGGTCGTTCATTATATTTTTGTTATTATTGAAGATAAGAAACAGTTTCCTATAAAAGTTGTATTGTTTTACATCTATAGCTTTTTTAAAATGCCATCAAAAACAATTGCATGTATTGTAGGTCACGTGTTACGGAATATACAGTCGAACTTCTATATAACGAAGTCGGTAAATCCTGAAAAAAATTCGCTATAGGGAAATTTCGTTATAAAGAAATATCACCTTTTGTAAATATTATTTTAATGCTTTCGTTTTAATTCGAGTGATTCCGCAAACTGTAATGCCTTGTGTTTAATTAATTGTGATAATGGTGCATTTTTGTCGCGAATTAAATGCACCCACTTTAAAACTGCTTCATCTACGGCGTCGTAAACATAAGTTCTAGCACGTTTTGCTGTATGTTCACCAACTGATTTTAAAATTGATTCGCGATTTTTTATTATAGTCGATAAACTACTGACAGGAATTCCAAACTTTGCCGTGAGCCGCGATGTTTGTCTTTTTTGTATACAGTTATCAATTTCCCGCAACACGTTGATTTTCTCAATAATGGTTAAATACTTTCGCTTTAATTTTTTTTGTACCCTAGTGTAGAGCTGTTCTCTCACAAAACTAAAGTTACAATAAAAATTTGCAATGCAAGTTTTGAACTTTACGTAAATGCTAATTGCATTTTAATCTTTCTTAGAGGGGTGGAATCTCCGTTTAGACAAGTAACAATGTGTATAATGCATCGAAGTTTAATCTTTCCTAGAACTCTCATTCAGATAAATTTCCGGAACTCCCTTGAAAAAGTAAGAATGTAAAGATAAACCAGTTGTAAACCTTTTAATGACAATTTTAATCCCTCTTAGAATTTCCATTTAAACAAATTTACAAAATCCTTTTATAAGGATTACAGGTTTTTAAAAATGTGTGAAGGCTTCTTGGAAGATGGCTAAATTTATAATCTTTTACTGCTGCTAAGAAAGAAAGATTGATGCATAATACATACATTTACCTGGAAAAATTTATTTTAGTTTGGCCTAAAAAATTCGTTAAATAGAAATTTTACTTCGTTATTTAGAGACACTTTTATATATATTTTTTCTAAAAGGGCAGTGTACAGCACAAAAATTCGTTATATAGAGAAATTCGCAATATAGAAGTTCGTAATATGGAAGTTTGACTGTACATATATTTTGTAAATAAATAACACTCTGTATTTTATTGCATTTTCAAATAGCCCATTTTTGTCTAATACTAAATAGTATATAATGTTCTATAAAAATCAATAGGTTTTTTGCATTTTTAATGTCAGATATGTCAAAAAGTATTAATGATGGACGTATATGGATGTTTCTCCCGAAATCCACAATTTGGATGTGAAAAATTCAAAGAAAATTGTTGAAATCTGTTTTTCTAAGAAATAGTATGATTAATTGATTGTATATAACACATACTGTTGATTAGTAGAGCTTAATCTGGACATTTTCGACCTTTACAGTGTTAAAATCCACATAAATGATTCAAATAACATGCAAATGACAGAAAAGGTTTTATTTAATAAAAAAACTGAACTTTAATATCATAATAAAAAGATATTTCTAACACGATAATGTCGATAATGCTTAATAATGGCTTAGTAATGGATAACAAGTAAAATAAAAATTAGTAATTTTTATTTTACGTGATATGACAGTCATCATGTTTTAGCTTCTCTATTTGTTTCTTTTCTGGATCTTTTTTAATTTTTTCTTTTCTTTTCTTTTCCACATTTTCTTTGCACCTCATAATGTGCTCTTACATGAATGTATGTAGGAGTTGTCATTTACGTGGACAAATTGTATTACGTGGAATTATAAATCCACGCAAATGACGCAATGAAAATGCCACGCGAATGACTATTAGAGCATTAATATAACATAGCGCCTAGACTATTTTCTTTGGAGGCTTCATACTAGCTATAATGAAACAACACAAGTACTTACTTACGAAAAATTCATTTCTAAATTCAACACCAGTAAGAAATTATGATAACCACGTGAATGATGCGAAATAAATGTACTCTTAAATCAAACCATATAAGCTACCTCTATAAAGTTTATAGATCAACTGAACAAGACACTACATGTTGATTTCATTAAAATTACATATGCAAGCAATACATGTGTAATGGTGATATTGTAGAAATACTGATACGATACGTGAAATTTAATAATGTTCTTCTCTCTTAGTTAGATCCACACAAATGCCAAACTATCAGGGACAACATTTTATTGATTGTGTAGTAGTCGATGCTTAAAATTTTATATATTAATTGACTCTGGATGAGAGCCCTATACTTGTTTTGCAATTCTCCTTAATTAGAACAATAATGATTAACTGATGCCTTAGAAAAACTGCTTTTTACTTTCAGAATACATACTAGGGACATGCCACGTGAATGACATATGACATAATAAAGTTTACTTTTTATTGTTAAAAAAATAGGTCAGTTGCTAATATATACTTGGCTAAATAGACTGCTATTACATCTTCGCTGTACTGAACTAACAGGTAAAAAGGTATTCGTAATATAATATTAATTAAGCAGGAACACTAAAAATATTTCTGAAGAATTACCCATATAACATTATACCGGGTGGGGCAATAGTGTGGGGAAGTCCGATAGCTCTTCTAATACGGATGTAAACAGTGGATAGAGGTGCATCTAGAGAAATTATTTTCAAATATACAGGGTGTTGCAGAAAAGTGTGGCATGCTTAAGGTAATTTTTTTTTTAAATAGAATGCCCAAATATTTTTGCATATTTAACACCACTCTTGGCAGGTTTATTCATATCTAAAATTTGAGCGCCATCTAATGACCGGTTTAGAAGTTATAAATTTTTTTTCAAAAAAATTGAGTTTTACATTGTCCCACTTAACAGTTTACCGCTTTCACGGCCGCAACTGTGAAGACGAATTTAAATAGGGATTTTGTTGCAGGGACTTGTAGGGTGCTCTTCTTTAAAAGAAAATGGACCCACCATGTACAGGGTGTTCAAAATTAATTTTTAAATTTAGAGAACTTCAAAGCTAAAATTCACAACTTTTTCAAATGGAACACTCTGTATATTTTGTACCTTTGTGATGTAGAATTAAATAACGAACATTTTTTGTAGGTACGTCCCTATAGCTATCTGTAACCACTTTTGATTTATTGAGAAAAAACTGCAAGAAGTACACAATTAAAAACAATTATTTATTTAGTAGTCAAGTGTGTTGGTTGTTTTTGTTCAACTAAACATTAAAGCATTAGCAATTGTTGTGCACGTATGCAAAACGTACATTTCTCGCAGTTATCGACCATCAGTGTTTAGTTCTAGTAGGTGTTTTAGATTTTTTAAAATGAATTTTACTAATGAAGAACTTGTAGACACGACTTTTGTTTTGGGCGAGTCTGAAAGAAATTGTTTGCTTGCCCTCAGAATTTACCACCAACGGTATTCTGAACGGATGCTCCCTAAAGTTCACAGCTTGCAAAACCTGCTCGATAGATTTGTGAGGACCGGCAATGTACAGTATGGAAAAAGTGAACGAATTAACAATGTTGTTAACGAAGAAAATAAGTTATCTGTTGTGCTGGCAACGATTGAGAATCCCCCCATGTTAGTCAGAGAGAAGTGTTGGTCAAATCTTAAAGAAAAATAAGTTTCATGCATATCACATTCAAATGCACCAGGAATTAACTGATGACAATTTTCTAAAACACTTACAGTTTTTGTAATTGCGCCATAGGTAAAATGCAAGACGATGCTACATTCTTCAACAATGTTTTGTTCACTGATGAGGCAACGTTTCATAAAAATGGATTTGTTAACAGGCACAATTTCCATTATTATGCTACAGAAAATCCCGACTTTTTCAGACAAATTGATAACCAGCACAGATGGTCCATAAACGTTTGGGGGGAATTATTGGAGAACATTTTTTTGATGGTACATTAACTGGAGCTATTTATCTTCATTTTTTGGAGAACTAGTTGCCACAATTATTGGCGAACCATCCTCAAAGGATCCGAAATGGGATGTGGATTCAGCAAGACGGTGCTCCACTGCATTATTTACATGCAGTAAGAGACCACCTAAATAATATCTACCCACATCAATGGATTGGAAGGAATGGACCCTCTGAATGGCCTGCGAGAGCTCCTGATCTTAAAAAAATGGATTTCTTTTTATGGGGATATGTGAAAGAAATTGTTTATACTGAGACACCAACCACAATGCAGAATATGAAGGATAGAATAATACATGCTTTTAGAAGTATCACGCCGGCAATGTTAAGAAACGTACAAAGATTGTTCCAAAGGCGCATCTACGGGGGACTCAACTGAGGAGACGAATCGGCAATGGGCGTTCCAAACATTTGCGTACCCAATGGCCTGTATTTTAAAAAATTTTCGTTAGAGGGCGCTTCGGTCCTTGACAACGCTCAGACCACGCTGGCCATTGTTGACAGTTCGCTGGAGTGCCATATGGGTCGCAATGTTTCATAAAAATTAGCCAGATTTGCGATAAAATTTGCGATAAATCGCATAATCTGTCAACACTGTCAGCGTTGTCCAGAATCGTAGCGCCATCTAGAAGTAACGTTCAAACTTGAATTAACGTTCAAGGTCGGGGACGCTTTATTTGACTCGTTTCGTCTCCTCAGTTGAGTCCCCCGTAGGCGCATCTAAATGTGTGTCCATGCAAATGGGCAACATATGGAGCATTTGTTATAGTTTTTTCTTTTGTTTTATTTGAAAAACCTTGATTTTTTAAATAAATAATTTTTTAATTGTGTACTTGCAGTTTTTTCTCAATAAATCAAAAGTGGTTACAGCTAGCTATAAGGAAGTACATACAAAAAAATGTTCGTTATTTAATTCTGCATCACAAAGGTACAAAATATACAGGGTGTTCCATTTGAAAAAGTTGTGAATTTTAGCTTTGAAGTTCTCTATATTTAAAAATTAATTTTGAACACCCTATACATGGTTATTAAGTACTATTAGATAATTAAGTAAGGCATACTACCGTATGCAGAATGAAGTTAAGAGTACATTTCCGTGAAAAAAACAGAGTGCGATTTCAAAAATTAATCAAGTTGGCATGATTTCTTAAACGTTGCTATGCAACCAGGAAGTTTAAGGATGTTTTCTGAAGGTCCATTTTGAGTCATTCAGAATTGTTTTTGATTGATTTCTATAGGGAGATATTGCTTTAAACAGCGTTTTTGGACACCCTGTATATAGGGTTCAGCCACTCTTTAAAAAACGTACAGTGATTTCCAGTTTTTGGGAAAACTCTAAAAATACATCAGGTATTTCCAAGTATTCCTAGAAATTTCCAAATATGTATTCCCAGGTATTTCCAAGTATTCCCAGGCATTTCCAAATATTTCTCAGTATTTCCAAGTATTCCCAGGTATTTCCAAATATTCCCAGGTATTTACAAGTATTCACAGGTATTTCCAAGTATTCCCAGGCATTTCTAAGTATTCACAGGTATTTCCAAGTATTCCCAGGTATTTCCAAGTATTCCCAGGTATTTCCAATTATTGTCAGGTATTTCCAATTATTTCCAGGTATTTCCAAGTAGTATTCCCAGGTATCTCCAAAGTATTCCCAGCAAAGTTTACAGTGATCTTCAGCAGTGGTTGATCTCGAGGGGTCAATCACTCACCAAAAAGCATATTTCCAGGATTTCCAAATATTCCTCGTATATCCCATATCACATGATCTATACATGCAGTTGCTTTTTGATTATGTTAAAAAATATATGGGTAGAACAATTCAACATTTCTAAGAAACTTTTTTTTTTATCCAATAATAAACTAGTGAGAATGCGCAGAGCTAGCATTGCCATGATGAACAAAAACAACTGTATACTTCATAAACTAATTTATTTTTGAAAACTAATGTTGACGTAACACATTAGTTGTCATAAAAACTAAAATTCTAAGTCCTAAAATTTTTCGATTTTTTTTTTGGTGCTAAGAATGTTTATTTTTTTGTAAATTTTTAAAAAATACAAAGTTTTCATTTTTCAAAAATTTGCCGAAATCTTCGGTGGTCATTTTGACCACTTTCCCGAAGAGATACAAAAAACTGTTTCAACCAAAAGTTTCTTAGAATTTGATCCAAAAGAAAAATTCAAAAAGTCAACATGGATAATGGCGACAGACAGACAGACAGACTTCACGAATTCAGAGACGAACTTTTTGTTCATCGAAAAGATAAAGGGGTGGTCAAAATATAATGATTGAGCTATACATTAACAGAATGTTTGGAATGTCCTCTTTTATATGTGTTTTTAACCCCTTTTTCTTTTAATCAAAATGTTCACTAACTTCTTCATGTATTCTTCATGTTACAGGTTACAACATACAATGAACAACAACGCAATATTCGGGATCATTTGCGTGAGACACAAAAATGTAAGCAAGAAATCGCTGGAATGGATAGTAGAATTAGAGTACTAACTGGTAAATTACAACAGTTGGAGCAATTTTCTACAACAAGAGAGGGGTTACAGATTGAATGTGATAATCGTATTAAGGTATTTATATCAAATATCCATTTATGCTAAACAAATATATGGTTATTCAGTGCAGTGGTTATTATTAGTTTATGCAGATAGAGAAAAATGGTACCTGAAAGTGATGCCAGAATGAGACGGGCAACTTGTTCTTGGCCTACCATATTGTAGTTTTCTCTCTACTTTCATTTCTGTAACCACTTTGGGGATTCTGTTGTAACTCATCCTGCATACATATCCATACCATTTTAGCTGTTTATTTTCTTATATTTTTTCATCACTGACTTTATTTCCATTAAGTTTCTTATGGTATTATTAATCCTGTCTTTCCTGGTGAATCTGGTTGATTTACACAGTTGGCAACTGATACTGTATTTGAATCGCGGATACGGGATAATTTTGTTCATGCATTAAATCGGGTATGTCAAAAAACAAAAGAACACTTCAAATACTTCTTTAAACTGAATTTGTTTAGTTCCAAATGTCAATCAGTATTGCATAATGATGATGGAACAAAAACGTGCTACAGTTAAAATTTTTATTGAAAAAGGTTTTGATTGTGTGCAAATTTTTTCATGAAGTTAGAAAATTTAATATCAATAAAGTACTAGTGTACCGCACATATAACTGTGCCTGATCTTGCTGAAAATTAGCAAAAGCGTATGGAGTTTCTCGTTGAGTTATGCAAAAGGTATTAAAAGAAGAAATCGTGTTATATTATTATAAAAAACAAAAGATTCATCGCAAGTTCAGACGCGCAAAGAAAAATCATTTTGACAGATCAAAAAAACTTCACAAGGAATCGAAGATGTGAAAAACATTATTTTTCCAATTATTCATCCGGGAGGATATCTTTAACCCCCAAAATGATCGTTTGTTTGCTTTCAAGATTGCAAATATTCCATTTAAATTAAAGAATGTTGCTCTGTTTCAAAATAGAATGACAGTGATGGTTTGGGGAGCAATCAGCAATCATTTAATGGTACCTTGCCGATTGTTTTTGTTGAGAAAGGCATAAAGATTAATGCAAAATATTACATGGAGGAAATGTTACCTAAGAATCTTTGGCTCGGAGCTAATGCCTTATATCTTGATCATAACTGGATATTCCAGCAGGTTTATGCTCCTTCCCACTCAGCAAAACTTGTTCAAGAGTGGTGTGAAGCAAACTGCCTCGGTTATATACCATCAACGCTATGGCCACCCTCTTCCCCCGACCTAAATCCTATGTATTATTTTATATGGTGCAGAATGGAGGATTTATTAAAGAACAAGAAGATTTTAAATTTGGCAGAGTTTAAGAAAAATATATTCAAGTCTTGGACTCAAATACCTATTGAAGACATGCATGCTGCAATTATGTCATGGAAAACACATTTACAGGAAGTTTGTAACAGCAAAGGGGGGCATATTGAAAAAACTTATTATTTTTGTGATTACAAGACATGTATTAATAAAATGCTAACAAAACGTATTGGGCCGTATTACGAGCCACGGTTAAAGGTGTCTCTAACTAAAGTTTCGTTTAAAATCAACAAGAATGGAGATAGCTTTATCTAATTTTAATTGGTGGGAAAAGAATAGAATTGGTCACCATGGTAATTAAACAAGCTGTTAATGTAATGGAAAGATGCGAATACGGCTCATTGTGTTCAGATGAACACAAGATTGCAGGAAATTCAATAGATATTGATAGAATAGATATTGACATATGGATCGGGCATTATGGAAACCTATTGAATAAAAAAGGAGTAGAAGGTTTGGTGAACAAGAAGTGACACATGAAGATATAACAGTAGATAACCAACAGCTCTAGAGGCAGAGAAAATAATTAAAAGCATGCATAATTACAAAAGCCCAGGAATAGATGGGATTACTGCTGAACTCTTAAAAAATAGAGAAAAGCCACTGATAGACAGAATATACAGTAGTGCAACTATTCTGGAACTATTGAAATAAATCTTTTATTAAATGTTTTTTGAAAAATATCCTCGAATCCGTCGATCTTTAATGAGATATATTTTAGTGTGTTTGTTATTTACAGATAGTCTTTTGTTTCTGAGTGCTGTAGATTCTAAAACTGCAACTTACCAAAAAATTGTAGGGTGCAAAAGGGCACTTTTTAAAAATTTTGGGTTATGTGCGTAGATGGAAAATAGAAGATATAAGCTACCTCTGTAATAAAAAATGATTTATATTTTTCTACAGATTCTTATTAATTTTAAAAACTTAATAAGGGCTTGCGTTTGAAAATACACGTAAATGCCATAAGTGCAAATTGAGAAGGTTTAATCGTTTCAAGCACTGCACAAATCCTAATTAAATTCTATCTGTTTTTGCTTTACACTGTTTTAGTTAAAGAAACAAAAGACAATCTACAAATAACAATTACACTAAAATATGTCTCATTTAAAACAGAAATTGAAGTGTTCGAGGATGTAATGACCCAGGGTTCCACCCTACTAGACGGTCATGGCTCAAGTTATTCTACCACGTAAATTTCAATTATTTAACAAAACGGAAGTCGGCACAGCACTACCAACCTTACAAATGAAAAATTTTATGATAGTAAATATAGCAAAAAGAAACTGGATCCTTCATTGTGATTACCTTTTATAACATGTGTCCATAGTTGATAAGGATTGACTTACTTCATAAGGACGGAGAAAGAGAGATAAACACAAATAAAAGAACAGTTAAAAATGATTGTAGTGTTTTATTAATTTATTCTTAATCTTGAGCGAGGAGGAACGGATTTAAAGTGACAAAATAAAAGGCTAGTTCTGTAAAAAGCTCCTCGAAAATATGCTAGCCCAAATTAAATATGTCAACGCTTCAAGTTCAGTAGGCGAGCAAATTATTAATTAGTTTGATTATAATAAACAATACAGATCAATAAATCAATTTAACAAGTTGATGCAGTTGTGTGTTTATACAAGGTATTTATAAATAGTTAAAACGTCAATCTCTCATTGACATCAATCATTAAAAGTAAGTGAAATTGAGTCAATCATATAAAGTTACGTATAAACTAGAAAAGGTAAATGTGCCAGTTTAAAAATAAATACACAAGAAGGGCCGGCGGTGGACGAGTGGTGTCAGTGCATCACTCGTGTTCTAAGGGTCGTGGGTTCGAGTCCCAGTTGGGGCGACGGGAATTTTCTAATTGGAAAATTCCGCCACCTCAACTATGGGTGTGTGTATTCGTGTTGCATGTTAGATGGGGAACGTATGACATATGGTTCCCCCGTAGTGTAGGAGTGAAATAAAAAAAATACACAAGAATAATGAACAATAGTTATATCATATTTGCCAAAGCAACAGTTACTTTGTGTGATACATATACATATAATAAGAAACATCAGAAAAACGTCGTTGTAAGATAATGCTTTTCTGTTAGCAACAGGGAAAGCTAATATCTAGATACCTAGACAAGCGTGAGTCTGTTATAAGTACTGAAATATAAATAGCTCACATATAAAATAACATAATCACATCAGAACAAGTGTACACAAATAATGGTTTGAGGGTTCTCTTACACAGCCTATCAATGGGTTTTTTATACAACCATGGAGATCGATACACTCTCAAATAATAAATCTTATTATTACCGTGGAGATTAATACACTCTTAAATAAATAAATAAAATTTTGTCCCTAGAGAAAAATAGCCATCTGTTCCAGACCAGAAAGCTATCCTGACATTTTTAGTCACAATGTATAACATTTAGTTAGGTTAAAAATCAACCAAATCAAAATACTGACAGTGAAACACATAAAAACAGTAGTCATATTTAAGGCACGAATAACATGTCCAGTTAGCAATAATTAGCTATTATGATACTACGAACGTTAATAAAACATTATTTTCTAGTACACTTCAAAAGGATAAATTTACAAATTATTATGGTTTTTCAAACAAGTCTTTTAAAATTTAGTTACCATTTATATTTTGACTTATCTATAGTTTCAATCGAGAGATTTGGGTTTTAGATTACTTAAATAATATAAAATTCACATCACACAATTAGAATCAACATAAATAAAACAAATAAAAATGAACTTACATGAAGGAAACTACTGTAGAAGCAAATACAAAAAATGGCTACCTACTTCTTATTTACATTTTATCATCAGCCACTTTTAAAACAAAAAAGCATCGTCCCTAACTACAAAAAAAAATCAAACTATCAACTTTAAGAAAACTGTAATAAACTTCCCTAACATTTTATATTTAACCAAATACAGTCAAACTTCCATATTACGAACTTCTATATAGCGAATTTCTCTATATAACGAATTTTTGTTCTGTACATTGCCCTTTTAGAAAAAATACATATAACAGTGTCTCTAAATAACGAAGTAAAATTTCTATATAACGAATTATTTAGGCCAAACTGAAATAAATCTTTCCATGTAAATGTATTATGCATCAATCTTTCTTCCTTAGCAACAGTAAAAGATTATAAATTTACCCATTTTCTAAGAAGCCTGCACACATTTTTAAAAACCTGTAAACTTTTCAAAGGGATTTTGTAAATTTGTTTAAATGGAAGTTCTAAGAAGGATTAAAATCGTCATTAAAAGGCCTCCTACAACTGGTTTCTTCTTCTGGATTCTTACTTTTTCAGGGGATTTCCGAAAATTTACCTGAATGAGAGTTCTAGGAAAGATTAAACTTCGATGCATTATACACATTGTTACTTGTCTAAATGGAGATTCCACCCCTATAAGAAAGATTAAAATTCAATTAGCATTTACGTAAAGTTAAAAACTTACATTGCAAATTTTTATTGTAACTTTGGTTTTGTGAGTGTAGCAGCCTTACCCTGTAGTACAAAAAAAAAACAAAGCGAAAGTGTTTAACCATTACTGAGAAAATCAACGTGTTGCAGGAAATTGATAACTGTATACAAAAAAGACAGACATCGCGGCTCGTGGTAAAGTTTGGAATTCCTGCCAGCAGTTTATCGACTATAATAAAAAATCGCGAATCAATTTTAAAATCAGTTGGTGAACTTACAGCAAAATGTGCTAGAACTTATGTTTACAACGATGTAGAAGAAGCATTTTTAAAGCAGACGCATTTAATTGGCGACAAAAATGCGCCATTATCACGACAATCAATTAAATACAAAGCATTACAGTTTGCGGAATTACTCAAATTAAAATTAAACCATTAAAATAATATTTACAAAAGGTGCTATTTCTTTATAATGAAATTTCTCTATAGCGAATTTTTTTTCAGGATTTACCGACTTCGTTATATAGAAGCTCGACTGTAGTTGTTATTTTTAAATTCAATTATATCTTTTGCCTGAACCTGTATGTAATAACACAACTAGTAGTAGTAGGTGTAGTAGTTATGGGGAGACTGAAGTCTAGCAAGTAGGCCTTCATAGGCCCTTTTTGCCAACCCCTTGACATCCCCCTAACCACCTCCGCTATCACCTACTTCAAAATTTCCCATTAGCCAGATCGACTTCTTTAAGTCGAATCCCACTATATGGTCCTTCGCCTGCCGACAGCCTCTGCACCTTTTCCACCTCTCTTTACTACTCTAGTAGGCCCACTCCATTAGGGCTGTCGACACAACTAAATAAATTGATTATTATGCAATTTGTTTTGTGATTAAATGACTTACTACAGCTACTTTGATAATTTTGGTTGACTGTAGGTCTGACCACTACAAAAAAATTTTCACAAACATTTAATACAACATTTATTTCGATAGTTCCAGACTTTATACTCTTAATGGCACTGTATAGCCTAATAAAAATTATTTGGGAAAAGAAAGAAATGCCAAAAGAATGGACTCTAGCACTAATTCAGCCCATATATAAAAAAGAAAACTCTTCAAACCCCCAAATTACAGGCCTATTGCATTTTTGAATGTCACATATAAAGTCCTTTAAAAATTGATCAACAAAAGAGTTAAGAAATTAGCAAAAGTGATTCTAGGAGATTACCAATGCGGCTTCCAAACCAATAGATCTACTGCAGACCAAATCTTTGCATTAACACAGGTACAAGGAAAAAGCTGGAGAAAAAATATACCTCTAGACATGGGGTTTATTGATTTCAGGCAGCCGTACGACAGCATCAAAAGGAATAAAATTTTAGAGTGCATGGCAGGAATTAAACTATCCAAGAGAATTAATCCAACTGATGGAAATGACGTTTAAAGGAATAGTAAATCAGGTCAAAATAGGAACAGAACTATCGAAATCTTTCAGTACAAACGCAGGATTAAAACAGGGAGAGCCCTTATCAAGAGTCTATTTAACTTACTACTAGCAAGCATAATAAGAAAAAGTAAAATTAATAGAGAAGGAATAATAATTGAAAACTCCCACCAATGTCTTGTATACGCAGATGATGTGGCAATAATCACAAGAACAAAAGAAGAACTTAAGGCTGCAATACAGAGACTAGTCAAGGAAGCTGAAAAGTTTGTGCTGTACAACAAACAAAAACAAAATACCTAGTGTCAGGCAGCAGGTTACAACATAATGAGCTATTCAACATTAAAGTGAATGAAAGACGTTGAAAGACACAATAGAAAATCCAAATGTGTGGTATACTTAGAAGTCGAAATTACAAGCAAAGGTATTACTTACCCGGAAATAGAAAAAAAAAGTATGGCAGGGACAAAAAGTGCAGTAAGCTTGCTTAATATACTAATAAGATCAAGAAACCATACCCAACTCAATCAAAAAACGAGTGTATCAGACCATAATAAGACTTTGGTTGCCTATGCTGCTGAAGCATGGCTACTCAGACATAAACACCTTGAAAAACTGTAGACCTGGGAAAGAAAATGATTCTTAGAATCATTTACGGAGGAATTACGGAAGGAGAACAATGGAGGAGAAGATCAAATGAACTGCAAAGATTATACAAAGATCCAAAAAACATTTAGGGTTAAAAATAGAACCTAAAGAGGCTTCATTTGAGGTGAGAAAATATAGGTTGTTCCATTTAAAAAAATACGCTTTTATGCACCACACTTTTTTGAGACACTATAACCTCATTAACCAGGGTGGCCAGCGAACATGGAAACCTTGAAAACCGGGAATTTGCTGAATCGGGAAAAAACCGGGAAAAACCCTGAATTAGTGATCAAAGTCAGGAATTCTTTTTCAGGGAACAAAAAAAAAACAAAAGTAGGAATCGTCTACAAACAATAACATGTAGCGCATTATTACATTGTACTATTACTAATACGTATTTGTAATACATTATACTATATATATTTTTTATATTTGTATGTCCAAATGAAGTCATTTGGACACTCATTTTGCGTGTCCGAAGGGCTTCATTGAGATAGATCTATTTGAATACTGGAAACAGTAACATTTTATTTTTTAAGCCACTACGAGGGCCGTTTTCTAAACTTGGACGCGTGTGCTAAAAACGTGTCTTATGTAACTAATACTTTAATATACTATTTTACACAGTGCAGTTAAATCTCTGATCGTTATATGGTTATTTAGGCTCTTCCGACTATAAAAAGAGGCTTCAAGTATAGCTTTATGTTCCGTTATTATTAATTCTAAACAAATAATTTTATCATCAATATATGGGTACCTATGTATGTGGTACCTATGCGTAAATTATTGAAGAATAAAACCGGGAAAAATTATATTTTACGACCTGGAAAACTGGGAAAAAAACCTTGAATTTAAAAGTACCACTCTTGCTGGCCACCCTGTAAAACATTCCCTCAATTGAATTTTTTATCTACGTAATGATAAACCTATAATCAAAGAATGGAGTACTATATGGACATCCTGTATATTACTGATAGGCATATTGGTCTATAGTTTTTGCTGTAATTTGTACTTTGTACAAATTGTACTTGTACTTTCTTATGCAGTGATATAATTATATTATGTTCCCACTTGTTGGGTATTCTTCGCTGTATCCATGCCATTTGAAAGGTATCCCTTATTCCATTTGACTTTACCATCTCTGGTGGTTGATTCTTTGATTTGATTCTTTCATTTTTGATTCTTCTTATTGCATTTTCTACTTCTTCTCCGGTTATTTTTGTATACAATTCGGATTATAAAGGTTTAAAATTATATAACAAAATGCCCGATGAAGCTATGCAACTCACCAAATTAGGAAAATTTAGAAAATATTGTGCTAACTATGTTAAAGATTTGGGTAGAATTTAATTCCATATTGTAACTAGGGCTGTAAACATCCGGATATTTTAAAAATCCGGTTAATCTGGATTTAACGAATCCGACATCTCAAGTTCGGATATCCGAATACTTCGGATTTGAAAACCGGATTTGAAGTCCGGATTTGAAAACTGGATTTGAACTTAGGATAATACAATAACAGTTTTCATTTTTAAATTAAAATAGTTGGTCTCTAGTGAAATTAGTTACCATTTATGGTAACAATAAATAATTGACAAATAGTCATTGCAATTGACTAAGTCCTACCAAAAGCCAAAAATCAAAAGAAACATATAAAAATCTTAAAAAGCCTTATGTTGCATAAACGTTTTTAAAAATTGATTAGTTTAAGTCTAGATTAGTGACGGTTTTTTTAATTTCTAACATGCACAGAAATTATTATTGTGTGCTATAAAATCTAAGTATCAAGATAAAAATAATTAATCCGCATAGATGTTGCAGGTTATCCATATTGGATTTCATTTGAAATCTAGATTCCATTTAGAATCCGGATATCCGAACTTGAAATGTCATATTATCCACAAATCCGGATTTCTGGAAATCCGGATTCAACTTGCAGCCCTAATTGTAACTACTGTATGATTTTTCTTAATGTATGAAGCTTACTAATTTGAATTTAAAAATGATCCACAAACAAAATGCTCAATCATGATGGTACCATATTGAGATGGATGTAATCAATCATGTATATTAAAATACTTTTTTTAATGCATATTTTCATTTTTATTGTAGGAAATCGTTAAGAAAATGATATCATTGCAACGTGAAATCAAAAATGCATTTGTACAATATTCAAATAGCCTAGATGAAGCAGAATTAGACAGAACAAATTTAAGCACAGCACGTAAACAAGTTACATTCTTGGAAAATAAGTCGCAAGATGTTCGTCGATTATGTCAAGATGCTGAACAACGATTAGGTCGCATTAAAGAATTACTTGCAAGTGCTACAAGTGAAGCAAAAGCAGCCTTATCTAAAGCTAAGCAGTTATCTAATGGTTGCACACCATTAGAAGAAGGTTTTAAAGAATTCCAAGAGGCCTATGATAATTTATCAGAAAACTTTGAAGAATTGCAGGCTGAAAAAGATCATATTTTATCTAAAATTGATTGCTTAAATACAGCAGATTTAGGTGAACTACATGAGTATGAACAAAGACAAGATCAGATTGCACGATTGGAAGTAGATATTCAAGAAGCAGATAAGCAATTAAATAAAATCAATAAAAAGATGGATACATTACAAAACCAATGGTTGCAACCTTTGCAAGAATTAGTGGATGAGATTGACAAGAAGTTTGGTTCTGCTTTTAAACGGATGGGTTGTGCCGGAGAAGTTTCTATCTTTAAAGGTAATTTAAAAATAAAACTTTTTTTTTATAATCAGTAATTTATTACTATAGGGGAAAATGAAAAGGATTTTGCTGAATATGGATTATGTATTAAAGTAAAATATAGAGATGCGGAGCCTCTACAAGAATTAAATAGTATCGTGCAGAGTGGAGGGGAGAGAGCAGTAGCAACTGCTGCTTTTATGTTATCTCTACAAGAATTAACTCCAGTGCCTTTTCGTTGTGTTGATGAAATTAATCAAGGGATGGATGCAAATAATGAACGTCGAATCTTTGAATTGTTGGTAGAAACAACTAGTCAATCAGATACATCGCAGTATTTCTTCATTACACCAAAGGTATTTAAATTATTATTTTTAGATTTTTATACAAATAATAATTGAAATTTTAGTTAGTGCCTAATTTAAAATATGATGATACAATAACAGTTCACATTGTGTATAATGGACCGTTTGTGCCAACTAAAGAACAGTGGAGCTTAGCTGAATTTAGTCGAGGATCTAGGACAGCGTAATCATTTAACATGTTAAGTATTAACAACTTGTTCCTTTTATTGTTTAGCAACCAGTATTTTTATAATAAATAATTTTATTTGGTTCCCGGAAAAAATACCTTTATAATAGAACATTCAATTTTGAGATTTTAACAGAATAATAATTTTGAAGAAAAGATTATTGCAGTTCTTGTTTCAAGATCTTTAATCTCTATAAATAAGTAAGTAGAAATTATTATTATAAGAAAATAGCAATAAGAGCTGTTTTATAGATATGAGAAGTAATGCGAAATTCTTAACCAAATCTTTGCTAAAATTTTTCAACAAAGTTTTGGTAAAGAAACTTTAACGTGTATAATAATATACACAGAGGTATATATACTGATAATAAATGGATGAACAATATTTTCTGATATATGTTTATTTATTTGTTTCTTTTAATCTTTTTTTATACAAAAATACATTTTTGTTTCAGAACAAAAACATTCTTTATACATCATCTAGGCCAGGCGTCGGCAACCTATGACCCGCGGGTCACTAAGTGACCCATTTGATAATTTCAAGTGATCCACTTGAGTGCAAATAAAGTATAATATATAACAATAAATTATAAAACATAAACATGAAATGAACACTTTGAGAAAATATAAATAAAAAGATTAACATTTTGGAATTACTACAAAGTTGCAGAATAAACATAGGCGGAATACAGCGACATTGTCCGAAATGAAAATACCCATTGACCCGAAACATCTTTTTAATAGTCACATTTTGGTTGATTTTGACCCGGGGCCAAAAAAGGTTGCCAATGCCTGATCTAGGTTGATTAAGTAATGACAGTGTTGCCAATATTCATATAAGGAAAGTATTATTCCATACCACCCTCTCTTAATGCTTTTCTCATACGTAATACAATAAATAATCAGTACTTATATAACACACTTAAATAACATACAATAGTAGTTATAACCCCAAGTGGTGGGTTATAAATAATAAAGATAAAGAGAAATATAAATTATAGCCATCTTTATAAATACAGATTTTTATATATTGCCGTTTCTATCACTCTCACTGGTTTGACAATTCGAGCGACCTTAAAGAGTACCACCTATGGTTATGCGCACGCATAGACGTGCATCTGGGTGACATGATAAGTGCACCAACTTTATTGTTAGTACTTCCGATAATAAAATGCTATGATGCGCCGCTACTGTTTAGCTTGACGTCTCGAGAAGTGTTAGAGACCTTTTGATTTCCCGAGGCTTGGGCGTTGGGTGTTACAAGAAGCGTTATAGCACACCACTATTCTAAACCCAAAAAATGTTTCAAATTTCCTTTGTCTTGAACCTCAAAAGTTTTCATTAAATTATTCTTACATGTTTCAATAAGTTCTAAGTCCGGCCCTGCAATAATATCATCAACATAAAGCAATAAATATATTTCTGATCTTTTAAAACTTGAATCTAACAAATATTTATTTATTTTATCATTCCGACACTTTGAGGTCTGTTTGAGCCCATATAAAGATTTAGGAAGTTTTAAAACATGTTCTTCTTTTATCTGTACCCTCTCTGGTGCACACACATACACATCTTCCTTTAATTCTCTATTTAGGAATGCTGTTTTTATATCTAATTGCTTAAAGTAATACTTTTTCTGATTACCTACAGATAGTAATGTTCTTATGGTAGCCATTTTCGCTACTGGTGAATAGATTTCATCATAGTTAAATGAATTACGTTGAGCAAATCCTCTTACTACTAGACGTGCTTTATATCTATCTACTGTTTCTTCTTCTAAAAGTTTTGAAGCAAATACCTACTTGGTACTTAATATTCTACTTTTTCAGGAGCAATAACTTACGTCCATGTATTATTTTTCTCTATTGATCTTATTTCTTTTTCTATAGCTTTTATCCAAAAATTTTTATCATCTCTATCCATTAATTCTTCTATTCTTTCAGGAACACTATCCACAAAAGATATCACATCAAATGCCATATACATCTCATAATCTTTCTATTTTTCAGGTAACCTTGACAACCTTTTTTCTTCTCGTCTTTCGTTTCTTATTTCTCTTTCTTCATTTTTTCAATCTCTTCATGATCACTCCCTGCTTCACTTACATCCAATCCATCAGTAAAACTCTGAACTTCATTTTTATCTTCTGTAATTTCATTTTCTTCTTGACTCATTTTTATTTGTACATTATTTTTCTTGTGTAAAAATTCATCTCTTGAAGTTTTATAATCTTTTGGTTTTCTATGTCCCATAATCTATATCCAATATTTGTGTAACCATTATGCATTTATTAGCTTTTTTATCCAATTTGTTTTTAAATTGTTTAGGTATATGCGAATAACATATGGATTCAAATATCCACATTGCGTTTCGTCCCATTCCAAATTTCTGCGGGTGTTTTTTTGTCCAAGTTGGCATTCAGGTTTCTAGTTAAAGTATATGCTGTCACCCTTATTGCATCATTCCAAAATTCCTCTTTCATATTTGCCTCTTCTATCGACCTGTTGAACCTTTCTGCTGTTCCATTTTGCTTTTGGAGCTTTTGTTTTTGAGAAATCTCAGCAAAAATTTGGTTAAGAATTTTTCATAAATTCTCGTATGTGTAAAACAGCTCGAAGACACTTAAAATGTAATTTTTGTCTTTTACTTTTTGTCTGTATAAGTTAAGTTTTAAAATTAGCATATACCTTTTTACAGAACCAATTATATTTATAATTATTATATTATTTTAGGTAACCATTATTTATTTGAATTACATTTTTGTTTAGATTGTTGTATTTAATTAATGATTTAATAAACTGTTTCAATGAACCACTGCATTTTACTTCTTAAAAAACTAGTAGATGACCAGAGTTCTGCATTCAGAATTTAGATAGTTGCATGATTATGCATTAAACTTATAATTTAAATAAGACGCTGGTGATGTAAATAGTATATTATAATAAAAGTGTATAAGCTAGCCTTTAAAGTACGAGTTTAAAAGCATGAGGCGAAGCCGAGTGCTTTTTAATGGAGTAGTGCTTTAAAGGCTGTTATACACGTGTATTATATGCTATTTTTTTATTATAGCTTATACCTGCACTACAATCTGAAAATTGTAAAAAACTAAATTGAAATACCTTTTTCGAAATAATCTGCATCATTAATCGTTGATATAGAAATGGTTAAAAAAATTGTTGTTTGGTTGCTATGTATAAATTTGTTGATTGTTCAAAATTTGTAGTGTATTATTCTAACATTGTTAATTTCTTGTTACCTAGGCAGTTTTAAAGCACATATGCTTTAAAGGCCTTATTTCGCACGCTTAAGGTAGAAAGTCACCCAAACCTTACAACTCAAGAATTACATAATTTAAGTATGATTTGGTAAATTCAATGTTGCTCTTTCGATTGATACCCGAAAAACGGCATTTCACCACGTATATACCGAGAAAACGATTAACAAAGTTGCAGTCAAATACATTGATGTATATGGGTTTACACAGTATGCCCAAACATAACTTCAAAGTTTTATATTTAAACAACTCACCATGTATATGAAAAACTATGTAACAATAGTTTAGAAATTGTATTTTATATTGACGTTAAAAAAACTGCAATTTACCTCTTAGTTATTGAGATATTTCGATTATAAACTTGTATTCCAGCTGTAACCGGAAACTGATGACTGAAATCCCTGCACATGCAAAACCCTATTATATGATCTGGCAACGTTGCTTCGCGCGGAAATTCAAATTTGATATGTTAGATGAATTGTATGTTGGTATTTTTTATATTACTTGAAAATAATGATATACGTAAATAAATTAAATAGATGAAATCAAATATAATAAATAAAATTGAATGAAATAAAATGAAAATTGTATTAACATTGATTTTTCTCATTACTTGTACGTGATCCCAGACGTGGTTCGGCGATGTGGTCGAGGACTACTGAGTGCGTGCTCTATATTAAAGAGACACTTTAAGTGGACAAATCAGTCTAATTTCCGATTAATTAATTACAATCAATTAATTATTGAAAAACATAGAATACTATTTTGTTTTACGTGGGGTACCCGCACATGCATACCCCCACGTTCCTTCCATAAGGAAGTGATTGGGATACGCCCAATCAGCGCGCAAGTTGCACAACCGGCAGTCGTGCAATTGCTACCAGATTGCTCACTGGTAGGAGCGAGGTTGCCTATCCACCCTCTACTAGCTAAGACGCGCATAGTGACCGAGCAGTTGAAAAGACACGCTGCTCACCCGCCGGTACCTCCCCCGGTTGCGGAAGGGCGGGGCGAAGTACCTCGTCCAGCAATAGGACTATTCCCCAACATGACGCTGTTATCATGTGGGACCACTGCCCGATCGAATCCAACCTCAATTGTGGCAGGACTTGGTTTTTAAGCGGTTTTGCCACCCCGATCTACCAATTTTAGGCTCGGTGGGCCCTCGACAGAGCTTCTTTTAAGTCTACACGTTATAGACTCCCGGTGCGTACCCGAGATTGGAGAAGTTGTCTTAATAGTGAGAGGCTATGTATTCGCTTCAACTATCCTTAAGTGTAATGGCTTTCAGAGCTTCTCCCAATCACTGTACCCGGCTGCAGTCCGGATCAAAGGGTGGCCGGGATAGCTCCTAAGCGCATTTACCTGGCAGCTTGCAGTTTCCCATCTGCCCAAAGGCTGGGATAAACCTCACTTCTAGTCACCGCACTAGAGATTCAGTCAAACAGCGGGTTCCTTTGGTGACCTTAAATGACCTCGGTCAAACAGCGGGTTCCTTTGGTGACCTTACATGACCTAGGTCATGCAGCGGGTTCCTTGGTGACCATAAATATTGAAAAACAGTGATAAACTTACAACGGCCTTTTTATTGTTAGTTCCCGCTCTTGAAGCAAAGCTTTCTCGCAACTTTTTCTCGCTACTTGACTTCCCTATAATATGCCCTCTGCTTGCTTCAACGTTGTTTTGCTCACAGCAGGCATGTCAAGTGATGTGAGAATCGCGTTGATTTGATTTGCCCCAATACCGGCATGGATCATCGTTGAAGATCAATTTTTGATTAATTAATGTTATACACAAAAAATGATAATGATAATAGGAAATAGTATTAAGAATCTTCTACCTGCTGCAAGTTTTATATTCAAAACATGACGTTTTGTAGAATCATCATGGGGGGGAGTATGTTTCTGATGTGTGAACGTATTTGACAACTTGGACAGAAATCCACAAGGACAGCGAATCGACCAAATTGAAGCTATACCACACACTTGTTCTTTTATGATGTCATCAAAAAATAATTTTTGGTCACAATCACATTCCTAACACCGCATAAATCTATTTAAGGTGCAGCAGTCAATAATTTTTACCAAACTCTAACCTCACTTTGGTTTTACGTCAAATACTGATCGTACATTGCGTTGCCAAATCTTACGCATCAATGTATACTACGTTAGTAAAGCGAACAACGATGTTATCATTATTAATTTGTTTTCTGATATTAAATGACAATTTTTGTGTGCTAAACAAGAAATAAATAATTTTTTAATTTTCTATAATGTTCATATGTGAATTAAAATTTGTTGATTTTATTCATATACAGCAGCTAGCTTGACTTTAGATTTGGGTGACTTTCTACCTTAAGAGTACGATATACCAAGATTATGAGTCCAGGTATAATAAAAAAAAAGCATTTCCTGTAAGCAGTATACAATGTGCCGAAACAAATTTTCATTTTTGTACAATAAGGTAAAATAAATAACGAATAAAGTTAAAATAAATATTAGACGAACATATCAAAGGTGATCTGACAGAAGTAAGTACCAAAAAGGTACCCATTGAGTTTTTTAAAGCAACGAATAGAAAGTTTTCCACTCCATTGATTCATACATACTTGTCACTAACAAGCTTTTAATTTTTAAATTATTTGCAACAGAAAATGATTTAACTTAATCAACAGTACAAGGATTCTAAATTTATTAAAAAGGCTTTCCCAGTGTGGATGGCCAAGCAGTGAAGATTGCCACCAATATTTGTAATGTAGAGTAAAATGAGTTTACTGTGTACTAAGCAAAGCCATCCCAAAATTGGCATGAATGCATGCCATGATATGAGAAGAAATGACATACAAAAAAACTAAAGCTTAATAAGTTTTAAATCTTTAATAGTTTATTAAAAAATAGACGATATATTAGCATTATAATATAAGAACAAAACTATTTGTACAAATCTAAGGATAATATTGCTAATAATAATATAAACATACTACTTAATTAGTAGCATTTTGTATTTTTTAATAAAGTAAGGAAGAATATATTTACAATAGCATTTGTACATTGTATATAATACAAAATAACATTATTTATGTTATATGAAATTAGAAGAGTTTTTTTTACTATTAATAAAGTATGGCCATTTCTAGTTTGTTATGTGTTTAGGTTGAGATGTTCAAAACATGAGAAAATAGGTTAGTAGACAGATATGAATACAGTTATGACAATAAATTTAAACAGCCTAATAATAAGAATGTTTAATATACAGTCTGTTCTATCACTACTAGCCCTGTAGATGATGATGCCCTTACTCGCTTTCAAGGCAACCATTAATTTAATTACCAAAATAATCTATGTGTTCATAATGTTCTTTTCTTCTCTATAATAATATTCTTTTTGCATGTCCTATATTTAAGGCTCTACTTTAGAACCCCAAAAGAGGGAGTAAAGGAGCACTTTTACTCCCTGAGGGAGTAAAGTGTTTCCATGACAACAGGATTTATTATCCTGAAACTATGTTTTTTTGGCGTTTGCAGAGTTCAATTGTCCGAATGACATACGACATTTTCGGAAAAATTTTTCGAAATTTTGAATTTTTGGGATTAAGTCCTTTAGGACGTGCAAAAAATAGCGTATATACTATTATAATATCTTGTAAATGCTACAAAATTGAATTGTATTGGGTTTAGGGAAAAATACAAATTATTAAATGGTAATCTTAAATCTTTGAGGAAGTTAAATCTCATAAATGGCTATGGGGCTAGTGACTACATACGCAGTGTATATAAACTTAATAATAATTATATCTACTATATTACAAATCAGGTAAACCACAGATGTTATAAAACAAATGCAAATACAATATCAAACAGGGCAGTAAGTGTGGAAACGAGGTTAAGTGTGGCACTAGTTTTAAAATACATATATAATTGAAACAAAACTTTTTTATTATTTAAATTAGATTTACTGATAGTTTTTAAAAATTAAATAAATTCTTTGTTTAGAAATACAATTTTACCTGGCACTATCAAAAATCAAATGTTTTTAACAGATCAGCAGGTGGCGCCACATTTACCTCATTTCCACACTTATGGTTGGTGTCCCTAGGTATGGTTAATGAATGGAACCTTTGAAAATCTGCACTCCAACATGTTAAGTTGAAAGTAGTGATGTAGAATTTCATGGATATTATTGGTGAATTTCCATAAATGCATTTATAGTTATAGTTCTTGTAAATCTGTTCTCTATTATGTTCTCTACTTATCTTTAGTTTCTGATAATCCTCTTGCTCAGTCATATACTCTACAAAAAAAGCAGCAGACACAGGAATCTTTGCAATAAACTTACACCATGTTACACCTTGCAATTATTTATATTTGTTAATTTATTATTGTGGATACATATTATGTATTGTTATAGTTATTAACATACCTAGGAAAGTTATGAGTATCATAACTGCTGCAGATATCAATTTGAATATTTTAAGACATCTGAGTCTTGTTATAATTCATAACAACCGTGGTTTGTTCAATAGTTTATTGGTTTCAAAAAATGAAGACATTATTAATAAATAGTAGTATTATTTTTTAAATTTCTCTTATCAAGTCTGTCTGGGTTGATTTGATGGCATGGTTATTTTATTTTTATTTGGCTTCATTTCGACATATCAGTATAGTAATATTACTGTACAAATACAGTTATTACTTAGTTACCAGCTTACCTTTGTATATAGAGGGTGTCTCAGACCGGGTGGCGGAAGATTGATCGAATTGCAAAATATCGAAAACAAAATATCGAATGCAATTGATCGAAAGTACAAAAGATCGAAAGTACAAAATGTCGAATTACTAAATATCGAAAGTACAAAATATCGAATTACTAAATATCGAAAGTACAAAAGATCGAAAGTACAAAATGTCGAATTACTAAATATCGAAATCACAAAATATCGAATAACAAAATATCGAAAGCACAAAATGTCGAAAGTACAAAATATCGAAAGTACAAAATATCGAAAATAATATAGTAGTATAAAATGTCGAAAAAAAAATAGAGTGCCCTTGACGCACGAATTTTTATTTTCCATTCCCCATCGCATATTAGCTAGCATATCGTGAATGTCCAATTATCGCCATCGCCTTTGTCCGTAACATCGAAAATACCACACCGTGATTTTGCAAAAGATTAAATTGAAACTACAAAATTAGAAAAAGAGAAGATCATTTGGTCAAACGTCTTTGCCTGGACGATTGCTCTCCGCGGTGCGGCATCAAAATTTTGTGATAAGTTCCAAATACTCCAAGTAATCATTTTCTGAAATTAAAAAAAAATCACTTGTGGAAAGCTGTGAAAGGGTGACGTAAGTTGTTTTAATATCAACAACAAACAACAAAATGTCAAACGAAATGCATTTTGAATACATAGAGTCGAAAAAATCCAAGAAAAAACTCTATTGCAATGGATATTTTTATCTAACGGAGAGAACCACTGATACCGCCGTTTACTGGAAGTGTGAATATTGGAAAAAACAACATTGTAAGGCAAGGGTTATTTGTAATAATCATAATGTCTTGAAGTTAAAAAATGAGCACAACCACGACGGAGATCCCTTCAAGTTAGAAGCCTTGCAAGCTGTAAGCAAAATGAAATTGGCGGCTTCAGCAGGAAAAGACGCACCAAGAGCCATAATTTCCAGTGCTGTAGCACCGTTGAGTGATGGAGCCGCTGCACAACTGCCTTCCGTCAGCAGCCTTAGCAGGTCGATTAGATATACTAGGGAAAAAGAAAACGCTGGGCATTCCCGACCATTGAGCCTGTCGGAACTAACGTTTCCATTACAGTATCAGACAACTGAAAAAAAGGAGAATTTTATTTTATATGATTCAAATGACGAAAATCGTGTAGTAATATTTGGAACTCAAAAAAACTTGGAAATACTGTCCAACTGTAAAACATGGTTAATGGACGGGACCTTTCAAACAGTTCCAAGTTTGTTTTACCAGTTATATAGTATTCACGCTAAACTTGATGAAGAATATTTTCCTCTAGTATACGCTCTTCTGCCCAAAAAAAGTGAGGCTATTTATTTAAAATTATTTGAAAAAGTTAGGGAATTCTTAGTACGTCCCGCAGTCAAGTTAATTATTACCGATTTTGAATTGCCTGCGATAAATGCAAGCTCCTTGTTATTTCCCGGCGCAGTTAATCAAGGCTGCTATTTCCACTTTCGTCAATGCATCAGACGACAGATCCAGAAAATGCATCTTCAAACTCTGTACGATACCGATGGTGATTTTCAAATGTACGTCAAAACCCTTATTGCGATTGCATTTGTTCCTGTTGAATATGTCCCCAAAGCATTTGAGTATGTATGTGCTAACGACGACGACGCGGCGGCCAACATTTCTGAACATGCTCAACACGTAATACTTCTAGCATACTTTGAAAAGACATGGGTCGGTAGAAAAACCCCTAAGAAAAAGCCCATTTACGACCATTCGATATGGAATTTCTATACGTCTATAATGGAAGGATGTCCCACTACAAATAACGCCGTGGAAGCTTGGCACAGAAGCCTTCATAATCAGTTCCAAGCGAAAAAACCATCAATTTGGAAATTCGTCGAAGGGATTTTAAGGGAACAATCTATGACGGAGCTAAAACTAAGCCAACGCGAAACGGGTATACGTGAGACACCAAGGAAGAAATTTAAAGATAAGAGTAAGCGGCTAAGGACGGTAGTGAATCGTTTTATAGAAGAATTTAAAGACGATAAAAATTTTTTCTTACAATATTTAAAAAATGTTGCTCTAAATTTGTAAGGTTTCCAAATAAATTTGTTACTGAATTTATAAGACTTTTATCGATATTTCGTTGTTCCATATATTTTATGCTTTCGATATTTTGTGCTTTCGATATTTTGTTATTCGATATTTTGTGATTTCGATATTTTATGCTTTCGATATTTTGTGCTTTCGATATTTTGTGCTTTCGATATTTTGTTATTCGATATTTTGTGCTTTCGATATTTTGTTGTTCGATATTTTGTTATTCGATATTTTGTGCTTTCGATAATTTGTTGTTCGATATTTTGTACTTTCGACATTTTGAACTTTCGATTTTTAGTGTTTTCGATCAATTGCATTCGATATTTTGTTTTCGATATTTTGCAATTCGATCAATCTTCCGCCACCCGTCTCAGACCACCCGTCCACCAATTTTAAAATTCTGGGTCTTGATATGTTTTAACAAAACAAGCTGTGATATTATTAAGTTCAATGTCCTTTATCCGATGATGTAAACTTTACTAACTTTACAACTTTAAAATGTTAAATTGATAGTCTTATATTTTATTGCAAATTCGGATTCTAAACCTAAAATATGTAGGACTTTATTTGGAACATTTTTCAATTCGTGACAGATGACGCTGTAAACGCAAAAAACTGGAATTTTGCGATTATCCCTCGAAATACACTTCCAATCAAAAGATTAAAATAGTGTCATTTAATATTATCAAAAGCAATACTAAACTGAGCTCAAATTAAGCCACCCTTTCACTCTTGAGATTGTAAGACTTGGGATAGTCAACTTAGCTCAAACATTTCAACATTTTTTGAATAACTTAAATAGATTAGATTTTGTGTTTTCCTATTTGGATAACAGTTTGGTCGCCAGTAAAGATAAACATGAACATGTTCACCATCTGAAACTTTTATTTGAGCGATCAGAATCTTATGGTATCAATCTTAATCGAAGAAAATGTGAATTCGGAATTTTGCAAGTAAATTTCCTAAGTCCTGCTGTTCCCTCCAAAGGCATTACCCCGTAAAATGGAAGAGTACGAGTAATAAAAGAGTTCTCTAAACCACAAACACTAAATAATTGCAACGATTGTAGGAATAATAAATTATTATCACCAGTTTTTAACCAACTTGCAAAAACTTTAATTTCTGTTTATGCTTTGATTATGCATTTACAGCAACAACAAAATAGAATTGGTATCATTAATTGGTCCTCAGACTGTGAAAACTATAAAGTAAAGGCGCAATTCCACTGGGGTAACATTTAAGCAACATGTAGCATGAGGCAATGACGCATGCTATACTGAGTCTTTCAACCAAAGCAACATGAAGCGACATAAAGCATGAGTCTTTGCCACATGTCACACGTTGCTGACGCATGTCACGGGAATAGACAATCAGTGGCATATGTCGTGTAGTGTTGTACCATTGAGATTGTGCCTTTAAAGACATTAGTTGATGCAACATTATTAACTCATTCTAATAGAAATCTTTAACTTTATTTGACTGTAGATACTTAAAATTCTATTACTATCATCTGATCATTCTCCTGCCATAGCAACCATATCTTCAGCAATCTTACCAAAAAAGGAAGATCCTAAACTTCATAACTATAAAACAAACTGGGAAGAATACTGAAATACAATCACAAATAGTATAAACCTGAACATACAAATGCAAACACCTGATGACCTGGAACAACGACAGAAAAATTTATAAAACTAATGCAAGAAGCCGCAAAACAATCCACTCTACCACAAGAATCACAAAAATATAGCAGTAATATTCCACCTGAAATTAAACAACTTCTAAAACACAAAAGAAAAGCTAGAGCAATTGGGTACCGTTCATATAATCCACTCGACAAAACCAGATATAATTAACTAACTAACAATTTAAAATCTAAAATTAAACAAATGAGAGATGAATAATTCACTGACTACTTAAATAGGTAATCTAAACAGATATGATCAATCAATATGAAAACCTATTAAAAACGGAAGAAAACCCAGAAACTCGGAATGTTACCCCCACCCATTAGACAAACATTACCAATCGTAGAACCCTAGGTAAAAAGTAACAAAGAAGCATCTGAGCCTATTGCACTACATCTTTCTAATACTTTTACTCCCCATAATGATGAACCAGATAACGAACTGGAATAAAACCTAGATAGACCAATAGTAACTCAGCAACAACTAACACTCAAAAAAGCACCGGGAGCAGATAAAGTAAAGCCTAAGATGTTAAAAGAACTTCCTCGAAAAGCAATAGTGCTATTAACACATATATTTAATGGAATAGCAAGACTGCAGTACTGACCAAAGCAACTAAAATTATCCCAAATAATTACTATAGTCAAACCAGAGAAGAACTCCACAGACGTTACTTGCTATTGACCAATAAGCCTCATATCAGTAATTTCCAAGGTGTTTGAGAAACTTATATTTTGCCGAATTCATATTGACATCCTAGAACACATTCCCCACCATCAATTTGGCTTTTGCAAAGGACATTCAACTCTCCAGCAGATACATCCACTAACAAATATAATTAACAAAGCATTCAAGAACAAGTGTTATTGTACAGCGGTATTTTTGAATATTAACAAAGCTTTCGATCGAGTTTGGCATACTGGTTTACAATTTAAAATCAAACAAATCCTTCCCTCTTACTTCATTATACTCGAATCATACCTCACTGACCATCAATTCCAAACAAAAGTGGGAAATGAAAATTCTGAATTGCACCCAATAAAAGCAGGAGTACCCCAGGGTAGTGTCCTTGGCCCACTGCTGTATGTCCTTTATACATCGGACCTACCAACCTCCAGAAATACAAAACTCGGAGCATTTACTGATGATACAGCCATATTAACGGTAAATACTAATCCTAAAAGCGCAGTACTGGATCTGCAAGAACACCCTAACTCGTTACAAAATAGGTTCACAAAATGGAGAATCAAGATAAACGAATCCAAATCTAGTCATGTCACGTTCACACTTCATGAACACTGATATGTCTCAGTAGCCAAAACTTGCTTAGGTTGTCACATTTCGTAAGTTTACAAACATATGAAATCGCCTATTTTAAATTTTCACATTCCAAAAGGTCTTAGGTTTACATCAAATTCATTCAACACCTTACCATCGACAAAGTAATTGTATGGTAGAACATTTTCAAAAAAGTTTAAAAGCAACATTAATGGCTAGAGGCAACAGCAACAACTGGGTTCATAAAATTCCTATAATTTTATTAGGTCTCCACAATGCTGTCAAAGAAGACTTGGGATGTTTTTTCTGCCAAATAACTTTACAGCCAGCAGTTGCGTATTCTTGGTAAATTATTCGCATCAAATATAGTGATACTCTTGATGGATTTTCCCCTCTTGGTGAGTAGTTTCCATAAACCATTTGTATCTGTGGATGTTAAGAAATGCGACTATGTATTTGTTAGACATACACCTGCTAGACGAACTAGCCTAACTTCTCCGTATGAGGGGCCTTTAAAAGTTCAAAAACATACTGAAAAAGTAATTTATATTAGAAGAAATTCATTTTTGTTTTTAGTTTAATGGGAGGGGCTACATATGAAACATGACAAAATAAGAAGAGGTAATAAGAATTTCTTAGAAGTGAAAAACAACAAGATACGCTTTCAAACCATTTTTTGACAAACTTACTAAAGCATTATTTATTTATTTTTGGCACCGATTACTATGATCTTTTGGCACTGATTACTATGATTATTTGGTCGATCCAACTAGAAGTAAGCACAGTCCTGGGTGAATGCCATCCCCAGTAGAGATATTTATCATACCAAACCTTTATCATATCTTGGATTATCAAGCAAACATTGGATTAGAAACTTTATTAGAACATTTACAAGTGTACAAAATTGCAAAAGAAGAGAACGGCAAAAAGCAAAAGATATCAGAATGAAATATTATGCAAACATCTTTATCCAGTATTGGACTTCTTTTTTTACATAATGCATAGATCCTGGACAGTGTGAGAACACTCATTCAAAACTGAGTATTGATCAAGCTTTTTCTTTCAAAGTATATACCAATATCCTACGGTGAGTTTTAAAGTTTTGTAAAGTACAACCAAAACTAATAGACGTACCTACTTGATATGAAGTGATAAATGGTAATTTTTTTTATTTAAAAATGTTCAGAAAATCCACATCACTAATTTCAACTCAAATGTTTCATTGTCAAAAGGAACTTCTACAAGCATTAGAACTACACATATCCTCTAACAAAATTAAATTTAGAATATTTTGGGAAGTTTTCAGTATTTGTGCATCTTTAAAACTTACCATTCTGGAAGCACTACCTTTACTAGACTCCTACATCAAACAAATAACTATAACGAAAATGATATCAATGTAATAAAGAACCAGCCCTTATCTACTTAATTTAGTTTTCTATTTTTATTTCTGAAAGTGGTTTAACATAGCATTCCAAACTTAAATCCAAAATTCATTGAAATCAGTAGCAAAAAAATGCAGAATTAAAAGTGCCATCTACTTAATCCTACTAAAATGTTAAAACACTTTCTTAGTCTAATAACATAATTATTAGAACATCTTGGAAACATTCTTTTCTCTTTATCATTGAGTAATATCCTAAAATTCTAATTATGAGGGAATTGTTATCACCACCTATGAATGAAAACTATTCTTATAATCTTGCATAAAGGTAAAAAAGAGGTAATAAGAATTTAATATACATCCTAACTTAGTAAATTACTAAATTAGTTACTATCGGTAGCACTCTCTCTATACTCTACCTCTGTCGAATTTATTATTCTATCATGAAGTGTTCTTAAATGTCTTAATAAATTACTCTTTACATTAAAACCTTTCTGACAATGTTCACACATGTATGGTTTTTCTCCTGTATGTGTGCGCCTATGTATTATCATAGATGCATGTGATGGAAACTTTTTATTACACACAGCACATATTTTATGGGATGAATCCATTTGTCTGACTCTTATTTGTCGCACAGGTGTTGTCTTATTTGACACTCGCAGTTCAAATTCCGTGTGAGAACTTTGTATGTGACGAACCCACTCTGCAGGTGTTGGGAAATATTTTTGACACATGTCACAGTGGAGTGGAGGAAATGAGCCGTTATCTTCTTCCTAAATTTTTTAAAACATTATTTATATTTAATGGAAGAATTTTAAAACTTACCGCTGGTTTTCCACGTTTTTGTCTTTTAGCTGGTAACATATCTGTATGGGTTTGGATGTGACGTACCCAGTCACCAGGGAGAGTAAAAGTTTCTGAGCACAATTCACATGTTAATGGTGAATATAATTCTTCCTGTTTATCATCATCATCATCTTGATCATCATCCAAAACAACTTCTGGTTTAATTGCTATTTCTGAACTGAACATGTCGGATTCATCTATCATTTCCATGTCACCTTCCTCTAATTCACTCCATTCTATTGGTTCTTCTTTAATTACTAAAAACTGTAAATTATCCATTGATGTTGTCTCTTCTTCTAAATGTATACTTTTTCCAGCAGTTTGTTCTTTACTAAGCTTTGTTTTCTCTGTTTTATTTTCTGATGATGCATTACAATTCTTATTTTCTGGTGTAGTTCTATTATCTTGGTTATTAGCTTCTTCTATAATGGTAACACTTTTAGATGCTCCACTACTGTGACTTTTATCTGCATCCTTTTGTGTGTTACCAAAGTTTCCTGAATTTTGTTCTACCACATTTTCCTGTACTTTAGAATTGTCTACAACTTTCTGAGGTTGTGTGTGTGAAATAAGACGTGGAGCTTCATGTTCTTGTATTCTGATAAGCTTTTTTTCATAGTGAAGTCTTTCTTCTTTAGGACGCCACAATCCTTTTACCTTTAGAAGATCTCCCCCTCGTAGAACATGCTCTAAAATATCTTTTGAGACTGTCGTTTCTCCACTATACATGTATTGTATTAAGGTTGTCATTGTTTTGTAATTTATTTCAGGAGGTAATACAATAAGCAAAGGTAAGGAACTAGTTATTTTATGTTGTATTTTAAGAACATCATGAAAATATTGACTACATGCAGATAGAACAAAACGATGAGCTAAGACTCTATGACCGTCCATTGTACAAAGGCAAACATCTGTAAATGCTTCTTTGTTCAAAGCAGATGCTACACAGGTATGTATGTGTGAGCTGTAGGAATGCCATTTCAGCTGATAATTTTCGGTTAGATCTGCCATGTTGGACATCTGGAAAATAAAAAACGAATCAATTAATAATCTTTAATATAGGTATATGGTGTCTAAAAGATCTCTTTCGCTTGACAAACGCCTAAGTTCGTTAAGTTAAACCTAAACTATCACTTAATAGAGCCAATGGAGGATAAAGTGGCTCCTCTTTTATTTGTTAGAGTTTCACGAGTTCTTTTTCAATTTCTGATGTTTCCAAAGTAGGATATTGTAGCTAATATGGTCAGAAAAAGCAAAATTCTTGCATTCATATGGACATTACTAATGTTTCCAACCTTATTAATTACAGTTTTGCTATTTGCAATGTTCAATTGTTCAACAAAGCTCCTGCTCAAGTACGATAAAAGGTTACCTTGCGCTGAAGTCAAGCAATCAAAAGCCTACATTTCACATAGCTGCTAATAATAGATTGTATTTACTTCCTATTGAAAGTTTGTCACGAACTAGTCATCCATTGATCATACTTGTTCATTACCAAGAACATATAAATAGTACAAGTCCATCGCGGATAACCCTTAGGTACCTACTACATTGCGGAAGATACTCTCTTCCACGTATAAATAGCTGCTATGCGCCCTAATTTTGTAACGATTTTATAATCTTAGACTTACATATCATCATGGAAAAAGTTATCTTGAACACAAATTTCTTTATAATAAATCTAATTCTCAGTTGATACTAACAAATTGTGTTTCCTGTAATAAAAAAAAAATTAAATCCAATAGCTGATACAGCGAGTTTGGATCAGAATATATACAAATGGCTTCATGGTTCCAGTTAGGGACCTAAGACATATGATGCAACGACCAATTACTAGTAGATCGTCGTGTCTTATGGCAATCCTCGAAAAGCGTGTGTGGGTAGTTGCTTCTAATATGCCACTGAAACAGTTTTCTACTGTCGGAAATTCAAAGGTTGTGTAGAAAATGTTCTGTGACGAAAACCCCCCTTTTAAAACCCAGACTTATCTAATGTATCTAAATTCATTCGTGCTAATTGCTGATTACGGGAGGCGAAGATACAAAGTTAACATTTGGCGTGTTCTTTTCAATACCTACAAATCGTCGGAACGTTTGCTGCTGTGCACCGTCTCTATCTAATAATAGAGTAATAAGAATTGAGGTCGATATGGTTTCGTAGCACATCCCACACGGGCTGGGACAACTGGACGCCGCCAAGTGGGCGCGAGACGAGTGTCAAAATCAAAATCCCCTTGGAAAAGTAACAAAAACCCTCTCACAAAGCATTTTAAATCAAAAAGATTTTATTTTAAACCCTATAATGGTGCATATTTGGTAAGTTCCTCCCAATAATTAGAAAAACTTCTAGTTTATTGGGAGTATTGGTTACAGCTTAGTAGGGCCATAATACCCAATTCGTTTTTCGTCTACTGTATCTAATGCACTTAATTATATTTTTGAATGATAAGGCTTATATTTCAAATACATCTTTGTAAAAACATTTTGAGTTACCTTTATGTTAATAAACAATTTATTATGTATTGAAACCAATTTGTACGCATTCGTCTGCAATGTTATTTTGATTCTACGAATATTATTATATAACTACTTTTTCTAATTGAAAACATTTTAAGGTAACAAGTATGTATACTTAATAGATTTTCGCCCCCAGTTGTCTCGCGCCCAGTCTATTCAATTGATTTTGTTTATTGTTTCCAGCCTTACTTTGTCGAACTCCATAATCATGAAATAAATAAAGATTAGTAAAAGTTTCACAGTTTTATTAAAATACAACCTGACAATATTGCTTCGACAGCTATGCTGTCATTATCAAAGGTAGTATAATTATAAACAAACACGTCGCTAAGGTAGATACAAAAATAGGTAACTAGATAAAATAATAATAATAATCAGAATTAAATATCTAATACTTCCAGTAACGGAGAATTACTGAGCTCAAGTTGTTCATTCATTAAAGGTACCCTGAGTTTGTGTTTGTATATCTCAAAGGCTTCTAAAATGTCTAATTTGCGTTTGTTATTACAAAAATGTAGGAATTTAATATTATTTTGAGGAGTCATTGTGTGATTTTGCTCTAAAAGGTGTTTGGCGTAATTAAATTTTTCAGGATGTTTATTTTTGTAATGACGTACGTGTTCGTTATAAATTATGTCAAAATTTCGAAGTGTTTGCCAATATATACCGAACTACAAAAAGAACAATTTAAACGGTAAATGCCCGATTTCATGATATCATGTGTTCTGTCTTTAGCATTAAATAAAAATGAAAAAGTGTTAGTGTTGGTTTTAAATGTTATTTTATAATTGTTGGTTTTTCTTAGTATATGTGCAATTTTTTCTGATATTTTGCCAAAATATGGTATAGATATGTAATTTGTGTCTTCTGTTTGATTGTCAATGGGATATATTCTTTTGATAGCTAACCTATAATCTTTTTGTTTAATTAAAGTGTCAATCATGTTCGGATTGTAATGATTTGCATGTGCTAGTTGTTTAATGGTTGATATCTCTTTGCTAAAATCTGATTTTGTTAGTGGAATAGTTAAAGCTCTGTGAACTAATGATCTGTAGGCTGCTATTTTATGTGTATTATGGTGACAAGATTCATTTGGTATTGTTATGTCTGTTTGTGTTGGTTTTCTGTATATGGAAAATTCAAATAGATTGTGTGCGTTAATTTTGATATTTAAGTCTAGAAAGTTTATAGCCCTGTTTTGTTCTGTTTCTAGTGTAAAATTTAGGGTGGATACTGTTAATAAGAACTAAAAATTCATTGATAACCTCAAAAGAACTGTCAAAACAAGCTAAAATGTCATCAACATAACGAAACCAGAAGATAATGTGTTTAGAGAGGTTTAAGTCAAATATTCGATCTTCAAACTTGTCCATAAATATGTTAGCTAATCGAGGACTTAGAGAATTACCCATAGGTAAACCATCCTTTTGTAAATAAATTATGTTATTAAAAGTAAAATAATTTTGACTTATACAAAGGTCATTTGTATTGTAAAATTGTAAAACAATATTGTCAGGTTGTATTTTGATAAAACTGTCAAACTTTTACTAATTTTTATTTATTTCATATTCAATTGATTGATTGAAATAATTGACAAAATTGAGACTGAAGTGAAAGTATAAAACGTGATGGCTGATATTTATTCCGCTTTGTTTAGAATTTAATTTGATGTAAAAAACGTAAGGTTTTATTTTTGGATGCGAAAGGCAAGCTGCATTTTATCAAATATCTAAGAATTGAGACAGCCTTATTAATGTAAATCTCGTGCTATCCAATTGAAACCAAGTCAAAACTTGAACGAATGTAATCCATTTTTCACAGATTGACATCTTGCTTTAAATACGTATTCTTCAAAAAATACTGCATTAAGTAACTTAGAATTAAAAAAAACAGTGTTCTAAGTCGCTATTCTTATTTAGTTTGTCAGTGTTATTGCTACGAATGTTGAGTTTACTAGCTCTGTGCACCTTTTGATAAAATAAAAGAGATACATTTCAATTTTATTATTAGCTATGCATGTTGTCATATTTAAACTTGAGTGGTTACATTCATATAGCCCCTCTTAAGACTTTAAGAAAAGAATGGATAGTTTACTCTTCTCGGGAGAACTTAAAGATAGTCTGTTACAGCCTAGCAGAAGGTAGAGTTCACGACAAGTTTCTGGTTCTCGACAATTTTGCTATTCCCGAGACTTTTTTCCGGAAGTTCCGGAAGTCTCGGATAGTAATTTTACATAGGTACCTAACACAAAAATCCAATTATTTGTTTTTAAAATTGCTTTAATTAATCCTCTAATCACTTTCTCTCAGAAGTTCCCATTGGAAAGTAACTATAATTATTTAATAAAAAGCACAGCAGTACATAAATAAGTTCTCCTATCATAAAATTCTTTTTCTCTCTTTCTTTTTAATGCCAAAACCTTTCCTGCTTAATGTTGTATTGTCTGTCGGTAAGTTTTAACTTATTCATAGCTTTTATTACACATTTTTCCTGAATATGAACCTGATAAATATTATTAGCGATAGTTCGAATTGATATTTCATCTTCTGCGACCTATTGAAATACATACAATTTCACTCAAATTCCTTGTTTTCCAAAATTTTAAAATGATTGTTAGGTTTTAATTCCAGGATAATGATCCATGCATGTATTCTAAATGCTGAATGAGCTGGCTAGAATTCTAACCTTACACTAAATTTGTTTGGAGCAATAATTCCACTGAGCCGTTTCTACATTTTTAAAACGATTTCAAACTACGATTTGGTTTATTTTCATCTTTAAGCTAAACAGAAAACATTTTATTTATAAATTTAATAGATAAATAAAAGTCAGTTAAAACAAATTCAGATATCTAGTAAATACACACTATAAGTAATTAATTATGAAAGTGCACTTATGTCATTACAAAAACTATCAAAATCTTTTTGGAACCCTTTACCTATTGTAAACGACCGGTTGTTAAGAGATTAAGACCACACTCCAAAATGAATTTTTTAAGTAAAATCATTCTGTTTAGGTAAGAAGACTACCTTACCGGTTTATAAATAAAAGAAGAAATTCTCGATGGAGACTCTTTTTGAATATAATTGACTAGAAACTGCAAGATTATTTATAAAGAATGCTGTGGCGAGGCACCGTACCTAACGGTACTTTCTTACTGAAACTAATCCCTTTACCTTTATTGATTGTGTATAGACGGGTTGTAAATAATTTGTGTGATTGCAAAGACTGTCTAGTACTTTAAAAAAACTGGTTAAGAAAACCATCTGTGCAAACAAACTCTTGTTCAGAATTACCTTTTTTAACTAACAATTTGCTCAAGAAATTGAAACAAATAAAACCTTAATTCTAAAGCAAGAATTTTAATTGCACACCTTGAATACAAATGATTTTTTGCGGGACTCGAGACAACAAAAATAGAATAATTCCCGGGACTTAGGTCCCGGGAATTTCCGGAATATGTTGATTACGGTCGGTGTTAGCGCGCGTGCAAGACGACATAGCTCAGTTAAGACATTGCGGCGGTAGTTGGTTTTATATGGCGCTTTATCTATACTTTGATCAATTATCGGCTCGATCGAACTTCGAGCTAGTTCTAACCCAACTTTTAGACTTTATTTTAATAAGAGAACAATATAGGGTTGTATCTCTTAACTAATAAATATAACGAATTTAAAACTACCTGAAATAATAAATGTACATGTATATTAAATATAAATAAAGAATAAAGAAAGAGATTGCTTACTTACATATTAAATGGCGAATAAAAGAAAGATTAGTCTAAGTTACTTTAAAACACCGAACAAGACAATTACAAAAACTAAATTTAAACCTATTGATGAAAATTAAAAATACCATACAACATACTAAATAATAGAAATTCTAAATAAAAAATAAAATAACAAATAATGAAAACTCCAGACTGTTAGTATCTTATTAAACTAAAAAAAAAGGAATAAATACTCCGTTCTCTTTTCCCCTTCCTTCTCTATTGCCTATCTAACCAAAGAATAAACATTTAAATTACTCATCAAATATTTATACTGATGTATAATTGTATATTATTTGCTTATACTATGTGAAAACGGCCATGAGAATGAAACAATTAACAACATTCCTACATAACTAACACAAAATTATTTGATTTTCTTGGATAGTTTTTACAAATACTTATTTTTGAAGTTTTTTATTTTTATAAAGTTTACTTGTTTTTTACTTTCTTATTGTTCATAAAATATTGTAACTTCAGAATTTCTAGAAATTTTTTATCAGTATAATTTAATTAAGTTATATTGTAAAAATGTTTAATTTTCATACAAGAGTTTAAATTTAATTTTTATAACTGTAGGTACGATGTTTTACGGCAACTGAAATTATTATTTAAGTCATTCGTCGGTTTGCAAACATTTGTATGTTTGCAAATGGAATAATTGTTTATTCCATGTAGTTTTATATTATTAATATTAAATTAAATTATGTTTGTATAATTAATTAATCTTTTTTTCTATATCATCATTTTAAACAAAATACAAATTCATTGTCACTAAATTCGAAATTCAGAAATTTCATTGGCTGAGATTTAACAGACCTTGGATTTTATCCAATTATATTTCTAGATTTCAAATTTAATCACAGTTAAGTTAATCAGTGTTTTATCAAGCTTTATGAAATAGAGCACTAGGGTTTAATTCGAATCAACTCAAAGTTCGATCATGCAGACGTCAATAAAGCTAACACTACCACCTCAAGCAAATTAAAAAAATAAGCTATAATTTAGTACTAATTAAAGACAAAGTTTTACTAAAAGAATCAAATTTGTACCAACAACCATTTAGCCACAATTCGCATTTGATAAGTGGGGGTGCTTGCTTGAGCTCCAGCTAGCACCTCCACTTTAATAAAAATGAAAATCTAGTACTAATTTAACAGCACAAAAGTTAATTCCATATCCATCTATTTAAAATAAATTATTCATTTAATTTTTTATTTACCAATTACAAACATTATGAACAACTATTATAACCTACTAATTTGAAATAATTTTATTACAATTTTCATTGGGAAATAATATTTTAATTGATTATTATAATAACTTTTTAATTCCATGGTCTAGGACAACTCGGCGCCGACAATTCGGAGCAGACAATTCGGCGCTGAAACAATTCGGCGCCAAACATTACTAATTTGTACTACATTGTATTTTGTCATACAAATCACTAGTTATTAAACAAGTAAATTCATTTAAATATTTATTAAAATAATAGAGGCGTGGGACGGTCATTTATTGCTATGAATATCAAAAAATATCTTGTATTTGATAAAAATTAATAAATCTAATTAGTTAAATAATTTTAATTGCCAAAAACTTTCCATTTGTATTAATTTATTAATATTCAATATTGCACTTACTACAAATTTATTATTAACAAACATAAAATAAAATAACTAATACAAAAAACCTACCCTATTAGTAAAACCCAGAGCATGAGTTCTTCCTAGAAAATTTTACCAACCATCTTAATATGATGATTATCTTATGTATTAGTAAAAGATTAGAGGGGACGAGTAAATAACATACAGGATTAATATTCAGGTAATGACTACCAAGAAAAACTCAACCTGATGTAAATGGAATTTAAAAAAAGTAATTGAGCTATAAATTAAAATTTAACAGAAATACAGTTTGGTTAGGTTTTTCTGGCGCCGAATTGTCGGCGCCGAGTCGTCCCGTTAATTCCACGTATAAGCAGACGAAATTCATTTTTCAGTTAAACTAAAATTTAACTGTTCTTTATACTTACGAAATTCATTATGTACGTAAATACAGCATATTTGCCATGTTTTCAAGAATTTAAGATCAATCTTTCATTTCAGTTGCAGTATGTTCAATTCCGTATTTAGGATATGTTCTACAAAAACGTTCTACAAAAACCGATAGTAATGAAGACTGTAATAAAATTTCAAATTAGTAGGTTATAATAGTTGTTCATAATATTTGTAATTGGTAAATAAAAATAAAATAAAAGAATTAACGAATTTAACCTTCGGACGATTTAATTTAAAACAAAAGCTTTTTGACATAATACTTTTTTAAATGATACTAACTGACGTATGCCAGTTTGCCAGCGCACGAAAAAAGCGACCGTAATACACAACTTTTATTTTCTTTTTCTAGAAAAAAAGCCCATTTAGGACTTGCTAGATTTAAACAAGACTTTCAACGATTATAATGGTATAAACTTTTTTATTTGTGCCTTGCTTACAAAATGCATACCATTACCAAGGACAGTAAATTTTAAAAATTAATCTGACTGATTTAAATTACTTCTAAATGATACTTGAACTTGATATAGATTTAATATTAAGCAATATTAAAAATAATTATAAATAATTTATTCAATTTATTACTAATTTCACTTCCCCATGCATTATGATGGTATGCATTATGAATGCGATAAGTCCCAAAAAGATCGTCGCCCGCCCGTCCCTGATTAAAAGAAAGCACTGACAAAATAGATTTTGGCCAATATCTTTTTAAGAAATTATTCGAAACTACTTAATGGCCAAGAACAAAGTGTAATAAACAAAAATTAAAAAAAAACTCAAACCTATACTTCAACCAAACAAGCAAGAAATGAGTTATCTTCGTAGTCACACCGGAATAAAGAAATACGACCCGAGGTGAGATAAGATAAGAGTGAAAATTCCACGTTGCTAAGAATTCAGTGTCGTACGCTAGAACCAACACATTTTCATTGCTTCGTTCACATTTATTTTTAATTATAAAGGGGTTTGTTCCGCTTAAAATCTTTCTAGCTCATTTATTGTTTATTTTATCATGTAGATTACAGCGTGACGACTCATTTCTTGCTTGTTTAGTAGAAGTATAATAATTAAATTCAGTATTTGTAAAATACAGTCAAAACTGCTAAAGTGACCACATCTATATTGTGACCACCTGCTTAAAACGACCGGTATTTCTTGGCCCCCTGCTAAAATAATACCTTTTTAATGTAACTTTTTTCATGGTATAATATAATATTTCCACACAGAGTGAAACTACTGGATATATTATACTGTGCTTTTTCTGTATAAAGTGACCACTTGCTTATTGTGACCAGTAATCATCAATTACAAAGTATTTGGATAAACATATCTCTTTAAAGTGGCCATTATTTAAGAAATTTCATGGAAGTACCTACTTGAAACATCTGGTTTGTATAATGAGAAATGCCAGAAATATTTCTTAGAAGTATTGAGCTACCTGACAATAATTTCCAACAAAGAGTTTATTGTAATAAATTCTAAGAATGTATACATAAACATCCCCAAGCTTGAACTTAAAATTTAAATCTTATATGCATTGCAAACAATAGGATTTACCGGAATTTTATGTGTAAATCCAGAGGGTTATTTTCCTGTGAGATACATACTATTGATTTCATAATGATCTAGAACAGCAAGGCTAATATGATGCTATTTCTTATTATTTTATCCTATGCATTTACACTGAAAAAAACAATAAACTAGCATCATATTAGCCTTGCTGCCCTAGATCATTATGAAGTCAATAGTACATATACATTATGTAATCTATGTTTAGAGCCTTGTAGCTATCTTTTAATTCACTTATGAAAAAGGTTTTGTGAATGAAAGTTGATAAGATTGGAAGTGATTTGTTTAAGGGAAGTTAGTAATTGTTTATTATTTTTGAATATGACGTCAAAATCGAAAAAAAACATAATTTAACGTAATTTAAAAGAAAAATATGAACTTATTAAATTTTTGGGAAGTCACAGTGAAAGCCAAACTGCTGAGCATTTTAAAGTCAGCAAAACAACAATGAATAACATTAAAAAAAGGAAGGCCGAGTATCTACAGCGTTTGGAAAAAGATCGTTTATTCAATGGAAAATTATTTCTGTAAACTGACCATCTGCTCAAGCTAACCACTTTCTACTAGTCCCGTCAGTGGTCACGTTAGACTGTTTTGACTGTACATCAGTAATCGGTGTACTTGGGACGTAAGATAGTTTCCGGAGAAGAACAAACAGATGCCCATTCCTCCCCTTCTGCTTGTTCATGTACTGTGTTACAGTGGGCATTGCATAAGGGAATTACATATCTACCTGTTATTTCTTAGTAAAGTACTATTTATATATATTCAGAAAAGAATTACCGACAACTGGAATTTCCCTCCATTTTTATAAGTGCGTATATAAAACTGTAAAAGCAAGTTAGGTGAATTATGACTGATATGATATCGTTTTTCTTAATAATTATTCAGTTCATTGATTCAATGAAACTTGAAAAATACTAATATGAAGTTTATGAAGTTTTATGAGCAACCCCCCTAAATACGTCACTGAAAGATATGATTTTCTGCATTGTCTGGAATTTAATCTATGAAAAAAGCTGTTAAACCTGTTATTATAGCTTCTAGGGAATAGGGGATAGCCTAATTAAACGATGGGGCTCAAATGAGAAAATCTTATTTATAATTGGCACTGATAAATTATTTTATCAGATTGACAAATCTTTAACTATATAACACAATTTAATGATATTTACTGTAAGTAAACTTATTGTTAAATTGAAAAGCTTTTACCAAAAATGCAACAAAAATTTTATTCACACAACAAAAATTCATCAAGCTATTTATTCAGCTTGACAAAAAGTTTGTAAAATTGGAAACATTCAAGGTGATCAAATACGAAGGTTAGTTTATTCTATTTAAAAACTCAATTTTTCTATTTGGCACTTAAAGAAAACTTAATTATAGCTATTACACTAACAAATTTTTGTTAAGGCAGCAAATGTCCTACAGTGGCGGATTTATGCACAAGCGGTCGCTTTAGGCCCCACAAGCCAGGTGGCCCCGCAGAGGACCCTTGCAAAGGACTGCAGTGGATACGCAACAAATAAAAATTATGGGCATGGGAACTCACTTTGTCACGAACAGTAAAATATGAAACAGTTCATATCCTGTACAGTCGGGTAAAAAAGGTGTACGGTCGACGCAGTAGAGTTTCGTGCGAAAAGGCAAGCATTTACAGCGATAGGTAAAATCTTGTAGTGGAATATACTATTTCACAGCACACCTGCAAAAAATGTATCATCTCTCGATGCAATGTCGCTCCGAATGCTTGCCTTCAATGGCTTCTAGCAAACTCACGTCACGTACACTGGCTTGCAAAAAATTCGCGTACACCTATTTTTGATTGTATTAAGTCGGTCTTAATTTTTAAATTGTCAGTGTCAATCAGTTAAAATTATTTTGTTTTATTTTCCTAATGACAAATTTATCCGTCAAAAATGTAATGTCAAAAGTCAGAAAGGTCACGTTTACATAGCAAAAACTACATAAAAACTCGGTTATTTGATTTTTAAAGTATATGCGATTTTTTCGCAAGCCAGTGTATATGACATTACGCAAAATTTGCTGCTTCTAAAACCAGAAAAGTTCCATTGTAAAAGAACTGATTATCAAATAAATGTAATTTATATACTACCACTATATAGAAAATTACTCATTTCACACAGTCGAGTAACCATGAAAATGACTCATTGCTCACAATCTCTAAACTGTACGGAAATTACCGTGGGAAATGATTTCGTATTTTCAGTACCATATAATGCCATAGATGTCAGCACATGCAATATTTCTAATTATTGAAATATATAAAGTTGTAACTTTTAGATAAAGATTAATTTATTTTATTTAATTAATGTTTTACATTAAATTATATTTTGAATGCAAATCCATATAAAAAAATTATCACCCCGGTTGAAAATTGAACCTTGGACCTTCCGCTTTCCGAGCGATTTCTCTATCTCAGCGCTACTGTGTCCACTACCAGCATATAAATTATTATTGAATTAATGTAAAATTGATTAACTTTAACATTATTCAATAATTGTTAATATTATTCAATATTATTGCCAAATTACGATAAAAACAATGAGAGCTTTTATAATTGTCTGCATTCCGTATATCCTGAAACATAAAGTGGGTACATACAGCCAGCGACTCCCGGCCGCCCTAGTATCTTGGCGGATCACTTCGGTCGCGGCCGTAATATACAGTCTTTAGCAAATGTCTTGTCCCGAGTAAGGGCGCTGCTGCTTTAAGAATCGAAATACCCCTTATACTGTGTACGAAGAGACCGAATTAAACAGAGATGAACAACTACCTAGGCAAGATATTTAAAATTTTTAAAGTTTGTTCTGATAGGTATATACTTGTATAGGTATATGGGTATATACTATTGTTACTCATTCTATTCAAAATTTCTTTGACACACTTTATAAAATAGTTCTTTTAAATGGAAGCATCTACTAGTTAAACAAAGTTATATAGGGTTTTTATGTTTCATTCTTTACCTTTAATAAAAAAATAACTAAACGAAAATAATAATGAAAACAATAATCAAAAAATAGAGGTTTAGGGGTATTTTAGATAATTAAATAATCGCAGAAATTAATGTAAGCGATAAATATAAATAAATAAAAATAAAGTAATAATATAGGCATTTATTTATGTAAATACGTGAAATTTTAAAAAGTTATGAAATATTCAGTTGTTTTAATAAAAATACTACAAACTAAGAAAAAAAATTAGAAACATAGATATAGTCACTACTTAAAAAAACAGTCACAAAACAAAAATTTGTAGGGTAGCAACCTTTAAAACTGGTTATATTTGCTGTTTTGTTTGTAAACAATGGATAAAGAAATTATGCTACGAAACGTACGTCGTTTCTTTTACCAGATTTGTTAGACGTATTGCCTGCTCGGGACAAGACATTTGCTAAAGACTGTACGTACTACTTCCACGTTCAGACACGATATATCCTTCTAGTGGCTTTAATCTAATTTAGAATAACCGGTCTGTTACATGAAAATCTAAAAATGTTTTGGGAATTTATTATTTCAAATTACATTCAAATGAAGCAATAGGTACTCTTTATTATTGCTTCATATTTGTAAAATTATGGGGTTATGATTTACTTACATTAACAAAAAAAAGCGGCAGAACAACATGGCGTCCAAAATACATTTAAAAATGTGTCTATGACATTTAAAAAAATGAAGACACGAACAAAACTACTGTTATTAACTTAAATAATTGTTCAAATTTCAGTATTGATTTTATAAATAAATGATTATTACATTGAGTTATAGGCATTTCTTAATTTTTATAACTAATACCTGTTTGCCACAAAATTTGAGTATTGCCCGCTTTTGACAATCCAGCACATCTCAATCTCAAATCGTATTCTAGGTTAAACACTTTTCCTAGCTTTTGGTGTTTTATTATGTTTTTGTGGTCGTAGATAAAGTAAAGTGTGTAACAAGCGCAAAAACGCTGATCTCACACTCCTGTGATTGAGACATGAGACGAAATCTGATTCACACTCGTGAGATTGCACTTTTCTGCACTTGTAACGCGACGAATACGTCAGTTATACCAAAAAATTCAAATGATACGATTACATACATATATTAATTTCAAAATATAATAATAATGTTTATTTCCTTTTGACTATTACATATAGTATTGGAAATTGTCAGTTACAGAAAAAAGTACAACAAAATTACAACTATATACACAATTATAACTGTATAAGTTATAACAACAATAAAAATAGATAAAAATACGTTAACAAGAAATAAATATGGAGAATAAATAAAAAGTTTGATATAAAGAATATAAATCTAGATATAATCATACATAAAATTTTTAGAGTACGTATTGAGATAATTGTAAATTACATATCGTTAATATTATCGTTTAGAAATTCTTGTATAGATTAGAAATATTTTAGTAGTATATTTAAATATGTAATTAAATGTATTTATATTAATAATTATATGTACTTAATTTTTGAAAAAAAATAAAAGGTATATAAATTGTAATCGATTTACACTATGGGGCCCCCGAAGATTTATAACGACTCAGGTCCCTTAAGTGCAGTGGCGTGCGGTGAGAATTTAGGCTAGGGAAGCAACCACGATTTTAATTTTAATATACCTAGGTACAGGCGCGGATTCAAATTTAGAAATAAGTATACATAAAATAGAAACAAATAATGTTTGTTTAATTATTATTTATTAAAACAATTATTTTTCCAAAAATTCCCCCCTCAAAATAATTCTCTGGAACCGCCCCTTCTAGGTAGAAGAAAAAAACAGTGTTATAATTATTAGGCTTAAAAGTTTTTCAAAGAAGAACGTTTACACTTTATACTTATGGCATTTGTTGACTATTATTCTTTATTTAAAAAAAATACTACTATGTATTTATACAGCAACTGGATTTTGCAGTCTTAGCAAAATACCGATGCAGGTTTTAATCTTTGTTGTTAAATTTGAAAGTTCTGACTTTGATCTGCCTTTCCTAATAATTTGTAATTTCTCTCCAAAACTGTATGGAGAAAATTCTTTATTAATAATTTACAAACTGAACAAAAAAATCGTCCCGATTCGGATGTATCGGAAGTACTCGAACCTTCCACCGATGCAGCTGAATTTGCAGTCGTGACGATAATGCAATTTTAAATTTGCATATAGAGCAAACTAAATAGAATTATTTGTCTTTAAAAAAAAACAACTTATATAAATTGAAATAATAAAATGTGACAAAATAAATTCTGATTCGCAGATTTACGTTACTTAAGTAACATTAAATTTAACAAACACTAAATCGAACAAATAACCAAATTATAATAAATAAACGTTTGGGTATGAAGCACACTAAAAATAACGGTCAAAAAATGCTAATAGCATCGGCTGTATCACCACGCCCGCTGATCCACGCCAAGGCTAGGAGAAGAGCAGTTATAAGCAACGAAATCAGTGCTTATATGCAGTCTATGTAACACATTTGAATCGGTATTACCTTTCCGTGCAAGTTTAACGAGCCTAATTTAAAATAGTACTCTAAATAATTATACGTTTTGCTGTACGGAATTGGTATTGAGCTTTAAGTTGATTAAATATTACAAATTTAAATAAACGATAACCATAAATTTATAAAAATATTTTTGTTAGCATTGACTTTTATTTTTAATAAATTCTCAAGGGAAGCATTGCTTCCAAGTACCGCACGCCACTGCTTAAGTGTTAAATCCGCCACTGTGAGCCTAATAGAAAGAATTTTTTTTTAAAACCAACCAAATATCTTTTGCTTAAAATTGACAAAACTTATTTTCTCAATACTACTAATAATTTTTTTCAGAGTGGGTTGCAGAATCTGCACACTCAATTGCGATGGCCGTGATCACAAGTACAGGAAAATTAAAATACACAATTTTTTGGCGGGTTACTTTCTATTTTCTACAAATTGAAATAACTCTTGAATATCAGCAAACATGGAATTTTATTGATTAACTAGTTAGACTTTAATTGATAAAATTAAATAAGTAGCCGACTAATAAGATTATTACGTTAAAAAATAAACGGAAAACGAAGTCATTTTATTAATTCGAGATTAATTAACGATTTAGATAAGTAAAGTAAAACTATTTAAAAACTACTGTACGTTGATTTTTTTGGAAAGCTTTGTTGACATGAATATTATTGTATACAGTTTATATTAAAGATAAATAAGCAAATACAGATATTAAGAAAAATAAAGATAAGATTGCAGTTTGGCATTAATATTAAAATATTGTAACAATAAATAAATGGCATTCTAAAAACGAAAAGCACGCGTGTTTCTTGCAAACACTGAAATTCATCAATCCCCAAGCATGCTCTCTAATGCAATAACAAAAATGCACGTTTCTGGCTTTCTATGCAACCAAGCTCCAATGCCCATGCAATCATATACAACTATTTATTTTTAAATATGTCTAAAATTCAAAACTCTTGTGACTAACTTCCTAATAATTGATCTTTAAATTAAATTTTATGTGACTATTGCCAATGGCAAGAATAATAACACAATAAGTATAAAATTAAATGATAAATATTTACTTACCGGAAATTTTAAAACTACCACCGTAACGTTAACGACACTGCTTGATACACCACACTCGACAAAAATGTTAGGAGGGAGTTGTAGCGATGCTACATCAAAATCGATAAAATCGGTCTACCTCTATTGATTTTCATCAACCAATCATAGAATGCCATTTATCCTATCGATCTGACATCGCTCTAGCCGCGCACATACTTTATTGATTTTTACAAAATGTATTTCAACAATACTGGCTTGAAAATAACGTAATTCTTTGTTATAATTTATTTTTGATTGTAGATTACTCTTCTCTTTTTAAACGGGTCGATACGAAACGAGCTAAATGTAATGTAGTGGGTTTCGCCGCATCGACGAAAAGATCGTTAGCGAAAACGATTTCTAAAATTACTATTTCAATAATCTAAAATAAAGATTGACTTTTAGTAATAACGTTTTGATTAGAGTCGAACGAACTCAATAAATACGTTCGTATTCTACTTATAAGAAATTGGGGAGTGTGCTTTCAGATACCTAGCTATTATTTCACGAAATCCTGGAAAGCATAAAGATTTTATAAAATCGATTATAAATTCATTATTGATATAAATATTGCGACAACAAAAAATTATATTTATAAAAAATTAAAATTGAAATAGTTTATTAATGTGTACCTTGCTATGTATTAACTATTTAAATAATGTATTCGCTTTTTCCTTGTTTTAGTTATTGATTATGAACAATCAATACCCCTATTTTGTAGTCACTGCATAAAAATGTAATCACTCAAACTGTTCTCATATAAATCTTAATTTCAGAACATAAATCACCCGCATAAAATAATATAGAATTTAGGGTATTAATATTTTTTTCTACTCCTATTCAATTATATTGCAATAATTAGCATTTTTTTCGGTAATTATAGTGGCTACAATGCACTAGCGGTAATTATGAGGCTATAATTCTCTGTTCCCAACCAATCAAAAGCTTAGAGATTCATAATGCTCGCTGTTCCATTTGAAATCGCCCACTATCAACCCTTCTGCGGCGTTGTCACTTGACAACCGATTCAACAAAGTAATGTCAGAATTGTTTAATTTTTTTATCAAATTTT